>OV049926.1:185516518-186822977 GCA_920104205.1 Eupeodes latifasciatus | reverse complement strand
TTTTGCAAAATTGAGCTTCAGCTGGATTTTATCCGAGCCAGCCAAGGAGGAAGTTTAACTTTTTGCACTCATTACACAATATTTCTTCAATTAACATCGTTTACAAAAAGTTTCAAGATGCATCTCGCCAAATTTCTTGCAAAAAATTTCAAGAAACATGTTTCAAAACTTCTTAAGATCGATTCATCTTGAACTCTGCTTTTGATGGTGCATAAGATGGAATACATCCTGCTGCATTAGAACCTCCTTCAAACCTAATGCCATGGTCTGATTAAAGTTGTCTTAAATTTACCTCAACAATATGAATTCAATACCATTTCCTTGTTAGTTATAGACAAATTTTTTAAGGGCTAGTACGTGGTAACTGCAGGCTCGAATTTGTTTCTTTCGGCAGTTTTCCAAATTTTAAAAGCCTTTAACTCTTGACTTTTTGCTAGATTTCTAATAACTGTAATCGTTAGTAATTTTATAACTTTGTTGAGAACTACAACTATCCATGTGTAGATTTTTAATTCAATCTCTTAAACTATTAGTTTAAATAAGCGAGTTGTACTTTTTTTAATATCAACACCCTTATTTGATTTTTGATTTCACCTTGCAAATTAAAATAAATTCACGTTAAAATACAATCTTCTATCGCAATATGGACCGAAATACAGGTACAGGATTTTTCTCTACTTCACAATTCCCATCATCACCAACCATCATCGCATCATTGCCTTTCTTCGGGCATAGAGACGTTACAAAAAACACATAAAACTTCTATGGAAAGGCGGTTAACATTTTTTAATTAAAATATCAAAGTCAGGTATTCTCTGTCTTGGCACAAAGGTACGAGTATGAACCGTAAAAAGTCGTCGTATAGTAGATTATGAGTTAAAAAGGATCGATGTTGACCCAAGCATACAGACGCAGAGGTACCTTCCTTCTACCTAAAACCACCACTGCACCGCATCGCTATACTCTGCACTGATGTTATACGGAAGATATCTATAGAAATATGTATTTTTGATAGGACGATGGTTTTGTCCGCCTGCCTGCCTGCGCTGTGTCTCGCCTCACCACGCCTGCCAGGACCTTTCTGTCTTTCTGATGATGTAATTTCATGGACAAATGACAGTGAGAAGTAGGTGTAGATTACACCATTCATTCTTCTCAAATGTCCAGTGCAGCTCATCAAAAATACCTGCTTCAGAATTTACGTATATATGTATGTACTTGTATACCGGCCCGGGTATAACACCACCGGTCGCTCGCTCAGTGTATCCATGACAGGTTCGTGCGATGAAACTGACACCAAAACATTGCAGGTTACATTTTTTTTCTCTCAATTTTTATAAATTTTTTCCTTATTATTTTATGTGTGCAAAGTTTTGAAATGCAAATAAGTTGCATATGGCTCTTTCGGACACTTTGTGGTTAACTTTAGTATCTACATTCTACACACACGAGCGACACGGCATCATTCAAAAGAGGTGAACGGACGAACTTTTTCGTTTAAATTTTGTTCACCTTTTCTTTTTGTTGTTGAATTTTATTTTACTTAAATTATAATTAGCTCTCGGGTGTAATTTGCAAATTAAGTCGTTAAAGGAAAAATTCACTACGAAACAGCGGTATAAGCGGCGGACGTGGTATGGAATGTTCAGCTCAGGTCCACATGTATGTATGTTCAGTACATTGTACGAGCAGGTATTGCAGCGCAGAGCAGCACAGCGCGGCGACGACGCGGCGGCGCAGCTCAGAGGAGTGAGATCGCGGACAACGTCTATAGAGATGCATGGATGGATGGATCCCAGGTCCTATGCAAAGGTGCAATCTTCTATATAGCGACGAATGGTGTATGGTGCATCACGGCAGCAGCATACAGCAGAGCATCGAGCTGCAAAGACCAAAGAGTGAGTTTTATTTTGACTGATTTTCACATAGAAACTTCAAGCCACAGCCTTTTCAGACATTGTTTATATCGGTTTAAAGGTTGTTTTTTCATTTGGTGTTGGGTCTGGTTTTTGGTGCTTTTTCAACTTCTCTATAGAAGTTGAGGCTATCCTCAGATGATTGGTACCTACAAGTGTTGACTAGAACAAAAAGTAATTGGCTAGAAGACTTAACTAGAAAATAAAGAGGGATCATCATTGGATTGAATAAATATACTTTAAGCATGCAAAAGGGATTAACGCCAAGACTTATTATTAGTTAGGTACAGGTATGAATGTAGCTTGAATAAAGTGTTGCTAATTAAAGCCATTACAATTCTTGTTTAATAAGCTTTCATGTTAAACCATGGGAAATAAGTTCTTTAACCAGAATTAAATTATTTAATTTCATAGAAGAAAATAAGTTTTTCTCGGAACAAAATTATGAAAACCTGTAGAAAGGCTAAAGTCACTGAAGGGTGGAGTTTTCTTTGGTGCTACCGGTTTTCATCACCTTTCAGACCTTCCTCCTTTATCATTCAGCCTTTGTCATTTCTATCCATCAATTATTTTGCTATTTCAAATGGACGACATATCTCATAGGATACAGCAACACGTCCGTCGTCCTTTATTTTTCATAACAATAATCTTCATCAAAATAAGGTGGCGATGACGCGACTCAACAATTCAAACCCAACCACATTGCCACCTATGAGAATGACTAACCTATACGTTTCTATATTGTATAGCCTCATCATCAGGAGCGATAACAAAATCAATTTATATCGCACACTGCCGGAACCCGGTGCCACATTCAAAACTCATCATTGCTCCATCATATTTCTTTCTTGGCGCACTGACTGACAATACTGATGCTGAATGGCACCACCGACCGTCAACGTGTCGTCGAGACGTCCTCTTTTGTCACTAGAAGAAGCAAAAGAAGAAGAAGAAGGGTTGGAGGCGTGAGGAGATCTATGAAGTGGTTTTCTATTCTTTGAGGTTTCATCTCTCATGACATCTGTTCAAAAAAAAAAAAAGAAAAAATGAAGAAGGTGAGCCAGAGCTCAGGATCAGGGACTTTGTTGAGTGATTTTTCCCGAAGATTGGTATTAAATTTAATTTATATTGGACTTCTCAGTGTTGGATGATGATGGGATGCTCTCACCCTATACCGATTGCCTATATACTCTATATGAACGTGGGCTATAAGGATTCAAAGGAAATAAATTGACTGAGTTGACTATAAAATTGCAATTGAATAGAGAAAAAGTGTCAGAAGTGGGAAGAAGTTCATTTGATTGGAAAGCTGATAAAATAATTTGAGAGTATTATTCTGAGAAAGTTCTATTTCTTTATCCGTCAAGAAACGAGAGACTTTGTGAGATATTTTGATGACTTTAAGAAACTTGATAAAATCTGTCTCTTGGTGAAAATGCGAAATTAGAATAATAAAAAAAAAAACTATTTAAGAAATTTTCTGCATACAAAATTAAGTCTTGAAACATTACTATAAGCGTTTCGTAAAATATTCAACAGATTCGATTTGTATTAACTCACTTAATTCATTGCAGTTCACTAAAGGATGGAGAAACAAAATTATAAAATATAGCTTTAAAAATGCATTGGTGACAGAACTTTTTGTTTTATGTGGGTAGTGTCTTCTGATTTTTCTGACTGTGATAAAATAGATAAAAGTAAACCACTAGGTGAACTGAAAGAATATTTATCAAGCTTTAAACTTGGATGTATGGTTATAAATAACATGTAACGTTGGTTTGCCACAGGGCTCTGTTTTGTCTCCGATACTCTTTCTATATTTGTAAACAATATTTCGTTTTCTAATCCACTAAATTGTTACGTTACTGAGAAGAAGAAGAAGAAGAAGATTGTGGTCTAATTCAGAAACTTAAAAATAGTATTATCAAAAAAATCCTCAAGCAGCTTAAATTCATCAACAAGGTCTTGACAATTAGGATAGATAGAATGCGCTACTGCAAAGCCAGCTTCGATATCTACTTTAAAGACGTTGTGTTTCATGGTTAATTGTATTGATTACTCATAAATCAACATATGCGCCCTTTTAAAAAGCCTAATGCGTAAAATTTTTGATGAGCCTTGAAATAACCCTTGAGTTTCTTGTATATAGTTCAATAGAGCGCCTTAAAAATGAAGAGGCTGTTGTTATTCAAGCGACGTCACAATGGTTCATGTCCCTTTAAACAACTATATCATAATATCTATACTTCTAGGATTGCATCATAAGTACATCCAAAGTACTTCCAACTTTGGATATACTGTCAAGTAAAGAGATTTTTTCTCAAGCCGCACTACACGAATGTGGACTTCTTTGCTCGAATCAACAAGTATGTTCAAAATTATTACTTGAAAGGGTATTTTTTGTAAGGAAGGAGTAAAAAAGAAAATACATTTTGCCCTCCAAGGACTCCTCTTATCAATGAAAGTTAATAAGTGTAATCACAATGTTCTCCATTATTGCCGACAAATATGTGACTGTACAAATTTCTCATGGACCTTAATCATTGATAAGTTAAAAATCAAAACTTGGATAAGCATAAATATTTGGTTATGAATTTATTGCATCATTGCCCAAAATTATTTACAAAGTAGATAAGAAAAAAAGCTTTAACCAACATCCTTATTTGGTAACTGATCTGCATAAATAGTTTTATTGTTTTCTTATATAAGTTGCCAATTTATTTTGCATAAAAAAAAACACACAAATTTTCGTAAGCAAATACTTTCTCTTGTGAAACAATAATGAAAGAAAAATGAAAACCAAAAACAAAAACAAAAAGCTGATGAAGCTCCCGGACAAGATTCGCAAATTTATTGAAAATATTGTTGAAATAAGAAAAAATTCGTACAGGCAAAAAATATTTATTTTGCTCGCAGGGCTTCCATTGTATCTTGAAATCATCATAGACAAAGACAACTATAAATACTAAACTGCGCGCCGCGCCGCAGTGCATGCGCAGTAGTGCAGCTTAAAAATCCAAAAAATAACAAGCAACACAACCTTTTGCTAGAAGTGCATCATCATCATCGTGAAGAGAGCTTCGAGATGTGCCGCAGAAGTTGCAGTAGTTACCATTACCAGGTCCACAAACTTCAATAGCTGAGCTACATGAATCCCGTACTCAATTGTAGGTACAGCTGCTATAGTAAAATTTACAATGATTTTTCGTTCTCCGACACCCTCTCTACGTTAACAAACTATAATACTCTGCTGGCAAGTTATAATGATAAATGTACTGAATTACTATGATAAATGCAGTAAATTGCTGAAAGGTATAAATCAATAATAAAATAATGTGGACGTGTGGTGCGAAAGGAGTAAGACATAGTGACTCTGTAGACTTGTCGGCTTGTCAGTTGAATTACACTTTCGAACAAGAACAGTAGCAGGAGTCCAAGGCTCAAAAAAGAAGCCAAGAAGCCATTCAAACTTTAGCAACGAGTAGCGCAATGCACTATGATGAAGGTAGGAGTTAGTGTATACATAGAACGGACGAGCCGAACGGTGTGAATGACTGCACCGCATCGCGCAACAACAGCAGCGGACAACAGTGCGACATACTACAACTATTCGAAAGATGAAGAAGATCGAGGATCTGGGCTCTTAAATGTCATTTGTTGCGTTCCTATTTGAATTACACTGAAAAAAAGAAAATTAAAGTAAGACAATATGTTTAGAAGAACCGGAGAAGTGTTTCTCAAAACTTCTTCCAGACATAGTTCTTGAAAATGGTGTTGTCTTAAATATGAGCTTCAATAAGAATTTCGAAGAAATTTATTCATTTCTGTTTTGACAGTATAAAGATCTCACAAAGTTGAGGAATTGTCTTCGGAATAAAACCTTTGACGGAGCTTTCATTTTTGAGGGAAAGATCTTCTAACACCCAATACCACCAATTGCATAGAAAAGAATTAGGAAATTATGGAGCTGGTAATTTTCTGACAGTGCATTATGAAGGTATAAATCTTATAGCATCATTATTGGCTTGTAGTTGTTGTTATATGTTGTAGGTGATGATTAGTTGCACTCTGTGACTATGTCAGGCCTTAGCTTGTAGTTGAAAGATTGATGTGACAATAAGATGGCAATTGAGTTCGATTTGCTTGCACCTTCGTTTTCCTGTTAAGCAACATTAGAGCCAAAACTGATGATAGGGGAAGTGTGGTAATAAATGGTTTCTGTCAAACGGAATGGCTGCCATCATAGTTCGGTCGCAGCGTCGTCGGTCGTGTCGCGACGGAGGTATACTCGTACGATACGAAAGCTGGATGCTAGATGATGCTGAGAATCTATTTGCATGCGAATCTTCAAGAAATTCGAATTTCAAAGAGTGCTATAGATATCTGGCGGATACCCATCTTGACCTCCTGTTATAAAATTTTAATATATTGGTACTCTTTAGGTGCCTCTTCCAACCTACACTGTACACTGCAGCACACTAGACAAGCATGGGATGATTTTTCAGCTCCAAATTGCTGGGAAGATTAGAACAATACGGCGGTGCTTTATTGTTGCCATGGTATCTGCTGTGTATGCTTTTGCAAGACATTCCTCGAGAATCGAAACTGCAGAGAGCTATAACATGTGACAGGATAAGTAGTCTGATGCTGCAGTCAGTCCTAGACACGAAATGAATGCCTTGGATGGGTGAGTAAATTAGTCCAGACCACACAATATACACAAACCATAGCAAGCTGTTCGGTTAGCAGATATCTGCAGCCACCTTTCGGGGCCAGACACTATGCAGATAACTGCCAACTGGCCTATAAGCCAGACCGGACTGAAACGAACCGAACCGCTGCACGATCGCATATCCTAACTGACTGACATCCATGACGTTACGTTCAGATACAAACGTTTTTGCGCTAGGAGACTTTTTAAACGAGCACAATTCACATTACTATGCAGTTATTTGGTATGTGTGTCTGTGTCTGTGTATGTGCAATGTGCATGTGGCAAAAATGGCGGCATGGCGCGTGAGTGCTGCATAAGAAGGCGATATGAAAAGCGAGTGCACAGCATAGGCTCACGTTGTGCCCGCCATCGTCGTCGTCATCGTCCGACCATCATCTTATGGTCGTCACATTCATAAAGATTGGATATTTATGTGTGCTTGCCGCGGTGGTGCGGAGGGGCGGTGACGGCGGCGGCAGAGTGGCGAGTGCAACGCGAATCGGGCATAAAAACGCGAACGGGCCGAACAGTTTTTAAAAGTGTTCCCATGTTGCGATAGGGCCTTATCAATGGCCCCATGAAATGAATGTGGCCCAGAGAGATTGCCACAAGCATCAAAAATAAAAGTGCTTTTTCAATTCGTTTTTTTCTTTTACTCTTTTGGCCTTTTGTTTATTTTGTTTGGGTTTTTCCATCAAGCCACGCGAAAGTTTGAGTACCTACTACACGGCGACTGCGGGAGAGTTTGTTGGTCCCCATCCAGAGGTAATGTTTTTTTTTTGTTGTAAAAATGCATATCTCCACTTATACAATGACCTATTGATGAAGCCCTGTGAGTTATAATCGAGGACATATCTAATAAAATCTAAATGAATACTTTCCACTATCATTGCGCGAGAAGATTTATGCGGCGAATTCGTTTAAAAGTAATTGGCTTCGAGTTCCTTCAGTCGAGGGAGATTCCCAGTTTCGTTAACTTAAATAAATGCAACTTCAATCACTTACCCACATCCCACGCTCATTCTGATGATGGCGATGGTGATGGCGATGGGATGTGCTGTGCGCGTTCTGTGCTGCGCAGCCTACACTATAAGCATCTGCTTGTTTTCTTTTGGTTCCTCTTAATCCTTTAGCAGCGTGCAGCGCCAGCGCATCTGCATTACACCAACTGAACCAAACTATATCCAACTGCATCACCGACAGCTCTCTACTCTTGGTTATCAGAAAAGGATTCTTATCCAATTAAGGCTTCTTGATGGTTAGAGGTGGTGGTGGTGGTTGGTTTTGGCTAAAGCTAAAGGAAAAGGAAAAGCCAATCAACTGGCATTGACAATTGCTATTTAAATTTATTTACTTGAAGGTCAATTAATGAGACGGAGGTTTTATATTTACGGCTTACGGTTTTGAGAAAGGTGCGTACAAAAAGTAAAGACTATAAATAAGGTTCCTTCCTATATAACTTAAGTTGAATGCAGAATAAGATTGTAAATATTGAGTAAATAGGTAAAACTTAAATACAAGTATTAAGAACCATTCCCGCTATAAAATCAAAAAGTGCGTATACGCCCAGGTGAACATTTTTTTTAAATTCATGTTTTCAAGTGATTTATGTTGTTGGATTTATTTTTTTTAATTCGAACAAACATCAAATAAAGTCCAAATAAATGTTTTTTTACTTTTATTTGAGCTTTAAACCTTACTGATGTATGTAAATTTAATCAAAACGAAAAAAAGTGCGTATACGCCTAGGTGAACAATATTTTAAATTCCTGTTTTCAAGCAAATCTGTTGTTTGGTTTAAATTTTTGACTTAAAAAACCATAGAATGAAGCCCAAAATTTTTATATAAATATATATATATTATATATAAATATATTTTCTTTTTTTTTTGAGCTTGAAATTGAACTGGTGTATGAAAAACATATTTACGTTTATTCAAAAAACTTTAAAGAGATTGTCTTTCTCTTCATTTTTAGTTTACTTCCTTCATGAAATACGAGTTCAATTCATAGCTTTAAGTTCTTTCCTAACGACTTTTTTTAATACAAAAAACTCTGAATGAATAACTGCTTTAATCATTAAAACTCAACTTCCTATGTATACTTGATTGTCAAATGCTAGAATTACAAAAAAACACAATTTTCTTTTTGTGTGATACAAAAACATAAAAAAAACGAATAAAAAAGCAATAATTAAGTACCCAACACTCACTATGCATATAAAATGCATGCATATATGCACACCAACTCTTTGCAGCAACAAGGTGATAATTACAATTGAGACTCCATCCAATTCATCAACATTCCACCTTTTAAGTGATTGATCCTTGTTGAATCAACCTCTATACTAATTACTTAAAAGCCAGTTTGTGTGCTAAGAAAAGACATTTAAACAGCCTTAAAGGCACAACAAAATACAAAGCAAACGGAATCAAGAATCGAGAATCCTGCAACATCCGATCACAATGCGTGCCATTTAACTCCTGATGATGGTCGACCAACAACCAACAACCCAACGTATAGTCATTGGCAGCAACACGAGCTTAATGAGTTTTTAATTAAACACGAGCACAACACAATATAAATCTATTCGAAGTTAAAGGTATACCTATACCCATGCTAGTGGATATATTATATGCTAAAACGCTAAAGGTGCGATGGTGATGCGAAACCGGCCGTCCTAACGTTTTATTGCTAAGGTAAGTGCCCGTGCAGTACAAAGGTACTTCTATTCCTATATAACATGTGTTGGGGGCAATTTCCAGCTCTTGGCAAGTTTATCATCTTCACAGCCTACCGGGGATAAACAAAATGTCCTGAGAAAGCTATTATGTATTTAGGGGTGCCTAGGCGAATTGCTCGCCCATCAGCATCACCATACCAATTAATTTGGCTTAAGTTCCTCTGTGTTTGCCATTAGTGTAGTTAGTATGGAGACCTCTTGCATAACGCATCAGGTTTCCTATACCTATACATGATGATGCTTGAAGCTAATCACTTTATAATGAAAAAGGAGCTCATTTTGAATGCGTCGTGTGAATGAATTATAAAAAATAAGGTTTTGTTTAGTGTAGATTAAGTCAGCTTAAAACAAGGAAGTTTTATTGCTTTCTGCAATGTGATTTAAACCTTTATTAGCTTTTGAAGACATTAAAATATAATGTGAAAGTAGATCAAGGCAATATCTTCTAACACCGGAATAAAACGAAATAAACACCATTAACAGGTGGCACTGGTTCTCACGTTATAATTTCTTTTCTAATGTTAAAAAAGTTTTGCGCATTTTTATTAAGAGCCCTTCGCAAAAAAAGAAAGTCAAAAATCAATAACCTCAATCTATACCCAAGGTACTTTAGTCAAAGTTAAGACAGTCAGAGGTAATCCCAAGTGTATTGAAAATTCACTGACTCACGATGGCAACTTGCTCCTAACAAAGAGAGAAAAAAACTGCACCCTATTTAGCCATTAAAAATGTTGTCACTGCATTTGCAAACACCTGTCACACAAACAAACCGGGTTTCAAACAATTGTCTACTTTCAATCACATCTCCATTTTAATTGCCGTCTTCAAATCAATAAAATCGTCCCAGAAAGTTGAGGAAACACAGCGAATAAAAGACGAGACCATCGAGGAATCCTCTCAAGCTCTCTGATAGACAAAAATTATCTGATCAATTACCAACTGGAACAATCGATCGGATTTCACAACTCTATCTCCTCGGATTGGATAATGCAGTTGTTTTGTAGGTAATGTAATCCGATGAGCAACTCATCTCCTGATCTCCTCATCGATCGGAGCGGTGCGGTGCGATGGAGAACTGCATTTATACTATGGTGATGTTCACTCTTTGAGACATACATGCTAATTTATTTTCAATTTCCCCGGGCGGCGGAATGAACCAATAAATTAACTTGACTTATGTCCCATGACCATGACTTTCCGCGACTCACTTCTTCTATAGTGACTTTTAAATTGAGGTTCAGAATTAGAAGAGGGAGCTCCTCGATCAGTTGGCAAATCCCCGGAGCTTGTTGTTTCCTTGAACTGTCATCAACATTGCCAACATCGCTCGCAAATTTACCACCACTCTTCAAATGGTTAGAAATCGAAGGAAATCTATGTAAAACCATAGCAAAAGGGTTGCCGCTTCTTTTGTTGTTGCTGATCATCATCGTCGTTAAGTGTCCATTAAATGAAAAAGTGCTTCTAACTCCACCTTTTGTTCCTTCTTCTTCCAGTTTCCAGAAGTTTAAATGAATCTAACACATTCGAGGTACTGTAATAGGATACCATTATACCTTAACCTCTGGCAACCATGTTTTTTTTTTAAGGAACTCCTAGAAACGATGCCACAATTTTGCTTTTAATTGAATGCAAAAGTAAATTGCTTGATATTGCATTAGTTTAGGTTCTCGGATATGTTATGGCTGCTGTGCTACCCGTCTTACCGCAGCCTCACCCCGATCGCTGTTCATCTTTTTGATGCTGCATCAGGTACCTTAGAGAGAGACCTACTCGTAATACACTGGCTCCTTGAAAGACATACCCCATGGAAAACGAAACTAACTCTCCTAAATGAAAATTAGGAATGCGAAATGTGTGTTTTTGCCTGGATGAGGACAATGTTGATGATGATGATGTGACTCTAGGACGAGGATAGGAAAGGTGATATAACTTCGCATTGGAGGTCTTTGGGCGCTCATTAGAGACAAACCCGCGTATCTCTCGTATGGAAGATGTGCTTGCAAGATTCTCTAATTCCTGAAACCACCCCGAAAGCAAAGAACACGGTGGCGGCGGCGGCAGTGGAGATACAAACTATGCTGCGAGTTCCTTTCACATACTAATTTGGTTTCCAATTCAGGTAAACATCACCAATGCGAATGGTTTGGTAAATGGTACGAGAAAGTATCACTGCGCTGCTGCTTAAGCACAAAGATACCGAGATACCTCTTGTACCTACGCTTATACGCTTGAGTATGTTACCACAAACGCAAAGACAGTTGTTTGTCATTTCTTAAATTTCTAGAATTGCTGGGCGTTCTTTTGCCAAGTAGCAGCATCAGAAGCAGAAGTGCAGAACACATATACAGGATGGATTGTGTTGTGGTAGCAGTGAAATGAATCTTTTCTCCTTTTCAAAGATCGAATCAAGATTCAAAGCCGAGTCTTTTATGCAGCATCACTCCCTCATATAATCGTATGTACTGTACATGAGAAAGGAGGATGAAAATGAGTTACCTTTGGTTTTGGGTCGAGGCGTTCTTTCTGTACCTTTGGGTTTATTTTTTTTTTAGTCTTAGTCTTATGTTTTTGACGTTCGCGAAGTTGGTGATATCTTCATTTAGTTGGAACAGAATTGCGAGCGTAATATTTAGAATGGTAGCATGATGATGGTGGCGGGCGGTGCGATGGTTCTATGGACGCGTGGTGGTCTCTTTTTGGTTTAAATGGGCTCAGCTTTCATTGAAAGAAGAATCGTGACTTCATCAACATTTTTGTTTGTCAAGTAGAACGCGAAGAAAAATGTAAAAACAAAAATCAAAACAATGTAATATTGCGAACGGGTGAAGATTTGTGTTATGGATTTTTGGGAGGGACTTACATTGTTCATATGTAAGTCCTTTGGTCATGTCGACACAAATTTATCGATCAAAGAATACAATGTAGGTCAGTTTTATTGTAATTAAGTAACATTCTTGATGTGCGGCTGAAAAACAAATCTCTATGCGTCCGAAATTGAGCTCATGAGTAAACTAATAGAAATTTTTGGAATACGAGAAATATCGACCAAATTTATTCGCTTAAGTCTTAAGCAAAAGTTCTAGCAATTTTTACAAAATTAATTCCTATTCGAAAATATGTATTCAACATCAACAAAAGCATGCATTTCGATGAGAAAGCTTGATTCTAACGGGTGATTTTTTAAGAGCTTGAGAACTTTTTTTTAAAAAAAAACGCATACAATTTGCAAAATCTTATCGATTCTTTATTTGAAACGTTAGATTGGTCCATGACATTTACTTTTTGAAGATAATTTCATTTAAATGTTGACCGCGGCTGCGTCTTAGGTGGTCCATTCGGAAAGTCCAATTTTGGGTAACTTTTTCGAGCATTTCGGCCGGAATAGCCCGAATTTCTTCGGAAATGTTGTCTTCCAAAGCTGGAATAGTTGCTGGCTTATTTGTGTAGACTTTAGACTTGACGTAGCCCCACAAAAAATAGTCTAAAGGCGTCAAATCGCATGATCTTGGTGGCCAACTTACCGGTCCATTCCTTGAGATGAATTGTTCTCCGAAGTTTTCCCTCAAAATGGCCATAGAATCGCGAGCTGTGTGGCATGTAGCGCCATCTTGTTGAAACCACATGTCAACCAAGTTCAGTTCTTCCATTTTTGGCAACAAAAAGTTTGTTAGCATTGAACGATAGCGATCGCCATTCACCGTAACGTTGCGTCCAACAGCATCTTTGAAAAAATACGGTCCAATGATTCCACCAGCGTACAAACCACACCAAACAGTGCATTTTTCGGGATGCATGGGCAGTTCTTGAACGGCTTCTTCACTCCAAATGCGGCAGTTTTGCTTATTTACGTAGCCATTCAACCAGAAATGAGCCTCATCGCTGAACAAAATTTGTCGATAAAAAAGCGGATTTTCTGCCAACACACATTTCGAACCGAACACTGATTTTGGTAATAAAATTCAATGATTTGCAAGCGTTGCTCGTTAGTAAGTCTATTCATGATGAAATGTCAAAGCATACTGAGCATCTTTCTCTTTGACACCATGTCTGAAATCCCGCGTGATCTGTCAAATACTAATGCATGAAAATCCTAACCTCAAAAAAATCACCCATTAAATTCTATTAAATGCTTTTGAAATATCAAGTGGAAAAAATGTTCCTTCTCTAAAACAATTTATAATTTTTTCCTAATATTTAGTTTGATAAGCCATAATTTTACGAAAGCTATACTCTAGGTTATTAAGATGAAGCCTCGTTCTTCAATATACACTGAGTTACAAAAAAGTGGCGCAGTCACACTTTTTGATGTGTTGTTATTATTTTGATAATATACCGCTATGTTTTTGCAGAGATTATTTTTTTTTTTCGTTTAACTGTATATTTGTGTGTATGTATGCATATTCTTTTTCAATTTTCCTTATCACATTAGTGCATTAAGTGCATTATATTGAGGAAACTTTATCATTTTTTTATAATAGACGCGAGTTATACAAATTTTGGCTTCCGTGATCCCGTAAATGTTTTAATTAGTTTATTGTAATGGGTTTATTTTAATTTGATTCTTTATCAGTTTTTTAGTGATTTTTGTGGAAAAATGCAAATAACGGCAGAAGAAGTCGCCAGGGCGCTGGCTTTAGTTAAGGATGGACGAAGTGCGCGGTATGCCGTTGTTATGATCGGAAAACCGGAGACGACCGACGGTAAGAAGAGCGATTCAAAGGTACAGGGAAACCAACTCCTGCAACCGGCGAAAAGGCTCAGCTCGCCCCAGAGCAACATCTGCAAGGGATTGTCGATATTTGGTGCTTCAAAGCAAACAGCGGTTGAGCTGTCTCACAGACTTCGATCCGTTAGGGGGAGAGCTGTGAATGCTCAAACGGTGAGGAGGCGATTAGTGGAGAGTGCCCTGAGAGCAAGAAGACCTGCTCGTGTACCAAGACTCACGTTACAGCACAAGCGACGTCGGATGGAATTTGCTCAACTTTACCGAAATTAGACCGAGGCCGACTGGGGTAGAGTTCTTTTCACTGATGAGTCCAGATTTTGTCTGCGCTCACCAGATGGACGTAGCAGAGTGTGGAGACGATCAGGTGAAAGATACTCTTCGGAAACGGTTGCCCAGCGCGAAAATTTCTGGGGAGGTTCCGTTATGGTGTGAGCGGGAATTTCCATGTACGAAAAAACCGATCTGTGCATCGTGGAGGGATCGGTAAACTTCAGTTACTACATCAACAACATTCTGGAGGAATATGTGGTTCCATTCGCACCATTTATTGCGGAGACAATTTCTTCCTAATGCAGGACAATGCTAGACCACACGTTGCTAGGTGCGTTAACGACTACTTACAAGAAGTGGATATCGATCTAATGGCTTGGCCTGCAATGAGCCCGTATATGAATCCCATCGAACACGTTTGGGATCTACTGGGAAAAATGATAAGGAGGCGACCCACCCTCCCAGAAACACTCAATGGGCTGAGATCTGCCCTAGTGGAGGAATGGGAAAATTTGGACGATACCATCGTAACAAACCTTATCCAAGGTATGCCCAGGCGAATCAAAGCTTTATTAGATGTTCGTGGAGGCAATACCCACTATTGAAGAAACCAGGACTAGTTAAAAAAAAAAAAATTTAAAATGTCAAGTTATGAAATTTTTGCCTATTTTCCTTAATTTATGGTTTATTTCTAAGTTCTTCCTATTTTTTCGTTTTTTTTTACATGAATGACTTACTTTTATGTTAATAAACAAAACTTTACCAGAAAAACGTTTATTTGTTTAAGTTACTTCAAAATGTTGCAAAATTTCAAGGTGCGCCACTTTTTTTTTAACTCAGTGGAGTTCTTCAAATGATGATTATTTCAAATTTTTGAAAACTTTTTTTTAAAAGTCCAAATATTTTGAATGTAAGAATTATCTTTAAAGCCTTAGGAAATTATTTTTGTACACAATCGTTATACAAAATATTCCCAATTTTTATTTAAACAGAATTTAAAAATTGTGTAGGTATAAAAGTTTCGTTCAGTTAATATTTCATAGACAAAACTTTCTTAAATGGATTTGTGGAAGAGCGGTACAAGCTTATGGTTAAATTGTTTGCTTAACGATTTTTTGCTGTATTAAGTATTTCAAAAAAAAAAATTCTTTTGAATTTTGCCGCCCAAGGT
The DNA here is from genome assembly GCA_920104205.1 of Eupeodes latifasciatus. Classification (NCBI taxonomy): domain Eukaryota; kingdom Metazoa; phylum Arthropoda; class Insecta; order Diptera; family Syrphidae; genus Eupeodes; species Eupeodes latifasciatus. The sequence continues at coordinate 186,807,435 of OV049926.1, read as the reverse complement.
CATAGAATACTTTTCTAGACCCTATGAAATGTATATTTAGCTATCTGTTTACTTACCTCCTTCTACCTTCTCAACCAACTTCATCGACACTCAGTATCAGTGGAGATTTGATGAGTCAGAAGATTCGCATAATACACCACCACATCTTAATTCATTATGAAGCCTTTATAAACTACTTCAAAGTCCTCAAAACCGTTTTAGGTTTCACAATAGGTTACCGCGCTCTGGAACTTAACTTAATATCTTTCACTCACTTCTTGTGCGTAGCTGTCAATCATTATTTCTGAACTCTCCCTCTCTCTCTCTGACGCATAAACCTATGTACCTGTGTAGCCAGCATCAAGGCAGATCAAGGCACCCTTATAGCTAGACGATTCAATTAATGAGCAAAGGCAAACAACAGATATCCCCATTTATTACTACGGCCGGCCCGGTTACGACTCTTCAGTGTCTTCAGTACACATTCAGTGGCTCCTCCGCTCCGTGAGAAAATCAGATATCAATTACATGCGCTCCGCCTGCCATCAAAGAATAAAACGCGTTAAATGATCCCTTACTGTATCTTTCTTACCTACAAACGTTCGTATCTTAAGAATACGAATATATCCATTAATGATGTGAATTTTTAATTAGGGTACCCGATCCGCCATCAGCTTCAGCATCAGAACCCTGCACTGTCTTGGACAGGACAGGTACCTTACTAAATCTGCTCTCTCATTTCCCGCAGTCTACCCTGTGCTTCTCCTGAACTCTGCATCAACTCTTATGTCTCATCAGGGATTGACTTTTTGTAGTAGAGGGGCTCCAACTCGTTACTCGTACCACACATAATTATATTAACACCCAAATAGGCATAAAATGTTATTCGCGCAGAGTTCTTCCGCGACCACACTAATTACAAAGCTTCTTCCTCCGCGGAGCTCTATACGAGTCTTCGATCGGCTTGTCTCCTCTTCTGGAGTGGGTATTTATTCTTAAAGCCGGGAACCTTCTGCATACAAAATCAACTCCTGGAGCACATCAAGTAGTTCGAATAAAAACTCCCCGCGTCATGTACGAATCGACAATAACTAATTTTTCCTTTCATAGACAAGTTTTTTTGCTCCACATTTTTCAGCTCTATAGCTTCTTCGGTACGGTTAAGTTCGGTTTGGCCAAGGAGGTAATCGAAGATGTGCTGCTGTTGTTGCTGATGCTGATGCTGCTGCTGCTACTCTGCTGCTGGCTAACACGCCAAGGACCACATCAAAGGTAAACTAATAGAATAGATACAAAAAATGAAGAAAAAGAAGAAAAGCAAGAGGAAGGGGAAGAGGTATGGAAGCAGTGAGAGCGGTATACCTATGTGTGTTCAGTGTTCAGCCAGACGAATGAAAACTAGAAAAATTGCATTTTCTGGAAGAAACGTTTTTGTCCTCTAGGTTTTCGCTTACTCGCTAGCCTCGCTCACTTGGTGCATGATGATGTACAGCACGGTGAGCTGTCATGTTTGTAGTGATCCCTCCTTCCTTAAGCATTTTCAATAATTAAGCAGCTAGAGCTAGTGCTACATATTCAGCCACAAGCATCGAACAACGATGACCAAGACGACAATAAGATGGACAACCCAGGACCGTAGGTTTGGGGCAATTTAAATTTTTGAAAACAGAAATTAGAGAAATCATATTTGTTCCTTAACTGCATTTTGGAAGTGCTTTTAAGTGTAGAGATTATTTTTTTAGCGGCGCATCAAGAATGTGAGATGGTTTGCTACTATTTTCACAACGCTTCTACTGTGTTGAAGCTTTATTCTAATTCATCAATTTTTTTTTTAAAAATTGGGCTTGGTAATGTAGAGTTCCTAGAATCCCCCAATTCCCAGCAAACAGAATCACAAAGAAATTGAACTACGGCCTTGGACCAATGATAATAATTCCTAAGACGATGGCATAGATGCCCGATTGAGAGGCTGGCTAAGGAAGCGACTGTTTAAAACCTAGTGGCATGGTCATCGCACTGATACACATATATCTATCATTACAGAGCATCATCATCTTCGTTTTGGTCGTCTTGGACGTCTGTCGTTCGTCGTCCGTCGTTGTTGTTTGTCGTTGTCTTCTTAGGCTGGCACTGGCAACTGGCACCATTGTAAGGTAAGGAATGGATGTGATACACAAGGCAGTGGCAGCTTCCATGACGGTTGTTGGTTGTTGCTGCTGCTAATGCGAACTTGAAGCAGATCTTAGGAAAACCAAATGCATTGCGGTTCATTGAGTCTACGAGAATTAAATTCCTGACCAGTATCAGGTTCCAGAGCAACGATATACGTACGTATAGAGTGCATAGTGATGTGTCCACTTTCAGCATCTTTGTCGTCATCCAAATAGAACAGTTGTTCTTGGTGGGGTGCGGAAAAGCTGTTTTTTTTTTTTTTTTTTTTTTTTATTCGTACGCGTGTGCGGTGTTGTAGGTATGTCAACTTGGATCTCTACTCTCGTTTAATTAGGCTGCAGAAAAATAAGTCAACAGGATGGACAAACAAGCCAAACACAAGGCCTTCATCATCATCATCGTCGTCGTCAGAGTCATCGTCATCGTCATCTTGGTTCGTCGCTGTAAACGAATTGGAGTGAATTCCTTTGTCCCCAATCAAAAGCATGCGCCAGCGCTGCACAACTAGGCTTCAGGTATTCAAATGTTGTACTTCATATCCGTAATACAAAGTTGTCTATCTCTATGAAAGGTTCTGACTCCTGAGGTGGTGGGTTTGTGCTTTTTTTTTCTTCTTCAAATTCAATTAATGTAGCAATAAATAACACAAGGGGACAATAAATATCCGCGCTATTTACACACAAACGTTCACCTTGTCTGATGGGATATGTGGTCAAAATTGTATCCGCCGCAAATATCCACACTCCCGATGGCCATAAGTTTATATTCGTGAAGATATGCTAGATGATCGCTGAGGACAGCTTGCAGAGAGAGAGCAGACTGTACTGAACGTACATTGTACCAGAGCTGACGGGGAATTGCGTTTTGCGTCCAGAATGCACGTACACAATATTGCGTGGATATTTTCCTTTTCGATATTGTCCATTTTTGAATGAAGCGGTGAACTTAAAAGAAAAAGCTGTGAAAGACCTACGAGTTCTAGGTGAAATCCGGACTCACATATTGCTAATGCAACAAAATACTTAAAGATCTTAAGTTTTTCACTAATGTTTTTTTTTGAAAAAGAACGACTATTCTAAGGATTGTAAAGTCATTCTTTTTACGAGAAAAGATTTAAGGATGAGATGGTTATTAAAGACTTCGAAACAACTATACCCTTACAGCGCACCGGAATGGATCGGCAAGGATCTGCCCTTGAACGCTCACTTACGTAATCCACTTGGCGCTATGAAGGGTAAAATCATTTCAAATTTTCTGACAGAATCCAACAGTATTATCAAATGTATTATATCTAGGAAGAAGTTCTATTGATCACTTTCGCAGACCCATGCGTGATAAGTTGGGTTCGATATCCCGGTTTTTATATTACCGTTTCTTAAAATCCCCATTTTAAAATCCCGTTTTTTATAATCCTGATTTTTATAATCCCGATTTTTTAAAATCCCGCTTTTTGTAATCCCGTTTCTTACTATCCCGTATCTTATAATCCCGTTTTCTATTATCCCAATTTTGCAATTAAAACTAGTTGTTTAATTTTCAAAAATCGCGCGATTTTTTAAAATTGAAAAATTAAAAAATGAGATATTTTTCTAGATTAATTTTATTGTATCCTTTAACAAATATAACATATCAAAAAATAAGAATATAAAGTAAAGTAGTATTCGTTGAAAACAAATTCAAATCAATTAACAAAGTCAACGATAGCGGTAAAACCGTTATCGAAAGGTAGATTTGCTGTAGTATATTGTTTGTTCAAAATTGAATATTGTAGGGTAAAGTCGGGTGATATGGCACCACGGGAGATATGGCACCCTTTCAAAACAACATATGATTCAGTATTACGAAAGCTCTTGAAGTATTTAATTCAAATCGCAGCAGCTCGTGAGGTACTACATATACAGGCGAAGAAAAAAAAAGTGAGTGTGTATTAAGCAAAAAGTTTTTTTGTGGATTAGTGAAGTTCGTGGTAATACTAAAGTATTCGACGCCAGGTATTCATTTAAAAAGAAAACAAAAATAATAAACGTGTTTGTTTCTGTTTACTTGCTGCTATAATTGTGCCTGCTTGATTGTTCATGTTTTTTGGAATAGCAGAAGCAAGGTCAAAAAGGTGATATGGCACCTCAGAAGTTCGGGAGATATGGCCCCGTTGCCATTTCCCCCGCTCTAACTTTACTGTACTTTATTATCATTTTTAACTGGGCATTTACTTAAATTTCAGAAATCCTTAAATTATTATTAGGTATTTTGTTGCTTTGACATATTTCTTTCAGAAACGCCGACAATTTATAAAAAAAAATCAGGTAACGTTTTACTAATCGAAATTCATGTAACTTTTTAACAAGATGTTCCTGAAACTCCTAAGGCTGATGCAAGTGAAATAACTCCAGGGAATTCCTCAGAAGGTATTAATAAACCAAATCTAAGGTCTCAAAAATCGCGGGTGTTAACATCACTGGAAAACCTGGCAGCACAAAAAATTAAATCCATCAAGAGATCGAAGGGGAAAATTCTAATTAAAAAGCCAAAAAATGTTAAAAAGAATAACAACGCCAAGGACAGTACATCAGAGTTCAGAGGACGAACAAATATCGTTGCACGATGATTCAGATGGGCCCGAGGATTTGGGGGAAAATATTTGTATAGGATGTGGTAAGGATTATGCTCTCACAACGAAACCTGACGAGTGGCTTAAGTGCATAATATGTCACTTTTGGTCACAGGACTCATGCACATCCTATAAGAATACGTGCAACAAATGTGAATAAAAAAACAAGAAGAAAATGTGAAGTGCCATTTCACCCGCAAGCAGGTGCCATATCACCCTCAATTTTTTTAGTCGTATTTTTTGTAAGGTTTTTTATTTTTGAAAAAAAAATACATTTCATTGACTGTGAATTTCAAATATGTTCCTATTTTTTGTTTATCAACTAGTTGTATAATAAAGTTATTTTGGTTTGAAATAAAAATCTTTTTTAATGTGGAAGTTATACGGAAAAAGAAAAATGGGTGCCATATCCCCCGGCTTTATACAGTAAAAACAAAACAAATTACGATATTATTTTATTTTAGTCAAGTAATTTAACATAAAACCTTTGACTCCTATTGTTATTTAGTTTAATGCACGTATTTTGTAAAAAAAAACGGGATTGTCAGGATTTGACGGGATTTTAAAAAGCGGGATTGTAATTGATCGGGATTTTGAATAAGCGGGATTTTAAAAGACGGGATTTCAAAAAATCGGTATTTTAGAAGACGGCATTTTAAAACTTTTTGTCGGGTTTTCTTGAAAACGGGATTTTAAAAAGCGGGATTCCAATACGCTCCCATGCGTGATATAGCCACGATCTCTGCAATATGTACCGGACATTGGCCGATAGGAGAACATGCTACAAAGTTGGGCATTCCACACAATACTCATTGCCGTATCTGTGAAGACGAACATTAAAATTAAACTGTGGTTACTTGCTTTGCAAATGTCCTGCATTGGCCAGCTTTACAATGTCATCCTTTGGAAGGACATTCTTTGATCATCTAAGATAAATTTCCGAAATAAAAATCAGAGATATGATCTCTTTTTTAAACTTGACGAAATGGCTCTAGCAATTACTCCCTTTATGAATATTATATAAATCGGTTAAAACATCTCATTTTTTAAACATAGTTCTTATGAGTTAAAGCCTCCAAACGGCACTTTTCAGCTCTGATTGAGTAGCGAAGCAAGATCTGCTTGTATCTACCTTTCCACATGCCCTGTTTCTGTACAATCTTACTTCCGTGCGGAAGCATATGCATACTTTAAAGCTTCAACGATGTAGGAATTAGTCCTTAGACTAATTTTTTCAAGTTGCATGTATACTTCATTAGTTCTATCCCTAAACTAGAATTATCTTACAAATAATAAATAAGTTCTATAAAATTCTGCCAGGTCCTATATTTTCTAATATTATTTCCTTCTCTCTGATATTTTATTAACTTTTTGAACAATCTAATCACCAATCTATATTAAATCATCCAATTAGCTGACCAATTACTTGTTGCATCCTATAGATACACATACATGTTATGTGTATATTCCCCATGCAGTGGAAGCGATTTGTTCGATTATTATCTCAATCAAAAACGTTCAACGTTCGTTCGACATATAGAACATAAAACAGCTACCATTCTTGGACTCCTTATTTGATATTGCAATTGCACCACAAGTACGTAACATAAATATATCTAAGTACTATCGATTTTCTTGCAACACGCAACAGTTATATTATTCCAGGCGATGAATAATCACAGCGACAGGTGCTAACTGCTTAAGATACATCAAATCACTATATCACACACATGGGAATAGTTAGTTAGCTTCTATCGCTCATATAAATAATGTACTCATGCTTAGATAGAGATACAACTTATCCAATCTACTCCTCTCATCCTCTAAGCTAAAGACACCAAGTTCTTCCATAGCTCTCAAATATAATTTCCAATGGCTAATGATGTGAAGCTGATGAATCTCTCTATAAACCATTCGGAGACGGAAAGTCAACGTGGTCTTCGACTTCATCTACGTCTACAGCTACGTCTTCGTCGCAGATATCGATTAACAAAAATGTCTAAGAAATCATTGGTAAGAATACAAAAAAAATTAAGTGCAGATAGTTGATTGGACACTTCTTATTCCAGAGGCTGATAGGATAGTTTGTTGAGAAGATGTGACTCTTCACGAGTATGTTATGTTCAAATGTTGTAAGGCTTCAATTATTTAAATAGCTGCCGGGCTTAGAGGTTAGTTTTCTTCATTTTTCATTAGTTGAAGAATTCTTTCCTTGGGATTTTTGCATGAATGTTTTTTTGTTGCAATTTTAAAAGAGGTTGTCATGAGTTAAGTAATAAATCAAAAGACAGGATTAAGGAATGCGTAATCAAGTAACTCGAGAGAAAAGCAATGTAGAATTGCTTGTAACGACATCCTTTTCAGTTAGGTTTTGATTTTGTAATACATGTAAAACAAATGGTGTGTGGCCGAACTCTTGGAGGGTATTGTTTTGATTTAGATTTAGATTCAAAAGCCTGAAGTCTAGCTCATGGGGTACTTATGAAATGTCTTAAGGGAAAATTTTTTGCAATTTACCACTTAAAAATAAAAGAATCATTTTGGTAACTTAAAACTTAAACTTTTGACTCTTGTGTTTTAGTGATGAGTACAAAATGAGGAAAACAGCTTTTGTATGATTTTGGAAGCTTTTTTTTATTGTTGAAACAAAAAAAAAAAAACTGAATCTACCTGGTAATTCATCTAGATTCTATCAACAATATCTACTACACTCAAAAAAATTTTCCTGGTAGGCTAAATCTGGTAGAAAATACCAGCCAAAAAACTGGTACAATAGTCCAGATTTCGTGGTAAATAACTCCAGGTTTCCTGGTAAAAAGAAATCTGGTTTTATTTACCAGAAATCTGGTTTCCTGGTCAAATTTTTGACAGAAAATTTTCTGGTAAATATTACCAGCGTCCTGGTAGAAACTATTTTTTTTCCTGGTAAAATGAAGATTATCTGGAATCTGGTAAATAGAACCAGGAAATTTATTTTCTGGTATATTTTTTCCTGGTAGATAAAACCAGTCTTCTGGTACTTATTACCAGAAATACCGGAAGTCTAAAAATTATCTTTTATCTGGTAAATAAAACCAGGAATTTTATTGTCTGGTATATTTTTTCTTGTCTGGTATACATTTTTACCAGAAAAAAAATCCTGTTATATTTTACCAGAATTGTGGTACCTACATTTTTACCAAAAAAAAATATTCCTGGTATATTCTACCAGAATTCTGGTACATTTTTACCAGGAAACAAAATATTCCTGGTATATTCTATCAGAGTTCTGGTATATTTTTACCAGGAAAAAAAATATTCCTGGTATATTCTACCAGAATTCTGGTAGGTACATTTTTACCAGGAAAAAAAATATTTCTGGTATATTCTACCAGAATTCTGGTACATTTTTACCAGGAAAAAAAATATTCCTGGTATATTCTACCAGATTTCTGGTATATTTTTACCAGGAAAGAAAATATTCCTGGTATATTCTACCAGAATTCTGGTACATTTTTACCAGGAAATAAAATATTCCTGGTATATTTTACCAGAATTCTGGTATATTTTTACCAGGAAAAAAATATTCCTGGTACATTTTACCAGGAAAAAAAATATTCCTGGTATATTCTACCAGAATTCTGGTACATTTTTACCAGGAAAAAAAAATATTCCTGGTATATTTTACCAGAATTCTGGTACATTTTTACCAGGAAAAAAATATTCCTGGTATATTCTACCAGAATTCTGGTATATTTTTACCAGGAAAAAAATATTCCTGGTATATTTTACCAGAATTCTGGTATATTTTTACCAGGAAAAAAATATTCCTGGTACATTTTACCAGGAAAAAAAATATTCCTGGTATATTCTACCAGAATTCTGGTACATTTTTACCAGGAAAAAAATATTCCTGGTATATTCTACCAGAATTCTGGTATATTTTTACCAGGAAAACAAATATTCCTGGTATATTCTACCAGAATTCTGGTATATTTTTACCAGGAATACTGAGGAAAATTTTACCGGGGAAAACAAATATTCCTAGTATATTCTACCTGAATACTGGGTCTATTTCCGGTATAATTTTTACCAGGAAAAATAATTCTCCTGGTATATTCTACCAGAAATCTGGTGTATTTTACCAGGAATTCTTCAAAAAATCTCCTGGTAAAATTTACCAGGATTTTCTGGTAAATTTTACCAAGACGCTTGGTAGGAATCTAAAAACCACTTTTTCTGGATAAATTTAGCGGGAAATCTGGTCACCAGTACCAGTTTTTTTTTTTTAGTGTATATAAAAATAAGTCGGGTTGTCCTTCCTGACGCTATAACTCCAGAACGCACGAACCGATTTCCACGGTTTTGCATTCGTTGGAAAAATCTCGGGCTCCGTGAGGTTTATAGCACACAAAATTCAAGAAAAATTTCAACAGAAAACCGGTAAACTCCGTTTAGTTTCCTATAGAAAGCTATTGTAAAAGTTCCGATTTGTGGAATTGAAAATTTTAAAAATTTTTGACGTTTCAAAGGGCCCTATATTCAAAACCGAAGCTTACCTTTTTTAGTCAACCATATTTCTAGAAACGTCAGAGATATCGACTTTAAATAACGTTTGTTTTAAAGATAATAAGAAGAGAAAATGGCCGATTGAGACAACGCGTGAGCACACGAAGATCATTGGCAGCATACAATCGCTTGGCATTCCAATATGATCTTACTGCGAACTACAGTGATGATGACAATTTAGATATTGGACCAATGACGACTGTATGCCGATATTGCAATGCGTTAAAGTTCAAAAGAGAAACGGTTGTATTGTGCTGCGCAAGTGATGTTTTCCACTGATGCGCTAGGTCGCATGTACACTGTTCATCCTAGAAATGATGAATGTTTTTTTTTGCGACTGCTGTTGGTAAATGTAACAAAAATCATTTGCTCATTTGAAAACTGTGAATGGCCACAAATGCCAAACATATCGAGAAGCATGTCAACTATTGGGTTTGCTGGAGAACGATTCTCATTGGAATTTAACACTTGCTTATTCAGTTGTTTCATCAAATGCGTACCAAATACGAACGCTGTTCGCAATTATCATAACCACATGTTTCCCTTCACAACCAATTCAGTTATGGAACACATACAAAGACGACATACATGAAGATATCTTACTTCGCTTACGAATAATCCCGACATGCAAATTATCGATGACATCTACAATCAAGGAATGGTTCTGATTCTGAGGATCAATGCTTTACTATTGCAAACAAGCTACTGGTTGAAGTAGGAATGATTGCGCCAAATCGATCGATGCACGATGCATTGAACCAAAAATTAATTCGAGAGCTGCATTTTTTTTCGTTCGAAATAATGTGCCGTTGCTGAATGAACAGCAAAAACAAGTAGGTATACGAAACATTAATGCAAGCGGTGGACAATAATACTGGTGGTCTATTCTTCCTGGACGCACGTGGAGGAATAGGGAAAACATTTGTAATTTCATTGATTTTGGACACTATTCGATCAAGATGTTACATAGGTTTGGCGTTAGCATCATCTGGAATTGCGGCAACTCTTCTAGATGGCGGTAATACTGCACATTCTGCGCTTAAGTTGCCACTCAGTTTAAACACAATTGATACTCCAATAATACATGCAATATTTCCCGATCCAGTGCTTCAAGTGCAAATCACTTGAAGCACTTAGCTTAACACTGATGGATCTTCGACGAAGTGACAACATCTTTGGCGGCTTGATGATATTGTTGGCAGGCGATTTTAGGCAGAACGCTTGCAGATGAATTGAATGCTTGCCTGAAGGAATCATTTTTGTGGAATAACGTTAAAACATTATTGCTAACCACTAATATGAGAGTTCAACTTCAACTTGCAACTCAAAGTTGGTTCAGTTATTATGATATTGCGTAATTTAAATCCACCGCGACTTTGCAACGGTACTCGACTTGCGGTGAAAAGACTTATGCCGAATTTGATTGAGGTAACCATTATTAACGGAAAGTACACAGGTGAAAATGTATGTATTCCTCGAATACCATGATTCCGACTGATCCTCCATTTGACTTCAAACGATTGCAATTTCCGGTTCGCCTTGCTTTCGCAATGACAATTAACAAGTCGCAAGGCCAATCGGTTAGTGTTTGCCGGATAAATTTAGAAAATCATTGTTTTTCACATGGGCAGCTATACGTTGCGTGTTCACGAGTTGGAAAACCATCCGCTTTGTTTGTGTTAACGTCAGACCAAAAAACAAAAAATGTGGTTTACCAAAGAGCACTTCAATGAAAGGGATAATTTGCGGACAAGTATAACGCTTCGATTTAGTATTTACTTTGAATTCACTTTCATTTTTTACTTAGAGAAGTTCAACTAAATTACAATTCATTTTTTTAATCGAAATGAATTAATTACTGTTCTGAAATGAAATAAAAATTTTCCTTTAAAACAAAAAAAAAATAAATGTTTCTTCATCTTTTAATCACCAAACGAAATGTTACAAAAAACGAAGCCATCTGGTGGCGAAACGAAGTTCGCCGGGTTTGCTAGTTTTGTATGAAATTAAATAAACTTTTAATTAACACCTTTATTTGGTCTCAAGATATTCGACTTGAAAAACAGTTTTCAATAAATGTCAGGAGTATGTTCTTTATTTTTCGTACAACGTATTTTTCAAAACTATGCAAGCAATCACGGTTTGCTCAAAACTTCATATAGAGTCAAATAAACATTTATAAAGTAATAACTAGTGAGGACTTCCAGTACTTAATAAAATATTAAAATTATTTAAATTCTATATAGTTTTTAAAATCATCATATAATTTATTGTTAAGGTATATTATGTTGTTCATTAAAGTAGCCTTAAAAACCACGTTTTTGACTTTTTTTAACATATTAGTTTGGTAGGACCTTAATTTACATTACGGACCCGTGGGATATGTGATACTCTACGACAATAATCCTGAAACTTAGAGGACAAAATTCGCCACTCTATTGCCGATAAACGGCCACAAATTTTTCAAAAACTCTTCGAAAATTGGACCTGCAAATTAGACTGCGTCCGAATGACCCATATTTAAATAATATGCCAGAAGATTACCTTTCGATGTCAATTTAAAGAAATCATCTCTGGTTTATCTCATTGTTACAAAGTTCTAAACCTCTAAGAAAACCACCCGTTGTAAATGTGCTAAATGTGCAAGAAAATAATTGTGGAACAAACTTTTTCCTGAGATTTCAGAAGTTTATTATTTTTAATTTCAAGTAAGTCGTCATAAACTTATATACTTTAATGGATTTAAACATTTCATTTTTATCATATTTATTTTTCTTAAGTGCTCTTAAACTCCTCGAATTCTTAGAAATATGTAGGTATATTTGCATATAATTTACGGGATATTGTCACAGAGCATCAAGAGGTAATCAAAGTCAAAAACGTGATGCATTCCACCAAAGTCATCATCACAAAATGTTAAAAGGCGGTATACAAGTACAAGAAGTAGTAACATGGTACGCCTTTTTAACAAAAATTAGAAGTCGAAAGCAATTAATTCTCCCACATGTTCACTATAACTGACAATAGTTAATCAAACTGACATAAGACCGCGCTTCATTTGCCATACAAAAAGCGAAAAAGCGCTGCTTACTGTCCAACGATTGTACTCTTCACATTCTTCACTTCATACCACATCGCATATGAGTATGTACCCCTAGTTCCTGCACTCTTCGTGATGACTGGCACTAGATGGAACATGGAACCTTTACGGTCAGTCCGGTCAGTTCCAAAGGGATTATGCTGCACTGAACTGCATTGAATTGTGCCTTGCATTTTAAATGCGGTTCTTACAATATTTTTCTTCTCTAGTTTACCTGTTCAAGTGCTTAATGGAGAAACGGCGACGGCGGCGGCGGCGGTGGTGGTGCGTGTTGGTGGTGGTGGCGGTAGTTTCCATTTTAATGAGGGCAGTAACCACATCAGTTGTTTTGTTGAACGTACTTGTAGGTTCTGATAATGTGGGAACAAAACAAAACGCATCTACAAAAAGTGACAGTGACAATGACAATTATTATTATTATTACCTTACCAACTACTCTCAGAGTACTCCTTGATGGTTCGTGGAATAAAAAGTGCGGGTGCTTTGCTATGAGAAGAAAGAGGCGTCTTTTGTGGCGAGTCCTTTATATCTTTGTTCGTCTGCATCCCAAGGGACAACGGACAAGGTTATTAATGGAAAAATTAACTTAATAACCATAGACTCTGGCATACGGGTGCGTCTGAATCATACTTCCATCATTTGTCACAATCCTGGGACGTCATGATAATCACGAAGGAATGATATTTACTTTGTAGTTCTCCTTGTTCAACCAAACCAACCGGCACTGGCACCGGCACCGGAGATCGTCCGAATATATAGTGTCGATTGTGGAGGCGGAGACAACGACGAACGTTGCGGCGTATTGGCCGGCAATGACTCCGTCTATAGAACAAAGTCACCTCAACCTGAACCCATGATGCGATGATCTCTCAATATTGAATGGAATTTAATGCGGGAGGGTAAATTGGTTAATTAAGCATTGTAGCACAAGGTGTTAAGTTATGCAAGTCACTGTGGATAATGCCTTATAAAATTATTATTGTTCTCCAGCATCACGAACTATACACCCAAAATAAATTGGACAAATTTGAGAATAAAATATGATAATTTTTTAAAGTCTTATATTAAAAAAAGTCGCATGATAATGAAGTTAAATATAAATATGCATAGTGTTTTCCAATATGAGGTTTTATTTTAAAAAAAACCTGCTATTTAAGTAGCTTTCAATTTGAAGTTGTCAGCTTTTAAAATTTGACAAGTTGAAACTTCGATAATACTTAGAATGGAACGATACACCCTTGAATAACGCATGGAATTTTTGTATATGTATTGAAAAAATGATAAACATTTTGGAGTCATAGTTCGCAATTTTGCAAATAAAGATTCCTGATAGTGTTGTTTCTCGAAAAGGTGATCACAATTAAATACCGAGATCTTGTGATTTTACACTTTCGGAATAAAATAAAACTTTTTGTAGAATATTAACAAATTTTTCAGATTCATAAATATGCCAACAAAAAGATTTGATTGTTTTAATACCGCTTGAAGTTTTCCTAAAAAAGAAAAATATATTAAAATAGTGTCAATTCTTCAACCATTCAGTTCAAAACGAAATAAAAGATTTCGATATTTAAGGTCTCTAATAAGGAATAGTAAAATCCATTTAAGAAAAACGGTAGAATGTAACAGCCTTTGCTGAAGTGATTCTTTTACTCAAATGATCCCGCTTTGGCTGACAAAAAAATAGTTTTAAGCTTAGCCCAGAAAAATAAAATACACTAAGCTGAGATTGAAGCTAATATGCTTTTCACACCAAACCCAAAACCCGGTTTTCGCGAAAACATCGCTTTTCACCGAAAACCTACATCGAACACTCAAGTTTTCCCATACATTTTTGGTAAACAACAAGTTTTCGTAAACCACAAGTTTTATATAAAACCTCTCGAAAACTAGTAGGAATTCAAAGTTGAACTAAACAAACAAACCTTTCGAAACATTCAGCGCTCAAATGAATGCAAACAAAACAGCTGATGGCTGCTGTCAAAACAAATATTATTTCATTTTGAAATAAATTTGGTCGTGGTAAGTAATATTATTTATAAAATTTCCTTACAAAATAAGAATTATTGCTTTTTGTTTTTTATTTACAGAATATGGAAAATTTGCCAACGTCGAGAATAAAAGCCCCGGTGATTATTTGCGGCACTGGGCGGTTCTTTTATGATCCTCCAGAGTTTCAAACGCTCTTTGTTAAGCGAGGAACTGGAATTCACTATGGCTACTGGCGTGACGACCCCAAGGACGAGGAAGACTTGCTCATAGTTCATAATGACGTTTCCAAGGGATGCGTCTTCGAATTCGTCGCCACAAATATGTTCGACGCTTTCGCTTACTACGTATAGAAAGACTCCGGTAACTCCGTTCAATCACAAGGGTTTGAAAGATATGAGAAAGGCGATAAGTTCATTTGTGGAGGAGAATAAGTATGAAAGGAAATCTCTGGTGGAGGCTATGTTGCAGCGAGCTAGGAAAATTTGCGCCAAAACGTTCCACAATGTGGAATCGTTGTTCCAGTGAATAAAACCACAACCCCTTGATGGACAGCGATGCCAACATTAAGAAGATCCTCAGTGCTTTGGACAAGCTAGGCGAGTGTGATTTTGGTACGAATCTGGAACTAGGAATTGACCTTTTCTGCTCCGGCCATAAGGACCTACACGAAATCATTCAGAATCTTCTCAACCCCGCCTATAAGCTGCTTGGACGGCCACAATACATGGCGATTCTGAAGACACATTTGGCCAACAGAAGAAATAGAAAAAAGAATTTTTTTTAAATAAAATGAATTTTTGTTGTACCTAACAGTTTTGTTTTTTATTTTGGTGAATTCTTCTGACCGGTTGAAGTGAGCAAAGAGGATAGCTGCAGCCAAGCGAGTTTGTAGTTCTTGTTGGTTCATGTCGTGAGCCCATTCCACCCGTCCCTAGTTGAAACTCTTCTTCGAGACGAGCTAGTGTTACGGCCTTGTCTGCGCTGACGGCCTTGTCTGCGCTGATATGCTGCTCTATCACAGTACAGGAAAGGATTATCGACTCAAGGGTGTCAACGGCAAAGAAAAATCCTTAGGAGAATGTTTGCACTTCAAGAATTTTCAAAAAATTGAATCTTGAGAGAATAGTACATACCATATAGAACATCTTCACTGTGTGAAATGAAGTACTTGGATATTTTCATTTTATCCGCATCCGAGACGGTGGGTGGTGATATACTGGGAGTTTTTTGTATGTTCGTATCGAAACGTTTGTTAAACCACTCAATAACGGGATCCCATTTGTTCTTTTGGAGCTCGTATAGATCTTTGTCTTCCTGAAAATCAACTTGATAAGTACCTACATAAGGCTAAAGTTTGTATCTTGCATTACCAGATCCTTTAGTTCATTGCAGAGTATATCGAAAGTTCTGCGGCTCGTTCTGAAATGTTGTTTGAAATACTCATCATCGTTTACTAACATTTCACGTTCCCAACAAGTGCTGGTACGTACCTGCATAAAATAATTAGATATATATGTACATAGCTTCCTATTAATTGAATTATTATAACAAACTAACCTTTGTCGTTTGTCCACATATTTCTTTGTCGGTTCCGATTTTCAATTGTATCAATTAAAGCTTTTCTTTTCTTTCGAAGTTCCAGAACTTGCAAAAGAAAACGACGTTTTTTTATGATAGAGGCTTGAGATGAGATAATGAAAAAAAATTTAACAAAATCTTTATATTTTGTTCAACTTTCATTTTATGTATTAAAACCAATTTCAATTGGTTAGAATTCATTTTATTTTTACAAATAATTTGAGAAAAACAAAACTTTTTACTCACAAATTTTTTCATCAATACAAAATTTGACAGCCGGTGTCAAACAAATTTAAATGTCAAATGAACGATTTGGGGTTTTCGAAAACTTTTTGCCGAAACCCCGGTTTTGGGTTTGGTGTGAAAAGCCTATAAACCTTTTGGCAGAAGCTATTTATTTACAAAATAAAAATGTGTGTTTTTTCTTAAGCAAGTTTTGCTTATGAGGAAGGTTTTTTAAAAAGTCAATTATTCAAAAATTACGAGGGTTTGAGAAATAAAGCAAGAGTTTCAGTTGAGTGTATCTCACTATTACTCTTTGTTAAAGATTTAACCATGGCTACTTCAAATTAAGTTTAAAAACTGTTGTATGTGCAAATAGAACAAAATTATATTTTATACTTTTACTAGCTGACCCGGCCAGGCGGTGCTGTGGCTAACGTTTTTCGTCATATTACATTGTTGTAAACTATTAAAGGGGAAAGGTAGGAGAACATCAGACATGGGCACCACCATGTTTTTAACTTGTCTTTAGCTAACACAAATATGTAGGTTCGACGGTTTTCATACACGTGAAGGTGCATCATATAATCATATCATATCATATCATATATCATATGTGAACATGCAAATGAGAAAAACAAAGATTTTCCAAATCTAAACCACAAATGGACATTGTTTATCCTTGAGACTTTTTTATAGACATTGCAAAAGATAAACGAATTGGAAACTGTAACCTTCTAAAGGGTATGGTAGAATCTGACAGTATCATTGGAATACGTGGCAGCAGGACCACTTTTCCTTTAAACTGTTGAGTTAAAATCGTTGCTTCAAGAATATTTCCGGTGATCTTTTTGATGACCAAATGTGTACCGTTGCATAATTGTGGTGGATTCAAATTACTAAGGAGAATAATAGGTGAACCAATCTTTGATCGAAAATTATGTAGTGGTATTCCAGGTATATCTAGTGAATTTAAAAATTCTTTCATAATAAAAGATATACAAAGCATGGCTTTATAAGCCATGCAAAAAAAATACAATATTTGAGTAAAATGAGATAATATTTCACAAAATAAGTTTCATAGTTAAAAATATGTAAATATAAATATTAAAGAAAAAAAAAAGTTTAAATATAAATAATTATATAATAAAAATGTTAAATAAATAAAAAATTAAGTCAAAACAAATAAAAAATCTTTGAACCATATGAAATAATGTTCATCATTTAAGTATATTTTGATATACATATATATATAGTATAAAAAAGCAATAAAGGTAGTTATATGTTCAACAAAAAGTGTGACTTTTAGTTTAGTCAAAACAAAAAAATTAAAGGAAAATATCGATACTGATTTGTAAGTGAGAAAAAAAAAGCAAAAAATAGGAAGAAGAACCGCATATTTCTCAAGTTTTTTTTTTGTAATTTTAAGGGCTTTTAGTTTGGTTAAAACGAAAAAAAGGAGAGGATACAATCACTTTAACATCTTGTTACAACTCAAAACAAATTCAAACACTCGTTTCGATATTTTCTTGCATGTGAGACATAGCGTATAAGAGGCTTCCAACCACGATCTCCGTTTAGTGCACCGACACATTTCTCTTGGAAAAGAAAACTAGAATAAAAGTAGAGCCTTCGGATTTCCTGTAATATTGGACAAAGTGCTAAAAAATTCAAAACATCTTCGTTTTGACCAAGGTTGCAAAGGGAACACACAGGGTTTAAGTTTGTTCTATGTGGTCTATAATTCAAATCGAGCATTTCCGTTCTGATCTTGAAGATCAAGCTCATTTCCGAAACTGTAAACTCTTCTCTAAAATAGTTTTCTTCACCAAGTTTCAGATTAAGTTGTCTGTATATATTCCTGGATGTTGATGCAGTCCCTCGCGCAACACAAAGCCTATACATCGAGTCATCTATAACAGAGATACATTCATATAATGCATTTTTTAATGCTTCCACATTGTCCACTGGCAATGATATTGAAAGGTTATGTGCTACAGCAAGATCATACCAGTTTTTGACCGGACTATATCCACAACTAAAACAAATTTTAAGGAGTCTTTTTTGCAAGTTTTGGTCGGACCGCTTCATAACTTTGATCATAAAATCGGCGTGAGCCTTTAAGTTTTTCAAGAAAATTTGAGGTAAGCCTGACTCTAGGTGGATAGCATAATTAGGAGTGTTGATAGGTAACCTAAAAATTCGCTTGAAAAAATACCTCTGTATATTTTCCATTTCCTCCAACTCTTCGAAACCATATACTTCATTACCATAGCAAAAACAAGTATGCACGGTGGAATTGAAAACTTTGAATTTTGAAATTGGATCTACGAGTTTATTTGCGAAGAACTGGGACCACATTGTATTTATTGCAATTTTTGCAGCGGTTGTTTTTTCTTTTATAAAGGTTTGAATGTTAAGATTATATGTCATTGTATACCCAAGATACTTAAATTCATTTACGACCTCAATTATCTCACCATCTAAAGTCCAATTTCGCCCATAGCCAATTGATCTATTTCGAGATCTGAAAACCATTATTTTGTATTTGGTGGTATTTATTCTAAGATCCCATAGATCACAAAACTGTTTTAGCTTGTTAATCTGGAGCTGTAGAGTAAGCGGACTGTCTGATAAAATCACTAGATCGTCAGCATAAAGCAAGACTTTAAGAGTAATATCCCCGAACTGAACTCCCCCAGGTATACTGTTTTCGACATCGTTCTTATACAGTACAAACATGATAGGGCTTAGAACACATCCTTGAGGGACACCTGCTTCATAACTAAATTCTCTTGATACTTTTATACCATTCTGAACAGATGCCATCATGTTTTCGAGAATTTTTTCGTAGACTCTGATAAATTTAGTAGATAGGCCAATTGCTGAGAGCTTATAGAGTAAGGACCTCCTATTAATAGTGTCAAAAGCCGCTTTTAAATCAACGAAAAAGGCATATAAGTTCTTTTTTTTATCAATAAAACGCCTAGCAGTGTTGCTGAGTACAAAAATTTGATCAAGAGCTGAAAGGTTGGCTCGAAAACCAGCATGAAAGCAACTAATCATATTATTATCTTCTACCCAGGTCGTAAGTCTAGTATAGAGTATTTGTGTAAACACTTTTCTTAATGAGTTAAGCACAGCAATTCCTCTATAGTTCTCTGGCAAATCACGGTTACCTTTTTTAAAAATGGCTGTAATTCGAGACAGACGAAAATTTTCAGGCACTATCTCTTCAATGAATATTCTATTTAAAAGTTCTAACCGATATTCCAAAAACTCAGGAGTAGCATGTTTATAAAACTCTACTGGGATCCCATCAGATCCAGATGCTTTGTTATTTTTCATTTTTTTTAAAACAGCTACTAGTTCAACCATTTTGAGATTGGAATCCAGTTCAGGAATAATGACATTGGGGAATGCAAAACTCATTGTGTTTAGATTAGGGTCAGGCAGAAGTAGAGTTTCAAAATAATTTGCAAGTAGATTTTCATCAATTGTGAACAATACCCTCCTATTCCGCCCACTCAACACTTGTACTATCTTCCAAAAAGATTTCGAGTCCTTGCATTCAACGAGCTTAGAAGCCGTGTTTTTTAAATAAAGTTCTTTTTTGAGATTGCATAACCTTTTGTATTCTTGTTTTGATTGTAAATACAGTGATTTAAAAACTGAGCTATTGGTTTTTCTATATAGTTTTAAGAAAGCAAAAGATTTTCTCCTACTTTTTTTGCATTCTTCGTCGTACCATACAGACTGAAAGGTGTTTCTACGTTGTGAAGAAAGTTCTGCAGACTGTCTAATCACTGAAGAAACTATTGGAAAATTTACACTACCATTTTCATTAACAACAATATGGCTTGTTTCACACTATACGGTTTTGAACGTACGGCAAAAAACCGGAAGGCGACATTTTGTTAGAGGCCGTGGCCGTATAATATGAAAGCGTATATGATCTTCTTTCGTCAACATCAATATTTTTGGCTGCCAAAAAAGCTCGATGACTAAGCCAGTTATGACTTAAGCAATTACTTTTTATATTCGGAAAAATATTCTGAATCAATTAATTTTTTTTCCTGAAGAATAGTCAGAAATTGTCTGGCAGTTTAATGCATTGCGTATTTGGTTGTATTATATTCACTATAATATGAATTTAATTAAAACTTCAGTCTATGCTAACACTACAAATTGAAAAAGTAAAATTCACTGTATTTCATTAACTCCAACATAAATTTAACCTCAGCAAAATGTGGTGGTTATGTTATTAAATTGTAGCTTATATGAAACGTTTGGAAGTTTGACATATTGCAATTTATTGAATACTTACTCAATCCAGTTTAAAGATGTTCCCATCTGACAGATACTTATGACTGTCATACAATAGTCAAATAATTTGTAATAAAATAATATTGCGATCATACATTGAGATGTAAGCTATATCCTACCTTTCAAGTTGGATCAAACTGCACACGGTGTACAAATTTGATTCAAATCGGTTAAGTAGTTTAAGAGTCCACCGCGGACAAAGATCTTGACACGCAATTTATATATATTTAAATTTAGTATGTTTGTTTAAAAAATTTAATTCCAAATGTTTCGATTCTCCAAAAAACACATCAGGTACTTGAAATTGAGTTTTCTTCCAAAAAGGCTTGACTCTATTAAATCACCAGATTTTCTTTTCGTGTATTTCCTATCAAGCTTTTAAATGCCTTCAGGAATTGAGTCATACTTTCGGTTTTATTGTATACTTTTTTCTTTTCAAAGAACAAACAGCTTGTTCTCAAAATCGAACTAAACTCAAAAAAAAAAAAAATATAAATATCAGAAAAACACGATGGACGAGACTGAATTTTTGTCGAAATTTCAAGTTTCATTTTTATTCATTTTTGTTTTCAACCAAAAGATAACAATCTTTTGATGAATGGGGAGGCGAGAATCTAAAGAATATTTCATTTTTGTATTTTTCTAAACAACATTTTTTGCTTCAGCTCTATAGTGTCATAAATAAATCTGCAGCTTTGAATTCAACAAGGCTACAAGATGTAGTAACAAAGAATATTAAGAGGAAAAAAGTTGAAAACATACAGAAAAGATGAAAAAATAAAATGTAAACATCTATACCTTGGATTTATCTGCAAAATCATCAGTTGAAGTGATTGTTAGATAGAAATGATAAAACCGTTTACAAAAAGATCCTAAGAAAAATATTAAAAAAAAAATTATTCACAGGTTCGGTATACGTGATTGAAAAAGTTTGTTTTTTAGACTCTTACTCGTATATACATATGTATATAAAGCTGATATTTGGTTATTTTTAGGTATATTTGGATTTATGATTTGTGTTTTTATTCAAGTTTTGCTTACTTTAAGTATTATAGTCCACTTGTAGAACTTTTAGATGATGCCATAACTCATAATTTGTGTTTTTCTAACACCGACCTCAAGACTGCACCTCAAGATTTATTCATACCTGATGTACAATTTCAATAGATATCTGCAAAATAATGTCAGCATTATAAACTGTTATGGTGACAGAAATTTTGTAGATGTGTTTTACGATATTTCGTAAAGTAAAACAAGTACAATCATTGAATTCATAGCCGTGGAAAACAGGAGGGTTTCTTCAAAACTAGAATTGATATTTTTGAGTCTGAAAAAAACAGTGATTACATCTGAAAAGAACAGAGAGTGCATACCATTTACACTGGCAATGGCGGATCCAGGGGGGGGGGGAGGGTTTCGTAGGAGTCATGATCCACCCTTGGAAGAACATTTTTTTTTTAATTTTCGTATTGCGTTAATGGATATGACCCCGTAACATTTTTAGTTATTTATTTTTAGAACTGAAAATAAAGTTTGTATTTTAGTGCTTTCAACTTTGTTGCTAAAAATACTACTTTTAACTGAGGACTGGACCAAGAATCCGAAATCCAGCCCTATTACAATCGTTTAGCACTAAATCATCAACTTTTAACCAATAAAGGATCCAGGGAGGTCATAAAAGCCATCAAGCTAATACAGTTTAGTTCTATAAATAATGATTTGATCTTAAGATTTGTTAATAATTTAACAATATTCACCAAAAAACGGTTTCCTATCAAAAATAATACTAAAACCTTTGTTTTCACACAATTTAGAATTGGACAAATTTTTAGTAATGCTTTAAATTTTTGTCATAAGATATTTTTTGAGGGAAAGAGCAACTATTCAGGTTCTTAAGAAGTAACCTTGACTAAAAGATCGCCAATTTGATATTAAACTATGTACTTTAATGCACCTTTTTTCTTAAATTCAAAAACCAAGCATTTCTGTCTATAATTTGTAAGTTTTGTTGACTCCTTTATGATCAACATATTTTTAAAAGGTTCATGCAAAACAATATTTTTTTTAGAATTTGTCTTCTAGCGTATTCTTTTTGTTTTTCTACTCTACGAAAAAATATCAAATTTTCTGGCGAACATTCTCATTGTCTGGGTGTCTGCATTTATATTTTTGTAGCGTTCTTCGCATTTATAGAAATGCCGACAAGAACAAAATCTAAATTTTTTTGGAAAGAAGCTACGTTTCAACACAATTTCTAACATTTTTGCGTGAAATGGACCAAAAACCCTCTAAACTATTGTAATTTAGCTCTTCAATATTCATATTTAGAATCCCGTGGGAATCTTGGAGTACTTTCATATGTAAAGAGTTGTCCAAATTAAATAGTTAGATCATATCTTGCTGGACAACAGTATTCTAAAATAATCTAATAACTAAAGTTGCCTCTTTACCCCTTGGAATATGTAAATGTAAGGTTAAGATACACATTATGTTATTTAAATATTGTTAGCCTTCTTAGAGAAAATTAAAGAACATTTTTAAGTGATGCTCAAAAACTCATCTTTTTGTTGAGTGCGTGAGATCTGAACCCCCCCCCCACCTGATTGAAAGTCTGGATCCGCCCTTGTACACTGGTACACTGTTAGAATCTAGAAATTGCTGATTTCATCAACTTTTGGTTTTGCTTTCAAAAAGTATATCTGTGCAG
Organism: Eupeodes latifasciatus; assembly: GCA_920104205.1. Lineage (NCBI taxonomy): Eukaryota > Metazoa > Arthropoda > Insecta > Diptera > Syrphidae > Eupeodes > Eupeodes latifasciatus. Next base: position 186,784,203 of record OV049926.1, on the reverse strand, counting down.
GAAACATTTCAGAACTACTTAAATGCTTAGCCTTAGACTTACTTTTCAAACTTTGAAATAGAAAAAAGTTAAAGTTTTTGCTTTAATTTTTCAAATATTTAAAATACATAAAATGTTATCAATTCTTCTAGATACATATGTAATACCATAGGTCAAACAAATTAAGCTTGTTTCCTGAAAAGTTGTATTGTGTTCTCCTGAATTCAAATTTGAATGTATAATTTCTTCATAAGGAGACATTTTTGAAACATTCCCCTTCTATATTATAAATACTCTTAATAGTAAATTTTTGGCGCTGATTTACAATCTGAACTTTAGACAGCCTTGTTTGGAAAGCCGATTCTTTATCAGAACTAAAAATCATTTGCAGACTGCTTCTGCTTGTTATTGTTCAAAAACCGTAAATGAATCCGTGTTTCTTTTAAGATTATGCAGGATAAGTGAAGACTAGGAACTATTTTTCAAAAATGTATAAAATACCGAACAAATTTAAGCTGAATATTTATCTGGGATTAAGCATTTGGCAAAGCATCAAATAGTTTTTGGAAAATAAAAATAGCTCATGATTTTAAAAATGCTTAAGGGTATTATTACATGTACAACAATTTTTGTTTTGGTCCAAAACTTGAGTCAGCTTTTAAAAACGGAGCCAAAAATATTTCGAATAAAGTGATTAACAATAAATGAGGTATAAATTTGTAGAAAAAAGGTTCTCCAAACGGTTCCTCGGAAACTCACTTTGATTGTCTCTGAAAATAGGTAGAAGCACCTCTAGACAAGATTTTTTGACCAAAAGAACAATATTTACAAAATTTATTCATCCAACATAGTTCTTCTGGAAGATCTAAGGAAAATGAAAATAAAAACCTAAAAATTATGGAATTGATTCAGAAAAATATGGGCATTCTCCAGCGTGGTCGTCCGTCGTCGTTTTGGTCGTCGTCGCCTCGTGGCTGTTTTGTATTCAATTTGGGATTCGTGGCCGAGATTGTCATCGGCGATAACACTGCCGCCACGCCGCTGCTGTATAGATGCTGTTTCTGTTAGTAGAAGGTTACCAATAGCTTACCCTACCCATACCTAACTTCCACCTTCCCTAAGCACCACCGCCGCCGCCGTAGCCGTGCCATCAGGGACCAGAGGGAGTATTGTGTAAAACAAGCCTTTTAGCAAAGTGTTTTAGTGTTTTTGTGTGAAGGCGCGCGAGCCTCCGAGTTCCTTGCGGTATCTTTTAATATACCAAAAAACAACGCAACCAACTCTCTCAGTGTTGTGTTAACAATCGACATCGATCCACGAACAGAATAACATAACACTGTACATTGTACAATGAAGCAACAATAACAACAACAACAAAAACAAATAACAACAAAAATATATAAAAACAAAAATAAAAGGACAATAGAATTTCTCGGGTGTGATTTATTTGTCTACCTTTTTTTACGGTTGTTTAGAGTTGTGGCCGGCCTGGATTTAGCCAGCATTTATACCCTCAGAGAGCTCAGATTCAGATGTAGATTCATTGCGCGCGGAATCTGTCTTCCTCTGTCTCAAATCTCACCATTGAACGCCATCATCAGGCCCAGAGAATTGTTTACAGGTAGGTACGGTATAACAACCGGGCAAGGCTTTAGCACAGCACAGCACAGGCACAACAGGCTGCTGGCTGCTTGGGGAATTATTGGGAACTCGTTAGGCATTTTTGATTTCAGTTTCGGTTTTGGTTTCGGTTTTCATATGAAATCGAATGTTTTCTTGTCACATACCTACCTACTTTTTCGAGCTCTAAAACCTAGTTAATCAGAATAACAAAAAGGATACAAAATAACGAAACAAATCTTCTTCCATCGCATTCGCATCCGAATTTCTTTTTTTACTGTTTGTCCTTTAGTTTTTGTTATCTCAAGGACTGTCAATTGAATTGCGGGGGCACTCTTTTGAAGGTGTCAAACTGAAACACCATTTAAATGTCGTCCTCTTTGGTTCAAAATAAAATAAATAACTAATGGTTAAAGGTATATATAGGTAGAGGTATAGAGGTTATGAGTTTTAGTGCAGTGCAATTCGGAGGAGAAGAAGAAGATCGTGATTAAGGCCAATAATAACTGATGGGGCACGAAAGTGAAAGTCACTGAAGATTAATGTTTAATCTTTGAGTGTGTAGCATTTAAAGTTTTTAAAATAATTTATGAACTAAAGTAAAGACTGTATAAGAGGATGCAAGATGGGAAAATAAGCATATGGTGTAGAAAATAAATGCACTGCTTGTTGTGGTCCAGTATAACTGAAGACACAGCATTATGAAGAATTATTGTAGGTACCTATACAAAAAATGAATTATTGTATAACGAACAAATATTTACATCTCAAACCGAAATAAATTAACCAAAGGAATGTGTATTAAGCAAATCTCAATACTCGATAGTCTTCAATGCTGACCCCATTCATTTTTGTATAAATTATAAATAATGATTTTGGTAGTAATATTTTGTTCTAAAATTTTTAACACTCTATAGATGTCCAAATATAACTTGATATTAAAACTTTATAAATATTCCGAATATACAAGAGATCCAATACTAAGTGACCTACAAAATTGGACTTGACCGCTTTATTGTTTAATTACATATTTTGTTTAAGTTTTTAATTAAAGTTTCGTAAACTTGCTATTTGAGAAGATTGAAATATAAAATAGAAGATTGAGTACGACCCAAAATGGTAACTTTCCTTGTGAACCGTCCTTTAAATAAATCAGTAAGCAATTAGTCCAGTCATTTTAGCTATTTTAAACCCCCATCTGCGGAAAAATTCCTAGTGAGCTGAGTTTTTGTACACACATTTATTATGGCATTGTAATGAAAGATTTGAAAAATCGACATTGAAATCGTGCCGGCTAAAAAAGTTATAAAGGTCAAAAGGTCACGAAAATCAGTTTTTCGCAAATATCTCGTGATATATTGCTCAGAGATCAATAAACGTTATTATAAAAATTGTTTGTCGTGAAATTGTCTACAAAAATGTCTCGTGCATTTTTTTGTAGAATTAACCATTTTTGAAGTAGAGACTAGAATGCACTCACATACGGTATTGTATACCGTACGGCCGGCGTATACCAAGGCGTAAACCCTATTGCTTTTTTTTCATGGATATTCTGAGAGGGACGATTTCTTATGAAGATATTTTGAACGGACTAAAACAGTTATTTAATGACGAAGTAGCTAAATTGAAGGACGATGGTCCTACTGCTCAGTTATGGCTACAATACATTGAAATGATATCAATAGCTAATGATTTCATTCGTGCTGAGAGACTAGGGTTATGGAATGATCATCTTACAAGTGTTCAGCGAATGCTTCCATATTTCCATAGTCATTTCCTGTATGCTAAATCTGCACATTTATACTTGCATGATATGATAGCTTTGAAAGACAAAATGGGACACCAAGACTATAATATAGTTTATTAAAGTATAAACTTTACAAAAACATTTAGACGCACAGAAAAATTCAACTGTGGAACCTGGACCGACATGACTATTGAACAAAGTTTGATGAAGTCTATGAAGACTGAAGGAGGAGTTTCTCGAGGAAGGAGTACTCATGAAAGCGTCTTATAAAGGGTGTCCCAAAATTAACGCAATTAAATAGAAAACGCTGTTTTTAGTCTTTTGATAGTTATATTTTTATTGACTCGTAAAGTACATAGAATAGGGTTATGTATGGAATAACACATCGGACAAATGGCCTCCACGGCTTTGCATGCACATGCGCACTCTTTTGTTGAAATTTTTCATGACCATTCTGCATAAATGTGGCTGAATTTCGTTGATGCAGCGTTGAATCTCCTCCTTTAATGCACGGGTGGTTGTGGGCTTGTTGACATAGACTTGTGATTTCAAATAACCCCATAAAAAGAAGTCTAATGGTGTTAAATCACACGATCTAGGAGGCCAATTTTGATCACCGAAACGAGAGAGTACACGACCTGGAAATGTCTCATGCAGTAATTGAATTGTTTCACGGGCTGTATGACATGTGGCACCGTCTTGTTGAAACCACATATTGGACACATCAATATCATCCAATTTTGGCAGAAAGAACTGTGTAATCATGTCGCGATATCGAGCACCAGTAACAGTCACTGCTTGACCAGCATCATTTTCAAAAAAATATGGCCCAATTATGCCTCCAGCCCAAAATCCACACCATACAGTCACGCGTTGTGGATGCATTTGTTTTTCGACAATCACATGTGGGTTCTCCGAACCCCAAATGCGGCAATTTTGGCGATTGACAAAGCCATCAAGATGAAAATGTGCTTCATCGCTTAGGATGATTTTGCTCGAAAAATCAGCCGCCAAGCTTTCACTATTTTTGAAATATTCTTTAATAATGAAGACACGTTGTTCTATCGTGTAACGCTCCATTTTTAATAACCCTATACTGTTAGCTGTCAAATTGCTTTTTTTTTCAGGGTTGCCAACACTTCACTGCACAAATGGCGGCAAATTCAAATCTTGCGTTAATTTTGGGACACCCTTTATAAGTGGATATATAGCATGCATGCGACAAATGTTTTGTGAAGAAATTGACAAATTTTGTGACCTTTCATTTGATAACACATATCAACATGTAGATTCAAGAGATTCACGTATTGAAAAAGAGATAATACTGGTATTAAGAAACTCGTAGGTGGATTTCTTTTGCATCGTTTCGTATGGAAAAAAAATGATACATTTTATATTATCATTTAAAAATATAATAATTAATAATCGATTTAACAAAAGAAAATTAATTGAAATGCTTATTGAGAAGTTCGTAGAAGTAGGTATTGCTACAAGACAATCACGTGATGATGTTGACGTCTTAATAGTTGAAATAGCGATTGAAAAATCAATAAATAATACTACAATTATTGTTGGAGAAGACGTAGATCTATTGGTACTTCTTATAGAACGAACACAAATACTTGATTAGCCTACATCAATTTTTTTTAAAAACCAGGAAAAAATAATATTGAAATAAAAATATACTCGACTGATAGCCTCAACGAATATACACATTGCAAGAAAAATATTCTGTTTCTACATGCCATTACCGGATGTAATACAACTTCAGATTTAAACAATTCTGCAGAAATATAATATTCCAACAAGAAAATTGCTCCCGAGATGTCATTGTCAATGCTGGAACACATTTTCTACTAGCAATCTACGGTGCTCCAAAATCAGAACTTTCGATAGATAATTACAGATATTGTAGTTTTGCTAAACTAACAAGGCAAAGTACAGCTGTAAAATTTCCATTATTACCACCTACTTCTTCAGCAGCTCAACAGCATATTTTTGTGTATTATCAAATACAAACCTGGCTAATAAAAGCAATTGATCCAGAACAGTGGGGTTGGGGTTTAAAAATAATATACATCAGCCAATAACTACTTTATAACCACAAGCACCCGATAATCTACTGAACACAATCTTCTGTTATTGGACAAAATGTTGGAGAGGCAAATGTGGATGCAAAAAAATTTGATTAAGATATTCAAAAGTTTGTGGACATTGCCGTGGCCAGTCATGCTTAAACGCAGAGTCAACCAATGATGAAAATGAAAAAGATGTTGATTTAAATATAGAAATAAGTCCAATCGACGTTTTTTCAGCAACTGTTGATGACACAGAAATTAAAGATATCGACGATGAATGTTAAAAAAAAAATATATACTAAAGTTAATTTTTCTGTATTTTCTGTATTCAAATAAAAAATTATTCACTCGTAAATAAGAAAAAACCTCTTATTACATATTATGAATTATGCCTACGAGGAAAAGCATGTAAAATAAAACGTGGAAACGAGTGCATCGTTATAATATAGTCGCTTTCTCGACGCTCTACTCCGAAAACGGTTAATTTTCCAGAAAAATGTTAAGACTTGTTTGTAGACAATTTTTCTCTGAGCAATAAACTGCGAGATATTTGCGAAAAACTGATTTTCGTGACTTTTTGACCTTTATAACTTTTTTAGCCGGCACGATATCAATGTCGATTGTTCACATCTTCATAACAATGCCATAATAAAGGTGTATACAAAAATTCAGCTCACTAGGAATTTTTCCGCAGATAAAACCTAAAATGACTGGACTAAATCAGTTGTTGAGTTTAAATTGTTTAAATGTTCGACATTCGTTGTGCCTATCTTTGAAAATTAGATGCTTACCTACATATGAATAAATCTTACTTTTTTGCTAAAAGCTAAATAAAAAGTTTAATTACTAAAAAAAAAACGTAAAAAGTTGATACGAAATTTTTGGTGTCCGGGTTCTGAAATCAAATCGTCCGGTTACTAAATGTCACTGTCCGGATACTAGCGCAAATCGAATATTTTTTAGAAATTAAAAAAACAATACTCCGCAATAATAAATACGTTTGAAGAGTTTAACTATCCTTTTAAAAATTCCTTACATTATTTATGTATATATCCAAACCTTTTCTTTGGAGCTCTGATATTAAAAAAAAAAGAGACAAAGTCAAAGTACAGATTTTCGTTAAGTGTCCGAGTACTAGTGCCTTTACCCGACTTGTATAAAAATATTCTCATTGGTGTTGATTCAAAATCTTCATAACTATAATTTGGAAACTAGCGCTCTGTTACTATCATTTTTTTTTCGAAATCATAAGAAGATTGTATAAAAAATATAAATCTCTTTTAATTTAATGTGTGATTTGAAAACCATTTTTTTTACAATATTTTGGATTAAAAAAAAAAACAGCCGATCTGAAGAACTTGGTTTCGCCAAAAATGAACGCTTCAGATAAGTTATACAATGATAATAAAGCACAAATGTGATGTATTTGATTTGTTAGCCAACTTAAAATGCGAATAAGTAAAGTCGAGAATAATCCCCACAGATTTCAAAGGACTGGGCCTGCGATTTATTAATTGTCACCCAAAAACGGGGAATTGAATTCTACAACATGATTATGATCAAGCTGTTAATTATGGGACATTAAACTAGTTCAGAAATTCTATCAAATAGTTGACCGCTTCACTCTTGTCGTTGACGCTGTCAATTGATTTGTATTAATAGAGTTCTTCCAAAATTTAGATCAAAATAATAATTTTCACTCTACTGATGTTTTTAACAGTCAGTATTAGTATTGGCGAAATAAAGTCGAAAAAATGCAAATTTCGTTATCAAAAATATTTCTCGTATTCGAGATTGTTTTAAGTTTTCCTATAAGAACTTTCCACTTGTAATTAGAAAACATATTTCGGATAAATTGGAAAATTAATTCCAGATTCAAAATACATTTTCAATTTTAACAATATCCCGAGAGTTCTGCCAACATTTTCTTTAGGAAACTTTTCTGAATAAAACGAATTGACAGAAAACATGTCATCTACAGGGCTGTCAAGAGGAATTCCGGGCCCGGGACGGAAAAATCTCTTACCATTTTTTCCAAAGTTCCTACGTTCTAATTTCAATTACGAATAGCATGAAATTGGTTAGAATTAACGGAAATAATAATTTTGTGTTTGCAAAGTGAACCGAAAAAAGTGTTAATCATTAATTCAATCTCACAGGTATCGTCCAGTTTAGTTGAAATGGAGGATAGATAGAAAATAATTATACATGCGAGTAGATCAGATTCCGAACAGAATCATACATTTAATTCGATACTGCCATAGACATGTTAGTAACTAATAATACGGTCGATTAACTATTAAAAAAATTAATTAGCAATTTTATATGTAATCTATATTGAATGTTTGTATGGCTGGTTTAATATACACACTTTGAAGTGATTTGATATCCTTCAATCTCCAGTAAACAACTTAAAAAACGTTTGCGTGGGATTTTCCGGTCCCCCGAAACCGAATCAAAAATTTCGTTCCCAGCAGAACCAAAAATAGAAGAAAAGAAACTTTATAAAAACAGAAACCGTAATAAATATTTGTATTTTGTTTTAAGTTGCCGGGCCCCTTATTTTGACTTTAAAAATATTCAAAATAAAATAAATTTGAAATTTACGTTAAATTAAATAAGAAAAGCGAAACAATTTATTATAACTTTTTTTCAATAGTTCAGGGTTGCCCAATTTTTCATTAATTTTCATTAATTCCCCAACTTCCCCCCCCCCCTCTCGACCTGGCTGGTAATTTATTCTCAATCCCTATATTTTTATATGTACCAACAGGTACATCTTATGAGTAAAGTGTAAATAAAATTATTTCTTATTTTTTAAAATCAGTATGTCTAAAAACGATGGATTTATATATTACAGACCTAGAAACATAGAGAAATGTTAACTGTTCTTTAAAAACGATACATCGGTCTCATTACTAACTAACTAACAATAGTAAGTTAATAATCTATTTTAGTTCCGATAATAAGACAAATAGCTTTTGCATACTTCTTCACAAAAATGGAGCATATTTTCAAAAAATTGACTGAAAAGTAAAAAGTAGACACAGACAAAATGGTCTAAAGTAATTCATATAAAAAATTTCAAAATACAATTTTAAAAGAAATCGAATCTATTCCGAGTGTGTCAAACCATTTGCCAAAAGCCATTAAAAATCTCCACAGTCTATTTAAATTAAACGAACAAAATACTTAACAAACCATCTCATTTTCGTTGCCTAATTTAATGTCTACTTTTTGTATAGGTTATATAGGTACTTCAATTAAATGTGGATCCCTAGGGCCTATACAATCTCATCAGTCGACAGACCTCATCCAATTAGGTAATTTGAAAACCATGTCCAGCTAATCTATAGAAAATGTGATGAGTCTCATATAGCAAGGGTGTTTTGTTGTTAACCTAAACCTCACACACCAATTAAACTCAAAATTTTCATTCCCAAAAAATAAATTCTAAAACTATCCCAATAATTCTAGAAGCACCTTCCTTTTTTATTTCTTTTGATTTGGTTGAGCTCGTTAAATTTAATTCAAAAACTTAATTGAGAAATCAAAGAGCCGCTGCTGGCAGTCCTTTTGTTTGCGACAAACAAATTTACGACTCACACCGTACACAGGTATACGTATACACGAGTACCTTACCTGCCTAACCCTTAAAAAATATATCAGAGTCTCCTTAGAAATTGAAACCGGTTCAAAAGAGGACAATGAAACAAACGAAAACTATAGGCAAAGTAAAACCGTCAACAATTCACAAAGATAAAGGCTTTTCTAATCCTTTTGATGTCTTCGCATGATCAAGTGAAGAGAAGTCTCTTCATAATTTTTGGATAAAACCGATCACACGAGCGAGACACGCCATGCCATGCCATCTCATCGAAAGGACCACAAACAAATTAGATTTTGTTTTTATTTACTCGTATATTTTTATTTTCTGATGGGTAAGGCCATTTGCATTTGAATTAAGCAAGTAAGGCCTTCAGTCGGGGCGTTCTCATTCTCATTCTCATGAAGCAAAAATAAATAGCAAGAACTCGAGAAGAACAAAAGCATCAGGTATCTGCATAGTAATCAAAGGTGACTGGTAATTCGGAGAGGTACGGTGCGGTGGTTGCAGCATCATCAATGAGCTATTTTAACCTTGAACCTCTGTTGCCAGCTTTAGAAAATTTATTAGAATCAAGACTTTTTCCGACGAATTGAAATTAATCAAATGTCAATGAGGGATTGGAGGCGTGGCAGTAGGTGAAATTAATTCAAAATAATTTTTAAAGTTCCTGGTGCTTAAATACAAAAACTGAACTAGAGCGACGAAGAAGTGTTCTAGTCGAAAAGGCTTACATATATTTGCCAGATTTAAGATTTAAAGTAATGATTTTTTCAGGGTTTTTAAAACCTTTTGACATGAACTTTAATATAATACAAACAATGTTGAAATACAAAATTCCAAATCAAAGTGTTCTCCCATCAACGTTGGCAACCTCGAAATCTTCAATTTCTGCTTATTAAAGGGTAAATAAAGGTGAGAGCAAATATGCTCAACTCATTGTTTACCAGGGAAGATGAAGATGAAAATGAAGATCATTCAACGATCATTGCTGGGCGTAGCCACTTTGGCACTGCTCAAACACAACAATGTAAGATCTCATTTCGAAAAGCAGAAAAAACCTGCGGAACAATGGCACTTAAATGGATTAGACGCGCAGAGGCAAACAATATTAGTGCCCATACATTGTATTCCCATTGTGGTGGCAAGAGATCACCATCAGATGAATTCCAAACAATTTGGTCATATTTGGGTCTTGTTTGCCACTTATATTGGCATCAGTGCAGCACCCTTTCGATATATAAATTGGTCCCGATCTCGAGCATACGAGTAGGTAAGGTACTCTTGATGAGATTGCTTCAACTTTGTATAGTCGTCATCGTCAGTCTTTTGCATCATTATCAAACAGGAAAGGGTGAAGAGTGTTGTACAGAACTGAAGAACTCGGTCAAACCTTTCATCATCATACTCGGATTCGTGTTCGACCTGATGTGGTCATGGTGATGATGGTGATGATGGTGACGCTGAGTGCGAGAATTGAGAAACCAAAAATCTTCTCTTGTGTCGTGAAAAATTAAGAATCACCCCGTTCTTGAAGGATTTCTCAGCATGGGCATACCAAATGACTACAGTTCGGGTTCAGGTTCAGGTTCGGCTATGGAGCCCTCTTTTCATATCGATATAGGCACCTAAAAAGATATATAGTGGATTCTGCTGTCGTCGCCGCCTTCAGACTTCAGAGGAAATTAACATTTCTCGGTCGTGTTTGCATTCATAATTCTTCGTTTCCCGAGTACCTACTACATATATGTTTCTTCCCTTTACGGAATTCTATACTTAAACTTTAGTATAAGGGGATTGATGAAGTGTATTCCTGTTTTGGTTTTGAATGAAGAAAGATCCTCACTCTCTCGCTCATATCACATTCGAAGGCAAAAAGGTAAGAGCAAAGACAAACTCAAACTCAAAGACAACAAACCAAGAACCAACAACCAAAAATATTAAAGCTGTATTTGGACTTTTCGTAAAGAATTGATTTATGGAAGTACAAAGGGAAATCTTCAACGTGCCGACAAAAAACAAATAAATACACGGACGAAGGCATAACCTAACCTTTCCATAAAACCTCTGCCTATCCCTTCCCTTGGAACTGTGCGTGACAATTCAGGTTTCAGGATATTTTTTTCTTTTTATTTGTTCGTATTTTATGTGATATTTGAAGGCTCCGAGGAAATATATTCAAAATTAATGTCTTTATTAATAAATGTTAATTCTGGGAACATTAACTCCTCATAATAGAAAAAGGTTTTCAAAAAAAAAAAAATGTAAATGGTATGGCACCCTGGGAGACAGGTGATTTGAAACCATAATGAGCATTTGGATTCGTACTTACTCATTTTAGATACATTTTAGTAGATAAAAATGAATATACATCCGAAAACACATGTTCATAAGGAACGATGAGACTCGACTATGGGCCAATTATGATGTAGGAGAGGGCTGTTAACATTTGTTAGTGACTTTTAATTTTGTTTTTTTTTTTTTGATTAAAAACGATTATATCTGTCTTCGACTTTCTCACCGCTCATGAGTTGTGAATTTTAATTAAACAGTGATTTCTTCAGGTCTTCTAACAAAGGGCTTACATGATGAAGCCGCAGATACGAATCAAGAAATGTCCTTTCGTCAATTTTAGTAATTCCAAAATGTTAAGTCTTAAAGAAATCATTACCTCATAGACGAAATCTTTATCAGTTTTTATGCAACTTGATAATTATTTAAAAAGTAGGTAATATCCTTTCTTTGTATCTGATTTTAGACTTTTGGAGATCGAGGTTGAAAAAATTCTGAGTCTCCTATTTTAGTTGAAATTTAAATCAATTTACTCAAAATTATCTGGGAGTGAAAACAATCACGTCAAATCCATATTTTCCCACGAGATGTTTTTTCTTTTCTTTTTTCTTTTGTACCTCAATTTTAAACTGTTAGCCCTTCTATATCTTTAAAATAAAATACAAATTCAAAATGATGCACAATAATGCTATGAAAACCTCTGATTTGGTCACATTATTTCAAATTTACAATTCAAAATATAAGAAAAACAGGTTAACAAAAATTGACAATCCAAAAATTATACGGTTTGTCCTAATCTACAATTCATAAAAGATTCTTCAAAAATCATTGAACTATGCAAAGCACAAAGAACTCGCGCATTTCGTAACAACTTCCTATACGGTTGCATTTGGTTTCCTTGGTTTTTCCTTCCCCTTTGCATCGCTCTTGATTGTATGTTTGTTGGCTTCTTGAATCAAGTCCCTTGCGACTCATGTCACTGTCAAAGTTTCACATTTTCATCCTTATTTCTTTGGTGCAGCTGGTAAACTCTCCTGAATCTCAGCTGTCACTCATAGCAGAGAGCAGAAAAAAGTTGTTTATAAAGTTTTTGATATTTTTTTTTTTATTATTTGAAGAAAAGAGAATGCATCCATAATTTAGCATAAATTTTCAAGCGAAGCTCATTTTACGAAACAGTCATAGTGCACGCTACCAAAGGCAACCACCTCCGTCGTCGTCTTCGCGATCTTGGAAGAAGTTGATTTTAGTGCGGTGATGTTGATTCTGCGATTGAGAGCAGGAGCCGAAGCCGAAGCCGAAGCAGGAGCAGGACAAACGTTTCATTTTGGTGATTAGAGGTAGCAGGAAACGGAAGCATTTCCAGCAACATTCCTCTCTCCGTTACCATACACTGATTGGTTCCAAAAATGGCCAAGATTGCTATATGTTGTGTGTGTACAAGTTTTGCTAAGGGGACACACACAAATTGTGATGCAATCAGGTTGATGATCGCCGGAGCAACAGAAGCCACGACAGAAACACACAGTCACTCCAAACCTGGCCCGCCTGGAGGCGATGATTTATTTTGTGCTGTCAAACCAAAGCCAAGTACGCTCAGGCACAGTATGCGGCTTAAAAGTTGATTAACTATATACGCTTGCGTATACGACCAGCTTAGACTAGACTAGACTATGCGTGCGCAATAGACTCTCGCATCAGACTTCCAGCTTAATGAAAGCCCCTTAGATCTAAACAAATATTCTAATACAAAAGGCTCAGGCTCAGAGTCAGGCTCATTCTCAGTCTCAAACTGGGGCCAAGCCCAAGGAAGTCATCATCTTCATGTGGTGAAATGGAAATGCGCAGCGCAATACGCTTTATTCTGCGAAGACACATATACTATATACACGTGATTCACTAGTGCGCTTCTGTTGGACTCTGATGGTGGCGGTAATTTGCATGACATGAAAGCCTTACATATACGCCATCAGAGTTCTTCCGTATTGCTATATGTCAGTGACGATGATGGTGGTGGCGATGGCAATAGTTATGCGATGGTGGTTCGGCGGTTCGGTGGCGGTAACCGGCGCAACACATTGGCATATCAATGAAAAATGACTCTGTTATTCTTTGAAGATCCGCAAGGCATAATATATATATATATATACGAAAGAGGACCAAGTCTTCTTCGAGAATGTGTTGAATCCTGTCCGAGTGGCAATTAAAATCGTGTCCGACCGAATTAAGTGTGACTGATTGACTCATATCATACCATATTTTACAATTTGCATGAGGCACACCATTTGAATGTTGACGTTTTACCAGTATCACGAAAATAATACGGTTTTCTTTGGCCTTTATTCTAATTTAGGAAGAAAAATACTTTCAAACAGGCTTCGATAAAGTTTCTCTAAATAATGAAAGAAGCTTTATAGAATTCAAATTTAAGCTCTCTAAACAGTTTAAGTTTGACGAATTAGGGTTTAAGGGTTTTTTTTATTTAGTTTAGAACAGTGAAACAGTGAGAAAGTTTGAAAATACAACTTATTTTTTTCTAGGAGATTTCAAAAGGTGAATGGTGAGTAACGCTAATAACACTATGTGCTTATTGTCGTTCGTTGAAAAAAAAAAATCTCATAATAAGCATCTCTATCGCTTCTTTCTACGCAACAGTTATTTTCCGGCTAATTTCGAGGATTCATTGTGATGCAATCTGCACGCGCTTTAAAATGTCAAAGACGTGCAGGCCTAAAGAAATGATATTGCCTTAATACGGGACTAAGCCGTAATATGCGCGAATATACAAAAGCCCAGCGTAAATGCCTGCCTGCCTACCTACCCACGGCATTTAATAGCATCTATTATACCAAGTACACATATATTGTATATTGTGACCCTCGCACATGAAGGAAGACGATCGAGCGGGTGGCTATTTTATTCCGCAGCACTGCATGGAGAATGAACCATATTGGTTGGTTGGTCGGTTGGAGTTCCTCTTCCAATATAATATGCACATGTGGGTAATAGACGTCGTACATATAACGGCCAACAATAGGACACTTCCTCGATAATAAATAAACACATTATTCCAAAACTGGCGATGTTGAGTATCTATTCCACCAGCTGCAACAAGCGACGCGAAGGCAACAGTTTTGGACGGCTATAGGAACAGTATACAGTAATGGCAGCGTGGCGGTCCAAATCTCTCGGCTAAGAGGACACAAAAATTGTCAAAACACACACAAACAGTTATAGCTGATGGCAGAGAAGAGGAAATAGTATCTGCCAGTGAAAATCTCTAATGGACTATTCGCGCACCTACATGATGCTGTGCTGCATCAATGCGGTATACACAAATGTCTATGCGACTTGTCCCGCAAATGGAAAAATATGGAAAATCTAAGATCACAAACGCAGCACCTTCAATTCTTCTCTGGGCTCCTTTCCACCCGCACCACCTAAACTGCACATGGAAGCGCTGTTGATGACTGTGCGGTGCGTCGTCGTCGTCGCTCGTGTCCCAATAACGCACCACGATGCCGCATAGCTAGCACTGATTATGAACTCGGGATAACGAATACAACAACAGCAACGTCTTCCTGCAAAACAAAAACAAAAAAAACAAAGTTCTAGAGACGCGCGCAGCGTTAAAACGGTCACCCCGCTTTGGTGAAAGGGAGATAGACATCGCACTGGGGAACACATTGTCCTGCGCCGACAACAATTTTCCATACAACCTTTATGGTTATAATAATAATAATAATAATATTTGTGAACATGTCCAGCATTCTCATTAATGCTGCGATTTCGGTTCGCACACAAAAAGACATTGTGGCTCTTATGGCTTTGGCTTGTGGCCTAGGCTCGGCATTGAACAAGGCTAACAGCGAAATGCTATATTCCTTGCAACTGGCAATATATGCCTAGTGAGAGAACATCTAGAAGTCGAAGGCTTATCGGGTCGCATGAAAGAATGTCGCGGTTCTGTTGTTCTGTTGTGCCATCGGGGACATGAACGACTTGGAAAAACACAACAACGTATCTACGGTCGTCCGTCGTCGATGCGACTCTCTATTATACAAGCGGGAGAGATATTATTCTCTATGGGTTCGAACGCGTTTTGTGTCCTTTTCGTCTGTTTAGGATGCGAATACGAAATTATGTAGTTCAATAATAGTGCGTGTTGTGATGGAGGACAAAATTAAATACACGTACGTGTATCTATATATTTTATAGGTATGAAGAACAGAATTATTTTAGATTCAATAAAATACAGTAGAGGCCGTTAAAAATAGAAAACTTTATTTAAAAACTGAGAAAAAAACATATTCAAGTTCGTTGCTCAGCTCTTTCGTTTTTAAAATGTTAACATTATTTTTATCCTTAAAATGTTACTTTTTGACGAAGGTAAAATTTTTAAAAGGCTTTATTTATGTGCATACTTAAGATGTTCAGAAGATACAGCTGAATTATTATTAAGTACTTAATGAAAAAAGTTTCTACAAAGTCAAAAATATTTTTAATTTACTAATTCTCTCTTATTTTTGTGATCGCAATACTGTTTAAAACTAGAAAGCTATTAAAGACATACAATTCTTTCAGAACTTTACAAAAAATGTATTTACATTAAAAATATTATTAAAACCTCTGTTAATTTGAGAAAAAATGTTCAGAATTGTCATTACTATTTATTTAAGTTAAAAGATACCCAATAAACAATTTTTGGTTAAAAAACGGTTAATAAACCAGATTATAACCCTAGGTTATTATACTTGGAGATTTTAATTTACCATTAATTGATTGGGTTTATGACTTTGATGACTTACAACTTATACCTTATAATGTTAAAAATAACTATGAGTCAGAAGTTATTGACTCATTCATAAGTTATGATTTAGTTCCAATTAATAGCTGTAAAAACAATTTTAATCGCATATTAGATCTTGTTTTTGTTGATAAAGAATTAGAAATACAAGTTAGTCAATGTTTATATCCGATAGTTCCCAACTCTGTTCACCATATTGCTTTATATATTAATTTTGAATTTTTCTAGTATTCTATGTAATAATAATAATAATTTTATATTCAATTATAAAAACCTATTTTTCAAAACATATAGTCAGTTATATGTCGAGTATTTCATGGCAACTTATATTAAATCAGTTTGATTTATTGAGTTCTTGTAATTATTTAATTGATTCTTTGAATTGTGCTGTTGGTATGTAATGTTGGTAGGTAATGTTTGTGCCTAAAACTAAAGTTCACCTTAACTCAAAACCTGCATAGTTTAATAAAAGGCTTTGTAATTTGAGTTACAAAAAAAAAACAAAGCTTTTAAGCGTCTTCAAATGTTACCTAATAACTCTTTGGTTAAAGACAAGTATATTCGTCTTGAAAGGGAATTCAATATTCTTAACAAGTTTTTATATAAAATGTATATTATCTCGGTTGAAAGTAGTTTAAAATAAAATAGTAAATGCGTTTGGACTTTCATTAAAAACAAAAAAAAAAACAGTGGAATTACAAAAAATATGCAGTATAAAGGTTCTACCTATTCCGATTTGACTACGATTTGTAATTTGTTTGCTAAATACTTTGAATCAAACTATGCAAGTTATAGGTATAGGTCACCAACAATCTGTTAATGACAACGACAATCCGGTTACAGCGATCAATGTTGGAAGATTAGTTATTAGTAATTCTGAAGTTGAAGAAGCACTTTTAAATGTGAATAATGACAATCGTCCGGGTCCAGATGGAGTGGATCCAACTGTCTTAAAAATGTGTGCTGCAGTACTCTCTGAACCTCTTTCTTATATTTTTAATCTCTCTCTTTCTAAAGGTGAATTTCTTTCTGAATGGAAAAAATCTTTCATAATTCCTATTCATAAAGCAGGACCCAAACAGGAAATATCTAACTATCGTCCAATCTGCAAACTGTCCACCATTCCAAAACTTTTTGAAAAACTTGTTTGTGATAAGTTTTCATTTTTGCTTAAGGAAGTAATATCGCCTTTCCAGCAAAGCTTTGTGTCGGGCAGGTCGACAGCTACTAACCTTTCCATTTTCACAAACTCTGTTCTCAATAAAATTGAGGCAGGGTATCAGGTTGACGTCATCTATACTGACTTTGGAAAGGCCTTTGATAGAGTCAGCCACACTATTCTACTGAACAAACTATCAAGAATTGGTTTTCATTCAAATATTTTGCAATGGTTGAAATCTTATCTTATAGGACGCATTCAATTTGTTTCCATTGGTAATGTTCTCTCTACTCCTGTACAAGTGTCATCAGGACTCCCTCAAGGTAGTCACCTGGGACCCTTACTTTTTCTTATTTTTATTAATGACATGCCAGATATTTTTTATAATTCTCTTAGACTTTTATTTGCTGACGATCTTAAGTTTTATAGATGCATTGTATTGTTGTGTGGTTTGGAACCCATACTATTAAGAATTGAAAGAGTCCAAAAAAATTTCACTAGGTTTGTTGTATGGAAACTTGGATGGAATATTGAAATTCCTTCATATGCTACGAGATGCAAACTTATCGGTTTAGAGTCACTTGAAAATCGACGTAAAATCTTCTCTGTTTTATTTATTCGTGATATTCTGTCGCATCATATCAACTGCCCATACCTTCTATCTTTAATTGAGTTAAATATTCCTTCTTGTCAACTAAGAGATTATGATCTATTCCACGTAATTTACCATAGGGTTAATTACACACTTAATGCATCTATAACTCGGTGTGTTAGGGAAACCAATTCTGTCTCTAATGTAATAGACTTTGACTTCCATTTTAATAGACTCACCTTAAAATATAAATTTGTGCTCCATTTCCTAACTATTAATTAAAATTTATTTATTTATTTATTATTAAATATCAATTTCATTTTAATTTTAAGTAGTCTTTAAGATGATTAATGTAATCTCTGTTTGATGAAAATTATTTGAATCAAACTACGAAAGATGAAAGTTCGGTATGTCTTCGCCTGTTTTTAAAATATTGAGTCATAATAAGTATTTTTAAACATAACTAATCTGTAGTCCAAAGATTTTTGAAAATTTGCTATTTAAATTTTATTTCCACTGCAAGTTAACATTTGAGGAAAGACTTATTGTTAATTCATTGAAATCAATTGTTCATTTTTACACCCGCAACTGTTTAACAAGGTTGGCCTTAGACCCTATCTATCCACAATCACCGAACACATTTCATGTCCACATTGTTGGATGAAGCAAGGCCATGGTTCTATATGTACTGATTCATTTAAAGTTTTACTTATCCATTCAATTTAAAAGCCATTGTTGCTGTGAGCTCCTTGTAGGCACCCGCCTCTGTACGTACAGGCCATGATTGTAATATTGTGAATGTCTCCGCACCGCATCATCACCACCAAAACCCAGACCATCTACAAGAGTCCACCACCATAGCATGTGATAGTCCTGATGATGAGACGGTGGTGGTGTGTAGTTGGAGTTCTCATTCTATTCCCAAGAAAGAAGATTGTTGAATTATAAATAACTGCACCACACACAATATGGCTACTGTGGAACATCCTCTGATTCTAGCGCCTAGTTATCATATTCGTCTATGGACATTGGAGAATGGCAAAAGAGACACTGTATATTGGTTTTCCCGCAAACCATACACACTGCCATGTCAATGCGATGTAGCTTCGAACCTCAAATTGGCCAAAGACCGAGATTATGCGTAATGTATCCACGCACAGGAACATCCCAAGCTTATTAGTGTGATGAGAAATCGGTTGCGTCCATTTGGTCATGGTTTTTGCGGAGTAAAAGGGTAAAAGCATCAGAAAAGCAGCAGTAGGTAGTAAGTACTAGTATAGTATCGTAGCAGGGACAAAGTCTGATGCAAGAGTTTCATTATTTGGTCCTGCTGCTGCTGCTTTTGCTGATGATGCTTCTGCTGCTGCTGCTGCTACTGCTGTGGCTTCCTGCTCGTGTGTCCGTCATAAACATAAAAATGTAAACATGGGTTTCAACGACATTGTGGCCTCTTGAGAGTCTCAAGTGCGACCCTCGAGAGCGTGTTCCATTGTGTCTTGGGTGTATTTTTCTTAACAAACCGTTTCGAGTGTGTGTTATGTATACAAGCGAGTATATTCATTCCCAGAGGAAAAACTGGCCTCTCGGTCAAAACACAAAACTCCATAGCACGCAACCAATTTGATACTTTTGATTGGACACAAAGCAAAAACAAAAGCAATCGTGCCAAGCAGCACTCTTACCCATCAGGCTGGCACAGATGAATTTTTATACACCTAAACCTTTACTAAGGGTCAATTTGAATTTTCGGTCGGTCAACATACACGAAATTTGTTCTGCTTAAATTAGACGACCGACCAACCAACTAGCGACCCATCAGCAGCACAGCAGCGCAGCAAACGACGACGCTGATGTTGGCCAACTCGAAGGATTTTGCAAAGCGAACTTATACACAGATGGCTCAAGGATGCAACTAGGTGATTAAAAATTTATAAGGAGGTGTAATGGAATTTTAAATGCGCCATGGACTACCGTGCGTATTTCCTGATGATCCACGTGCCCTTTCTGTTTTGGTTTATAGAAATTATTATTTTTGTTTTGTGGGTTTTTGCAAAATTTGTGTTGTTTGGTTGTCAAAAGTTGCACCTGCTGCTTGCTGCTTCTCTGGACGGTCGGACGGATGGAATGGAGGCTTGAAGTTCAATTCATTCATGAAGAAATTCTTATGATTTTTGATGGTTTCGCATCATGCAAACAGGAAATGATGTGGATATAAAATCCTAACGGCACGATATGTTCGTACTTGCAGCTTGCACGTCATTCATCAGTCAACAGCGGCGAACATAAAACTCAAGCAACTGTTTTGGGATAAACATTCTTTAAGCTTGGTGCTGTCAAAAGGGCCGGAATAATTAAGCATAATTCGATTCATGATTTATAGACTTTGCTGTTTAATATAGTGCATCAACTTCAAAGTGCCTTTATTTGGCCTAACAGTCGTGTTTTGGGGTGTCATTGGTCTTTTAACAGAGTCTTAAGCTCTGTAAGGTTGATTTTTGATCGCATCTGCTTGGACAGGGAGACCTTTAAAGACTTAAGAGTCCTCTAAAGGACATTGTAAGTGGAACCGATGAATAAGGCCTACTGGGCAAAATATTCAAAAAAGTTGCTTATGGTTTGATTAATATAAGATTTTTTTTGTTGAATTTCCGTCAATTAATTTTCAAAAGTTTATATTGATTACTTTTTAGCCATTCGAGCTCTATATTAATTTTCTTTTCCAACGTTGAATATATTTTAAGCTACTTCGAAAAGTAGAGAAATTTTAATAAGCATCAACCAGTTAAACCTAAAAAGTAAAATAGTTTCGACATTTTGTTCAAACATAAATGTAAATGAACCCCTTCAGATGTAGAGCGATAAAAAAGAAAAAACTAATAAAATTTTTAACAGAGGTTTCCAACTATGACTCCTTAAAATACAAATTTAATATCTGGGAAAAGCTATAAACTACTTAACAACCAGTCCGCACCTCGTAAAAAAATGTAACAAATTACAATAGATTGTAACAAAAAATCAACTCCCTTGTTGAGTTCTTAATTAGTTATAAACCCTGAACTAAGATAACTGCTTTAGACTCCTAAGTGCATCTATTAGTAACACTTCCGCCGGTGGTGGCGGTGCGGCGGCATCGGCGCAATAGCAAAGAACACAAAAACGATATCACAAGAAACTACCGCAGATGTGACATCAATTAAATTACCCCTATTTCCAAATATCTACATCTAATACCGAACTCACCTGCATCAACTATGTCAATGTCAATGTTATCAATTCATAATACCTTACTGTTGCGATAGAGGTTGAGGGTTCTATAATTTTCTAGCTTTAGACTTCAGAGTCACAGGTCGCACGCACGCATTCGAGGTATAAATTGAGTTGTCTCAATATGAAGGAACCCAAATGGATCACACTACTTTCCAAAATAAAAACAGATAAAAAAGGTCATGAAAAAATATACAAAATGTCTAAGGTGTTTAATTAGTTTAATTAAGGATATCTCGGATTGTGCTGCCAGACGGATTTCCATTCCGCACACAACATAAGTCGTATTGTGTATCTCTATGAATGGACATTTGTTACAACATAACTCGCTGGTAAGGGGAGAGCGAAGTACAAGAAATAAATAACATTTTAATGAGGTGTAATATGTTTGTTCAACGAGCGGGCAGGCGGTACTAGACCGACGCGACGCGGCGGCACACGAAGGAAATGTCTCAATTTCCAAACCTCTCTCTCTCTCTTATTAAATTGTCATAGATTTCGCGGTTTGATAAGTTTTTCATTTTAATATTTTTTGTTTTGTAATTTGAATAAAATGAATTATGAAAAAAGATGGAAACAAAAGAATGACAGAAATGGATTTCCATAATTTTGTATTTATAAAAATATGATATCTTGCGGGGGTTAATTGAAATATTTTAATTTTTTGAAAAGAATACAAAAGCGGTAAAAGCAATCCCCCACACACTTTTTTTGTATAGACCTTGAATGATAATTAAAAAAGGGGGACATTTTGTTTTTTGATGTGTAACAAACCTTGTTTATCTATTACGTTTTCTTGTTAGAAAATAATGTTTGTTCACATCATAAAGATACAAATATTCAAGTTTAACTTAGTTTAACGAGTATGTAAAAATCTAAGAAGAAGAAGAAAAAATGATTTATAGATTATATAAAAGAAATTGAGATGTGAGGCTTCACTGAAAATTTCCTTTGGCCATCATAAGATCATGTAAAAGATAAGAATACAAGAATGATAAAAATCAAATGAATTTTTAAGTTCTAAGAAATCTAGAACTGAGGACGAAGAATATAAAATTTAAGCTTTTCTAAGCTCTAAAGTTACGGCACCTTATTTCTCATCAAAAACTACAAAAGTTAAAATTCAACGATTTTCAGCTTAAAAACTTAAGAAATATTCAAAAATTTTCGTAAATTAGAAAAAAATACCTAATTCAAGAATTGTGTGTTATTATGAAACAAGATGTTTTAAGAAAACTTGTTAACTTCCCATAGGAAGTTATTGTAATCGGTCCGATTTGTGGAATTGAAAATTTTGACATTTCTCGTCTTCAAATAAATTCTGTTGTACAGATAATAATGGAGAAAGATGCAGAAAGGACTCTCAAAAAAATTGCGTGGCTGGTTTTTTTTACCATAGCAATTGAAAGAAAAGGTGAACATTTTGGTTAACCCTAAATATCTCACGAACCAATAATGCTAGAGACTTGATTGGTACAGTCATACCAAACAAATATATTTTTGGAAAAAAATCCAATTAACGCTTTTTTTTATAAATCAAAACAACTGAAAAAAAAATATTTGTCACCTCAAAAATCTTACGAAAAAAATGATTTTATCTCCAAAATAATTTTGTGCAATGAAATAACGTTTGTGACATTCAGTAAAATTTTGAGAAAAATCGA
Source organism: Eupeodes latifasciatus (assembly GCA_920104205.1). Classification (NCBI taxonomy): domain Eukaryota; kingdom Metazoa; phylum Arthropoda; class Insecta; order Diptera; family Syrphidae; genus Eupeodes; species Eupeodes latifasciatus. The sequence continues at coordinate 186,761,394 of OV049926.1, read as the reverse complement.
ATTGACAGTTTTTTTTTGATGTGAAACATCTATAGGATCACTTGTAAACCGAATTGTTGGCGTAGCGACGCTTGCCGTGGCGACGGGTCTGTATACTAAGGTATACATAACATATATATATTTTATGTGTAGTAGAGTGTACGGTGTGGCGACCGACCACAGTGCGTCGAGTCAATAGAAAGTAAGGAAAAAAATCAAAGCTCAGATTAAGTTTTTTTTTTTTATGTTTATGATTTATTAAAACAAAAAATAAAGTTTACACAAAGTAATAAAGTAAAAATATAGTTTTCAAATTTGTTTGTAAGCTTAGAGAATATAAAAGAAAAGATTTTTCAACACTTGAATTTAAAATTAAAAAATAAAACCTAAAATAAAATATTCTTAATCATCACAAGAACAATCATGTTCTTCACTAAAAATGAGGAAGTTTTTTATATTTGCATCAAAATGTCTTTGTTTGCGCACAATTTTTCTTTGTAATGAAACGAAGGGATCAGATATTAAAAACAAATAATTTATAACATCTTGTATGTTGTTCGACCTCGAGGACTTTCTTGCATGACAGAGCCTAGTGCGACGAAAAGTCTTATGTAAGCCCTCTAGTGCTTCCTCAGACATTTGTCCAATTGGTATTTGAAAACTTTTCATAATTTCAATCCCATGAAAGAAAAGCTTGTGTAGTGTACAGGGCATGTAATACCAACCATACAATTCTAAGTAAAGGTTCTTAGTTTCACAGAGTAACAAATCGAATTTTTCAAGGTCGATTTCAGCACCCGATGAAATAACACGTAAGATTATTGAAAATCTTTCAATCAATGTATGATTTATTTTTGTTATTTCAGAACTTTGTTTAGGGTCAGAAAAAAAAGTTCTGGCAGTATTGCCATCATTGGATGAACCAAAACCTTGCCTAGGATGGTCCACATTTAAACCCATTTTTGCCTTAAATTCTGACTGGATTCGTTTTTTTTCCTCTTTGAACACAGTTTTATTTTCTTCTCCTTGAACTCGCCATTTTTTAAAATTTAATCTATATGCAATGTGTAACATGCATTCAAATGTTCTTATCCAAAGATGAAGAGTGGATAAGCCAAACCGATAGTTGTCTTCTTTAGGAGTTTTATCGTAACACTTGACTGTGTTCATTTCGCTGGGTAATGCACCACAGATGTAGCATTTTGAAGAAGAGTTGGTTTCCGACAGCACATTACACACACTTCCATCAACCATGGTTAAGTGAAATTCGAATGAAACTCTGAAGCTATGCCCAGCTACACACACAGTAGTTTCACCAAGTTGGTTTATTTTAGCTTGCATGTTAGCCTCCTCTTCTTTCACCAGCTCAGGACACTCTTTACGAAACAAAAACTTAAGGGGCCTACAATACAAAATAGATCCAGGTCGATCATTTATCCAAAGAGATTCTCCCGAATCAATGTCAATTAATTTTAAGGGAGCAAATGCGACCAAGAATAAATATTCGTCCGAATTGTCTGCATTGTCAAATCTAATTTTATAGACACTGTGGCTACCACTACCGTCAAAGCCCCACTTGCAGACCAATCTGGCTTTTGTGTCTTTTCTGATAATAACAGATTTTGATATGCTTTCAACGGTTTTAGCCATAACATCTTCAAAATCCACCTCAGCAGATGTTTCATTCACAATTGATTTTGGCAACATACCTTGTTTTATCCGGCGTAGAGCGTAGATGCTCGGAAAACAATCTTTGTGTAGAGTGTTTACAGCGTTTCTCAAAACTTGGTAGCTTCGTTCATTTAAATCAAGGTCAAGGTACAGTGTCAAAGCTTCTTCGGATGAAAAAACCTTATTTTCTTCCACTAAGGACCTTGAAGACGATGAATTTGTGGCTGCTTGTGTTGATGCAAACCTTAGTTCGTCAAAAGATCTTGACTTCACCAGATCTTCCACTCTCTGCTTCTTAGTTTTTTTGCAACACTCGTCAAAGGGTTTTATCGGCCTTCCACGTTTATTTTTTAGATTTTGATTATTAGATTTCATGTGAGAAATGCTGTCCGGAAAAGAGTGCACCAGATTGAGCCAGTCCCTGTTCCATTCTAGAAAACGATCAAGCTTCCTACTGCACTTTTGCCACTTTTTTTTATGTTTGAACAAAATGTAAAAACATGTCTTCTTAAATTGGCTTCATTTCTTGCATCCTCAATTACGTTTTTTTTAATAAACTCTAGAACAGCAGCAAATCTGTTCGTAGGATGGGTTGACCATTGCTGAAAAAGCTCCCTATTGGTAAACATCCTTCAAATAAACAGGGGAGTAAATGGCGTTTAAAAAAAAGGCGCAAGTTGGCGCAGATAATTTTTACACCGTCGGAAAGCCCACACTGTTAGCTTCACTTAAAAAAAAAAAATTTCACGACAACCAGCAACACTCGTTTTAAAATCACTACTGAAGGTTGAATAGTAGCTCGTTAAAGAGGTGCATGTTAGACTTAGTAAAAACTGTCAAAAATCTGTCGAAAAGTAACAGTAAAAAAAAAGCAAATAAGTTGTACTTACCTTAGTGAATAAGATCTGACTGAAAACCGGTTTATTTAGATAATTATTTTACTCTGCAGGCCAAGGCTTCAAGAACCAGTGCAAACGTTCTCGATTTGAATAATCAACTAAGCTCATGTTTTGTGGTGAGCAGGCAGCAGGGGGGTGAATATTATCTTACAAAAAAGTTACAGTTCACTTATTAGTGACTTTACCATGACTTTTGCGTGTATTATAATCATGTTTAGTTAGACTAATTTTTTGATTTTTTTCCATTGATCGACGCACTGTGCGACGGGTCGCCACGCTATACTGACGTATACATATATATATATATATATTTTATATGTAGTAGAAAACAACAACACTTCACATGTTACTACACTCAACATGGATCTAGCAGTTCAAAATGCTACAGAAGTTCATGTTTCCCAAACATCTATTGGTGATATGTGTGCTTCACATGTTTTACTAGAAGACGGAAGTGAATTAATTATGATTGTAATATACGTTTCACCTAATAACAAAATGGATCATATAATTTCATTTTTACATGAAAGGTTATTTCCTTATAGTCAAAGAGGTTCAATCATTTTTAAAACGAATAAACATACACTACCATAATTTTAGCTGGAGATTTTAATGTAAATTTTGCAAGAGCTGAATCAATGTCATTAATGACATTTCTTCAAAAAGAATTTCAATTGCAAATCAACAACAATTAAAGAGAATCTACTACCAAATATGGAACAACAATAGATGCTGTATTTGTGAGATATCTTGATAATGTTTCATCCAATACTTTTGTAACGTACTTTAGTTATCATCGACCAATCGTCACAGTAATACCGGCAAAGGAAACATCGAATATAACTAATGGGTGATTTTTTTGAGGTTAGGATTTTCATGCATTAGTATTTGATAGATCACGCGGGATTTCAGACATGGTGTCAAACAGAAAGATGCTCAGTATGCTTTGACATTTCATCATGAATAGACTTACTAACGAGCAACGCTTGCAAATCATTGAATTTTATTACCAAAATCAGTGTTCGGTTCGAAATGTGTTTTGTGTGTGTTTTATCGACAAATTTTGTTCAGCGATGAGGCTCATTTCTGGTTGAATGGCTACGTAAATAAGCAAAATTGCCGCATTTGGAGTGAAGAGCAACCAGAAGCCGTTCAAGAACTGCCCATGCATCCCGAAAAATGCACTGTTTGGTGTGGTTTGTACGCTGGTGGAATCATTGGACCGTATTTTTTCAAAGATGCTGTTGGACGCAACGTTACGGTGAATGGCGATCGCTATCGTTCAATGCTAACAAACTTTTTGTTGCCAAAAATGGAAGAACTGAACTTGGTTGACATGTGGTTTCAACAAGATGGCGCTACATGCCACACAGCTCGCGATTCTATGGCCATTTTGAGGGAAAACTTCGGAGAACAATTCATCTCAAGGAATGGACCGGTAAGTTGGCCACCAAGATCATGCGATTTGACGCCTTTAGACTATTTTTTGTGGGGCTACGTCAAGTCTAAAGTCTACACAAATAAGCCAGCAACTATTCCAGCTTTGGAAGACAACATTTCCGAAGAAATTCGGGCTATTCCGGCCGAAATGCTCGAAAAAGTTACCCAAAATTGGACTTTCCGAATGGACCACCTAAGACGCAGCCACGGTCAACATTTAAATGAAATTATCTTCAAAAAGTAAATGTCATGGACCAATCTAACGTTTCAAATAAAGAATCGATGAGATTTTGCAAATTTTATGCGTTTTTTTTAAAAAAAAAGTTCTCAAGCTCTTAAAAAATCACCCGTTATTACTGAAGTCACAGATGAAAATATTTACATTGTGGCCACTTGATATTAATATCAAATTTTTATATCACATGAAAATAAATGTTTATTAAATAAAGTTACCATTTTATGTAAGAAATTCGTAATACTTCATTTTTTCATTAGGCTATATTTAATTCCTGTAATAATATTATCTTTTATACATATTACTTGTACACACACGATGTTTCACATCTGCCAGGCGTCCCATGACGGCTCACATTTTTTTTTAAATAAAAACCTAAAAAAAGTATACTCAAAGTTGGTTAAAATTGATTTTCGACCCAAATATCTTTTTACAAATTTGAGATTATGGCATCAAGTTAATTTTTTCTTATAAGAAATATTGTTATCAACATTCGGTAAATTTTTGAGAAAAATTGAATTGAAAATTTTTCAACAAAAAATAAAAACCTAAAAAAAAAATAAATTAATAAAATATGGTAAATTGATTTTCGACTCAAATATCTTTTCAAAACATTTAGATATTAGCTTGAAACTAATTTTATCTTTTAAATATATTGTTTTCAACATTCAGTTAAATTTTGAGAAAAATCGAATTGTCAGTTTTTTTTAACAAAAAATTAAAACCTAAGAAAATATTAATAAAAGTTGGTAAAAATTGGTTTTCGACTTAAATTTGAGATTATGGCTTCAAATTAATTTATCTTATAAGAAATATTGCTTTCAACGATCGATGAAATCTTGAGAAAAATTTAATTGACAGTTTTTTGTACAAAAAATTAAAACCTAAAAAAAACAATAGGTACTAAAACTTGGTAAAAATTTACTTCCGACTCAAAAATCTTTTCAAAAATTAAAAAAATCTGCAAATAATAGTATGATTTTCGACTCAAAACCTCGTTAACAAAAATAGATTTTGAAATCAAGCTATTTTATCACATTCAAAATATTGTCGTGAGTTTTTAAATTGTTTAGAATAATTCAGTAGAGTCAAAATCAAAGGTTCATAGAGAGATGTATTTATGTGCGTGTGAACCTATGTTCGTACGTGATACCATTTTTCGTCGAAGAAGAATTTAGTTTTACGGAGAATATTATCAAAAGATACAAAAGAACTTCCAGAAAAATTGAGTGAGTGATTTCTTTTGCTATAGCAATTTAAAAAATGTGAAAAATTTGGTTGATCAAAAATATCTATCGAAGCAATAACGATAGGAACCTTAATCAAATTTTATGTTATCTGGTGCTTTGTATAATTATTTTGCGAACAAAAAATGATATTACCTCAAAAATAATTTTATTAGGAATTACTTTTTTGACAATCGGTAAATTTTTTAGACAAATCGAAGCAATAGTTTTGTTACAAAAAATATTGTTCTATTCGAATACCTTGGCAACAATTATTAATGATATTGGCTTCTAATTTTGTTTTATAAAAAATTGTTAATAACTAATTTTCGTCTCGAATATCTTAAAAATCAATAATGACTTCAAAATGATTTCATTTTGTTAAAATAACTCAATTTTTAGAAAAGTCCCATCGACATTTTTTGTATTTTTTTTTAATTTAACCTAAAATTTTTAAAAATTTGTTTTGGACAAAGATATCTCAAACAAAAACTTATATTTTCATATGTGAAATATTGTTTTTTTCTTTTATCTAAACTAAAAACTAATAAGAAATAGTGTTGGACTCAATTCCGTGTCTTGAAAACAAAAGAACACATTGATGTCAAATTTTTGTTTATCTTACACAAAATATTGTTACTTATTTTAAAGCTTTTAGAAATATTGACAGCCGGGCACGAATGGAAAGTTATCAGTGTTGGTCGCACCACCGCACTGCCTCATTTTTTCAGGTTTATGTCATACAAAAAACTTGCTTAAATGTTAAAAAATTCCTCATAAAGAGCTTGAAAATTTTTCTCAAGCAAAAAAAGGAAGAATAAAAAATAAATCAAAATGACACAAAAATACCTGGTTCCTTCTTTATTTTTCGAAAATTTTAGGATAATTTGATGAACGTTTGGAGCAAACCTTTATTGATAAAACTAGAAAAATGACATAAATACACAGAAAAAAAAATTTGTCATATTAACAATCGTCGATAGTCAACCTGAAATTTGGCCAAATTGTCGCATTGACTACCAAAATAGTCAATATGACAACCTTATGTTTAAAAATTGACTACTGGATAGTCAATAGAACAATTTTCGATTGTCAATTTTGGGTAGTCAATATGACAACAAAAGTAGTCAATAGAACAATTTGGTTGTCATATTGACTACCAAAATTGACTATCGAAGATTGTTATATTTACTACCCGGTAGTCAAATTAAATTTCGGTTTTCAACAAAAATTGACTACCGCAGTTGTTCTATTGACTACAGCAGTTGTCGTATTGATAACCGCAGTTGTCATATTGACTACCGCAGTTGTTATATTGACTACAGCAGTTGTCGTATTGATAACCGCAGTTGTCATATTGACTACCGCAGTTGTTATATTGACTACCGCAGTTGTCATATTCAATATCGCCAGTTGTCGTATTGACTACTGCAGTTGTCATATTGACTACCGCAGTTGTCTGATAGACTACCGCAGTTGTCATATTGACTATCGCAGTTGTCATATTCAATATCGCCAATTGTCGTATTGACTACCGCAGTTGTCATATTGACTACCGCAGTTGTCATATTGACTATCGCAGTTGTCATATTCAATATCGCCAGTTGTCGTATTGACTACCGCAGTTGTCATATTGACTACCGCAGTTGTCGTATTAGTCAATATGACAACCGTAGTTTCAATTTCCTTCAACCAAAGTTGTCATATTGACTACTAAAGTTGTCATATTCATTTCTAAAGTTGTCATAATATTGACTACTAAAGTTGTCATATTGACTACCAAATTGTAAAAAAATTTCGGATCTCAAAATTGACAACCTAAAATTGTTCTATTGACTATTGCGGATATCGGCTGAAAATTGACTACCAAATAGTCATATTGACTACCAAAATAGTCAATAGGATGACTTTTTTCGTTCTGTGTACTAAAATTCCATGATTTTTGATAAAACTGGACAAAAAAACAAGGAAATTGGATAGTGCCGTTTACAGAGGTACATATACATATATAGGAATTTTGTGATTATTAATTGCTTCTTCATAAGATATATCATGACAATTTTTACATACATTCCTCTCTTCAGCCGATACACAAGTACGGTTAACTTTCTTGATACGTAGTTTTTTTTTTTTCTTAAACTACAAAAGCCAGAGTTAAATAGACTACCGGAGGGAGGGAGTACAACATGTCTTCAATGGGTCCTTCCTCCTATTTTACCTTAATTCAAGTGCAATTTCGAACCATTTTATTGAAAATAATACATTTCATTCAAGTTAAGCCTTTGGAAAAATTTCTAAGGGCGCTTTCAGGTATTGTTTTAATTTTTTGGAAAGAAGTGAATTGGTTTAATTTGATAAAATTTCTCGGACCATTTATTTTTATAAATTTCCAATTATTTCTTATCATTCATATCGGTAATTCCAAAATTGTGAAACCCTATGAAAATATACATTCCTTCATCGTACATATTTTTAACTTAATACAACCTTTCTCTCAATATTTTCATTAATATTTTCTTATGCCTCCTCAAAATTGCTAAAATTTGTAAACTCCATTCAAAACAATCGATTTTCCTATATTTAAATATTCATTTTCTCATATCTTTACGTCATAATAGTTTAGAAACCATCTAAATATTAATAGACAAAGTTTTATTTATGAAAATTTAAATTATTCTAAAAACTCAGTATACGAACGAACCTACTTGTCACAAAAGTTTCAATAGCAATTTTAGAAAACAATAACAATTATTATGAAGTCAAAACCTTTGCCTATTCAAATATACATAGATTCACAAAATGTTCGATCTGATGCTTTCATAAGAATTCCAATATTATAAATGTAAAAGAGATAACAACAATAACAAAACCATTGTCAAAAATAATATTTCCATGGACAATAAAATCCCTACAACAAATCAAATCTTAATTCGTTTGAATATAATTTCCAACCCCTTCCTCGATTTATTCGGCCCACCCCAAGTTTCATCATCCATTTGAATGGAAAATATTTCAAAATTTAGCAAACCTTTATGTAGTTTGTTCGAAAAACAAAACATTTATGTTTGTACGAAGTATGTTGTGAGTATGTATGTTAAGGGTAAAACGAGGTAAATAAATTTTCACAATTGCTCTTGTCGGACTAAAGCAAATTGGGTTTTATTCCCTGCACGACTCTCAGTCTAAGCACATGCAGAGTTCAGAACTTGGTAGGTTCATGTATGGAAAACGGATACCTATCTATATCGACAAACCAAAATGTATCGCAGTGATTAATTCCATAAAGATTTGCTCTCTGAAACACACACAACGAATGTATCTTTATAGATACACAACAAAAGATACAAGTAGTAGATACTCAACTTCATATTCATAGATGATGCGGGCCAATGAATTAGTTTTTCAAAAAGCCGCTAATGTGAACAAAAATTGGGTGGATGGATATAAAAGAGAACACGACTGTGCATCGCCAGTAGGCTCATTAGCCAAACAATTCAATTCGATTCGATTCAATTCGATTGGAAGGAACTCATTATAGTGATGTAATTATCACGAATTATTATACTCATATTCCAGCTTATAATCGTATATATCCAAGCGAGTAGAAAAGACTTTTTTTTTGTAAAAGAATATGTAACAATAAAACGTAGAGAGGCTATATCACGTTTCGAATACGTGAGTAGCAAGTTCATCCCCTTTAAATGATCAACTTTTTTCTGTTTTTCTATGGTATCCTCTTCTATAAATCTGAAGTCCAAAGTGAGATTTATATTCTGGGTTATGACACTGGGTGTTGAGATAATTAAATGAAATCTGTAAAAATGCGAGCGATATGTTTCTTGATTAACAGAACATAAGTTCAGTATATTCACATGTACATTTATATCGAAATTGATCTATTTGAAATTATGTTTCAGTTCATGTGTTTGAAGTGGAGGAAAACATGTGTCACTTTTATTGAGCCCGCAGATGTAAGAAGGCGAGAATCACATCAATATCAATATTTGATTAATTTTTATGAATAAACAAACTTATGGAGATAATTGAGGCTGCGTTGATTAAAAAACAATAAACAAATTTGTACCCATCTTTTATTAATATAGGATTTTCCATAAGGAGGTTTCATTATCACATAGAAAACAAAAGAGTATTTTTAAAAAAGAAATCATTGAATGTTAGACCTTAACCTCCAAGTAACACTTAAAGAAAAAGCCATAAGGTGGTTTATTTATTTTTTAAAAAAGAGGCTGAGATTCGACCCACACTGATAACTTCCCATCCCGTCTGTCGATTTGTCTTGCTTAAAAGATTTGCAGGTTTTCGTGTTTTGTTAAAAAAGTTATCCGTTAAATTATTCTAAGAAATTTAAAAATCACTAACAATAATTTGCATATGATGAAATAGTTTGATTTTAAAATCAATTTTTGTTAACGAGATTTTTAGTCGAGAACCAATTTTTACCAAATTCAGTAGCATTTCTTAAAAGTTTTCATTTCCTATATAAACAAATACAAATTGGATGAATGAAATGAATTCGAAGTCAATACTTTGTATTTTTCACGAGATATCGAGAACCGAACATCATTTTTTTAGATTTTTTTTTTTTTAAGAAAAAACAGACTAATGGGTTTTAAAAAAAATTTACTGAATGTCGAAAATTATATTTTCTGTGAGTAAAATTAGTTTGAAGCCAATTTTTTAATTTTAAAAAAGATAATTGAGTCGAAAATCTATTTTTGACAACTTTTATTAATTTTTTTAGGTTTTTATTTTTTGTAAGAAAGTCAATTCGATTTTTGTCAACATTTTACTCAATGTTTAAAACAATATTTCTCATAAGATTAAATTAGTTTAAAGCCAATATCTTAAAGTTTTGAAAAGATATTTAAGTCGAAAATCAATTTTTACCAACTTTTGTTAACTTTTTTTTTAGGTTTTTGATTTTTTGTAGAAATAAAAAACTATGAATTCGATTTTTCTCAAAATGTTACTGAATGTCGAAAACAATATTTTTTAAAAAATAAAATTAGTTTAAGGCCAATGTCTCAAATTTTTGAAAAGGTATTTGAGTCGAAAATCAATTTTTACTAATTTTTATTAATTTTTTGTTTTAGGTTTTTATTTTTTGATAAAAAACTGTCAATTTGATTTTTCTAAAAATGTTACCGAATGTTGAAAACAATATTTCTTATAAGATAAAATAAGTTGGAAGCCATAATTTTAAATTTTGGAAAAGAAATCTAAGTCGAAATTCAATTTTTAACAACTTTGATTAGGTGTTTTTTTTAGGTTTTTATTTTTATAAAAAAAAAACTGTCAATTCCATTTTTCTAAAAATTTTACCAGATATCAAAAACGTTATTCTTCGTTGCACAAAATTGTTTTGGAGATAAAATCATTTTTTATTCGTAAAATTTTCGGGGTGACAAATATTTTTTTTTAGTTTTTTTGATTTATAAAAAAACCGTTAATTGGATTTTTTTCCAAAAATATAATTGTTTGGTATCACGTTACAATATATAATATAATATTTAATTTAAGTCTCTAGCGTTATTGGTTCGTGAGATATTTAGGGTTAACCAACATTTTTATTTTTTTTTAAACTGCTATGGTAAAAAAAAACACCCACGCAATTTGTTTGAGAGTCCCTTCTGCATTATTATCTGTATAACAAAATTTATTTGAAGTCGATATATTTTCTGGTTCTTGAGCTATGGACGGCGAAAAAATACGTCGCGAACGTTTACGTACACACGCACACACAGACATCTTTCTAAAAATCTTTTATTTCGACCTTGAAACGTCGAGAAATGTCAAAATTTTCAATTTGACAAATCGCACCGATTACAATAACTTCCTATGGGGAGTTAATAAACCACTTTTCTTTATCGTTATATCGTTTCTTATTCGATAAATAATTGAGTTGGAAAATGTGTTTTTGTTTGGGTTTTGTTTTTGTATCTAAAAAATAAACCGTATTTTAATTTTTTTAAAGTCATTCTAATTGTGCTATGACGCCATAATGTGTAAGATAAGCAGAATACAAATATTTGGGTTAGCTGAATTTTTCCTTTATTTTAAATAACTTTTATAAGATGAAATGCACGACTTTATAGCACAATACAAAAAAAAAAACATATAAATTAGGATTTAAAAATATATCTATAAATTGATCCTCAAAAATTGAAATGTCATTAAATTTTGCTAAAAAATTAATTTATTATTTTTGTTTTTTGAAAATCGTTGAGGCCGTTTTTTTTTTTTTAATAATAGCTTTTAATTATGCATAGAAATATCTCTGCTATGTTTATAAATGTTAGTTTTAAATTTGAACTTATTTAAGAAATGTAGAACCGTTTTAAGATTCCGAATTTTGAAAGAAGACAATTAAATGCATTTTAAAAACCCAAAAAGGTAAATATTTTATTTGCATGATATATGAGCGTGTTCAGAATAAAAGTTATTTTAATCGGTTTTATATTTCCTGCCAATTTAATTTGTGTAAAAAAATAACGAAATGTTAAAATTAATATTTTTCATATGATAAAGCAATTCTGATTAAATTGTCTTTTTCGTTTTGTTCGTTCCCGAGATATTTTAGGGTAAATTCACAAACGTCAACTTTTTTGGTTGTGATTAGGCATCACTGCTTTTTTGCGATGCTGATCGTTGCTTAGCTGATTACGATGTGATGCTGATTGACAAAAAGTTCTACGTTTAAAAACAACTTTCATGACATTAAGAAACTTTTGATGGATTTGGTCTGTTTGTTGTTATTAAAATCTGAAGCCAAACATTTTATCTCCTCTAGGATTTTTCTCCACAATACTGAATTTGATTTTCTGACGTCAATAAATTCACCTTCATATTTTGATCTGGTTTCTTTTAATAGTTTAATTTGTGCACTGCTAAGATTTTAATTAATTTATAAACAATTTAGAACTTGATTAAATACTTTTCTTTGTGTTTTTCAACAACTTATCAAGAAAATTCTTGATGCTTTTTTTTATAAATATTTGCCCATCAGTTTATTCAATTTTGCAATAATGAACAATTGACATTTTAAGTGATACCAATTATTTGCGTTTATGAACGTGCCTCAGGGATGATCATCTCTGTAGTGATACGTTTGTGAATTTACACTTAGTTTAAAACATTTTTTATCAATTTTTATTTCTTATACAAAAATTCTGATTGAATTTTTATAAGAAAATTATCTTATTTTGACAAGAATATTCTGTAATGTTAACAAAACTATTTTGTATAGAAAAATTGCAGTCAATACCTTTTATTCTCGAGATATTTGTCGAAGTCAGTTTTTACCAATTTTGTATACTATTTTTCGTAATGTCTTGTGTATTAATATATCTGTAGATTGGATTTTTTTTGAAAATATTACAAATTGCTAAAAACTATTTCTGTATATGGTAAAAGGATCTTGGAGCTTATATCTGTAAATAATGTTCTTAAGATATTCGAGTTGAAAATCAATTTTTGTCACTTCAATTTTGTTCCACATATCAGAAACGTTATTTTCGGAAGCCTACAATTGCTTTGGAGATAATATCAATTTTTTCCGTAAAATATTTAAGGTGACAAAAATATTTATTTTAATTTGTTTTTAAATAAAAAAACGTTGGTTGATTTTTGTTTCTAATTTATAACAATTTGGTCAAGTCACAATGTGCAATATAAAATGTAATTGACGTTGCTACTGTTATTTGTTTGAAAAATATTGTGGGCCAATTTTTGTATATATTTGTAATAATAAAACAACCACTCAATGTTTTGAAAGTCCGAAAGACCCAAAAAACATGGAGAAATGTGAACATTTTCAATTCGTTAAATCGGACCGATTATTTGTTGAATTGTGAGTTGTAAGTATTGCTAAGCGCTGGTTCTCTACGAACTGTTGCGCCACCTGATTTATATGCTTATGTGGGTTTCCTCCTAAATCAATACAAAAATAATTTTTTTAATATGTATTGAAAGAAAATAAGTTAAGAAAAGAAATTTGAACGATCAAATAACTTGACCGTCAACCCGGAGATCTCTATTATTCCCTTTGTCGAAAGGATAGGTAGATCCTGGTTGATGCGTTGATCGATTATCAACGGTAGCGAAAAAAGCAACTTTCTTTAATTTGACCTTACTGATTTTGTATTAATACAACGAGGACTTTGAATGCCTTTCGAATAAAGACCATCAAAGCGAGCGAAATACAACGACGAGATTTGTTAAAAGCAAAAAGGCAGCGTTTTTCCTCTAAGTGTTGTATAATAAGAGTCATAAGATTTTATTTCGCTAACAGATATTTATACAAAAATTCATGTAATTTTTAAAGATAGATTACGTTACATTTTCAGTTAAAGTTTTAAGGCGAATTCATAAATATAAAAAAGATGGCGATTGGTATAACTTGAGACCCAGATTTGAATTTAAAAGTAATTTTTGATAGTTACAACATTTGAATTTAAATCTAAGATATTTAAGAATTATTTACAAAATTAAAAAATAAAAGTTAATGATGATTTCTGCTTCAACAAAATTTTCAAAAATTCCATCTGGCCATTTTTGACGAACAAATTTTTATGGAGACTGCTATTATTTTTGATCTTAAAGAATGAAAAAATTGCCTAATGCAAATTTAATTAAGAGATTAATTTCTAACTTTGAACTCAATGGCTTATTCTGTAAAGGCGAGGACAGACGGAAAGAATCGTCAGACCCTCTTTTTTCAATTTCTCTTCCATAATGGTATGTTTTATTAAAATTTGTTTGAAAAATTTGCATTTGAACACTGAACATTTGCTACAAAACACAAAATCGTATTAGTTTTTAAAAAGCTTGAAAAAGATATTCAAAATCTTAAGTTTCTTGGCATGCATGTGATTTTAGTTTAATGAACAAAAAATATCATGAAATAGAAATGACTTTGTTTTGTTCTGCTAGTGCTTCAAGTCTTAAAGAACCATCTCCAAGAATTCAAATTTTATAATATCTCAAAAATCTTCCTTGGATAATTCACATCTTTTGTGCTTTTCAAGCATTTTTAAACTTGTTTGCAATTTTTTCTTTCGTATTACAAAATATTTCGACTTGTCTAAAAGAACATATTTTCAAGGCAGTATATAAAGCGTTGTTGTTTTTTTTTTTTTTGAAGCCCTAATTGGTGACAGTTGTTTATGGTGACAATTACGGGTCATAAATCCTAAGAACAAAAAAAAGAATAAACACATAATTTTTCGAAACACTATGAGTAAATATTTTCTCGCGCACCAGTAGCTCCTTTAGAGGTAGATACTGTTAGATAATAGACCAACATCATCATCCGTCATCGCAGTTAACTTAAGGAAAAACTGAAACTCTCATCGCACAGCTTAAATCTTATAGGGTAAGGTTATATATATTTTCATACTTAGCAAAGTTGAAGTGATTTATGTTCAAATAATGTTGTGATAGCTTATGACAATGATTTACCACTAATATTACAATCTTCTACCTGATCAAAGAAAACAAAACCAAAATCCCCCCCAAAAAACACCAACAAAAAAAATTGTCACAAGAAGCTGTCAATTGACTGTCAGAGTCTTGACATGTAATTATTTTTGCCGGTTTAGTTGGTATATTTTTTAACAAGTACCTTACGCTACGCTTACCACTTACCTACATACCTGTACTATAGAAGTAGAAGCAACAAGCTCACGTAGCTTGTCACAAAAGATCGAATTAGCTTTTGGAGCAGTGCAGTTACCTAATCCGATTACAACCAACCAACTCATTGCAGTGGTAATAAATCGAAGAGACAGCCTCAAGCCCTCAAGTCATGAAAGCTTCTCTCGCTATACTTACAAACCCATGTTATTTGTTGTTTTTGGTTATTTGGAATAATAAAAATAAAATAAATAATATAAAAGAACCTTAGGGGGGCGGATAAATTTCTGACATTATTATAACGCGTTCATTCATCTTTTTTTGTCCTTGGGAAGGTATAGCTACATACATTGTTAAGATTGGAGGGAGTCTTTATTTTTTGGGTTTTTTTCCATGACATGAATCTTGATATACAACACGCGGGAGGTTGACGTAAACTTTTCTAATAAAAGTAAATATTATGAGATGTGTCCGTTAAGATTTTCGGATATGACATTTTAATATTGAGTTTGGACACCATCAAAGATCATCAGGTAGGTAAATTTGGTATCTGAATTTGAATTACACCTTTGAATAACAATAAGGCAAAAGTGTCAATTCTGTGTGCATCATGTGACAGGTCAAAATGAATGATTAGATTTCAAAGTAAGTAAAGTTGTGTATGTAAATTTTATAGAGGTGTTGAGTTTCAATTCAAAATTATTTCAAAGCTTAGGGGGGTGGGTTAAAATAAAGATATTCGTATGGTAAACATGTTTGGTGTCGTGTCAAAGTGAGAAGAGGCAGTAAATTTTGTGGGTTACATATTATAGAGTTCGACGTGGTTAAATTCCGTAAAATAGAAAAATTCAAAACAATTATTGAAGATTATAAACTTTTAATAAAAAACTTGAGTTGAGAATGTTTTGCCACATAAAGTTTTAGTTAATCAAAAAATCAGAACCTATATTATAAAATCTTATATATAAAAATGAATCGCAAAATGTGTTGGTTACCGCATAACTCAACAACGCCTGGACTAATTTGGCCAATTCTTTTTTTAAAATGTTCGTTGAAGTGCAAGGATGGTTCTTACGGCGAGAAAAATTCGAATAATTGCCAGGAAAGCCATAAAAACAGCCGTTTTCTTTTTCCCATACAAATGTTTTCTAACTAAAACGTAGCCAATTTGAGCTTTATTGCTATTGTATAGAGTTCATATTAAATTACAAGCACTCACTGTTGTAAAATACATGCAATGTAACCAAAGGGAGTGATATGGCTGTGATTGGAATTGGTGCAGAGAATTCCAATGATGAAGTTATCCAATACCAAATGGGCCGCTATGTTAGTAGTAATAAAGCAGTTTAGCGAATATGTTCTTTCTCAATTCATGAGAGACACCCTTCTGTTGTTCACGTAGCTGTACATTTAGAAAATGGACAAAGAGTGTATTTTACAGCACAGAACGCAGTACAAAGAGCTGCTCAGCCACCAACTACGACATTAACCAGTTTTTTGAGACATGCCAAAACGATGATTTTGCAAAAACATTGCTATATTTTGAAATGCCAAAATATTATACCTGGAATCAAAATCAACCCTCAAGCAGATTTATACGACGGAAACAAGGAAAACCTCAAAAGATCTACGAAGCAATAATAATAACATTGCCAGTGATTCCACGATCAACGCCAGCTGCTGAAATCAATGCATGTCTAAAGTCCTCCAATTTGTGGAAACATGTCAAAGTACTTCATGTTGACTGGCTGCATTAACTTTCCTCAAAGTTTTTGTCAGTTAACGCAATCAAAAGATGAACTTATTCAGAAGGTGTTTCCAGATGTTTCTCAAAATTACAGAAACCATGATTAGTTGAGCGAACGAGCTATATTGGCTGCAAAAAACATAGATGTAAATGAATTAAATTTCAAAATTCAAGAACAAATTACAAGCGAATCGAGGATATATGGTTAGGTTAGGTTAGGTTAAAGTGGCTGCAGATACAAAAATCACACACTTAGGCCAGAAGAAAAGGCACATTGTGATACCACATGAATCTATAGAATTACTTCCCACTAGTCGAACCATTTTGAGCTTTTTATAAAGCGAAGGAGATATCTGATATCCTTTTTAGCTAGTTCGCTGGGATCATCAAAAGAGTAATCTCCCAGATGAAGTTTGCGTCTTAGTGAAAGAGCAGGGCAGGTGCAGAGGAGGTGAGAGATTGTTTCTTCTTCTTCCTCGTCCATACAGCTCCTGCAGAAGTCATTTGAGGCTACACCAAGTCGTAATGCGTGGCTGCCTATAAGACAGTGTCCCGTAAGGACACTTATTAGGGAGCTAATATGAAGTCTGCTTTGAGATAACAAGTCTTTAGAGCGCTTAAGTTTTGTGGCTGCGCATGTTGGTAAATTGTACCACCTAGAGTTTGCTATTTCGAAAGCTTTTTCGAGGATATATAAATCAGTTGAATCGGCTACTAACCAAGATGATGTAGTCAACTATCCACCGGAGTTTTTAAACTCGCTGGATTTGCCAGGATTGCCACCTCACAATCTTCAATTAAAGGTTGGATCAATAGTTATAATGTTGCGAAATATCAACCAACCGCGTCTTTGCAACGGGACACGGTTAGCGATACCTACAAAAATAAACAATAAACCATAAACAAGTCCCAGGGGCAATCATTAAGTGTTTGTGGTATTTATCTAGAAAACCCATGTTTCTCACATGGTCAATTGTATGTTGCCTGTTCCTTTGTTGGAAAACCATCAGATTTGTTTGTATATGCGCCAATTAATCAAACAAAAAACATTATGATTCACATGATTAACAATAAAGCGATTACTTACTTTTAAATCCTTATATATGTATATGTTTCATTCAATTATTTTTTATTCATAACCCTATCACCAGGGTGACGGTTCTGTTCAGGAGAATTTTTATCCACGACTATAAAATACGTAGGAACAAAAAACTGCCACATTACAAATCTTTATGAGAGGACGAAGTCTGTCGGGTCCGCTAGTATATAAATATTTCACAGTGAATTAGGATTTAACAAAAAGTTTTTTTTTCGGAAGTTCTGGTTCGACGGCGGCGCTAATCAATCGAGAAATTCAACCGATTTCGATTAATTTTGGAGCTCTTGAAATAAATGAGGTGGAATTACCAGTGCTTGAAAATAACTCATTGGGAAGAAACTAGCCATTAGCCCAGTAACAGAAGTGTTTCACCTTGGATTGAGGGGGACAATAAGCTGGAAACTCGTTAAAGCCTTTTTCTTTTGGGCTTCTAAAAATTGTGTAGAAGCGTCAGAAGATAGTAATGGAAAGACAAAAGTGGTAAAGACTATGGCGCAAAATTTTAAACAACCTATTATTAAGGCCTTAGCACAATACTAGTTAACAATTTACTATATACATAGTAATCTACTAACTTTTCACTAATTTTAAACACTTTTTATTGTTTTGCTAACTAGTATCATGCTAAAACCATTTTATTAAAAAAAAAACATGAACACATCTAAATAATCACAGATTGTGGAGCAAACAAAACAAACATACCTTAATATCACCTTTTGTCACATTTGAGAAAAATGACATATGTCATACAGATTTAGTACGATACTAAAAAGATAAAGTAGCCATTTGGTGATTTTAACTTTACTAAAATGTTAAGAAGATAGTACGATACTAAACTCGTTTAAAATTATCAAAATCGTTTTTTTAACCTAGTATCATACTAAAAATGATTTAACATCGTACTAAATCGTCTACAATTTTGCGCCTATTTCTTTAGTGTTTGTGGTGTTTTCTTAGAGCTTGCGAACTTTAAAAAATAATACAAGATCAAAATATTGTTGTGATGTATTTTCACTTATTTTAATATGGTAGATAATTTTATGGTATGAAGGTTTTAAACATGATTTTTTGGAACATGTTCGCGACGGCTACGATCCATTAGTTGAGTCCAATTTGTCACATCTTTTATCAAAAAATCTGGAGGTATAGCGTCAATGGTGGTTTAAATATTCCGCCTTTGTCACAATATGTCATATATGATGCTCATATTAAGAATATTTTAGATATTGTTAAAAAAACAGATGAGAATTGTTATTTTGTAATTAATGGTGATTTTAATCTACCCAATATTAAATGGTTGTACTCGAATGAGGATAAAAAAATGTTTCCTTGTAATGTTAATAAAAATTTCGAGTACAGTGTGATTGACAATATTACAAGTTTAAATATGTACCAAATTAATAATATTTACAACTCAATTGGTCGTATTTTGGATCATATTTATTGACAATAATCTTTAAGCTCAGATAAATGAAGCAAATTTTAAACTCTTAGATAATAGTGTCCATCACAAAGCACTTGAAATTACATTTAATTTGTCCGTCTTAAATGAATCAAATTATTCTTGCAATTATGTTCAAAAATATGATTTTAAAAATGCTGATTATGCCTCAATAAATACTTATTTAGAATCAATTGATTGGCAACAACTTTTTCATTGTACTAATTTAGAATTAGCTTATACAATGTTTCAGAATACTGTAGATTATACCTACTATTTCAAACTTCGTTCCTTTAAAAAATTTAAAAATTCTAAAAGACCGGTTTGGTTTAATAAAAGCTTATTAAGATTAAAAAATGTAATGAACAAGCTGCATAAAAGAAGTACAATTTCAGTTGCTTTTCATGATCAATTTTGTCAAATAAGGAGAGAATACGAATTTTTAAATAAATTTACATATAAGCAGTACATTTGCTCTCTGGAATCGAAAATTAAAAGTAATTCAAAATGTTTTTGGTCATTTTTAAATACAAAACGAATAATTTCCCACCAATTCTTAACAATGTTTAACTAATCTTTAAAACAAGGAATATTTTTAGACACGTGGAAGTCTTCTATAATCACTCCACTCCATAATTCAGGATCTAAAAGCTCTGTCGAAAACTATAGACCTATCGCTAAGCTACAGTTAGTCCCTAAAGTTCGAAGCAATAGTGAAAAACAAATTATATTCTTTAGTTAGGAAATACATATAAAGGGTGTCCCAAAATTAACGCAAGATTTGAATTAAATAGAAAACGCCGTTTTTAGTCTTTTGATAGTTATATTTTTATTGACTCGTAAAGTATGGAATAACACATCGGACAAATGGCCTCCACGGCTTTGCATGCACATGCGCACTCTTTTGTTGAAATTTTCCATGACCATTCTGCATAAATGTGGCTGAATTTCGTTGATGCAGCGTTGAATCTCCTCCTTTAATGCACGGGTGGTTGTGGGCTTGTTGACATAGACTTGTGATTTCAAATAACCCCATAAAAAGAAGTCAAATGGTGTTAAATCACACGAGAGAGTACACGACCTGGAAATGTCTCATGCAGTAATTGAATTGTTTCACGGGCTGTATGACATGTGGCACCGTCTTGTTGAAACCACATATTGGACACATCAATATCATCCAATTTTGGCAGAAAGAACTGTGTAATCATGTCGCGATATCGAGCACCAGTAACAGTCACTGCTTGACCAGCATCATTTTAAAAAAAATATGGCCCAATTATGCCTCCAGCCCAAAATCCACACCATACAGTCACGCGTTGTGGATGCATTTGTTTTTCGACAATCACATGTGGGTTCTCCGAACCCCAAATGCGGCAATTTTGGCGATTGACAAAGCCATCAAGCTGAAAATGTGCTTCATCGCTTAGGATGATTTTGCTCGAAAAATCAGGGTCCATTTGTTGATGTTCAATAATCCATTCAACGAACTCTCTTCTCTGTTCATGGTCATTAGGCTTCAATTGTTGTGTTAATTGAATTTTGTAAGCACGAAGACACAGATCTTTGGTGAGTATACGCTGTAGAGAGGTTCTTGAAATTTGCAATTCTTGTCCACGACGTCGAATTGAGGTTCCTGGATTGTCAGCAACACTCTCACGCATGTTTCGACATTCACATTTGAACGGCTTGTTTTTGGACGACCAGTGTGTTTGGCGTCTCCAACGGATCCAGTCTCCATGAATTTTTCAATTAATATCTTCACAGTTGACGAAGTTAAAACACTATTCCGACCATATTTTGTATGAAATTTTCGAACTGCAGCCGCCAAGCTTTTACTATTTTTGAAATATTCTTTAATAATGAAGACACGTTGTTCTCTCGTGTAAGGCTCCATTTTTAATAACACTATACTGTTAGCTGTCAAATTGCTTTTTTTTCAGGATTGCCAACACTTCACTGCACAAATGGCGGCAAATTCAAATCTTGCGTTAATTTTGGGACACCCTTTATATTTGAATTCCAACACGGATTTATAAGTGGCAAATCGACAGAAATTTTTACAAGCTACTGCCTTGACTGTATGGAAAAACGATTACAAGTTGACACTATCTATACCGATTTTTCAAAAGCATTTGATCGTGTTCAACATATTATTCTAATAAGAAAACTTGAATTGTTTGGATTTCACTCTGAGCTTCTTAAATGGATTCAAAGTTACTTAGTTGGGCAAAAACAATATGTTAAAATTGGTAATGTGTTTTCTAAAGAAATAATTAACTTTTCCGGCGTTCCACAAGGTAGCCATCTTGGACCGCTCCTTTTCATTATTTTTATTAACGACCTACCGCAATATCTTCTACACACAAAATGTCTTTTGTATGCTGATGATCTTAAACTCTTCAGCAGAATTAGATTTCTTGAAGATGCGGAAAATGTCCAGAATGATCTAAATAAAGTACTTTTTTGGTGTAAATTAAATGAGCTTTATTTTAACAACGGTAAATGTAGTGTTGTTACTTATTCAAAAATCTTAAATCCCTTGTGTTTTGAATACAAACTTGGTTTTGATTCTTTGCAGAGACTTGATAGTCAGAAAGACCTAGGAGTGATTTTTGACTCTAAAATGAGTTTTTCACTTCATATATAGATCATGTCATTTCCAAAGCTAAATCAATGTTGGGCTTCATAATTCGAAATTCAAAACTTTTTAATGATCCTTATACACTAAAAACACAATATTCATCTCTTGTTAGACTGCTGTTAGAATATTGTTCCGTTATATGGAATCCCTACACTTAATTGATCATTTATCGTATTGAAAAGGTTCAGAAAAAATTTACAAAGTTTGCTTTGCGTAAAATTTATAAAAATTCAGATGTTGCATGTTATGAGACTAGTTGTACTCTTATAGACTTAAAACCTCTAGTTTTGAGAAGAAAATTGTATTCTTTCCTTATTCTGTCAATATTTACGCTCCAGCTCGTAACTTGCACCCAAGAGATGGCGATTTATTACATGTTCTGTATCGAACGAAGAGTCTATTAACTCTCGTTCGAAGTTTTGTGAATCGAACAGATCCTTGTGGACTTCTCTTCGATGTTTTCTACATTGCATTTTTCTCTCCTTTTTTCTGGAGAGAAATATTATTAAGTTTTTTTTAGTCTTTAACTGAATGTGGAAAGAGCTGGTCGGAAAGAATAAAAGGTCACAGTGGTTTTTTGAGCTAGCGCTTTTTCCACTTATAAAAAGTTGTCTTTGTGTCGGTCATTTATTCTTTTATTTTTATTTCAGCGGTAAGATATTTGGTACTTCTCTCTGGACTTGTGCTAAAACATGTTCCTTACCATAGTACAAGTTACGCTAGACATAATCCAATCACAAATGCTATTGTATAAATTTCAATGAATTTGACTCAGCTATTGACTTCAATGAAAATAGAAATTTAATTAAGAAAAATGTATTGAGTCTATTGTAACAGTTATTTTTTTTTTTATTATTTAAATATCGAAGATGTATGTATGTATGTATATATTATATTGTTATTAATGTAGTCTATAAAAAGTTTGTAACTTGATTGACGAAATAAATAAATAACCATATAACCATATAGCCATAACATAGCCCCATAAAAAGTAATTTAAATGCAAAAACAAACGCGATGGGCCCAGTTAACAATTTAAATAATATTTTGAGCAAATTCATTTTTCGATAACTTGACGGGAAGCACGTTGTATGATAAGTTGCACCGTTTTTTACTTGCGACATATAGGAACTACTATATGGCAAGTTTTGCATTCGTGCAAAATTTCGAACTCGAGATTTTAATCAGACATGATATTACGATGGTAGAGAAGTCGAAAAAAGTGGGTCCCGCGATTCCGTCCGGTCTGTTTTGTCTGTCTGTCCACGCTCCTACAGCCTAAACCATTGGGTCGATTGAGTTCAAACTTGGAAGTTAAGGTTTTCAGCAGGTTCGCGTTAGGAGTTTTTTTCATTTTTTTTTAAGACCAAAACAAACGGTGGCCCCCATACAATTTTTTTGGTCAAAAAACGAAAATTCGAATTTTCTTAAAAATAAACCGATATATTTTTTTAAATTTTCTCTAAAATTTTATTTTTAAACTTGGCTTCTTTTCATAAGAAAAACATATTTTTGTATTGCTCAGGAAAGGTACCGCTCATAGAACCGTTATTTTGTTTCTTAATTTTCTCAGCAACTTATCAACCGACTTCAATAATTTTTTTTCTGAATAAGCTCTTATATTCCCTTAACAATATTTGATTATCAAAAGTGAAATTTTTTATTGTTTGGATTTTTAAAAAAATATTGAATTTTTTTTTTTCAAAATTCTATATCTCAAAAACGGATCAACATTTTTTTACGAAATTCAAATGTTGAGCGTATATTTACAATCACTAAACAACTGCATACCAAAAATATTTTTAGAACAAAATTTAAAAATTTTATATATAAAAAATTAATTTAAAAAAAACCCGCTCTAACTATTTTCAAAAATTTTTTTGAAAAGTCAAGGGTTTTTTGATTTATAAAATGGCATCTAAATTTTTGAAGACAAACTTATTTTTCAGGTAAAGTTTTGAATCTTAAAATAGTTTTTTTTTTTAAATTATTTTAACTGCATTAAATGTAATCCCCTCCCATCTCACCAGATCAAAGCCTGTGCGTGAGCCCGAAAGAGCGCATTACATTGACAAAACTTTTATTATGTTCAGCCCTATCATGAATTCCATCGTAATCGGAAATTTTTACGAATCCCGAAAAACTGTATCATGCAATCCGTTCGTAGTGGAAAATCTCATACAATTTTGCATTACGAACGGATTTCATGATACAGTTTTTCGGGATTCGTAAAAATTCCGACTACGATGGAATTCATGATAGGGTTGATTACTATCTTTTATCCAAATTAGATAATGCATTTGGTACCTACATATGTATGCATTGTTTATAACTATAACCATTGTAAATACCAATTCATTTCCGGGATGAGTTGTCCTAGGATGAGTTGTGTCTTGGGATGAATCGCGCGGTTTTTTTGACAAATCGAATAGCATTGAAATCTTTGAAGACAAACTTTTTTTAAAGGTATAGTTTTAAATCTTATATAGGTGCTTTTTTAAACAGACTTAGCATGGATCAACAGTTTTTGACGTTCTTTCCTTATTCCGCGTTTTGACGGATCCATTTAACTAAAAATGACGTTCATCACAAAGCTTAGCAATTAATATTTTCAAAGTAAATTTCCACAATTAGCTTTGATCTGGCGTTAAACGATTCATAACTGCCAAGGCTTACTAAGTAGAAATTTCAATACAGTTTGACATTCTCAACTGTTAGGTTAGGTTAGGTTGGAGTGGCTGTCCAGATGTCATTGACTCACTTAGACCTCAAGGGTCCATTGTGATACCACTAACGAGGTTACTCATGGGAGAGTAATGAACTTAAACAAACCATTTTGTACTTTTAATAAGGAGAGACATTTTGTGTCAATCGTTGCCAGTTCACTGGTATTATCGAAGAAGGTATTACCGAGAAAGTTATTCCTTCTAATGGAGAGTGCTGGACATGTACATAGAAGGTGTTGAACTGTTTCTTCTTCCTCCTCGTCCATGCAGCTTCTACAGAAGTCATTTGTGTAGACCCCTAGCCTCAGAGCATGTCTTCCTATGAGGCAGTTTCCTATTACTCCAATTGTAGAGCTTATATTTTGTCTGCTTAGGGATATCAAGCCTTTTGACCGTTTTAAGTCTATGCTTGGCCATATTTGCTTGGTTGCTAGGCAGGTGGTACTCTGTGACCATCTAGCATTTGTTGATTCTAGAGTCTTAGGAGACATTTTCATGTAGCAAGTGGTATTCCTATGTTATGTTTTTGTCTAACATAAGGCAGAAGTGTTCCGTTTTTGGCGAGCTTATCGGCTTTGCAATTTCCCGGAATGTCTCTGTGGCCCGGCACCGCAAATGAGGTGAATATTAAACTGTTCCGTCATCTCATTCAGAGATGATTGACAGTCGTGGACTATTGGAGAGTTTGTGGAGACAGACGCGAGAGATTTAAGAGCGGCTTGGCTGTCCGAGACTACAGGACTACTGTGGTGATCATTGCCCGCCTGGCACACACTTGGAGGGTTTGAATGAGGATTTTGCCAAGCAAACTGTTAAACCATACAAATTTCACATGCAACTAAAAAGACAACCTATATTATGTGGCCCAATTGTCTATCTATTTACTAGAACAATCTGACATTTTCACCTATGACGTTACAACTTCCGTTGGAATTGATTTTATTTCAGTTTATTCAATAAAAAAGCTGAAAGCCACATTTACAAATCAGAACATCATCTTAAGGTTTTGAAGACCATTTCATACTCTGATTTTCCATCCTGTTGATCCTTTACTCATGTAATTGCTCATCTCATCACCATTCAAAATTAAATGCAAGCTTAATTGTCTGTAACATCATATGCTTGGTATAGTTTAATCACCTTTCAACAATTTTAAAATTCATACTTCTTTTAACATGAAGTGCGTGACATTCAAAATGGCTCAAATGGCTCAAATAATATTCTTATAATCACTTTAAACATGCATTTCATTTACTTGTATGCAAAATTCAAAACCCACAACAACTCAAGAATTGGGAATATCCTTAAACATGCAAAAGGATGCATAAAGATGCATCAGCATAAGAGAGATGTGCTGTGTAGTTTTGTGATGTGCCATATTAACCACTTATTGACAACTTGAACGGATAGGTGATTGTACCGGTTGATGAAGGCGCCCTCAGCCATCTTTGTGTTCAGCTGTCATGTTGTGTGTTATGTTGATTAGGCTAACAAGAGAGTAATGATTTAATTTTGTTATACCAAACACCATTACGATACGACCAGGTCAAGGCAGAGCTTCTCTTCTGCTTTTTCTTGAACTTTTCAAGCCAGGTATGTAATGTGCCAGTGCCCCGCCCGCGCGCCGCTTGCCGCACCACCGCAGCAGCAAAGATGGATTGGACATCCCAATTAATGGAAATAAGATATCATAATTGAAGGTGGGGCGCCGCCGGATAAACAGTCTTCAATCAACCACGCACATTCATTTTCATACAAAAGTTAAGTACATACATGGTTGATGCAATTCAAAAACACCCGAGAGGACAGACGACATGAATTATAGCTAATTTGCGATACCAACCAACTTCAACTTACTTTTACTATCCGATCTAGTTTCAACCATATCGTCAGGTATGTAAATGTTGACTCGACACGGTCGGTGATGGTGATGGCGATGGCGATGATGGTGACGACAAAGCTGCAAGTCGGCTGAAAGATAGGGTTGTCTGATACGATAATCGCTTGAATTAAGTTAAATGTTTTCAGTTCGTCTTTTTTTGATTAAAAGCCAAGCGGCGACAGAGCCTTGTAATTTGGCTTCGTTGTTTGGTGGGATGTTTTTCTTTCTTTTTTTGATTTTGTTCACATGAAAACGTAGGGCGATTTATTGACTGAAGGTCTTTATTAAAGATCGTTTAAAAATCGACAATGACTGTTTTGAAAAAAGAAAAAACCAAAGTATATTCCGAGTAAATGTTCGAAATGATTAATTTGCAATCGCATTCGATTAAGACATTGGCTGATATCATTAATCTTTCGTGTGCTTAATTACCCATCAGCGATCAATGACGGATGAGTTCTCTTAAATTGATACTTTATACAGCAATCTTTTGCAAAAATAAATCAATATTAAATGAAGATCCTTTTGTGTGTTTCATTTAAAAAAAAAATATTTCTCATGACTTTTGGGCGCCATTCAGACTTAAAGATATAAAAATTCCAATTCTATTTGAGTCTTCTCTAAAAATGTACACTTGTACAGTTGTTTTATTAATTAATCAAAAATATTGTTAAAAAAATCAGAAATCAAGGAATTTCATTTATTTTGGAGCTGTTTTGAGTTTTGCTTTCCGGATCACTTTTAAGTTCTAAAAATAGGTGATCGCCCTTCTTTAAACCACCTACAATCATATGTAGAGCTGTCCCATGGAGACGTGACCGAACGATACTGTTGTTACTTCCGTCTCAGTTTCTTTGTAATCGAAAAATGTAAGTCTTGTATCGATATGGTCTTAGTCTAGTCTCTAGACATCGTCGAGTTTTCATCTGTAAGTTTAAGGTTTTAAATTATAAGGTTCAACTCTAGCTAAATATAGTAAAACATGGACAGATTTACATTGTTAACTTTCCATAGGAAGTTATTGTAATCGGTCCGATTTGTCCAATTGAAAATTTTGACATTTATCGACGTTTCAACGTCCCTAGAGTTGAAATAGGAAAATGTCTGTGCGTGCGTGTGTACGAACGTTCGTACGTCCGTACGTTCGCGAAGTTTTTTTCTTCGCCCATACCTCAAGAACCAGTAGAGATATCGACTTTAAATAAATTTTGTTATACAGATAATAATGCAGAAAGATGTAGAAAGGGCTCTCAAGAAAATTGAATGGGTGGTTTTTTTACCATAGCAGTATAAAAAAAAGTTGAAAATTTTGGTTAACCCTAAATATCTCACGAACCAATAACGCTAGAGACTTGAATTAAATTTTATATTGTATATTGTAACGTGATACCAAACAAGTATATTTTTGGAAAAAAAATCCAATTAACAGTTTTTTTATATGTAAATCAAAAAAACTGGAAAAAAATTTGTCACCTCGAAAATGTTACGAATAAAAAATGATTTTATGTCAAAAAACAATTTTATCCAACGAAGAATAACGTTTTTAACATCTGGTAAAAATTTAAAAAAAATCAAATTGACAGTTTTTTTTATAAAAAAAAATAAAAACCTAAAAAAACATTACTCAAAGTTGGTAAAAATTGAATTTCGACTCAAATATCTTTTCAAAACTTTGAGATTATGGCTTCCATCTTATTTTATCTTATAAGAAATATTGTTTTCGAAATTCGGTAAAGTTTTGAGAAAAATCGATTTTTTTTTACAAAACATAAAAACCTAAAAAGAATTAATAAAAGTTAGTAAAAATTGATTTTCGACTCAAATATCTTTTGAAAACTTTAAGATATTGGCTTTTAACTTCTTTTATCTTTTAAAAAATATTGTTGTCAATATTCAGTAAAATTTTGAGAAAAATCGAATTTACAGTTTTTATACAAAAAATTAAAACCTAAAAGAAAACAATACTAAAACTTGGTAAAAATTTACTTTTGACCCTAATATCTTTTTTAAATTTAAAGGTCTTGGTGTCAATACCTTGTTATTTTTATTTCATCTTATAGAAAATATTGTTTTCGACATTTAGTAAAATTTGTATAAAAATCCGACAGTCAGTTTTTTTTTTCATAAAAATTAAAATCTACAAAAGAATAGCAAAATTGGTAAAAATTGATGTTCGGTTCTCGATATCTCATGCATAAATGAAGGTTTCGCTTCAAAATAATTTCATTCTGTAATAAATTTGTATTTGTATTTGTTTACTAGCGGACCCGATAGACTTCGTCCTGTCATAAATA
The DNA here is from genome assembly GCA_920104205.1 of Eupeodes latifasciatus. Taxonomy (NCBI): domain Eukaryota; kingdom Metazoa; phylum Arthropoda; class Insecta; order Diptera; family Syrphidae; genus Eupeodes; species Eupeodes latifasciatus. The sequence continues at coordinate 186,732,460 of OV049926.1, read as the reverse complement.
TTTGTAATGTGGCAGTTTTTTGTTCCTACGTATTTTATAGTCGAGGCTAAAAATTCTCGAGAACAGAACCGTCACCCTGATTATAGGGCGTTGTGAATAAAAAATAATTAAATGAAACATATATAAGTATTTAGAAGTAAGTAATAGCTTTCAAATCAGTTTTATTATCATTGTAGTGCTTTGTGATATACGATGTTTTTTGTTTGATTACTTGGTGCATAGACAAACAAATCTGGTGGTTTTCCAACACAGGAACAGGCAATATACAGTTGACCATGTGAGAAACATTTCTAGATTAATACCACAAACACTTAATGATTGCATCTGGGACTTTATTATGGTCATAGCAAAAGCAATCCGCACTGGAAACTGTAGTTCGTTTAAACTCAAATGCGCGGTATGAGAACATCTTCTCCTTTATACTTTCCTTTGAGTATAGTTGCTTCTATCACGTTGTTTAGTAATTTTTGTATCGCTAACCGTGTCCCGTTGCAAAGACGCTGTTGGTTGATATTTCGCAACATTATAACTACTGATCCAACCTTTAATTGAAGATTGTGAGGTGGCAATCCTGGCAAATCCAGCGAGTTTAAAAATTCCGGTGGATAGTTGACTACATCATCTTGGTTAGTAGCCCATTCAACTGATGTATATATCCTCGATTCGCCTGTAATTTGTTCTTGAATTTTGAAATTTTATTCATTTACATCTGTTTTTGGCAGCCAATATTGCTCGTTCGCTCAACCAATCATGGTTTCTGTAATTTTGAGAAACATCTGGAAACACCTTCTAAATAAGTTCATCTTTTGATTGCGTTAACTGACAAAAACTTTGAGGAAAGTTAATGCAGCCAGTCAACATGTCTATAGGAAATGTGCTATTACCAATGTCAATGAGTTGTTTAGAGAATATGTTTCCAGATTGGTCATTTTGCAACTCGACACGCATATTCTTGCTTAAATGAAAATTTGACATGTTTCCACAAATTGGAGGACTTAAGACATGCATTGATTTTATCAGCTGGCGTTGATAGTGGAATTACTGGCAATACTTGGCCAAAATCTCCTTCTAATAAAATCATTGCACCAGCAAATCTGTGATTAGTGCTTCGTAGATCTTTTAAGGTTCAGTCTAAAGCCTCCAAAGATTTTTTATGTGCCATCGTACATTCATCCCAAACAATAAATTTACATTACTGCAAAACCTTTGCAATTGCAGAGTTCTCCGAAATGTTGCAGGTTGAAGTTTCATTGCTTTGCATATTTAATGGCAATTTTAGTGGTGAATGGACTGTTCGACCACCTTCAAGCAAAGTTGCTGCGATTCCCGACGAAGCGAGTGCAAGTGCAATTTTATTTTGTGAGTGAATTGTTGCTAATATTAATGAAATCAAAAAAGTTTTTCCTGTACCACCAGGTGCATCTAAGAAGTAAATCCCTACAGTTTCATCATTTGTTACTTTCATAAGAGTATCAAATACATACTTCTGTTGTTCATTCAACAGTGGAAGATTTGTTTGAATTAATTCGTTCAAAGTGTTGAGATCATACAGTTTTTCTCGATGCAACTCTTGGTTAAAAGCATGATGCATTGGACGATTGAGCGCGGTCAGGCCTAATGTATTCTGTGCTCCAACGCACACACGCACAATGTTTTGATAGATATGATCTTTGACGTTAGGAACACACCTACGTTGCTTAGACAACAGTGAGTGCTTGTAATTTAATATGAATCTTATGCAATAGCAATAAAGCTCAAATTGACTACGTTTTAGTTAAAAAAACATTTGTATCGGAAAAATAAAAGGACTGTTTTTATGGTTTTTCCGGCAATTATTCGAATTTTTCTCGCCGTAAAAACCATCCTTGAACTTCAACGAACATTTTAAAAAAAGAATTGGCCAAATTGGTCGAGGTGTTGTTGAGTTATGCGCTTACCAACACATTCTGCGATTCATTTTTATATATAAGATAAAAGAAATAAAAACTTTCAAAAAATGCTACTAAAATTAGTCAAAATTGGTTTTTGACTAAAAATCTCGTTAAAAAAAGATTTTGAAATTAAACTATTTCATCGTTATGCAAAATATTGTTGGTTATTTTAAGTTAATTTTTTGGAATAATTTAACCAACAACTTTTTTAACAAAACACGAAAACCTACAAACCTTTTAAGCAAGACTAATCGACTGACGGAATGGGAAGATATCAGTTTGGGTCACATCCCAGCCTTTTTTTTTTTGTTGTTTTTAGGCTAGCTATTTTTCAATAACATTTTATAGTTTATGGCTTCGACTCTAGACATTAAAGTAACGAGCAGTATTTTATCAGCTTTCGGTAATTAAAAAAAAAACATCGGATGCATTAGAAGCTTTTGCAATGCTTCTAACTGCTCTTCACCCCAACTACGGCAGTTTTGCTTGTTCTTGTATCCATGCAACCAGAAATGAGCTCATTTGCTTCCATTCTTGCACCTAGCGGTCTTTTGAAATGCTTTCACACCACCTTTATTTTACACATCATCATTTTTTCCTCAGTTCACACCCTACTTAAAGTGTGGTTGGTTTTATGTCCAAAAATATAAATTTGCTTCGAAATTTATTTACAAAAGTCCATTGAGCTGCCTCCATAGGTCAATTAAACTGACCATAGTATGGAAGAGTCTCGGAATGGCCTGATTTAATAATTGTAATTAAATAATTTCCAAGCGTTGTTCGTTTACAAGCAAATTCATAATTAAATTATAGACCAAACTGAAGATGTTTCATAGGTGCACAAAACAAGGCACGTGCTTGAGCTGTCGAAACTTAATTTTGAAAAAATATAGGGTCTGTCATATAACGTTTTTTTCAACTAATGCTTAATTCGTGAATGGTAACACTTAGCTCATGTCTGATTTTACAGATAATTAGTTTTATTCTTTCGCTAAACAAATACAACGCTTAGAGAAGATGCTGATTTTGCCAAAAAAATCATCTTTTCAGATGAAGCTCATTTTGATCTTGACGGGTATGTAAACAAGCAAAATTGACGCATTTATAAATAAATAAATTGGGTGGCGCAACAGTCCGTTCAGAACTAGGGCCTAGTGACTTACTACTCTCAACCATTCCTGTGTGCGAGTACTATTGTCTGGGATGGAAGGGACCTACAGTTTTAAGCCGAATCCGAACGGCAAATTTTTAGAAAGCACTTTTCAACACAAGAATTACTCTTGGAGAATTTGTCAATTCCTCGCAAGAGGAGATGGCATAGGCAGTGATCAAACCCAAGACCTCTGGCATGACAGTCCAACGCACTTACCATCATGCCACGAGTACTACTAAAATTGATGCATTTCGGACACAGAAAACCCGCACGTATACAATGAAAAGCCGATACACCCAAAACGAGTCACTGTTTGGTGAGGATTTTGGTCCAGAGGCATAATTGGGCCATTTTTCTTCGAAAATGAGCAAGAAGTTATCGGGCCATGTTGAACGAATTTTTGTTCACAAAAATTGAAGAGGAGGATATTTGCAACATTTGGTTTCAACAGGACGGGGCTACGCGCCACACAGCCGAAGTTACACTCGATGTTTTTATAGCATTTTTAAAAAATGTCATCACAATTTCTCATAACTAACGGGTGATTTTTTTGAGGTTAGGATTTTCATGCATTAGTATTTGACAGATCACGCGGGATTTCAGACATGGTGTCAAAGAGAAAGATGCTCAGTATGCTTTGACATTTCATCATGAATAGACTTACTAACGAGCAACGCTTGCAAATCATTGAATTTTATTACCAAAATCAGTGTTCGGTTCGAAATGTGTTTCGCGCTTTACGTCCGATTTACGATTTATGGTCTACAAAATCGACCAAGTGAGCAAACAATTAATGCGATTGTGACCAAGTTTCGCACTCAGTTTACTTTATTGGACATTAAACCAACCACACGAATGCGTACAGTGCGTACAGAAGAGAATATTGCGTCTGTTTCTGAGAGTGTTGCTGAAGACCGTGAAATGTCGATTCGTCGCCGTTCGCAGCAATTGGGTTTGTGTTATTCGACCACATGGAAGATTTTACGCAAAGATCTTGGTGTAAAACCGTATAAAATACAGCTCGTGCAAGAACTGAAGCCGAACGATCTGCCACAACGTCGAATTTTCAGTGAATGGGCCCTAGAAAAGTTGGCAGAAAATCCGCTTTTTTATCGACAAATTTTGTTCAGCGATGAGGCTCATTTCTGGTTGAATGGCTACGTAAATAAGCAAAATTGCCGCATTTGGAGCGAAGAGCAACCAGAAGCCGTTCAAGAACTGCCCATGCATCCCGAAAAATGCACTGTTTGGTGTGGTTTGTACGCTGGTGGAATCATTGGACCGTATTTTTTCAAAGATGCTGTTGGACGCAACGTTACGGTGAATGGCGGTCGCTATCGTTCAATGCTAACAAACTTTTTGTTGCCAAAAATGGAAGAATTGAACTTGGTTGACATGTGGTTTCAACAAGCTGGCGCTACATGCCACACAGCTCGCGATTCTATGGCCATTTTGAGGGAAAACTTCGGAGAACAATTCATCTCAAGGAATCGACCGGTAAGTTGGCCACCAAGATCATGCGATTTGACGCCTTTAGACTATTTTTTGTGGGGCTACGTCAAGTCTAAAGTCTACACAAATAAGCCAGCAACTATTCCAGCTTTGGAAGACAACATTTCCGAAGAAATTCGGGCTATTCCGGCCGAAATGCTCGAAAAAGTTACCCAAAGTTGGACTTTCCGAATGGACCACCTAAGACGCAGCCGCGGTCAACATTTAAATGAAATTATCTTCAAAAAGTAAATGTCATGGACCAATCTAACGTTTCAAATAAAGAATCGATGAGATTTTGCAAATTTTATGCGTTTTTTTTTTTTAAAAAGTTCTCAAGCTCTTAAAAAATCACCCATTATATTAAGATGCCATAAGTTGCTTATTTTTTAAGGTAAAGCTGATCTTGTTTTGTCGATTGTTATGATTCCACTTAAAATAATTTACAAATTCTTATGTGATACAAAAACCACAGTCTGCATTCAACAAAGTCCATTTAAGTTAAAAATATAAAATAACGACTTCCATAAGCGATATAATTTTGTGACAAATTACCCCGCAAACCACCCTAAACTTTTAAATTTAACTGCCATAAGGACATTTCAATGATTTCAACAATTTATTGTTCATATTCAAGCTAAATGCAGTGTAATAAAAATTTGACAGTTTGTTTTAGTTGTTTTTTTTTTTTTTTAATTTTTATATTCACATTTTCTTATCTCCAACTACTTCTTAAGACAATCTTAAAAATCTACATATTATGATTCACATCCACGATATAATTTTACGATCTAAAAATATATATACTCCCTCCAGTGCAGCGCAGCGCCATCGTTCTCAACAGAGGGAGCAAGAAACCCGACTCGGCAGCGCGGTTCACCACATTTATTGGCAAGTTTATTGTCGCAGCGGGTGGAGTGTGTATATAGTTTAAACGTAAGTTAAAATTCTTAACGTCCTCCATGGAACTTTCTTAAGTGCATATTGAAGTTAAAACATCCAAAACTGTGAAATAATTCCATCGGTCTGATGATGTTGATTGTAATAATGATGATGGCGATGATTCGAATTCGATGTTCTTTTCGTTTGCGATAATTATTGTCGTGGCTATCTTATCAATGTTACCAATCGTAGAGTCGTAAAATACCACAAAATGCCACCGAAGCAGCCTTGCAGTGCTGCATCTCTGCAGCAGCAGCAGTTCCTCAGCTCCTCACTGCATTCGTGGGTTTTAATTAAGTGCAGGATCAGTTTTGCAATTAATTATACCGCGATCATTCCGGAATTGTCTCCAATAAAAATTCAATAAAACAAAGACTGAAAAAATCATTTTCCAATATCTTCGGCCTCTTCTGCATCATCCTACAACACATAAGAGACGTTTTTGCTTTTTTCAAATTTGTTTAATGAAACATGGGCTGACAATTGCACCAGCCTTGTCATTTTGCTAAATAAATTGCATTCTACACCAGAATCCAGCAAAAAGGAGCTACAGCTAGAGCGACCAAGAGGTGGCAGTGTGGCAGATACCTCTGCAAACAAAAACGGAGCTTGAGATGTACACAAAAATAATATATTATATGCAAGGAACACACGCCCCCGAGCATTACAGAGCAGAGCAAAAGTTGGAAAGATTAGAAAAAAGAAATCATTGGACTGCCAAGATGATTTATGTTTCAAGATCTTCTTTGCTTTTCATGCGACTGAAGGCGAAGCGAAGGGAAGGGTTTTGGGAATGAGTGCATAAGGAATGGGGGCCGGCCGGGCGGTAGGAGTAGGACACCCTTCTACTCTCTTTTGCCATTAAGATATAGATATTTTGAAAGAAGCTTGTACTACGAGCATGTTCTGTACAGTATTGAAATATGGAAGCGACACAATTCAACAGAGAGTAAAGATAGCAGAAACAGCAGTCATAGCTTCCGATAAGATGACAGTTTCATTTGAAAGATTGCCAAACGGAGTCAAGTGCAGTTCTGGAGTTGTGTTTTTTGTGTATACTCGCATAGTGTATTCCTGTTCTTGTGCTCCTCCCCGTGTCTATACTCTGGTCCACATGGATGGTTCCTTATTTTTCTTAGTTTATTTGGTTTGAAAAGAATGCTTGAGGGATTTGTGTGTGCTCTTGACGAGAAATCGAAATCGTTTTTAGTTTAAGGAAAAAGAAGCAGAAGTTGTACATATAAACAAGACAAAAAAATGTTTATTAAATTGAAGACATAAACAATAAACAAAAAACAAGTCGATAGAGGGTAGGTTAAAAGAATTATGAGGTTCTAATTCCTTTGCAATTTGAATATAGACAAGAAAAAATTGTAGTTTAAGTTGAGAATTACGGAACCATTTGTCAATAATGTTCAGTATTCAAGGATTTCGAATTTTTGAAAAACTTAATTTTCCTTAATTTAAAATAAGTGTTCGTAAGGAGTGAGCACTAAGACCAATGACTTGTATTGCCAGGTTTGCTATTCAAATTAAAAAAAAGTCTGGGATGCGACCAACGCTGGTAACTTGTCATTCGTACCCGTCTGTCGATATCTCTAACATTCCTAAAAAAATATAAATAACAACATTTTGTGTAAGATAAACAAAGTTTAAAGTCAATATCATTTTTTGTTTTCATAATAATTGAGTCGAAAACTATTTCGTATTAGTTTTTAGTTGTTTTTGTAGGTTTCCTTTTTTTTGTAATTAAAGTTGTCACTTAGATTGCTCCCAAAAAGTAATACAAAATTCAAAATATATTTTACATATGATAAAATAAGTTTGGTTTTATTATCTATTTTTGTAACTGAGATATTGAAATCAAAAACCAATTTTTACTAATTTTTAGTAGCATGTTATGAAAATTTGAATTTCTTATAAATAAAATGTTGATTGGATTTTTCTAAAACAATGACCCTATTATAACAACAATGTTTTGTGTAAAATTTAATAATTTTGAACCCAATACCTTCAATTAATTTCAAGATATTTGAGTCGAAAATGCAGTATTTTCCATCTTCCCATCCCGTCTGTCGATTTGTCTTGCTTAAAAGTTTGTCTATATGTATCAATTTTTACCAAATTTGCGTACTATTTTTTGTAGATTTTATTTTTTTATAAAAAAACGGAGTTTTGGAATTTTATAAAAAAATTACTGATTATCGAAAACAATATTTTCTGTGAAATAAAATAAGTTTGAAGCCAATATTTTTAATTTTTGAAAAGCTATTTGAGTCGAAAGTAAATTTTTACCAAGTTTTAGTATTTTTTTTTAGGTTTTTATTTTTTGTAAAAAAAACTGTTACCTACTTCGATTTTTTTCAAAATTTTTCCTAATATTGAAAACAATATTTTTTATAAGTAAAAATTTGTTAGAAGCCATTTTCTCAAATTTTGAAAAGATATTTGAGCCGAAAATCAATTCTTACCAACTTTTGTTTAATTTGTTTAGGTTTTTAATTTTTTGTACAAAAGCTGTCAATTCGATTTTTTTCAAAATTTTACTGAATGTAGACAACAATATTTTTTAAAGATTAAAGTGGTTTAAAGCCAATATCTCAAAGTTTTGAAAAAAAAGAAAAGAGTCGAAAATCAATTTTTATAAATAGTTTTTTTTTTTTAGGTTTTTATTTTTTTTTTGTAAAAAAATTGTCTATTCGATTTTTCTCAAAATTTGTCTTTATGTTGAAAACAATATTTCTTATAAGCTAAAATTAATTAGAAGCCATTATCTCAAAGTTTTGAAAAGATATTTGAGTCGAAAATCAATTTTTACCAAATTTTGTTAAATTTTTCTTTAGGTTTTTATTTTTTATAAAAAAAACTGTCAATTAGATTTTTCTTAAAATTTTATCAGATGTCAAAAACATTATTCTTCGTTGCCAAAAATTGTTTTGGAGATGAAATCACGTTTAAGTCGTAAAATTTTCGAGGTGAATTTTTTTTTTTCAGTTTTTTAATTTATAAAAAAAAACGAAAATTGGATTTTTTTCCAAAAATGTACTTGTTTTGTATCACGTTACAATATATAATATAAAATTTAATTCAAGTCTCTAGTGTCATTGGTTCATGAGATATTTAGGGTTAACCAAAATTTTCATTTTTTTTTTAAATGCTATGGTAAAAAAAACCACCCACGCTATTTTCTTGAGAGCCGTTTCTGCATCTTTCTGCCTTATTATCTGTATAACAAAATTTATTTGAAGTCGATACCTCTTTTGGTTCTTGAGCTATGGACGACGAAAAAAACGTCGCGAACGTACGTACAGTCGTACACACGCACGCAGAGACATCTCTCTAAAAATCTTTTATTTTGACTGTAGGGATCTTGAAACGTCGAGAAATGTCAAAATTTTCAATTTGACAAATCGGACAGAGTAACAATAACTTCCTATGGGAAGTTAAAAATTAATTTGAAAAATGTTTATAAATATTTCCAAGTTCATAAAAAAAATACCCGAAGTTTGGAGAACATTCAATTTACTGCAATTTTTTAGTACTTCCTTTTCGAAGATCAAAAATACAATACAAGGTTTTCGACGGTATTATTTTTGGAGTTGTTAAATTATTTTTACTTGTTTTTTACTTACAATGGTGGGAAAAAGTATTTTGACAAACAAAATATCGTACATTTTTGTTCAAATATATTATTTGATCAGTTGAAAAAAATTTTAAAAAAATGCATAGTAATGTTAAGGCCATGAGCTTTCAAATCAACTTTATTTAATTAAATTCAATGTTATAGTTCTGCAACTGAAAATTATTTTTCAGAAATATGTGGTGGAAAAAGTATTTTGAGAAAATATATTTTGAGGAAAAAATAAATTTGAAAAGAAAATTAAACAAAAATTAAAACATAATTTAATAGAAAATGAAATTTCCGTTGCTATTAATGACTTTCTGCAATCGGCCTGGTATAGATTTTACCAAATTTTGAAGAGTTTGCGGAGAAATTTCCTTCCAAACGCTTTCGACCTCAGCGAATGTCTCTTCGCGCGTTCTTGTCAAGCATGGACTCCTTTTTCGCTTTATATAGGCCCACACATTTTCTGTTATATGTAAGTCGGGGCTTTGAGGTGGCCAATCTAGAGTATTTACACCCACTTCCTTTAGAAAATTAGTTATCATCTTGGCTTTGTGACAAGGTGCGTTGTCATGCTGCAAAATGAACGACAGTGCAATCAATTTGTCGCCAGAACTAAAAACGTGGTTATTGAAAATATCCAAATATTGTTGTTTATTCATCATTCCATCGATTGCTACCAAGTCTCCGGTGCCATTAAATCAAACACATCCCCAAAACATGACGGTGCCACCACCATGAGGTATTCGTTTACACACTGGTGTTACTTTGCTTCGCATTTTCCTAGGGATTCTGCAAAAAGTTTTCTTTTTTGATCCGTGGTACTCAAAACAGCTTTCATCACTCCACAATACTTTTTCCCAAAATGATGATGGCTTGTGTAAAAATTCTTTGGCAAACTGCAGGCGTTTAAGCTTATTTTTTTGTGATATTTGGGGTATTGTTCTGGCTATGTACATAAGTATAGCAAAGTCAGCCTCCTTCAAACGATTTCTTACCGTTTTTTCTGAAATTTCAATTTCATACTCCTTTTTTATTTCAATTGCTGCAGATTTTGGGGTGTTCAGCACATTTTCTTTAAACTTTCTGACTATTAAACGGTCCTCTTTCTTGAAAGTCTTGCGTGGTCAACCTAATCGTGGAACATTTCGCGTGGATTTGTTTTTTTTCTGCTTATTTATTTGGTAATAGACGGTTTGGCGAGGAACTTTATATATTTTGCTTAACTTTTCCACCGAAATACCCGCATAATACTTGGTCACCATCTCAATTCTTAAATCTTGACTAACTTCCGACGTTTTACCCATTATTATCAACTAATTGTTTGTAAATGTCGTCGAAGTTAATAAATTTAATTAAAAAGAGACAATATAAATAGGAAATCTGAACTCTGATAGCACGCGACACGAAAGAAACTGCAAAGATTACTATGTCAAAATACTTTTTCCAGTAAGTTATGGCTCAGTGTATTCATTTAAAGGGTCCCAAAAAGAATCCATGAGAAAAATAAACTATTTCTGGATTTTACCGTTGTCTAGGTACTTTGTTTTTGGTTTTGAGTAGCAAAGGATTCTCGTTACATTTCTCAGTTTACCATATCAAGTGGTCTAGCATTACAAATAGTATTGTCAAAATACTTTTTCCGACTATTGTAGTCTGATTGATTGCGCCAGTTAACATTTTTTGTCGGTTTCCTTGTTTATGATTCAATAAAAGCATTTTTCTACTAAGTGACTGAAAAATGCTAAAAATATTTCTTTATGTTTTTCCGATTTTTGTATTAATATTTGAAAAACTGAGATCAAAAAAAAAAAAAAAGAATTATCAGAAATATTTAAGACTGTTTTGAGTTGTTAGAAATCAGGCACGGGAATTCATTTTTTGTTATTGGTTGAATAGAATATTTTTAAACAAGAATAGTCTTCCTAAAATAATAAATATCATAAAACTATATAGATACATCTCAGGAACAAATCTAATGTTTACTTGTGTTATTATTTAAGTTCCTAACACAATAACTCCAAATTAAACATTTGGGATGGCAAGGATCTATCGGGCTGGTTCCAAACTTCTGTAGGATTGAAGCAAGGATGCAATCTAAGTCCGTTAATCTTCTGCTTGTATATCGAGGATCTTCTGAGAATCTTGCCGTGTGGAATTAACATTGATGGATTACAAATCAAAATGCTAATGTATGCAGACGATTTGGTGTTATTGGCGGAATCTCCTGAATCGCTCCAGCTGATGATTAATAAGTTGCATGATTACTGCAAACAGTGGAGTTTGACGGTCAACCTTAGAAAGTCTAAGACAATGGTCTTTAGGAGAGGGGGTGGACGGCTAGCGGGGAATGAAAGATGGAGATACGGACCTGAACAAATAGAATCAGTTAAGGAATACCAGTATTTGGGATTCACTGTGACAAACAATATGAATTTGGAGATGCATCTTGAAAAGAAATTATTGGCATCAAAAAACGCCATTGGAACTGTCTGGCAAAAAGTATATTGCAGCAAGGATGTCCAATTCAGCGCTAAATATAGAGTTTTTACTGCTACATCAAAAGCGATAATGCTTTATGCAGCCCAATCTTGGGGGTGGAAGAAAAGTGATACTTTGGAAAAACTTTTGAGATTCTTCCTGAAACGACAATTCCGTATCCCTGAATCGACGCCAAACTACATGCTTCTTGTGGAAACAGGCCTTTCTCCCTTATACTTATCAGCTCTTGAACTCCACTTCAAATATATCCTTAAGCTTATGTTTGACCACACAGATAAGGTAGCACGAAGAGTTGCAGTGTCTGTTATTACCTCCAATTCATCCTGGTTCCAAGAATGGAGAAATCTAGCAATGGAATGCTCATTACCGTTCTCTTTAAGCATGGATAACCTTGGCAGCTGGAAAAATTTTCTGGATACTTTGCTTGAAAATCTACACATAAAAGTGAGGAACGAAAACATTGAAAATGCGAAAGGTTCGCTTCATAGAGAAATTTACTCGAGATTGGAATACAATTTAGGCACATCAAATTATTTAAAAGACGAACTTAGCGTAGAAAAAATTTCTTTGATATTCCGAGCAAGAGGAGAACTACTTCCGCTTAATTTCATCCCGCATAGAGATGACCTACCTATCATCTGTTCGATGTGCAATACCCAGGAAAGAGAAAATATAGTTCACTTCCTTGCGAAATGTCCTATGTTGGTAGAAGTTCGTCGACTTATATGGCACAAGAACTATCTTGATCTCACCGAAGTCTTCGAAATCCTCAATGGCAACGACTGGAACAAATTAGCAAACTACATTAAAATATCGCTTGCTTATAGAACAAAAATTATAAACGAAGAATTTTAATTTAATTTAAATTCCTAACTTGCTATACGTACATTTATTGTTATTAAGTTGTTTTTTTTTTATTTTTTTACATACTCTTGTTTTAATTTCTTTCTTTTTCTTTTTTTGTATAATGTTTTTAATATGTTTGTAAATCAAGAGAAATCTGGCTGACGGCTTATTAAGCCATGCTATCAAATTGTAATATAATGTTGTTATAATAATCATTTCCTGATGTCACATTGTGAAATAAATAAATAATCTAATCTAATAATCTAATCTAATCTAAACATCAAATTAGAATTCTAAGATTTCGATTACTAAACAACTTTTTAAAAGATGTCTTTGCCCATAGTCCATTTGAATTTGAAATTAATCTTACTCAAAAAATAGCATTCAATGGTTTAAGATAAATGCAATAATCAAAATGAACCTTCCGCTACTGCCTTAAGCTTCCGTGGGCCTTAAGCGTTCTTTTTTTCCAAACAAAATGAAAAGATTCTTAACATCTTATCTATGTTTGAATAAAATAAGAAAAACAAATGCATCATGAATGAGAAGAAAAATCAGAATCAGAAAATTATAGGCGCCCTATAATCAAATACAAAAATAAATCTGTCTTAAAGCTCAACCAAAAACAAAACAAAACAAGACAAAATAACTCCCAAAGCTCTTTGCCTTTCGATTTCATTCCATATTTTATTTTATTTTCCTTATAGACGGAGGAGTAAGTATCTACATCGCAAAGAAAAACAAAATTAATGTCAATTTCATGAATAATTCCAATCGAAGTGCTCTCAGCAGCATCTTAGAACATTGAAAGCCACAATCTTAAAGAATCTTCAAAACTTCTCTTGTCAACTGAATAAGTAAACAATTTTTTTTTAATCTCAGATCATTCACATTACTCTTCCTTATTGTTCAAAAAAGAAAAAGAATAGGTAAGAACATAGGATTGCCCCTATAGCTAAGCATTGAATTCCTCCACCACCACCAACATCATGAGGGAGGAAGAAGAGGTTCATAGTATTATACGACAAGGAAGAGTATTATGCAAAATTTTTCAATCCTCTCTAACATCATCGTAAATTCCCCAAAAATAAAATAAAATAATAAAAGAAAAAACAACACAAACAAAAATGTTTCCTCCCTCGCAATTGACATACCAGCACAAGGATTTCCGGATAACCATAGCGGCCTTCCGCATGTAAACGCGCCATTAAAATTCCACCTTCCTTTCCATCCATCGGCATGGCATCGCATCGCTAAGCTTAGCTAAATAAAGACATTAACTTCTAACCTTTTATATGGCAACTCCTTAAAATTTTACGCAACATTAAAACCCTTCTCTTTTGTGTTTTCGACTCTAAGGAAAACGGAACGAATTGTCCCCTTATATGAACAGTGATACCAACTCAATAAAAATATTCTTCAAATACTCTTCAAAATGAGCTAAATTTTGACATAAGTTCAGAATTTTGAAGGTTTTAATTAAAAAAGTGAGGTTCTTTTTTTTACCTTCAAAAAATCGGCTAAAAGCTTAAACTTTTGACTGAGACTGAAACAAGTTGTGGACAAAACGGCCCTAAATATCAATATCTTCCGAAGTTACGTCTGAAATTCTGTGGACTGAACCTTAGAGATAACTGGAGAAATGGATAGAATGAGACACAAGTCTAAGAATTAACGTTTCAGTTTTTAATTTGAATGAAAACTTAAGAAAATCCAAGGACATCGTTAGAATTTCACAAAATTGGTAACCATACCCCCATTCTGCCTGGTGGCGTAGCCATAAAGTTAGACATATCTACAAAATAGCCACAGCTATTTGGATTTGCATGCGTGTTTTTGTCGCAAATTATTATACGTCTGTCTGTATATAACTTTGAACGTTAACATTCCAAATATTGTTTGGGGCCGGGGTATAAATTTATATGAGTGTGCTTAAAAAACCCTGAGGGGAAGACTTGAGTATATGCTTCGCTTCGATTTGCCTTGTTTTGTGTGATGAATGCTGTGCAATATGGCAGGTGGAACCTGACCACCTTCGTTGGGATAATTGCGATAGAATCTCGAAGAAATAATATGTGGGTAGGGCTGAATAGTTTTTATTCTGCGGCGATCGGCGCGGCGGTTCTGAACTCAATCTTCGCTAATCTGATATGATTTGCAATGTTAGGAGGTATTGTTTTGCATTTGCATCAAACTCTTATTGGAGGTTTTGGCGTATTATTGAGGAAGTGAAATTTTTTGGTAACCGTTATCGAGGAGAGTTTTAATGCTCATTTTTATTCTTTTACTTGGTAAGAAATTTGAAGATTCACGGATCTTTTAAGAATTTGTTGTAAGTTATTAGTCACAGAAGTTTCCATACCAATATCCCTATATGATGAATTATTTTCCTTTAAAAGAGGACACTTTCTCAAATAATGACCTTTACAGCCTTACAAAAAAAAAACAAGATCTTAAAGATCCAAAGCAATTATGTTCACGTTGTTGTGGAATGTCCAATAAAAATAAAAATAAAAATAAAAATCAAAAGACAAGACTGATCGCTGACCTCTAACGACTGATCGTATAGTTGATCGTCGTCGATTGTCGCATCGCGGTCGCTCGTTGATCGTTGATCGTTGATCGTAGCATCAAGCATCACATCTATTACATGGTCCAATGCAAAGAAGGCTCTCAAAGTCTGTTTTATATAGGATCTTGATCAAAATCTGTGCACGACAGGTTGAGGTGTCTGTATGGATTCTGGCCCAGGCATCCAATTGATCGTGATTTTAGATGACATCGCGATCGGTTGTAACATTGCAAATACAAGACTCTGATAGAGTTAACATCAAACTTCACAGAGTGGAGGGAGGGGGTGAAGCAGAACATTTTTTTTTTTGTTTTTTTGAGTACTCATAGTTGCTACAGGACTACCCGAAGCAAGCAAGTCAAACTAGTAAGAACCTATACGATACTATATTCCCCCGATATCATGATGTGATGGGGAGGGCTATGAAGGGATCGTTGAGCCGATCATTATCTAAGATATCGACAATGCAATTACATCAATTAATTAATAATGTTTGTAGACCGGAGGGTCTGTGATGGAGGTGCGGTGACGTTGATGCTGGTACCCGTGGGCACAATACCGCTCTTCGTCTGTCCAAAAGCGTTTAAAGGCACACACTGTCAGTGTGCAAGATAAATTGTTGCAACGATTTTTTGTCACGTCACGACATATACGTTACGTACACATGTCCCCAATGAAAATGAAAATGCGGATCTGCCGTGGGATATTCTTGTGCCAAGGAGTTTCTTTTTTTTTTGTCCATCAGTGGACAACCAAGTGCATTGCTTGATTGATTACACCGACCGCTCAGTGGCACACAGAATTCGCAAGCAGCAAAATGGCTTACGAGCTTCGACCAGACCTGACCATGAGTTTTAAGCCGCAGCAACCACGGCAGCAGCAGCTACAGCAGCGGGAACAGAAAGAGCGCCTTAATGTGGAACCGATTTAGTTCAGTCCATTGAATTGGGTTGTTTTTTAAGCCATCGCACAACATCGCATCGGTCGTGGGTTTGGGCCGACTTAATTTGTATTGCATAAGCAATGAGCTGGAGCACCGAGCACTGAGCAGCGCGCGAATGATTAATTAACATTCTCTACGCCATCATGAGGTGGTGTTTCATGATCGATCGTTTGCGGTCAATGGAAGTGGATGTGAATGTGGAAGTCCGACTGACCGAACCGAACCGACGAAAGAAAAATGAGTTTGGACAATCAAAGTATATAAGCGTTTTGAAATATCGCTCGCATATAATGTGGCTACTTAACTACGTTATTGAAGCTTTAACTGCACGCGTTTATAATAATAGGATATAATCGTTTTTTCCACTACCATGGCATAGAAAATATATATGGTTTCTGATTAATCGAGTAGGCGCATTATTATTTTTGTAGTGAAGCATTTATTTTGGCAAAGACGGACGGCAATAATAATAATATCGAGAAATTAAAAACCTGATATAAAAATGACCCTGATAAGTATTTGAGGCAATGAGAACAAAAGCGGTATAGCTTTTATTTCGAAGAAAAAAATACTGATTTCATTTCAACTTGAATTCTTATCTCCCACAAAAAATGGTAACGCATTACGTAAAAATATATTTCTTTATACTTTTATGATACAAATTTTGTAAATTTTATTAAGAATTCATTTGAAAAGTACCGGCATTAAAATGCATACTAATTTGTATTTTCTACTGCTTGAATTGCAAAAATTTTTCGAATATGGTGAATTGAAGGATAATTTTTTGATACGGTGATAATACAAAAATTAGGAAAAACAAAAAAGTTTATTTTCAACATTGTTTGCGGGTTCTCAGGATTTTAACTCCCTTTTTTGGGATCACACCCGCTCACGCAACTCCGTTGCTCCGCTTAGGGTATGTAAAGTCGCCAGGCAGGCGCCAATATCAACAGCTTTTTTTTAATAAAAGCACCTGTGGGTGGCCCTCTCGCGGGATCTCAGGATTTAAACTCCACAAAACAAAGTCTTGTGGTATTGAAGTGCTCCAAGTTGTGTCATTTGGTGATTCTTATTAAGTGGGACATTAGCCCCAAAATTTGTATTTGTGGCTTCGGTCTTACTTGAGTGGGACTTAGGACCCAAATAAGATTTCGGTTTTATGTCCCACCGAAGTGAGACATAAGCCCCAAAAAAAAAAATGTGGGCGTTATGTCCCTGGGCCTTATGTCTCTGCGCCGTCCCTGCGATCAATTTTAGAAGCTTTTTTGTGAAACTTGCAGTTTTTTAAGATGACTTTTTGCACATTTTCCCTAAACCTGGCATCCAAAGAGAAGTATTGCTTGGAAAACTACTTTTTGAATAATCATTTTGCTGTCGTTGCTAAGGCAGGACTTTCTATTTATAAAAGGATATAAAATATTTATAGCCATGCTTACTTTTTGTGGAGTTTTGGCAATATGTTCTCTGAAAGTGAGTTTTTGATCTAAATAAATGCCAATGATATTTCACACTTGGATCCCATTTAACATTTAAACCATTAACGGTTAGTTGATTGCTTGGTAGGTAACAAGATTTTTCTTTTTCTACTGAAAAAGATAGCTTGTAGTTTGTCAGCATTCAGTTTTATTTTCCATTTAGTCTAGTAATTTGTCATCAATTCTATCGCATTTTTCAAATTTGTCTCAATGTTAAGACTAAATTCATACGATGAAAAGATGCCCGTATTATCCGCAAATATGGCTATCTGACAACCTGGTAATCTAGGAATATAAAAAGTATAAATATTGTACAATAAAGGACCTAGTACTGATCCTTGCGGGACACCATAGTTGACTTGGTAACAGTTAGACGAACAGTTGTTGACGAAAACACTAAAGTAACGATTGGACAAAAAACTTTGGATAATTCTTAGAAGATACGAAGAAAACCTGAAATATACCATCGTGCCAAACTAATTCAAATACCTTTTCGATATCAAGTAGAATAAGCCCAGTCGATTTGTCAAGGGATCGGTTTTTCTTAATATGATCACAAACTCTAAATACCTGTTGAGTAGTATTGTGATGCGTTCTGAATCCAAATTTTTCATTTGGAAATATCTCAAGCTAATCAACGATGCGTAATATTTTACATTTCAAATTTTTTTCGAAACATTGCTTATATAGGGTGATTTTTTAAGAGCTTGAGAATTTTTTTTTTTTAAAAAACGCATAAAATTTGCAAAATCTCATCGATTCTTTATTTGAAACGTTAGATTGGTACATGACATTTACTTTTTGAAGATAATTTCATTTAAATGTTGACCGCGGCTGCGTCTTAGGTGTTCCATTCGAAAAGTCCAATTTTGGGTAACTTTTTCGAGCATTTCGGCCGGAATAGCCCGAATTTCTTCGGAAATGTTGTCTTCCAAAGCTGGAATAGTTGCTGGCTTATTTGTGTAGACTTTAGACTTGACGTAGCCCCACAAAAAATAGTCTAAAGGCGTCAAATCGCATGATCTTGGTGGCCAACTTACCGGTCCATTCCTTGAGATGAATTGTTCTCCGAAGTTTTCCCTCAAAATGGCCATAGAATCGCGAGCTGTGTGGCATGTAGCGCCATCTTGTTGAAACCACATGTCAACCAAGTTCAGTTCTTCCATTTTTGGCAACAAAAAGTTTGTTAGCATTGAACGATAGCGATCGCCATTCACCGTAACGTTGCGTCCAACAGCATCTTTGAAAAAATACGGTCCAATGATTCCACCAGCGTACAAACCACACCAAACAGTGCATTTTTCGGGATGCATGCGCAGTTCTTGAACGGCTTCTGGTTGCTCTTCACTCCAAATGCGGCAATTTTGCTTATTTACGTAGCCATTCAACCAGAAATGAGCCTCATCGCTGAACAAAATTTGTCGATAAAAAAGCGGATTTTCTGCCAACACACATTTCGAACCGAACACTGATTTTGGTAATAAAATTCAATGATTTGCAAGCGTTGCTCGTTAGTAAGTCTATTCATGATGAAATGTCAAAGCATACTGAGCATCTTTCTCTTTGACACCATGTCTGAAATCCCGCGTGATCTGTCAAATACTAATGCATGAAAATCCTAACCTCAAAAAAATCACCCTTTACTACTGAACAAACTTATTGGTCGATAGCTTGTTGGGAGTTTGGACGGTATTCCAGGTTTAGGAATCGGTATTACCTTTGCATATTTTCAATTCAATGGAAAATATTGCGGTTTGAGACATGCGTTTATCAAAAACGTAAGAAATTCGAGCCCTGCTTTTGGAAGTTTTTTAAGATAAATGTTTTTTATGTTATCTAGTCCATCTGTTTTTTTGACTATTGAATTTGAAACGATGTATTTAACATCCTCCCTGGATATATACTGATCCCTAGGAGTTTCAGTTTCACTTACTAGTATTTTAGTAGGATCATCACTAAGGTGTTGAGATACACAATGATTTTTCAAAAATGTTGTTGCAAAGACATTGGCTTTATCTGAATTTTGGTAAACAACTTAATCATTATTTTGAAGGTTAGGAATTTGTCTGTTTTTATTTTTGATAATTTTTGCTATGTTCCAGAAAGGTTTAGCATTATTTTCCAACTTACTAAGTTTCTCATTCCAATTTTTATTTCGAAATTTACTTATTTCCTCAGCAGTCTTTTTGTTACAAAATTCAACTTCAATGCGGTACTCTTGTAAGCAATAACCTTGCCATTGTCTTTTAAAAGAATTCCTTATACGAATGTAAGCTAAAATATAATCCGGCATTTTGTTTACAAATGGTTTCTTGATTTTTTTTGGTACACATGTCTGCACTGCTTCTAGAACTTTGTTTGTGAAAAAATAAATAATGACAAAAGAAATAAGAAAACAGTGCTTTACCTAAAGAACTTGAATAGGTATACCTATTACAATTTTTAATTAAATGTAATTAGTAATTGCTTTTCTCAATTACAAGTAACTGAAATGTATATTTTCAAAATTATAACCACAAGTAATTAAAATGTATGTATATGTTTTTAACTACAATTATGTGTAATTGTAATGGAAAAAAAGTCAATTACTAATTACTTTTAAGTGAACTGAAAGTTGAAATATATTACGAAAAACAAAATTAAAGGAACTAAAAAGATAATTTGCCTTTGATTGTTCTATAATTAGTTGTTAATAAATCGACGGCATTTGAAATTAGTGTTCATTTATTAATTATTTGGATTGTTTGATTTAGTTTTGTGATACAAAAGTAGCAAATTATAATATCAATATCACATCGTGTTTTTTGACCAATTTATTATTTTTAATTTGGTTGTGAAAATTTCTAGTTTTCCTTTCGATGTTTTGTTGTTGTTTTGCAAGTCTTCCACAAAATGAATAATTTACGTGCTTAAAATATTCCTATAATTATTGGTGAATTATTTGTGTCAATTCTGAATTCATCGTGCGTTTCTACGTTTTTATAAAAAAAAATAGAAATTTTGAGTTTCCTATTTTCTATGTTTTTATTTATATTTTTGCCAACTTTTTTTTTTTTTTATATAATTAGTTATCAGTACAAAAGTTTTCCATATCCCTTTAACTGAATTTTGAAAAACTTGTGAAAACTAAAATTCTATAATTCTTTATTTTCCATGTCACAGCTGTTTAACAACTAATTACCGGAAAGTTATCCACCTTATAAATTTGAGATCGGTGAATATTATGTTGCTTTTGTGGATACTCATGAATGATTTATAACTTTCATATATTTAAATTTGTTTTACTCTTATAAAATAAGTAAGTCTTTACACGAGTTAAACAGTCACCTATGGACAACAGCACCAAAATATATTTAAGGGTGGATGAAGAATTAAAAATAATCTCAAAGCCTCTCCGAAATTTCGGCAGTCAATTATAGGGCTTGGACCACATCTCAATTTGCCAACCTGACAGGAGATCATTATTTATGAAGTTGATCCCTGGAATTAAGCGTCTTAAAATAGAAGATAATTTGCTAACTCGTTTTCTTTTTTGAAGCTCTATACTAGTTTATATGTACAATGTTATGTATTCTTACTTTGACAGGAACTTAATCAAACATTTATTTCTTTTTTTTTCACAAAAGGATGAGCGTGCTAAGTTAAGATGTTAATTGAGTTAAACGTTTTCTTTACCTTTTAAGATTGAAATAATTTCTGTTTTGAAAGAAGAGATTTTGCATAGAATGAGATAAGACGAAGTTTAAAAATATAAAGGAGCATAGGACATATGATTTCTTTTCATTTTACATAAATTCTGTTACAAAAAAATCGTAATAAAATATTCAGTTCTTATACAAAATAGTTTTTTTCTTTTATGTAGTTAATAAAACAATAAAATAAAACAGCTTTAATTTAAATGTTTTAATTTTTATTCGAAAGGTGGTTTTCTTTTATTTTCGAATTCCAATAGACTCACACACATTTTTAGACTCGCCACCAATTTATATCATGTTTCTGATAACCTCAATAGCTCAATTTTTTGTTTGGATTATAATTCCCAATAAAACACCATTAAGCTGTTAACTGTATTTTTATGTCCAGAATTTAAAATGAACCAACATCATCAACCTTGTTATAGGTGTTTTTTTTTCTTTCTTTATTTTATCGTCATTCAATATAAACCCGCTAACAATGTCACCTCTCTTTTATATTACATTTATTATCACCAAGCGTTCTGTTATCAATATTGCCCCATAAACACCCACCACCTTTTTGACCATCATCATCACTGGAGTTAATGAAAACGTTCGGACCTTATTTCACTTAGGAGCGATTAGAAGAACTCTCAAGTCATAGTCCCCCTGAACGGAACCGAACTGAACTGAACTGAAACTGCGCCCTCTGCACCTAATCAAACTATTTTTTATGGCTTGTTGTCGGTCAAATAGCACAATCTGCCGTAGCTCATGGTCTTTTGGTCAAGGCCCACAGAGAAAAGAGATGAAGAGGGAGAGGCTGGTTGGTGAGGTTGGTGAGGTTGGTGCTTATACGAGTATAGAGGACATCAGAAAGTTCTTATCGGAAGGTTTATCTGCAGCATCATCAGATGAAATACCTAAAGTGGATTGAAGCGCAAATGGACTTGAACCGGCAGTTGGCGGTCAAGCCCTGGCCCTATGTATGTTACCCTATCAAGGATTCAATCTATTTTATTGTTATTACGTGGTGGATGGTAGTGCGGGGTTTCAAACAATAAAACAAGAAACAAAAATAAAAATAAACCAGTCTTCAAATATAAAAGAGAGGAAAATATACGTGGATTGTGGGTTGCCGAAGAAGTTGAGGTATAGGTAGGGTATACCTTCAGCTCTTTTAAAAGAAGACGCGAAAAGGAGTGAATGTACATATTTGCGGACGCACAAATTGTCAACGAGATGCGTCCGACTTCAACGCAACGAAAACGACAACGACACGACAAAGACGACGATGTGATGTTTGTCTTCGTTGTCGGTCTGAGGCGTGGTAAGTGCTT
Source organism: Eupeodes latifasciatus (assembly GCA_920104205.1). Taxonomy (NCBI): domain Eukaryota; kingdom Metazoa; phylum Arthropoda; class Insecta; order Diptera; family Syrphidae; genus Eupeodes; species Eupeodes latifasciatus. Next base: position 186,709,966 of record OV049926.1, on the reverse strand, counting down.
TTGGCCATCTTGAATGAAGTTGGCACAAACAGAAGAATCCTTTGACAAATAAAAACAAATCTTGTTTTCATATAAGAGGATTGCAACAGCATCATAGTCACAGCACATCATCTGCACCCCATTTCAATTTGACTTTATTGCAACCATTAATTCCATCACATACATACATACATATGTAGCTATGGCATCTCCATATTGTGGTGAGTTATAAGTTTTGTGGTCGCAAATTTGCGAATTTCATTTACTAATTGAGACAAAGTATCTATTAGTGTGGCACTTAACACAGGATTTGGATTAAATTGTTAAAATATCCTGGCATAACTTTGAGAAAAAAAAAAAACTCGAAACGGGTTAGACGAAAGATTTATATGCGTGTGCTTTGCTTCTGACGCGAAACCAGTTCAAAAAGATTATTATGGTCTATGAATTAACGCGCACAAAGTACCAAAATATTATCAATATTGACATAAGGAGAAAAGATAAAAGGAATTGCTGCACTTTGAATATACACTATGTTTTCTTTATCAATATTGCCACAACTCGATATCTAAGACTTTAAAGACCTGACCATACAAAAGTTGATGACATTATGCAGTTGACAGCTTTATAGACCCTTTTCTTTGTGAACCATAAGCAACTTATTAAACGGATGAAACTTAAAAACTGCTAAAGTATTAGCTTCTCTCTCCGGCAAATGCGTTGGAATTAAATGTGTTTCCAGCAATTAAACAAAAATATGAAATAACCCCTATAACCAAAGATTTTTTGAGATCAGCCCTACTCTCTGATCAATATGTGTAAATAAGCACATCATCCACGCATGTTTTTTATATCGAAGTCCAAATCTGGACAGAAATTCAACTTTTAACGAATTTGATGCTCTGTCTGACTCCATTCAAAGAATTGTTGCCCATTATCCTCACACTGAAATCGTCATTGCGGGCGATTTCAATGTACACAATTCGTCTTGGCTTCGTTGTTCTGGCCAGTCAACACCGGAAGGAAGGTATGTTGAGATCTTTGCTGAGTTAAATCAAATTACTCAGCTTGTCGATGAGCCAACTCGAATCCATGACGTTGCAGGTCAATCCGTCAACACCCTAGACTTGTTTCTTACCTCTGACCCTAATAAATACAGTGTATTACCGGCTCTAGGCACATCAGACCATTGTATCGTATCTGCAAAATTCTCATATCATACCGTTTGGCAATATAAGAAAGCCCACTGGGACGGTCTCAATGAATTCTTCAGGAACTTTAACTGGTCACCATGCTTCCTCGATAGTGACGTGGATTCCAGGGCAGATATGATTACAAATTTAATTCTTTGTGGAAAGAGAAATTTTATCCCGAATAGGGTGAAATCTATCAAACCCAAAGAGAACTCATGGTTTGATTCAAGCTAGAAAGACCTGTAATGGTCATATTCGACGAACCAAATTTTTGCATGATCAGAAATTAAGGCAAAAAATTCTACAATGTCCCAAAGGTAGTAAAAATTTCTGGTCATTTGTAAAAAACGTACGAAACACCACGTCATCCTCGGTTCCAACGCTCGTCCACAATGAAACTCCCTATGTAAGCTCGATTGATAAAGCCAATTTGCTTGCAGCACAGTTTGCTGTTAATTCGACGCTACCGGAAAGTGTCATGAGTCCTCCTGTTCTTGAGAGCGTAAATGATTCTATGGGACGGATCTTCTTTCGCACTCGTACAGTTGCAAGAGTACTGAAAGACCTTGACATACACAAATCCGCTGGCCCAGATAGTATCTCCCCAATTGTTCAGAAGAGGTGTTCTTCAACGCTGGAAAAACCACTGCGTAAACATTACCATTTTTCCTACTCTACAGGTTTCTTTCCGAGCGGATGGAAAATAGCATTTGTCCAGCCTGTCCCTAAAAAAGGCGAATCCTCTCTCCCTCCAACTATCGTCCAATAGCACTCACGTCCCTTCTTTCCAAGGTCATGGAAACGCTGATAAATTATCACCTTAAGAAATATCTTGAAGAACGGAAGCTTCTTAATGACCGACAGTATGACTTTCGTAGCAATAGGTTCACTGGTGATCTCATGGTTTATCTCATCGAACAGTGGAACAAATCTTTACATCGTTTTGGAGAACGTAAGATTATTGCACTTGATATTTCAAAAAAGCATTTGCGATAGAGTTTGGCATCAAGCTCTCTTATCGAAAATGCGTGCTTTTGGTATTGAAGAATCTCTTCTTCGGTGGATTAGAAATTACCTTTCTAACCGTTCAATACAAGTTGTATTGGATGGTTACAAGTCTGAAATTCATAAAATAAATGATGGTGTCCCCCAGGGCTCCGTTTTTGTCTACGACTCTCTTCCTTATATTCATAAATGAAGTCTTCCACTTCTAATCCATTAAACTGTTTCGCCGACGACAGTACCCTCAGCTTTTCATATTCGTTTCTAGATTCACATCCTTGTCCTTCGGATGTGGTACTTCAACGGCAGCGTATGATAAGCTCATTAAATTCTGATCTTGACAGCATTGTTCAATGGGGAGTCAGAAACCGTGTAGAATTTAATGCTTCAAAAACTCAATGCTGTCTCCTGTCGTTAAAGCGTAACACACCCCCGATGCCAATATCTATGAGTGGCACTTGCATCCAGGAAACTAATCAACTGTCAGTACTCGGTATGTGTATCACAGATCACCTTTTATGGAATGATCATATATTTGATATTGCCAAAAATGCTGCCAGGTGCTTAGGATTTCTCCGACGGTGCAAGAAAATTTTCACCCCTTCTGATCTGGCTCTAATTTACAAAGCCTTCATCCGTCCAAACCCAAAGCTTGAATATAATTCGCATATCTGGGCAGGTCCCCCTAAAACAAATTTAAATCTCTTGGATAGAATACAAAAAAGGGCTTTAAAAATGATAGGTGATAGAACTATAATCGAAACATTTACATCGCTAGAACACCGCCGCAATGTTTCATGCCTTTCGTTGTTTTATCGATATTTTTACAAACAATGTTCTGTTGAATTAGCCAGTTGCATTCCTTCCCTTAAACGATTCAGCCGTAATACTCGCACTTCCAGGAATGCTCATCAGTTTACCCTTTAGCTCAATTTCGGGCGTACTGTCAAGTATAGAGATTCTTTCTTAAATCGCACGTCGAGAATGTGAAATGCTTTAGCCAACTCTTTTTTCCCTCCCATTTTGATGTTCAGAACTTTAAGACCAATGTGCATCGGTATCTCCTCTTAAATCCTTCCCTATTTTCCTAATGCTCGCACTGTGTTAAAATACAAACATATAAAGGGTACTAATAACCCCTTGAGTGCCTGTAAATTACAAAAAAAAAAAAATGTCAAAGTATTTAGAATATAATCGTTGACGCTGTAGATATTCTGCAACCTTGAGATACTTCATACCACTTTTGGCATTGCTACTAAATTGGCCGCAAAACATCGGAGGCAGCTGAAAAATTGCTGAGGTTTTCGGTTTTCTCTGTCGAATCCGTTAATGTCACTAGAAGTGTTCTTACTAATAAAAATCAAACTTAAATAAGGGAAAACATGAAATAATGCAATTAACAACTTCTTCAACGTATATATGAATGCTTCAGCAATCTATTTGACGAAACATTAAAACTAGATTCTTATATAGCACTTTGTTTAATTGCATTTAGAATAGAAAAGTTTTAAATATTCCAATAGCCTTGTGATACTACTTATAACTTTTCGCTGGCTCTCTGTCCCATACCCATCAGAATTATTCCACACAAGTTCACAAGAAACTTGTAAGCTGTTCACAATATTGTTATTTCCCGAGAAATTTATTCCCAATGACAAAAACACCCCGAAATTTCTAAAACCCAGAATTTATTACGAATCACCCAATCCAAAATCAATTTAATACAATTTCAGCCTTCCGCAATCAATTTTGTTCTTCTTAATAATTTATTCCACTTATTTTCCATCTAATTCCTTAACAAGCCATAAATTACGAAAACAAAAAACAAAAGAAAAATAAAGAGGAAAACCCTTGCGTGTAACCGGAAATAAAACACCCAAACCCATAGTATATAAATTTTTCTATTGGTTCACATCAAATCAAGCACCGCATCTAATTGCTTTGTGGTCAACGATTACCTTCGCTTTACCTTTCTTAATAGCCAGATTCTTTACCTTAACGACCCTATTGACGCATTTATTCGAACTGAAAAAAAAACCTAGTCTACCTTCTTATAAGCCTTTCTATCTAAGCAAACTAAAAAGTCCTAAAACCACAAAGAAACCCAAAAAGTAAATCAGAAACAAAAACAAAAATAAGAAAAATAAAGGAACAACAAGTCAGTAACGTAACATAAGTTAATGAAAAATAAAAGTTGGTATATAGAAAACTTAAATCGTGACCAAATCCAATTTCGTTTGAATCTGATGAGAGTATGGTTCTTGTGCACACTTTATGTACCTACCCCCGCCCCGATATTTGCCTTAATTCCGAATCATACACGACTCCAATACCTCGATATCAGTGGTGGTGATTTCAGGATGCCCTTAAGGGATTCCGTGTAATAGAGACATTAAAATTGCTCGCCTTAAATACGTGCGGTCAGCTAGAAGGCGCAAAAACATAGCTTATGGTCTCAGGTCTGCCTCTTCTTCTTCTCTTTGTGATGGGAAAATTATTATTGATTCATCATTATTTGACAAGACCACTTTCACTGTTTCACGGACTCAGTAGTTGTTTGTTATGTTCGAACCACCTTCGAACTTCGAAACGATGATGGCCAATTTAGATTTTAATCAAAATTTTTAATGTTTCTGCAACATCACTGGAAGCTTGAAATTGATACTTCAGGAACTTAAAAACGTGAGTTTTTAGGTTAGTAGGAAGCTATAAATATAACGAGCACTTTTGAAGAAAAAAGTTTGAGTTTAAGGAATGTTTGATGCACTCTTCTTTGTCAAAACATTGTCATTAAAACTTGTTCCATACAACAATTCAAATCGACATAAGTTGGGGGCGATGGAGGGAAGAACTTAATTATTTATGAATCATTTCAGAAAATTGGGTTCATCAAAATTATATCATTAATTTATTCATCACACTTAATTTCATAATTTCACAGGCAGGCAACAAACAAAATACGTCACGTCATACTTCCGACTTCAACCCACAAACATACTCGAATACCAATCAATTGAAATCGACGACGTCAAATACAGACAAAAATATTGTTTCATCAAAATTGTTCGATGAAAAGTGGGTTGAGTGCATCATTAGCTGCTTTATTCTTCACGGGCGATTAAACCCCCCTGATGCTTGACACCGCACTCATCCCAATACTAAAACTCAGCCCCCAGAGCCCAGGCCCCGACCAAGACCCAGAAATCATTGAATCATTATTTATAACAAAACGGATGTGCATTGTCCACATGATTAGCTGTGTGACTATAAACGAGAAGCTATATAGAGATATCTTGCTGGCATGGCATGGCGTCTTGACTTTAGCTTGGCATATATATGTATGCAGTACAGTACAACAGGCAATCACGAAAGTCAAAGCCACAACAGTAGTTTATAGGTAGATATGTTGTAGTTGAAGTCTTGGAGTCTTGAAGTTGAAGTTGCAGTTGGTTGTTGTTTTGTTTTGTTGACTTCCAAGAAAAACTGGAGTAACACACACCTACTCGAAGTAGTATATTTTTTTAATAGAAGCTGTGCCAGATGCCACAGCTCGTTGGCAATGATTCTACAGTGGCTTTTTTTTTGGTTTGTTGCCTTGGTGTCAAATCTTTGATGATCTCTTTTCTTGAGGCGCGAGTTAATTAACCTCGCGACCTTGCATGGCATTTCTTCGTTCGTCTTATAAAGTTTTCCAAGATCAACCATACGTTATAAATGTACCTCTACTCGCTCGAAGTGTGCATATAAGTGCTATGGAACGGTTTATTAATGTATCCCAGGGGTTTTGCTTCCGGCTATATGGTTGAGTTTTTTGATTTAAATTAGAATGGAGCTCCTTTGTAACGGGACCAACTATGCGGAGCTATCAGTATTGGCAATCTTTTGATGAATGACCCATGATTATGTGGAGCCTTTTAAAGATTTAAAAGAATTTTAAGAGGGTTTTTACCGAAGTTTTAATTTCTCTTCTTATTTCCGCTAGATTTATTGATTTTCTACATTCGTCATTTTCCATAAGAAACGATACTTTGTCGTCTAAAGATTTAACGGGTGTTTTTTTTAAAGGTAAATCACTTCCAGTTGTCAACACTATTTTAACTAAGTACCATTTTTTCAGCTGTCAAGCGATTTATTTAAAGTTTGGTTTGGCATTTCGAAATGAATAACGGTGTGGCGCAAAAAGTCACACAATTGATTTATTTGAGAAAACATTTGGTAGCGACATAATTTCACGTTATACAGAGCCGTAAATTGTCCTCCAAAATCGCAAGACTTAACGCTACGTGGCGTGACTATTTTCTGTAAAGTCGCTAGCTTATTCCGATAAACACGAAACGATTGAAAACTTGGAGTGCAATATTCATTGCGTTATTTTTTTTTAATAAGCACACACTAAAGCGGATATTACTACCCTTATTATGCAGAGGCACAGTGTGAGCACTAGGAAGAGGAGGGAGGGTTTAAAAGGAGATATCGGTGCACATTGTTTTTGAATTCCTGAATATTTCAATGACAAGGAAATACAGAGTGTGGTAAGGCATTCCACATTCGTGTAGTACGGCTAAAGAACGAATCTCTGTATTTGACAGTACGGCCGAAGTTGGACTCGAGGGTATACTGATGAGCATTCCTAGAAGCGCGAGTATTACGGTCAAACTGTTTATGGGGAGGAATGCAGCTGGCTATTTCACTAGAGCATAAACCGTTAAAATAACGGTAAAAAAGGGTGAGACCAGAAACCTTACGACGATGTTAAAGCGAAGTAAATGAACTTATGATGATATTATCACCTATCAATTTAAATGCTCTACGTTCAATACTATCCAAGAGGCTTAAGTAAGTTGCAGGAGCACCAGCCCAGAGATGAGAGTCATACATAAACTTTGGACGTATACGAGTATAAGACTTGTAGATAACAGCCAGATCAGAAGGTGTGAAACATTTCTTGCATCTTCTCAAAAAACCTAGACATCTTGCGGCATTTTTGGCGACATCACGTATGTGATCGCTCCACAAGAGGTGGTTGGTGACACACATACCGAGAATATCAAGATATTCAGTCTCATTGATGCAAGTGTCATCCATGGATAATGGCAAGGGGGGAATATCTCGCTTTAACGATACAAGGCAGCATTGGGTTTTCGAAGCATTAAATTCCACGCGGTTTTTAATCCCCATTGCACAATGCTGTTTAGGTCGGAATTTAATGAGCTTATCACATTTTGTCGTTGCAGTTCCACATCCGAAGAAGAGGGATGTGAGTCTGAAAATGAATATGAAAAGCTAAGAGTACTATCGTCAGCGAAACAATGTATTGGATTAGAAGATGCAGACAGGAGATAATTAATAAAAATGAGAAAGAGTGTTGGAGATAGAACAGAGCCCTGGGGTACACCAGCATTTATTTTATGGACTTCAGACTTGAATCCATCCAATACTACTTGTATTGAACGATCCGAAAGGTAATTACTAATCCAATGAAGCAGGGATTCATGAAAACCGAAAGCACGCATTTTCGATAAGAGAGCCTGATGCCAAGCCATATCAAATGCTTTTGAAATATCAGGTGCAATAATCTTACGATGTAAATATTTGCTCCACTGTTCGGTGAGATGAACCATGAGATTACCAGTGGACCTATTGCTTCGAAAGCCATACTGACGGTCATTAAGAAGCTTCAAGATATTTCTTGAGCTGATAATTAATCAGCCTTTCCATGACCTTGGAAAGAAGGGACGTAAGTGCAATCGGTCGGTAATTAGAGGGAGGAAGATTCGCCTTTTTTGGGAATGGGCTGGACAAATCCAGTTTTCCATCCTTTCGGAACGAGATCTGAAGAGTAGGACAGATGAAAAAGCTTACGCAGTGGTTTTGCCAGCGTTGAAGAACACCTCTTCAGAACTATAGCGGGGATACCATCCGCACCAGCGGATTTATGTGTGTTTAGATCTCTAAGAACTCTTGCCACAGTACGAGTGCGAAAAAAGATTGATTGATTGATTGCCTCAAATTTTGGAAAAATTCATCGAAAATTGGGCTTACAGATTAGACTACGTCCAAACCAGTCAAAGCCGTCATATGCCAAATATTATATTTTAATTATAATGCCAGAAGATTATCTTTTGAAAATAGTTAATTTCATGTCAATTTCAAAAAATCGTCTTTGTTTTGTTCCACATCCAAAAAAAAACACCCTTCACTATACAAAAAGTCTTGCAAATGCTAAGGTCTTCCTCTGCAACATCCATAACAGATCTAATCTTTCTTGTTTTTTCACTACTTAGCAATAGCCAGCTATAATCTTGAATGTTCTTCTTTGTATTTACTCGCATTTAGCCCTTCCATCATACTTAGCGTGTCCCATGGTCAAATATTTACACCATTGTCCGATCAATGCGGACAAAGTTAGCCGACAGGGTTCTTAGAACTGTCAACAAACAGGATGCGGCATATACTCGTTGCTCGTATCGTATAAAGGTACTTGAAAAGGAAGACCTCTTCAAATTCCATGGACGATAGAATGTAAATTGTCACTAATCTGCGCGAGTGCGCGTGTGCGCGATCTTCTAACACAACATCACACAAAGATGCGACACAAATATTTGAATTTGAAGAAAACATAAAGAAGAAATAAAAAACAAAACAACAACGGTCTCTTCCATTGCGGACTTCTTCGAACCTGGACCGACACGGCGGCGGCCAGCGTTGCGGCGGCCGAGGCGGCAGCACTCTAGAGATCGTCTTCCAATGGACAAATATTTACCATCTTCATGGCCGTCGGCGGCATTGAGTTTAAACCATCAAACCTCCTCTGCCTTTTGCGGTGTTCCGTCTCTCTCTTTCTCGACGGTTTCAATACCTAAATAGTATACGAGTTGGTTAAAGCATAAACTATAAAGTCCAGTAGCGCTGGTGGTAATAAGCGGGTGTCCACTGTCACAATAAATCCCATTGATCTATGGACCCAATTGGATCTCATGTTACAATTAAATTCAATAGCTAGGCGGCGCTAATTGCAGCACAGCTTCAATCGAAGCAGAATCTATACAATGGCTGCCTCCATCAGCTAAATATTTTCCAGAGGATGCTGCGAGTCTGCTCTGCGATAAAGTAGAACATTTTATTACAATTTAATTCACCATAATTGTTGGCTGCCCAACCAAAGGGGTATCTTGATCCCCTCTTTTATATAGGTATAGATTTGTTTATAGTTATAAGCTGAGGAAGAATAGGCTATATAGATAGGCACCCCTTACCTTACCTTTGCTATACTTTAGCTATTTGCTTTATACGGGAAACGCGTGCGTGTGGGCAACGTCCGTGCCGGATGATTAAGATTACGTCTGCGCCGAACTCAATGAAATGCAAAGAAATAATCACAATAAATGCAATAAACCGACAACAATAACAATAAAGTCGTAATAACAACAACAAATAACAAAATTGGTGTGAGAGACTCATCTCTCTATATAGCATCATCATCCAAGCTATATACCAACTCGTATAAGGTTGAAGCTGATTTTGCCAACCAAAGCAAAGTCAAGACAAGGCAAAACAGCACAGCGCACAAAAGGCCCTGAGAATGAGTGAAGGTCTGTTGGAAGTGCATTCATTGTTGGCAGAAAATTAAATGCATCAATCGAGATAAAAGCCAGAATAAAGGTAATGATCCAATTTTGCGTCCGTTGCTAAAGTTATTATGTGACGGGAATGAGTGGGTGATAATGCATTTTCAGATACAATATGGTTTTTGATAAAAAGAATCTACCATACGAGTATAATGTGCTATATAATATCGAGACTAGTTTTGGAGCTTGGACAATGGGGATAAGACCTAAGCAATTGGCTATATAAAAGGCATTATGTCAATGGTGTTAAATTATGATTTTTATAACTACGAAAATTGAAGATAGAATAAGATTCGAGTCAACTGATCAGTAATAGGTTTGATAGTTTTTACGACTTTTTTTCAATGGAAGGTGTTACCATCATTTAATGGCTTGGTTTTGAATGAAAACACTTTTAAACCTAAGACAAAGAGTTATTGAAACTTATAAGGGGAAATACTTAGGAATTTTGATTTTTGGAACTTACCATAAGAAATTATTGCTTTTGATCCCATGTTCCAAATTGAAAATTTTAACATTATTTATCGAAGTTTAATGGAAGGTGTTACCAAGAGCGGTTCTAGACTTTTAATCAGGGAGGGGTCACACACTTAGATGAGTTTTTACTCACTGCTTAAAAATGTTCTTTAATGTTTATCTTAACCTTACATTTACAGATTTCAATTGCTAAAGTGGCAGCTTTAGTTATCAAATTATTTAAGAACACTGTTGTCCAGCAAGGTATGGTTCAACTATTTAATTTGAATGACTCCCTACATATGAAAGCATTCCAAGATTCCAACAGTTTTCTAAATATGCCAAGAGCTAAAACACAATAGTTTAGACGTTTAGAGGGTTTTTGGTGCATTTCACTCAGAAATGTAAGAAATTGTTTCGTTTTTCATTTCTACTACTGCAAAGAACGCTACAAAAATTCAAGAAAGACGATCTGATATGAAGAGCTCTCGGTTTTTTTTTGACGTAGTTTTTTCGGACTCAATTTTCGGAAGTCTTTTATTACTATCGCCATCAGTCTGCTTACTCGTATTTTGACCTTAAAGGAGTCAACAAAACTTTAAAATTGTAGAGAGAAAAGGTATACAAAGAAGTTGGAAAGAAACGTTTCTGTGGCACTCATATTTTTTTAAAAATCATCAAAAATCATCATCAATTTGATCATTTTATCATCGATCAGCAGCCCCGTCGAGAGGGGGGAAGGGGCGAAACCCCCCGGGCTCGGGATTTTCTAGGGGCCCGTAAAATTGAAAGCAATGAGAATATACTCTATATTTATCATCAACATACCTATTTTCATTTATTTGTAGAGTCCCGAAAATTTAAAATCATTCATGCTTTCGCAATCGGGTCGGGCCCCTGCTTGCATGTTATCTGCCAATCTATCAGTCACAAGCATGCCGATCTGGGCTCCTGATTATTATTGGCGTACATTTTTGTTAATATTTAATAGAAAATTGGGCAACTCTGAACTATTGAATGAAAGTTATAATAAATTGTTTCGCTTTTCTTATTTAATTTAATTTATTTTATTTTATTTTTTATAAAGTTTCTTTTCTTCTATTTTTGTTTTTGCTGTAAACAAAATTTTTGATTCGGTTTCGGGGGACCGGAAAATCCCACCAGGGGGCTAGGAATACGAGGCGATGGCAATCTTATTGGAGAGCCAAATAATGGTAATTTTTTGGGCATTTTGCAACCTTTTGGAGCAATAGCAAAATATGTTTTTTTGTAGAAAGAAGCCAAATTAAGAACACAAAATTTAGAGAAAGTGTTGCGGTAAATTTTACCACAACAAGTTTCACCTGCCTTGTTGCCAACTACCCTTAACGAATTCTTACTGTGGCCTCAAAATTCTGGAAGAGTTTAGTAGAAACCTGGACCATCAGCCAGTGACCTGCTCTTCTAGCATTGTGGGAAAGCAAATTTAACAGGTCTTACCAAAGTGTGCGAAAGGATTCCACACCAACGAACTGTGCGACGGTTGGCCCACATATTGGTTGAACAATAACGTCAAGGCATGAAGACGATACCCATGCCCAACAATGTGTGTAGAAAAGTCACACCAACTTTAACGTAGTATGGCCGAGGCACACCATAAAGTATTAACGATAGAAAAATCACTCCAAGAATATGTTAATCACTTTTATTTTAATTATAGGCTTGGCTACCGACTTCCTTCAACACGACATAAGTAGTTTTTCCTCAACCAAAATCTAGCGCGTGTAGGTACTCGGTGATGCGAGGAATTCCACACGATTTTTCCAGAAAGTCTTGGATGGAATGGGTTCGAAAGTGAAGAGCTGAACTCACTCCTTGAGCTACTGGGTGATCGCATCACCTTTTTAAAGAGATCGCGTGCGATGAAAGATACCTGGCTTCTCGGTCGCACACCCCAATCTTATGGATAGAGGAAGTTGCGGGACCGAGACAGATCGATCACCACGCAAAAGATCCGAGAGGATTGCCTGAGTACAGGTAGCCGGAAGGGTCAAGCTCGCCATGATGATGGCCACTTTTTGGATTGCGCCCAAAGCGATTAGAAGATTTACGAAAATTGTGTGGAGGAATTTAAAAAAAGACGTAATTTTTGTAGGATAGATTTTTTTTTCTTAAAGTTTTATTGAGTTGGAGATTTTTGTGTTCTGGTGTGAAGAAAAGTTGTTGAGGAAGGACTACGATAGCTGTTGGTGAAGTCGCAAAAGCTAAGTATAGTGTTTTCTTTTTTTTTTCTAAGAATTTTGCTTTTTGGTGTCCTTCATTTTTTTTCCAATTCGTCCTTTTGACCTTCGAGTCGAAGGGTTTAACCGTTTGATTTTTTTCTTTGTCTTTTGTCGAAAATTTTCTTCCAGTGATTTTTCTTGGTTGTTTTTTTTTTCAATTTTGTTTAATAATTATTAATTTTCATATTTCATACTTTTCATACTTTTTTTTTATCGAGATTTGACCTTCTGTCAATCTCAAAATCTCTACTTGTAATTGTGTTATCATAAAAGATCCTGGTTTTTAATCCCGGCTTCGGCCAAGGTTTTCCAGGCAATAAAACATAACTTTAATTTCCCATCTGGAAAACAAAAACTTTGTTTTGAAGAATGATTTTTCAGCTCTTGGTTTTGTTAAACTTCCATTAAAAAGTTTCCTGGCGCCCACTTTAAACAATACGAATTGGAGAAATTCACCTCGTCGTATTTCGATATCATTTTGATATCAATTTTATTTCCAATTTTATTGATCACCTCGATTAATAAAATATTCACCTAATCGCTACCTGTGGTGAATTATTTCATCTGATTGACATACCGACTGACGTTTCTTTTAAATTGTCAAATGAATTCTCGCGGCACATCGGCGGTGTGCAATTTTGATTTTGTGTAGTCTAAAATAATTAAAAACAAATTAAAACAAAAGAATTTAAAACTGTGTAGTTAATATTGGATTCGGAAATCCAATAGTGTTTAAATTATATATTGATATATTCAATCAGTCGGTCGGTCGGTGGAAAAATTTACAACAAAAGTTTTAAAAAAATCACATAATATTTTTAAATTGACGATTTCTTATTCAAGGTTTCTTCTTAAGAACCTTTTATGAAAATAATTTAAAGCATAACTAAAGTTTTTTTCAAATTCTAAATTGAGTGAAAACAAAAATTTGAGTTGTTTTTGATAGTAAACCGCTTTTTGGTGAATGTCGTTAAATTACTAACAAATCTTTAAATGAAATCTTTACTTATACAACTTGACTGTCTAAGCTTTATGGCTCATATGACCGCCCCTGGATCGTCCATTGGTCAAAAGTTGATGAATTTGTGCTGTGTTTTTGGAATAGGGCTAAATATCCGATTCGTATTATGTTCTTGGTCCAGTCAGTTAAAAGTAGTACTTTTAGCAACAAGGTTTAAGAAATTAATATACAAATTTTGTTTTCATAGGTACACAAAATAAATAATTCAAAATATAATGGGGTTCATACCCATTAACACAATACGATTAGTTTTGAATTAAAGGGAATTCCTTCGAAAAAAAACAAACAAATTATCTGCCAGGGGGGGATCATGACCCCTACGACCCCCCTCTTTGGATCCGCTATTGGGTGTTAACATAATTTAATGGCTTGGTTGTGAATGAAAAAACTTTTGAACCTAAGACAAAAAGTTATTGAAACTTGTGAGGGAAATACTTAGGAAATTTGATTTTTGGAAAGCTCTTCGAAATTATTAATCATACTCATTTTTTTGCGAGCAACGCTGGGGTGGCTCAATTAGTTTCCTTACCCTATTTCAGTTTTTTTTTTTCATGTGAAGCTAAAAATATAACAGCCCCTCAAAACATTTCCACATAAAAGCGACATCAAAATCAAAATTTGTATTTAACAAAGGACGAAATCAAAGTTTTGCTATTGTTTTCTTATACAAGTTTAAAACCAAAAAGATTTTTTGGGACCATTTTTCTATTTTCGAAAAAAAAGCAAAATCATTATTCGAAAGATGACATCTCTAGACATAGGTTAACTCCCCTCATTATGCTAAGCGTATCGTCCTTAATTTGCATAAAGTATATTGATTGAATTGGAATTCTGTTATTTACAGCATATTTTCTTTCAAATCGATGACAAATTGTTAAATAAATTTCAACTCATCGAATCATCGATTGGAAAATATTTGCATGCAAATCACGTAGTAGAAAAAATCTCGCAATAAAAATGCGAATCTCAACTAAACTATGAGCAGTCTGTCGACTCTGGCATTGGCGGGATAGCCCACCAAGAAGAAGAACCGCGTTTACAAACGAACACGTTGCACGTCCTGATGCAAGGAGCGAGGACACCTTATGTTCCAGTGTCTATAGCATAGCATTATAACGTTAAGCCCACATCGAACCGCACCATAAGCATAACATCAGCAAACACTGAAACACTGAAACACTGAAACACGCAATTTGCCGCATCGCCATCATCGCATCGAATCGCATCGCGGAAAGGACAACATAACAACTTGGAGAACATTCCAACTGTCAGCTGTGGTGCCGCTGTCAAATAATTTTCACAACTTTCTAACGAGATACGCAAAGCCTCCAATGACCATTGACTTGGGACTTGCAAGTCTTTGGAGTCTTGGGATTGGGAGTGACCATCCTGGTTTGTTCGCGGTTGGGTTCGGGAAGACTGTGTTTTAGTTGTTTGGATCTAAGGATGAGCTCGACTCGAGTCGAGAGAAGGAAAAATATTTAATTACTATGCACACACAATATACAATCGGCGGCGTCATAAGTTGCTTGCAGCAGCGGCAGAAGATATACCTCCTATAAATGGTTAGTGTTTGGAAAGCATCTCATGCAACGTCCGTCGACGACGAACGAGCGACCGACGTTTCCCAAGCCTTCTGAGTTCTGACACCAACGCAGGGCGTACAACCAGCGAACATCCTTTCGCAAGTAAATCACTTCTTGTTCTTCTTAGCTGTCGCATTGCCCAAGACTGAGAACATTGAGGTTGCCGTTGCGGCTTGGGGGCAACTTGCAGTTGCCAAAAATCGTACCTACGATGCACGTTAAAATGTTCAGTTTTTCAGACTTTTTCGATTTTCAGTGAAGACCCTAGAAGACATGCATTTACCACTGACACAATGATGAATGGGAACACGTTCACGGTGTAATTGTCGATGATATCCTGCCGTACACACATGTTAATCTCTTAATTTGGGAATACCTACATTTTAAAAAGCGCGCCGTATATGACGATGATGAGAATACGGCGATGACGATGAGTGTGAAGGGCTGTGGGGTGAATTGTGTCAGAAAAAAATGCGATGCGAATTCTTCTTGATGGCAGACTCGACTCTGAAGGCTCTGAGAATAATAAATGAGGCTTTAGATGAAATAAATTAACACGTTTCTTTGGTTGTTGGGAGATTCGTTTTGTCTTAAAGGAAAACATTTTGATGGCAGGTCCAGCTTCAAGCTTCAGACGTTTTTACACATCACTATACGAAATATACCCACCTTTTCATCATTTCAACTTCGAAGTTGTGGTAAATGTACATTATGTACATAGTTCTTATAATTAATGCGTTTTGTTTGTTTATTTGAGTGAAAGAAGGATTATTTTAATTCATTGTTTGGAAATTGGAATATTTTTACTTCTATGAAAAAAAGGCTAGTTAATATCACAACAAGTTAGAAAAATGGGTAAGGGTGAATTCAGCTTGGATCAAAATTATTTTATTAAAATTCTGCTTTCAAAATTCAGCTTATACAATTTTGCACTAAAAATATTTGTCTTCAAAATTCTGTTCTTTAAATTAGTTATTTTTGTTTTCTGCTTTTTAAAATAAAATTAGTTACAACATAGGGCGACACAAAAATTTCGAAATTTTTGGTGGTTTTCAATATGCTTAATCTAGGAGAAAGTTGATAGTACCGAGAGTTAAATATAATTGAAGGTGAATAAATAGGGTCTTCGTTTCAGACCATGGCTTATATTGAAAAATATTAACAAAAGCCCGTTTAGTTAAAAAGAGGTCAAGAACATGACTCGATACCTTCCCGTAAGAATGTATTAAGCGACACTTTTTTCGAAAATGACTTTTTAATGTGGAACTATACTAGAAGTTAAGCGCCACATTTCGGCCTGGGTTTCGCTGCCCTATCATGTATACAAAAGAAACTAAAAAGGAAATAAAATTGTAGCAACCGTCACGTTTTCTCACTGGAATAATGTTGCTCCCTGAAATTTGTATTATCTGCCAGTGAAATTATGGTAAGCGACATTTTTAAAAACCTTATTGTGTTAAGCAACCAAACGTCCACACAAAATTTTTGTTGGATGTCGCATCGATTAACCAAAATTGTCGTTTAGCCCACTCTTCCAAATAGAACTTGCTCCATTTTTGTCGGTAATAACACTCCAGATATGGTTTTCTTTGATTTTGAATATTTTTCTATGAAGTAGGCTACTGAAATGCCTTGAAGAATTCAATAAACCTGACATTCTATCTTCTTCCAAACTGTCAATATCAGGCCCGAAACGAAAGGATTTAGAGAGTCTGCTCAAAAGAAAGTTTATTCCTGAACGATACATACAAGAATACGAAGATATAATAAATACAGTCGGTGAGAAACAAGACGAATTAGCAGAGACAGACGAAGAAGATGATTTGTCTGAAAATCAAAATTATAATCATAAATCTTAAAATTTCCATTTTTATCCCTAAAACTAGCTGACCCGGCAGACTTCGTACTGCCTCAATCGATAAATAAAAGACCTAAACTTTTGTATAAATTAATTTCAAAACAAACAAAACGTATTGAATAAAAAAGCATTTTTTTAATGAAGCATGAAGTTTTATTATTATTTTCGACACTTCATGTTGCTTACTTAAGAAAACAGAGTTTTCCTAAAATACTGGCTATTTCTAAGGTTTAAATTTTTAATAACAGACACACACTGTTATGATACAGTTTGTTAATCAATTTAAAGCTTTCTCATAAACTATATTTTTTGTTTTGTTTTGTGGTTCGTAAATAAACAAAGAAGACGGTTTTCCGACGCGTGACCACGCGACGTATAATTGTCCATGCGCGAAACAGGGAAACTCCAAGTTGATTCCGCAAACTTCTAAAGGCTGTCCTTGTGATTAATTTATTGTCATCGCAAAGGCCAGACTTACTGGAAATTGTAAGCGTTTAAAATCGAATGGTAAGTCCGTTGGAATCATGGGTATTTGCGGGGTCAAGACATCCTCTCCTTTGTATTTTCCTTTTATGATTGTTGCCTCAATGACGTTATTCATCAGCTTTTTCACAGCCAGTCTTGTTCCATTGCATAGTCGAGGTTGATTAATGTTACGCAGCATGATGACAACTAATCCCAATTTTAACTGCAAATTGTGAGGTGGTAATCCAGGCAATTCCAGTGAATTTAAAAACTCCGTGGGATAGTTGATTACGTCATCCTGGTTCATAACGGTGTCGATTTGAAGGAAACCAACTGTCCTGGAAGAAAATTCTGAATGGTCGCATTGAGATCCTCGACATCTTTATTTTTCGCTGCCAATATTGCTCGTTCAAACAGCCAATTATGGTTATTGAACTTTTGCGCTATATCTGGGAAAACACGCTGAATAAGCTCCTCTTTTGAATCTGTGATATGGCCGAAATCTGTGGGTAATGTGATGAATCCGGTCGAGGTGTCCATTGCAACTTTATTATTTCCAATATCTAACAACTGCTTCGCAAACACATATACTCGCATGTTAGTTGTTAATTGGAGTGTCTTTACGTACTGCCACAAATTCGATGATTTTAGGCATGCATTTAGTTCATCAGCAACAGTTGATCGGGGAATAACTGGAAGATTCTGACGAAAATCACCTGACAACAGAATCATGGCCCCACCAAAAATATTTTGGTTGTCACGAAGAACGTTTTTCCGGTTCCTTCGGGAGCATCAAGGAAATAAATTCCACCAGATCCACTGTTCACAGCTTCTATCAAAGTGTGGTACGCAATTCTTTGTTGTTGATTTAATTGTGGAACATTTGAACGAACTGTTTCGGCCAATGCTTCAATGTCGTACTGTTGTTCCCTTTTGCAACTCGTGGTTTAATGTTTCGTGCATATGACGATTAGGTGTGCTGTCATTACCAAACACGACAATACTTTAGAAAATTTCTCGCTCACTTAACAGTAACTTAACAGTAAAGTGTCACTATCACAAAATATCAACAAGAAAAGAGCACACTACTAGGAATGTCAATATCACAAAGGATCACAAAAGTAAAGAAAGTTCTCGCGCACGTAGTGGTAATCGTCACTCACAAAGATAGAAAGATGCACTCATAGAATATCGTAACCATGATCGTAACACAATATCGTCAATCGTAATACTTTTTTCCGTGTTCTGATTTTTGTATTTATTTTTTTGGAGTTTAACTTTAAGCCATAAATCTCCGTGTTATGAAGTGCTACAGAATGATTGACATATTAGTTGGTTGTCAAATCTAATGTCAAATATTATGGTTGTGTTCAGAAACTTAATTTGTGACAAAACTTAAGATTTATCAAACTTAAAAAAATAATCTGATACAGTTACAACTGAAGTTAGCTAAAATTAAGTTTCGCGAAGCCGACCAAATTAATTGGAAATCAGTACTACTAATAGTTTATTACATTTTTTGTCGCGTTCGCGATTCACTTTTGTTTATTTTCGGAACGCAACATTAGATCCTCCAAAGCGCACGCGAAGACTATTTTCATAGATATGATTGAATATGAACTTTATGCAGCGGTAATAAATTGCAAATTGACTCTTTGACGTTAGGAACACACCTAAATTGCTTAGACAACAGTGAGTGATTATAATTAAATATGAACTTTATTGAATAGCAATAAAGTTCGAATTGACTCTAGAAAACGTTTGTATGGGAGATAGAAAAGGCCTTTTTTTTAGGGTTTTCCCGGAAATTATTCGATTTTTTCTCGCCTTTTAAACCTTCCCTAGACCTCCACGAACATTTCAAGACTAAGATAAGATAAATCCGTTCAACCGTTCTCGAGTTTTAGTGAGACTAACGAACAGCAATTCATTTTTATATATATAGATAGATAATTTATGTTGCTTTTTACATTAGATTTGTAGATATGTATTATATTTTTGATCAGTAATCCTAAAGTGTCCTTTTTGAATTTTTGTTTTGAAATCAATGTTATGTTACTTTTTATATACAGTTGCTCCCAAAATTGAGCGTACACTCAATTGAGAATTAGTTATTTGTTACTTTTCCTATTTAAGATGAAAAATTCTTTTTAATTTATATTTTTTATTATTTTTTTTCTTACGAATACATAAAAAACATTACTTAAACAATAAACAAAAGGTAATATTTAAAATAAAAAACTTCATTATCTCATCGCACAAAATTAAGCCTACACTTTGTATTTTTGACTTCTTAAATTAAGTATTCAAAAAATGTACTGCTATATTTACTTGTTTTTTAAATTGAATTTGAATCCAATGTTCGTCGCAGAAATAATTTTCGTTTCAATATTCATTTCCTCATTTTTTGTGGAAATGGCAGATAAAAGAAAAGAAACCGACATTGCTACAAGACAATTAATTTTAAAACTACATTTAAACAGTAAATCTTGGCGTGAAATTGGCGAAATCGTCGGCCGAACAAATTCAACGACTCAAAAAAAATACTTAACAAATATCGGTATGAAGTTACGATCCTAAACAAACCTGGAAGAGGATGAAACAAATCTTTTCTCAGCGAGTAATTTTAAGAATTACGAATTAGAACGAGTAATTTTAAGAAAATTCAAAGTAAACCCAAAATCGAGTGTACCAAACTTGGTGGCCGAAATGGCGACACTTATTGAAAGACCATTTTCAACCGAAACTGTTTATCGCGTTCTTCGGAAGAATGATTTTAATGGCAGAGTTGCTCGGAAAAAAACCTCTTATTTTCAAAATTAATAAGCGAAAACGTTTTGAGTTCGCTAAAAAGCACCTCAACAAACCCCAAAGTTTCTGGAACGATGATGTTTTGTTCTCGGACGAGACCAAAATTAACTTATTTTGGTCTGACGGAAAGCAAATTGCTTAGAGAAAGCCCAATACTCAGTTCAAGACAGAGAATTTGATTGCCACTGTTAAGCATGGGGGAGGAAATGTTATGTTATGGGGGTCAATGGTGGCAAATGGGATTGGGAAATTTGAATTTATTGACACAATCATAATCAAGTGGAAATTTTTGGACGTTCTTAAAAGAAATATGCGTCAATCTGCAGAAAAACTGAATTTATCAGCAACCTTTCACTTCCAACTAGATAACGATCCAAAACACACATCGTTTGCTGTGAAAGAATGGTTGCTGTATAATGCCAGAAAATAGCACAAGACCCCACCTCAGTCACCGGACCTCAATCCCATCGAGCATTTGTGGGAAAAAATAAAGCGAAGGTTGCAGAATTGCAACCCAACCAACAACAGTTAATTAAAAGCGAAGATCACGGAATTTTGGAAAAATAAACCCCCGTCTTTTACTAAAAAATTGTTGAATCAATGCTGCGGCGACTATAAGATGTGATTACGGCTAAAGGTGGCCCTACAAAATATTAAAATTTAAATTTGACCACTAATTAACATTTTTGTATGCTTTGAATTCCAAGTGTACGTTAATTTTTGTACCATGCATTTGATGATTTTTTTAGTTTTTTAATTTTTATTATTTTTTGTTATTGTTTTTCATCTTGTTTATTTAACATAAAATATTAAAAAAAAAGAAAATTGAAAACAAAATACCAAAATCATAACATTTGAATAATTTAAAACAGCAAAACAGTTTTTTTTTGCTGGTGTACGCTCAATTTTGAGAGTAACTGTAGGTTTTTATTTATTTTATTGTTAATGAGAAAAAAATTAAAAATGAATTAAACGACACAATTTATTTCAAACCTTTATTTTTTGTGACCATTACAGTGTCTTAAGCGCCATTTACCATTGTATCAAGCGCTAATGTCTTGATCACGAAAATGTACTAAGCGACAAAAACTTCTTATCTGATTAAAATTTCGGTTTTGCAATGATGTCAAGTTTAGTATTCTGAAAATCCCTCTTCAAATCTGTTCCTTCCATTACAATACACAAAAAACTAACTAAATGAGACGTTTTTTTGTTTCCTGAACAATTTTAAAAATGTCGCTCAATACATTCTTACGGGAAGGTATCGATTGTGCACATTTTTTTCTTATGCTGCATCCAAAATTGTTGTTTTTTTTGATTTTTTTTTTCTCAAAGGCTGTGTCAAAAACTGACATTTTGTACTTTGAATTTTGTATTTTTAAATTTCAATACGAGAAATTTTCTTTAAAAATTTCAAAAACTTATTTCCCCTAATTATGGCATTAATAATATCAAAACCTACAGCTGCTTTGACATTTTTCATTAATACGTTTTAATAAAAAATTGGAATTCTTAGAATTAACCTTTGACTAAAGTAATTTAATTAGTTAAAAAATAACCTAATCGAAAATAGCTTAATTTTTAAAACAGAAAATAACAGGTTTTAGTTTACAAAAATATATAAAACGAACATTTGTTCTCATTTTTGTATATTTATTATATTTATATTTATATTTATATTTATATTTATATTTATATTTATATTTATATTTATATTTATATTTATATTTATATTTATATTTATATTTGTATTTATATTTATATTTATATTTATATTTATATTTTTATTTATATTTATATTTATATTTATATTTATATTAATATTTACATTTATATTTATATTTATATTTATATTTATATTTATATTTATATTTATATTTATATTTATATTTATATTTATATTTATATTTATATTAATATTTATATTGGTATTTGTATTTATATTTATATTTATATTTATATTTATATTTATATTTATATTTATATTTATATTTATATTTATATTTATATTTATATTTATATTTATATTTATATTTATATTTATATTTATATTTATATTTATATTTATACTTATATTTATATTTATATCTATATTTATATTTATATTTATATTTATATTTATATTTATATTTATATTTATATTTATATTTATATTTATATTTATATTTATATTTATATTTATATTTATATTTATATTTATATTTGTATTTATATTTATATTTATATTTATATTTATATTTATATTTATATTTATATTTATATTTTTTTTTATATTTATAATTTTATTTGTAACTAACTTTATATAGAACATTTTAGGGTTACATTGATTGGAACCGCCTTCTCAAAGAAATCAAAGACAAGATTTGTCATCCCTCAAGTTTAGTACATAGGTTAAGGTTAGGTTTAAGTAGCTGTCCGTGATGGATAAGGAGAAACCTGTGCCAGTGTAAGGGCCCATTGTGATACCACATGAATCTTGAGGCTTTCTTTTAATTTAGTACATAAATGCGTCATCTTGTCAGACTTTATAAGTTTTTCTCAATTTTCCTTAAAAAATTACAAGTTTTTAGTCTAAACGATGAAGTATAAGTCATAAGCATAACCTTCGATACAATGTTGCATACTCCTTATGTTGACACCACCATACCGAATCTCTTAAAGTAATTAATTGTGTATCCAAAGACGACCACAAGTATTGGAAAATTATATTATTTTTCCATTTACCATTTTTGGTCTCCCGACCATAGAGTTCGGCCTCACATAAAGGTTCGAAAAAAAAACAAAGAAAATTCTATATTGCCCAAGAATGAAGTATTTATACCTTACCTTGGTATCTATGTATATATTTTTCGACAAATGTATGTGATGACGTTACGTTTACTTTACTTACCATGCATCGCGTACCACCTTAGAGAAAACGTGCCGCCAACTTGTTTGTTATCATTTGGTTGGCCAACAACCCAGCCTTACCCATAGTCTAAGCCTAAGAGAAGACTTCGAATGTCCTCCAACTACACAGCACATATTCCATAGACTATACCTTTTACCTTGCCAAACCACACGACGAGCGACGCGACGCGATGCGATGAACGGACAAGAGGAGAATCTTTCTTCAATTACGTTCGAAGACGTTGAAGAATTTTTATGCGGAATGATTTCTTGAATTTCTAGAAGAACCAAAAGGTATAGATCGTGGTTCTGCGGATGGAGAATTTTCTATATACAAAAATAAAATCAGAACTGTACCAGAGTCACTACAAGTTGTGATGTGGATGCATAGTATATGTGAAATGCGACTGCGTGCAAAATTCCAAAAAATAAAAACCGATAAATAGTTCTCCCTTTGAAAGGTCTTGAATCTTGGTGCACTGCACACTTTCGATAAAACTTTGTGCAGCTGTGATTTGATTGCTATGCATTTTTGAGGTGCAGCAAAATCAACTATTATTATGTACATAAATACATATCGAGCGGGATGAGTTTAAATCCCCACACCACCGATCCAGGTTGAAAGGATTTTAAAAATTGTCACTTAATTGCGTCTTATATAGGAACGTGATCGAGTTATTTGCAGAAAAAATAATAATTGCCATTTCCACATTTTTTCGAAGCCACTTTTAAAATGAGGATAGGTAGGTTCATAATAGAATCATTTTTTATTTCAAGAAAGCATACAATTTTGTCATTCATATTTATCAATACTGCGAATGTCAATTGATAGTTGATATGTACCAAACTTAAACATTTTACCAGTCAATTGATGAGATTTTTAATAATTGTTTTTTTTTTTTTTCAAAACAGGAGAATTTATAATTTGTGAAGAAAAAGTTTCTTATTTTATCAAAAAACGTCTTAAGAGTTCGAATTTCAATATTTATCAACTGTTAATTGATTGACACTCGAAATATATGAAAAGAGTGGTTATATTTTGTTTGCTCGAACACTTCTTAAGAGTATGCAAAAAATTAATCTTTCCCAAAATAATTCATTCACTTGAAAACGTGTGACAAATATTTAGTTTCATTTTTTTTTGATTATTACAAATTTTCCATTCGTCAATTCGGACTGAATAAAAAACTTTTTAAGGGACAACTTTTTACTTAAACTGTTGGTAAAAATTGTAAAAGTTATTTCGGTAAAACTTGTAAAAGTTGGTATTGAAAATTCTTTTTTTTTTAAATATTTACTGGGAATTTTTATTCTAGCATTTTAATAATACGAAGCTTCATTTCGTCAATTAACTTTTGATTAACTTTTAAGCAACATTGTTAATATAATGGTTAGTTACCCAGTTCATGGATATACAAGTATTTTTATATCAATTAAATTTAATTAGGAAAACTTAAGTGTTTCTTGTCACTCAAAAACATAGCGTGGGTTCAAGGTATAGCAGGGATTTCACATCAAACCCCAGCTAACTTTTCTGTTTCTCTTCTTTTTTATTTGTTATTAATTTCCTTGATTATTAATTTGAATAAACTCTGACATGTTGTATATTCTTCAATGCTACACTTTTCCATTATTTTCTTACCACCAAACTAAAAACGCAAACGCCTAACTTCTGTACAAGCGGTGCATGAGTCTCTCCCATATGAAACTACATCAAATGAAACTTGTTCTATACTAAACCTCTGAGCCCTGCCTCATATCTCTTTAAATATTCTACGTTTGTGTGATGATTGTTATTTATGACAGCCTCCAGATCCTAGAGAAGAAGGTAGGTATAGTGTATACTGCGCGCCTGCAAAAATTATAACCATTTGATTCTAGGCAGACTCACTCAATTTTATTTCAACGGAAGAAACGCAACGGAACGGGGAGTTCCCATAAGCAATAGGAAAATTTACCTTTAGATATATAAAAAAAAATCGTCCCTCTCTTGTGCTGTGATGGAGCCTGGAGTTCAAGTTAATTGCATCGAAAGTCATTCCGAAGGATTTATATGATCTCTATGTGGTCGCTAGATAGGAACTTGATATTCCAATCGATTTATGGGATAAGTCAGACTAAAACGAAAAACAACTAAAAAAAAAAAAATAACCCTTTACCGCAGGCTTAAAAAACGAGAGCGGCAGAAAGGAACCGCGCATGATGCACAATCCAGTCTCAGAGTAAATGTCTTTTGGCTATTTGAAGCTCAAAACACGGTTCCTCAAGACGGCATAAAATAGATAAAGACAAGTGTTTGCTTTTCAAGAAGCTGTGAATAACAAAACCAAACGAAACCGATTGCGGTTAAGAGATTTGTAACGTCTTTTAAGAAAACTCAAGCTTCTTTTCACACTGCAAGACGCCTTCTTTCAACCATGAATCATTGTGTAGTTTAATTTTCATATCATACCTTAAATTAAGCTCGTCCTCTGTAAACTTATGTGTCATTTCATCAAACATCCACGTACCTTACCTACTCTACGATAATATGGAGAGTGGTGCCGAGTGGCATCAGAAGACCTACGTACCATCTTTGCAATTTGCTTCTGTCCATTTTGATTAGAGTCAACCATTCGCATGGTTCAACAAATTTCACCATGACACACGTACCGTACATGCTCGTATACATTCATATTCTCATGGTACAAAAATAGCATCCAGGAAGATTAATCTGTCATTCAGGTCCGGAAACATGGATAATCCCGAAAACGATTTAAATTCACAGCTTGATCTCTTTCCTCTAACTCAATGTTAAATGCCTTTGAGTTTGATTTTGATTCCTAGGCATATCATCAACTGATGTAAGGATTTACAAAGTCAAATTAGTTTCTGGACCTTGGAAAGTTAGTAAAAGTATAGGTTTTACGAACTTGCTTATTTTTAAGACAATTATAAACGACAAAATTGGAAATTTAAGTTTTCTACAGTATTTAGTCAGATTTGTTAACTTTGAAGATTAGTATGTGTCCTAAATTTGTATAGCTTATCGAAAATTCGTCTTTAAATACGAATTCAATTTTATTAAAAATGTTACACCTGAACACGCCTAAAAAGTAACAGTTTTGAAAAGAAAACCTAAATCTGCAAAACCGTCCGATTAATGTATCATATTGTAATATACTCGGAAACGGAAGTTAAAGAAGCCATTTTGGTATTGTAACTAGTAAAATTTTCAGAAATAGTTAGATGCTAAAATGGCTCAAACTTAACAAAATAATGTTTTAGGTTAGTTACTTACGAAAATGACTTAACAAATTTTCTGATTTGGTTAAAATTTGAAGACTATTTTTCTAAAAGCTTTCCTTAAAAATTTTAAATTTGTGAACTATCAAGGGCCCTTTATTTAGCAGTAACCAACAATTTAATAAGTGTTACTTCTGTTTCCTATGATCTTCATTCCTTACTTGTATATATTCCGGAACTTGGCTGAGTATTGATTAATAAATCAGTAATTAACGTTGTGGTTCCCGTGGCACGATGGTTAGTGCGTTGGACTAACAGGGAGCGGTGAATTCGCTGATTCTCTTCAGCATTTACACCAGCGATCTGATAGGTAGTCCTACAAAGGCAATTGCGTACGCCGACGATCTAATTGCGTACAGAACGGCCCGAAATGTTGAGGTTATTAGAATTCTCTTGCAGCGTGATTTCGACAAGATTCAGCGATATTGCGACAACTGGAAACTGAAAATAAATGTTCAGAAGTCGGAGACAATT
The DNA here is from genome assembly GCA_920104205.1 of Eupeodes latifasciatus. NCBI lineage: Eukaryota > Metazoa > Arthropoda > Insecta > Diptera > Syrphidae > Eupeodes > Eupeodes latifasciatus. The sequence goes on along the minus strand of OV049926.1, from coordinate 186,683,058 downwards.
CTGTTCCGGACTCCATTGGCTAGGGCCACGAGGGATACGTGCAAGAATTGGCGCAAGATGGTCATCGTTGATCTTCACGGGCAGCGATTAGCGAGCAAAAGTGTAGTGAAGTACCTCGGTATCTGGTTAGATTAGTATTTATATTTCGACAGAAATATAAATGCTGCTCCGACCAGGGCCAGAGGAGCCTTCGCTCTGAAGAAACGGCTGTTTTACAGCAGTCGGCTTGACCCCAGAGTGGAGGTAATTTGCTACATGTCCCTCATACGGCCGATGATCGTTTATTGTTATCCTGTGTGGTTCAACGTTGCCCCTTCCCAGATGAAGAAGTTTCGGGTGTTCGAGCGGCAGTTTTTACGACGCTGTACCGGCTTATATCGAACAGCCGAATCTTCTTACGTGCATTATTATTCCAACGAGGTTCTATACAATGGGGCTCGAATCAACAGAATTGACAATTTCGTGATAAAATTCGTTCGAGGTCACATTGCAAGAGCTATGTCTTCGATCAACAATTTAATTTTCGGAGCGTTCTATCCGAACGACGAGTATTTTGAGAGTGCACGCTTGAGCGGCTTCATTCCACCAAAAGGAATTCCTCTTTTTAGACAGATGCGGTCTGATACAGGATAGACTGGCAGTTCCGCTAATCTACCACGTCAGACGACGAACCGTGGATAGGCGACTCCTGTACAATCGCGACGTAATGGTACAAGGCGGAGCAGAGCTCCTTCGGTTCAGTAGGGCTGTGTCCGAACGGGACCGAACTGATAGGGTGAAGCAGGAGAACCAGTTTTGGTGGCTTCAATCGGCACTTGATGGTGGGTAGTCGGGATGAGGTTTTAAGGCTTGGCCGGCTTACATACTTGTTTTAGTTTTAGGGTTTAGTTTTAAGTAGAATAGGCATGGTGGCACAAAAAAAAACTACAAAAAAAAATAATTTAAAAAAAAAGTTAAAATAAAAAAAAAAGTTTAACTTAGAGTATCCGTATAGGACCAGTAAGTTAGAGTACGTTATGGTTAATTAGGCTAGTTCTATGAATATTTGTCTAGCTTTAAGATAGATTTAAGATTGAAGTAATAAAATTGAATTAAAAAAAAAAGGCCGTTGGACTGTCATGCGGGAGGTCTTCGGTTTGATCCCTGCCTGTGCCACCTAAAGTTTTTTTCACGGGTACTGCCTCTTGTGAGGAATTGACGAATTCTCCAAGAGTAATTCTTGTAATGAAAAGTGATTTCTCATTCGGAATATTAACTGTAGGTCCCCTTCATCCCTGCAATTACTCGCACACAGGAATGGTTGAGAGTTGTAAGTCACTAGGCCCTGGTTCTTTACGGACTGTTGCGTCACCTAATTTATTTCGATTGTTCAACAAAAATCTTACGAAACGTTGGATTTGAGAAAAAATCATTTGATTCAATAAACGAACCCAAACCAAACCGTGAAACCAATACTATCCCTTCAATATCGAATATTAAAGGACTTACACTCAAAAATCTATTAATTATGCGTAAAAGGAACTGAAAGTGCTCTATTAAAAAAATCTTTTTTCATCTCATTAAGGTATCCAAAAAGAACATATGCCTACCTAAAAATAACTTCGAACTCCTCTTCGTCCAAAAATCCATTCATTATATCATTGAAATTCATTTATAGTTGTTAAAGGGCAATCGACAATAATCAATTTGCTAATTACATCGATTTGTCAACCAACCCCAACCCCATTATCCTCCTCATCTCATATACATAATGATTACCTTTCTACAGATTCTTGTTGCTTCATAAAATGTATTTATATAAATAAGAGAGGCAAGTGAAGTGGTGAAAGTTCTTCGGACTTTTTGGGCCCGATTAAGTAATACTTAAGGATCAATTAAATTATATCCGAAAGAGATATGTTTTCCACTTGACCGAATATTAATCATGTAGATAGTTACATATGTACAAAAGTTGTACATAATAAGTCTGAAGATGGAATCTTATTTTCTCTCTTTCAGGAGGAGACATCAATTTGTCGGAAAAAATGAAATTTTGTAAAGGATATCTGAATTGGTCTTCGTGTGTCTTAAGTGGCTTAATGGATTCATTAGCTAGGGATTTAAAATATTTTATGAGAAAATCTTTATGCTTAAATCTGAATTACAAAGTATTGTGAGTTGGAATAAATGTTACAATTCGAAGTTGAAATATTGACAGAAAGTGTAGGTTCAAGAAATGTGTCATTTAATTTGAATATTTTTTTCAAGGCTTTCTACTGTCAATTGTCAATTTTTCCCAATATCTCCTAAGACAGCTGTAGAGATTTTACAAACTGATAGAAAAGTTTTATCGTCTGGTATTCAGGTGAAGGCATCATATACAATGTTGAGGCAGCAGGTACACCCGTCTTTACACAACTTTGATGACCACTATTTACCTTCTAAAAATTCCATTAGCTGTTATGCCTCCATAGAACAAGATGATTTTAAGGTCATCTCGCATCTCATGTGGCACATCCAAGAAAAAATCAACAGATCCATACATCACGATGTCGATAAATGTTCTTTCAACATACAAAACAAAAACAATAAGAAACAAAACACACCTACTAGACAGACTTCGCGCAGAAACACAGAATTTTCCTGGTGTACTCGAATAGCTGTTGTAGCGTCCACTTGTCAATTTATATGGTCGTACTCGATGTCAATGCGGTAGCAATTGTCGTAAAGTTGAAATGTTTCTTTTCTAAAGTTGGCTCAGCGCTAAGCCATGAGCCAAAGAGACTGAGGTCTGAGGAGACTCACTATAAATGTTGATGCTTACTGCTGGTACTAGTGCTGCTGAAGCAGCAGCAGCAGTCAGCAGCAACCAAAACCTATGCTCCACAAATTCCAGTTGAGTGGTCAATCTTTCAAACCTTGTCACTGCAGCTGTTGGGTAACTTTTAGGAGTCTTCATAGTCGTTGACAATATGTCCAATCTGTCCGCTTCCGTAGAGGGAAACACGAAACAAAAAGTATTTACCCGTGTTTTTAAATTCTTTTTTTGTTTCGTTTCGTCTATATTTTTGTTTTGTTTTTTGGTGTCTCTGATGTTTGAATGTTTTCATTTCGATTCGGTGTTATGAAATGACACTGACAAAAACTGAATAAAAATAAAAATCAGAAAACAACAACAAAAACTCAAGGCGTAAATTGACAGCCAGTCAATTGGGGACAAAATTTAGAGGACTCAAGCGTGTCACAGTGACTCTTAGAGTGACTGATGATTGGGTATATAGGGTTTTGCCCACGAGAGCTGTCTCACAGGGAGTCAGCTACAGTTCTTCAACGCTTGACTTTTATACATAAGAGATTACAAACTTTTGGTTTTTGAGATGGCGTGATATTGTGACGGAATTGAGTAACAAGCAAAACTGAGCTTTGATAGGTGACGGTGACTGTGACTGCTAAATGCAACTGAAATTATTGTCTTATTACCTTTGAATTACTGTGAAGTGCAAGACGAATTGGTTTAATGCACCAACCACTGCACCATCGATGGCGATGGTGTCATTAATCAAACACGATTATTATATATACGGATAGTGATAGTGACGGACGTGACGTGACGTAAGTATTAATATTATATGTGGAAATTTTGTATGTCTGTATATTGGCTCTATTATAAGAAACGAAAATTGAATTAATGGTTAAATAGAAGGACCGTCAATTGAAATAAAAATCTGCCGAAACATTGTATAAGCTACAAATTTTGAAAGGAATAAAATTTCACTGAAAAGTTTTTTATTATCCTAAATTTGAAAGAAATACTAAAAACTTGTGATATGGCTTGAAGATACTTTATTAACTTCCCATAGGAAGTTATTGTAATGGGTCCGATTTGTCAAATTGAAAATTTTGACATTTCTCGACGTTTCAAGGTCCCTAGAGTCGAAATAAAAGATTTTTAGAAAGATGTCTGTGCGTGCGTGTGTACGTACGTCCGTACGTCCGTACGTTCGCGACGTTTTTTTCGTCGTCCATAGCTCAAGAACCAGAAGAGATATCGACTTCAAATAAATTTTGTTATACAGATAATAAGGCAGAAAGATGCAGAAAGGGCTTTCAAGAAAATTGCGTGGGTGGTTTTTTTACTATAGCAGTTTAAAAAAAAGGTGAAAATTTTGGTTAACCCTAAATATCTCATGAACCAATGACGCTAGAGACTTGAATTAAATTTTATGTTATATATTGTAACGTGATACAAAACAATTATATTTTTGGAAAAAATTCAATTAACGGTTTTTTTTATAAATCAAAAAAACTGAAAAAAAAAATTTGGCACTTCGAAAATTTTACGACTAAAATATGATTTCATCTCCAAAACAATTTTGTGCAACGAAGAATAATGTTTTTGACATCTGATAAAATTTTGAGAAAAATCGAATAGACAGTTTTTTTACAAAAAATAATAACCTGAAAAAAATATAAAAAAAAGTTGGTAAAAATTGAGTTTTGACTCAAACATCTTTTCAAGACTTTGAGATATTGGCTTTAAACTACTTTTATCTTTCAAAAAATATTGTTGTCAACATTCAGTAAAATTTTGAAAAAAATAGAATTGACAGTTTTTTTACAAAAAATTAAAAACCGAAAAAAAAAATTTAACAAAAGTTGGTAAAAATTGATTTTCGACTTAAATATCTTTTCAAAAATTTGAGATTATGGCTTCTAACTAATTTTAACTTATAAGAAATATTGTTGTCAACATTAGGACAAATTTTGAGAAAAATCGAATTGACAGTTTTTTTACAAAAAATAAAAACCTAAACAAAAAAATTAATAAAAGTTTGTAAAAATTGATTTTCGGCTCAAATAGCTTTTCAAAAATTAAAAATATTGGCTTCAAAGTTATTTTATTTCACAGAAAATATTGTGTTTTATATTCAGTAATTTTTTTATAAAAATCCAACAGTCCGTTTTTTCATAAAAAAAATAAAATCTACAAAAAATGGAACGCAAATTTGGTAAGAATTGATACATTTAGGCCTCGGCCACGCAGTAAGCGGCTGAGCGGCTAAGCGGCTGAGCGGCAAGCGGCTGAGAGGCAACTCTAAGCGACGTATGGCCAGGCACTGAGCAACGCTTTTGACCGATTAGTAGTTAAAGTCGAGATTGCACACACGAAATTAACAACTCAATGTTTACTTTGGCCATCTTTACTTCTTGCCGCTCAGAAAATTAAAACAGGTTTGGTTGCTGAGCGGCGCCGCTTAGCCGCTCAGAATTTTGTTTCGCCGCTCGCTCATTGCGTGGCCGCTTCTATGTGATTTCATATGTTTTATATTTTTTTTTCCGCTCAGCCGCTTACTGCGTGGCCGCGGCCTTAGACAAACTTTTAAGCAAGACAAATCGATAGACGGGATGGGAAGTTATCAGTGTGGGTCGCATCCCAGCCTCTTTTTTTTTATTTATTTGTAAATGGAAACCAGTAATAATTTTAACGGTAACCATTCCTTACCTTAAAATGTTGGAGTTTACGATTTTTCAACCTACACACAGCAGATTATTTTTGTAAAAATGTACTTCCTTATTTTTAGAAATTTTCTGAAAAATTCCTATTTCCTCATAATAAACATATCTTGAAATTTCAAAACATGATCTTTAAAATAATTCTAAAGTTTGTATTGACTTAGGAACCTCTTAATTTTAATTTGTGTCACAATAAAAACGGAAGTTATAATAAAAATTCTAAAACAGAGGTTGGTTGAGACGCACACTGATATGATAACTTTCCATTCGTGCTCGTCTATCGATATTTTCTAAAGTCTTTTACCAAATATTAATAGCAACATTTTGTGTAAGATAAGAAAGTTTTAAGTCAATATTTTTCGTTTTTCTTAAGACATTTGAACACAAAATCATTTGTATCAGTTTTCAGTTGTTTTTTAAGGTTTTCGTTTTCTGCAAACAAATTAGATTTTTCCAAAAAATATGAATAAAAGTTAACAAAAATTCTTTGCATATGATGAAACAAGTTGGATTTCAATGTCTATTTTAAATCTCGAAATATTTTTGTCAAAAACCAATGTTGAACAATTTTTAGAAGCGTTTTTTGAAAGTTCCTATTTCTTATAAAAAATGCTAATTGAATTTTTCTAAGAAAATAAAATTATGTTAAAAACAATAGTTTGTAAAGAATGAACAAATATTGGAGTCAATACCTTCATTGATATTCGAGATATTCAAGTCAAGAACCAGTATGTACCTTACCTTTTCAAAAACCTTATTTTTCAATGCATACAATTATTTTGGAAGTGATATCATTTTTGTTCGCACAGTTTTCGAAGTCATAGGTATTAATTTTTATTTTTTTTTATTTTGGAAAAAGATCGTTCCTTAGACTGAATTAATCAAATAATTTAAATTTATGTTATGATAGAAAAAATTAAGTTTTTAATATCTACACTAATATTATAAAGAGGAAAGATTTGTATTTTTGTATGTAACGAATAAACTCAAAAAGTACTGGACCGATTTTAATAATCTTTTTTCATTAGAAAGCTACATTATCTGTACCTATTTATGTCTACCCGTGCGAAGCCGGGACGGTCCACTAGTTGTAAAATAAAATAAAATCCAGTTGACACTTTTTTACAAAAAAAAATTATCTAGGGAACAAACAAAGATTGTCACTTCAAAATTATTTTAGCTTATACAAATTTTGTTTATAAAAAAAAGTAAATTTTTATAGAAAATCCATTTGACAGTTTTTTTTACGAAAAATCGATACTAAATTAGTTTAACTTTTTCGAATTTTTCGACAGCTATCAAATTAAATTTTTGGTTACATTCTTTTTGAAATGTTCCCTATTGAAATGGGAAACAGATAAACATTTACGTAGTATTTTGCAAACCAAAGAAAAGATTTCAGAAACATTTAAAAAAAACATTTTAGAAATGTTTCGAAGTGTCGTAAGCACTAATTTTCTTTCGGTTTTTCTTCTACAGTGCATGATTACTTCAATATTATAGAGTTGCTGATGTTTACTTTACATATTTCTTAGATATAAACCTTAAACATTTTGTAACAGAAATTTAAAACTTAAGACGCTCATAATGCAAGTACTCGAAGATCACATTTTTCCAAGAATTTTCATTAAAACAAACAATTGTTAAAGTATTTCAAAAATAAAATAAGGGTTCAAAAATCTAATGAAAAAGGCCTACGAATTTTGGCAGTATCAACGACTATGACGAACCGCGTCTAGGAATTCGGATTTTGTTTTCAAATTTTTGTGGTTCGCAAATATTTTGAAATTCTTAGCTATCCGAAAAATTCTTTTAAAAGCAGTTTATTCAAAATTTCAAAATACTGAAAGTATACAGCGTTTTTCAATTAGATGTGCCTCATTTAATTTTTTAGATCCTGAAAATAAATAAAACAAAAACTACCATTTTATATCCTTGACTTTGAGTTTCTTATTTGTTATTTATATCCGTTTTAGAATCCATATACCAGAACTTAAATTATTTTTGTTTTGTTATTTTGATTAAAGAGACCTTATTCAAACAAAGTTGATGTGATTTGCCTGAATGTGGAATCTGTAATCTGGAACTGAATCCTTCCTTCCTTATAAAAATGTAAATATATGACTGTGAATGCATACAATTTCCTTTTCGATTACTAGAAATGCCAATCTTAATATTTTTTTCTTTAGTCTTGTCTTTCTTCGCTGTTATACTTAAGCCTTCATCAAAAAGTTTTTAAATAAACCAAATCTGGCACTTTGCTCACTTCCTCTTTTTTTGTGTTTTGTGTGTTTGTGTTGTGTTGTGTTATCTTTTTCATCCAGACACACAGACTCTCAACATGAACATGACACATGAATCAATTAATACCACTTACAAAGTTGCATCTGTTTTTATCCTTTCTTTAGTTGTTTTTGTTGGTGTTTGTTGTTGTTCTTTTATCGTTCTCGTCCTTGTAGTCGTTCGTCGTCGTCGTCGTAGTTGGTCGTCATTTGCAGAAGAATCATCAGCAAGGGTACAACTTTAGTAGCAGAAGCAGCAGGAACAGCTCGTTCCCTCCTTATTTCTTCTTCCTGTCTTAATTAATTATTTCATTCTATGGCTGAAGGGAGGGGTTTTATATGTAACCCAGTTTTATCCTGATGGCAGACATCATGCTTGTCTTCTAAATAATTCCTTATTTTTCTCGACACCACTCCACTCCAATCCAGCAAACACAATCTGCAAGAACTTACTTTTGCAGCACGTTATTTATGTCGTCAGTGAAAATAGAAAACATCGAGTACCTACATACATAATAAGGACACTTATCGGGGGGTAAAAAAGAACGAACACAGAGGACACGAGCGATGAAAGGATTTAAGTTTGATTTTTGTTAAATTCCTTGCAAGTTGCGACAATAATCGAGGGTGGCTTAGGAGTTGCCAGTCAGTTCGTGGAATTAGTAAAGCTCCCTCTAAAATTACATGATTGGCCAATTGAAGAACCCTTTTCTTTATTAGTTAGCAAGTCCTTATTGCTAAGTCTATTAGAACACCACAAAACATGGCACTTTATAGCAAAAGGTGGCGGTGGTAGTGATGGAAGAAGTGAGAAACCTTATAGTGTTCGATGGGAAGGCAAACGGAAATTCTTAGAAATAAACCTTTCCCCATAGGTACATTCGTATAAGAATTAACGGAAGTTAATATCCTTTATACATCAGCCCTCAACATTTTATAATGTAATTTGAATATCGCGTGCGATTTTTCATGCTAAATTGCAACATGGTCTCTGAAGTGGAAGCAATTATACTCAGATACTTACTTAGGAAAACGGTTTCATGTGCAATTCTAGGAATTTTTATCAAAAATATCCTCATGACAATTGCGTTAGCAAATTCTATGTGTGGTGTGTGTTGTTTTCTGTTTCTCCGGCGACAACACACGAAAAGGGGATGCATATTTAGCATACCAACCAAACCAAATATCCAACCGATATATACAGAGACCGACTGAGGTACGTTCCGAGACTGAGAATGAGACTGAGACGGAGTCTGAGACTGACTAACTAAACAAAGCTCGGATCGTTTTCCGTATGTGATGCAAAAAATGTCTAATTAAGCATGTGCTTTGCTGGAAATGGAATGCTTTAGCTTTGGTTAGAGTAGAGTCTTGATGTTGATGAAGGCAAAACCTAAAGCCCAATCCACCACCCAATATTCAATTTCAGTTGAATACCATTCACAAGTGGAATTCTATAAATCGTGAGTTATCGGAATTGTTGGTCTGTCAGGATATCCCAACAACAACTGAACAGACGATGGACTTAAAAGACGACGACGGTGACGGCGTCGATGGTGACGATGAGGACGGTACCTTTTACGGTTTTTTGTTTAAGAAATTTTTGCGCACAAAGTATAAGTATGTACATATGTATGTACATCTACAATTTTTCCTAATTAAAACGAAAAAGAATTGTTTGGACTGGAGCACCTGCAACCTGCAACCTGCAAAGCACCGATCTTAACTCTTTCTTTCGTTTTGAGAAGAGATAATTACCAATTGTTAGAGAAGTTCATGTGCGTACTTAGAATTTATTCACAAAGGTGTTAGGGAAACTTCAGTGTTTTTTTTTATGTGAATCAGATGTTATTAAAAAAGTTACGAGATTTGAGAAGCTATGCAAACAGAATTCCGATACGAAAAACTTGTATTAAAGTTATGGAAACCTGTCTTGATCGACAAGTCTTCGATTTTCTTTAGATTTTCATTTTTTTCTTCCATTCAAAAACTTGGAGATTTGTAAGAACTTTTTAAAAAAAAAGTGGCTGTTATGCAACCAAGACTGATAGCTTCCCATTCGTGTCCTTTAAAGCAAATATTTTTGGTAATAAGTCATTATTGCAGAAACTTCAACGATCAATAATTGAAGTTTACTCTGGTTTTGTCGAAATATCCTGGATGGTTAACCAATTGGTTGAACTTTATTTGTTTGTTTAAAGAAATCGCTTAATTGATTTCTTCGTTTAATTAAACAAAAAGTTAACAACAATATTTTATTTTTCGATTACCAATTAGGACCAATATTTAGCAATATTTTTTGTAGGTTTTTAAATTTTATAGAAAAAAATTGCCAGTTGTATTTCAAAAATGTAATCAAGCGTAAACAATAAAGCTTTTACAAAATTTATCATGATATTTTAGTCGAAAAACAATCTTTACCAATTTTTAGAAGTTCAATACTATTTTCTAAAAATTTCAATACACGTCAAAAACATTATTTCTCGTTGCATACAATTTTGCTGGAGGTAATATTTTTCTTGCTCGTAAAATATTCCAGACTCTTTAAACGTCGAGAATAAAAAGCAACTTTAAAAGGATCCAGACTTTAAGGGCCTAGGTCCCATTTCGTCAACCCTCCTCCCATACTCCGCCCGTGACTAAATTACACTTGTCGTGTAATCCTTAAATTTTCTGTTCCGAATGTGTACGAAATCAAGAAATTCAATTGCGATTCAACTCTTTTAATTTATGTTTTTAATTGGATTCGAACAATTTATTGTTGTTGAGGGTGGTTTCAGGAATACCAAATCCATAGATTCAAATACTCAAACTGCATGTTAAACTTTCATAAAATAAAAAATTGCATTCAAACAACTCGATGAATGATGGAACGGGTATATCGGGTATCACTGAACTATTCCAAAGCATGATGCATGAGTGCGGCACCTAAGACGACATTAAATAAATTAATTGCGCTTCCAAAAACCCACCACAAAACGACCTTTTCTTTTGAAGTGTTGTATAGTGAGACAATGAGGTAGGGAGGAAGACAAACAAACCGTCACCGAACCACTATAAAGGCCGACAGACTGACAGTAGTTCAGCAGAGGTATCATGAAGGTATGGAGGGTCTTAGAAAAATTGACACTTAAGCTGATAGCTTTAAATCAAAATGATTTATAATCAAAACGATTGTTGGACATGGAATCATGTGAGTTTGTGTTATGACCAAGAGTCGCATCGAAGTCGCAAACGAAGTTTGAAATTGTTTGGAAACGTCATCGCTCGTCGTCATCAACTTCAACATCTGTTGACAGCTCTAATTGATGTAATATACCCCGAAGGTGTTTTTCCCCCCCATATGCATACGAATATATGTATAACTGCTTTTTCGCTGATGGTGGTTTTTTTGAATTGAATGAAACTAAAGACAAGTTGAAAAATGATGGCAATTTATTTGATTGATTGTTGTCATAGTCCAATGTTATTAACAGAAGCCAAATTAATTTCTTTTGAATAGCTGCTGTTTATTATATTGAAGTTTGAATAAAAAGAAGAAAAATGTTTTTAAATAATATGGGTGGGCATTTGAATGACATTTTGTGTGCATATTTTTGTTTTTATTTGACAGCTAAGTTGGTTAATTAAAGGTGTGGTGACATCTGACATTAGATGAATGAGGTTTTTGTAGGTAATAGGTAGTTAATGTGTCAATTAAACTGCTCATTAAAGTCGCGTTAAAGATTATTTAAGTTAAAATAATACATTTTGTAAAATAGAAAATCGTAGGTGCAATTTTCATTGGAGTCCAAACTACGGACGATTGTCAGATCGAACGATATTTCTAGACCAGTCAGTGGTCTGACAATAACTACCAATGAAATCATAATGAAAAATTCTCTGTTTCCACCGTTAAGAGATTTTGTGGTTGTAACGTGTGTTATTTTAGAGTTATATAACTTTATGTTGACAACACTATTTTAACTGATGGCGGCCATTTTGTCAGCTTTCAAGTCATTCAGTCTAAGTTTGGTTTAACATTTTATTATGAATAGACTCAACAACACTTCCAATTGTGCAAATTTATTTTTTATTTTATTTGTTTATTAACTTCCCATATGAAGTTATTGTAATGGGTCCGATTTGTCAAATTGAAAACTTTGACATTTCTCGACGTTTCAAGTCCCTAGAGTCGAAACGTGCGTGTGTACGTACGTTCGCGACATTTTTTTCGTTGTCCATAGCTCAAGAACCAGAAGAGATATCGACTTCCAATAAATTTTGTTATACAGATAATAAGGCAGAAAAATGCAATAAGGGCTCTCAAGAAAATTGCGTGGGTGGTTTTTTTACCATAGCAGTTTAAAAAAAGGTGAAAATTTTGATTAGCCCTAAATATCTTACGAACCAAAAACTCTAGAGACTTGAATTAAATTTGATATAATATATTGTAACGTGATACCAAACAAGTATATTTTAAAAAAAAATTCAATTAACGGTTTTTTTTTATAAATAAAAAAAAAACTGAAAAAAAAAATGTGTCACCTCGAAAATTTTACGAATACAAAATGATTTTATCACCAAAACAATTTTATGTAAAGAAAAATAACGTTTTCAACATTGACAGTTTTTATATAAAAAATAAATACCAAAAAAAAAACATTACTCAAAGTTGGTAAAAATTGAATGTCGACACAAATATTTTCAAAAATTTGAGATTATGGCTTATTTTAACTTATAAGAAATATTGTTTTCAACATTCTAAAAATGTTGAGAAAAATCGAATTGACAGTTTTTTTTACAAAAAATAAAAACTTAACAAACAAATTAATAAAAGTTGGTAAAAATTGATTTTCGACTCAAATATCTTTTCAAAACTTTGAGATATTGGCTTTAAACTACTTTTATCTTTTAAAAAAAATTGTTATCAACATTCAGTAAAATTTTGAGAAAAATAGAATTGACAGTTTTTTTTACAAAAAATAAAAACTTAAAATAAAATTTAACAAAAGTTGGTAAAAATTGATTTTCGACTCAAATATCTTTTCCAAAAATTTGAGATAATGGTTTCTAACTAATTTTAACTTATAAGAAATATTGTTTTAAACATTCTGACAAATTTTGAGAGAAATCGAATTGACAGTTTTTTTTACAAAAAATAAAAATCTAAACAAAAAAATTAATAATATCTTCTCAAATATATTGGCTTTAAACTACTTTGATCTTTTAAAAAATATTGCTGTTAACATTCAGTAAAATTTTGAGAAAAATCTAATTGACAGGTTTTTTACAAAAAATAAAAACCTAACAAAAAAACAATACTAAAACTTGGTAAAAATTTACTTACGACTTAAACAGCTTTTCAAAAATTAAAAATATTGTCTTCAAACTCTTTTTATTTCACAGAAAATATTGTTTTCGATATTCAGAATTTTTTTCATAAAAATCCAACAATCCGTTTTTTCATAAAAAAAAATAAAATCTACAAAAAATAGTACGCATATTTCGTAAAATTTTACAAATTTTACGTATAAAAAAGTATATAACTTACCTATTTATATAAATTCTGTGCAAATTCCATACGCTAATGAAGCGAAGTATCTAGGCATGACTCTAGACGCGAAACTTAAATGGAAAGTTCATGTAAAAAAGAAACGCGATGAACTCGAAAATAAACTCCGCGAATTGACATGGCTTATTGGAAGATATTCCAATCTAAGCGTTTATAACAAGCTTCTTATTTATAAGCAAGTACTGAAACCAGTTTGGACGTACGGTATACAACTTTGGGGTTGTACCAACGAAAGAAATATACAAATTTTGCAAACTTACCAAAACAAAGTACTTAAAATAATAGTAAATGCTCCATGGTATGTAAGAAATAGCGACTTACATAGAGATTTAAATATAAAATATGTAGAAAACGAAATTAAAAAATTTGCTACAGAGCTAAGATCACGACTTAGAAATCATAGTAATAACTTAATCCAACAATCTGTTAGCGAGGCGTTCGTTTTTCGGCGTCTGCACCGAACAAGACCTTCTGATCTAGCGCAAACAAATTAATCTCTCCACTCGAATTTTGTGGAATCTTCAGGTCCTCTCGTTGGGGAGCTTCCTGACAAAACGCGAACAAAATGACGCTAAAACTACTTGTTAAGCTGGACTTAGTTGTAGTAATAATATAGAAGATAAGGGAGGTGAGTTTTAGTCAGTAAAAATCTGACACTACTATAAGCATCGGGCTTATAGTGTCTCTGAAGATTTCTCACCTTCCTGCGGAAAAAAAAAAAAAAAAATATTGCGTAAAAATTGATGTTCGGTTCTTGATATCTCTCAAATTAATTTCGTTTATCCAATTTGTAAAAATTTAAGAAATGCTACTTAAATTGGTAAAAATTTGTTTTCGACTAAAAATCTATTTAATAAAACTAGATTTTCAAACTATATATGAAAAATTATTGTTGGTAATTTTAAATTTTTTAAGAATAATTCAACTAACAACTTTTTAACCCAACACGAAAAACTACAAACTTTTAAGCAAGACAAATCGACAGACGGGATGGGAAGTTATCAGTGTGGGTCGCATCCCAGCCTCCTTTTTTTTTTAAAGTGCTTTACAGGTTTATGGGATAATTAGTCCGTACTTTTTAAAAAGAATAGTAACCTTCTTAGAGCTATTAATAGTGACTTTTTCGTTGATCAATTAAAAACTGTGGTTTTAACAAGACAGCGGCGGCGGCGGTGTAACATATCGCAAAATTGATTTTTTGAAAAAAAAGTTTTGGTAACCGGATTAATTCACGTTAGGGAACCGTGAATTGTCCTCCAAGATCGTGCGATACAAACGCCGCTTAACTATTTTCTGTGGAGATATGTGAAGTCGTTACTCTACGTCGATAAGTCCGAAGCAATTGACCCTTTATTTATAAATCTGTATGTCAAAATTCTTAATGACAAAATTCAAAAAGAACAGTGGGGAAAATACTGTGTAACCAAAATCTCTATTTCAAAATGCTGTATCATTTATCATAACTATTTTTTTAACATTTATTTATAATGTTATGTAATACAGGATGTTAACAAACAATATCATAACCCATACAGTATTTGAAACTTTCAGATGTCTGAAACTATAATTGCAAACGTGTGTTTTCTAAAAATGACGTTTCTATAAATATCGTTCCACAAATTGTAAGAAATTTGGGAACATTTTTGAACTGAAAAATTTGACAATATTGTAAGATCTGACAAAAGTCTGTACTTAGCTTAACAGCAACTATTGTAATCAAGGTTAAGGCAGCAATTCAATGTTTCATAAAACAAAAGTGATACTATGAAGCTTTTATGATACAGGAACTTAATTGATTAAACTTCATTTCGGATTTCCAAGAAAACTATTGCAACATAAATTCTTGAGTCCCTTTTGGGTTTTGTTTCGTGAAAAGTACTTTCCCCTGATCTTACTCCAAATTATCAGTCCTTTGAAATAAAATCTCAATTATAATAAAATCATAAAGTCTCTCCATTTCGCCAAATTTCAGCTCTACATGTCTTAAGCCATCGTAAGATTTTCTTGTGCAAAATTTTTCAAGTAATCAGTTGTTGCACTATAATGTTTTATTATTTCACTACAACCTGTTAATTCTTTTATGATTGGTTTCATGGTCTTTAGCAATTAGCACAGCTGACACCATGTTTTGTGAGAAAATGATCTTCACCTTAATTGGTGTGATTTCTGCAAATACTTATACAATGCAATTCCGTCGGCAGCCTGGCGGCCGGCGATTACTTTACTACCACACAATTTGTTCACTCTAATTACACCATATCCGACCAAAGAAATCACAACTCTAATCTACAACTCAAAAACAAAAAGTTAAAAGTTTTGCTAGATTTAATCCCATCACAACCTACATACGTTTCAGAAGTGGGATATACTATATACAGAGTATCTACTAAAATACTAAATGTGTATTGTGTTATATTAGTTAGTAGTTTGTCATGTCATTTTCGTGGTGCAGTAATTTGTAACGATGCTAATTGAGTTTTTCATTTCGCATGTTTGGCAATTTTTACGGTGAAAATTGCACAATCAAAACAAAAGCAGAAGCCATCAGCCATCAGTTCAGCAAAAGAACGTTTGTCATCATTAACTCGCAACTTGCAACTCGGGCCTGGTCTTTTGGGCTACACTATACACCAAATGTTATACAGTCTATGACAATCGTTAGACTGGAACTAACTAGATGAGGCCACACCACACATATTCTCCTTAAAATACACAAAAATATATATAGAAGTGGCTTTGGCTTGAATTGTCACTTCATTTTCGATGACATCTCGGTCTGACAGTTGCACTGATGATGATGATGACATTTTCGCAGTCAACTGGCCAGGCCAACTAAACCACAATCATTTCCATTAGCCAAGGTAATTACCTACTACTGCACAATAGTTTGGGTCTGTTCTGATGGCTCCTCTTAGTCCTGATGTGAGACCTGTGATGGAGTTGGAGTCCGGACGGACTGGTGCCTGCAATTATTTAAGTTGGTTGTTGTTTTTTTTTTTTTTTGATTTTGTATTTTATTTTGCGTGGAAAAATTCAATTAGTTGGGAGAAGTTGCGTTCGACGACGAATGTACTCATATACAAACTCAGAGTGGAAAACAATTTTTCAATTCGTGTCAGAACTCTTAGAATGAACATCTAATTGAAATGATTGAGCACCTGACCACACGGGAGACGGGGCACAACGACGACGGTCTCCGGTCTCCGGCCTCCGGTCTCTGTTCGGAGTCACATTGCAATCGCATGACAATTTGACTCTTGTTGTGGTTAGTTAATTTCTGAACTGAAATGAAGGTAGAATTATTTGCCAGTTGTACAAGCATATACGAGATTTACATCAAAGAGAATAACTTTGATTTCAAATATACTACCTAAAGGTGAACACGATACCAAACTAAGTTTCAATTAAACATGAATCTAATGTTTTGCATTTAATTTGATTGGATCGGTAGAATTTCAGAGGCTAGTCAAACAAACAATAGGCATTGAGTAATTTAATTAAATCAGTAAATAGCTCTTTACCACATACCTCCTCGTAAATAGAAGTTAAAAAAGACTTATTTTTAATTGCCAATATAAATAGGCCTGTTTGTTATCTTCCCAATACATGCTATCTATTTTTAAATGTCAAATTCCTTTAGGGATGTTTTGGGAAGTTAAAGTTTAATGATATATGTACATAAGTCATCAAAAAATTAAAAACAAATGTGTCTGGAAAATCCCCCCAAATGTTGCTCTTGTTGTGTTGAAAGGTGTATTATAATTTTCGATTATTATGAAATTCAAGGCACTGTAGAGCGAGGAACGTTATTTACATAAACAGCAATTAACAAAACAAAAATCTTAGGAAATTTTAAGATCTAGTGGAGAGCTTTCAATACCTTGGAAGTATCACCTCCATCGAAGGCAGAACCGAACAAGACGTCATCTGCCGCATCGGCAAAGCAAAAGAAGCGTTCGGTATGCTGTCGAAAATCTGGAGGAATAATTCTATCAGCTTAAGAACAAAGCTACGACTGTTTCGCACAAATGTCGAATCTGTGCTTCTTTACGGGTGCAGCACTTGGAAAGTTACTTCAGCCATAACAAGAAAGTTGCAAACCTTCTTGAATAGATGTTTTCGTAACATCCTAAGGATTTTCTGACCAAACCGTATATCAAATGAGGTCCTTCATAGGAGGACAGGCCAGGAACCATAGACTCTATAATACGAAGGCGTAAGTGGCAATGGATTGGACATACGCTTCGAAAAGGTAACGACTGCATTGCAGGCCAAGCAATGCAGTGGAATCCGCTCTCATAAGAAGGAAGAAGAGCTAGACGACCGAGAACGAGAAGCACATGGCGCAGGACAGTCGAGGCGGAATCAGCCAATCAGCGTCACTAGGCAAGAGTTGGAGGGAGCTGAAACACATCTCCGGAAACCGTACACGATGGCGCGTAGGCGTAGTAGAGGCCCTATGCCCCTTAAAGGGTTCCCAACGGGCTTTACAGGTCTGAAGACCTAAGTAAGTAAGTAAGTAAGTAAATATTTTTCGAATTTGTACTACAAGATAAAGATGTGTTACGAAACGTACATATACAAAATCAAAGAAACCTTTTTAACCAAAATATACTGTAACTTTTAAGCGATTTTTGTAGAGAATTTACGAGAAATTTTCTAATTTTTTTTCAAAGGATCAAAAATACACAAGTTATGTACGTTGATTTTTAAAAATAAAAATCCAACGAGTACAATTTTCGATAGTAGGTATATCAATTTCGCTAAAATTTTTGGTGTAGGTGATCTTTTTGTTAATTTTACTCAAAACGATGAAAGGTTGACTACTCCAAATAACATTTTCAGGAAGGTTTTCTGACCCTGATTTATAAAAACTGTAAAACGCTCACAGTTTATTGATTCTTTGAAACTCACCTTCAAATTTTTCCAATGTTTAGACGACGATAGTAGATTATAGTACCCGTAGCGTGATGGTTAGTTCAATCAAGTTCAATCCCTGCCTGTGCCACCTAACTTTTTTCACGAGTACTGCCTCTTGCGAGGAATTTACAAATCCTCCAAGAGTAATTCTTGTCATGAAAAGTGCTTTCTCAAATTAGCCGTTCGGATTCGGCATATAAACTGTAGGTCAATTCCATCTATGACAACATTACTCGCACACAGGAATGGTTGAGAGTTGTAAGTCACTAGGCCCTGGTTCTTCATGGACTGTTGCGCCACCTAATTTATTTATTTTATTATTTAGACGACGCACGATGCTTGAAAAAAAGAGAAGCATTCAAATCGATCAATACAATCTTGAGTTTTTACGATAATAACGCAGAGTTATTAATATTTTGGGGAGATTACGATAACTCAGGCGACAAAGTTTAATAACGGATTTGTATAGAACAATTGAAAACAAGCATTTTTTAGTATGGAATGGGGGGTTTATCTCCCCTATTTAGACGGTAGGGGCAATTTAAAACAATATGTACGTTAAATGGAAAAAAATAATAAAAACATAACCGGAATACTCCTAATTAAGTATTATACATTTTTTTAAAGCCAACACTTTTTTCTATGAGCTTGTTTTCAAATCAAGTTAAAACTATGCATAGTTTTTGTACAAAATTGTTTTAAACTCAAAATTTGGACAAAAAAAGTTAAAAATAAGGTTTGAGGTGTAATTTTTCAAAACCTTAAGATTATCTACTACTGTTTTTTTAGAATTCATTGCTCTTATTTGTTTTTGATCAAAAACTGAAAACTAGATTTATGTCTTCTAGTTCTTGAGAAAATTGAAAGTTACCAAAAAAAAATCTGTTAATTAAATTATTTTTTCCTTGCTTAAGTATTTAGGTTGTCTTATTTTGATAGTAATAATCGAATATGGATTAAGACATAGGGTAAATTAATTTTTCTTAAATCCAGCTTATTTAAATGCAAAAGAAACTTTGCATGCACCCCATCTTGCACGCACCGCAACTTGCACCCTCACCACCCTGCAACCACTCTACCTTGCACCCACCCCAAATCCTATAGTGTTCCCAAGCAGGGCGGTTGCAGGGGGGGCAACATGCCCCCCATACACATCCCACTGTTGCATACACCCAAACTCGCACCTACCATTATTACTATCAAAATAAGACCACTCAAGCAAATCAAAAGAATTAAATTAAAATAGTAGTTTTGGTTATTTTCAATTTTCTCAAAAACTAAAAGACATAAAATCATCTAGTTTTCAGTTTTTGATAAAAAACAAATAAGAGCAATAATATCTAAAATAAAAACAATAGTAGATAATTTTGAAGTATTGAAAAATTACACTTCAAACCTTTTTTTAACTTTTTTTACTCAAAATTTGAGTTTAAAATTAAAGTATTCAAAAACTATGCATAGTTTTAACTTGATTTAAAACTGACTAATAGAACAGAATGTTGGCTTTAAAAAAATGTATAATACTTAATTGTAAGTATAACCGTTATTTTTTAAGTATTTTTTTCATTTTAAGTAATATTTTTTTTAAATTGCCCCTACTGCCTAAACGGAAAAAAAGACCCCCCTCCTCCCATAGTAAAAAATGCTTGTTTCTAACTGTTCTTAAAACTCCGTTAAAATATCTTGTCGCCTGAGTTATCGTACTCTTGCCGATATTTTTCCTAAGAGTATTGACAAATTCCCTCCTTGGTATAAAAGCAAACTTTTTTGGAAAATAATATTTTTCCTGAAATCAGTAATAATAAACTTTCAAGTAAAATCATTGAAATATGCCGAAAGAAAAAATCAGAGGATATTTTTCTTACTTTAGCAATTTTAATAAAAAGAACAAATTTGATCTACCTTTAATATCTCACGAACTAAATGACGTTACGTTCTTCAAATAAGTTTAACATTGACATTGTGGCATCAATCGTAATTCGTATCAAGTGGAGAAAAATTTAACTGACTGTTTTTTAATTGCGACATATAGGAACTACATATATGGCAAGTTTTGCATTCGTGCAAAATTTCGAACTCGAGATTTTAATCAAACATGATATTACGATGGTAGAGAATGCGAAAAAAGTGGGTCCCGCGATTCCGTCCGGTCAGTCCTATCTGTCTGTCCACGCTCCTACAGCCTAAACCATTGGGTCGATTGAGTTCAAACTTGGAAGTTAAGGTTTTGTACAGATTCGCGTTAGGCGTTTTTTTTAATTTTTTTTAAGATCAAAACCAACAGTGGCCCCATACCATTTTTTGGTCAAAAAACGAAAATTCGAATTATCTCAAAAACAAACCGATAGATTTTTTTGAATTTTCTCTAAAATTTTATTTTTTAACTTGGCTTCTTTTAGTAAGAAAAACATAGGTATTTTTGTATTGCTCTGGAAAGGTACCGCTCAGAGAACCGTTATTTTGTTTTTTAATTTTCTCAGCAACTTATGAACCGATTTCAATAATTTTTTTTTGAACGAGCCCTCATATTGCCTTAACAATATTGGATTTTTAAAAAAAATATTGATTTTTGCTTTCAAAATTCTATATTTCAAAAACGGGTCAACATTTTTTTACGAAATTTAAGTGTAGAGCGTATATTAATAATCACTAAACAACTGCATACCAAAAATAATTTAACAACAAAATTGAAACATTTTATATATAAAAAATTAATTTAAAAACAAAACTGCTCTAAAGATTTTCGAAAAAAAAATTCAAAAATCAAGGGTTTTTTGATTTATAAAATAGCATTTAAATTTTTGAAGACAAACTTATTTTTCAGGTAAAATTTTG
Organism: Eupeodes latifasciatus; assembly: GCA_920104205.1. NCBI lineage: Eukaryota > Metazoa > Arthropoda > Insecta > Diptera > Syrphidae > Eupeodes > Eupeodes latifasciatus. The sequence continues at coordinate 186,661,974 of OV049926.1, read as the reverse complement.
AATCTTAAATAAGTTTTTTTAAAAATTATTTAAACTGTATTAAGTATAACCCCCTCCCAAAAAAATTGAAAAATGGAGGTTTTTTGACAAATCAAATGGCATTTATGTATATCTTTGAAGACAAACTTATTTTACAGGTATATTTTTAAATCTTATACAGTTATTTTTTTAAACAGACAGGAGCAAGTTCGTGCGACCCAGTCGTGCATTTTATTTATAAATCAACTCAAAAAAACATATTTACCACATCGAACCGAAAATGATAATACCTCCAAAATAATTTACACAACGAAGAATAAGGCTTTAGACATCTAGTAAAATTTTTAAGAAAAATGGAATTAATAGTTTTCTTATAAAAATAAAAAAACTACTCATACAAATTGGTAAAACTGATTTTCTACTTGCCTTTAACTCATTTCATCTTTTACAAAATATTGTTGTTCGTAACATTTGTTGAAATGTTTAGCAAAATACTATCGGAAGTATTTTTACAAAAATTAAAGTCCAACCAAAAAATATTACTAAATTAAATTAAAAGTCTCAAATGTATGCAAAGCAAACGTCTTGAACTTCAAGTTTGTACTGCTTACTTTTTGAAGTTCCTTAAAAATAATAATCAAAATCTTTTTCATATGTTAACTGTTACCCAACTTTAGACAGTTATTGTAACTCTCGTGAATTTTTCTATAAGAATTGCAGTTGAGCCAACTACAGACAGACTCGCTTAAGTTAAAAACCCGCATATCTTAAACATATTTTTAGTTAAATTTTATTTTCTCACTAAAAACAGAAAGTTCTTAAGTGAGCTTAAAACTTGCTGAACGCTTTCATTTTTTCTTTTTTTTTCACCTTCACCACATATTCACCTCAAAAATAACATTTGGATTTCTGATAATGTCAAAAAATGTATCCAAGCAACAACTCTAAGAGACAAACAAAAAACCATCAGAGTTATTGGAAAAAAGACTGTGGCATTTTGCCTAAAAACACTCTATATGAAGATATAAATCCTCGGTAGACATCTTGGTTTGCCTGCAAGCTAAACCGGAAATCAGCCTTATAAACTTACTAGCTTTTACCCGCGACTTCGTCCGCATTAGATAGTTTTTTTGGATAGTAGTATGAAAAAAACTGAACTGTACTTTTTTGTACGTGTATTTGAATTGTGCCGAGATGGGATGAGGTCATCCTAAGTGTGATTGTCATAGGTTAGGTTAGGTTAATACATTTTAAGAAGAAAATAGGTTACTGCAATACATTTTTATATACGACGTTTTTTGTTTTTCCTTCCTTGGCCAGAACGTAAAGATTTTGTGGGTTTGAGACTCGTGACCACGCTACATAATAATTGTCCATTGGAAAAACAGGTTTTTTCCAAATTTACACCTGCAACTTTCAGCGTTTGCCCCTGAGTTTTATTTATTGTTATTGCAAATGCTGCTTTCAGAGGAAACTGCACTCTTTTAAACTGAAACGGCAAATCCGTTGGAATTATCGGAATTATAACATTTTTTCCTTTTGCTATTCCAGTCATGATTATAGCTTTTATTATATTTCGTCCTGGATGAGTAATCTGTAGCCGTTTTGGTGCATCTAGATTTCTCATTAACAGGACTGGAACACCAACCTTCAATCTCAACTTATGAAAAAGCACCCCTGATGCTCGGTGTCCATAACGTTGTCTACTGAGAGGTAGGTACTCGACAATATCTCCTTCACGTTCGACATAATTTGTTCGTTTATCTGGCTAACTATCTCATTAGTTGGAGCTAAAATTGCACTCTCACACAACCACTCCCGATTGCCCATATTTATATGCAGGTTTGGATAGACATTACTTTTTAATTCATCTGTGCTACAGACAATTTGAAAGAGTACATGACTCAACGTAATCGAGCCGTTACAGTCTGTTGGCATACTCCGATTCTCCGATTTTTAGAAGAGCAGCGGCATATTGTTTTGCTTGAGAATAATTGTGTAGCTGTAGGTACTCGCATAATCGTAGTCAGACAAAACTTTTTTACATGTACCCATAACACAGATGCTTTCAAACAACAGTAATTACCGGCATGGTCTGTCCAAAGTCACCAGCGACTTATTTCATAAGGGTTGGGAATGCGTTGTTTTCCCGTAATACTAATTTTATTCAAATATTATTCAAATCTTTGGTAATTTAGCAGTGAAACCGATCATATTCCCTGGAAAGTAATTTTTCCCATGGAAATGCGTTGTTTCCCGAGGTCAAAAGTAACTCATGTCCTTTCTTAAGTCTCAAACTATCTCCTTACCAAATTTCATTTAAATCTGTTCAGTAGTTTAGGCGTAAAAGCGATCGGCCCACCTGAATTTTCTCATCGGAGTGCGTCATTTTCCCCGGGTAAAAAGTAGCCTATGTCCTTTCTCGGGTATCAAAATATCTCCATACCAAATTTCATGCAAATTGATTCAGTAGTTTAGGCGTGATTGAGTAACAGACAGACAGACAGTATAGTATAGATTCTTAGTGTGCGTGTAATTTCTCCTCTAATTTATGAAATTTCCCCAAAAAACTTAGTAGTTGATTCTATGTATGCGTAAAAACACGTCAATTTCTCTCGTTGAATTCGTCCACATTACAAATACAACAATGTGAACAAAAGGGTTTTGGAGGGTGATACGTACGAAGGATTTATATCTTCATATAGAGTGTTTTTGATTTTGCCCTTAATCTTAAACCTGTCTTACTTTACTACATACTATACCACTCAAAAGTTACCAACCAACTGTTAAGTTGTTTCTTCTTACTATTTGTTTTGTTCATTAAAAATTGTATTTAAAAAATAATAGAGTTTCTTGTATTTCTTAAATTTAACATAAATCAAAAAATTCTTTAAAACCCTAAGAACAATATTTCTAATTATTATTTTACATTCTCAATTAAAAAAAAAAATAATAATCCCTAAACCTAACAAATTAGACCTTTATTCTCGGTTATTATTTAGCCACATTCCTCAATAAAAAAAGAAGGGGTACCTTACACATCTTAATGATTACTAATTAATAAAGATCTCTCACTTTTCAATTGCTATATGAAAATTCTATAATTTTAATATTGAACCAAAGTGACATATGAGATTTTAAGGCCTGAAATATGACTCGAATCTCTAAACCAGATTTTAGAAGTTATTATTCATAATTATTTGATTGTTGGTATATTTTTTTTTCTTCGGGCTTAAACTAATAAATCAAAATTTAGTTCCGTCGAGTAGGGGAAGATATTTATTTGGATTTGAGATGCACCATAATTATGAATTCATCTTTCCATCAGCTAAACAAACATTACAGTTTTAAAACATATGAATGGAAAAAACATAGAGTCAATTCTATTTAAGTGGGGCTTTTTCAGAAAATTTAAGTTGTTGGGATGTAGTCTTGTATTTTAAGAAAGACTGTTTTTCAAATTACATACTTTAGACGAAACGAAATCAGGAGTTAGACAGGGCTGTGCACTCAGTCCAAGCTTGTTTGCACTCTTCATTGATGATATAGTCGAAGCATTACCAGCAGGAATGGAGTACGCAGGCGTTAACATTAAAGCTCTTCTTTTCGCTGACGACATTGTTCTGCTCGCTTATACTCCGCATTCCCTTCAGCTAATGATAAATAAGCTTGCTGAATATTGTAAAAGGTGGAGCCTAGTGGTAAATTTAAATAAATATAAAGTGATGGTTTTTAAGAATGGCGGTGGTAGATCGGGTGCAAGTGAGCAATGGCACTATAATGGTGAAAGAGTAGAGTTGGTGAAGGAATACAAATATCTAGGAGTGTGCTTTACTAAGAACTTGAGCATGGAAAAACATCTCACTGATAAACTTGTTATGGCGAAAACAGCTATAAACGTAGCATGGAAGCAATGCTTTAATAATAAGGAAATTACGCACACCAGTAAATTCAGGGTCTTCGAAGCTGCATCGGAATCAGTTATGTTTTATGCGGCGCAAGCTTGGGGAAGTCGGAAATATGAACAAGTGGCAAAACTGCTCAGATTTTACATAAAACGGATTTTCCACCTTCCTTCGAGTACGCCAAACTACATGATCATGCTGGAAACGGGTTTATCGCCTTTATTTATAAAAACACTCAAGCTGCAGGTCGATTACATCCTCAAAGCTTTGGATATGCCAAGTTATCGTCTCCCAAAGAAATTAGTTCTTCAAACAATCCAATCCCGAAGTGGATGGTTTAAAGACTGGATTGAACTAGCCGAACAGGTAGATGTTGACCTAAACTACAGTAACCTTGCCTCTTGGAAGCCAAATTTATATCGCCTAATAGCTCGTCTGAATGAAGCCTCAAGAACACAATACACGGAGCAAGCCAAAAGCTCACTGCACCGCATGATTTACAGTAGACTAGATTACGATCTCCGGGAAAGAAACTGCTTCCACGACAAATATTCCATCGAACAAATTTCGTGCATGTTCCGGCTAAGATGAGAACTCCTTAATCTAAACTACATTCCTCACCGTGAGGACTTACCGATTTTATGCAACCTGTGCAACTTGAAGGAGCGCGAGGATGTTTTTCATTTTGTTGGACGATGTGCGATACTGAGAGAAATAAGAAGACTTATCCTAGGCAGTGACTTTCTTACAAATACTGATATCACAAGCCTTCTACAGGAAATGGATGTCACAAAGTTATATGCATATTGCAAAACAGCACTTAATTATAGACATCAAATTTTAAATGAAGCGTTTTAATCTTAAACTGCACTTTTTTTTAAATTTATATAAAGCTATACTTTTAGTTGTCAATCAGGCAGACGGAAATGCCATGCATCATATTGATTGTATTAACCAAATTATTGTCAAAAAAAAATGGTTGCCTGTAAAGTCGGTTTTACGGGCGAAGATTTTACGTGACAACGTCTTTTTCTCGGTAGAATATTTATTGATATGAATATAATTAAATTGCACAATAGGAACAAGGAATTGAATGAAAATAAGAATTGCACAAATTTTTTAAACTAATAATTTACTTAACACTATCAACATTTATCAATAGTATGACATAACCTATAAACTCAGTTTCTCAATTTTTGTGTCAATCTAACAATTAATCAATCAATCATAGTTTACGATAATGAAATATCAGTGTACAATTATTTACCTTTATTGTTGTAGTTGTTGTAAATGACGAATCTAAGCACTCCACATTTTCACTACAGACACAGCTGACGATACTTTAACCACACGTGTGAACTTGTATTATGACGCTTTCTTGTTTTTCCAACGCCAAGAACGTTCGAGAAAGACAAAGACAGAGACACAAGCATGCGCCGATTCAATGCGCCTAATTCTCTAGTGCTGCGCGCGCGGCAGACCGATCATAGTTGAGTGGGAGAGAGACGCAAGGCATTCGGCGGGCCTCTCTCTCGTTCGGTGACTCATCGTAACGTTACCGGGCGTTACACTTTTTCATAAGTGACTCCCAGCCGCAACCTAATTTAAGACGTTGTCACGTCAAAATGTATGTTTAAATAAAATTAAAATCTAATCTAATCTACTTTAGAATGAATACCATATAGAGTCTTATTCTTCTAAACTCTCATGTGAAGATCTATATTTTGCTATCCTCCTTACTCCTCAAGAAATTAAGCTATTCAAACATTTGTAGAAACCTAAAAATCAATTAAGTTTTTACAATTCGTAAAAAAATTGAAAAATACAATTTTTTATTCGAAAAATGAAGAATTTAAAGAAAATTTTAATTATTCATATTATTAATTCTGATAATAAGTTAATAAAATTTGTCAAACAACAGGAAGTGACTCGGTTATTTTTGGAAGTGCCAACTGCAAGGGTGTCCCAAAATTAACGCAAGATTTGAATTTGCCGCCATTTGTGCAGTGAAGTGTTGGCAACCCTAAAAAAAAAAGCAATTTGACAGCTAACAGTATAGGGTTATTAAAAATGGAGCGTTACACGAGAGAACAATGTGTCTTCATTATTAAAGAATATTTCAAAAATAGTGAAAGCTTGGCGGCTGCAGTTCGAAAATTTCATACGAAATATGGTCGGAATAGTGTTTTAACTTCGTCAACTGTGAAGAGATTAATTGAAAAATTCATGGAGACTGGATCCGTTGGAGACGCCAAACACACTGGTCGTCCAAAAACAAGCCATTAAAATGTGAATGTCGAAGCAGTGCGTGAGAGTGTTGCTGACCATCCAGGAACCTCAATTCGATGTCGTGGACAAGAATTGCAAATTTCAAGAACCTCTCTACAGCGTATACTCACCAAAGATCTGTGTGACTGTTACTGGTGCTCGATATCGCGACATGATTACACAGTTCTTTCTGCCAAAATTGGATGATATTGATGTGTCCAATATGTGGTTTCAACAAGACGGTGCCACATGTCATACAGCCCGTGAAACAATTCAATTACTGCATGAGACATTTCCAGGTCGTGTACTCTCTCGTTTCGGTGATCAAAATTGGCCTCCTAGATCGTGTGATTTAACACCATTAGACTTCTTTTTATGGGGTTATTTGAAATCACAAGTCTATGTCAACAAGCCCACAACCACCCGTGCATTAAAGGAGGAGATTCAACGCTGCATCAACGAAATTCAGCCACATTTATGCAGAATGGTCATGGAAAATTTCAACAAAAGAGTGCGCATGTGCATGCAAAGCCGTGGAGGCCATTTGTCCGATGTTTAATTCCATACATAACCCTATCCTATGTACTTTACGAGTCAATAAAAATATAACTATCAAAAGACTAAAAACGGCGTTTTCTATTTAATTCAAATCTTGCGTTAATTTTGGGACACCCTTTATAAGGGGTTTTTGTACTACCCGTGGCTTGATTAGTGCGTTAGAGGTCTTGGGTTCGATCCCTGCCTGTACCACCTAAAGTTTTTTTTCACGGGTACTGGCTCTTGCGAGGAATTGACAAATTCTCCAAGAGTAATTCTTGTCATGAAAAAGTGCTTTCTCAAATTAGCTGTTCGGATTCGGCATATAAACTGTAGGTCCCCTCCATCCCTGCAATTACTCGCACACAGGAATGGTTGAGAGTTGTAAGTCACTAGGCCCTGGTTCTCTACGGACTGTTGCGCCACCTAATTAATAATAAAAGGGGTTTGATAAAAGGCCAATACTATTTCTTCTATTTGGTCTACATTTTTTGATTAAATTGTTAGTTTTATTTTTAAATGTTATCATTTCCATCTTTAAACCAAAACAAAATTGAAAAATATTCAATAAATGAAAAACTAAATTTATTCTCGCGTCAGTCGACTCTGATCCTATACCCATTAAAGATAGAATTATTTTATTTTTTCAAATGTAGATTATGACAAGTCAGAATTTTTTTCAACACCCATCTAATTATAATCCTATGATTTACATTTTTATAAGATTTAGTATCAGGTTATGCTGATGTGTTTTGTGCGTGTTCCCACGATTGTTGTTACGAGTATTGTTGCTTTTAAAACAAACAAACATGTTCCATTGGTTGTGTGTCAAGGGTTAACACCATTTATTCCAAAATGGATGCCAATTAATTTCCCAAAAAGATCTCCTATTATTCAAAATGATGCCCCGTGGCGGAATGGTCTAGGAACACCAAAAAAAAAGTAAAACCCAAAATTCCCATTCAAATGTACAATATTTTTATATTGGGTTTCTAGGAATTTGATTCCCTTTTGCAGAACTTCATAACCTTCCCAAAATATAAATGGTATTCCTGTTGAATCAATTTTTCGATAAAATCTTTTAAAACACTTTTAATTTTATTTTCTCAGGTCATTTGACATAATAATTGGAAAATTTAAAAATTTAGCTGAGAGGGAAAGATTTTAATTTTTAACGATCGATATTATTTTCGCTTATAATCGCTTCCAATTTGACAATTTAATTACGAGATCAATTTGACTGAGAATTTTTGATCTCATCTTTTATAAATCGACCCATATGCCTTGAGTGGTTTTCTTTTGCTTTGTTTTTGGTTTTTATTTTTGGTAAAATGTTTGATGGCTTGAAATTATATATTTTACGAGTATCTTAAAAAATATTGATGAGGCAGGTTAAATGAGTTGGCGCGAAGGTGTGAGCTACGGCCACCACTCTACCATTCAGTAATCAGCGTGAAGCTCATAAATTAAATTATTTTCTTTCTTATACGATTTACGAAATTGCCCCTGGGTGTAACCATAGTATATGTAACCATCATTCCGTCAAATTCAGGTGAGATACATTTTTGTTTTGCTTCGAGAGCACAATAAACAACTGCTCGGCGGATACATCACGCATCAGACTATCTGGAGGTAATGTCAAGACTGAAATTTACGCAAGTAAATTTTTTTTTTGATTTATTGTGAGTTATAGGGGCAATTAGACTGAGAGTGGAAATCATATAAACGTTGCGGTTGTTAATGAGAGCTTTGCGTAATTTCGACTCGCCCATCATATTCCACAATAATATAAAGGTGCAACAATCATAATTTGAAGAAGGGAAAGTAAGTCAATCTCCGGGAAGTGCACTTAATCTATTTCTTTGAAACCAAATTTTGGAAGATTTAAAAAGGTTGGATTTTTGTGTGGGCAAACAACGTGTTCAAGCCAATCAAGTTGTCTAAGAGTTCCAACTTCGCCTTAAACGTTATCAAAACGAAGGTGCATCACTGGTCTTAGACGAAATTGGTTTCCAGTGAAATTGGTAAAATTGAACTTCTTCTGTTTTGATGAGGTTTTCTGGGTAAAGCTAACAAAACTGTTGAAAGAAGCTAAAATAATAACACCGATTGGTTTGAAAGCTAAATCATAAGTTTTAAATGAGTTTTACCTATTGTACACAAATTAAAAAAGTTAAATAAATGCGGCAAACATTTTTTAAAAAATGTGTATAATTTAGAAACAAAAAAAAACAAACCTTACAAAAACTCAAAAGCATAGCAAATCAAATTTTTTGAAAAAATACTTAGGACAGGTCCTTTTCAAGTTCATTATCTTATATTTAACTCATTTTTTTACACACGTACCTACACACACATAGACATCTCTCTAAAACCATTGACTTTGATTCTGAGAACCTTCAAACGTAGGAAAATATTAACATTATCAATTCAAAAACTTTGGCTGATTACAATAGCTTTCTATGGGAATGCATGTAGTTAATTATTGTTAAATATTGATATTTTTCGAAAATATTAGGTCTTGTTTAACAACAGTTTTTCTTGGTTTATTTCTTGGTTTATTTATAATTCGTTAAATACTAACGTTAACAATTTTTAATATAAACTTAAAATCTAAAAACTTAAACTAGACTGTTGGAAAATATTAGTTTGCAATTTATACTTTTTATATTATCATTTAGTGAATAAATACAAGAGTGAAATTTATTATAGATTTCAATTAATTGATTTAAGGGCCTATGTACACCATAGTTTGATCTTCTAAAATAAGTATTCAATGGTTTCTGGAGTCTTATACTTGAACGACTAAAACTAAAGTTTAAACTACCAAGAACTGATGGTGATGAAATTTGTCCGTTTATTATTCCAACAATAAAAAAAACTGCAAGTACATCCTATGATTTGTCAAAGAAGGAAGTCTTTGTGAATAAGGCGGTAATGTATGAATATCATGAAACCACGGAAGGGATCGTACACAAAAACGCAAAAATCTTTTCTGAATGGCTTCGAGTCTTGTGACGTGTACGGCTTAGTAAGGTGAATATACTGTACAGGCATATTCCAGGACTGGTCTCACAAATGAAACAAAAAGTAATTTTAAAACATATGGGTCAAGGAAATCACTATCAAATCTCTCAATAAAACCCAGAACTCTATTTGCTTTTTTAACTATGAAGTTAATATGTTCACTAAATGTTAGTTTTGAATCTAAGACAACACACCCAAGTCAGAAAATACATATACTCTACTTAAAGGACAAGAATCAAACATGTAACTAAAAACGATTGGAATTTTTTTACGTGTAAAACTCATGGTTTTACATTTGTCAACATTTAAAATAAAACGATTATTATTGCACCATTCCCTGAATAATATTAAGTCTTCTTGCAAGAGAAGACAGTCAGATGTAGAGTTAATTTTTTTTTTAACTTTAATGTCATCAGCATATATTAGGACAGACAAATTTTGTATGATCGAAACCAAGTCATTTATAAATAAAACAAATAGAATAGGACCAAGGTGATTACCCTGGGGGACACCAGAATTCACAACAAATGAACTAGAACACTCATTAAGAAATTTAACACTATAACGTCTATCTTGTAAATATGAGGAGATCCAGTTTATGAAATAGTCGTTAAAACCTTGCTGTGATAGTTTTAAAAGTAATGTTTTATGACACAATTTGTCAAAGGCCTTGCTCAAATCAGTAAAGATACAATCTACTTGTTCAGGTTTTTCAAAAACATCTAAGCAAAAGGACGTAAAGTGAAACAGATTAGTAACAGTTGAACGCTTTTTAACAAAACCACGCTGGTTATCACAGATAATTGAACTACAATGAAAAGAAACGACGTTACATACGATTGACTCAAACAGTTTAGGTATTACAGATAGTTTAGCAATAGGTCGGTAGTTCATTATGTATATCGTTTTTAGGACCTTTTTTTCTGTACTGGTATTATGAAGGAGCTCTTCCAGATAAAAGGAAACAGCGAGTTACTTAAAGACGTGATGAAAAGAACACATAACGGGTGTGCTAAATACGCAGCACATTTCTTTAAAATGGATGATGGTACACCGTCTGGACAAGGACTAAAACATTCGTCAATACTATTAGGATACTATTAAAGACAGTATCTTCACTTATAACGAAATTGATAGAATTTAAGTGGGGGAAATTTAAAACAGTAGTAGATGTGTTAGGAAAACATCTTTGAAGTAGTTTGCAAACATGTTTGCAATTATTATTCTCGGCTCATTACTATTTGATGTCGAATCACTTATTAAGTTAGGGTACCCACATGTTTTCTTCTTACGATTAACGAATTTCCAAAAACTATTAGGATTATTTTTAAGGTTTAATTCAATTTTCGGAATGTAGTCATCATATAGGATGTAAATGTAGTCAGTGAAAAGTTGTTTTATTATAATGAACGTCCTATAATCATCATCAGTTCCTGTTTGATTATACTTTATCCAAGCTTTGTTCCTTTTGTTTTTTTAAGTTATTTCGAGTCTTTTTAAATGGAATCGTTTTGTAGAAACAGTAAAAAAAAATTACATAAATAAAAAATGTTACACATATCGTCAATATTTAAGTTACAAAATAAGTGATCCCATAAGTTTTGTTTTCGTTTTCAGCTAACTCATCTTCAGAAATCATGGCCGCAGTGGGTAAGACTCTTTTGGCTATTCCGAAAACAGCTAAACACTTTTATAAAGGTAATTTTTAAAAATCAAAAAATAGAAAACGCCGTTTTTAGTCTTTTGATAGTTATATTTTTATTGACTCGTAAAGTACATAGGATAGGGTTATGTATGGAATAACACATCGGACAAATGGCCTCCACGGCTTTGCATGCACATGCGCACTCTTTTGTTGAAATTTTCCATGACCATTCTGCATAAATGTGGCTGAATTTCGTTGATGCAGCGTTGAATCTCCTCCTTTAATGCACGGGTGGTTGTGGGCTTGTTGACATAGACTTGTGATTTCAAATAACCCCATAAAAAGAAGTCTAATGGTGTTAAATCACACGATCTAGGAGGCCAATTTTGATCACCGAAACGAGAGAGTACACGACCTGGAAATGTCTCATGCAGTAATTGAATTGTTTCACGGGCTGTATGACATGTGGCACCGTCTTGTTGAAACCACATATTGGACACATCAATATCATCCAATTTTGGCAGAAAGAACTGTGTAATCATGTCGCGATATCGAGCACCAGTAACAGTCACTGCTTGACCAGCATCATTTTCAAAAAAATATGGCCCAATTATGCCTCCAGCCCAAAATCCACACCATACAGTCACGCGTTGTGGATGCATTTGTTTTTCGACAATCACATGTGGGTTCTCCGAACCCCAAATACGGCAATTTTGGCGATTGACAAAGCCATCAAGATGAAAATGTGCTTCATCGCTTAGGATGATTTTGCTCGAAAAATCAGGGTCCATTTGTTGATGTTCAATAATCCATTCAACGAACTCTCTTCTCTGTCCATGGTCATTAGGCTTCAATTGTTGTGTTAATTGAATTTTGTAAGCATGAAGACACAGATCTTTGGTGAGTATACGCTGTAGAGAGGTTCTTGAAATTTGCAATTCTTGTCCACGACGTCGAATTGAGGTTCCTGGATTGTCAGCAACACTCTCACGCACTGCTTCGACATTCACATTTGAACGGCTTGTTTTTGGACGACCAGTGTGTTTGGCGTCTCCAACGGATCCAGTCTCCATGAATTTTTCAATTAATCTCTTCACAGTTCACGAAGTTAAAACACTATTCCGACCATATTTTGTATGAAATTTTCGAACTGCAGCCGCCAAGCTTTCACTATTTTTGAAATATTCTTTAATAATGAAGACACGTTGTTCTCTCGTGTAACGCTCCATTTTTAGTAACCCTATACTGTTAGCTGTCAAATTGCTTATTTTTAGGGTTGCCAACACTTCACTGCACAAATGGCGGAAAATTAAAATCTTGCGTTAATTTTGGGACACCCTTTATAAGCTCCAAATGATTTTATCAGTGTCATTTGATTTTTGTAGTCCACACTGAAGATTCTTTTAAAAAAAAGGGGTTTTGTATCAAAACGTTCAACGCTTCTTCAAGTAATATAACAAAATTTTGTAAAATGCACTTACTTTGGTCACTAAAAATGTCTTTAACCATGTTGTCGTTAATTCTCCAAAAATGGTAATTAAACTCTAAATTTTTGAATGGACTTTCTTAAATTCTTAAACTCTTGTATCGATAGACCCTTTTAGAACATCCTTAAAGTTTATAGTAAAATATTCTCACATATTTCCAAAACTAAGTAGGTATGTTCCTTTTTTAATAGCTTAGAACTTTTAAGAAATCCCATGGAAATGTTGAAATATTTCCAATACCCTACTCAAAACCCCATATTCGATTACCTTTAAATTTTTGTTTTTGTAAGTGGGCGCCGACATAACCAAACGTATAAATCCAAATCGAGGGAAAAATCCACACGCTGCAGAAATGCAACACGTCCCTCTTCTGCATAGGTGTCCCGCGCATCATCAACATCAGCAACATGAGATGAGGAGGCACACAAAAAACTCTCGGGCACGTAATAGGTACATATACATGATACCAAAAAAAAATACATACAAACTAACAAAAAAACAACAACAACAGAAAAAAACGACAGAAATTGTCACTTAATTGCATCGCAAACGTGATCAAAGTATTTGCAGCATCTGTGATTATCTGATTTTGATTTGTACCTCGGAACACAAAGCTAATGCGCACTATAACCAACCACCACCAATGTGTGGTATAGTTGGGGGTCTCGTGCGATTTGGCCGCGTCTTGCGTTTCGCGTCTCACCTCTAACACCGCACACTGAGGACGACGCGACGGACGATGAAGACGACGACGAGGACGACGACACAGAAAGCAATTCTAAGCTATTTTACAATTTATTTTTTTCAAACAGATTTGCTTGCGACTCTATTTTAATGGTTGCCACTATTTTAAATTGAAAACAAAAATATGGTGTCATTCAGTGTCAAATTGTTTCAGACCACAAATTATAGGTGACCGATTTTCCAAATTTAAAAAAATCGGCACTGTGACTACGCACTTTGGGTATGAAGACCTTGTTAAAAAATAGTCAAAATTTTCACAAAATATTTTTCTTGTAGACGTCATTTTATATTACTTTCAAAAAAGTTAATTGACTTTAAAATTAAGTACGAAAATGTTCAAAACCTTTTGAGTGAAAACACCTGAATTAAGAAACAAATAAAATGAAATAAATATATCATCCGGTAAAAAAAAAAACGAAACTTAATCAAATTATTACAAACCTGGCAGCCATATTCAAAGTGTCTACAATACTTTTGTGGTCTTATCAAGCGCGCGCGTTCCAACCGCCTCCAGAGCTCTCAAGGTAACACGGAAGTCGTAAGGGATACCGATCGCTATCGCGCACATCGTATCGCTCTCTCTTAGACTGTGTTTTGGGGCGAAACGAAACGAAGCGAAGAAGTAGTAGCAGAAGTGAACATGAGGCGATGCTAAATGTCACAAGAGATATACAACAAAAACGTACCATCGAAGCCGACCAGGAACAACACGCTGCCGCTGCCATCGCCGCCGCCGCATCGTCATCATCGCCATCGCCATCGCCATCGCCACCGCTTCCCAATACAGATTCGTCTAAATAAAGTATATCTCTGTTTATTTTGCTACCTATATAAAAATCTGGCGATGCGATGTAATGTTGGGCTCTATATACGATTGCGGCGATGTACACCTACTCGCGTGGAAACGCGTGCTTTCAGCGCTCAGCAAAGTTACGCCATGCCAAACTATATAGGTACTCATTACCATTTTTCGCAGTGGTGTACATTTTTTGGAGGAATTCACGAAGATTTGCATACATGGAGTTGTGGTGTGCTGTGCTATTGCTGTGTTGGGTGCTTTCCCAGGTGAGGGCTAGAAAAACCAACTCAACCACAGAGCAGCTTAAAAACGAAAAAAAAAAAGAATTAAATTCGGGGAACATTCAAGCGTGAACAAAAAATGTGACATGCTCGATGTTAAGTGTGGTTTATTTGTAGCTTCTCCGCTCGCTGCCTTTTTTCTCTTCTACTTCTATTTTTTTGAAGCAACAAATTTGTATAGGAAGTCATGAAGTTGTGCTGTGCATAACATGGCGCAGGACATGCTAAACAGTATCGGCATGTTCTGTACACTCCCCCAGGTGCGATTCGATTGCCAGCAAGTAGCCTTTAGCTACCACAGCTATGTGAACGGTTCCAGAATGACATACAATCTCTTGATCACCATACGCCATATACTGTGTTGAGTTGAAATCTTGAAATCTGGAAAGAAAGTTCATCTATAGTGCTCCAGTATCTCGCTGAATACTGATCCCGGGCGAAGTTCCGAACTCCTTTCTAAAAAAAAAAACAACAAATCTCCCAACACAACAGACGCAAATAAAAACCCGCTTTACGCATTTAAAGAAGTTGCTACTTGTATTCCAAATGATTTATTCATTTGCGATGCAGCACGCGATCGTTTGCACAAATCACTTCACACGGAACTGCTATTAGAAGCTAAACAACATGATGCAGACAACAACGATGCGACGACGACGACAACGGACGGCTCGGCGACTACGAGCGATGACGCGACGCGACGCTATGAGGACGAAACGAAGAAGACGATCGATTCAATCCGCTCTGTGTGGATATTTCTCTTCCATATCTGTCAGTTAGATGCGGAATGGTGAAATTTACATGGAGATTTTGCTCATGTTAGCTGTCCACAAGCCATCACAAGTAACATCTTAATGGAGAGGTGATTTTCATCGGACAGACAGAACATAGAAGGTCATTGCGAGGAGTGTAAACGTATGTGCATAATTTGTAACAGTTTACTCGTAATTTGTTTTCCCCCGAACTAGACGAGAATTTTTAAAAAGCTGCCGGATTTTTATGTAAGACAATATTTGCGTTGAATAAATTCAATATTCAGGTTCATCATCCCCGTTTTTGACGTAATGACCAAATCTTGTTTATTTTTTTCGTAAATCTCTGGTATTGTTATTCTGTGAAGTTGATATGGACGTTCATTTGATTGTATCGCCTTACCAGCACGAACTTCTTAGAAAACAATTATTACAGCGCACTAGGGCGCATACTTATTTTTATTTTCTTCCATTTATTGAATTTTGTGCAAATGTTCCTCAGGCCGATGTTAAGTAAGCTAGTATCGGATGAAACAACAATATATATTTCCCCTTCAAAGCTCTGAGTAATGATGGCATTAAGGACTCAGAAGAAGTGAGGCAGTGGGTGCGTAACTTGTGATTACATTTCCTGTCCCTGGCAGCAACCTAGAGAATAATCGGTTTGCCTAAGCCTTGTCCGTAATACATTTAGAATAAGTAGATGGCAGATTAAAACAGGGACCAAATTTCTTCGTGCCGCTGGCGCTGGTAGAAAACCAGAAGTTAGCTCTATTTCCCTAGCAATAAACTAGAGAATATGTGGGTGGCCTAAGCCTGTCTTTCATACACTTGAAAGAAGTAGATGGCGGAATAAACGGGGGACCCATAATCTACGAGAAACGGTCCTGTACTCAAATTTTAAATTGTGCTCAAGGATTCTTGTAACTGGGTTATTCGGTTTTGGTTTCGGTGCGTTTCAAGCTTTACTAAAATAATGCATGTCGAATAAGCAAATCAACATTCAGTGATCGGAAAAATAGGTTGTTAATAATTTTCCCTTAATTAGTTGCCACAATTTTGATTTTGTCGTTTTATTTTTTCTATGTTTCCTATGCCTTTTTTGCTTTTCTTACTTCGGATTTACTTAGCAAAGAATCCCCAGAAAACTAATTAAAGGTCCTATCTTGAATACCTTACTAGCTCATTATCTGCGCTTAATTGTCATGCAATATTTTCTATGTGTTTTTCAAGTCAATTTCTTATCTATGCTTTTTGAAGACTTTTTGTAACGTTGATGTCTTCTTAACAAGGAAACTAACAGATATCTGTTACAATTTTTAAGCGAATGAAAATAAAAACATAGAAAACATCGAACAACAAAATTTAATTTCTTAAACGTAATTATCGGTTGATTAATCTTTAATATAAAAAAAAATAAATTGGGTCTCGCGACAGTCCGTTGAGAACTAGGGCCTAGTGACTTACAACTCTTAACCATTCCTGTGTGCGAGTACTGTTGTCAGGGATGGTGGGGGCCTACAGTTTAAAGCCGAATCCGAAAAGCAAATTTGAGAAAGCACTTTTCATGACAAGAATAATTACTCTTGGAGAATTTGTCAATTCCTCGCAAGAGGTAGTAACCGTGAAAAAACTTTAAATGGCATAGGCAGGAATCGAACCCAAGACCTCTGGCATGACAGTCCAACGCACTAACCATCATGTCACGGGTACCGCAATCTTTAATATGCCATAACTTATTTGAAGGTTTACTACTGCCAGATCCTGACCAGAATTCCATCAGTTTTGCCCTACAAAATGTTTCAATCGATGAGCTAGACTCTCCTTTTACCATGGTTGAGATGTTGGCATCTCTAAGCAGAATGAAAAATAACAAAGCAGCGGGTTTGGATGGCATTCATATCGAATTCTATAAGAATTCAACTCCTGAATTTCTCGAGCGTGTGTTGGGGTTATTAAATAAAATGTTTACAGAAGAGAAATTTTCGAGCTACTTTCGTTGGGCTACAATATTTCCTATATTTAAAAAGGCTAATCCGAGTTCACCAGAAAATTATAGAGGCATTTCAATTCTGAGCTCACTAAGAAAACTGTTTGCACAAATGTTGTACGTTAGGCTTGTGAATGGGATTGAAAGAAATAATTTGATAAGTCGATATCAGGCTGGTTTTTGGGCGGGCCTTTCAACGATTGATCAAATTTTTGCTCTTACCAGCGTTGCTAGGCGTTTTATCGACAAAAAGAAGCCCCTATACACTTTTTTCGTCGATTTTAAAGCTGCTTTTGATACCATCAACAGAAGATCACTTTTATATAAGCTAGCAGCTATTGGCCTTTCAACCAAATCTATTCGGATTTATAAACAGCTTTTATTAAACACGTCTGTAATGGTTTGTAATAGTATATCTATGTCAAAATCCTTTAATACCGAAACAGGTGTTCCACAAGGCTGTAAACTGAGTCCGATGATGTTCGCTCTTTTTATCAATGATATTGAAAATAAATTACCGGGAGGCGTAAACTATGGCGATTTATCTTTGTAGATGTTGCCCTATGCTGATGACCTGGTGGTGTTCTCTGATAACCCAGTGACATTGCAGCTTCAGATAAATAAACTTAAACAATATTGCGATTCATGGGATCTCAAAATCAACATTTCTAAATCTAAAATTATGATTTTTAAACCTCGAAACCGTTCAGATAATAATGTACGAAATTGGACATTAGATTGGACCACTATTGAAGTTGTCAGCGAGTATAAATATCTTGGTTTTACTATCACTCATAATTTTAACATCAAAAAGCATATTAAAGAGAAACTGGTACTAGCCAAATCAGCTATAAACTCGATGTGGTCACATTTTTTTTCAAGAAGCTTCGTGGACCCTACATCGAAATTTGAGGTTTTTGAGGCTACCGTGAACAGTTGCTTTTGTTACGGGAATCAAGTGTATGGATACCAATTTCTAGAGGATATGGAAGTTATTCAAAGATACTTTTTCAAAAGAATCTTCCGGCTGCCGCATAGCACGCCTAATTACGCCATATATGTTGATTCCGGGCTTCCGCAAATATATGTTAGAAATTTAAAGGCCAACGCAGACTATCTTATTAAAGTTATGCATGGACCTGATAGTAATCTGCACAAGCAAATCCTGCTTATATCACTCCATTGTGGATATTCCCCTTTTAGAAATTGGCATGCTCTTGCCACAGCACATAATTTAGCAATGAATCTAATTGCAAACAACAAAGAAGAATGGAGAAATACCTTTTACAACTGCATTTCGATGGTTGATGAGAAAATGTGCAAAACTAATCTCGAAAGGGCTAGGGAATCACTTTCTAGAGCAACCTATAGCCGTCTTAATTTGACTTTGGGCGATTATAATTATTTCTGTGAGGACTTTTCTGCTTCTGATATAAGTTTGATATTCAAAATACGGACTGAAACTCTTAAACTCAACTACAGGCCACATAGAACTGACTTAGATGCAATTTGTTCACTCTGCAACTCAAACTACAACGAAGATGTTTACCATTTTTTATCAACTTGTCCTATTTGATAAAAGCTTCTTTTCGTCGGAAGAATGTTTACGTATTTTGAACGGGGAGTATGGTTGGAAATTGCTGGTACGCTATGTCTCCCATGCAAATAATTACAGAAATTCTTATTAACTTCCCATAGGAAGTTATTGTAATGGGTCCGATTTGTCAAATTGAAAATTTTGACATTTCTCGACGTTTCAAGGTACCTAGAGTCGAAATAAAAGATTTTTAGAAAGATGTCTGTGCGTGCGTGTGTACGTACGTCCGTACGTCCGTACGTTCGCGACGTTTTTTTCGTCGTCCATAGATCAAGAACCAGAAGAGATATCGACTTCAAATAAATTTTGTTATACAGATAATAAGGCAGAAAAGGCTCTCAAGAAAATTGCGTGGGTGGTTTTTTTACCATAGCAGTTTAAAAAAAAGGTGAAAATTTTGGTTAACCCTAAATATCTCATGAACCAATGACGTTAGAGACTTGAATTAAATTTTATATTATATATTGTAACGTGATACAAAACAATTATATTTTTGGAAAAAAATTCAATTAACGGTTTTTTTTATAAATCAAAAAAACTGAAAAAAAAAATTTGTCACTTCGAAAATTTTACGACTAAAATATGATTTCATTTCCAAAACAATTTTGTGCAATGAAGAATAATGTTTTTGACATCTGATTAAATTTTGAGAAAAATCGAATTGACAGTTTTTTTTTACAAAAAATAATAACCTAAAAAAAATAAAAAAAAAGTTGGTAAAAATTGAGTTTTCACTCAAATATCTTTTCAAGACTTTGAGATATTGGCTTTAAACTACTTTTATCTTTCAAAAAATGTTGTTTTTAACATTCAGTAAAATTTTGAAAAAAATAGAATTGACAGTTTTTTTACAAAAAATTAAAAACCGAAAAAAAAATTTAACAAAAGTTTGTAAAAATTGATTTTCGACTTAAATATCTTTTCAAAAATTTGAGATTATGGCTTCTAACTAATTTTAACTTATAAGAAATATTGTTTTCAACATTAGGAAAAATTTTGAGGAAAATCGAATAGGCAGTTTTTTTACAAAAAATAAAAACCTAAACAAAAAAATTAATAAAAGTTGGTAAAAATTGATTTTCGGCTCAAATAGCTTTTCAAAAATTAAAAATATTGGCTTCAAACTTATTTTATTTCACAAAAAAAATATTGTTTTTTATATTCAGTAATTTTTTTATAAAAATCCAACAGTCCGTTTTTTCATAAAAAAAATAAAATCTACAAAAAATAGAACGAAAATTTGGCAAGAATTGACACATTTAGACAAACTTTTAAGCAAGACAAATCGATAGACGGGATGGGAAGTTATCAGTGTGGGTCGCATCCCAGCCTCTTTTTTGAGTCTGTTTTGAAGTACATACATATCTACTTAAATAAAAAGAAAAAAAGCTTTGTTTTAGCTAAACTAAAAGCCCCAATATTTCATAACTTGAACCTCTTAGAGTTCGGCTTTTTCCGTTTTAACTAAACTAAAAGTCCATATTCTCCGAAACTTTTCCACTTCTTCGCCATCTTCGTTTTTTTTTTCTATTGTAAATTATTATGTATCGTTTTTAATGAATAAACATTTATCTATCTATCTATCTTTCTATCTATCTATCTATCTATCTATCTATCTATCTATCTATCTATCTATCTATCTATCTATCTATCTATCTATCTATCTATCTATCTATCTATCTATCTATCTATCTATCTATCTATCTATCTATCTATCTATCTATCTATCTATCTATCTATCTATCTATCTATCTATCTATCTATCTATCTATCTATCTATCTATCTATATATCTATCTATCTATCTATCTATCTATCTATCTATCTATCTATCTATCTATCTATCTATCTATCTATCTATCTATCTATCTATCTATCTATCTATCTATCTATCTATCTATCTATCTATCTATCTATCTATCTATCTATCTATCTATCTATCTATCTATCTATCTATCTATATATCTATCTACCTATCTATCTACCTATCCATCTATCTATCTATCTATCTATCTATCTATCTATCTATCTATCTATCTATCTATCTATCTATCTATCTATCTATCTATCTATCTATCTATCTATCTATCTATCTATCTATCTATCTATCTATCTATCTATCTATCTATCTATCTATCTATCTATCTATCTATCTATCTATCTATCTATCTATCTATCTATCTATCTATCTATCTATCTATCTATCTATCTATCTATCTATCTATCTATCTATCTATCTATCTATCTATCTATCTATCTATCTATCTATCTATCTATCTATCTATCTATCTATCTATCTATCTATCTATCTATCTATCTATCTATCTATCTATCTATCTATCTATCTATCTATCTATCTATCTATCTATCTATCTATCTATCTATCTATCTATCTATCTATCTATCTATCTATCTATCTATCTATCTATCTATCTATCTATCTATCTATCTATCTATCTATCTATCTATCTATCTATCTATCTATCTATCTATCTATCTATCTATCTATCTATCTATCTATCTATCTATCTATCTATCTATCTATCTATCTATCTATCTATCTATCTATCTATCTATCTATCTATCTATCTATCTATCTATCTATCTATCTATCTATCTATCTATCTATATATCTATCTATCTATATATCTATCTACCTATCTATCTACCTATCCATCTATCTATCTATCTATCTATCTATCTATCTATCTATCTATCTATCTATCTATCTATCTATCTATCTATCTATCTATCTATCTATCTATCTATCTATCTATCTATCTATCTATCTATCTATCTATCTATCTATCTATCTATCTATCTATCTATCTATCTATCTATCTATCTATCTATCTATCTATCTATCTATCTATCTATCTATCTATCTATCTATCTATCTATCTATCTATCTATCTATCTATCTATCTATCTATCTATCTATCTATCTATCTATCTATCTATCTATCTATCTATCTATCTATCTATCTATCTATCTATCTATCTATCTATCTATCTATCTATCTATCTATCTATCTATCTATATATCTATCTACCTATCTATCTACCTATCCATCTATCTATCTATCTATCTATCTATCTATCTATCTATCTATCTATCTATCTATCTATCTATCTATCTATCTATCTATCTATCTATCTATCTATCTATCTATCTATCTATCTATCTATCTATCTATCTATCTATCTATCTATCTATCTATCTATCTATCTATCTATCTATCTATCTATCTATCTATCTATCTATCTATCTATCTATCTATCTATCTATCTATCTATCTATCTATCTATCTATCTATCTATCTATCTATCTATCTATCTATCTATCTATCTATCTATCTATCTATCTATCTATCTATCTATCTATCTATCTATCTATCTATCTATCTATCTATCTATCTATCTATCTATCTATCTATCTATCTATCTATCTATCTATCTATCTATCTATCTATCTATCTATCTATCTATCTATCTATCTATCTATCTATCTATCTATCTATCTATCTATCTATCTATCTATCTATCTATCTATCTATCTATCTATCTATCTATCTATCTATCTATCTATCTATCTATCTATCTATCTATCTATAACTTATTTCACAGATTTGTGGGGGAAGCTTTGCCAAGTTGATATCAATGTGGCAAAAAGACTTTTAAAAAAACATAGAAAACATAGAATGGCAAATTTAAAAATATTGTTCAGCTAATCAAAGACAAATTATCCACACACTATTACTTTGATCAATAGAAGTTGCTTTGCTATAGATAAGGTTAATAAATTATCCACCTTAAGTTTATTTTAGTAATAAGATATAAGCCATAAATATGGATAAACGATTACTACCAGACAAAACAACCTAACTTAACTTTTTGTTACACCTTCAAAGTCTTGTAAGTCTAGCGAAATCTATATTTACCTTCATTAACTAAACAATTTTCATTATTATTCAAATTATTTTTTAATATTTCCATTACTCTCTTTATTTAAATGCAGTCCCTTCAAGTCAAATTATTCCCCTATCACTTCGTTATTATGTATAAAGAATAACATTTTAATGACTAAATGTACCTATCTATCTACAAAATTGTCCATATTTTGAGTTAATGTTCACCCTTAGTTATAGAAGTTCCTTAAAGTTAAAGTATTTATAGGTATATGTATATAAAATTTTACCTTAAAAACCTAATTTTAGATTACACTGAATGCAAAGATTTATCCTTTATCCTCCATAAAAACGGCGAAAAAGTTTGCCATACAAAAAAGGAAGAAAAAACTTTTTAACCCTAATTTTGTTCCCTTATACGAAAGTCGTATTTGCTTGCCGGGAAACTTTTCAAAACTTTTTACACAAAAACGTTTTTGCGGTAGCACAGAAAAGTTAACATAAGATACAGCGAAACACCCTCACTTTAAAGAAAGCAATACAAAAAAATGTACAACCAAAAAATGCTACCTTCCTAAATTATGTCGACCAGTTACAAAGGACGAGAAATAAAAATAAAAAGAAAATAGGTTTAAGGATAATAAAAGAACGTGGACCTGTTCCTATATATGTACATACAGTGCTAAACTAGGCACTTTTTTTTTATTCTTGACGATGACGGTTCGGTGGAAGCGGGAGTTTTATTTTCTAAATCTTCTTTTATACTCGTATGTAGGAAGGTGTGTAGCTTTATTTTAACGGAGGGTGATAGGCGATGGTGGCTCAGTATAGTTTACGAAGATTATAAGACCTGTCCCGGAGGCGTTTTATGTTTCTCTTGTCTTATTTTAGGGTGCACACGTTTTTATTCACGTTATTTTTTTTGTTGGTTTTGTTGTACCGAAAATTTGTGAAACTGAAGAGTGGGAGAGTTTTGTTGTATACGTTTTTCTTTCTCAAGGGTGAAGTGTTAAAATTGCATAAATGGAGTCTTCTAGTTATGTGTACCTACGCTATCTGGAGCATAAAAGTTTTAGAATTGTATATGAAAAAGTGTAATGTAGCTTTGGGGCGAGGAAATAAAAATTTATGAGTGACCTCATCAAGAAACATATTTCATGATTCTTTGACTTACAGATCATGAGTAGAAAGTACAATGTTTTGAAATTTAAGTATTTATAGTTCTTACATAACTCTTATACACCATTATGAATTTTTGAGTGGTTATTTTACTTTCTTTCCAAGGAAAGGTTAGATACACTTAAAAATTTAATAGTTACAATAATAATTAGTAGCTTTGTCCATTAAAGAGACAATTTTAACTATCATTTTTTTGGATGATTCAAAGTGATTACTGGAATTTTTTTAGAGGTTGATCATTGAAAATTTCTGTCATTGAACAAATTTAACGGATTAAAATCTACTAGAAACATTATTCTGATACAAATCTGTGTTTTTGAAAATGTATTAAATTGGAAAATAAATCAGTAAAACAATTCCATTAGTTTTTTTGTCATACATATGTCATAGAACCACCTGTTCAGGAGTTTCCGTCAAAAAAAAAAAAACGATAAAATAAATTTGTATCAAAAAAAAAAATAATTGTGCAGTTAAACTTTTTCTCAAACAAAAATTTCTTAAACCATATCCAACCAATCAATGTAAAATTTTGCGTTTCGAAACAAACAGAAACGCAGTTAAATCTCAATTCAAATATTTGTCTGCAAAGATTGCAATAATAGCTAAAAGTGAGTCTTTAAAGCGTTTTGGATAAATTGGTTCCGGAAACTTATGTTTTGGAAGTAGGACACTTGCTCAAAAAAAAAGTGGAAAATATTTTCGGAATTAATAATCACATATGCGCTATCGCAAAAATGCCACAAGATATTTGCATTTCCTGAAATTGTGCAAGAAATTTTTACTTTCATCTAAATAAGCTACTATGTATCTTCAAAACCTTGGCCCACTGTTATTTTAACCGATTATACTCTAGTAAAAAGCCAAATGCATTTCTCCCCCTAAACAATAATAAAAGAAAACTTATGAGCCCAAATTCGTACTTACTGTGAAGTACAGAAATGTATTCTTCAGCCGTACTTTGCGAATGTGGAATGCTTTGCAACACTCTGTTTTTCCACTTCACGACACTGTTCAAGTTCATTTTATACGTATTAAGAATTCTTTAAAAATGAGTTTTGATATCATAGAAATTCACTTATAGACAACAATGCGTCCGGTTATTCGGAACCTAGTATCAAAAACACTTGAGCTAGCATTAAAATCTAGTTTTATATTGATGCAAATCGCAAGGACAGTACACACGCCAAATATTTTTTTTGATCATAAATAAAACTTTCCCACTTTAAGAAAACA
Source organism: Eupeodes latifasciatus (assembly GCA_920104205.1). Classification (NCBI taxonomy): domain Eukaryota; kingdom Metazoa; phylum Arthropoda; class Insecta; order Diptera; family Syrphidae; genus Eupeodes; species Eupeodes latifasciatus. Next base: position 186,636,644 of record OV049926.1, on the reverse strand, counting down.
ATTCAAACGTTTCGAAATAATAATAAAACTCGTAAACAGCTTTCAATATTTCCATTTGCCATGTTTTTATCTTAACAAATCTAGTCGTTGATCTATGATTGCCTCCTATAACCTCTTCGATTTGTCTTAGATGAAACAAAACAAAACCTCAACACCTACCGTGGTCTGGTCTGGTCTGGTCGTGGTGGTATGGTATTCAGTATTCACGAGCGACGAGCAATGAGCGTGTTCGAAGACCCATAGCACACAACGAACTTAACCTCTTGGGTCAATGGACATCGTCATTCATTGCCTCCTTGGTACTTGGTACTTGAAAGTTGGAACTCGGTGGTGTGGTATACCATCATAGGAACACACCATAAAGGAACACACCCAGTTTTCCATGCACTATTAAACGAATGTTTTTCACCTGGGCCTCGCTCGTACATAAAAATGATCGTACATTCCGTGGGAGTGGGTGTGGCACCATCCACATCCACAAGACTATGATTCGCGCTACATCTATCAGCAGAGAATTCCAGATGCTCGCTGCAGCGCACAATTCAAATTATCCTCTGTCTCACAAGAGCGCTAGGATATGATGTCCGATGGTCATCCCGCGCTAATTAACAACACAAATGTTGAATGTTGTTTGTCGTTGTATACTCATCGAAGAGCGAGAGTGCTGGAGCAACAATGTGTCTACAGTTTTGGTCGTTTGTTTGCCTCTTTGTGCCAATCTCAATCTCCTATGTGGTCATCTTGGTGGTTGGACAGGCTTTTAATTACCAACTCTCTGGCGATCTTATGATCTCCGACTTGGGACTTGAACGTGAGGATTCTTTAGAGCTCTTCAACGTGCTCACACCCGAATGACTTCTGCATGGCATTTCTATGATTTATGATGCTGCGAAAGTTCGACGCTGTGTCCTGTTGTTGACGCCAAGAGGTGGTGGATTATGTGTGCTATCTGCGGCAGTCAGTAAGGCTGGTCGCTCGTCGCTGGTGAGCTACCGTGAACGGTTCTACTGCATCACGATGCGATAATCCGAAGGATGTCAGACTCCCTGGTTATCTACCTACACTTGAGTGTTCGAGAGTGATCAACGACTACTGTTCAGATTTTACCATATTTTGCTGCGCAGAAAGATTGTTGCAGAGATGCAGTTAGCACCTGTCGCAGGTAGATTATTTATCATGTGCACCAAACAGAGGACATGGAATCGCAAAAAATAGTCATCTATTAGATTCGAGCGAGGTATTATATATGTCGCGTCCGTCGCGTCGTCGTTGTCGTTGATTGCCACCGCGCTGGCGCTGGCTGCTGCTAGTTGCTGCTGGTGCTGCGCGCATCGCCATCAGAGAAAGATTTTTGTTGTTATGGGATTTTTTTTATCTTGTAGTGATTTTCGAACGGTGACTGGCGACATTAATTACGCAATGGTACCTGATGGCAGCCACAAACGAACAAACTCGAGATGAGGTGGACTATCACGCGATAAGAAAATTGTGATGATGCACTTTTCCCACAGACTTTCGAAGCAATGTTAAAGTTAAAGTTGCGTTTGTTTTGCTTGCGGCCGCGGCCGGCCGGCGCTGTGTCTCTGAGGCTCAAGCTAAAGCTGACCCCGGGGGTAAAGATATACACACACAATAATACTAATTATACAGAAATTAAAATTCATGATATTTTGTCGATAAGAAAAAGATCGTTTCTCTTTTGCGGGACAAACTGTTAAATTTTTGATAAAACTTAATTGCTTACTTACTTACCTACTTTTTAGTGAGAAATCTAGATAAATATTTGATACTTGGAAATGTGGCGGGAGAAATGCGGCAGAAGAAATTTTAGACCTTTACTACTTTTCTTTAGATTAACAGGATTCGACATTAGTGCTTCATTTGTTGGAGTATCAAAATAATATCAATTTCTTTAATATTTATTTGAAAGAGGCTTTGATGAAAGAAATCTGAAAGAGTCTCGAAAGAGTCTCGAAAGAAATATCAGCTTTGTATAGAAATTAAGATGGATTGAACTTTTGCTACCCCCCTTCCTCTTCACCAATTCTGCCATAGTATTCCCACTTTCAGAAATGCTCATTTAGCTACCTATGAGCTCGATATTGGTCATACCATTAAATATAGAGTTTTTTTTTTAGCCGCGCACATCAAGAATGTCTTAAAACTCTTATATCAATTGGTACCTATTTTCTCAACAAGCAAACATTATATTTTTCACCTCATGTAGGTGTTTATTAGGGCTGATAATTTAAGAAGTGATCTAAGAAAAATTAAAATTATCTACAAGTTAATTCCCTGACAACTTTAAAAGGAGTGTACTTATTAAAAAAAATGTCAAGGCATTTTGTAAAGACCATTTAAATTCTTTTATAAATTATTTTAGCACATTGTAACGCAAAAGATGTTGTTAAGTTGAAGATTTAAAACATTTTAGTTATTTAGAATCAATCTGATACATATAGAAAAATTATTTCGTTTTTTTAAAGATCCCGTAAAGGCAGCTATTCCCTCAAAAACGCATGTTAATTTAATTGTTCAATAGCCTTAAATAAGTGATTTCTTATATCGAAGTTTTGTTGAAATATGATAGAAGATTACAATTTCTAGATAAATTGTATTACTTGCGAATGCATGTCTTGCCCTATTCAATATCTGTGACGCAATCACAAGTTCAAAAGTAGGACAAACCAGGAAAAACCTAGACCAAGGAATCCTCTTCAACATAAAACCTCCACAATCTTATATTGAACACCTTTATATTTTAAAAAAATAATCACAGAAAATATTTCTAGCACGTCTTCAAATACGCTAATTTGTATTGTGATACAAAACCACGATTCGATGCAGCCACGATCGAAAACTATAAAGTCTTTCAAGTACTTACTCTTATATTATATTCGAGAGAGTCTTCTATAATATAACCTAAACCTAACAGCTTTCCCTTATCAAAGCAAAACAATCTTTGCCGCATTCGATTCGATAACTTTTCGCACGCACATTTCTGAGGCTGATAGCTGATTTGCATAAAGGTTATGCAAGATTGGAATTGAAGCGTCGCGTCGCATGGCATCGTTGGTCGTTGTTGTCGATGTCGATGCATCGATTTTTTTAAAAGTGTTTTTTTTGTTTTAATATTTGAAAGGAGAAAAATGTGTGTGTGTTGTATGCCGTATGCAAATTATCTTGGGAACTAGGAAGTCGTTGTAATGGTGTTGTTTGTCCTCAATTGCATAATGCAGCCTTTGAATTTTAAGAAGGCACCTTTTGTACAATATTTTGTTAGAGTTTATAGTTACAAAGGAGTTAAGATGCATTATCTGAAGTGAAACTAAAGCCCTTGTTTCAAAAAACGTGTCATTTGAAGGTTTTTTCTTTTTTATATTTGTTTTATTTTTTCAAAGTTTCTCTGGGCTGGGTTGGTCAAAAAAATAAGTATAAAAAAAGGGAACCATTAGAGAAGCTATTCTGTCTTTTGTGTAACTAAAACTGACCAGACCATCAGCATGACACCAGCAGCAGTGTATAAAGTGTTACACTATAATTTAAAAAGTTCGGGTCAAACGTGTTACACTTCAAGTGGTGAGATAACAATGTTTGTGTTTCATTTTCCTTTTTTTTAGTTTTTTTGTTCTTCACTGATGCCAGAACTAAACTTTAAGAGTTAAGTGGCCTGGGGTTAAGAGCACGTTTTACTATATATGATGTTTGTTTTGAAAAATGTTGTTTTCTTTTTTGAGTACTCCTTTATTTGAACCATTTTAGGCCTTTTTTTCATTTTCATTCTAATATCTGGGTCACTTTTGTATAATATTCATATACATATGTATATATACGTGACTTGATGGACTTGAACTGGTATCGGTTGAAAGGTATTGTTCAAGATTTTCAAAAGAAAAGGATGCACTGGAAAATCTTGAGTTTAGATTTTCTCAATTTTCATTGAAGTTTCTTTTCTTACCTTTTTAACAGTTCTTAGGGAAAGTTTCATTTTAGCCTTTTTAACAATTTCTTTCACATTTGAAACGGTATTTAGTTCCAAACAGAATTTCAATTATTATTGGTACAAAAAAAGTCAAAGCTTCTTTTGTGTACTTAATTATAAACATGGAGAACTAGGAATGAATTAAGTTCTGGAAGACAAGTAGTTTAAAACTCCTAGTTCGGTTTTTGTTACTTAGGTTATATAATAGAACCAATTTCATTGAAGATTTGAAACAACATTTTTAAGTGCAATAAGTTACGTTCCCTTACTTTTTTGTATACTTTTTGCCTAAATAAAAACATTTTTATCTCAGAAATTTCACTTAATTAAATGCCAGGATTGTAAAAGAATGCAATCTTTTAGGAAAAAGGCAGGATTCTCTAGACCCACTTTTTTCGACTTCACTACCATCGTTTGATTAAAATCTAGATTTCAAATTTTCTTACGAATGCAATACAAATTTTCCATATAATTCCAATAAGTCGAAAAAAAACTACCCAAGGAAGTTACAAGCTTTACAAAAACCTAAAGTTTCTGAGATACATTTTGTTTTATTTCACCAAATAGCCTCCATCGTACACTCAAAAACTTTTCAGAATTAAAATTAAATAAATCACTGTTAATAATAGCCAACTTACACTGTTACTATAGAACCTATCGAGTTACTCTGCAGAAAATACCAGAGTTAGATTGATTAAGAGAAAATCGGTTAAAAACAACCAAGTACACGATTAAGGATCATTTCCTCTCCAAAAGGTTCTCCTGTAAATGCAAACTACCAACCTACTTGGTTAATATTAACCAACATACTTAACAATATACATATATACATTAACCAATCTACTTGGTTTTTAAGAACCAATATACTCTGTTGAATTCAGCCAACCTACTCAGTTTTATTGGCCATCCTACTTAGTTAATATATAGATATCTAGGTAAATTCTAGCAAACTTACTTTGTAGATTATAGTATAAAGTGCTTAACGAAGTAGATCGATTAGTAATAGCCTAAAAGCTTTATTAATAATAACCATGAAATTTGCTTTTTATAACCAAGTAAATAGGTAGTTTTCGGCTGAGAATATAAGTCAACGCTCAGAATATTGATCTTTTATAAATAAGGAAAAATGCTAACCAAGGGCGGATCCAGACTTTGCATCAGGGGGGTTCACACACTTAGATGAGTTTTTACTCACCGCTTAAAAATGTTCTTTAATGTTTTGTAAAGGAGGCTAACAAAATTTAAATAACATAATGTGTACGAGTATATTAACCTAACCTTTACAAATTTCAATCGCTAAAATGACAACTTTAGTTATCAAATTATTTTAGAACACTGTTGTCCAGCAAAGTATGGTCTAACTATTTAATATGTATGACTCCCTACATATGAAAGCATTCCTAGATTCCAAAAGTTTTTTAAATATGCCATATTTAAGAGCTAAAACACATGGTTTAGAGGGTGTTTGGTGCATTTTACGCAGAAATGTAAGAAATTGTTCTGAAACGTAGCTTTTTTTCCAAAAATAAAATATACTTTTCTTGTATCCATTTCTATTTATGCTAAAAACTCTAAAAAATTCAAAAATCCAGAAAATGAGAGAGGATCTGATGTGAAGAAATGTCGGGCTTTTTTGACGAAGTTTTTTCGAACTCAATTTTCGGGAGTCTATTATTACTATCGCTATCAGTCTGCTTAGTCGTATTTTGATCTTAAAGGAGTCAACAAAACTTAAAAATTTTAGAGAGAAAAATGTTTAGTTCTTGAATTTAAGGAAATAGGTGCTTTTAAGTACATAATTTTTCTAAAAAATTAAATTAAAACAAATTAAGGTATAAACAAATAAGTTGGGAAAAAACGTTTGTGTGGCACTCACAAATTACACGTTTCATTTTTTAAGATCTTTTAAGATCTTTTGTATTCAACAAAAAAGTCTTATTAAAAATATTTCCTATATATTAAGATTGAAAAATGTACATACCTGCAAAATAAGTTTTTCTCAAAAATTTAAATGCCATTTTATTCTTCAAAAAATCTAGATTAAATTATTTTTTTTTTTCGAAAATCATTTTAAATTTGAAATTTTGTCTTAAAAATATTTTTGGTAAGCACTAAATAAAGAGCTTATAAATATACATATGTATGTACATTTTACATTTAAATTTCGTCAAAAAATGTTGACCCCTTTCTGAAATATCGAGTTTTGTAAACAAAATTAATATTCAAAAAACAAAAAAATACATTTTTGATCATAAAAAATCATCATCAATTTGATCATTTGATCATCAAAAATAACTTGCACAGAAAGAGAAGATTATTAAAATGGGTCCATTAGTTCTTGAGAAAACTTAAAAACAAAATAAAGGTTTTTGAGGGGTACCCTTCTGGGGCAATACCAAAATATGTTTTTCTTGTAGAACGAAGCCAAATTAAGAACACAAAATTTAGAGAAAGTTTTAGAAAAATCACATGTTTTAACCAAAAAATTTGTATGGGGACTGCTGTTATTTTTCGTATTAATAAAATGAAAAAAAAAAAACACCTTACGCTAATCGGCTGGAAACCTTTATTTCAATCAACACAATTGCTTGGACTGTAGGAGCCAGGAAAGACAGACAGACGGTCGTAATGTCATATTTGATTAAAAGCTCTAGTTCGAAATTGTTTACTAATGCAAAACTTACCATATACTCGTAGTTCCTATTAAGTATTAATCACTTCAGTATATATAGTTTTTATTGTAGCCAAAATTGCAATATTGCACAATTTACAGAGATTGACATACGCTATCTTACTTCTGCCAAATGATGAGTTTTTTTAATAAGTAGTTTTTTACAAATACAAATGTAATTGATGGAAAAGCTACGATTAAAAACCTTCATGTTCACTATTTATGTGTGTCAAAAAAATGTAAGTAATAATAAAATTAAAGGCTAGTTTAAGGAATTTAAAGGCAACTTAATATAAAATTGATGATCTCTTATTCAAGGTTTTTCCTTAAGAACCTGAATATTTGCTCTTTTTTTTAGAAACAATTTGCATGAAAATAATTTAAAGCATTCTTAAATTTTTTTTTTCAAATTCTAAATTGAGTGAAAACAAAAATTTTAGTTGTTTTTGACAGCAAACCACTTTTTGGTGAATGTAGTTAAATAACTAATAAATCTTTAGATGAAATCTTGACCTCATGACCCCTACGAACCCCCCCCCCTGGATCCGCCATTCATGCTAACCTTCAAGTTTACGGTGTTTTTCCGCCATAATAAAAGAGTCAAAGAGTTGCATTCTCATGATCATTAACCTAAAACATTTTTTCATTTCGAACAAAGACTTTAATTTAAGAAGTCTGCTTCTGAATATAGGGGGCTAAGTAAAAATGCATGAATGACATTAAGCTGATCAAGTTCATTTATTTATTATAACCTTTAACTAAAGGCAATTATTACAAATCGAGGGCTCCGGTTTTCTTTTTTAAGCAAAAGTTAAAACATGGCTGTTTTTTAAGTTATAAAAGTGTTAAAAATTGCACTTGCTACAGAACTTTAAATCTTTTTTTCTCCCCATTAAAAGGTGATTAAAGCGATGCGTCGGTCGCTGGCATGGCGGTGTGAGAAAGTGAACCTATATATTCATTGATTTAAGAATAAAACATCTTCCTAAAATTAAAAAGTGAAAGGTAACAAATTATTGAAAGAACCTGCAGACCCTATACTCGTATATACGAACTATAGGCTATGGCTATATAAATTTTACCACTCAACAAAGTGTCTGTTGCACTGTTGCGCAAATTGATTGGACCATGTCATTGTTGAACATCTTCCCAGACACCTGTCCTAACTCGTGATCATAACTCAGCTCTGAGCTGAGATCGCCAGCTAAAGTAATCAGAATCACATACTTAGGTACTAAAAAGATACACCAGCATCATCAGATGGTCTTTTTCTCAGTTCATGTCAATTTGTCCTCTCATTTTTCATTTTCCACCTTGAAAATGATTAAGAAGTACCCAAAGAACCAACCAAGACACTGAGTGTGAGAGAGTCCTGATGGGCATCATGATGTGGTTCTTTCCTTCCATATATGCAATGAGTTCGGGAGTTTTATTTTATAATCACCTATGTTTGAAGTCTAAATTCCAGAAAGAAGCGACGGACATCGAATATCCCTAGCCTTGGCTTTATTACTGTAAACTACCTTACCTTTACGCACTCTCAGTCTCAGTGTCAGTCTCAGTCTAAGTCTCGAGTCTCCCAAGTCTTCAATTAAAAATACATTATAGTCAGCACCAACTTCAACAGCTCGGTGCTCAGTGCTGTGATGGCTGCTTAAAGGTGGAACACGTGATGTTGAGGGGTTGGACATTGCGTTATGTCATTGCTGGAAGGCGGAATGGATTTTTATCTTCTCGCTATACCAAAAAAACAAAAATACGATGTGTGTTGTTAAAATGTTAAACAATTTGTTCAGATACCAATTGCAAGGGAGACAAACTAAAATTTATATTTATACACAGGTAGAGGTACGTACCTTCGCCTATAAGATGGTATGCCTGGATAGGTTAGGTAGGTAGGTATATGGCGCCTTCTCATGTTACAGCCGACTTCCGGTTAGCGTGGCATTCATCTAATTAAGAGATAACGAGAGTTGTATACAACGATGTAATATTAAAGCCATTTCCTTATATATTTACCTTATTTATACCTACTTGAGTTAAGAGAGTCGGCTTAAGTTTATAATATAAAAGGGAATTTATAAGCCTTCTTATATAGAAACAACTTTATAATTACTAAGCGTATAGATGCTATAGAATCCCTCAATAAAGAAGTCAAAACGTTATATTTGACAGTTATAAGGATGGGAGATGAATTATGGACAAAAAGTTGGGAGCGTCAAGTGAAAACAAACATCATAATTACTTTAGGGTTTTGAATTTACAAGCTGAGGAAAAACTGGAAATCTTGTTAACACAAAATATAGGTATATAATCACTACTTGGTTAGTAGTTATGGAGATATAAATAAATCAATTAAATTGATATTACGGTAATACAAATGAAATTGGAGCATTTTAAACAGACTGTTTTAAGTTCGAGACAAGACATAAACAAAAGTGGTTTGAGGAGATCATACTTAGTTTTTGTGCTTAGATTCTTAAGATTTATTAAAGAAAAATCAAGGGTTTTAAGAATATTGATAAGAACTTAGCAAACAAAAAAAAAACAAATACCATTTAAAAAGTTTGTTTCTGGAGTTCTATGTTTTCTATGTTTTAATTTTGTATTAACTTAAAAATTACTAAGCAAAACACTTCTTGGAATACTAATTGAATGTTTTATCTGGAAAACCTTACATTTTTAACTTCCCATAAGTTATTATAATTGGTCCGATTTGTCAAATTGAAAATGTTGAAATTTCTTGACGTACACTGGGGCAAAACACCACTAAAGCTGGCATTTAATACAATTTTCAAGTTGAGCTTTGATTAAAACTACTGTTTTATTTTCTTTGTAAATATGATAGAGAATTCAAAATGAGAATGCGACAGTTAATTGGGAGCACGTGGTCTTTGCCAAATCGTCAAGAATGGAGCATTTGGTAATTTTTTTTATCGAAGCCAGACGTGTTTTTTTGTTTTGAGTGACAAAAGTAAATTGGGTGCAATTTTCAAAAAAAAAAATGTATAATAAAAAAAATGGAATCAGTAAACTCAGGTGTGTTGATTTTTTTAAACTTTTTTAAGAAGTTTTTTATTTTTGTCTTTTTAATATATGGTTAAATATAAAAAAAAATGTATGTGTTAATTTTTTATTTAGTTATTTAGTAAATTATCTAAGCGTTTAAGATGTGTTGGCCGTGACATGACGTTAAGTGTTGTATCAATTTGTAACAAGTGGTTTGTCTAGTTTTAGAATCTGTAAAGTTTTTTTGCAGATATTTGCAGTCTTAAGTACAGTTGGTTTTTTTGTTGGTGACGTCACTCTCGAAAAATATCGATTTTTTTTTATTTATTTCATTTTAATTACTCCTTAGACCGAACAACTTCCAAAACTTTGTCGATTGCAAGGGAAGAGCTGTATAATATAATGAAAAGTTCAAATTTGAAGGGATTAGATAGTCAAATTGAGTTTTTAAGGGAAGAAATTCAAAAACGGGTCCGATGCAGCGATGCTTCCAAAAAATATATTAATGACAAAGTAACAGAGTTCAAATCGAAATTTAAATCACGCTGGGAAAAAGCTTATCGGAAGGAAGCAACATACTTGGAAACAAATACTGCGTGGCTGAAAACACCTTTACTTTTTAAATTTTCTGTTGAGTCTAAGCGTGGTCGACCAAAGGTTGCGTTTGAGGAATCATCAGAAAGATCAAAACGTCAGAAAACGGAACTTTTGAGAAAGTCCACGTCTATCGCTGAGTTGACTTACGCAGCTAAAATGGGTTTGAGAGCTTCTGGGCAGATAGATGCTGCAAAGCTTATGCGTGACGTGACAATAAACCCAAATCATGCTGAAAAATGCAGAAATGCTTTGAGAGACTCAATTGAACCTACTTCAATTACTGGGGAAGAAGCTTTAGCAATGGTTGTTGAAGCAAATCTGTCACGCTTTCAATACGAAATTATACGATCTAAAGCTCCCAACGTATTTCTTTCATACAAAGTAGTTCAAGCAAGCAAAAAAAGTTGTTATCCAAAGCCTGAAAATATGAGTATATCAGAAATGTCTGTATATACGAATTTACAAAGATTGCTTAACCTTACAGTTTCTCGTTTGGTAACTGTTCAAAAAGATGTAATCCAAACTCTTAGGCATGAAGAACTCAAAACTATAAGCTTACGGGTATACTCCAAGTGGGGTTTTGACGGCAGTTCAGGCCACAGTTCGTATAAGCAAGCGTTTCATGGACTTGACGCCGATGACTCATCTGTTTTCATTACATGTGTTGTTCCTCTTCGTTTGAAATCAGGTGAAAAAATAATCTGGCAGAATCCTCGACCGAGTTCAACTAGATATTGCAGGCCACTTAAAATTGAGTTTCTCAAGGAATCGGCTCCCGTATCTGTAGCAGAAAAACGAAGAGTGGATAGTCAAATCAAAGAGCTTCAGCCTAGTCAAGTTAAAGTTGGTGACAATACTTTCAACGTTGAACACAATTTATTATTCACAATGATAGATGGAAAGGTCTGTAACACCATCACTGAAAATTCCTCTTCACAGAAATGTTTTATTTGCAATGCCACATCAAAAGATTTTAATTCCATTGATGCAATGAAAAATAGACCAGTAAAAACTGATAATCTTCAATTTGGTTTATCTGTGTTCCATGGCTGGATCCGTTTTTTCGAATGTCTACTTCACCTTTCATACAAATTAAAAATAAAACAATGGCAAGCTAGACAAGAAGAGCATACAAAAATCGTTGCTGAAACGAAAAAAGAAATACAAAAACAGTTTCGGGAGTGTTTGGGTCTGATCGTTGACAAGCCAAAGCCGGGCTTCGAAAATTCTAGTGACGGAAATACAGCCAGGAAATTTTTCGAAAATACCGAAATCTCAGCTGATATTACAAAATTAGATATCGATTTAATAAAAAAAAAATGCATATTATCATGACAGTGGTTGCTTGTGGTCATGAGGTCGATTGCAAAAAATTTCGGGAATTTGCCCATGAAACTGCGAAATATTACGTTGCTAAGTATCCTTGGTACTATATGCCTCCTACAGTCCACAAGTATCTCATTCATGGAAATGAAATTATTTCAAAAGCTTTATTGCCTATAGGACAGCTAAGTGAAGAAGCTCAAGAAGCACGCAATAAAGACTTCAAAAATTATAGAGAACATCACTCCCGAAAAAATAGCCGGAAAATTACAAATGCAGACATTTTTAATTTGTTCCTATTGTCATCGGACCCCGTTTTAACAAGTCTGCAAAGAGTTCCAAAAAAAACTTCAACATCTGCCTTAGGAAGCAATCAACTTACTAAAATCGCCAAACACACCAAATCAAAGTGGTATTGATCTGATAAATGAGAGTGATGAAGACGAAGAAGAATAAATTTGTATTTCTATTATTTATCTTATTTTTTGTGAATGTTAATTAGTACAAAATATGTATGATCCAAATTGTTACGTTTTTATAATTTTAAATCTTTTGATATTAAAAAAAAAATTAAAAAAGGCGTTTTTAGTAGGCGTGTCCTCATTATTTTTTAAATGTGCAAACTATCATGCTCTAAGTAACCGTGCACAATTTTCAAAATTTTGAAATTTTCAAATTTTGAAATTTCAAAAAAAGTGGGCGTTTTAGTAGGCGTGTCGAGTGGTCGGGCTTAAAAATATTTATGAATGGTGTCCCAAGCTATCGTGCAAAATTTCAGGTTCCTAGCTGTAACGGCTGATTTGATGCCACAAATTAGGGCATTCTGCCCCAGTGTTCCGTACGTTCGCGACTTTTTTTTTCGTCGTCCATAGCTCAAGAACCAGTAGAGATTCAAATAAATTTTGTTATACAGATAATAATGCAGAAGGACTCTCAAAAGAATTGCGTGGATGGTTTTTTTTTGGTTAATCCTAAATATCTTACGAACCAATAACGCTAGAGACTTGAATTAAATTTTATATTATATATTGTAACGTGATACCAAACAAATATATTTTTGAAAAAAAAATCAATTAAAGGTTTTTTATAAATCAGAAAAACTGAGAACAAAAATATTTGTCACCTCGAAAATTTTACGAACAAAACATGATGTTATCTCCAAAATGATTTTTTGCAACGAAGAATAATGTTTTTAACATCTGGTAAAATTTTAAGAAAAATCGAATTGACAGTATTTTTTTATAAAAAATAAAAATCTAAACAAAATATTACTCAAAGTTGGTAAAAATTGATTTTCGACTGAAATATCTTTTTAAAAATTGAGATTATGGCTTAAAACTAATTTTATCTGATAAGAAATATTGTTTTCAACATTCGGATACATTTTGCGGAAAATGGAATTGACAGTTTTTTTACAAACAATAAAAACCTAAAAAAAAACAATGCTATAACACTTGATAAAAATTTGCTTTCGGCTCAAATATCTTTTCAAAAATTAAAAAATATTGGCTTCAAACTATTTTTATCTCACACAAAATATTGTTTTCGACATTCAATAATTTTTTTATAAAAATCCAACACAGTTTTTTTCATAAACAAATAAAATCTACAAAAAAAAGTATCTACGCAAAATTGGTAAAAATTGATGTTCGGTTTTTGATATCTCGTGAATAATAGAAAATATCGGCTTGAAATTAATTTTATTCATCCAATTTGTATTTGTTTATATTAGAAATAAAAACTTTTAAGAAATGCTACTAAAATTGGTGAAAATTGGTTTTCGACTAAAAATCTCGTTAACTAAAATAGATTTTGAAATCGAACTATTTCATCATATGAAAAAATATTGTTGTTAATTTAAACATTTTTTAAATAATTCAACTGACTCCTCTTTTAACAAAACACGAAAACCTACAAACCTTTTAAGACAGCCAAATCGACAGACTATGGATGGGAAGTTATTAGTGTGGGTCGCATCCCAGCCTCTTTTTATGTTTGGAATTCATCGTACAATGTTTTCTATGTTTTATTGCAAATGACAACTCCGTCCAAATTTGTACAGAACTTTTGGTGTTAAATGAGTCATTGTTTATTGAGTTGGCCCTAATTATCCGTTAATTTGACGTTATATGTTAAAGTTTGTATGTAAGGGATTTATTGGTCTTTTAGGCGTTTGTTACGACACCAGATTTAAATCTTTGCATACTTATAACAAAAAAACAAGGTCTTTAAAAATATTAGCAATTTAATTTCGCAGAAAAACTCATTTTAGTTGAAATTTCGGAATGTCTCATTCACATTTAGCAGCAACTTCAACAGATCATGCAATCATAACTCGATACAATCTCTTAATGGGTCATTAATTTCATGCGCGCAAAGCTCTCTTTCATATACCCCCACCATACTTACCACGTCAACACCATCCGCACTCTGAACACGAAACGCCACACCATGCATCGACCTCCATACCACGCCATCCATCGCCACACAGAGTACGATGGCAGCAAAGCAATAATTTAAGTCTTAATTAAAATGAGTTAGATAGGTATTCCACTTTCCATAGTTCACTCGCTGTCGTTCTTATTCCGGTGATTTATGGATTTCCAAACTCACGATGACCCATCGCCCATCGGTCGTGCACTTCAATCCCCAGTCCGAGTCCCAGCTCGCCTCGACGGCAAGAAGCCCGTACCCCCGACCATAGCATTGCATTGCACAGTCCGACCCCAAAGGTGAGTGGCAGAATTGTCAGACTAAGCTATCTCGGTTTGGAGGAGACGAAAGCAACAACTTCATCTTGTCGGAGATTGTTTTTGTGGTAGGTTGTTGTGTATATCGATGAAATTAAACGCAATTAAAAGGCCATAGATCTATCCGCCATCTGGTGATCGCGCACTGATCTTTCCACTCGATGTCGAAGACGAAGCCGAAAGTAATTCCTTTACTTTGCTCGATTGAGTACGCGACGAGGACGACGATGATAGGATAACAACGATGGTGATGGTGACATCAGTGACTGGTGAGTTACCATATATCCAGATCCAAGATCCCTCTCAATCTCAAGCCACATACCGCATCGCATCCTTAACAAAAAAAGACCACCACTCCGACACACATCTGTCGACATTTTAATAAAAGTCAAAGTGAATTTTCTTTACGACAAAGATGGAGCATCGACGACATAAAACGCATCCGCTCTTCAATTAAATTCACTTCACATTTAGTCCTCGTGATCTTGATATTGCGAGCAGCAGCGTGACATTTCGCTTAAATATAAGTCCAGTCTGATAAGACTTGAGATGTGTCTGTCTGTCTTGCTGTCTATATACCTCTATACCTCCGCCTATACCTCTACTTTTACCTGAATGCCATGCCGCGCGCTGCGCCACCACCGCCGCCGCCACCGGTTGGGCCGGTGACATTGGAGGGAGGTTTTACAAGTATATTGGTCCCAATCCCAAAGACAGTAATGGCACATCACATCAGGCAAACAAAAAACAACAAAATACCCAAACTAAACCAGTATCTACACCCAAACCCGCAACTTTGTCAAAAGGATGTTTGTTGAGCTTTGCGTGAGCCTTTAAAGACGCCGGCCGGCCGACTAACCATCCACATTGCATCGAAGACTGAAACTTCGAGAGAGTGGCATGCAACGAAGCTCAACAACGGGTTCGATGGGAAGTGAATCGAAGATAAAGGGTTTTGACTGCTCCTGCTATACAAAACGGCAGCAACAAGCAACAGATGCAGCTGCATCAGCTTTAGCTATGTTAATGTAGGTCTTGGCTCAGACTAAGGCTCAGTCTCAACGTGATCGTTTATAAAAACAAAAAAAAAAAAAAACGACAAAGGGGGAAGACTTGAGAAGCATCATCAGGAGACGATGAAAATGAAATTCTCCGTTTTGCGTAGGAAAGTCAAACGCATTCGAACTGAATCAGCTTCAAGATTTTATCTATTCATGGTGACACGCATGCAGAATGCAGATCTCTTGATGGCACATTATCCAATTAAAGGGCATCGATGCAACCTTTTCTTTTTTCGTTTTCTCAATTCAAATTGTTTCTTAGATCGATTTGTGTGCAATTGGTTTTTGGTTTTGAAATTCAAAAACACATTTTTGAAGAAAAATTAAGGCAAAATTTCGGTTAGATCACACAGCTTGTGTCAGAAGCCCTAACTTTTAAACTAAGTTCGCGACTTCACCCTAGATTTGGAGGATTAAAGTATGAAAATGATTGGAGGTAACAACGATTTTAAATGTTATTACTTTGAAACACTTTACAGCGACTTCTCTTTAATGACCGAAATATCATAAATAAATTGTCAAACAATTCTTTAGAAGACTTTGACCTGCTTCAATAATCAAATCTCCGTTGAAGACATTCATAAAATCCCCCCAAGTCAAAAGCCAAACAAATATAAAATCGAAAGTTCTCGTCCTACCTTCAACAACGAGAACAACAACAATCAGCGAATGGACAATTTATAATCCCCAAGATGGTTTCACTGAAGCACAGGAACTACTTCACCTACTGAACCAACCTCAGCAGGAGAGATTGTCATGAGCGAGCTCTTCACTGTTTGTTCGCTGATGGCGCTGCGGCTAGATGGTAGTTGGCTGGCAGTGGGTCAGGATCTTTAGTGCGGGATCAGTGTATCAATGCAACTGCTGGCTAAGGCTTGCTATACCAAAGGCTTACTCTCCTCTCTTCCGCCATCTGCCGCCAACACCAATTTATGAAGATGACTTTCATTTGATCGTTTGTTTGGTGGAAGTTACTCCGTGATTGTTTGGGTTGTGGGAGAATTTTCCATCAGCGACAATATTTTCCATAGCGGACTGAAGGCAGGACAGTGGAAAACAGTGCGCCCGCCAGAGCAAATTGTTTTTCCACGCGCAGTGAAGGCGCTCCGAAATGGTATGACAACGTCACAGCCACAGTGGGTTCTTGTTAGTTTGGTTTCTTCAAGTCAGTCATGATGCTCTTCTCAGCTTAACTCATGGTGAAAGATATTTTGAGGTTACGGTGCCTAAATAATTGACAATCGTGATCAATTTAATGTTAGATCGTTGATGGAGGCAGTGAGTCTTTGGCAAGGTTGCTCACGAGTTTTAAATGAATCAAGTGAACAATAACAAAATAAAAATTGTAAAAATTTCGTCAATGAAAGTTTTCCCGCCGCGAATGCATTTATTATAACGATGGCAATGATGACTTTGCCAGTTCTGACAGAGGAGAGGATTATTGATTAGGTAAATAGAATTTTAGTGTGAGAGTGAAATATTTGTTTTATTATTAAAACCAATTCATTAATTTTTTTATAATTGGGAATCGTTAAGATCTTTTCTTCGCTTTTTTACCTAATTCTTGAAAGTTTGCTAGAAAGTTTTGGTTTAAGTTGATGAAGGTTCGTTGCGGTTGAAAAAAGCCAATGAAATACCGCGATTTCTTTTTCTGCTTAGTTTCAAAAATATTCTTCCGTAATATTCGAAGTTTCAGGGACACCTATCAGCTTATAAATTTATTCTAATCGGTGCGATTTTTCGTATTTAGAATGTTGACATTTCTCGATGGTTAAGGGTCCATAGGATCTAAATCAAAGGTTTTTAGAGAGATGTTTGGGTGAATACCTTTTTTTGTCGACCATATCTCAAGAATTCGTAGAGATTTTGACTTCAAATAAAAGATGCGAAAAAGGATTTTCAAAAAATCAAACTACTAAAATGAACTCAAATTTCTAGTTTTAGTTGGGTATTAATTTTCTTTAACAAATATCAGACAAAAAAAAAAACAACTTTTATTTGGAAACGTTGAGCCTATGTGTTAATTTTTCCCATTCTTAAATCTTTTACAAACTACTTAAGAGGGTATAGGTTCTTAAAACCTTTTAAACGAAACGTGTCCCAACCACTATTTACAAGTTCATTGCATCCAGACATCTTTCTATATCATAAAATCCAACATCCCCATTTCTCTAAATGAACAATTCTTCCATTTCGAAATCATAAAATTGGGTCACCTCACCATATCACCATTGTCCTAGATCTTTAAGCAAAGACAATTGCAAACATTTATTGACTAAAATTCTTTCACCATATAGCTTCAAAGATACCTTCAAACCTACATCATCATCAAACCAGCAGCTACATATACGAGTATAAGTTACTTCAAAATAAAATCCCAAGGTCGAATTTGTTCACATGGGACAATGGCATTAGGTACATTTCATCCACAGTTTCTGTTTCCTAAATGTCAATTCAATATAGAAGGTATCCATTCCATTATTCCATTTGAATAGCCCCAAAAAGCTTAAACACTCAAACCTTATACAAAAGACAAACTAAACAAAAAATAGTTCAACTAGGTCATACTCAGAATTCACCATCAGCAGTGTTAAGTGAAGTGGAGAGAAGTGGGGTGAAGTGAAGTGATGTGAACGTGAAGCCCAAATAGGCGGGTTAGGCCATCATACTGTGTAGATATTCTGATAGCATCTCTATAATACATATTATACCTATCCATCGATATCGAGATTCCCATAAATTTTTATCTGGCAAACGGGTGCTTGATTTTGAGCTATGATTAAGGTTCTAACTTTGGACATTTGTTATATGTAGTATTCTACGAGTATCTCGTTCTCTCACTCTTTCATTCACCCTTCTTTACTAGGTTTATCTATTGTTTGATTATGACGGGAGCGAA
The DNA here is from genome assembly GCA_920104205.1 of Eupeodes latifasciatus. Classification (NCBI taxonomy): domain Eukaryota; kingdom Metazoa; phylum Arthropoda; class Insecta; order Diptera; family Syrphidae; genus Eupeodes; species Eupeodes latifasciatus. The sequence goes on along the minus strand of OV049926.1, from coordinate 186,618,352 downwards.
GCCGAAACTGACACACAAAACGTGATTTAACAATCGAAAAATATGTGACCTTTGATGGTTAAAAGCATGGATCGGCGCGGCGGGGCGGCGCGGCGCTAAAAAATGTTGTTTCATCTTAAAGAGTATAGTTACTAGATACTCCTAACTCGTATCGTTTCTAAGCCAAAACAGCGGAACTCCCCCATTATATGAAGGGAAATCAATAATACATATAAAACTGCTACTTAGGGATTGGCAGAGGAACACCAGGGACGGATTTATTCTTAAAAATTAGTAAAGCAATAGGCGCATAAACTTAAAGAAAAAATCAGATGGATTTCCAGTTAACTTCACTTACAAGAACCTTTCATTAGATAAAACTGTTGATATCTGTAACGCTTTCGCAACAAATTTCCGTGAATCATTTGTTAATAGCCCTGAAGAAGTTGATGAAGTATATTTTCATAATCTTTACTCCTTTTCGGAAACTAGCTGTAGTCACATCCCTGTGCTACAGAGTACGGTCCTTGATCTTTTATCCGCGTTGAATGATGATTGGTCAGCCGGTCCCGATGGTATTCCCCCGATAGTATTAAAAAAATTGTAGTAATGCTTTAGTTGAATCCCTTACGTTCTTATTCAAACTTTCAGTCATTTCTAACACCAATTTTCAAGAAAGGTAACAGGGTGGATATAACAAACTACAGGCCCATTGCAAAGCTTTCTTGCATTCCTAAATTGTTTTAACAAGTTGTTTGTAAAAGTGTAGCATTTTTTAGTAAAAATCTCATTTGCGAACAGCAACATGGTTTTGTGAGAAAAAACATGAACCGTTACTAATCTCCTCACATTCTCAAACATACGAGTATGTTCAAACGCTTTAGAACAAGGTTATGAAGTTGACTGTGTATACACTGACTTTTCCAAAGATTTTGACCAACTTAGCAATGGAATTATTTTATTTAAACTTAAAGCTCTTGGTGTTGCACCATTTTTTAGCTTGGATCAAATCATACCTTAAAAACAGATCCTATGAGGTAAAATTTATAAATTGTCATTCTGAACCTTTTGTTGCTCAATCTGGTGTTTCCCATGGAAGCCATCTTGGCCCTTTTCTATTCATCCTGTCTATTAACGACGTATCGTCATGTCTACGCTCAAGTGAAGTTCTTATTTTTGCTGATGACATGACAATTTTTAAGATAATAAAGTCCACCCAAGATCGTATCCTTTTACAAGCCGACATTGATAGTTTCACATTTTGGTGTGTGTAGTGTAAAATGCCAGACGATAAATTTTACTAAAAAACGAATCGGTAGTGTATTTGATTATTATATATTTCAGCAAAAACCCTGTCGCGTCTCAACATTTAAAGATTTAGGTGTTCATTTCTGTTCAAACTTAGAATTTACACATTGTAAATAAAGCAAGTTCTATGCTTGGTTTTATAAAACGCTGGGCAAATGAGTTCAATGATCCCTATGTTACTGTGCGATTATAAAAACATGAATTTATTTAGATAAAATAATAAAACTAATAAAAATAATCAAATTTATTAATCAATGTAAATTCAGCTTTACATAATATATCAGTATTGCCAACTTTTAAATTTCAATATAAACTTATCGAAAATATAAAATATGTAATTCAATGTCAAATTAAGGTTAACATAAATTAGGCTAATACATTACGATTATATATCTACATTTTTTACTTTGTAATAAACTTTTGTTCGTAAAGCAACATTTTCCACAATTTGGTTTTACTTGATTTGATTCAGTTTTCATTTTTTTCTTAATTTTTACATATAAATTCTTGTTCAAATTAAACATTGGTCCTTCGAGCCTTCTTTTAAATATATGATTTCAAAATTAATTAAATAATTTAATTTTATAACTTAAATATAACATCAAATTTAAAAGTTCAAATATACATGTTAATTGGTCATACTTTTATAACCTCAAAAGTGTTAAAGTAAATCTGTGACAATACAATTTACAAATAATAATTATTTAAAAACTTTAAATCTACTTAATCTAAATTGCGATACAAAAATCGCAAACAAATTGCATCTAAGCAATATTAACATCAACGAAAGCGGCGGCGGCGACAGCGGCAGCGACAGCGGCATCACCAGCAGCATCAATATCTACAAAAAAACGCAGTAAGTCTAGCTTGATTTGTGTTGTAAGCTCGTCAATATTAATTGTGTGGTTCTATCTGTAAAATAAAGATATTTTATTAACAAAATGGACCGTAAAGGTTTTAAATATGGTGAACTCCAAAAGGGAATTCTCAATAAAATAGTGAGAGACCTTGAAAATTTTAAAAAGTCACCTAAAGAACGCTTAACAAAGACGCACATATCATCAGGATGCTTAGACAAGTTGAATGACGATGAAAAATCGGCCAAATCTTATCATGAGGCAATTGTTGGTGGAGGTTGTCTGGAAGAATGCTTAAAATTAGAAGATTTGAAGGTTATATATGACAAAATTACTGATATTTACCTTGACTATAAAGCCATTTTAATGGAGTCTTTGGAAAAAATTTCGACGCCTACGCCTGCAGTCAAGTTGGACGACAAAGCTTAAATTACTTCTGTTTGTGAAGGACAGCGATCTGCCCATTCAGAAGTTAGGTTGCCTCGCATCGATCTTCCTAAGTTTGATGGTTCATATACCACCTGCCGGCCATTTTATGACAGATTTTAGGCTCTGGTCCACAACAACAAAAGTTTGACGGATTTAGATAGGCTCCATTTTCTGCAGTCTTGTTTAACTGACGACGCAAAACGATTCCTTCATAACTTATCTGTTGAAGCTGCCAATTATGAGAAGTCATGGACACTTTTGAAGGAAAGATATGATCACAAACGCATTCTGGTGCATATCCAAATGCAACAACTTTTTGTACAGTCTCCACTTCCTCGTGAAACTGCTACAGGTTTAAGAAATCTTTTATATACTACAAAAGAATGTTTTATTGCGTTGCAAAATATGGATGTTCCGGTTGAAAAGTGGGACATTGTTCTCATCTGGTTCATTAACCAGGAATTGCCGTCGGCTACTCAAAAGCTGTGGGAAGAAAGCTTAGGTGATAAAAAAGAACTACCAACATTTAATGAATTTACTTCGTTTTTGGAAAAACGTTTCCGAACTCTTGAAGTTTTCGATCAAAGGGACCAGAGTACTTCAAATTACAATAAATTTGATCCAGAAGCTAATGCGAAATTGCGTTTTCCACTGAAGTCCAAGGTTTTACTTGCTAAGCAAAAATTTAAGCCTGCTAAACCAGCTGTGACGAAAATTTTAATATGTAAATTATGTAATAAAGAAAAACATGCCTTGAAAAGATGTCAACAATTTTTAAATATGGACACCATTGGTCGTACAGATGTTGTTCGACGGTTGGAAGTATGTGAAAATTGTCTTTCTTATAGGCATTCCTTAAATGAATGTCCAAGTCCACTATGCTACTTCTTTTGTCAGCAGAGACATCATTCTTTGTTGCATGTAAACAAACAAATACAGAATAACAATTTCCAAAGAAATCCTGCGCAACCTTCTTCGAGAATCCCAACACAACCGAAAGCAACTACCTCAAATGTAGTTCAAACAACTATGAACGCAAACGCCTTTGAATTCCAACCCAACAATGATGCTCAAAATTCCACCACCTTGAACTATCACACTTCATATCGTGATCGAGATTTCTCTCACCAAGTGCTATTAGCAACCGCTATAGTTAAGGCCCGTTCTTCAGACGGCCGGTTACATTTTTTGAGAGCCATGATTGATACAGGTTCCAAATCTTCATTCATCACTGAAGAAGCTGCTCAGTTGCTTAAGCTTAAAAAATTGAGGACATGTGTCGAGGTATCAGGGCTGGGGTTGGTCAGTAGTGGCACCTCGCAGAACGCTGTACAGGTACAGATAATATCTTGCCACTCATCGTTTCAAACTGCCTTACAGGCATTCACTTTTAAGTCGCTTACTGGCCTTCTACCAACCCAAAGAATGGTACCTGACACATGGAAACATCTAATTGGACTTCCGTTGGCAGATCCACATCTCCACGGACCTGCACCCATCGATTTACTTTTAGGCAGTGACGTTTGTGCCCAAATATTTCTACCAGAAATTAAACGTCCGGAAGACGGCACCGGACCGATGGCATAAAAAACGGAATTGGGCTGGATTGTGCTATGAAGAGTTTCAACACGTCCACGTCAACAAATCCACAGTTTCTTTCAAACAACTGATTTGAACCTTCAACTACAGAAGTTTTGGAAAATGGAAGAGTTACCGTTTCAAGTCCATGAGACCGAAGAAAACGTAGCTTGCGAAGCACATTTCGAAAAATATACTCGACGTTTAGCTAATGGTCGATACCAAGTAAAAATGCCATTCAAAGATGGGATCCAGTCGACAGATGGCATATCGACGCTTTCTTCATCTTGAAAAGAAGCTTGAAGCTAACTCAACTCTTCGAGCTGACTACATAAAATCTATTAAAGAGTATGAGACACTCCATCACATGGAGCAGATCAGTAGCGATGATGAAATACTCAACACACCAAACCACTTCATCTTACCACATCATGATGTGATTAAGGAATCAAGCACAACCACGAAGACTCGAGTTGTTTTTGATGCTGCTTCCAAAGATTCGAATGGAAAATCTCTCAATGATTATCTTATGGTTGGTTCAAAGTTACAAACATCTATTATAGATCTTGTCATACGATGGCGAACACACCGATATACTTTTAGTTAATTGCTGATTAAAAATTATTTTAAATGTTAATCCGAAGAATCTAAAACGCATCCATAAATGTTTGAAATTTAGACAGACTTTTAAAATAAGTTTTCGAATCTTATTCCAATCTCATTGTTTCAATCCTTTAGACTGCAATAGTCATAATACACACCCTTCTAACTTTGTCAGAAAAATTAGCAATGTGTTTCCTCCATAAACTAGTTCCAATTTAAAAGAGCCGCTGAATGCATTCATCCTGACTGACGTTTTATTTTCGTGTGTTTTCGTTCCGTCATAATGATTCATGATTGGACGTCGTATATTTTTCTCCAAGGGGACAGTTATTGATGTCATTGTTGTGCTTCATTGAAACTAATCATGGGATTTGTTTTGATAGTTCGTTTATAGCGATCATTGAAAAATTCTGTCACTTAAAAACAATTCTGGATTGACATTCACCAGAAAAACTGTAAAAAAATACACTTGGCTTAGTCTGCATCGCACCAAATCCGCTCCTGAAATTAAGCAATTGTTTCATAGCTTTTGTGTGCAATTTTCAATTCAATTTACAATACCTAAGCCATATTTCCTTCAAGATTCTTTACACAAAAGAAAAGACACAGAGCTGAGAAGAGGAAGATTGTTCATGCGATAAAGTCCCAATCACTGTCAATCGTTTGAATAGTGCTCCTTTAAGTTTTTTTTTCTTTGGTTTTTTGGAATGAGCTCCGCTTCCCCCTTCATAAAAAAATATTTCCTTCAAATTTTAGTTTTACACTTTCGCGAAAATTGTCATCCTCCTTGTTTTTCAAAAAGGGCACTGAATTTTAAGGGGAAGACATCACTAGAAACATAAAATCATAAAAGGAAAGTATAAAATCATAAAGTCATGTCTGCTTCATTTGACAAAATGATATAAATTTCAAAAACGGCTGAATTTTATGAATTGACAAAAGCCCCTTCAATTTTACTATACCTACAGCAAAAAGGATTGTATACGCGTACATAAGTAAAATTCAGTGAAAATTTTCAAAGAACCAACGAGAGGACGACGACGCAAGACGCGAAGCTGCTAGGAGAAGTCAGGAAGGAAGAAGTTGTTTTAGCTATAGCCATATCTTGATAGCGGTAATTTGGAAAAGTTTCCTTAAAAAAGCTAATTTGACTTGGATTTGATGGAGCTTTAGCTTCAATGGCAGTGAATATTGCTCCTATTCGCAAAAGTCGTAAATTTTCAAGATTGAATGATAAGACAGTAAAATTATGACTTTGAGGCATAAGAAAATGTCTTAAAATGAAAATTGATATTTCTTCTCATCGTCGTCGTTTTCGGTTGAAGTTGTCGTAAAAGGCTTACTTAGAGGATTTTCAAATTCAGCACATAGTATATCTTTTGTTATTTTTCGGAACTTGTCGAATAAACGCTTCTTTGGAGCTTCTATAAAGATTTGAGCCCCTAATTCGTGGTATCCTGTCCGGTTGGATTATTGCGCATAATTGGAAATAAATTGGCATCGGGTCCAAATGCTCCCTTTAGGAAAAGTCTTTTTTTTTTTTGTTTTTGGTATTAAAGTCTACTGTTTGAAAATGATAAAAACAAAATAATATTCTTCCTTTTGCAGGCGATGTTCGATTTTATGCTAAGGACTGTTGTTGTGAAACAAAAACCACAAAGTCCAAGAAAACCAGAACGAGAATCCCTCTCTATTCATTAATTCTGCCTGATCGGCTACCGCAAACCTTTACGCTTGATAGAAAGCCAAATCCCAGAAACCAAATTTGAAATGATGTAGCAAAGTAAAGATTTTGACTTCTGCATAAAGGTGCTGCTAAGTTGTGGCAGTGGCACGGCGGCGGCGGCAGTGGCGGGGTGTTTCAACATTTCATATAAAAATAAACAGCATCCTGGCCAGACTGCGATAGAACCATAAACATCCAACCAACCAACCATCAACAGCCATAAGCTATAAGATTGAAACCATGAAACCAGAAGCAGTGCGGTCGGTGAGTACGAATATATATCAAATTACCTATACTAGAATTAGAGAAGCATTGAATTGAAATTTAATTTAAATTGAAAGGAGTGAATGTTTGTTATGTTCTATTGTCTACCTTCTTAACCTAACCTATACCTAAGAAAAAAGGGGTCAACATTAAGATCTTTAAAATGATATAAGTTGAAATGAAAAATGTAAGCAAAATACGGGTTATGAATTTAGTTTTACTGAAGAATTGGTTCCTAAAACTTTAATCTCATACAACTTTCGTGTGGTATGGTAGCAAATTGTTGGTATTAGACAATTTTTAATTAAAGAGTGAGCTGTTACACAGTTAAAATTAAAGAAGTTCAAACTATCATCAGTATTTCAGAAGTTTAACAATTTTTAGAGTATGTGTTCAAAATTTTAAAAACAAATAACGAATGTTTTTATAAAACTTTAAGTTGCCAACATTATTTTAACTGGCGCCCATTTTGACAGCTGTCAAGTGATTTATTTTTAGTTTGATTTATCATTTTGATATGAAACGACTAACTCGTTTAGGCTTCCAAATCGTGAAAATTTATTTCGAAAACCATAGATCTCTTTCGAAAACCATGGAAGCTCACTGTTGGTTTAATTGATACGTTAATAGACGAATAATCCTCAAAAAAAAAACGTTGAGACACCGTATCCACAATAACTCACTTTTTGGCGTGGGGTTAGGTTGTATAATGGATCCGTAATTCTTAAAAAACGATGCTGGCCAGAACGTTACAATTAGTAGTGAGCGATATCGAGCCATGATTACTGACTCTTTCATTCATCAAGTGAACAATCCTGCTGTGAAGGAATCATGGTCTCAACAAGACGGTGCAAAATGTCACACAGCTAGTGCCACAATTGATTCGTTGAAGTAAAATTTTGGTAACTCTAAAGTTTTACTTAACTTTATTTTGTCCCTTCTTTTTAAGGTCATGGAAACGCTGATTAATTATAAGCTTAAGAAATATCTTGAGGAACGGAAGCTTCTTAATGACCGGCAATACGGCTTGCGTAGCAATACGTCCACTGGTAATCTCATGGTTCATCTCACCGAACACTGGAACAAATCCCTACAAAATTTGATAAAGTTTTGTTTCTCTTATCGAAAATGCGTTCTTTTGGTATTGACAAATCTTTTCTTCGTTGGATTAGAAATTTTCTTTCGAACCGTTCAATACAAGTTGTTTTGGACGGATTCAAGTCTGAAACCTATAAAATAAATGCTGGTGTTCCCCAGGGCTCCGTTTTGTCTCCGACCCTCTTCCTCATTTTTATAAATGATCTCCTGTCTGCCACTTCTAATCCAATACATTGTTTCGCTGACGATAGCACTCTTAGCCTTTCATATTCGTTTCCAGACTCACAACCCCTTCTCTTCGGATGTGGAACTGCAACGGCAAAATATGATAAGCTCAATTAATTCTGATATACACAGCATTGTACAATGGGGAATAAAAAATCGTGTGGAATTTAATGCTTCGAAAACGCAATGCTGTCTTGCATCGTTAAAGCGAGATAAGCCCTCTTTGCCACTATCTATGAGTGGCACTTGCATCAACGAAACGGAAAATCTCGACATCCTCGGAATGTGCATCAGCAACCACCTTTTGTAGAGCGATCACATACGCGATGTTGCCAAAAAATCCGCAAGATGTGTAGGTTTTTTGAGACGTTGCAAGAAATTTTTCTCTCCGTCTGATCTGGCTACAATCTACAAAACTTATATACGTCCGAAACTTGAATATAACTCTCATATCTGGGCTGGTGCTCCAGTAACTTATTTAAGTTTCTTGGACAGTATTCAAAGAAGAGTTTTTAAAATGATTGGTGACATTATCATCATCAAAACGATTATGTCACTCGAACATCGTCGTAAAGTTTCTTGTGTTACCCTTTTTTAACGTTATTTTAACGGACTTTGCTCTAGTGAAATAGCCAGTTGCATTCCTCCCCTTAAACAATTTAACCGTAATACCCGCGCTTCTAGGAATGCCCATCAGTTTACCCTTGAGCCCAACTTCAGGCGTACTATGAAGTACAGAGATTCATTTTTTAGCCGTACTACGCGAATGTGGAATGGAATTCAAAATCAAAAAAAAATCTAATTCGGTTTCAATTTCGTGTAATTTAACGCCGATTTAGTATTTTTTGTGAAGAAATGTGATATTGCTCGTTTAAACTAATAAGCCCGAAACGATTCACCAATTTGACGACAACATGCCCCGGATTATTGGTGATATACGGCCACAAATGTTGGAAAAAGTTATCAAACATTTTACTCGTACCTCCATATTAGCCTAAAAGTCGCGTCCGAGCCAGCCAGTTTAAAAAAAACATATAAGTTTTTTATACCTATTTCAAAGTCCTATTCCACTAAAAAACAACCTTTTCAAACTTTTTAAAAAGAAATGTTTATCGTAAAGTCCTGACCCGGTGCACTTCCAGTGAAGAGAATTTCAAAAAATTAGTTTTTTGCGTTTTTTTTCATAAATCGCAGCTTTTGAAAAAAAAACTTTCCAATTTTAAACTTCAAATGGTTTTGAAATTTTTCAAGTCTTTTCGCTTATAAGAAAGTTAGCTCAAAGTGAGGTTACAAAATTGAACAACAAAAAATCTAACTAAGTAAAGATTTTTTTTTCAAAATTTTCTCTGGAAAAAATTAAAATAGTTTATTTTTTAAAAACCTGTTCATTTCAACGTCCCAAAAGAGTACACTCTTGAATCTAAAAATTGCATCGAAAATATATTTATTTTCGCATGTTTTTTCCTTAACTTCAGTCTTGCTTTAACAGAAAATTTTTCTATTCAAAAACCAGCCGACATACAAAACTTGAATATTCGATCCGAAAATTGTTTCAAAAAAAGTGTAACGTGCATATTTTGTACCTATAATAAAAACTCTTTTTTTATCAATACAATGTTTCTGATTTATAAAAATTATAGGTTCGTTATTTTGTTTTGGATGAGTTGGTTTACTCAATAAAAACAAATTGAATATCACTAAAATATGTTAACGTATGAACATTTTTTGAAACCTGAATAAAGAAACTAACTTATATTCCCACAAACAACCGGTCAGGTTGTGGCATCATTTGACAAGATGCAAATTAAATGCTTCGTATTGCCCCAAATTCGGAACATTATAGCGCCATCCATTGACCAAAGTAAGCGCCACATAAGGCACACACATCCTCGCTGCATTGCACATATGCATCTTCAATCTGCACCACCCGCTGAGTATCATCGACGTGTCGCATCTTTCCAAAGTTTCCACCTTATCGCATAATAATTTTTATTTCGATATCGAAATGAGGCATTCTTCACTCCTCCATCCCCATCTCCATCTCCAAAGCCCATGTACCAATAGCCACATCCTCTTTTGCATATTTCAATCCTTTATCCATTGAGCCATACTATAAAAATCTGCATGGCTATCAGCAGATTTAATCAGTTTTATTATTTTCAATATCGGATGCAGCCCGAGATTGTGGAGATGGAACTCATCACCAGCAGGAATCCCATTTAAAAGAAGGCGCAACGAGGCCAGGAATTGACACAAAGAAAACAAAAAAGCACAAAACCAGTAGGGAAAGGTTGGTGACCATTCTGTTCCTTTTTTTTTTTCTTCTTCTTCATCTTTTAATCACACAAAACTGTCAACTTGTATAAGTGCATTTGGCCATTTCAACGAATGCGAGAGTGTCTCACTTTATGTTCCGTCCTAGTCCCAGTCCCAGTCCAAGTACCAGTACCAGTCCCGGTCCCGGTTTCCTCGACATTTTCCTTTATTTTAATCGTATGTATTCTAGAAAAATGCCAGTTTCACTCTGCGTCTGCACGTATACAGGATATGTTGGTACATCTGCATATATGTACTTATACATTCACAACTCTTCATAAAACGAGATGCTGGGGGTTTCACCTTCTGCGGGATGTGGATGATGTCCTCTCTCTGATAGTCCATGGCCCATTTTTATTGTGGCCATTAATGTGATGGCTTTGGTGAATTATATTTTATGGTCACAAATTTGAATTAATTGAGATAAAGTGGCCATTAAAGTGTCGTTTAACATGGTATTCGGATTAATTTTACCCCAAGTGCAACTCTGGAATCATGGATGGTATATAAGTAAAAGCTTGTGTGCTCTGCTCAGCTCATTGCAGAATGATGGTTCAGTACACATAGGTAATGCTCTTTATATATAAATAAGCACTTGGTAATTAATACAAGTGCAATACGATCAGATTAATATATTTATATAATATAGAAAAGATGGAAAAGGATGAATTGGACAACCGATATGTAATGATACGATACGATACCATACGAGCAAGGGAAACGATAACAGAAAGAGAGAGAGAAAATTATATCGAAATCAGATAAGCTCCGGTATATCGGCAGCATTCGGCGGTATTTTAAATTTTATTTCACGTTTCCATTATTAAAATGCTGAAAGGACTATACGACCTACAGAACAAATAAGTTGGTAAATAAATTAAAATAATGAACATCGCATCGGAAAGTTACACAGAAGCTGGGGTATGTTTCTCAGATCATTTAACTTTGGTAAATTATGCGCTGTGTTTTACTTCCCTGAGAGAAAGAGTTATGTAAAATTAATATGAATTCAAGTGAAGTGAAATATTGGTTTAACATTAAGCATAAAAAGTAAATAATGAATAGCATTACGATATGGTTCAATGAAAAATAAACACCATATATTTATTTTTAATATGTGTTTTAAAGAAAACGATTTTAAATGAGGACCCTGCCCGGGCGCCATTTAGGGACTTCTTTTTGTTTTTTTAATACAAAGCAATATTTAGAACAAATTTGAAATAAAAAATCATAATGTTCTCTTACGCTAAATACGAGTACTAAACAATTTTAAATATTTGTGTGGCAAATGATTTCTAAAGAGGCAACACCCGGGCGCCATTTAAAATAAATAAATTGGGTGGCGCAACAGTCCGTTGAGAACTAGGACCTAGTGACTTACAGCTCTCAACCATTCCTGTGAGCGATTCTCTGAGGATAACTCGTCAGTCTTCACGACTATTGACGACTCCTTTACCAATTCACTTGATCTCTTCGAGACAATCCAATGTGGAAGCGCCAAGAAATCGTCTGGACCTGATAAAATCTCCAATTTTGTCATAAAAAGTCTTCCGTCCATTGCTCTTATTTTCCTCACAATAATTCTTAATAACTGTATCAACAACAGTTATTTCCCCGACAGATGGAAAATAGCAAAAATATTCCCAATCCCCAAAAAGCCAGGAGCAAGTAGGGTGAATGACTTTCGCCCTATATCCTTGCTTCCTAATCTCAGCAAACTTCTCGAACTGCTGATCCTCAGAAAACTTCGCTCACGAAGCCAGTCACTGGGTCTAGTGCAGCATAACCAGTTCGGCTTCAAAGCTAAACATTCCACTTTCAACGCGTTGTTGAAGCTTCACGCTGACACAACTTTTGGTCTTAACAAAGACCAAACGACAATAGCCTGTTTGCTTGATATTAACAAAGCATTGCTGAAATATTTTCAATTTCCTGCCCACCTTGCCCGTATTGTACACAGTTTTCTTTCAAACCGTAAGTTTTACGTTTCAATAGGAAACACTGACTCGACTCTTAGGAATGTCCTAGCGGGGGTTGCTCAAGGATCGGTCCTTAGACCTGAGTTGTTCAATCTCTACTCCTTCGATCAGCCGACACTTCAATTCGCTGACGACTCAGTAACGTACAGTAGCTCTAGAAGTCCTCAATTAGCTCTTCATAGAATCAAAGAGCACAATTTTAGACTCTGGGAGTATAACCTCTAATGGGGAATTAAGATCAACCCCTCCAAAACAGAACTAACGTGTCTCAGAACAGCCTCAAAGAATGGTTTAGCAACAAAATGTAATCTGTTATCATTCATCAGATTTAAATTCAACCAACACACCAAATACACCCTTCGAAAGGCAAACGGTGCCTTTTCTCTCTTACACCCCTTCTTACGCAAAAGAGGCGGTCTTCAAACCCGGACGAAGCTCTTGCTTTACAAGCAACTCATTCGTCCTATTCTAACCTATACTGTTTCTTTATATGGTATACAATAAGTCCCACCTACATGAAGAAGATTCAAGTTTTTGAACGTAAGGTTCTCTGAGCTTGCACTTCTCTCTATAGGAAACCAAATTTCGTTCGCTTTTATAGCAATACGCGTCTTTACGAAGCTGCTGGCATCGTGCCAATCGATGCATACCTCCACCACCTTAGCACTAACATGCTAAGGAAAATCCAAATTATACGCAACTCAACACCAGACGACCGATATCTAGATGTGCTGTCCATAACGGATGCCCCACTTGGAATATCGATTAACAAAAGCTTTGGCACCTTTTACGTAACCGCCTCCGGCCCGCGGCACAACAGAGGATGAAGCTATCAGAGAAGCCCGGAATCCCTCCCTGGATCCGTTCCCTAATCCTACCCAACAACAACCGACAAGGACGCATGGTACTCCTCACACCATCCGCTACTAATCATCACTAAAAACTAATTAAACTTATAATGTTAGTCTCGGATAGAATATTTCAAAATATACTTTAAAATTTAACTACTCGTAAATACCTAAGCAGAGCCCCTTCTGTGCTTGCAAATTATTATAAATGTCATATCTCGTTTCTCAAAAATTGTACAAAATATCCATAATTATGTTTGAGCTTTTAATAAACTACACATAGTAGCCTGTGAGCGAGTACTGTTGTCAGGGATAGAGGATAGAGGCAGTACCCGTGAAAAAAACTTTAGATGACAAAAGAAGGGGTTGGGGGAGGTGTGTACTCCGAACGACTGAAATTAAGTCTCTCTTTCCGCCTTCCCAATCATTGTAGCGTGTTCCAGGCGGAACTTTTGGCGATAAAAGAAGTCTTGTCCTCAGTGGCGATTCCTGGTCATAGCGTTAGGGTTAGCTACTTTCTTCTAGAGGTACAAGATAAGTTTTCAAGAACTATAATTAGTTTTATTTAAATCTTCCGCCCTAGGCTTACATCATCGATAAATGTAGAACATTTTTCATGCATTTTTTTGTTAAAGTAATATCGGAAAACAATATATAATTGGGACTTTAATTGAACGTCTGAAGTCTCGTCTAGCATAATTGCGACAAATTCTGACTATTGGAAATTTTATTGCCAACTTTATTTTATGGACAACTTCGGGTTTGCAAGAAAGCATGCGTGATACAGGAAAAAAAAGGCCAGCAAAACAATTTATTTTTATTCTCGCAACCAGCTAGCCATTTTCAAATGCAATATTGATTTTCGATAAAGGTTCGAGTATTCTTCCTTGTATGTTGGTTTTAAATCTGTTAGCTTTGGACATGGAAGCTTATTATTAACTATTAATAGCTTCCCCGAAAACGATCCTATTCTAAAATTTTTTTCTAATAATTCTTCAATTATGGTCTTTGGTTGGATTTCAGTTCCGAGATCATGAACATTCCAATATCATGAAAATAAAGTATCTATTTTTAAACAAACAAAGAAGAATCTGTTTACATCGTCGCAACTCATAGCCTAAAACCGGATACATAATATTAAAAAAAAAAAAATAATAATAATAATGGTATAATAAAGTGCCGAAATTGTTTTGTTTTTTTTTTTTTTAACATACAATTATTTAGCTGGTGATAGAATTGCAATTATTATGGTTTTAAAGTCAAATTGATTTTTTTATTGAATATTATTTGCAAATTAAAGTTTATACAATTTGTATTATACTTTTTAATTGAAAAAGAATTGAATTTGAAGTAATGCAGGTGCATAAGTTGTTATATTATTTTATTTTATTTTATTTTATTTTATTTTATTTTATTTTATTAACTTCCCATAGGAAGTTATTGTAATGGGTCCGATTTGTCAAATTGAAAATTTTGACATTTCTCGATGTTTCAAGGTCCCTAGAGTCGAAATAAAAGATTTTTAGAAAGATGTCTGTGCGTGCGTGTGTACGTACGTCCGTACGTCCGTACGTCTGTACGTTCGCGACGTTTTTTTCGTCGTACATAGCTCAAGAACCAGAAGATATATCGACTTCAAATAAATTTTGTTATACAGATAATAAGGCAGAAAGATGCAGAAAGAGCTCTCAAGAAAATTGCGTGGGTGGTTTTTTTACCATAGCAGTTTAAAAAAAGGTGAACATTTTGGTTAACCCTAAATATCTCATGAACCAATGACGCTAGAGACTTGAATTAAATTTTATGTTATATATTGTAACGTGATACAAAACAATTATATTTTTGGAAAAAAATTCAATTAACGGTTTTTTTTATAAATCAAAAAAACTGAAAAAAAAAATTTGTCACTTCGAAAATTTTAAGACTAAAATATGATTTCATTTCCAAAACAATTTTGTGCAATGAAGAATAATGTTTTTGATATCTGATAAAATTTTGAGAAAAATCGAATTGACAGTTTTTTTATAAAAAATAATAACCTAAAAAAAAATAAAAAAAAAGTTGGTAAAAATTGAGTTTTGACTCAAATATCTTTTCAAGACTTTGAGATATTGGCTTTAAGCTACTTTTATCTTTCAAAAAATGTTGTTTTCAACATTCAGTAAAATTTTGAAAAAAATAGAATTGACAGTTTTTTTACAAAAAATTAAAAACCGAAAAAAAAATTTAACAAAAGTTGGTAAAAATTGATTTTCGACTTAAATATCTTTTCAAAAATTTGAGATTATAGCTTCTAACTAATTTTAACTTATAAGAAATATTGTTTTCAACATTAGGAAAATTTTTGAGAAAAATCGAACTGACAGTTTTTTTACAAAAAATAAAAACCTAAACAAAAAAATTAATAAAAGTTGGTAAAAATTGATTTTCGGCTCAAATAGCTTTTCAAAAATTAAAAATATTGGCTTCAAACTTATTTTATTTCACAGAAAATATTGTTTTTTATATTCAGTAATTTTTTTATAAAAATCCAACAGTCCGTTTTTTCATTAAAAAAAAATAAAATCTACAAAAATAGAACGCAAATTTGGCAAGAATTGATACATTTAGACAAACTTTTAAGCAAGACAAATCGATAGACGGGATGGGAAGTTATCAGTGTGGGTCGCATCCCAGCCTCTTTTTATTAAAAGTAACATGTTTGTTTTAAACTGAGTGTTCTAAACAAATCTAGTAAAATAATTTCCTAGTATCTTGCAGATATGAATTGGTATGGACTTATATTAATAATAACTACAATATAAAAAATGAACATAAAACATACCGTTCATAGCACATCAAATACTTAACTAGTGAAAAGCACTTTCTGAAGTAATTTTCCTTCCAGTCTAAAAGCCACGTCCAAACAAAAACTACTTCCTATTAAAAAATTGAAAAATCCGCCTATGCTCTAACATCTGTGTGAAATTTCCTTTTACTCACATATCGACTCCAAAAATGAGTATTATCGCTAACTGACGAACATGCTCTTGTTCGATACATTCTTGTAGTGCTTGGTCAATTTCGCTACCAAACATAAATTTCACACAAATAAATAACCTCGCACAATTATTATCTGTTTTTAAAAACAAAAAATATGGTATGAATAGTTGATGTGTTCGACGATCATGTTCGAATCGTCGCTCGGTCTTGTTCTTCCTGGTTCCTGCCATAGGAGACATCAAACTCTTGGTCGAGCCTGGTCTTTCTCTCTGTTGTGTCTTGTGTGCCTTTAATGTGTACCTGCATTTGCATATACTTCGTCTGGTTTATCGCTTTTTTTTGCGCTTACCCTTCTATTAATTTGTATAGGCTTTTATTTGAATGTGTGTATTCATCTGTATGTGTAGAATGTATGAAATTTGATAGCGCAAACTTTTGCGATGACCAAAGCCCAATGTTTCAAGATAGATTAAGTATTGTATGAGAGTTTTATTGCATGAAATGAAAATTATTTGTAGAAAAGTCACTTTGAATTCAAGTGCAACTACAACCGAATTTTTTAACATTATGGTCAACTGTTGAGTTTTGGTTAGTAATTCAATTACCAAATAATATACATATTAAAAAATTATATTTATTCTAAAATTCTTGGTTTAGCGCCGCTAAACCAGCTAACTATGAGGAATCGCCCCTGCTTGTCCTGGCTTAAAGAAAACGTGATATCAACATCTGATATCCGTATTTTCTCAGACAGTAAGGCCGCTATCAAATCTCTGGACTCTGTCTCTACAAACTCTATAACAGTCCATAACTGTCGATCATCTCTAATGGAGATGGCACAACAGTTTAATATTCACCTTTGCTGGGTGCCGGGCCATAGAGACATTCCAGGTAACTGTAAGGCAGATGAACTCGCCAGGAACGGTACAGTACAGCCCATCCTACCACGTTTGGCACGTACTGGCATACCAATCGCTACTTGTAAACTGTTGCTAATGCAAGACGCTGTGAGGAGGGCAGGCACCAGGTGGAACAACATCACCACGTGTCAAGTCACAAAAAACATCTGGCCAACACTGGATTTAAAACGTTCAAGGTGCTTGCTCTCTCTAAGCAGATCGCATATAAGCTCGATAATAGGTGTCATAACCGGACACTGTCTAATAGGAAAGCACGCCATGAGATTAGGCGTATTCTCAAATGACTTTTGCAGAAGCTGTATGGACGAGGAAGAGGAAGAAACAGTTCTTCATCTTCTCTGCACATGCCCTGCTCTGGCCCGAAAACGCAAGAATTACCTAGGAGAATTCTTCTTTAACGATCTAAACGATCTAAACCACATCAGCATAATCAGCCTCTCACGTTTCGTAAGGGACTCAAACTGGTTCCATTGAGCTTAGGAGGAAGCCTCAAGATTCATGTGGTATCACAATGCGCCAGAAAACTGACCTAAGTGTGTCCGTTTCCATCTAGGACAGCCACTATAACCTAACCTAACCTAACCTAGGCAGGGATCGAACCCAAGACCTCTGGCATGACAGTCCAACTCACTAACCAGCATGCCACGAGTACTACCGGGCGCCATTTACAGACTTTTTTTTAACACTTAAGCACCATTATGCAGCAAATTTAAAACAAAACTAAAATTGGCTTCATAAATCGTCATACATTTATTTTTCCTTAGATTGAAAATGAATACTAAACAAATTTTCAATATTTCATCGAAACTAATTTCTGATGAAGATACTTCCCGGGCGCCAATTATTGTCTCAGTTTGAATACTCTATTAGTTTCTATAACCTTATGGAAATATGTTTTTTAAAGAAGACATTGCCCAGGCGCAATTTTGACACGACTGTTTTCAATTGTCTAAACTCTATTTTTCTATTTGAAACAAACTCAAACTTAGCTCAATTATCAATCTTTCAATCTTTTAGTACCTAAGATTGAAAATTTAATTAATTTTTATGACTTTACTGCAACTGATTTTTAAAGAAGACGCTCCCCGGGCGCCATTTGGAAACTTAGATTTTGAATACATAATAAACCAGTACTTCCAACATGTTTGAAGCATAGCAAAATCATAAAGTTGAATACTAAAATAAGTTTTTTAAAACGACCTTCCTGATCGCCATTTTGAAATTGCACTTTTTAAATAATTTTTCCAATAATTTAGAAACAAACAAAAAGTTGTCTTCATTAACCGTCATAAATTTGATTCCTTACATTTAGATTGAATACTTAACTAAATTCAAAAACTTAATGATTTCAAAGAATGATACTGCCCGGGCGCCATTTAAGTATTAAATTGTTCATTATTTTATTTGCATTTTTTAAATCATTTTGATACAATTTTAAAGATGGCTCTAAAACCATTTTCAATTTATTACGTTAGATTCAATACAAAATTAATGTATACAACTTCAAGAAAACTGATTTTCAAGTAATCAACTGTCCGGGAAAGAAACTAGGTTCCGTAAACAATCATAAATTTATTCCTCAAACTAATTTTTATCACGTAAGCAAAAAAAAAAGCTTTCTGATTAATTCAGAAATTTATTGCTTCTAACTATATTTAAAGAAACCTTCACATAAAACCTTAAGTTTCTTGCTAAAACATAAAATCATGCATTTATCTCTTTACCGACAGACAATGAACTTCAACAAAAACAAAAAAAAACCCTGGGCTAAGCCCTTTGCCGCAAGTCCAAACAAAACCAATATAATGTATGACTTTGGCTTTGAAAACAAAACAAAGCAAAACAAAACGCAAGAACGAAGTAAAAACTTTACCTTCACAAGTTAGGCTCGTTACCCATCCATCATAAAAATAAATTCCAAATCTGAAGTTCAAACTAAAGGTTTTGGTAATACAGACAGAAAAAGAAACAGAAAAGAACCATCGAAGAAGGGACCCATTACGGACACGGTATATGAATGGCTTTGATTTTTAGTGGCCTTTAAAGTGATTATATGGCACTGTGCGCAGTGAAGATTCGTACATATTTTGCGATCTTGTTTTTCTTCAATTATTATTTGTGAGTGGTGATTTGTAGGCGTTTTTAGTCTTTACAACCCCTAAAGGGCTTTTATCGACAGGATTTCCATCTTGAAATTTGAAGTCTGTCATTAGATAAACTTTTTTGGTACTTTCAGATAAAGTTCCCTAATTTATCAACTATCAATTGATATTTGATACTTGATCTTAAAAATATTACTGATTATTTCATTTCAGTGTCAGATTAAAGTATATCCAAATTTAGGGCTTTTGGTATTTCACCATCTGAGCTTTTCTAGTATTTCGCAAAGCTCTTTGTCCTAAAAAAATGAAAACTAGGCCGACATTTTAACAATTATTTTTTCGGTTGTTAAACTACCTAGTTAAATGTTTGTACTCATAATATTATTTTATTTTTTATAATATGACTCAAACTGGAGCCCTTTGAAATTTGACATATAAACTGACAGCTTGGTAACTCTATTCATTGCCATCGTCACCCTGATGGCATGGTGCGCGGTTAAGGTGATTTTTATTATCTGACTAAAGGTGGTTAGAAAGATGTTTTCTTTTGTTGTTAGGCTTTAAATCATATCATTTGAGTTTTGAGTTGGTTGTGAAGAGTTAAGTTGTAAATATTTGAGGATATCGTTTCGCGCGAAAGGAATCACCCAGCCCCACAGGGCAATTAAAAAGACCGAAAATAAACCTAAGCAGACAGCTTCTCATCAAAATTGGCACTGCCATTGCCATTTTTCCATGGTTGGTCTTTGTTGGTATGTTTCATCATCAGTCCTGCATACATAACAACAGAAAAGAACAGAACAGACGAGACGATAATTCCTCTTGCACTGATGATGATGGACAAGCTGCCGTAATAAAACGTGTCTCTGATGCGGCCAGAATCTGATGCAGACTATGGGATTGGACTGGGATGAACACCACCTTTAGGGATGTTCGTGCGAGAACACATTATTCGCAGTAACGCCTCGTTAATTTATGATCAGCTTTTGCCATATAGTCAGTCGGCTTTGTGTCATTGTACAAATGCGATGTACAAATGTTTGGTTGAATATGATGATGGCAATGGCCATGACCATTTCAATTGCTCTAAGAATTGAGCGCGTAAATCCTTGAAGCTGCTTTTGACGTACGCAAGGTGGATAGGGTATCTACTGATGAGTCCATATAGCAAGCTGAGAATGACACGCTGAACAACGACGACGACAACAGCGACGACTGTTGGGATGACGATGGACAGGAATGGGAAGAATTTCACCTTCATTATTGCTTGCTGCAAGCAGCGAATGCGCGCAGATGAACGAACGTATGGACGAGAATGAACGTTACTGGCGGCAAGAGTCGTTAAGTTTTCCACAGCGGAATGGTGACACCGCGCTGCTGTTGCAGTTACCGGTGATGATTGCGAGCGGGGTGGAAACTAGTTTTTATTTTTATATATTCCGAACCATTTCAGCTACAGCCACACCTGGAACGCACTGCACATTTAATTACCTTTTGCGCCAGAGTTTGCTACGTTACAGTGCGCCCATGGAATTCTCTAAGCCATAGCTGCTGCATCAACAGCAGCATTAACATCAGCATCAGCATTGTGGTTATTCAATGCAGGAAGGCGGTAGGCTTAAGGCAAAACACCGATAAGCCGCCACATACCTACCCGTCCTGACAAAGGATTCCGCAATTAATCTATGAGTTTGACCATCACTATATACGCCACCATCACCATCGCCATTGCCATAGCCATCATCTTCTGCGTCAGTGAGTTGTGTTGGATTTGTTTGTTGAAATTGCTTCCTTGTGACGAGAGGTTTCGCATTCGACGGATTGAATTATTGTTTAACACAAGTTTCTCAAATACGTTTCTGGTAGAAGAGATTGGTTTTGGTATATTAGAATAAAACTACATGGGAAATTTATTGCTAGCCACAAAAGCCGGCTCATAAAAGGATCAGATGAAGCTGTATTATGTTTATACCTTTGACCCCTTGTTAAAGATGGAAGCAGCAGAAGTTTGATGCGTAAAACTTTCATTTTTGTATTGATTAAAGACTTTCCTGGGTGTCTAAAAATCTCAACAAAAAAACGGACTTTACTTTACTTCAATTCCCTTTCCCCACCAAAGTTTTATCAAAACAAGAAGATTGTGTGCTAATATGTTTATTAAACTTAAAAATTCACTGACAGGTGGTTAAAAAAGCGGGCTTTAGTCTATGGGTAACTTTTCTTCCAAGTAACATTTTCCAACAAGTTTAAGGCAAACCAAAAGTTGGATTCATAAACCGTCATACATTTATTTTTCTTAATATTGAATACTAAAATAATTTCTAATAACCTAATGGAAACTGATTTTTAAAAAAGACACTTCCCGGGCGCCATTTAGAGATCAATATTTACAATTACCTGATCTAAATTTGTCATTTAATTTTGAAAACAAACCAAAAGCTGGCTCTGAGACCATCTTTCATTTTTTCCCTACAAAAAAACTAATTTTCAAAGAAGACATTGCTCGGGCGCCATTTAGAGACTCCTTTTGTAAATACATCCTCAGTTTCCTAACATGCTACATTTTTTATCATTAATTTTTGTGAAACTGAAAAATTCAAGACAGATTGTTTAGAAACGTCTTGATGTGTGATTTGATATTTAGCACAAACTTAAAGGATTTAAAATACATTTGTATGCCAGAGACATAGTGTGAGCATTAGGCTAATAAGGAGAGGTTAGAAATAAGGCGCTCGGTGTGCATTCTTGAAAATTGCAATGGCAGAGGAAATAGAGCGTATTGGGCATTCCATATTCGTGTTGTACGGATTAAGAGTGAATCTTTATACTTCACAGTACGGGATAAGTAGTTGAGTTCAAGGGTAGACTAATGGGCATTCCTAAAAGCGCGAGTATTACGGTTGAACTGTTTACTGTTGAACTTTACGAAAATATTCAAGTGAAGTAATGATGTTATCTTCACACATCATTTTAAAATCCTGGTAATTTATAACTCGTGTTTTTGATTAAGTTAATAAGCAATGTTCCAAAGAGAGCTTGGAAAAATCGAAACCATATATTTTACCATCAACATCGATTTCTTCAAAAAAAAAGAATGGTCTTAAAAATTCTTAAAATAAAGGAATTACACGACGTGACGATAAAAAGTTCCTACTATTACGGTACGGAGCCTTGCGGCTTTTCTCTTGTGAATAAATTTTCGCCTGAAATGGGACAGCATCCATTTGCAATTTTTTTGATAATCCTGCCATTTTTGGTAATTTACCTCCACCTTCACACTTTTTATTTATCAATCGTTTACCTCAATTTGCACAGTTGACGGTTGACGGTTTTCGTTTTTATTTTTCTTCATCCATCCCCAAACTCGAAAGTTGCAATATGTAAACTTATAAAGGCTTGGAGACCTTTGACTAATGTATCTACTTTTTTACACATTCTCCTGATCCATAAAAGTCAATTTGTTTTGACTGGTAGTGTACTTATATGAATTGATTGAACGTGTTTTATTTTTGTGCAGTGCTCGGGCTCAGGCTCACTTATTTTGAACTGAAAAACGCTGTAATCATCATCAATGATGATTCTCTGGACTCTGCAGAGGCGCGAATTTAAACACACAAACAAAAAATAAAGGAAAGGTGACTTAATCCAAAATTATGCCTTCAACTTGTTGCAATGGAAATTACCTTGTGCCATCAGTGTATAGTGCAGTGCAGTGCAGCAGTATGTTCATCCGTCCACAACCAGCCAAACCATCAGCTTGGCTGGCTATAAGCTATGTTATAACCAACCATACTCTCTGGGTACTCTTGACAATATAGCAATTACCGAATTCCAAAAATGAAGGAAATTTTCGCGCAAAATCTTTCGCCAAACCATCCAAACCAATGATTTACCAGTAAATCATGTGCTCCTCGAGAGTTGTTTCGTTGGAATTTCACTCCTCGGCGAGTATAGGATGAGGACGAGTGTTATAGTGCTGGACTTGGACTGCTGAAGCTGATGCTGGGTTGAATCTCGAATGTGGATGTGTTTTTTTTGTTTTCTCAAGATACTTTTTTCCTGTCGAATGAAGGAATACCTGACATTACCGCCAGGTCGCAAATCTGTGGCATGGCGGCGGTGCGGCGTCGTCGTCGTCTTCGTCGTCAATGTGGTGGTGGCGGCAGCGGTGGTATAGCAGCAATTTACTTGTCAAGCCGGAGTAAGAATTATCGCTGCCTTACGTAACGTAACGTTTCAAAGTAACAAACATTTAAGATGCATCCCTCTCCAAAAATATACCAACAAAAGTAACTCAAACAAGAAGAAACAAAAACAAAACTGGTCCTAAGAGTTCATCATGAGTGTCTCCACTAATCGAAGACACATCTATGTATTGGCCAATCGAACGTGACAAATTGAGTAATGAACTGAGTCATCGCCGTTCACCACCGATGAACCTCATCAAATGCTAATTCATAATGAAATCATTAATAAACTGCGCGCGAGCGCCCCGATGATGGGGCGGGCGGCTAGACAGTGCTCCCCAAGCGGGAAACACAACGCAACAGAAAAGAGAATCATCATATCCAAAAGAAGCTGCGCAGTTAAGATGGAGACGGACGACGGAGTCGGAGTGGAAATTAATTAAAAGATCATTTATTCGGAAACCGTAATTAATATTCCGAGCACACGAAGACATCGGTCGCCTTAAACTCAAACTAAAAAAAAAAGAGATGCTATAGCGACTGATGAACGGTAAGGAGGACGGCGGTAATAAAACGTGTTTAAACTGACCACATGCAAATCCCGATCCCGATCAAGACCCAAGACCAACCTGTCCATAAGTGTATTCAGCTGCCTGAGCTCGGATGAGAGATGGACGATGAAATTGTTTTTGAATGCTGAACAACCTCCCCTATGAGCTGTGTGTTACGTCTTGTGATGCTCTATACTCGAAGCTGTTTTGCGCCTTGGCCAGCTGGGCAGGGAGCAGACCATGTTCGCAAGTTGCAAATCTGAAATAGCTACAAGAATATCCTGATCTAGGAGAGAGGAATCAATTTGTTTCTGCCTAGAATGAGTTGCTGCTGCTTTTGTTAGAATCCGCAGTCGCAGTCTTCGAGTTGAGTCTTGAGTCGAGAAGAGAGATATGATAGTATGAAATGCGAGAGATATACTAACTCTGATGCTCTGCTGATGGCTGCTGCTGTTGCAAGTTGCAAGTAGCAAGAAACAGGTAATTTACATTGATGGAGTCACATGCTGAAATTGAGATTATGAGCAAGCGTTGATTATTATTTGAGATGACACTTTGTCTTTTCTATTTATATGAGTAAAGTTAAGTACTCAGATATGTTACGAGAGTATGGATGCAATATATTAAGTTGCACTTCAGTCATTGGGAGTTTAATTATTACATGTTATGAGCTGGAAAATTGTTTTTTTTTTACAAAGTTGTTTGTAATATGTATTTTTAACCATTAAATTGCCGTTGAGGTGCAAGAAAGTCTATAATAATATTTTGAAAAGATCAACTTAAAGTTGAGGTAATTTATTTCAAGAAACTGAGCTTTAAAGTCTTAAATAAAATTGCAGTTTTCGAAGTTCAATTTATTTTCTTTGAATACCTCCACAAGGATCCCAAATGATGTCATGAAAGATTTTGGCCGAGAAAACCTCGGTACTCGGTTTTAGAATGTAAGTATCAAGGCTTTTGCATTATTCTTGATTTCTTACCACTAAACAAGTTTCACTAAAGCGCAATGTCATCAAAATAATTATAATTATTATTGTTTAAGTTTTGGTTTTGTAAGGATGAGAAATACAAACTACAATTCAAAGAATAAAGTAGAATAAGTTTGTAAATCAAAGAAACATATTTTCACTTATTGTAAGATCAATTCAATAAAAAAATATTGAGGGCTCAACCGGGATCAAATGGTATTTAATTATTTTAATGCTCTCATTTTGCTGTAAATCTCAAGAATTGGGCATCGCTCAGACCACAAATTCTCTTGCAAATTATAACTAACTAGCTTTTTACCCGCGGCTTCGCCCGCAGTGGAGAAATTAAATAAGTATGAGAGATAAAGGGTAAGGGTATAATAATAGAAATGAGTCAATATAATAACTAAATTTTATTGCTTGGCTGAGATCAACAATTTTTAAAAATTACTACAGACAATGAAGTTTCAACACCTTAATATATTCTTATTGAAATGCATCAACAAATGTTAAAATATATTTCACCGTAACAAAAATAAATAATTCTGAATTCTAACAATTTAAAAAAATAAAATACAAAGTATTAATTTAAGATATTTTTATAGACAATGTTATAAGTTTTCCCGTCGGGTGCAAATATGTGTAAATTCCGGGCATTAGATACACGTGAACAGGCTACATAAAGTTGACCATGAGAGAAGCATGGGTTTTCTAAATGCACTCCTGCTACCTGTAATGTTTGTCCTTGTGTCTTGTTTATAGTAACAGCAAAGCTAAGCTTGACGGGAAACTGAACCCTTTTAAATTGGAATGGAAGGTCAGTGGGAATAATTGGTATCCGAGGTATTATAACACTATTTCCCTTACCGACACCTGTTAAAATAGTAGCACCAAGTATGTTCTGTCCCAATTTTGTTATCCGAAGCTTTGTTCCATTACATAGCCGAGGAGCATCTAGATTTCGCATAAGCATTACTGGTACATTTAGTTTCAATTGAAAGTTTATGTGACTGTACACCCGATAGTTCAAGTGAATTTAAAAACTCCACAGGATATGAAGTACTTAGTTCCGTATCCATTTTCATGGATTGTATCCATTGACAAATATTCCTTCATTTCTCCTTGAAGTGTTGATCCTATTTACAATTTCATTTCTTGGTGCTAATATTGCTCTTGCACACAACCACTGATCACTACACAAATTTTGTTGCAATTCCGGAAAAACATTAGCAATGAGATTCACATGACGATATTTTGACAAACAATTTTTGCATTTTTTTCAAATAAAAGCAGAGTAAGAATTAACATCAGCGAGTAAGATCTAAAATAATAAAGTACCAGCTAACCACAAAAATTACGGATAACCTCAAAAATGTGAATAGTATTATACTGCATGTAACGACAGAAGAAAATAACAAAAAATATAGACAAATTAGAAACAGTTGAAACTATATTCAATTGAATTAGATATTGTCGTCACCGTCGGTAATACAGTGGGTTGGTATTACAGTATTCAGGGTTGAAACTTCATTACTATGATGCTAGATGGCGTTGAAGTAGCTAAATTTGACGATATTTTGACAAACAATTTTCTTATTTTTCGTAAATTTTTTTGTATTTATTTTTAATAAAAAGTATCCTATGTTACTTCTAATACCTTCAAGAGTGTATGTGCAAAGTTTCATGATGATCGGTTAAGTAGTTTTTGCGTGAAAGCGTAACAAACAAACTTACATTCGCATTTATAATATTAAGTATAAAGTATGATATTAGTATGATTACAAGATTGAGCTGCTTAACATTAGGCTTAGCATGAAGTCTAACTGGCAAATTTAGCATTGATTTTAATATTTTGTTTTGCACTCTTTGAAGCTTTTTTAAGTAGGTTTCAGCGCAGTCAAACCACACTGGAGCACTATAAGTAAGTATAGGCTGGAAAATAGTTTTGAATATTAAAATTTTATTATGCACACCAAGACCTGATTTGCGGGTTATGAACGGGCATAAAATTCTTATTTAAAGATTAGTTTTGTTAATCGTGTTTGCGATATGTTTGTCAAAAGTCAGTTACTTGTCAAGTGTTACCCCTAGGTATTTGCAGTTTTCAGACTAAGTGATATCGACGGAGTTTAGCTGTAACGAAGTTTGTGGCAAAAAATCTGATTTTCTTCGCCGAGAAAACCATATAACTTGTGATTTTTGAGAATTAAACTTGATTTTCCATTTATGAAAATAGTTTTGTTGGGTTTAAAGTGAGCATTGTAGACTACTGAGAGCACATTGAGGTAATAGGCTAGACGAAAAAAGTGCTGTGTCGTCAGCATACATAGCAGATTTACTGTTTGCCTCCAAAGATGGCAAGTCGGACCCATAAACGTTGAAAAGTATGGGTCCCAGCACAGACCCCTGTGGAACTCCACTAACTATATCATAAAGAATAGAGTTTACACTGCCTGCGTATACAGCAAATTTTCTGTTTTGTAAAAAACTTTTTATTAATTTAATTAGATACGTCGGAAAACCAAACATCATAAGTTTGAAAATCAACCCGTCCGTCGTACCAAACAGTGTCAAAAGATTTTTCAATGTCCAAAAGTACCAAAACAGTCGATAATTTTGAATTAAGGTTACTTTTGACGTGATTTTTAATTCTTAAAATTTGATGGCTTGTGGAGTGATTAGCTTTAAAGCCAAACTGCTTATTAGGGTATATGTTTGGAACTTCGATATGGCTTTTCAAACAGTTTACCAACCGTACTTAATAAGCTAATAGGTCTATAACTATTAGGATTATTCTTTGCTTTACTAGGTTTGCAGATAGCTATAACTTTTGCTTTCTTCCAATCATTCGGGAAATACGAAAGAATCATACAACAATTGAAAACCATTGTAAGATACTTGGTGGTTTTAAGTAACCTGTTGCTCATACCATCACGACCAGATGATTTCTTGGGGTTTAATTGTTTAATCAACTCCTTCACAGAACTATTTTTAAAAAAAGTTGTTACTATTTACGTAACCCGGTAAGGAATTGAACTCAATAAGCTTATACAATATTTTCAGTCTCAATTTCACTGAGATGGGATGAGAGTAAACGATTTTGGCAAAAACAGTCAGCCAAGGCGGTTACCTTTTCAGATTGAGTAACAAGAACACAGCCATTGACTTGAAAATGTCTATCTCGTTCCTTATTTTTTCATTCAAAATTTTAACATTATTTTTAAAAATATCGATTCTAAGCCGAATCCATTTTCTTCTTTCCGAGTTACGCACGCGAATCAATCGTAAGATATGTATATTCGGGTAATATAATTTGATTTGGGGAGAGTACGATAACTTTGGCGACAAAGTTTAATGACGGATTTTTATAGAACAGTTAAAAAAAAGCATTTTTTACTATGAGAGGGGGGTCTATCTCCCCCAGTTTAGGCGGTAGGGGCAGTTTAAAAAAATATGTACATTAAATGGAAAAAAAATAATTAAAAAATAACGGTAATACTTATAATTAAGTATTATACCTTTTTTTAAAGCCAACACTTTTGTCTATTAGCTTGTTTTTAAATCAAGTCAAAACTATGCATAGTTTTTGAAAAAAATTGTTTTAAAGTCAAAATTTGTGCAAAAAAAAGTTAAAAAAGGTTTAAAGTGTAATTTTTCAAAACTTTCAGATTATCTACTATTTTTTTTATAATTCATTGCTCTTATTTGTTTTTGATCAAAAACTGAAAACTAGATGACTTGATGTCTTCTAGTTCTTGAGAAAATTGAAAATTACCAAAACAAAATATTTTAATTAAATTACTTTTTCCTTGCTTAAGTATTAACGTAGTCTTATTTTGATAGTAATAATCGATAAGATATACCTAGGGTAAATTAATTTTTCTTAAATCCAGCTTATTTAAATGCAAAAGAAACTTTGCATGCACCCCATCTAGCGCCCACCGTACCTTGCACCCTCCCCACCTTGCACGCACTTCAACTTACACCCAGCCCAAATCCTATAGTGTGCCCAAGCAGGGGGGTTGCAGGGGGACAGCATGCCCCCCTTACAGATCCCACTGTTGCATACACCCAAATTCGCACACACATTACTGTTGCATACACCCAAACTCGCACCTACCATTGTTACTATCAAAATAAGACCACTCAAGCAAAAAAAAAAGAATTAAATTAAAATAGTAGTTGTGGTTATTTTTAATTTTCTCAAAAACTAAAAGACATAAAATCATCTAGTTTTCAGTTTTTGATCAAAAACAAATAAGAGCAATAAATTCTGAAATAAAAACAATGGTAGATAATCTTGAAGTATTGAAAAAGTTACACTTTAAACCTTTTTTTAACTTTTTTTACTCAAATTTTGAGTTTAAAATTAAATTTTTATTTTCAATTTTCTCAAAAACTAAAAGACATAAAATCATCTAGTTTTCAGTTTTTGATCAAAAACGAATAAGAGCAATAAATTCTGAAATAAAAACAATGGTAGATAATCTTGAAGTATTGAAAAAGTTACACTTTAAACCTTTTTTTAACTTTATTTACTCAAATTTTGAGTTTAAAATTAAATTTTTCAAAAACTACGCATAGTTTTGACTTGATTTAAAAACTGGCTAATAGAACAAAATGTTGGCTTTAAAAAAATGTATACAACTTAATTGTAAGTATCACTTTTATTTTTTAATTATTTTTTTTCCATTTTAAATAACAACTTTTTTAAATTGCCCCTCCCGCCTTAACGGGGGGAGATAGACCTCCCCTCCCATAGTAAAAAATGCTTGTATTAAGCCCCTCTACCAAAAACCGTTACAGTCAAACTTCTCTATAGCTAATTTGCACGGGACCAGAAAATTATTTCGTTATACAGAAAATTCGTTATACAGAAATTTTTTGTTTTTACTTTTATTTAGGGAAGTCAGTGATTTTAGTTTGGATTACATTCTTCCATTTTTCTTTTTCAACAAAATCGTCTAATAAATTGAGAGATTCAAATAAATTAGTCCATTTCAGCATTGCTTTATCAATATCCTCGAACAGTCATTTTCGAAGTGTTTTGCTCTTAGTGCTTAATTTCTCGTCTTCTACATTTCTTAAAATCGCTGCTTTGTTTTTTAAATTGTTGATAAGCTGCTGGGAGGAATTCCAAATTGCTTAGCAATATCTGTTTTTTAGTCAATCCTTCTTCAACTTTATTAATTATCCACAACTTTTTCTCAAGAGAAATGCTACTTCGAGACATTTTTAATTATATTAACTGAAGCCTGAACATAGAATGCTTGCATTTAAAATCTTGGGGAAATCCCCTTATAAGGTTTTTTTTTTCTCTGCATTCTGTTGTTTTTAACAGAAAATTATTTGAAAAAATTCGTTATGTGGAAACAAAAACGTATGAGATTTGGATTTCCAGCAACAAAATTTGTTCGTTGTAGAGAAAAATTCGCTTTATGGAAATTCGTTATAAGGAGATCAAAACACACCAAAAAAGTAACCAAAAAGATGTGTACTCAAAATCAATTCGTAATAGAGAGATTTTCGTTATGTAGAAGTTCGTTATAGGGAAGTTTGACTGTATTATATGTATCTTGCCGCCAAAGTTATCGTACTCGTGCCCTTTAAAACCTGAATACAATTTTGTAATTGCGGTGATTAGAGTTTTCAAGAAACAGTAGACTAGTAAAGACTTTGATTTTTATATCTTCTAAATGAAATCCAACAAAACCCTTAACACAATTATTATTTGAAAAAAAGTCAAGATGTGAACACGAAATTCTAAAATAAATGTCCTCTCAAACAAAAACTAATACGTAGACGTCTTCAATTTTAATTTTAAAATGTTAGAATTTTAAGTCAGAATTTACTACAGTCAGAACTCAAATTCCATTCAACTGAGGTCTCTGGTCTATAATTCCTAGATCTCAAAAATTATTTAAAACCGAGTTCTACAGACACATCTAAAAATGTGAAGAAGTTCTCAAGTTCTAATTATTTTTTTAAAATTATATTCCGAAGATAAACCGAGAATTTCAACATCAAGTTTTCAATTTATTTTATTGTTTGGTGTTTGGCTTTTGGGACATACAGAAACAAATTATCAGAACTTTAATTTGTAATTACTCCAATATTTACCGAAATTGTTGTTACCTATATTTTCTATAAACAAATAAAAATATCGACCATTAACACATCACACATAAATTAAAACAAAAATATCAAACACTGAAAAGAGTAAAGACATTAAACAATTTTTAACTACTCTTAAACCAAATTCTCTTCTTAATTTACAATATCTCTTGAGCTTTTCTCTAAAATATGAAACAAACGAAATTGAAACATGTCAAATAAAATATAAAACGAAAACCCCTGTTTTTCTGGATTCCACTAAAAACACTCAAACTCAACAAATCCAATAAGAAAGAACAGGTCTCTTCTCTACTCTCTTCTTATGCTCATGGCTCTCGCTCAATTACCGAATGAAACTGGAAAATGCAACTGGAATAATTGAAATTCTAAAACGAAATAGAACAACAACAAAAACTGAATAGTTTAACTGAATAAGAAATGAGGGGAAGTAAAATTATTCTGTTCAGATGGAAAATACCAATTCCCATTTTTGTCAAAGGAGTAAGAGAAGAAGTTGTTGTTTTCAAAGAGTAAAAGGGACACAAGACACAACTAAAAAACTTCAACTACCAAAACAACAATTTCCATCAAATTGCAACTCAAACTTCCAAGACTTGTTTTTCCAATCAAAATAAAAACAAAAATAAAAACAAACTCGTTCCCGTTCGTCGTTCTTGTGTTGTTTATGTTTCTTTTTATGTTGTGCTTCCTGGAAGGCCAACAGCTCTGAATTTGTTTTTCTTGTTGGATGAAATCCAAACCAAACAACCGGCAATTTTGTTGTGGGGGGAAAACGACAACGACAACAACGGACAAAACGAAAACAGATGCAAACAACACTCAAAACTCAAACCAGTTGGATTTACCAATTTACCATTTACTTACAAAGACAAAAACTCACTCATATCAAAAATTTAACTCAACTCCAATAGAAACTGGGGTCGATTCGTTTGGATTGTCGTTGTCGCCTTCATCGTCATCTTCGTCGTCGCCGATTGCCGCGTTCGCATTTCCCGTGGCTCCGCTTCTGGTTCAGTCGAAGTTGAGCACTTTCTGTTGTTCCTCCAACAGCAGTTAAAGAAGCCACAGAAACGAATGAATCAACTTACCGGAGTGTCAACGTAACGTTTGTTCGTCCGATACCGATACCGATTCCGATACGAAGGAAAAGCGTGCGTGTTTTTTGAGAGCTGTCATTTTTGGCATTTTGCGTAAATCGTAATTCTTGTCTCGAAGTCGATGTTTTTCAAAAATAGGACAACATGTTCTACACTTGATTGAATTTTGAATGTTAAATTGTTAATTAAATTTCGTTCTCGCCGGTTTTTCTGGAACGTACCTCGTACCACCAGCTTGGACCGTAATTGTCCTTCCAAAGGTGCATAGGTGGATGAACATTTTTAAAAAATTATCACTTTTCAAAATAAAAGCCAAAAGTGTTTGTTTTGTCATTTTTATTGTTTTAAAAAGCGGAATATAAACAAAAATTCGGTCAATTTACCGCTATAGTGTTATTCAAAACAAAAAGAATACCTACCGTTGTTGTGTGCAAAAATAAAAATATAAATAAAGCAAAAATAGTGCTCGTTACTCGCAGCTCGTGTGATATTGAGTGAGTGGCGTTTTGAATTTGTTGTGTGTTCTGTTCTGCTACCGGATATCCGGATTGGAAAATTGTGTTGTTTTGAGTGTGCTATTGCTACAATTACCATAGCGCCATAGCCATAGCCATTTTCATTCTCGTTCCCGTTCCGTGTGAATAATTTGGCGGTAAAAAGTGCAAATAATTCATACTTAAGTGAATTTAAAATTTAAATAAAAACAAACGATAAGGATTACAGGAAAACAAAACAAAACAAAACAAAAAACTAATTCCTTGCGTTTTGTTAAAAAATGACCGTTGACCAGAACAACTATAAACCGGATATCACAAGCCCCCACATGAGTGAAGACAGGTAAGTACCTATAGCTACCTATAAGGACTTTCCTAACCCTACCTGTTCTGTCTACACCACAGTCTAGACGAAGACTTCTCTCAAGAGACCCGCAGAACCACTTATGTGCGCCCCCTACAATCTCTGTTAGTCTCTTCTGTAATTACAATATTTCCCTTCATCTTCATACCTCTAAGCACATAGGGTATACCGTATACCATACCAATAGGGATATGTCAAGCCTTGCTATTATTTATTCCGGAAAATAGGGAAATTCGAATTGGGTGTGAGGGCTTGAGAGTGGTATATTATTTTGTGTTGTGTTATGCACAATGCTCCTCCCAGCAGGTATGGCGTATGGGTCTCCTGTTGCAAGGCTAACAAAAAAACCATAAGCAAGCAACAAGGAGTTAAGGGTGTAGATAACATCCCCTACACTGCTGCACATACCGAAGAAGGGTGTTAGGTTGGTGTTGGTAGGTATATTGCAATATAGAACTGTAAGCAATTAGGGGGCTACCACATGTTATTTTTATTTTAAAGCAATGTTGCATTCTTTCGAAGGGAAATTTCAAATAAAACCTAGGTACCTATCTTATGGTTAGTAGTAGACAGAGCTTTGGTACGTGTCGTGTCGTGCTTGGTGCATATATGATGGATACCCTATCCCTTAGGGTTCAAGGGAATGCTTATGACAGTCGTCTCAAGTGATTGCATGTGACATTGAAAAAAGAGAAAAGAAATTGTTTCAATTTTCTTTTCTTTTTGTTTTACTTTTGTAGAGTTTGAAAATATGTACCTAGGTATTTTTTTTTCTAAGGATTTTCCTCGCGTGAATGAGATGAAAATTGTAAGATAATAGAGGAAGTAATACAAAACGTCTATACTCTGTACGTCTGTAAACTTTAATTGGTTTAGAAGCTTGAAAATAAATATGTAGATAGGTATTATAGCGTGATTGAGGATGTTCTGGAAAAATCTGTGTACCAACGTGTGTTGGTAATTTATGTAGGAACTTTTGTCGGTACCTAAACATTATAAACGATTATCGTCAGCTTTTGGGATAACAATTTATATTCGTCGGCGTAGTTCACAAGAATAATGAAGGAAAAACTAAATAGCAGGGAGTTAATATTTAATTAAAAATAATTGTGTTTAAGGAAGTTCTTGGTAGACTTATTTTATCAATATACTTAATTGAAAAGTACCATGTAAACCTACCCAATAACATACAAAAAGTCTCCACTTTACTAACTTAGTTGTCCATATTTAAGCCTAGTACGCAGCTGAAGTGAAACGAATTTTTTCGGTGGTCTCCAAGTCCAGAGCGAAATGAAAACGAAAACCACAGCGGAAAAATATTTGTGGAGAGTTCTGTCTGGAAGTTGAAGTTCACTGCTTGTCTTCATCACTTCTTGCACATCACCTAACATAACATCCTGAGTTTCCGATTCAGAAATGCAATGTTGGAACACATTAGAAAAAAATGTTTAAAAAATAGGTTAAAAATTTTAAATTTTAAATCAAAGATAAATCCAAATCAAAACACCGAAAGTAAACATTTTTTTTAAATAAATAAATTAAACGTCAAAATTTCGCAAGCAATTAATATACCTACCGGGCAATTAAATTGAGAACTAAAAGAGTGGAGAATTGTACTAAGAAATCTAGTACAGCTATCCACTAAAATGACACATTTCGTCGTTCATCAGCGTACTGAAAAACGAAAAGCACACCGAAATTTTTCGTTTATGATTTCGTCATTTTTGTATGGGAAATTTCGTTTCGCATCAGCAGCGTACTAGGCTTTATTAAGGTTAGTAGGAAAGGTCCTTAAATTTTATAGATCTGTTTCGATATAAATGTGCTTTCTTCAGAATTTGAATTGATGTTAAGTTTTTAAGTATTCCTACATTTTCAAAAATATTCCTACAAATTTTTTGATTTTTTTTAAGTTAATAGGTAACTTATTTTTATTTGAAGATACCTATTATGAATTTTCTCAAAAGTAATAATTACACGACTACAAAATCTGAGGGAATCAAATGTCAATTTTGACAATTCTGTGGTAAAAAATTTGTCAAAAAATAGCTACAAACTCTTTCGCAACTTATTCATTGGATTTTGCAATTAACATGAATATCATCTACTCGTACTTCAAAAATTTTGACGAAAAATAAAAATATTAAATGTTAAAGGTGTTTAAGACGAAGTACATAATATCTCTTAATATTTTACTATAAACAAAAAAATGGTTATTTAAAGGAGCCAATAAAAGCTATCATTGAAATAAATCCGGAATCCTTTTTGAAATCACTCAAAGAAAAGTTTAATTGCTCAATTATTTGTGTCTAGAAAATTATTTTTTCAAATTTTTGTGACGGAAATTTTCAATTCAATTTCCTAAACAGCTGATTCTTTGATCAATTGATCAAATCGTTCCCCTCATTTGTTTTTCAACTTTATACAAATTCAGTAATAGATTTCTGTAAATTCCGGTAAATTTCAATCAGATATTTGTTTTCGATGATAGAAATGTTCAATAATCGCTATAACCGACCCAACAGAAAAATTTTAATTATTTAATGCAATGATGAAAACCAATGGCAGCTATAACTCGGCCCTTAAGTTAAATTATGTTTTAAATTCAAATGACTTCTGAGTTTCTGACATATCATATACACATACATTTTGCAGTCTTTTGTGAATACAATCATTAAATTTGATTTCCACACAGAAATGCTGTTACCCTTTTTTAAAAGTACATTTTTGATGTATTGTTTACATTTTTAACTTAACATTTATTGTAATCAGTGCGATGTGTCTAATTGAAAATGTTGACATTTCTCGTTGTTTCAAGATCACTGAAACCTAAATAAATGGCTTTTAGAGAGATCTCCGTGTGTTCGTACGTTCGAATTACCTTTTTTCGTCCTCCAATTCTCAAGAACTGGTAATGATATCGACTTCAAATGAAATTGGTGCTGAAAGAGCTTTTAAATAAATTCGTTTAGTGGTGTTTTGGTTGTAGATTTATATGTTATATGTTTAAAAAATGGCGAAGAATTTGGTTGGTCTCAAAAATCTCTAGAACAAATAAAGCTGCCGACTTCAATTAAAGATGGCGATTTCAAGAATTGAAAAAATATTTGTCACATTGACTATTTTCCAAACAAAAAATGATATTACACCAAACATGATTTTTTAATAAAAAAAATAACGTTTTCGACATAAGGTAAATTTTTTAGAAAAATCGAAGTAATAGTTTTTTACAGAAATAGAAACTTAAACAATAACACTATACTAAAATTGGTAAAAATTTATTTTCGACTCGATTATCTTGCCAACAATAAAAGTTATCTCCTTCAAACTTATTTTATCTTATTAAACATATTATTTTCAGCATTTAGTAAAAATTTTAGAAAAATCCAATTGTCAGTTTTTCTTACAAAAAATAAATATCTATACAAAATTGGCACAAATTAATGCTCGATTTGAATATATCAAAATAAACGAAGGTATTGACTTCAAAATTATTTCATTCTACGCAAAATTTTGTTGTTAACTTGAAAAACTCAGAAAAATTCAATTCTAATTTTTTTGTATACGAAATAAAATCTTACAAATTGTTAAAAATTGGTTTTAGAATAAAAATCTCTGAAACAAAAACAAATATTAAAATCAAACTTATTTTATCATATGCAAAATATTATTTGGAAAAACCCAATTGGAAAACATTTCTTACAAAACACGAAAACTTAAAAAAACAACAGAAATGTGATAAGAAATGGTTTTCGCCTCAAGTGTTAAAAGAAAAAAAGAAAGATATTGCCTTCAATTTGATTAAAATTGCACGAAATTTTAAAATCAATATTTTGTTAAACTTTAAGAAAAATTAACAGACTGACATAGGTAAATGGAAAATTTATCAGTGTGAGTCGCATTCCAGCGTCTTTTAATAACTTCCAATGGGAAAGTATGCTATATTTGCCAACATAATATTAAACATACATAAATGTTAACATTAAAAATCTGCTTTCGATATAAAGTATGTAAGTGAAGCGATACAATTTTAATTCAAACCTACCTTTTATGAGAATTCGAAACAAAAACTTAACTTAGCAAAGTAAACATTCAGCAATTTTATGTCAGGATCAACGCTTACGTGTCCTTAATAATTTCTAAAGTCATAATACGCATATCTAATAAAAGTTGTTTTACTAATTACATCATAGAAAATGATACCACAAGTTTTCAAAATCATACATTTTAAAATGTAGAAATATATTAACATTAGGTAGGTACTTAAGTGCGTAGGGAAGTTGGAAGGTCCTTTAGATATTATAAATTTGAGCATTAAATTAAACCACGAGTTGTAGCTGTTGAAAATAATAAACGAATTATCAGCTGTTAAAATTAAAATTGAATTAAATTTATAGATACATGAGTCACTTTCTGTTTCGATTGATGGGAGTGAAAGAATTACCCAAGAACTCCTTGGAATCTAAGGTGAAACCTTTTCAGACATGAAAAATAAGACTCTTGCCAAAACTTACCCCAAAGACCTAAAGGAACATTTTCAAAATTTCAAATCAACATCAATCTCATAAAGAAACAAAACAAAACCATAATGTTATTTGTGTCTCCTAAAAGAAGAATCAAAACAAAATCTTCAAAAGTTGAACGAACTAAAAAAGACAATTTTCTTCTTCCATCATCGTCATAAAAATTATTATAAATACCTTATCCTGCATAAAAACGTGCTCACAAAGAATAGAAGACAGATTTCTTCGGTTCTCTTTTAGCAACTAAATAACTAGACTTTGATCTAATTATGGTTATTTTTCTTATTTTAGTTTTATTGCATTTCAGGGCTTCAGAGTAAAATAAAATAAAACACAATTTTTCACTCAAAGAAAAGAGGAAAAAGATATACATAGTTTCTTTGAAGGATGTCATACAAACGCCAGAGGACGAAAGTTTCATCTTTTTCTTCTTCTTCTTCTTCTTCTTCTTGTTCTTCTTTTTCTTCTATGCAAGTATTAAGTTATGTTATTAATTTGATTGTGAAAGTTTAAGTACCTTTTAAGAAAAATGAAAATGAAGATAAAGTCTCTTTCTGGGAATTTAAATTTTTCATAAGAATTGTCATTTTGTAATTTGATTTTATGCTTTTTAATAATCGTGTAGAATTTAATGTATAGTCACGTCGTTCTTGGTCTCTATTGTTTTTTAAACTTTTTAGTCAGAATTCCTTAGCAGGGATTTTCTTTTAAATTGTTGATTTGGCAAAAGTAGGTTTATTTTTGGGTGCAGGGAACTAAGTCCCCGGGGAACCTAGTCCAACGAGGGAATTAGTTCCCACTCAGTGAGAACGAAATCCACTTAAGCAAAGTGATCTTAGTTCTCACGCTAGGTGTAAATTTATTTCCGGAAAAAAGAAAATGAAATTAATTCCCAGTTGTAAGAAGAGAAAGTTGAATTTAATGGAATGTACTTTCAATTTTATTAAACTAATAAAAAAAAATGCCATTTTCAGAAACTTTACACCAAATTTAAGCAACAATAAAGTTTAAATTCTGAACCAAAGGTATAATGTACCTACATGTGTATGTGCATAGGTACATATGTATTTAAAAAAAATCCCTTATTTTAATTTTATTTTTATATATTCTATTATTTGTAATTCAAGTCAGTAAACTAAAAAAAAATAACAAATTAAAAAAGAAACAACATTGAAAAACGAAATAATTTAAGAATTTAGAAAAACACTTTCGAAAATCCCTGAACAATTGTTCTACAATAAGAGCATAATACGACAGATGGAGCGTTTGTTGACATTGTCTAGTAACAAATTTCGCAGTTCTTGACTTGGTGACATGGCAGTAAAAGAATGTGCGAGTATTATAAAAACAAATAATACACAATGGAACGTTGATATCATTGTTATTATTTGGTAAGGGTCCTGCGATCACTGGCTCGGAATCCTCTTCTTCTGACATTTTTAGTTCTAAGTCATCATTTTTGTTGAACAATTTTTTTAATTATTTTTAAAAACTTGAAGCACCAATTGCGCTATTCAGAATTTTGGAAACTATCTCGCGAAATAAATAATTTTCTTTTGATTTATTTTCAGAATCTTGAAAACAGCTGTATAATAAGTTTAAAAACATAGTTTTTTACGTAGCATGATTGTCTTTTTCAAACTATACCTATTACTGTAAATCGCGCAAATTTTTTTGATTATTTTCAGCACCAGTTGATTTCGAAATACAGTAATATAGCTTGGCGATCATGCTACATAAAAAAATAAGTTATTAAACAGCTGTTACTTCCGCATACGCGAAATGGATTATAATTAATTGCTTGAAGCCAAACGACACTTCGCACTGTCTTCACAAACTGCACTGTATGAATGAATTAACCTCACGCATTAGAGTAGGGATGTCGAAATAATCCCTACATCAGAGTTTAAAACATACAATAATATTAACTAACTGTTATCACAACTTGTAAGCTGTTGTTGAAAATTAGTTCCCTGATCATATTTTTAATTGTGTACAAAGTTCCCATAAGAATGTGGAGTTATAGTTCCCACCTAGTGTGGGAACTAAGGGCACTTTTCCAAAGTGGATTTCGTTCTCACTGAATGTGAACTTAGTCCACTGAGGGACTTAGTTACCCACTCAGGGACTTAGTTCCCTGCACCTTATTTTAGATATGCTCATTTAGTGTATTAAAACGGTCATCAAATTAAAATCCGGGCGCGTCTGTCGATTTTTCTAAAAGTTTAACAAAATTTCGTGCAATATAAACAAATTTGAAGTCAATATCTTTCTTTGTTCTTATAATACTTAAATCGAAAACCATTTCTAATGAGTTCTAAAACGAAGGTTGACTCTTTGATAATTTTAAACGATGGCGGTATACTTTAACGCTAAAGCAATCGTCTAACTTAAAAAGCAACAAAATTCTTCTTTATCTTTCTAAAGGTATACTCTTTCCATTTGACTTTTGTCATTTCATTCAATAATCAAAGAAAAATATTTCTTAATCAAGATTTTGACACTTCGAGGATTTTGAGCTATTAAGAAAGCCAAAAGTGTTTAATTCGCAAACTTGTCTATTCAAAAAGCTTATAGATCTTGAAATTTACTCATAATATCATTTTTATAAGACCACAGGCGCAACAGTCCGTTGAAAACTAGGGCTTAGTGACATACATACAACTTAAGATGGCACGGACAGGGATTGAACCCAAGACCTCTGGCATGACAGTCGAACTCACTAACCATCATGCCACGGGTACCAGGATTTTTAATTGAAAATCTAAATATTGGGGAGCCAATAACATAATTGCGGGCTTCCCATTTCACCAGAACTGCAAATCTTGGTCACTTTACATTTTTTTGGAAGAAATTTCCACCAAGTTGATGTTGGTAAATTTTTATTTTTAACTTCCCATAGGAAGTTATTGTAATCGGTCCGATTTGTCAAATTGAAAATTTTGACATTTCCCGACGTTTCAATATACCTAGAGTCTAAATAAAAGATTTTTAGAGAGATGTCTGTGCGTGCGTGTGTACGTACGTTCGCGAAGTTTTTTTGTCGTCCATAGCTCAAGAACCAGAAGAGATATCGACTTCAAATAAATTTTGTTAT
The DNA here is from genome assembly GCA_920104205.1 of Eupeodes latifasciatus. Classification (NCBI taxonomy): domain Eukaryota; kingdom Metazoa; phylum Arthropoda; class Insecta; order Diptera; family Syrphidae; genus Eupeodes; species Eupeodes latifasciatus. Next base: position 186,577,722 of record OV049926.1, on the reverse strand, counting down.
ACAGATAATAAGGCAGAAAGATGCAGAAAGGGCTCTCAAGGAAATTGCGTGGGTGGTTTTTTTACCATAGCAATTAAAAAAAAAGGTGAACATTTTAGTTAACGCAAAATATCTCACGAACCAATAATTCAATTTTATATTATACATATATTGTAATGTGATACCAAACAAATATATTTTTGGAAAAAAAATCCAATTAACGGTTTTTTTATAAATCAAAAAAACTGAAAAGAAAATAATTGTCATCCCGAATATTTTACGAACAAATGATGATTCACTCTCCAAAATAATTTTAGGCAACGAAGAATAACGTTTTTAACATCTTAAATTTTGAGAAAAATCGAATTGATACTTTTTTACAAAAAAAAAAAAAAACTAAAAAAAACATTGCTAAAAGTTGGTAAAAATTGATTTGCGACTCAAATATCTTTTTAAAAATTGGATATTGAAACTAATTTAATCTTATAAAAAATATTGTTTTCAACATTCAGTAAAAGTTAGAGAAAAATCGAATTGACAGTTTTTTTTACAAAAAAATAAAAACCTTAAAAAATCAATACTAAAACTTGGTCAACATTTACTTTCGGCTCGAATATCTTTTCAAAAATCAAAAAATATTGGCTTCAAACTAATTTTATCTCACAGATAATATTGCTTTTGACTTTTAATACATTTTTATATAAATTCCAACAGTCCAATTTTTCATTAAAAAAAATAAAATCTACTAAAAATAGTACGCAAAATTTGGAAAAATTGATGTTCGGTTCTCGATATCTCGTGAACAATAGAAGATATTGTAATCAAATTAATTTTATTCATCCAATTTGTATTTGTTTATATAAGAAATAAAAACTTTTAAGAAATGCTACTAAAATTGGTAAAAATTGGTTTTCGACTAAAAATCTCGTTAACAAAAATAGATTTTGAAAACAAACTACTATTTGATTATATGCAAAATATTGTTGATAATTTTTAATTTTTTAAGAATAATTCAACTGAAAACTTTTTTAACGAAACACGAAAACCTACAAACCTTTGCGTCTCAGCCTCTTTTTTAATTTTTCGTTCGGTATGATTTAATAAGCTGTCAAAATTAGGCGTGTTTCACAAAAGTTTGCTGTAATTTTGCTAAACAGGTTTTTTAGTTAAAAGAGTTATTAAAATATTTAAAATTAAGAAAAATTTAAACAAGACTTTAAAATAAGGAACTGCTTTAACTAGTGTCGAGTAGTACCCGTGGCATGATGGTAAGTGCGTTGGACTGACGATGACTTTTTTATAATTGAAGATCCGAAGGAAAAAGTGGAGGCGGTGGGAGCTGCTTTCCAGCAAGTGTACAAGGTGAATGCTAGCACTCGCCCCAACCACGACCTGGAAAACAGAGCCCTACTTAATCATTTTTACCTTCGAAATGATATGACACAATGGCGATCTGAGAACCGCTGTTTCATGCGGTTCAATGACGATTCCTTGGCAAATGCCATAATCGCCGAGCAAACGGGTCCAAGTCCCCTGTTAGTGACGAAGGTTGAGCTTCAGCTCATCTTCAACTCAATAAAAAATAAAAAGTCAGCAGGTGTCGATGGTATATCCAACGTTGTACTAAGACATTTACCGATGGAGGCAATTGACATTTACACCACACTTTTCAAAAATGCACTGAATAATGCATATTATCCAGTGCATTGCAAAAAGGGAAAGGACAACTCCAACCCGTCAAATCTTCGGTCGATAAGTCTTCTTCCGAGCATCAGCAAAGTTTTCGAAAAGATCATCAATAGGGCTCTGCCTCTGACTAAGTGGGCTGCGGACAACAAAATAATTCCGGATAAACAGTTCGGGTTCAAGGCGGGTCATGACACAATTCATGCTGCGTCTAAACTCGTTTCTGATCTCCAATGGAATAAAACAAAACAACAATGCACAGGTGCTGTTCTGGTTGATTTGGAAAAGGCCTTTGACACCGTATGGTTAGAGGGTCTTTACCTAAAACTGAGCAGGCTTGGCATAAGCAAGCCATTGTTGTATATACTGTATGATATGCTTAACGGTAGAAAGTTTGTTGTCAAAAGTGGCAATGTAACTTCTACCACAACATTCTTAATTAAAAATGGTCTTCAACAGGGAGCGGTGAATTCGCCGATTCTCTTCAGCATTTACACCAGCGATCTGATAGGTAGTCTTACAAAGGCAATTGCGTACGCCGACGATCTAATTGCGTACAGAACGGCCCGAAAGGTTGAGGTTATTAGAATTCTCTTCCAGCGTGATTTCGACAAGATTCAGCGATATTGCGACGACTGGAAACTGAAAATAAATGTCCATAAGTCGGAGACAATTCTGTTCCGGACTCCGTTGGCTATGGCCACGAGGGATACGTGCAAGAATTGGCGCAAGATGGTTATCGTTGATCTTCACGGGCAGCGATTAGCGAGCAAAAGTGTAGTGAAGTACCTCGGTATCTGGTTAGATCAGTATTTATATTTCGATAGACATATAAATGCTACTCTGACCAGGGCCAGAGGAGCCTTCGCTCTGACGAAACGGCTGTTTTTTAGCAGTCGGCTTGACTCCAGAGTGAAGGTAATTTGCTACATGGCCCTCATACGGCCGATGATCGTTTATGGTTGTCCTGTGTGGTTCAACGTTGCCCCTTCCCAGATGGAGAAGTTTCGGGTGTTCGAGCGGCAGTGTTTACGACGCTGTACTGGCTTATATCGAACAGCCGAATCTTCTTACGTGCATTACTATTCCAACGAGGTCCTATACAACGGGGCTCGAATCAACAGAATTGACAATTTCGTGATAAAACTCGTTCGAGGTCACATTGCAAGAGCTATGTCTTCGACCAACAATTTAATTTTTGGGGCGTTCTATCCGAACAACGAGTATTTTGGGAGTGCACGCTTGAGCGGCTTCATTCCACCAGAGGCATTCCTCTTTTTAGATAGATGCGGTCTGATACATGATAGATTGGCAGTTCCGTTAATCTACCACGTCAGACGACGAACCGTGGATAGGCGACTCCTGTACAATCGGGACGTCATGGCACAAGGCGGAGCACTTGTTCGGCACGGGACCGAACTGATAGGGTGAAGCAGGAGAACCAGTTTTGGTGGCTTCAATCGGCACTTGATAGTGGGTAGTCGGGATGGGGCTTAAAGCCTTGGCCGGCTTACATACTTGTTTTATAGTTTTAGGGTTTAGTTTTAAGTAGAATAGGCATGGTGGCACAAAAAAAAAAATACAAAACAAAAAAAAAACACAAAAAAAAACACAAAGAAAATAATTAAAAAAAAAAATAAAAAAACATGGAATAAGAAAAAATAAAAAAAAAGACCAAAATATGACAAACAAAAAATGTTAGTTAGATTTGCTGCTGTGGTTGTTCTAGTTTTAAGTAGTTTATAGGTAGAATAGGTAGTTTTAGTTAGCTTTAAGTTTTATATTAAGGACCTTATTTTAAGTAGTTTTAAGTAAAATAAAAAAGGATATTGATATTAGTTTTTTCAAATTTTCTAATAAATGCAAAATAAATAAAATTTAATTGAAGTAAAATAGATCTTAGGGCCGAAAGGCATTAGTATTAAGTATTATAGTTTAACTTAGAGTGTCCGTATGGGACCAGTAAGTTAGTAATATGTTATGGATAATTAGGCTAGTTTTATGAATTTTCGTCTAGCTTTAAGATAGTCTTAAGAATGAATTAATAAAAATGAATTGGTAAAAATAAAAAAAAAAAAAAAGTGCGTTGGACTGTCATGCGAGAGGTCTTGGGTTCAATCCCTGCCTGTGCCACCTTAATTAAAAAAAAAAAAAAAAAAAAAGAGTTTTCACGGGTACTGCCTCTTGCGAGGAATTGACAAATCCTCCAAGAGTAATTCTTGTCATGAAAAGTGCTTTCTCAAATTAGCCGTTCGGATTCGGCATGTCCCCTCCATCCCTGACAACATTACTCGCACACAGGAATGGTTGAGAGTTGTAAGTCACTAGGCCCTGGTTCTCTACGGACTGTTGCGCCACCTAATTTATTTATTTTTAACTAGTGTCGGCTTTATTGCTTAAACTCGAACTGTTTAAAATGTTGCTTCAATATTTTCTATAAAATAAAATTAGTTCGATTTTTCTCAATATTTGACCAGAGATTAAACACGTTATTCTTTCATGCATAATATTACCTACTTGTTCTTTTTTGAGGTTATGTTGCAACTGCAACGTTTCCACAACTCAAATGCCACCCTGGCGAATCCTAAATAATTTAACCAAAATATTTTCTAAGACTTTTTTTAAATACCAAGCTGGACTTTAAAAAATGAACATTTTCCCATGAGACAACCCTGACATTTTACCTTTGTCATCTTAAAATTCCCAACCAATTAACTTTCACTACAGATGACATCGTTCACATACCTAAAACTACTGCCAAAACTCAATTAGTCGCTTTAGTCTAAAACAGGCTTAGTTATGTGTAGGTAGGTATATACAAAAACCAAATGGCAAAAATAATAAAAATGATTAAACTTAAGTACCGCCCTGCGTGCGCTAAACAACAAAAAACAAGACCGCTCTCCAAATAGCTTATTCAATTCACATTCCTATCGTAGACAAAACAAGACTTCGAACCTACAAAAATAAATTAAAAAACCGAACTGATGTGTAGAGAAGACCTTTTCAATTAGTAACTTTGTGTGATGTGAGAAATAAATTGAGGCAACTAAAACATAAAAAAAAGACATATCACAAAGCTAAACCGCCAGAAGTCACCGAAGTCACCAAAGGGTTCCACAAGGGAACCGTTTTCAAAACAAAATCGGAAGAAAAAGAAAACTAAACAAAAATGTTTTAAAAAACACCGAGCGACAAATCGACGAATGTCATTAATTGAAATGCATAAAAATCAAATAAAATGCTGATGGATCGATCCTTTGGCAGTGCAAATTAACCAGACTGACGTCGATTGACGACGACGAGACGACGAAAACAACGACGACGACGCGACATCGACAGTCGTCGTCTAAAGGCTACATACGAAACACGATAACTGCGCGGCCCCGGTCACACAGCAGCGACTCGACAGCAGCACGAAACCTTTGCACTTCTCCTTTTTTTTCGTCGTCGTCGTCGAAGCTAAAGCTAAGCCACGAACCACTACTGTCAGGTTAAGGAAGCTGCTGCAGTAGAAGCAGCAGAAGCAGCATCAGCCTCAACAACAGCAGCAGCACCATCAGTATTATGATTATTATTGTTATTATTTTTATTCGACAGTTGAATTGCGTACTTAAGTTATCTTTATGGATGTGGCTTTTAATTAATTAATTATTCTCTCATTAATAAAAATGCTGCCGTCCCGTCCGTCGTCGTTGCTTTTCCCCCTCTGCAATCTGCTCAATAGCGCACCCTTCTCTGCGTCCGCATTTTGCTCCTGTTTCTGTTTCATTTTCTGTTGTTGTTTCTGGAAGCCTCTCGAGTGGTGTTTTGTTTTTGGCATCAGCATCATCAGCAAAGAATAAAAGAGCCTCGACTCAACTCGTCTCGACAATAGGTAGAGGTACTGCTCTGAGTTTGTGCTGCTTTTTTCTGCTAATCTACTAAAGGCTGGCTTTTGCTGTTGTTGCGCCTCCATGGAAGTGGTAATGGTGCTGGAGTACTTCTGTTGCACGAGATACTTCTTTGGTAAAGTGCATACTTCAGTGCACTGCATGCGGTCGTTGGTCGGTCTTCGGGTCTCCGCGGCCGGGACCGGGACGGGGACGGGGGACGGTTACGTTTTCGAGTTAGTGATCACGTCTACGTAAGAAGTCTAAATGTTGGCTACACCACCGTGAGTCGTCGTCGTCGTTGTCGTCCTCATTGGTCTCGGTTCTCGGTCGGTCTTTCGTTGGCGGCGGCGGCGGCGCGCGTCCGTCACCGTTCTTCGTCGTTTTCGGTCGCACCACCAAACCCGCTTATGGAATGACATTTTTTTCACATTTTCCCTTATGCTATAGGTATTCGTAAAGTTTGTGTTGTTTTGTTTTGCTAGATTGATGTTGCATTGCAAATCAAATGCAAAGAAGAGAAATGAGTGACTGTCTCGTGTGTCATCAATGTTGCCAGCCCGCCTATAGGTACATCAAAATATGCCTTTTGTAGAATAATTAAATTAAATAAATGACTGCATCGCTTGACAAACTTGCTCTTTCAACTAAAGACTTAAGAATGACTAAGAGTTGAAGAATCTAAGAAGAATTGGCTCCGGGCAAGTTTTTTAAAAAGCTTAAATTAGTAAAAATGTAAAACTGAGTGCAAAATACACAGAACTGTTGCAATACCGCCCTTTAGAGAGCAAAAATTCTGCAAGTATTTAGATTGTTTAAACTTACTAAAAACTTGTTAAGAAAAGAACTATCCTGGCAACACTAACCCTACAATTGTTAAATTCTGGCTCTGTTTCTGTTCCTCTGTGCTGTGAGCAAATTTGACGAGGCTATAGCGGCGGCGGCGCGGCGGTGTGTTCCTATTAAGGGTCGTCTTTTATTTTTTAATTTTCATAAATAATCAAAACAACAGTTGACAACAACGAAGACGAGGACGACGATGGTGAAACAAGAGTAGAACCGTCCGTCGCGTCGTGTCCGTCGCAGTCGCATCGTCACAGTCTTAGTCGTATAGTCATTGTCGTCATCGTCTTCTACTTCTTCTTCATATGGCATTTAAATAACGTAGAAAAGTCGAGGCTGCAACAGTGCATTAACTTGGCTAGAAGCAGAATCATCATCAGCAGCGGTAGGCCCCCCTATAACTGCGCACAGTGTCTGCTGCGATGCAGAAATAAGTTTTCTCATGTGCACACGCGGTGGCAGAGGACCACCTTGTCGGTCGAGGATGTGCCGCCAACACCCGCCCTCACCGCCACCACCGTCGTCATCGTCGTCGTCATTGCTGCCATCGGCCGCACCGATGAATGCCAAAGTAGGTAAATGGTGGCGCAGCCTAAAGCAGCAACAGCAACAGCAGCAGCAGCGGCTCGGCTCGGCGGCGATGAGACAGGTGATGCTGTGTTTAGCTGATGTACTACTTCATGTTGCGATTTCGTGATAATTAACGAATTTTTTTTTCTTCTTCTGTTTTTGTCCTTTTTGTTGTTGTTTTTGGTCTTGGATTTAGTTTTGGCCCCAAACAACAAAAATGTTTCGACAAAAACAAAGGAGGTCTGGAAACCTATGGTATGTGGTTAATGGTATGTAATTATCGAGAGTCGTGAGTGATGTTTTTATTAAGAGAAAGTTAATCGATCTAAATATACCTACATACGAGTATATACATACCTTACCTACCTACCTAAATATATCGAAGATTTAGAACCAAGGTCAAGTGTATAAAAACGTGGACATTGACTTGGAATAAGGTTTAAACGAGTGTGTCATGGTTCAGGGAAAAGTAATTTTATTTGTAGGTAGATACAAAAATACTCCTACTTATCGACATAATGAACGAATAAGATGATTCAAATAGTTTTTTTTTTTCTGTTGTTAAACGTTCTTGTGTTTGACTTTAAGACCTTATTTCCATTGACGAAGATGAGGACGAAATGGTTCTCTAAATCTTCCAATTCTCTGTGGACACGTTTTACTCTCTTCTATCATAGATTAAAGATCTAAGAGATTTATAAAGCAGTGATTTCCACAAAGAAGTAGGTTATCTACAACTGGGATTTAATTTAGACAAGGAATGTCTTCTTAAAAGGTATGAGTAATTTTAAAAACCCATTTGCCCTCAAAAACTGTTAGAAATCTTCTAAAAGTTGAAAACATGAATGATGTCGAAAAAAGTCTTATTTTTATCAAATATTCAGTTTCTGGGGAAATTTGGTTTTGATTTTAATAATCCAAAGTTAAAATTTCAAGAACCAGTGTAAAGATAAAAAGTTTTCCAATAAAAGGTCACATTTTGGTATTTAAAAAACTATTATTTTTTAAGAGAAATCAAAAACTACACCAAACAATGATACGTTGAGGATGGACAAACCCTACAACAGTTATCATTAAATTTTCCTAGTGCCAAATTGCGACAGTTCTGCTTATTAACATAGCTTTCGAGTTAAAAATCGGCTTCATCACACTGAAGACAATTTGTTTATGAAATTCCGGATTAATTTTTGTGTACTTGAAGGACCCAATCAGCGAAAATAATTTTTTGTGGTACATGAATGACTTGAGTTCCTGTATAAACTCAACTTTAAAAACGTTCTTCTTGCAAATAACGGTCTTATTTCGTTTAAGGAATAACTATTTCCAAAGGTTGACAACGAGTTTGACGAGTTTTCTAAAAACTACGAGATGCATCGGCGAAGTACACGGTTTCTATTCTTTATGTCATTTGCTTACATGCTGAGAAAGAGCTTCTACAACGATACACAAAAGTGCTTGAGATTTGCGAACTCTGACTTCAAAATGTTTATCACTTATAAAGTAAATTTTAACATCTTCAATGCATTGCTCAAATTTATCGTTCTATTTTTTAAAAATAGTCCAATTCCTACTTGCCAAATGTCAAAAGATAAGAGTTTCAAAAGTTGCATTTTTTTAAAAAGCGGGTTATTAAAAATGAAACTTCTTGTTGGAAAGCTATTGAAATCCTCTAAATTTCGTGAATAGGGAAAATTGTAAGTTAAATTAATGCTTTTTACATTGAACCATAATTTTTTATCGTGATTAACGCCTTTCAATTAAAAGTTTATCTTCAAGAATAAATTAAGCTTGCAGAAGTCGATCGTATTTAAAGTTTTCCAGAAACTGTTTAAACTAAAGATTTTTCAGGAATACTTCACGTCAAGTTGCAGTAACTTGAAAAATTCAAAACAAACATTTTTTTTTTCATGAAATCGATTGTATTTGCATTTTAATAATTCCTCATAGATCTTTTATTTTGAAAATTAAATTAAGTAATTTATAAAGAATATTGAAGAATTATTTTCTTAAATCAATCAAAGAAGAAATTCAAATTCCCAATTTGTTAAGCCTTAAGTCTTAAAAATTGTTCAAATCAAAAAGGTCAACAAAACTCACAAAACAAACCTCGCTCAATCACATTCCTCCACGCACGTTTTTCTTTAATGTATCAAGGCTGTTTCTAAAATTGTGTTTTGTTTTAAATTTATTGATTTGACTTCTCGATGATTACATTCAACTTGTAACATTCCGACACCTTTGAATCTACAAATATCTATCATATTTTTGTTCAAATTACAATCCAACCAAAAAAAAAACCTGCTCCGCTTAGAGCAATAGATGATGATCATCATCAAAAGCCCCACAATCCACGACCCACGAGAGTTAGTGTCTCTAATGTATCATTCCATAGACCCGCGAGATGTAAAAAAAACGTCAAGGCTATAGTACAATTAATATGTTGGACATCATTTTCTGTGTTTGAATTTCTTGTACTGCTCATTTAATTTCGTATAATTATTCATTGAGGATTCCTAATCATGATTAATTTAGTCTCTCAATCATTAAGAACACATCACAACAACAACAACAACAAAAAACACACTCCCAGTCCAAATAGAACCCTACTAACGATATGTCTACTTAGCTTTATCGCTTGATAGAGAGTCGAAGTCGGATTCGAAGTCTTCGTCTTCGTTTCTCATCACAAACCAGTCATTAACACCCACCTTTTTTTCGTTGTTGTTCTTGGAGTTTGGAGGCACGAATATAAATCAAACAATTAATCCCGCCACAAGTCTTTGAATTCGCATAAATTTGTAAATTCCTGACTTTTTTAAGCTTGTATCTTTTTGTATTCCGGACAAGGTTGTCAACCGCCAAAAATTCTGAAAACTAAAAACTTAATTAGCAGAAAGATTGCTGTTCTTTTATTTTGTTGGTACCTTACCTACCTACCTCCTTACCGACTTGTGAATGTTTGTGCAAAAGCTAAAACAAAACCCCAAAAATTTAAGCCTTCAACAATGTTTCCAAATTAAGCCATGCATCATTTTGTTTGTTAATTTTTTTGTATCTTTATTTTTATTTTTATTTTGTGGTTATTTTCGAAAACCACACCAAACGCGGCATAAGAAAACAAAAGCTAGGTCTTAACACAAGCGCCTGTCACCGCCCTGAAATTTATTTGAAAAACAACCAAATAAAATCAAAAACAAAACAAAAAATATACTAACAACAATTTTTGGAACCATGGAATATCACAGAATATCAGACAGAAATCATCCAAAGACAACAGGCACTGGCAATGCTGTGTAGCTGCTGCTTATACTTCGGCTGCTGCTGCTGCTGTAGTTGCTGCTATGCCTGATTTATGCCTGCAGATAAATTTGAAATTCCAATTTTTTGGATTCATTTCAACGAATTTCTTTTCGTTTCATTCCATCACTGCAAAACATGTTAATTTCCTGCCCGATGAATTTTAACAATTGATGAATATCATCATTGGAAAACGGAAAGGGTGCATTGGAGATGGGGTTTTGTGCCAAAACCTAAAATCAAAGTAAAGTGGAGTCAATGAATACCTAATTGAACTAATTCTCACGCTTTCCAAAAGATATTGGTCATCGAAGTTATTAATAACGCAAGAATTTTGAAATTTTTATCAAATTGTGTTCTTCTTGTATTTTTAATAAAATGCAATGATTTTTAAAATCTGATTTGATATTTAGGAAAAGTATTTTGTATAGGTTGTGATAGTATCCGTACAAAAGTCTAAATATTTACAAAATAGCAATGTTTTTGAAACTTAATTCGGGGTTTAGTTAATGTGCAACTTTTTTTTTGAGAAATACCTACTAAGCATTTTATTCAAACTTACGAAAATTTTCTGTACATTTGTATATTCTTAGATTATCAATTTTGCAATAAAGTGATTTAATTTAAAATCCAAAAATGTTCATCAAAAAGTTTGTAAAATTGATCATTGGATGTACAAAAACTGTATTAATAAAGACACTGACACACTTCCCATTGAAAATTGTTCAATTGAAATAAATTTTTGTATATGTCTCGAAGCTTCAAAGCCTCTTTTTGGGGATTTTTTTAAGGAATGCAACAAAATAAATCGAGACTACAGAAACGATATTTTTTACAATTAACTTATCAGTTATTGCTTACACTAATTTTTTGAAGCGGCCTTTGATGATGTCGCCTTTTTTTCAAGGTCCATTGCCGGACTAGCGGCTTCTGAAATGTTTTAATTATAAAGAGCCATTGAATTTCTTGACTATATGTTCATATATTTTTTATATTTTTGCGATACATTATTTTCAATCTTACTTTTAAAGTGGTAAGCAAAAAATTAGCCTAAAATTGTTAAATTCAAAAGAAATCTAAATTGGTTGAAATTTTTTTTGAATTTAAGAAATGAAGTATTGAGGTTAACGCGTTATAACTTTTTGTTTAATTTTATAAAACTGTTAATAGTAAATTTCGAAAACATTACATTTAAGTGGCCTTACCAAACCCGTAACCCGTGAAAAACTAGGCGATTTTCAGCATTTTTAAATACTCAATAAAATGTTTTGAAGTTTTTTTTGGACATATAAAGTGTATTTCCAGCTTTATTTTGAGATTTTTTTTTTTAATTTTGAAAAATAATCGGAGTTGTCAAAAAAAAGTTTCCCAACTGCTAACATGATTCGGGTCGAAAGAGGAACTGAAACAAAAAATCGAAAAGGTTATTAAAGTTGAGATATATTTTTTTCTATACAATGACCTACGTTTTATGAAACATATCAAAAATTAAGAAAATGGGGTTATTTTGAAAAAAGTGTCGTTTTTTGGGCACACAAATTTGTATTCAGACATCAGATGGTCAGACATTGTAGGTATAGAAAATATATTGGGGAATATTCATTTAAATTTTTATGTCGATTAGTCAATTTCTCGTTAAGTTATGATGTCAGCTTTTTTGAAAAATCTCACTTCGAGTAAATTACTAATCTCATATGCATGACCCTAAATTTTTAATCCAATAAAAAATAATAAATAATTTAAAGAAAAAGGTAAAAATCTTTTTCAAGCTAAATATACAGTACGGCTTCTTCTTCCTCGAAAAATACATATTCTTTTGCTGCATAACTACGCCCATTACTTCCATAATTTTTTAAATACTATTAAAAACCATATCAGTTTGTGCTGAAACTGATAGCAAATTAGAGAGTGCCATGCTTAGAAGTTCATTAAAAAAGCTGCCATTCAAAAACTTACGACCGTGGCACTTTCACAAGAAAGTATAAAATTCCGTTTTTGACATCTGATAGAGTCTTCAAACAAATAAATGAATCGAATATTTTTTATTGAATATTGAATTAAAGTTAACTAAAAAAAAACTACTAAAAATTGATAGAAATTGTTTTTCAGACCGAATATTTTTAAGAAATGTTAAGATATTTACTTTTCACTTCTTACGGAATATTTTAGTTACCAAACAACTGGTAACCATTTTAGAAAAATTTAGTCAGCAGTTTCTTACATTTATGATTGATTGTGTAAATTTTGTATTAATTGACGTACAAAAATATTAGATCTCAAATGAAATACTACTGAAAAAATTTTCAAAGATCTCAAGCACTTTATTTTTTAACAGGGTTTTGAGCATAAAAACATTTCTTTTTTTGGCACCTTATGTATGTACATACTCGTATAGTTATCAGCTGACAATTGTTTAAAAAAAATTCACGTTAAAAATCCCTTAAACAAAATTTTAAGAGTGAAATATTTTGAAAAGATGGAGGAATAGATATTTTTTCATACGATGAAATTCTCAAAAAGTTAATCGAATGCTCAGCTTCCTTAGTTTGAGTTAATTTTAAGTGTTTTTGAAGGGTGGTATTTGGTTTTCAAAAACTGAAATTTGTAATTGATAGAGCCAACTTCATAGACATCCTTTTTTATTTGCGGTTTTTAAAAGTAAAACAAAATGTTTTACTTTGTATCTATAGTTTTCTGAAAGGAGCCTTAAAAAACACGTACATAGATGTAAGTTAGCATATTTTTAAATTAAATTAAGTTTAAAGACTCACATAAACGGTCAGATATTTGTTTCTATAAATTCAAACAAACTAATTTCCTATTCGTTGTTTTTTTTTTGTACGTTTTTTTTTGTTAAAGTTCCATGATAAATAAATTATTATATGATTGCATTCATTACAAACATAAGAAAAAATAGAACATTCACTTATTTATTATGCCTCGCTCATCTAAGTCTTTACTTACAAATTACATCTCAAGTAAGACAGTATCATGGCCAGTCACTTTTCTCCTTCATTAACATTTTTATAAGGATGCTTACCTACCGGTGGTGTTTCTGTTTCAGTTTCTGTTTCCATCATTTTCTACATAGTTCTATAGCAAAATAGCTTCTAGCGTTTTTATTTCTACAATATCCAGAACAAAAAACAAACAAGTTTTGTTGTTACGGAATGTTCCTTTATTCCCTTTAAGGATTTTTTCATTTAGAAAAACTATATAGATAGATACAAATTCAAAGCATATATACATCCATAGGAGTATGTATAGGGATAAGAAGAAAAAAGATATTTTACTGCATGAAACTGTATTTGAAAAACTTCAATGTAAGCACAATAAGTAGCCAAGGCAAGTAGTGCCGAGCCGTTAACATAAGCATCACTCTAATGCTCTCTGAATTTCTGGATGTTGTATATCTCTGAAATTGTGATGCTGTGATATTGTGATACTGATGCTGTTATTATATGTAGCTATTGTATTTGTTTTCTGTTTATAAAAATGATATAAGAATCACTTCTCTTCTTCTGTAGAGTCTGTTGCGCGCATCTGTAGCGCTGTTTTTTTGTACTTCACTTCTTCTTTACCAGCTTTATACTTCAAACTGTAAGCATAAATTTTGTGAGCACCTGTGTGCCAGTGTACTTGATATAGAAGAAACTTCTTCTCAATTCTCATTCTCCAGATCCTGCTCCAGTCTTGTGATGCTTCTGTCTGTCTTTAGTTTCCTAACGTTTCAATTGACACAAATGAATGTTTTTTTTTAAATCTTTTTTATCATTTTACAGAAACAGTACTTGTATCTGCTTTATATAGATTTTTCTTTTTGAATTGTTACCAGGCATAAATATTTATTTCGCAAAAATCATTAAAAATTCTTATCGTTCACTAACAAATCACAAGACCAAAAATGGACAACTATATTTTTGAAAGCAAAGAAGAAAGGGGTCTTTAAAAAAAGACATACACTTTTTTGAACCTCAAAATTTTGCTCCATCAACTATACATTGAACAACTCATTCTTTTCAATATTTTTCCAAAGCCTATTAAAATGAAACCTATAAAGTCCAATATCATTTTAAACACTATGACATACTTTTTTAATGTTAAAAGTATGTCATAGTGTTATCTTCACATTAAAAAAAAAAAGACAAATTCGTATCCTGGAGATCTATTTTGGACAAACTATCTTGTGTAGAGAATACTTTCTTAGCCGCACATCATGAATGAGGAATGCTTTACCCAAATCTGTATTTTCCTCCCATGAGAATTTATTATTTTTTAAATATGCATTGGTGTCTCCTCTTGAATGTCTTTTTATTTTTCTAACGCTCACACTTTGTCTTACATGATAAAGGCTTACAAATTATAAAAACCAAAAAAAAGACCTGAAACTAGTCAAAAAAGTTCAAAAATAAACTTCTTTCGCAGAATGATTTATTTGTAATTTTTCTTAGCACTTTAAAGACATTCTTTTAGCTTCTAAGTACAAAAAATAAGTCCAATATATAAAACTGTTTACAGAAATTATGAGTTAAAAAATAATACAATTATTTCAGAAAAAAACATTAATGGCAACCCTAACCATTTAACAGAAAAAGATATGGGGGTAGTTTAGTAAACTGCATGTTTTTCACTTCAAGAAGAAACAAAAAGAACATAGATTCAGATTAGAAGAAGTATTAGATTCAAAATGTTAGTTAAAGGAGGAGTAAAGAGTTGCGATTCGCAACAAAAAAAAGTTAAATCAAAGGAAAATCTCAACAATAGACAACTTTATATCAAAGAAGTGATTCCAGATTCCATGTTCTCTTTTTATGGAATCAGCCAACTTTTATGTGTTGGCCGATGGCTGCTGCTGGTAGAAAAGTAGGCACCTATATTTTGCTGCCATTCGAATAAAGGGAACATTTTTTCTTTCAATTTTACAAAAAGCAAAAACCTCACTAAACAGAACTGACCACATTCATTGGCACAACGCAGCTAACCAGCAGCGGTCATCAGCAGCAGGCTGTGGAAACAAGGCTCTGATGATTTCTGTTCTAGTTCTTCACTTCAAGTTTTTCCTTTAAGTTTTTATGAGTTTTTTTCTTGGTTTTCGAATAGCAATCCGTCGCTCGTCGACAACGAGAAAGACAACGACGTCGTCATCTTAGTCGTGGTCGACTAATGTTCATCTTGGACATTCCCGAGGAATCAAATCAAACTCATTATCATCATCTGTGGCTTGGTCAACACTGACCGTCTCGTCGCGTCGTCGCCCGCCCTCCACCTTTATTCTTCAATTGGCAATCATCATCATCATCTTCATCTGCAAAGTTATCCTGATACACACCTTTGCAGAGTTTGAGTTTTATAACTTACCTAAATATAAAAAGCCTGATGCGAGATCTTTATCCATTAAATCATAGTGGCAGAAGCAACAGCGGCAGCTATCACTCCATCACCCTTAGATAGAGTGATGAGGAAGAGAAGATAATCCTTGTTGGAACGCGCGCGAGATTCCATAGCAAATGATTTCTTGTCAAGCTAAAAAACAGAACCAGAATACATGTTTTGCTAGAAAGGTATCTACGACTATTTGCAACAAAAATAAAAACAGAATAATAACAACAACAAGACAAAACAAAACTCGTGGTCAACATTAAACATGAAGTTAGTATAGAAATAAAAAAGAATATGAGATAAATTGTGGATATTAATGGCGTAAGTAGAAAGAACAGCTTTTGTGTCACTACTTGACGACAAGTAACATGACACATTCTGTCTGATAACTGACAGTCATAATATCTTTGTGGATTGGTTTTTCAAACTTAACTTAGGCTTTGTATATCTTTGTATCTGAATCATGATTGAGAACGTTTAGTTTTTGGGGGGAAGTATATAGGTATATAGTTTTATGGGTATACTTTTGAGGTACCTATAGAAGATTATATTTTGTCAAGCTATGATGTATAAAACATGATGTTAGGTGTCAAGTTTAACGATTATAGATGTGACTCTGTAAGAATATGTATTATGAAGTAAAGATTTGAACTAGTGATGCAATACTTGAGATGTATGAATGGAGAATTTTATGTTGGAATTACATTAAGCATGCAGTCGAAATGTCCTTAAACTTTAAGTGTGCGCAAGAAGACTTAAGGGCTATATAGTACATGAAGTCAAATAAAAGCGCACAATTTTGAAACGGTCAATATTTTAATGGAAATAAAGACAATATCAAAGATATAACAACTGTCTAAAGAAACAAAACCGATATTTTAAAATGGGAAGTTTAAAATTCTGACATTTCTCTACAATTTAAGTTCCCTAACATCTTACTCCCCGCTTATCTCTCTGATGCCCTTTTCCTTTGACGATATCATAAGAACCAGCAGTGACATCAACTTCAAATACATTTTAATTTACGTATAATAACATCAGCTTTTCCAAGCTCCTTAAAATGGGAGTTTGGTTTACTTTTAAAAAAAAATGTATTATTTTAAAGGGCACTAATGTGTAGTAATCACTATAGGACGCTTTCCAAGGTCTTTTTTTTATTAAAACAATTATCAATTATAGTTAAATTACAAAGAAAATAAATAAAGGTCACTGTGGCGTATACGTACGTTTTTTTTAATTTTTGCTATTGACTTATTGTCTGATCTTTGTTGGTATATAACATCCATCACGGTCATTAAATCTACTAGACACAGACATAATGTCCATTTATACAAAAGTGCTATTTCTTTCCTTTCTTTGCAGTTTCATCTTTTTTTAAAAAAGACTTGGTTATTACAAAAAAGACATATAATCCATTAGCCTTATGCCTGTTTGTTAAGATTTGAGGTCTATGGAAATAATATCCTACTAAAAAAAATCAATTGAAGCTATTAAAAAGGAATTGAATAATTTTCCTTGTTAGGAACATGTTGTCTGATTTCAATTTTCATTGACATGGAAGCTCTCTAAGTTCCGTGTAAAAAGTGTCTAGTTTATTTTTTTGTCATTTTATCTTTTAAAAAAGATTGGCTCTATGTCCGTTTAACCGATTTGCGGTCTAGGGAAATTTTGACCGTATAACTAATGTCATTGCCATGACCTGATTTTAACACTCATTGCATCCATTCATATTACATCTGACTAGCTTTCTCGTGCGGTGACTCCAGAACTTAAATATTATTTCCGAATTTGTCTTATCCTAAAACCACTCATAATGTGTGAAATAACTCATCCCAAAAAAATATGAAATACTGGGAAACTAACTTATTAGAAATGGTTTTTGCATTCGATTAGTTCCTTCAAATACACAAACCATTTCTTTTCATCTATTAATTTCCCAGTATTCTATATTTTTATTTCAATAAAAAGTTAAGATTTTTATTAAACTAGATTAAGATTTAATACAAAATTATCATTGTCCAGAAATAGAAAATATTGGCACAATATTTTTTAAAAAATTGCTTCAGTAAGAAAGTTAGAAAAGGGAGACTTACTAACGATATAATATCGGGTGATTTTTTAAGAGCTTGAGAACTTTTTTTTTTTAAAAAACGCATAAAATTTGCAAAATCTCATCGATTCTTTATTTGAAACGTTAGATTGGTCCATGACATTTACTTTTTGAAGATAATTTCATTTAAATGTTGACCGCGGCTGCGTCTTAGGTGGTCCATTCGGAAAGTCCAATTTTGGGTAATTTTTTCGAGCATTTCGGCCGGAATAGCCCGAATTTCTTCGGAAATGTTGTCTTCCAAAGCTGGAATAGTTGCTGGCTTATTTGTGTAGACTTTAGACTTGACGTAGCCCCACAAAAAATAGTCTAAAGGCGTCAAATCGCATGATCTTGGTGGCCAACTTACCGGTCCATTCCTTGAGATGAATTGTTCTCCGAAGTTTTCCCTCAAAATGGCCATAGAATCGCGAGCTGTGTGGCATGTAGCGCCATCTTGTTGAAACCACATGTCAACCAAGTTCAGTTCTTCCATTTTTGGCAACAAAAAGTTTGTTAGCATTGAACGATAGCGATCGCCATTCACCGTAACGTTGCGTCCAACAGCATCTTTGAAAAAATACGGTCCAATGATTCCACCAGCGTACAAACCACACCAAACAGTGCATTTTTCGGGATGCATGGGCAGTTCTTGAACGGCTTCTGGTTGCTCTTCACTCCAAATGCGGCAATTTTGCTTATTTACGTAGCCATTCAACCAGAAATGAGCCTCATCGCTGAACAAAATTTGTCGATAAAAAAGCACACACACATTTCGAACCGAACACTGATTTTGGTAATAAAATTCAATGATTTGCAAGAGTTGCTCGTTAGTAAGTCTATTCATGATGAAATGTCAAAGCATACTGAGCATCTTTCTCTTTGACACCATGTCTGAAATCCCGCGTGATCTGTCAAATACTAATGCATGAAAATCCTAACCTCAAAAAAATCACCCATTATATAATCATATAGGTACATTATTTTCAATCATGAAACGAAGACATTAACGTCCCCTGACATTACATTATATCTGCTTGAAACATACGTAAGGTCCATGTTTAAAAAATTAGTTAAATTTGTTGTCGTTTTAGGTTCTTTTTTTTTGAAGATATTCAGTACAAAAAAGAAATGGATATTATGTCCATTTGTTCAGATTTAAAGTCCATGGACATTATTTTATTCTACTGAATTTTTGTATACAAACTATAAATTCTACTCTCAAAATTAAAAAAAAAAGAATAATTTTCTTTGCTACGGTCATAATGCTTTATATCAGGAGACATAACGTCCATTCACATTATATGTGCTTGAAAAAGTCATAAAGTCCATATACGAAAAGTTAGTATAATTTGTGTTCGCTTCATCATTTTTTTGAAGATATTCAATCTAGGAACATTACAAAGAAGATATAAAGAAAAGTTGGATATTATTTCCCTTTTTTTAGACTTGAGACCCATGGACAATATAGTGTCAATCCACAGAATTTATATCGACTGAAGCTATAGACTTCTTCTCGCAAAATGTTTCGTTGCCGTGGCAATACTGCCATATTTCAAGAGTCATTACGTCCATTGACATTTAATCTACTTAAAACAGTTATGAGATTTATGGACAAAAGGTTAGATCAGAGTTTTGTTTCATCTTTTTTTAAAGGTATTAAATCCATGGACATAATGTAACATTATTTCCTCCCACTGAATTTAATGCATCAACTCTTTTTCAAAATTAAAAATATCGAAGATAAATTCTAACAAATGAAACAGTATATTTGTTAAGAAGTTAATAAATTAGAACATTTGCAGAACTACATTTCGAAACGAAATTTTTACAACGCCATACCAAGTTAACTTCTACCTCTGCCACAGCCGTCTTTTCTAACTCATTTTAACTATATCACAAACAAAAAATATCATTTTAAATTTATTTGTTCTTCGCATCTCATTTTGGTTGTGGGTTTTTGGCTTGTGAAGAATTAGGCTTAAAGGCATTATTCTGAATTTATGATATCAACCTTTTTCTCAGCCACTAACGATCCCTTAAATCATGTTTTAGACACATGGTGACAATATATATTTTTAAGGCAAAACAAAAAACGTATTACTCGTGGTCTTTTTTTGTGGGTTCCTGTGGTCACACTAAATCAAACTAAACAATGTCACTTATAAAAGTTTACCTGGAAAGTACATAAATATTTACATACATATATAAATTATTTATATAGTATGCCTACCACCTACCTACCTTAATACCTAAGTTAATGATAATGACTATCACACTTTAGCCTTTGCTAATAAATTCAGCATTTTAATGATTCAGACTATAAAATTTGACAAATCACCGACATTATTTGATTAAGTAAGATAGAGAGAAAGCAGAAGGAGGGGTGTGGGGCTGGTTTATGGGACAAACATAATTCCCAGAAACTTTTGTGAATTCAGCTTCATCATCAGTTATGGAATTAAAGAGAAAACCTACATACAATTGAATCGATGATGATGACGATGATGGCTTTCGTTGAAATTGTTGAAAGATTTGCCATTGCCACTACGATGATGTTTCCAGGAAGAAGAAGAATAATAACAACATCCACATCAACACTGTTCTGTGCGCTAATGTTTACATATACATATTGCACCAGCATCAGAATCAGAATCAGCATCAACAAAAGTACGTAGTTGAAGCTTGGAGTTCTGGACTTGGTCTTGGTCTCTGGGAGTTTGTTTGCGAAATAAATATTTGTTTACATTTGGATCCCGTACAACTGTGAATAGCGTATGGACTTGTGACAGTCTTTCGTCTTCAATCTTCATATCATCTTCATCGTTTTCGTCGTCATCGTCATCGTCATCAGAACTTCAGAAAGTATCTTTTGCTTTTATATATACGGATGTGTCAGGGGAGAGTTGCTGCTGCTTTGGCTGGATTGTTTACTGTTTACTGTCACAGAGTGTCAGCATTTGGAGAACAGAAAACGGCAGTTCTTCTTCTTGGTTCAGTTGTGTTGTTTTGACCAACAGAGCGCACAAAAGACTACCGACTGACTGAACGAACGAACGACGACGGAAAGCCCCTTCGACCGACTTCTTCGTTTCGTATGTTTTCCTCTGCAGTGTGCGGAATTAATTCATTCTGATTGAATTACTACCGAAAATGCTTCGTATGCAAATTAATTTCGTTCCTCGTCGTCATCCTAAGGAACATCAATTCTGAACGCCTTACCCGACCTACCAACGACCGTCCGAGCGACGACCCAAAACATAAACTTTGAGCAAGTGAGCATCTCTCCCAAATCAAAACCCATAACAACTTCTACTGTGAACCGAATTGACAGCTCTGCTCCAAGCTCCCAGTCCCAAGCACCAAGCACCAAGCTCAAAGTGTGTGCCAGATAGTATAGTAGCTGTTTTTGTAAACACATTCTCCAAATCCAGATGGGGACCTTGCTTCAATGATGGTTTCCAGCTGACAACTTGTATTTGGAAATCTAATTAAAATCGATTCTTGTCAGTTGAGTTGGTAAACGGGTTGATAAGGGGAGTGGAGTGGGTTGGAGCTGACGGTGATGGTGACGGACCCGAAGACAGACCAAAGTATATAATCAAAAATTGTAACAGCGTCTTTGAAGTTCTCGTTGTTTTCATGTTGATCGAGTATGGAATCTGTGAGTAGGTGGACTTGGGAAGTTCAGTGTAAGTAATCGAAAAATTGTGTGGGAATTCGTTTAGTTTTTATTTGTTTTTGTGTTTATTTTGTTTTTCTGAAATCTAAGCAGTTTACGAGCAAAATATACATTTTTTTGAATTCGTGAATTTGGGTTTTTATGGTTTTTATTTAAAATTCATTACGTGCATTCAACGAAACATTAAAAAGGGTGAATGTAATTCGGAGCAAGAGTGTTCTTCATTTTGATCGATCACGTAATTGCTTAATGGCTTGTATCTTTTTATAAGTAGGTAGTGTCCGCTACGTACATACATATATAAGTTTAATTTCAAAAAAAAAAAGACGATAACTTTTTAAGCTTTGGACTAGATATAAAATTAATTGACAAATTCAGCCATTAACTGTTTTTGGGTACACAAAAATAATAAAAGAAAACGTTAAATCGTTAATAGATGTAAGCCATAAAGGTGTAGTGTATATTTTTTGATAGAGAGATAGCGTGAGAGATTTTTATGGGCTATTTTTGTGTTGAATTTACATGAAACAGAGTGTTTTTGAATATTACAAAATCAAATTACTCTAGTTTGAACTTTTTTGTTTTTAACGACTTACAATTTTGTTTAAATTTTATGTCTTATGGTAGGTTGTTTTTTCTTTGTTTTTTAATCGTGTCAGGTAAGGGTCAGAAAAGTAAATGAACTGCGAGGGCATTTAACAGCATTTTGAATATATCACATTAAGTTAAACGAAAAGAACATTTGATTTAGTTGAAAATATATTTTACGAGTAGCGAAGTTTTTGAACTATAAAATTTTAAAGACGTCGGCGTGTGTCGTGGTGGCGTTTAACAGTGGTCCGTTTGTTGAATTTTGAGTAGGAATTCTTGAGTTTAGTTACCTCAACAATAACTGGGAACTTCAAAACCAAAATAGGAAACTATATTCCAGAGTAATTTTTACGAATGCAGGAATTTATATATTTTTTAATTTAAGTTGCAAAAAGTGATAAGACTTTGAAGTCATTTATTTCAAAATTTGAAATTGCAGCTGTCAGCGTTTTGGCGATGACATTTCCTTTTTTTTCAAAATCCACGGACGGTCTAATAGCTTCTTTTTTTTAAATTTCTACAGCTACTCGGAATTTTATAGTATCATCTCGCCCAGTAAAAAGTTTTGCTCAACATTGAATGTTCTTCAAGTTTTGTAGCCGTGAGAATACCGTAAAACTTCAACGACTAATATCTTGAAACTTATCAATCTTAGCGAAATGGTGAATAAAGCTTTTTTGTAGGAAATTAAATTTTCTATAAAATTATATTACATTTATTTTCTAAACTTCTTGCCATTTTCAAGATATAAACAGAAAAAATAGAAATCTATAAATGGGGCAGTTCTAAAGTGGAAAACAAAAACCTTGCCTAAGGTCAGATAATTGTAAATAACAAATAACAAGTAAAATAAAAAACAATCCTTAGTAACTCCGAAGTGAATGTATTTTCCAAGATATACTAAAAATTTCATCTCAATCTGTTGAAAATAGTCTGAGTTTTGAGTCCGGTCAAATAAAAAAATCAGAATTGAGATAAATGCGCTTAAAGTTTTGAATAGTAGAAAATCAGAAATTCCAGGACTCAAATTTTTGTTCTACCAATAATTTTGTTGGTAATTTTCTGTTGAAGCTACGAAAGCGAAGTCATTACAACTTAAATGGAATTAAATGACCTAACATTTCTATAACCACCACATTTAATTTCTTAATCATTATAATTCGTTTTCATCATTGAAACCAATCATTGAACAGTTCGAAAATAACTATTATTGAAAATTACTATCATTGAAAAAATGTTCCTTGACTTCATCATTGAAAGCGTTAAAAGAGTCTTCAGTGAAACGATTTTGTTCCGAATTATAAAATTACAAATCAGATGTTTTTTGAAAACGATTTCACTATTGCAAAAAGTAAAAATGACCTAAAGCTCAAGTTCTAGTTTCATTCAAGTTTAAAGTAAAAAAAAATGTACAGCTTTTTAGCTTCTTTTTGATACCGAACAAAATTTTCAATTGTGAAAACCAATCATAACTATAACTGACTTCTTAAGATTTAGTCCACCTGCTCTAGACTTGTTTTAGGGAAATATTAAATTTCTCAAAAACCATACAAGCTACAAGCTATATCTGTTAAAGTAAGGGCGCAATAATTTCACAAAAACATTCTTTTAATGAACCGGATCCTAATTCAGCGAATTTCAGTCATTTCTATAGAAGAATTTATAATTTTAATATTAACGTTGATTTGATCATCAAAATTCACGTTTTTATGGTTTTTACTTCTTTGTTTGTTTGAAAAAATTTCACAAAACCAACAACCACACCTTTTGAAGATCATAAAAATGAAAATATTTCTGCATAACGCGTCAATCATCACATAAAGACGCATATAAATACATTCGCTTATCGCTTGTGTCAGTAGTGTCTTGAGTTGTAACTTTTGTAAGCTATGTTGTTGCACAACATTTTCTACTGTCATGAACATCACTCGATAAACTGTTCCAATGGCAGATGGTCAGTCTTATATGAGAACTGTAAGACTTTTAGAGTTGTGTCCATGTTGATTGTCGACACTAAACCAATCAGCACAACTCCATAAGTAGACGATGACTAAGGCTCTTCTTCTATATGATGACGAAGAAGACCAACGACGCGACGACGTACGCGGACGACCGATGAGGACGAAGATGTAGACGAATACGAGGACGACAATGACAATGACAACACGACCTCTAAGCACACATGTTTGACTCGCTGTTCACTGTTCACAAAATAGCCAACAGAGAAGTTTATACTCGTAGCCAAATTTGGAAGCCAATCAAATTTAAACTATTCCAGGGCACTGCTATGCAGTTTATAGCTAAGCTAAACCAGAAAAAGCCTATCGGCCATTGCCAGACGACCGACCTGCGGAATTGGGATCTAGAATCGTCTGTTGCTGTTGCTGTTGCTTTTGCTGATGATGTTGATGTTGCTGCAGCATTCCTTCATAAATGGGAGCATGTTGTTTATAGAAAGACCACTGCCCGTTCGAACGGCTGGAAACATGGCTAGTCTATAGCTACAATTGCTATTCGTTTATGAATCTATTCCTCTCTTCCTAATCCATTGGGATGAATGAATGAAAACCAGGAAAAGATACGTGTAACGCAAATTTTTGAATACTCTGCACATCAGCGGGCCTACCGCTGCCGTCCGCTGTTACCATCCGTCGCGTCGTTGTTTACTGTTTGGTCAACGACGACGACGACGATGGAATGGAATCATAACCTTATACGGCGGCGGCGGAGGACTCAGACTCAGCGATATAGAATTGCAACCAATTGAGTGGTGACAGTGCAGCAAAGTGGTATTCAGTGTGCAAATGTCAAAGTGTCCAATTAAATAAAATACAATTTGACAAAAAACCGAACGGCGAACACCAAATTGTCTCTATCCAAGGAGTTTCCGTTCCTTATAGACGCTTGTAGCTGCTTCTCAAATTGCTATGTTAAAATTCAAATCGATGAAACGATGAGAGGTGCAGAGGAGTCCAATCCAATTCGATACGATTCGAACTTCCAGTTCCAGTTCTAGTTCCATCAGAACAGAGCACACCTGGCGCACACAGCGCAATTACTCCTCTCTTCATTATGTAATTCAGTAATTTAGTCTTGCAGCATTGTATTACCTCAACTACTTGCTACTGACATTCACCTCAATGTGTCTCCAACTACGACTGCGACTTCGATTCCTCTACTACTCCAATGATGATGATACCCGATCCGACCTGCGAGTTAAATTACCGCGCTCTCTCAAGAGGTTGGAATTTAATTATGAGTGGGTACTTGGAGTACTCCACCCCATAACTGCAGCATGTTTTTATTTCTATTTCCAACTATCGTGTGACAGGCCTTGTTGCAGTCTTCACCAGAGTCTTCGCGCAGAGCTCAGCCGCAACGCGGGTCTAGGTCAAGATTGAAATGCGAAACACTACGATCGAGATTCGATGGATTCTATAAGATTCAAACGCGTTCGATGCATCTTTTAGCGCTTCACGGTGGCTTTCATGGCGGTGCAGTGGGGAAGCTGATTCAGATGGCATGGCGTTGTGCTGAGTGCTGCTGCTTCTACTATTGCGACAGTCCATTGTGGATTTATCCAAGAAACCCACAAAAAGATGGCGTTGTGCGGTTTTCCTCGCGCGGCTGGCGGTTGCATAGTTTTTCGAACGGATATTGGTGTTGCATTTGATGCACGCAGAACAGCAAGCTAAAGGGGGATTTCGAAATTGCCCACTAATGGGGAATCGTAAAGTTCATTGTAACTGTAATTAAAGATCCCCTGACTGTGCAGATTTCTCCAATGTTTGCATTTTCTGTTTATGTATGTTTTGTTTTTCTTTATCGTTTTGTGTTTTTGAGGTTAGAACAAGAAAAGAGGTTATTGTGCGTTACAAACGCGCGCATTTAAAGCTGCGGTTGACTACCTTATACCTATTTCCTACCCTCCCAGGGGCTATATAAAGGCTTTTTATTCACAATCAGCACAGCGCAGCGACCGCATAGGTTAGCAATTTTTCTATTAAATGTGTTTCTTGAAAAAAAATGTATATAGATACGTATTTTGTTATTATTTTATCGGTCGGTCTGTTGCTGTTTTACTGTGTGTTATTTTATTGCTGAACATTGAAATGGCATTTATTTTGAATTTGTCGCAAGATCAAGTTACATAAATTCTATAGGCTAAACGAAAAGCCAATTTTTGAAATGCAATTGAACTCAATTCTTTTTTTCTTATTTTTTACAACTTTGCGGACAATATGTAGTGTCGAGTTGAATTGCTTCAGGTGGTAGATACGCGAGTAGAGTACGCGGTGCTACATGGCATTTCAGAAAATATGACATTATTTTCTTGACTCAAGACATAACAAGAAACAAAAAACAACAACATGATCAATCTTTTTGCACATTTGTGTTGTGCGCTGTGTTCCCATTTAAAAAACATGTACTCAATTCAAATGATCATTGTGGGAATATTGTACATTTTTGGTCTTTTTATTTTGGAAAAAAGAAGTAAGTTAAAGTAAATTTCCCACTATGCCAGGGAAGTGAAGAAAAATACCAAAGTTTGTATGGACTTCGAAAAGCAACATTTCTAACAAGTTTAATCAGTTACCTTTTCAGCTGAATTCTATAGTCGCTAAGCGGTTCTTTTAATATAAGGGTTAAAATATGCACAAGATTTAAGAGTATTTCAGAGTTAATGTTCGCACTATGTGCATTCTACACATGCAAAAAGACCTTCGGTGTACGTTGGGGTATGCGACCGCAAGTCATCCAATGGATGTACACAGCGATTGTCAGACCCATTCTTACCTATTGTACTCTATTGTATGGTGGAAGGCGGTGGAAAAATCAAGCTATCTCAAGAACCTTAATAAGGTACAGAGACTAGCCTGTATAGGAATAACAGGGGCTCAAAGATCCACACCACAAGCTGGGTTGGAAATGATCTTGGATCTTCCGGCTCTGGATGAGTTCATAAGGTGCACGGCAGCCAAAACTGCAATTTGTTTAAGAGAACTGAGTTTTTGGAGGCACAGCACTTATGGACACGGATCAATCTTACAAAGATATGACATGATTACAAGACTGATGGAGACCACCGATTACATCCCCCCTTTACTAGATTTCGATAGGAAATTTTCTTTTTTCATACCAGAAAGCCAGGGTTGGGATCCTAATTCACTTATAAGTAAACAGGGTATCCCTTTCTACACTGACGGTTCAAAAATGGAATCAGGAACAGGTGCTGGAGTGTTTTGCCAATCTCTCAACATCAGAGCGTCATATAAACTCCCAGCTGACTGTAGTGTCTTTCAGGCCGAGATCTTTGCCATTGGAAAAACATCTGAATTGGCACATCACGAAAAGCTAAGCTCTTCGGAGATTACTTTTTTCGTGGACAGCCAGGCTGCTATCAAAGCCTTAGCCAGTGAGACCATAAGATCAAAAGCAGTTTTAAACTGTAGGAAGGAATTAAATAAAATCTGCCACACTAACCAGGTAAAGCTCTGCTGGGTTCCTGGACATAGCAATATAGAAGGGAATGATATTGTAGATGAACTAGCCAGGAAAGGGTCAGAAGCAGACACCAGTAGTAGCGACCATTCAGTTAGTGGACCACTCGTCCCGATTGGGGTACTCAAGAGGAAGATAGACCTTAAACTAAAAGAGAAAATCAATAGCTCCTGGAAATCCAGGGACGATTGCGTAATCTCTAGAAGTTTATGGCCTAACAAAAATGAAATGGAAACTCGGTATATTCTATCGCTGAGTAAAAAGAACATTAAAATCTTGATAGGTGTACTAACAGGTCATTGCGCCAGGGGCATTTGCAGCCGATTTTTGTAGGAGCTGTCAGGATGAGGAGGAAATAGAAACCATTGAACACCTGCTCTGTGACTGGCCGAACCTCCAAACCAGCCGACTCCGTCATTTCGGAAACAGGTTTGTTGGAGAACTGGATGATCTAGCACAGGTCTCAATGGCAAACATGAGGAAATTTATAGATAGCACAGGCTGGTTCGTTAACGAGCCAGTCTATGTTAATCGGCAAAATTGAGGAGCATCGATGCTAGCTTTTACTTTTAACAGGGGATCACAATGGACCAGTAGGCCACCGTGTACGCAACAGCTTCATGTTGTGCACACTCCTTATCACCTAACCTAACCTAACCTAATGTTCGCTGTATAATTTTTGTAGGTTGGGTTCTATATCCAAATTTGTACAATACCGTTTCTTGAAATCCCATGTTTTATAATCCACCTTAATTAAAATCCCGCTTTATGAAAATCCCATTCTTAAAATCCCACATATACAATAAAAAATAATTGTTTTATTTATAAAAAATCACCCGATTTTTCAAAAAAGCGGGATTATAATGATCAGGATGTTGAAAAAACGGGATTTAAGAAGACGGGATTAAGAAAAGTAAACAATATCCAAGCGGTTTTATAATCCATCTTAATTAAAATCCCGCTTTACGAAAATCCCATTCTCAAAATCTCACATATACAATAAAAAATAAGTGCTTTATTTATAAAAAATCAATCGATTTTTCAAAAAGCGGGATTATAATAGATCAGGATGTTGAAAAAGCGGGATTTTAGAAGACGGGATTAAGAAAAGAAAACAATATCCAAGCGGAAGGGATTTTAACACTTTTTTCAAAATTTCTAAAATGTAAGATTTCCATAAACTGCCAAATTGTATACTTTCGAAAACTTAATTTTGTATATCTGATGTATCGATTCCTAATATATTCAATATTTTTGTTTAAAGCCAAATTTTGTTGTAATTTTATGAAAGTCCGAAAAAGCTGAAGCAATTTAAAACGATAGGTTTAAGCTCTGCGTTTTACTGTATTTTTTGTCGTTAGAGAATTTTTATTAAGGTGTTTAATTTTCGTGTGACAAATTTCTTACCAATTTTTAAAAGAACGGACAAGTTGGTTTACTATTATCTTAAACTATTCTTAACCAAAGAAGTTTCTTCTAATAAAAAGTCTATAGCTTTGAATACCATATGAAAGCATATTGTCTCAATTAATTCCATTCCACATGAAGCACCATTTAATTTGCATGCACTTAAAAGGTACTTTTCTTCAGGAAGCTATAGATAACACTTTGCCGTTTTGAAACGAATCCCTATTATATTCTTTCTCGAAGACGACCCCCACAATCGTACTTTATTCACATGCGGCTAAAGCGACTTAAATAAACACAAAACACTCAGCTGCATGCCACACGCTGTATAGATGTACTCAATTGTACAGCCAGCAAAACGTCAGTACCCAACCAGCAGCGATAGGAAACTTTGAGGCTTCCTTCTAAACCATGTGATGTCGATTTAAAAACAAATCCCGAAGGCGATATTTTGCGCGAAATCTGGTTTCCGTCAAAGCAGTCAGCTATATGCAGCTACATACACGCATTTTATAGTCCTTTATTTTTGTTATTGTTGTTGTTGGTATTGTCTTTGTTGTTTTTGCTGCAATATCAATTGAGAAGGATTTTTATCGCAATGCAACAAATGGGCTTATCGCACAGTCGCATCTTTCCTCTGTTTTTTTTTTTTTTTTTTTTTTTTGTGCGTATAGTTTTAAAGCACAGACGCGACGTCCGCGTCTGTCCGTACAGCAACTCTAGAGGAGGAATTCTCAACTTATAGTTGGAGATGAAAACCTATTCCTTGGGAGGGAATCTCAGCCTCTCTTAACGTCTCCATCCCACATAGATGAAAACAATTAAATGTCCAAGTAGAGGCCTTTTTTCGCTCGCTGCTGCGCGGATGCATCCAATCTTTCTCCCTTGCGGTGCCGTAAGAAATTGATGGACATTAAGATAGACTTGTACGACCACTTGTACGCAACCAAACATCCAAAAATCACACTGTGTCGCTTCCTCTAGCTATATAGAAGCCTCCTCGGCTGAAGGAGGATCCTTCGTCATTGGCGTGGTATTCGTCGTCTTCGATATTGTCGTCGTTGCGTCGTCGTCGTCGTGCTGGTTAACAGAAAATTGCATCAAGAAAAAGAATGGTGAAATAAAATTGAATTTAATGCAAAGGTGCATCTAATTTGTACGAAGAATAATAATAAGTTGGAATGTCTAATGTAACTACGCCAAGCATATGCAGTGCACAGGCACACTGCCGAGAACCGCTATAAATGTAATAGGAGCCTTAAGGTTGACCATTTTTCCTAGTTTCCTGGATAATATTGTGTTCAGTTTGCCATAAACGTTTACTTGAATGGGAAATTGGGTGCCTCTCAATTGAGTTTCAATAAATACAAACAATTTTTTTAAATGGTCGATAGCCGCACGACAAGAGAGGTATTGATTTTGGACCATTAGCGGGGTTTTGCCCAGAAGCAAACTTTTTCTGAAGAGAAGTTCTATTTTTCTTTTTCAGGAAAAAAAGACCGAAATCAATAATTACAATTCTAGACTCAGGTATTAGAGGAGGCAATTAATAGCTTGTTCAGTTTCAGTAATTAAGATAGCAGTTCTAGAAATTCCGAAATATTTATCAATACATCACAAAATCTTTTCATTTTCTACAGAATCTGTAAGCACTTATTCCTATCTTATATACTTCTTAATAAACTTATTATCAATTACCTTACGGTAAGAAGAACAAATAAACAAAGGTCACTGTGACGTATGAGTACTTTTTTTTAAATTTGAATTTTCTTTTATTTCATTGTTGCAGTTTAGTCAAAGTGACCATAAACTTATACAATCATATCTTAATTGTTTTTCAAAGAATATTTTAACACATTCTTGATCCATATTACCGCACTTAACAGTTGTTCCCCTTAAAAAATTAAAAAAGCAAAGAATGCTTAATAAATCATTCTTACAAAAAAGTATCAATAATAATTAGCAATGTTCTGTTAATTAAGTGATTGGGTTAATCCCACTTTTCAACTTTGTATGTATTTATATAACACAGCTATCCCATTAACACCTTTCTGTGTTTGCCATTCGACACCTTTCCTGAAAGCCGCAATAAAAGTTCTTAATTCAAGTTCCCAGGTTTGTGCGTTTGTGCGTATAATAAAAATCAATGTTTTCCCTTGATGATACACGCTACATAGTATACATATGTACCTACCTACTTACCTTACCTACCTTTAAGAAGTCTTTAATATGTAAACTTGCGCAAGATAGCAAGACCAACACCATTGCATAACTATTAAACTTTAATCCGATTAGGTGACACTCTTAAGCTTTATGAATGGCAAACCGAACAAAAAGAATCTCAAGAATGAAGTCATTATCGCTGCTCACGGAACATTTACTCGATGATGACGATGATGACGACGAACGACTGCGACCAAGAGCAAGACGATATGCGATGCGATGTGGCACACATTTGTTTTGTGTGTCGTCTTTTTATTTTTGGTCACCTCCTCACTGACTGACTATACGACATCACACGCGATGTGTGGTCAGGAAGACATTGGTGAATTTCATAATCGCGGATCACCATTACGCGGGCACAAAGCGTCATAAATAAGACATGGAGATCAAGAGATTAGCGAGGCATTCTGCGCATGCGCATCATGCACATGGTTCTGTGGAATGTGCATTCAAGAAGTGCCATCTGCGCGAAATATGATTAATCTCCTTAGTGAACTTAGACCTTGGCCAGTAATTACTCACCCGGTTCCAGGATCAAACGCATCAAGGGTGTGAGAGAGCGTTAGCCGGAAGAGTAGCGACATCGTCAGTGACCAAAGCAACGGATCGGATCGGATCGAATCAGGTGTTCCAGACTGATGGTCCGCGATACACCTGGGTCATCATCATCATCAGTACCAGTGCCAGTGACCGTAGCTGTTGGTTATATTTCTGTTATAATCAGGAATTAAACCAAACGAACATAATTTAACTCTTTTTCTTTTTGGTTGGTTTTTAATTAAGAAACCAAATTACCATAGAACTTATGTTGTGCCACTAAATCATTGGAATCAGTCCGCGCATCTTGAGGTCGTTTACATGGTAATGATGATGATCGAGGCTGCATCGTTGAACATATGTCTCACATTCATTATGAGACTATGAATTAATTTTAATAGAATTGCTTCGTCGCCGCTGCCGCCGCCGCCGCGCCGTCCGCTACCACCGCTCAGCACCGTGCCGTACCACGAGCTGGCCGCCGCGCGTCGACCGCCGCCGTTGGATGCTAATTGATTTTAGAAATGAAAACGCATTTTTAGGCAAATTTAGTGAGTGATGGTAGGGTGTGTATGTTTGGTGTGTTGTGTGGGGACGTGTAAACTTGATAAGGAGGATCCAATCGATAAGTGGGAAAAATTTATTAGATAACTTTTGAAGATGTTGTTTCTTTTTCTTATAATTTTTGTTTGATTATTTTTTTCTGGGTGGGGCATCACAGACGCAATAAACAAATCTGCTTGTCACTATTATTTATTTACATAATTTTTCATAAATTTGTTTTATCCAACCAACAAAAATGAAAAAAAAAAAAAACAAGAAAACCAGAAATTGTATAAAATATAATTTGAAACAATAATTTGGAATCTGAAATGTTTGATTTCCTAAGCAGAATAATTTTAATTAATTAAAAAAGTGGTATGTGATGTCATAAAAGTCAACAAACGGTTTTATTTTAAATTGAATTTTCAAAAGATATTGGTAAGGTTTATGTATAGGTATCGTCCCACTTTTTTTTTGTTTTTTTTCACATTTTGTTTTTCTATGCGTTTTGATCACTTTCATTTTAAATGTTTGGGCTTGAGTACGTTGTTTTTTGGAAGGGCATATATAGTTTTTAAGAGAAATAAATTAAACAAAATGGCTTAAACGCCCACTTACTCAAACTTTGCGTTGAATTGATTGATGCTTAAGAAAATTTTAATATTACATACTAATTAAAAACTACAAATTTCAATGCAATTGAAATTATTTAAATTTCATTGCTACTGGTATAAGAGACATTTAAAGTAGTTAAACAATTTCTATTTAATAAAAGGTTTAAAATTTATAGTTTGTAGGACAATTCTTTAAGCTAGAAGATTTTGATTTTTGGAAAAATTGCTTATGTCTTAAAAACTATTGAATTGCAAAAAATTTGGTGAGTTTGAAAATGTGGAACCTGGAGTTTTTTTTTTTTTAATTCATAAAAACAAATGGCTTATTTTTGAGGGTTTTAAAGGCACTATAAAAACGTGTTATGTTAACATTATTAAAAAAGCATATTTAATATAGTTACTGTAAATTCAAAACAAATTGACGTATAATTGTCCGGAATGTCTTTTTTGTAGAAAATATTATTTTTGTTTCTCAG
Organism: Eupeodes latifasciatus; assembly: GCA_920104205.1. Lineage (NCBI taxonomy): Eukaryota > Metazoa > Arthropoda > Insecta > Diptera > Syrphidae > Eupeodes > Eupeodes latifasciatus. Next base: position 186,544,432 of record OV049926.1, on the reverse strand, counting down.
AGCATTTTGTAAAAAATTAAGCTTTTCAACAGTTATTTTAAAATTTGTAAAAATACAAAATTCATTCAAATAATCTCTTTTTTATAATTATCCAAGTTGGAACTTTGAAAAGTATGCAATCAATAATTTAAGTTTCAGATGTTTTTTTTTTTTGTCGAGACGTAAAACCAATTTAGTCATTTTTGGTATTGGATATTCACTTGAATTTTTGTTTTAATTTTAAAGTTTTCAACAATATTTTGTATTTGATTTAAGTCAAAAAATTATTTTCCTTTATTTGGGTTTTGCATTTTTGTGTATTTTTCGAAGCATTAAGCTATTCTGTAGTTAATTTAAGTGACAAATGTTTTTGGTTCAGTATTCACAAACAGTTAGCAGATTTGTTTAAAAGTTCTTGCTAATGCTCTGCTGGTTCATGGTCGCTCGATCTCTCTTGATCTGAAACTTTGTTTTTAATGGACAATTTTGTTCTTAAATAACTGAAAAAACTGTGCCTATTTTAAAAGGTATTTTTTCCATTTTCAAAAATTTTTCGAATTAATTTGTTCAACCCTAAATGTTCAATTGATTTCTTCCAAAATTCGGTTTTATAGCTTCTAATTCTTTTCCAAATCACTTTAAGTTGAACTAAAGTAGCTGACATATATCACATAAGTGCCATAGTTTGTATAATTCTTTTTGTTTTTGTAAGTTTTGCGCTTTTCAATAAAATAAATCTTCTTATATATAAAAATGAATCGCAAAATGTGTTGGTAAGCGCATAACTCAACAAAGCCTGGACCAATTTGGCCAATTCTTTTTTTAAAATGTTCGTTGCGGTTCAAGGATGGTTTTTTGCCGGAAAAACCATAAGAACAGCTCTTTTCTTTTTCACATACAAATGTTTTCTAACTAAAACGTAGTCGGCTTAAAGAATTTTACTTCAAGTCATGTCAAATTAAAAAAAAAAAAAAAGTGTTGATGTCGATTTTCCGGTGTACAAGTGTTGTTTTTCTTGGATTTTCTGTTACCCAGTCTACTGAGTTTGCTTTTGTCAACTGATAAACGACTGAAGCAACTTTTTATATCATGTTTAGTTAGTGTTTAGTGACAAAATAATTTATATTTGATATGCCTCCTATAAGACGAAGCAATTTAGGTAGAAGAACCCGAAATGCTACAAACCAAGCTAATTACCGATCTAATCGTACTGCACAACCGACCGAATTAAACGTGAAAGAATTCGGATATCACAAACGCATTCAACTAATAATCGCGCAAGTTTGAATCGAGCAACAATTGAATATTAGCAACAATTGAATATTAGCAACAATTCGCTCACAAAATAAAATTGCACTTGCACTCGCTTCGTCGGGAATCGCAGCAACTTTGCTTGAAGGTGGTCGAACAGCCCATTAAGCACTAAAATTGCCATTAAATATGCAAAGCAATGAAACTCCAACCTGCAACATTTCGAAGAACTCTGCAATGGCAAAGGTTTTGCAGCAATGTAAATTGATTATTTAGGATGAATGTGCGATGGCACATACAAAATCTTGGGAGGCTTTAGACAGAACCTTAAAAGATCCACGAAGCAATAATAACAGATTTGGTGGTGCAATGATTTTATTAGCAGTGATTCCACGATCAACGCGAGTTGATGAAATCAATGCATGTCTAAAGTCCTCCAATTTGTGAAAACATGTCAAAGTACTTCATTTAAGCAAGAATATGCGTGTCGAGTTGCAAAATGATAAATCTGGAAACATATTCTCTAAACAACTCATTGACATTGGTAATGGCAAATTTCCTATAGACATATTGACAGGCAGTGAACGCAATCAAAAGATGAACTTATTCAGAAGATGTTTCCAGATGTTTCTCAAAATTACAGAAACCATGATTGGTTGAGCGAACGAGCTATATTGGCTGCAAAAAACATATGAATTAAATTTCAAAATTCAAGGACAAATTACAGGCGAATCGAGGATATATAAATCAGTTGATTCGGCTCCTAACCAAGATGATGTAGTCAACTATCCACCGGAATTTTTAAACTCGCTGGATTTGCCAGGATTGCCACCTCACAATCTTCAATTAAAGGTTCGATCAATAGTTATAATGTTGCGAAATATCAACCAACCGCGTCTTTGAAAATAAAAATAAAAAATAAAATAAAAAAATTACTAATCAACGTGATAAAAGGAGCTCGCACCCTTAGAATGAAAGTGACCTAACTCAAAAATTGCAAAAATTGAGATTAAGTAAAAAAACTATTAATATAAACCGTTTCAAATAAAGTCACTTTATTTTAAGAAATAATTCCAACGAAATATGTGAGAAATACAATCAAAATTACTCAAAACTACACTTTCTTGAAGGCTTTTTGCTCATTTCCCACAAGTTGCCATTTTTGAGTTAGGTCGCTTTCATTCTAAGGGTGCGAACTATACTCAGAGGAAAGCATAAAGGAGAAGATACCGCGCATCCCAATGATCCCAAAGAACATCGTATATTACAAAGCACTACAATGATAATAAAACTGATTTCTGATTGAAAATTTAGAATGAAACAACAACAACTTGTGTGTGCTACCACCAAGTTCATAGGCTGGAGTTATAGCTATTTCACGGGGGCCAACCCGATCATCAGACTCCTTTAGTGGTGCTTAATCGCTTTATGTTCAATTTAATTTTTTGAAGAACTTTTGCCCGAGCTGGTGGTAGCACACACAAGTTGTTGTTGTTTCATTCTAAATTTTCAATTGTAAATCCGGCAAGCAGCTGCCTTAAACTGCAAGTATAAAAATTTCATACAAAACCCTTAAAACTGATTTCTGTTAATAATTATGATTCACATGATTAGCAATAAAGCGATTACTTACTTTTAAATCCTTATATCGGGTGATTTTTTTGAGGTTAGGATTTTCATGCATTAGTATTTGACAGATCACGCGGGATTTCAGACATGGTGTCAAAGAGAAAGATGCTCAGTATGCTTTGACATTTCATCATGAATAGACTTACTAACGAGCAACGCTTGCAAATCATTGAATTTTATTACCAAAATGAGTGTTCGGTTCGAAATGTGTTTCGCGCTTTACGCAAATTTTATGCGTTTTTTTTTAAAAAAAAAGTTCTCAAGCTCTTAAAAAATCACCCATTATGTATTTATTGTCCTCCATTGAAAAGAGGGCATTTTTTAATATAATGGGTGATTTTTTAAGAGCTTGAGAACTTTTTTTAAAAAAAAACGCATAAAATTTGCGTAAAGCGCGAAACACATTTCGAACCGAACATTGATTTTGGTAATAAAATTCAATGATTTGCAAGCGTTGCTCGTTAGTAAGTCTATTCATGATGAAATGTCAAAGCATACTGAGCATCTTTCTCTTTGACACCATGTCTGAAATCCCGCGTGATCTGTCAAATACTAATGCATGAAAATCCTAACCTCAAAAAAATCACCCGATATATGTTTCATTTAATTATTTTTTTATTCACAACGCCCAATCACCAGGGTGACGGTTCTGGAACAAAAAACACATTACAAATCTTTATGACAGGACGAAGTCTGTCGGGTCCGCTAGTATAAAATACTTTTCCTTTGGATCTTGTTGAGGTGCATTACAGCTATAGCTACATATGTTAGTTTCTTTCCTGAAGGTAGTTTTTAAATATCAGTTGGATGAGACTGATGTTGCTATGGGCCGAAGCACAGTTGAAAAAGTGTACCGAAAGTCTTAAGTAACATTGTTTTACTCAACACTTTGTAGAGAAAACATTTTACGTGCTAAAAATTCGAATAAAACGCTTTTTCCTTTTCCCCAAATGTGGGACAGAAGCTGCAACCTTCCACGAACCAAGTGTATTTTCAAAATAAGTTAAGCTTCATTTTCTATAGTTGAAATTACTGCTGTTTTAAATCAATTTCCTCATGTCGAATATAGTCAATTAAAATCACTTGAAAATCGCAAAAATCGAAATGTAGAACACGAAAGTTCACTTCATTTTAACTTCGAAAAAAAAAAACGATATTGGTAATAGTAAAAGTGATAACAGTGGAGAACCTAGCTAATAATCTTTTTTGTGTACAAATTTTTTCAAAAACCTTGAGTTTTCGAGTAAATTCGGAAAAAACTACACTTTTTTACCTTCGCACCCCTCTTTTGATTCGTTTTCCTTCACTTAAAATTTAGTCTAATTTTGAGAAAATTTAAACGACGTATAATTCAATCTCTCTATCAAAACGAATCTTTAAAAGGGATAAACATTAGATTTCTCTTTGAAATTAGTTGACCTTTAAATAAAAAAAACTTTGTAATTCTTCTAAAAATTCAACATTTATCATCACATAATTTATGCAGATTAAATTATGGACAAGAAGTTTATTCATTTTGTCCACAAAATGTCGCTGTTTTGAGTTTCTGCATCTTAAACCAATTAGAATAACTTTGAGTGGTTAAAATCAAATTTTCAGGATGGTTTCTTAATACAAAATATTTTGTTTCATTAATAACCCAAAAATAAATACTCCCCAATGTTTTCGACCATTTTCCGAAAAAGTTAAGAATTGTATTCAAAAATATAAGCTTCAATTTAAAAATGATTAAACTTACTATCAACCCTTCTCACCCTGTCGAAAAAATGCTGCTAAGTGATTAGGTTTTCTCCGACGATGCAAGAAGTTTTTACCCCTTCTGATTTGGCTATAATTTACAAAGCTTTAATTCGTCCTAAACTCGAGTATAACTCTCATGTTTGGGCTGGAGCCCCAATAACTTACTTGAGTCTTCTGGATAGAATTGAAAAAAGAGCTCTAAAAATGATATTAGATCGTTCTCTCACCGAGATATTTGCTTCTCTTGAATACCGCCGCAAGGTCTCAAGCCTGTCATTGTCTTATCGTTATTTTTATAAAGAATGCTCTAGCGAAATAGCCAGCTGCATTCCTCCCCTTACGTACGTACTGTTAAGTACAGAGATTCTTTCTTTAGCCGCACTACGCGAATGTGGAATGCTTTACCAGACTCAATATTTCCCACTCAATACAATGTGCAGACATTCAAAATCAATGTACATCGGTTTCTCCTTTCTAATCCTATCCTCCTTTCCTAATTGCTCGCACTGTGTTTAATCATTATAAGGGTAGGTAGGTAGGTAGAAATGGCGATCTCAAGGCAACCTAGCCTGAGATCCCAAAACTCGTTTGTGATAGAAAGGAAAAGATTTATAGAGAAGCTTCATAGCGATTATGTTAGAGCCATTTTGTCGCATTGAGAAAAAAGATTAGGTCTCTAATCTTTGTCTCAGATAGCTCATCAAGTTCGTGAAAGAATGCTTTCCCAAAGCATTTCATTGGACATTTGCAGAGGAAATGGATTATCGTTTCACTTTCTCTTTGGTCGCTACAACTACGGCAAAAGGTGTTGTAAGAGATACCCAACTTCTCTGCATGAACTCCTATAGGCCAATGTCCGGTACAAACCTCAACAATGCCGGCTATGTCTTGCCTTGGCCTGCATAGAAGATCGTTTGTACGGGTTTTATTATAGGTGGGCCATATCTTCCTAGATATAATGCAGTTGGGTAAATTGCTCCACCTTCGGTTTGATTCAGTTTGGTAGATAGAAAAGATTTTACCCTTCATAGCACCAAGAGGAATGTTAACCATTTCCGCAAGTGAGCTATGAAGGGCCGATCCTTGCCTGGCTAGCTCGTCAGCCCGTTCATTTCCCACGATACCACTATGGCCCGGAACCCAGATCAGGGTGACACCGAGGTTAATGTTCAGGCTCGCAAGCTCATCGCGAAATTGCTGGACCAATTTAGATGAGGATGTAGCCGAGTTAATGGCTTTGACAGGTGCCTGACTGTCTGTGAAGATAGCCGCATTTCGGTTTTGGTTTGGGCTTTGTTTAAGTATCTTACATGCCTCCCTAATTGCCAGCAGTTCAGCCCCCACTCCATCTTTAAGCCGTCAGTAAAGATGATTGTATCGAAACCTATCGACACGATGTCATCCCCCCCATCTTCTCTGGATGGGAAAATGACCTTAAAACCCTTACTAAGGCTCAAAGCAGGAGTGCAGTAGTCAGTGTCTACCGAGATAATATCTGAGGGAATCAATTTCGTTGTGTTGCTGTGACCATAAGGTTTTGACAACCAGGTGTTTGATTCCTTCAGCCTAATAGCGCTGCAGGAAACTATGAATTTAATAAAAAGGTCGATTGGTAGAAGATCCAAAATAACGTTTAAGGCGTCCGTTGGGCAAGTACACATGGCCCCTGTGGTGCCCACGCAAGCTGTTCTATGAACCTTCTTTAGATTTTCGATATTATAGGCTTTGCTAAGAGCAGGCCACCACACAATCGAACCATAAGTTAAGATTGGACGTACTACGGCTGTGTACGTCCATAAAATCATCTTCAAAGATGACCCTTCATCTATATTTTTGCGCGCGAAATTTAAGGAAGTATAAAGAATTTCAGATTATTCTGAATTTTTTCGAAGTGAATATCCAATTTTCCAAAAGCAAAATTTTATCATATGTTTTCAATTTTCTAATGATCGTGTGAAATAGAAATAAATAAAGAAATTGTTGACTAATTATAAAACAAATACTTTTTTTAGAGGAGTTTGAGTTGGTTTTGTAAGCTCAACTTGAAAGTCACATTAAAAATTTACTTCATAGTTTTTCTTTATGTAGCAAAAGATTTCAGTATTATTTGTTCTCTTCATTATAACGATGTTTGTAATTAAATTTTTCGTGTTGTATTAATTACACTTATTATCCAGTTGTCTATATTTTTACCAAGAAAAACAAATAAAACAATAACAAATTGTAAAACCTAACGAGCTACATCGTATTTATGTTTTTCATTTGTAAAAATAGCAAAATCCCTTAACGAGGCTCGTTTGGGTTGTAAACATTTTTGATTTCAACAACAAATTTAAAAAATGAAGAAAAATAGAAAAACAAAGTCAAAACAAAATTCCTGCAAAAGGGACTTTTAGCAACTTCAAACCACACATGACTCTGTGGGTGGGCAAAACATATTTATTGATAATGTTATTCAGTCATAATAAATTTGTTCGATCAAACCAAAGCTAGGGAAATATATACGTTAGTCTAGGTAAGGTATACCTGCGCTGAATACCAACATTGTGTATGGAATATATAATGTGCGTTCGCGTTCGCCCAGCTGGATGCTTCTTCCTTTTTGTTTTTCTCTTCTCTGTTAAGGTTCTATAAAGTCTTGAGTTCTTGAGAGAATCCTCGGTTTTCAGATGTGCGTACGAGTGGGTATGGTATACATATTTATAATGTTGCTACCTTAAGATTTCGTCGACAGTACCTTACACAAGGCATCCACGGCTTATTTGCAACCTGTAATTATTAAACTCATCTAATTAAATTACATCACATAAAGAAAATAAGCTGATACTAGTCGTTACTCTTATAGACTGCACTCCAAACTAAGGAAGATCCAAGTTGGTACATATACAAGTATATACACAAAAAAAATGCCATTAGCTCTACATCTCAAGGCCTTTATCTTATAACGCGCCTCTATAGAACATAAAAAGACATTAAACTGATGCGATGCCGCGCTTGTCGTTGGATTGTTGTTTTGAATTTTTAATCATAGCTCAGTGTTTTAGTTTTTATATCTAATTCTTGAGAATTTATAGCTTGTTCATGATGGGGTCGGTTGGTTGGTTGGTTGTATGGTCGGTTGGGAGGGACTTAATGGGGCGCGCACTGCGAGGGCTTTCTCTTTCTCTCAATAAACTTAAAAGCAAATGATCCATTTTAGTTGTTCTTTAGTTTCTGTGATTGTTGGCGGCAGGTGTAAAAGGTGTAAAGGAACACGAGTTGTACATTTGGCTGAAGACGCACGTTCCTGAGAATCTTTTCTTTTCTTCTCCATTTATATAACTGTTGGAGAACTATACCTGAATTGTTTCTTTCTGTCCGCATAGAGCTGATGACCATTTGTTTTAATGTAAAGTGGTCAAGTGACCTCTTTTGTAAGCTTGGCCGGAGACGACCGACAACGATGACAATGACTAAATATTGACGACAGCACGGCGGCGGCGGCGTGTGGCATGGAGTTCTTGAGAAAGTTTTCTGTTAGTTGTAATATGTACACAATTCATTAACCTTTTACCTACAGCAATCCCTCCCCCAAAATTGGTCTTGGAGTTTGAATGATTTGTTTCTTACCTGCGCGCCTTGTTTTTTGAAAATCTTCTTTTTAAAACAGTTTAGATCTTTATCAGGCGACATAAATCTTCGTTTTATTTTAGATCTCAAATTCTGCAAAAGAAAAAACAAACCACTAAGTTTTTTCTTAACCCATTGGATCAGATGATAGTAATCATAACTAAACTCGGTCGACCTTATTTTCATCTTTTTTCTTCCCTGACTGACTTCTCTTGTGGTTATTGCGACTGATTTCGCTTTTATTTGCTTCGTGCGCCCTGAGATCAAATTCAATTTCTCCTCCTCAGGTTGTAAATGTATATTGTTTATAGAAATGTGGTGGTGGCGCGCGGCGGCGGTTGCTTCAGCTTCGGCGTCTGTCGGTCTTCGGTGATCATTGATTTTAGATAGCTATAAGTTTTCATGTTTACGAGCGCGTTAACAAGAAACTTGTCCGTATACGTAACGCGCGCCTAATCCATTATTTTGCGAGATACGAATTCCCGGTGTAATATGTCTACCGCTGCTGCCTCCTTCCGCTACCGCTATCGCATAGAATCACAGTGACTTTTGTGCAATAAGAGTGGCAACTTGTCAATACGCAATTAATTGTGTGTCCTTACTAGTTGTTCGGTTGGTAAGCGGCCATAAATGGTTTAACGGCCGGCGCTGTCGCTGTGCTATGCTGCGTTGCTCTGCTATACTCTAGCTGGTGAAAGTGTATCAATATCAATCAAGAGATACATTTCAGAGATAAGAGGGCTCGTTATAAGATTATTGCGTTTGTAATTCGTATATATCGAATGACCACCTCTACTTTTTCAAATACTTTTAATACACTTTAAAAAAGCTTACATAAATGAAGTGAAAGAAAGTTAGAAGAATTGTTTTACAACACCTTTTTTTACGGTGTTCATAACTCTTTTTTAAATATTTCGAAGACTTGAATTACTCTTCTGACGCTCTAGAAATGCAATTTTGAAAAAGAGTTTAACATTCTGTTATGATAGTTCAGAATTGGATAAGAAATTACGAGACATTTGGAAAATATCGAAACACTTGTAGTTTAAAAAAAAAGATTGATACGAGTATCACTTCCTTTTTCTTTGATTCTAGAACTTCATTTGGGTTTGGTTTGGTTGGACACAATACAAAATTATAATATATTTTTTTCAAGAAATTAACAAATTTTACGTTGAACAAAAAAAGTACTTTCCTCATTTTATAACTTTCTAAAGTGATCCAATATGATTCTATGAAATCTTGACCACGAGCTTAGCATTGGTTCAGTTCATCCAAAGTTTCAATTAAAATATAAAAATGATCACACTTTGTTGCCGAAAGATACAGCCTTGTTACGTGTGTTAACTTTCAATTGATAGTCGATAAAAATTGAAATTTGAAAAATTATCTATCTTTTCTTTGATAATTAAAGATTATGTTGTTGATTAACACAAAAACAACCAAATAAAACAACTTTGATCACTTGATTTGTTAAAAAGCAACTTTGATATTTATCAATTATCAATTGAAAGTTGACACTTGCAATAATGTGAGTGTCAACCATCAATTGATAAATATTGAAATTTAGCAATTTAATTTATCAGAAAAATAAATGGCTGTTTTATTGATAACAATTTTTCTTGTTATTTCGAAATCTTTAGAAACTGGATCATTCTCAGCTATGAAAAATAGGCTTGTCAAATGTTAAATTTTGATCAATTGATAAATATCAGATAGTTTCAATTAGTGGTTTTACTCGTACCTAATAGAGATTATAATGTGTTAATCTTTAACAGTACTTTAAATTTCCTAAATGTTTGTTTGTACATTTATAAGTTAACAAAACACTATTGCAGATGTCTGCCTTATTTAGCGGCGGCCGGCGCCAGTGCTATGGTGTTGTATAAATTCCTGAATTAAATTTTCAAAAACTCATTTGTTTTACATATTCTCTCTCTGAATCAATCCTCGTTGCGTTACGTTGTTTAAATGTCAAATAATTACCCATCGAGCCTTCGCCCTCTAAATAAAGTGATTTCAATTTGATTTGCGACAACTAACCGAACATGACACAGACAAGCTAATTAATTTCTCCTCTTTATCCTTTTCGAGTCGAGATCTCAAAGCAATTTCAAGCAAAAACACCAAAAACAACAACAACAAAAGCCCTTTCATTCTATAGATATGTACATGTATAGGTACGTACAATTTGATAGATACATCCTTAATACAATATTGCGTCTCATTTAACGGCAACGTGCGTTATTGGCTTTCAGCACAGTTCAAAAGTACATTAGTCAAAATGAGGTTTAAATAAATTACAAACACTAATGGCTGATAGGGCTCATTTCCTTTAACATATTTGGCTTCGTCAATGGGTAGGACGTAGTTATACTCGTATATGAAATGAATGGATTTCCCACATCCCTCTCCCCTCAGCAACACTTTTTTACCCTTTTAATTTTCCATATACCCCGTAGTCGAACATTCGTGTCAACATTTTGACAGTAAATGCAAGCAAATACAACATGTCAGGTATATCCTGCTTGGCTTGGGCTTGCTTGGCAGTGCCATTACCATAGCGTACAGTAGTACTGCCTGCCTGCCTGCCAGCGTGCGTTTGCCTGTGTCATAGAAAAAGTTACTCTTGCTTCTTTCTGGTCTGGAGTCGTGTCTCTAATTTTAAATAATTTAAATAAATGCCACAGTCAAAGTCAAAGTGTGTTTTCATAAGGGCTGCATCTACTACATCGCAGTCCTGATGTGACTGCAACTGTGACTCTAAACTGAACTGAATGTGCACTTATAAAATAAGAAAGACAAATGGCGCGAGTGCTATTAATTTTTAATGCTCATTTCGAGGATACAACTGTCAAAGTTTTAATTTTTGACGTTTTTGGTTTAATTTTAAGTACCTACTTTGCAAATGTCAAAGTCAAAAAAAGTCATTTTAACTTTTGTCTTAGGGAAGATCGACTAGTTACAAGACCCCATATAATTTTGGGGCATTTCACAGCAAAAGGGCTGATGTGTTCGATGAGTAAACAGACCAGGAAATAGCTCCCCGATCAACTAGTTAAGATGATGATGATGATGAGGGAGTCCCCCTTTTTTCGTGTCGAGCACATTAACAAATAAAAACAATAACAAACAGACAAACAAAATGAACAACTATGAAATGCTTTGACAGCAAACAATTAAATTATTCAAAAAATAAGTCTGCGCTCAGCAAGACGCTCACGAGGTCTTCCCAAGCCAAAACTAACTCAAGTCGTCGCATAGCTTTGGGTGCAAATGCAGCGAACCAACCACCAACAGTGGCTACTCGTTGTCCCACTCTGTGTCTGTCATATTTAACAAACGATACATAAGTGACTGTGAGTGAAACTGCGAGTGCGACCCGCGCAAATCTTTTGTTTTAAATGCGTTCTATCAGCGGCGGCCGGGCGTGCAGCGATTCAGAGATCATCCAGGGGGAGAGCTTCTGCTTCAGCTGCATGTTGTGCGTTTGCTTTAAGATATACATATGTGCCGGGAATGGAATCCGCATCGCATTTGACTTATGCCACACGAACTGCGTCGTTGCGTGCAAAGAGTAAGTAGCTTCTTTTGGGAGCGTGCATGCAATTATGAGACTAATTTTACTGCGCGGAATGTCCATTAGACATAAGTTTACATCGCGGAAATGGACGATGAGACTATACGTGTGGATGTAGACAGCGTATTTATGGACTTTTTGTGCATGTTCACATCTGGCGAGGGATTTAGCGTTTAGCCTAACTGCCGACTGCCAACTACGAACGACCCATAATGTGAACTAATTTGACGAATTGAGATGACTTTGTATAAATAATGAACCAAATGTCTGGCTTTTCTGTATACTGAAGAGCCCCCAATTAATGGAAGGCACATTTATGTACATATTTAAGGTTGTTTTATTTATCTAGTTAAAAGCTGTATACATACATACATTAGGAGGAACAATAGATGTCTGAGCTGAATTTTAAATTCATCAAATTCTTTGGGATTTTTATTATGTCAGTTGATTAGTTCTTATACCTAGACATAAAATATTGTAGAGCTCTAAATATGCATGAAATACAAATGAAGCTCTACCACGGTTTGAAATTTTTAGACGGAAACTTTTTGTAGTCAACTAATTTGTTCAAACGGAATTAAGGACAATAAGTTTGTTGAGACTTTTGTTGGCATTGTAAAGGGTGTTTTTTTAGTTGCATTAGCAGTTTCAATGGTTGGTGTCTGCATTTTGACAATTGAAAATAACAACACGGTGAAGCATCATCAGTCCTTAATTCTCTCTAAGAGGCTAGTCATAGCTATCATTGGTTCTCATCATTGAAATCTTTTCAGCTAATTGTTGAAAGTTAAACGAATACAAACAACAAACATTCCAAACATATACCAAGTTAGCTTTCCTGATCGATTTTAAATCTCTAAACTAAGTTTTCAATGACAAAAGCTAGTGACAGCTATATATGCCACAAAAATGAGATGGGAGTTTCCCTTACGGTAAATGGCGAACGCCGCCGTTGACCTATGCTGACTGATTTTGTGCTTTTGTGCTGAATAAGCTTAACATCGACGAAATTTGGTTCCAAAAATATGGCGTAACTTGTCATACAATGAATGTATTGGAAAAGTCATTTGTTAATAGATTTAAATCCAAAAGCGGTGCTGTTAACTGACCTTACGACCTTACGTCTTCCGATAACTTTTTTTGGGGCTCTATTAACCAATTAGTTTATGCTGAAAAACCATAAACTCTTGAAGCTTGTAAGCCATTGAAAAAAGTAATACAAAAAAGAGGCTATCTGTCGATTTGTCTTGCTTAAAAGTTTGTCTATATGTATCAATTTTTACCAAATTTGCGTACTATTTTTTGTAGATTTTATTTTTTTTTATGAAAAAACCGACTGTTGTATTTTTATAAAAAAAATTACTAAATATCGAAAACAATATTTTCTGTGAAATTAAATAAGTTTGAAGGCAATATTTTTAATTTTTGAAAAGCTATTTGTCGAAAGTAAATTTTTACCAAGTTTTAGTATTATTTTTTGTTTTTATTTTATTTGATATTTACGTCGAAAAAAACAATTTTTACCAACTTTTGTTAAATTTTTTTTAGGTTTTTAATTTTTGTAACAAAAACAGTCAATTCGATTTTTCTCAAAATTTTGTCTAATGTTGAAAACAAGATTTCTTATAAGATAAAATATGTTTGAAGCCATAATCCCAAGTTTTTGAAAAGATATTTGAGTCGAAATTCAATTTTTACCAACTTTGAGTAATCTTTTTTTTTAGGTTTTTATTTTTATAAAAAAAAAATTGTCAATTAGATTTTTTTTCAAAATTTTATCAAATGTCAAAAATATTATTCTTCGTTGCACAAAATTGTATTAGAGATGAAATCATATTTTAGTCGTAAAATTTTCGAGGTGACAAATTATTTTTTTCAGTTTTTTTTATTTAAAAAAAAAAACCATTAATTGGATTTTTTTCCAAAAATATACTTGTTTGGTATCACGTTACAATATACTCGTATAATATAAAATTTAATTCAAGTCTCTAGTGTCATTGGTTCATGAGATATTTAGGGTTAAGCAAAATGATCACCTTTTTTTTAAACTGCTATGGTAAAAAAAAACACCCTAGCAATTTTCTTGAGAGCCCTTTCTGCATCTTTCTGCCTTATTATCTGTATAACAAAATTTATTTGAAGTAAATATCTCTTTTGGTTCTTGAGCTATGGACGACGAAAAAACGTCGCGAACGTACGGACGCACGAACGTACGTACACGAGCACGCACAGACATCTTTCTAAAAATCCTTTATTTCGAATCTAGGGACCTTGAAGCACCGAGAAATGTCAAAATTTTCAATTCGACAAATCGGACCCATTACAATAACTTCCTATGGGAAGTTAATAAGACAGATTGAATAGACTTTAAAAAATTAATGCTTTTCTTGTGTCATTATTAAAAGTTCTCAAGCTCAAAAAAAAAAAACGATCCATAACTAAGGTTGAGAAACCAACTTTGGGTAACATTTAGTTTTCAAAAATTTAAGAAGTCCAAACATTGTTTCTAAACATTTTCAAATTCTCTTGCACTCTGTTTCAAAAGTGTTTACTTATTATCTCAAACACAATAAAGCTCAAATATCAAAACCATCAATCATCATTAAAAATTTCTAGTGAAAAAAAAAACAGTAAATGTTTGTCAACAAAAACACGTGTTAAAATACTCTTAAACCCTTTTTCGTATTTTATGTAAAATGTTTGCCACTTAAAATAACACACAACAAAAACAAAACCGTCCCCCATTAGTTTCAAGTAATAAGTTTACGACTTAAGCTTCTAGTTGATTGCAATCAACATGATTATTTAAAGAAGATTCAAATTATCAACCAGTCTATCTACCCTACATATTAAACTAGGTATATTCCTAATTGATACGTGGGGGCAAAGAAATAAACTTATTTTACGATCGGCAATAAACTTAAAAACATAAAAGTAAGGTATGTGAAACTATTTATTTTAACATCAATGTTCGATGGGCTATAAATTCTAAACTAAAAAAAAAATAAACAACTCAAATCATTCCAAATTAAGCTAAATTTTAAGTTTCTAATCCACGCAGATTTTCGAACATCACACAAAACATATAGACATACATTTAAGCTGACATTTTTATAATAAGTTATTTTGAATCGATATCGAGATGGGTATTATTTTCACTCTTCTCTGTGATCATGATAATCACTTTGGATTCCACCATCAAATAACCACTTAATCTGGATTTCATTAATTTTCTCAGAAATATCGCTCTATAGAGCTACCAAGCCTCCATACCTTCTATATACAAAACTACTACTGGCTGGCACCCACTTTAAGGAATCAAAAACAAAAAAAAAAAAAAGGAACTAAATAAATATTATGTTGAACTAATTTATGAACAAGTCCAGAAATAAAACCGAAACTAATGGGTCTCTAGCGCTGTGAAAACTATTAGAGAGTGTGTCTGCCTTATGGGACAGTGGTGCAATGAATATTTTTAATTGGAATTTTGTGGTTTTTCTTTTTTTAATTTTGTATTTATTTATAACTCATTCATGGAAATAGTAAATATCATCATCTTAAGGTAAATATACTCCGATTTATTCCAAAAGGTTTATAGCACAAAATCTTGATGAAATACCAAAATAAATGTTTGCCACTAAAATGCCTACTTTTTAACAAAAATTTATTTTTGTTCAAAAGATTGTTAAACAAGTAATACGATTCGTTGTTTCTCTTGAAATTTCTTTAAATATAATTTCTGCTAAAATGGTGTTAAAACTTATTTTTTGTTCGATATTCTTGTGTATATTGCCCACTGTCATTTGATTTTTGTAAATGCCCCTCTTAGCCCTTATGCTAATTAAATCGCGGAAATTTGTTAATTTGTTTGTGTTTTTCTCTTTTTTGTTCACCTTTTTTCTTTTGATTTAGTTTTATTTGGAACATCCAAAATTGAAACACTATTTTATTTATTGGAATACCTTTAATCGCAGAATGTAAATATTTATTAATGGATTAGCATTCATAAACGTGAGATGAATTGAGACGTTTCACTAAAAAGCCAATCGCGGCAGATAGAGTCTTTGAAGTTCTTAAATGTAATTTAAGGCGGTGGCGTCCGTCGTCGTTGTCGATGTTCGTCGTATCGTCGTTGGTCGCGGTCGTCATGAATTTTCGTGTACCCTATATAAATCGTTTGGTTTGGTCTTGGGTATAGGATGTGTCATAAAGGTGTATCAAGTTTTCAAGACTGCGAGAATGTTGATGGCTGCACAAGGAGTTGGCTGACGGCGCGGTGGAGGAAGAAGTGATGCGACAACGATGAAGTTAAGGTAGATATTCGCTTTGTTAGGAGTTTTTGAATTTGAATTTCAAATACATAGTTTCCAGTGGTGGAGCAATCAAAATTCCTCTGAAAAACGTTAACGAGAAGCTTATCAAGAAATGAAATGCGTTAGAGAAACTAGTAGTATAATAATATATATATTTATGTACATTACATTATCTACTCTTAGTTATGAAGATAATAACTAGCGTTATTGTGGATGAACTTTTTTCAAATAAAAGAATAGAAATTTAAATTTTCAGGTGGATAAGTTAGTATACTAAAACTTTCCTTACCCAGCTACCAACCATCAAGTCAGCATAAGCAAGCTACATACATATACATATATGCATGATTATATAGTACAAGGGGGAGACTACAAAGAAAGTGACGCATCGCGGAGAAAAGTTTTGCATTATTCAGCGATGGAAGTTTATAACATTTTCTATTTGGAAAAGTTTTAACTTTAACCGCCAAATGCAAAAGTAATTGTAAAATTTTGAGTCAAAAATAAAAAAAAACTTTCCATCAAATTTTATTATTAAAAAGTTTGACTTTTCTTTTTTTTAGTTTTGTTTGCTATTTAGAAAATGTTTGTGTACAGAAGAAACTGCAAAGATTTTGAGATGTATGGTTTATGAATGAAGCGAGCAGAGGAAGTTTACATTCATATTATAGTAGCATAATATAGATAAGGTTTTGAGAAAGATTTCTAAAAGTTTTAAGATTTTTATTTTAATAAAATAATAATTTGATCATTTTCATTGGCTTCAAAAGTCACTGCAGATAAGTATAAACTTTGAAACTGCTTAAAATGACACTGAAGTTTTTCCATATTATTTTAAGGAAACCAATTTCAAACTTCCACTTCCGATATGTAACATAAAATACTTACCGGTAAATTGTTATTTCAAAAAAAAAATTAATTAACTCGAAATGTTGATCAATCTTAATAAACAAGATGAAAGAAGTTGTTTACCTCGAAAAATGTATATGTCTTTTGAAACTAACTGTTCAAAGCATTCGGATTTCAATGAAAATATCAAAAAATGGCTCAATTGATCTTAAGAAATACAAAATTAGATAATTGATTGATAATAAATGTTTCACTTTCGATTCTCTCAACAAAACAAAAGTTATTAAACTTTCTTAAAATTTGAAATATTATTTCAACCGAAAATTGCATCAAAATGTTCAATGTTTTAAGGATTCAGTTTTTAAACAACTATTGTCTATTTCGTTTTATTTTGTCTAAGTAAGTTTTTCATTATTTAATTGATCTAAATCAATTGTTTAATCAAAAATAAATGCGACAAACAATTAACAACAATTTTCACTCATTTAATTTTGTTTACAGAAACCTCTTAAAAATTAAAAAGAAAACAACATAATTTACCATTCAATCTATGTTGAAAATGCTAAATTGTAAAATTCACATTCTGAACCTGTCTTTATTAACAATTTTCAAAATATTTGGTTTACTTAGGTACATGCAAAAAATAAATTTCTACATAAAGAACATTAATACTCAAAAGTGTGAGAATCAACAAGAACGAACATTTTCTTTTCTAGCAAATTTATGGTTCAGCTTCGCAGAAACAAATCTCTTGCAGTTTTTTTGTCTAAGAACATATTTGTATACACATTTCTGTGCCTATATTTCTTTTTTAACTCAAAACTTTCCCAACAAACTTTAAACGACACAATCAAAATGTTAACAATTTCCTTAAAACCAAAAGTAAATATCATTCAATTTGCCGCAATAATCGTTTACGTTTATGGACTTTTTTGCGGTGTAACCAATCGAAGGTATATATACGCGTTTAAGTTAACATTGCTCACAATTGCGTGTATATACATATAGTTTCTCTGTGCACTGCGCTGTGCTACCAGAACAGCAAACAGCAGCCTCAGCATCAACAAGCAACAAGCTACAAGCTTTTAACAACTCAGCAATTCCATATTTGTTAAGTGCCGCTTGTGATTACTCCTTTCGATTGATTGATTTGGAAAATTTGAATTCATTACATGCGAGTGTTTGGTTAGACGTCCGCCGCCGATTCCACTGCTTAAGTTGAAAGTTGTAGAGTTGTGCGGTGCGCCCCCAACAATATATCGAAACATCGAATTTCTCGTGCGTTGGTTATACGTCTTGAGTCTCGCATCCCTCGTCACGCTTCTCATTTTTTAGCTTCTCGAATGAAACTAACTAATCGTGACTTCTGTCGGGGAAATCATGTGAAGATTGTGTGTCTGTCTAGATAAGAGCAGACAATCTAGCTATGCGATACACAACATGGCCTCTATATGTTTATAAATCGTATTGCATCAGCAAAACGATATATTTTTATATATCCGAGCGCATTATAACAACTTCGATGCATATCACCAACTCATTTGAGTAATCGACTGCGAAAGTGGTTACAAGCTTGATTAATTATTATTATCAAGTACCTATTCGTATTTTATGAGATGCTATCTGACTAATTGAATTCCTCGATTGTTGTTTAATATTATAGAAAAGCTGCAGCAGCTTCTGT
Source organism: Eupeodes latifasciatus (assembly GCA_920104205.1). Lineage (NCBI taxonomy): Eukaryota > Metazoa > Arthropoda > Insecta > Diptera > Syrphidae > Eupeodes > Eupeodes latifasciatus. The sequence continues at coordinate 186,525,798 of OV049926.1, read as the reverse complement.
GTCTGCTGGTGCTGGCCTTAGCTGGATGAATGAATATGAAAATGATGATCGAAACTGGGATTATTAATCAAGCTTGGAAAGTGACAATATTTTCTTTTTTCCTATTTTTGTTTCCATTCAACTCGAAGAGTGAAAACTCTTAACAAAAACACAGGTGCGACTCTTTTTGAAAAGGTTTTGGTAGCTATGTACCGAGTACTTGCAGCAGCTGAACACTGTTGGTCTATGATTTTACTTTTCTCTATGGGTCTCCCTATATTCAAGCTTGGGCACATGAATATTCGTCTTTGACAGTCATGCTGTGTCGTCTGGGCGACTATTTTATTCGTGTAATTGAAATTTATCGCATTTGCATTTTTAATTTATTGTTTCGTGCCAATAGTTGGGGTTTTTTTTGTTGCTTTTTTTCTAAAAAAGTCACACTTTAATCCAGACAAAAGGTTTTAATAAGATTTTCTCTATACCTGGAGAACAATTACCTGCGACCAATTCGTGGGTCTGATGATAAATAAAAGTAGCTTGAAACTTGTTTTGTTTCTTGCATTGGCTTCTATGTCTGATTTGTGATATGTTCACACAGAAAGTAGCCAGATACACACAAAAGATAGACGTATCTTTAAGCCCAATTGGAGCTTTGATTTTTATCGGTTCACCTTTTGTGGATTAAAAGACAAGCTGAATAAATCGTTGGTTTTACTATATCAGCCACCATTAGCCCAAAAAAAAATATACAACCAAAACCTCAGCCTATATAGCTGAGAATTATCTTTGAACAAAATGTCAGAGGAAAAATTTGTTCGGAAATCATTTCTTACAAAAATCAACCATAAATCTTGAGTCGCATGGAACCTCGCATGCATGCAAGTGGCTTTTAAATGGTCGACGTTGAGATCAACACCATCTAGTGTATATTATTATACATTTTGACGCCGCCACCCGACAACAACTCAGCTGAGCTAAGCTAAGCTAAGACAAGTCTTAAAGCACCGCTCTGCACCGACCGTGCCGCTTCACTATAACATAAAGCTGCCGCAGACAGATAGACAGACATATTTAGGGCGCCCCTTGCAAAAGAAGGCAAACAATTTTCCACGTTAGGTTGAAAGTTACAAAAAAAACCTGAAACATAACAAAAACAACTCACCTCGGCTTGGCGTATAGAAGTAAATGTCTGAATTATAGCAAATTAAATCGGAAAATAATGGTAAAGTTGTATATTTAGCTAAAGCATGGGATCGCTTGATGGTTGTTTTGTGGAAAAGATAAGTGGATAAGATACTGGGAATCGTGGTAACAATGAATAATTTTATAAGAGGAGCTCCGCGCACCACAATGTACTTACAAAATTACAAAATTTGCAATAGCTTTGGCTTGTGATTATGTTTTTAGAAAAATTAAATAACTTTGCCCTAAAATAGACTTTCAAACAATACGAGAATAACAGTTTTAGTTTAAAATATGTTTCTATACCTAGAGGAAGTCCAAAAAGGCTCTAAAAGTCTGTTGAGTAATAGCATTTCCGTTTTAATGTGAAAAATAAATGAAAATCATTTGCTTAGTCTGATTTAATTAACCCTTTATAATTATTAACTCCTTCATTCCAGATTGCTTTCCGGTCTCATCATCAATTAAGATGTCAAAAAATGGTCAGTTTATGATCTCTTCACTTCGTAAAACCATTTTAACAGCATCAACTAGAACCAATTTTACAAAGCATCAATTTCTCAACTTAATTATGACATAAATGTCACACTTGTTGCAGAAGATGTTAAAAAAATCTCAGCAAATCCGATGAACAATAATTATTATTTTTATCGGAATTTGTTTATTAATATAACTCGATCTAATCCCGGGATTGGTGCTGTACATTGCTTTCGTCATCGTCGTTCTCGTTCTCGTTGTCGGTCATAAAATCATCATCTCAATATTTACAAAAATACAAAAAGTACTTACTTATGTATATATTGAACGAACGCGACGTTTATAATTAAAATTCAGAACGCTCGGCTGCCGCAGCCGCCGCCGCCGGACGCTGCCAGTGCAAAATTTATGTGACAAATTTAACAGCCCACAAAAACGTTAAATGCGAATTTTACGTTTATTGAAATTCCGTGTAGTGAGAGTATATTACATGCGTGTCCCTGTCCCTTACCCTGTTTTTGAATCGTTGACACCGTTCGCGTTGTATGCCGTGGCCATCGCGGTCTTCGTCGTTGTCGCCGCGTTCGGGTTTATTCCTGTATTACTTTGTGTATTCCCTAAGCATACGGTGTAAAAATAAAAGAATATAAATAATAAAATCGAAATTAAAATCGCTTCTTTCATCTAGAAAAACTACATTTATAACAAGTGCCTATATATGCAAGAAATTGAAGAAAAAATATATCTATAAGAGTGTTAATTTTTCTTGAAGAAATTTGTAGAAGCTGACGCAGTGTTTTTGTTTGTTTTCCACATTTAACAGAAGAAGGAAATTAATAGAAAAATCTTCTACAGGATTACTCGTGGATGTTGGAGAACTAATTACAAGCAAAATTAAAAGGTATGTGAAATAAGCAATATTTGATTTTAAAAAATGTATTTCTTATTCTTATCTTGTGTGATATACTTTCAGAGGAAGTTTGTTGGAATATTAAAGAAAGCATTTTTTTCGAATAACTTTCTTTTGTCTTTCTTTTGGCTTGTTTTTTAATTATTTTGAACAATTACTTAATTCATTGTCCACTTTTTTAAAACTAATTTTGAAAAATTTAATTACTTTTTTTTAATATTAGGTAAACTTAACCAAGAAGGAAAACAGGTAGAAACTCCTATTTTTTCTCGGAAACGTCTGTAAATGTGTTTCCGTACGGAAATAGTTCTACAAACCATAAATTTGAACTCTTTAATAGCAAATTTACTTATTTCTTTATTGTTAACAGAAAATTCTAAATATAATAATTTTACGTCTTTGAAAGCCCAAAATTGTAAAAATATGCTTGAGATGTAAAGTCAAAGTATAAATAGTAAAAATCATATTCGAAACTATTAAATATCTTGAACGATAATTGATTTTAATAATTGTTGCTAAAAAAATCTTGTATAACATTAATTGGAAAATATTAACTTTATGGTTATAATTTACAATGATAGAGATAGGACCTAATTATTAATTTGCAGGCACAGAATTGACTTAGATAGTTTGTTAATTTTGATACAAGCATATTTTGAAATATGCTGACTCTGACTAACATTTTAAGTTTAATTTTTAAAAGTGATATATTGGATGATAAAAATTACCGCTATGCGTTGTTTATTAAAAGCTCAAAGATAATTAAGGTTATTTTATACAATTTTGAGAAACGAGCTATGACAATTATAATAATTTGCGAGCACAGAAGGGGCTCTGCTTAGGTAATTAGTTACATTTTAAAGTATATTTTGAAATATTCTCTCTGAGATTAACATTACAAGTTTAATAAGTTTTTAGTGATAATTAGTAGCGGATAGTGTGAGCAGTACCATGCGTCCTTGGGATAAAAATTACATGCAAACAGTTTTCTAACACAAAAGTATGAGAATCAACAAGAACGAAGTTTCATTCGTTAGCACATTTGTTTAGCTGTCATATGGAAATACCCGTCTATATTTTCATTAAACTGAAACTCAAAATGTTAACTATTATATAAAACCAAATTTTTAAAGATTTTTCGAAAATATTTTTCTTTTTTGTGTTCTCCTTGGCTTGTTTTTGAACAAACTTCATTGAATTCTTTTTTGGATTTTATGTCCATTGATTGTCTACTTGATTATGAATACAAAACAAAACACAAAATGTTAGTTCTTTAAAAAAAATATTAAAAAAAAAAGTTTTTGATGTTTGTTGTTCAAACGTTTTATTGCAGACACAACATTTAAAAAAGTTTAATTTTCATTAGTTTTTTTTGTCATTTTCACATTCAATTAAAACAATCATTGTTTAACTTAAAAATATACATTTTACCTGTAGGAAATTTTCATTTCATTTAATTTTATTTTCTCATGAAAGCATTCCTGACTAACGCGTTGTTTGAATTTCAAATTTTAAAATTAAATTCACATTCTCAAAAAATAGAGAAAAATACTGAACAAAAATAATCAATTACCACGCAGTTGGTTTACACAAAACGGTGCATTGCGGTGGCGATTATTTTAATAAAATATTTTGAAAAAAAAAGTACAACGATAACAACGAAAACCCAGATCCTGTTCGGTTCCGGAAAACTTGCAAAAGTACATGCATAACGGTACAATATCAGGACTTAACTTCCTCCTGTATATATGAACCGAACGTAGCAGGCATGAAGAGGTGAGTGTGCAGGACGGACAGAGGGGATTGGTTATGTAGAGTTTTGTGTTAGCATAGTGGCGCCGAACCGCACACAGAATATTCTCTCTCTAACTAGTGCTAATTTATTAGTTTACTCGGTTTGTTAATTACTTCATACGAAAATTATATTACTCCTCTCTGGGTTTTGTGTAGTTTAAATATTTATGTAAGTTTTATTTTTCACTTCGTTATTTCAGCTTAATTGTAAGCAGAGTTATTGCATACGGGTTTTTTAGATTTGAAGTAGAAAAATAAATACTGGAATTTGGTTTAATTGTTCAAAAGTTTTATCTTTGTTTTTCATGTAAAACTTTTTAATTGTTGTTTAAAATCAATTTCAATTCAAAAAGAATGTCAGATGACATTTAAATTGGTTTCTTTTAATATAAAACGATGACATGAAATGTGTAGAGTTTAAATTCTTAGGTTGATCCTATTTATTTATCCTAAGTATTTTTTGTTTTAAGATTGAAAATTTTAATATTTTGTTTTTTGTTTTTAAATCAGCTTTTGAAACCATTTCACTTACTCAGAAAACTTTTCAAAAAAACTGTCGAATCTTCAACTTTTTCGTGAAAAACGGCAAACAACATTTTTTTAAACTAATTTACAGCAATTTTTAAGAACTTTAGAAATTTAATAGAAAAATTCCAAAACTGTTATTCTTTGCACACTCGGAGAAGAATATTCTTTTATTATGCATCTGAAAACGTCTAGACATATGAAATAAAATGCACGACTGGGTCGCACGAACTTACTCCTGTATGCAAAGAGTCTGTTTAAAAAAGTACCTATATAAGATTTAAAAATATACCTGTAAAATAAGTTTGTCTTCAAAAATATAAATGCCATTCGATTTGTCAAAAAAACCGCGCGATTTATCCCAAGGCACAACTCATCCTAGGACAACTCATCCCGGAAATGAAAAATACTTGTAAGAATACTTAACGAAAACAATTGTTTGTGTATTCAACTAGTTCGTTCAAAGCTTTTTCCTTTGGATAGATTTATTTTAATTTCATATTAGAAGAACCAGGATGGAAAGTGAATTATGAGAAGATAAGAAAGAGGAAGAACATGTATGTTTAAATTGTAAAGCGATCGCCTTTTTATTCTAAAACGAATAAAGAATAGTTCATTGGCGTGCTCAGCTTTATGCAGATAGATAGATAAAGACATGTTTATGATGATAATGAAGGAATGTTATTGATAGGTAGAAGGTACTTACTACAATCCAATCACATTCCTTCTTTCCTAGAAGTTTTCGGCGCAAACATGGAGTTATTACGTTCAATTTATTTTTTTCGTTAAAGTTTAAAAAAAAAAGCATACGAACAGGTACAAGAAATTGCTATTCATGTGTTGTTTACAGTCAGGCTCTTGTGCGTTTTGGATTTTAGTTATGAAGTGACACGTAAGCAGTAGTTGTAGAGGTTGTACGTAATATGTACCTATACAGGTATAATGTGTATGGGTTAAAAAAGTTATTCTAATAGAAAATACTTGTACATATACTCTTTCTGGCCCGTTTCTTTAACTTGTACTAAGTATTTATTCTTTTATATAGGCGAAGGCAAGTAAAATATGTGTGAAACAACCTTATTTTTAAAGAATAACATTTCAAAATCATATATACAAAGGTACCAGATAATACTTCTTGATAGACACTTTAAAATAGATTGTTGATTAAATGTATCATATTCGTTAATCCAATGCAGTATCGCTACACGGCCATCGTTGGTATTTACAATAGTTATAGTTATAAAAATACATAAATATGTACCAAATGCATTAATTTGGATAAAAGATAGGAATGTTATTAAAATTTTTTAAAAATATTGCGCCCTTTCGAGCTCATGCACAGGATTTGATCTGGTGAGATTGGAGGGGGTTACATTTAATACAGTTAAAATAATTAAAAAAAAATTATTTTAAGATTCAAAAATTTACCTGAAAAATAAGTTGGTCTTCAAAAAATTTGAATGCCATTTTATAAATCAAAAAACCCTTGATTTTTCAATTTTTTTTTTTTGAAAATCGTTAGAGCGTTTTTTTTTTTAAATTAATTTTGTATATATAAAATTTTTCAATTTTGTTTTAAAAGTATTTTTGGTATGTAGTTGTTTAGTGATTATAAATATACGCTCTACGTTTGAATTTCGTAAAAAAATGTTGACCCGTTTTTGAGATATAGAATTTTGAAAAAGAAAATTCAATATTTTTTTAAAAATCCAAACAAAAAAAATTGCACTTTTGATAATCAAATATTGTTAAGGCAATATGAGAGTAAGTTCAAAAAAAATGATTAAAATCGGTTTATAAGTTGCTGAGAAAATTAAAAAACAAAATAACGGTTCTATGAACGGTACCTTTCCGAAACAATACAAAAATATTTTTAAATAAGCCACGTTAAAAAATAAGATTTTAAAGAAAATTTAAAACAAATCTATCGGTTTGTTGGCACGAGTACGATAACTTTGGCGCCAAGATATAATAACGGTTTTTGGTAGAGGGTCTTAATACAAGCATTTTTTACTATGGGAGGGGGGGGGTCTATCTCCCCCCGTTTAGGCGGGAGGGGCAATTTAAAAAAGTTATTATTTAAAATGGAAAAAAATAATTAAAAAAAAACGGTGATACATGCAATTAAGTTGTACACATTTTTTTAAAGCCAACATTCTGTTCTATTAGCCAGTTTTTAAATCAAGTCAAAACTATGCGTAGTTTTTGAAAAATTTAATTTTAAACTTAAAATTTGAGTAAAAAAAAGTTAAAAAAAGGTTTAAAGTGTAACTTTTTCAATACTTCAAGATTATCTACCATTGTTTTTATTTCAGAATTTATTGCTCTTATTTGTTTTTGATCAAAAACTGAAAACTAGATGATTTTATGTCTTTTAGTTTTTGAGAAAATTGAAAATAACCACAACTACTATTTTAATTTTTTTTGCTTGAGTGGTCTTATTTTGATAGTAATAATGGTATTTGCGTATGCGTAATGCGTGTTTGGGTGTATGCAACAGTAAGATGTGCGCGAGTTTGGGTGTATGCAACAGTGGGATGTGTATGGGGGGCATGTTGCCCCCCTGCAACCCCCCTGCTTCGAACACTATAGGATTTGGGGTGGGTGCAAGTTGGAGTGCGTGTAAGGTGGGGAGGGTGCAAGGTGCGGTGGGTGCAAGATGGGGTGCATGCAAAGTATCTTTTGCATTTAAATAAGCTGGATTTAAGAAAAATTTATTCACCCTAGGTATATCTTATCGATTATTACTATCAAAATAAGACTACGTTAATACTTAAGCAAGGAAAAAGTAATTTAATTAAAATATTTTGTTTTGGTAATTTTCAATTTTCTCAAGAACTAGAAGACATCAAGTCATCTAGTTTTCAAATTTTGATCAAAAACAAATAAGAGTAATGAATTATAATAAAAAATAGTAGATAATCTGAAAGTTTTGAAAAATTACACTTTAAACCTTTTTTTTAACTTTTTTTTGCACAAATTTTGACTTTAAAACAATTTTTTTCAAAAACTATGCATAGTTTTGACTTGATTTAAAAACATGCTAATAGACAAAAGTGTTGGCTTTAAAAAAAGGTATAATACTTAATTATAAGTATTACCGTTATTTTTTTTCCATTTAATGTACATATTTTTTAAACTGCCCCTACCGCCTAAACGGGGGGAGATAGACCCCCCCTCCTATAGTAAAAAATGCTTATTTTTAACTGTTCTATACAAATCCGTCATTAAACTTTGTCGCCAAAGTTATCGTACTCTCCCCGGTTTGTTTTTGAGAAAATTCGAATTTTTGTTTTTTAACCAAAAAAATTGTAAAACAAAAAAAAACGCCTAAAGCGAATCTGCTGAAAACCTTAACTTCCAAGTTTGAACTCAATCGACCACATGGTTTAGGATGTAGGAGCGTGGACAGACAGACAGGACAGACGGACGGAATCGCGGGACCCACTTTTTTCGACTTCTCTACCATCGTAATATCATGTTTGATTAAAATCTCGAGCTCGAAATTTTGCACGAATGCAAAACTTGCCATATAGTTCCTATATGTCGCAAGTAAAAAGCAAGCAAACTTAAATCTGAGGAATATACCGATTATGCATTCCCGAAACTCAGAAATCGCATGGCTTTAAAAAATTTAAGAACTAAATAAAAAGCGAAATATTAAGAGATTGTAAGATTCTGTAAAATAATTTAAAATTATAAAGACCAACTTACAGGGAGGCTTACAAATTGTACTGAATCTTTTAATGAATCTTTTGTTTATTGTAATTTGCTTTGCTGAAACCAGAGTTGTAAATATGATTTCTTCTTTGCAGAATTACTAAAAATAAATTTGAATGCAGAGTACAAATTCTTTGCGTTGAGAAAAGGCAAGGCAAAGTTAAGAACATTCTTGAAATTACTAACATTTAAAAAAATCAATGCAAAATAAAAATGGTTTTGTCATTAGAAATTAATTTAATTTATACCTTTAAATGTTTGGCATTAAAAACTTTGTATGCAAAGTTAAAATTTAATTTTATTTTACACAAATATTTGCAATAACTAAATTAGGGATTTTATAAAATTTGTTGAAAAAATATTAATTCACAAAAATGTGTTGCATTAAAAAAATGACAATACTCAAAATTAATAAAAGAATAAATTCTAAAACAGACGACTTTCGAAGTTGCATGATATTTGTTTGGGCGATTTTTAGAAATATCGCTATAACTTTCTATTTTCCTATTTTTTTTTTTAAATTTTAGATTTGTTAGCTTTCTGTTAAACAAGAATTTATAAAAAATAAATTAAAAATCTTTACATTGTTCGTCACTCCATCTAAGATAAAACTTTTGGAGTTATGTTTGAATAACTTCACATCTTTTATGAAAACAATTCTATTGTCTAAAAGTGCTGTAAATTAATTCAAACATTTAATGAAGTCAACTCTTTATACATACAATAAAAGAACAACAAATCCTTTGTTGTTTAATATAACCTTATGGCTTTTGTTTATGAGCAAACATTTAATTGCGAAAATATTTCTCAAAAATTCATATTAAGGCCAGGTTATAGATGATAAAATAATGAGGACCACAAAAACTCTCACAACTCAAGTAAACTATTTTTATTTTATAAAAAAAAGAAAAAATAAACTTGAATAAAAAAAAAAGGTTTTAAAGGACCTAGCAGCCAGCAGTATTTTAATTACTTTTCATTTACGTACATATATTATAAAAATCTGCGTAGACTCCTTAATTTGCAATCGTTTATTTTTTAATACCTTCATGAAGCTCGCATATTATAATTTTTTCTTTATTTTCTTCTTTTATTTTTGAATGAACCAACGACCATTTTAAGCGCCATGTTATTGTTGCTGTTGTTGGTAATTTCATAAAATTAAATTCACTCTGAATATGCATTTAGGTAGGTAATTTTTTCTTCCTCTACTTCATATTCTTTAGAAAAATATAAAAATAAAAAAAATAAGGCGGTCTCATAAAATTTAATAGACCTTAATCGAAGTTGCCTTTTTTTCTGCGAGCATTTTGGTTTGTCTGCTTTTGGTTTATATGAATTCACAATATTCTCCTTTTACGATGGTTCGTTGAGAAATAAAAATAAAAATGAAGAATAAAATTTATCACCAAAAATATAAACATTTCATTTCTTTAATCAGCAATTTGTGACTTTATTTCCTCATTCCAAAGACCATTGTCTCTTGGCTTGGTCTGGATTAGACTGTGAGAATAATCATAAACTTTAGACGATTAAATTAATACAAAAGATTAGACAAATTGAGTTTTATAGAGAGAAATTTTGTGTGGTCATCAAAATGTCTTAACTATTAACTAAAACTTCTTCAAAAAGGTAAAAGTAAACACCTTGAAAATTTTTGAACACCTAAAAAGTTAGTCATAGTCTGCAAACAATGAAAACATGTTGCTGAAACTTGTTTTCTTTTTTATCTGTTGAAATCCTTTAGGCTAGTTATGTATTTTATAATACGAGTATGTTAAGCAACTGACAGAAAAGATTCTATTAATACAACTTCTATAAACTATTTTAATGAAATGAAAGCTATAAAGATATGAAAGGTCCTGATGAGAGAAGAAAAAATAATGTCCGTCCATAGATACAAAAACAAAACTTAACTAAACTGGATTTGCGTAGTTATATTATTAAGGCTCATGTCAGCCTGCAAACAGTTGTAAGTCTCACAGCAGGTCGCACAAACAGAGCTTGAGAGATACTCTTGCACTCAGCGGGCGGTATTTTGTGATGCAAATCGATTTTTGCTACACGAATGCAAACATCTCGAATAAAGTGGTTAATATTTTGTTTGTTGTTTATGTTATTTTTTCTTGTTGTTGTTGTTGGTTTTTTGAATTTCATTGGAAGAACAATTTGTTTTGAGACTTAATTGAACCAATTCAGTATGATGATATGTAATTGGGTTATTCTTTTTTTGAAAATTTGCTATCAAAGCAGAAATCAGTATTTCATTGTGCATATGATATGAAAACTCAGCGTGTGATGGTTTTTCACTTTGGACTACGGACACGAGTTTTGAATAAGTGGTTATGATTTCTTAAATGTTGATGAATTGATAGTTATGTTTATCATTATCATTATTGAAAAAACAGACATGAAAATGTGGAATAATTCATCATTCATAGAATATAGAAACACTCCACTCCCACATATCTGACAGGTTAAAAATATTATCGGCTTCAATTCAATTTTGTAGTTTACATTGTTACGTCATGAAAGTATCAGTTTTTTTTTTAATATTTTAGAATTAAAAAATACTATATAATAATAATTTTGACCATTGAGTTTTTTTTTCAATTTTTCTCATAATAACTACCACTTTCATAAGAATTTTCTATATTATAAAATCTTTAGTTGCTAAGAATCATTGTATTCTAATCTCTATATGTTATAAATATTCTACCATGTAACACGAATTCATTGAAGAAGAAATAAATTTGAATTTGAATTAATAATTTTGAATGCTCTTATGTAAATTAAACATGTTAAAACATTTCTTACGTTTTGTTCGGAGGGAACCAACAATTAGGTTTTTTAAGGGCATTATTAAAAAGTTTGTTACAAGTTTCGATGATTTTAACGCAGTCTGGATTTTAAGGTGACGTAGATGGCATGTAGGACGTGGATGTTGTATTTTTGTTAAATAGGTTACTGCTGGTGAGCTGAGTGTGTCCAATTCCAATTTATATTTTAGTATCGCCGATATACTAAAAAATATATTCTATCTGTTCTCCACCGAAGAACAGAAAATAAAAGACAAAAATTCGTTTTTAAAACATTGTCACTATATTCAATTTGAAGCCTCAGATCCCTAACCGCCGCTGGTGGGGAGAAATCTTTAGCTTATACGTCGAGATGAACGATCCCTTTTTATGCAACTTACTTGCTAACGCAGCAAATCTTAGTTTGTCTGCGGATGATGCAATAATTAAAAGAATATTTTTTATTGTATACAAAGAATAATTCTTGGTTAGGCCAAGAAGTTTGGATACTGCATCATAGAAGTAGGTTGCCTTCAGCATCCATAGAAAATCCATCCATGTAATTGGTGTTTTTTTGTATTAAAAAATTGTGCAAGGCACAGCAAGCCAGGATTACCAGGGTTGTTTTATTTTCATTCAGCTGAATAGGCCGATATAATATTTGGAAGCGCTTCGTCATAATTCCAAATGCATTTTCAACTATGCGTCTGGCCCGTGACAATCGGTAATTGAATATGCGTTGACCTGCACTTAAACTTTTACCTGGATATGGTTTCAGTATGTGTTTTTGCATTCGAAATGCATCGTCCGCCACAAATAGGTATGGCACATTCAGTACACGGCCCAATAAAGGTTGCGGCGGAGGTAATCCAAAAGATTCATTGTCCAAAGCGTGCTGAAATGTACACTTTCCAAAAACTCCTCCGTCCGAAACTCTTCCATTGCAGCTGACATCAATGTATAAAAATTTGTATTCGGCGTCAGCAATGGCCATGAGAACTATGCTATGAGTGCCTTTGTAGTTATAAAAGGTACTACCAGACCGCGGCGGAGCCGTCATAATAATATGCTTTCCATCAACTGCGCCGATACATTTGGGAAAATTCCATTTCGCATTAAATTTTTGGGCAATGTCAATCCACATCTGTTCATTGTTTGGGACCTAGCAAGAGCATAATGTGATACTAATTTATATATTTTAAATATGATTATATATAGTATACCTTTAAATATTCATTTTTTAATGCATTATAGATGGCCTTGCACACTTCTGGCACAAACAAAGATATGGTATTTGGTGCTATTCGAAAGTGAACCGATAAGCTTTTGAAGCTGTCTCCAGAAGCTAAAAAACGTAGCGTGACTGCCAATTTTTCATTTGCTGAGATAGCTTGCCGCATGTTGGTGTTATTTTTTTTTTATTTGTGGAGAAACTAATTTAAGCAGATCATTAAAAGTGGCTTCTTTCATTCGCAAGAAATTTTTAAATAAAAATTTCTGATTTTCGATTTCTCGGAACTCCGCCAAAGTTTTTACACAAGCACCATCAATACTCCTTCTCAGGAGCCAATCCCGCACCCAAACACTTCGCTTCCGTGCCTTTCTTTTTTTGTTGTTTTTCATTTAAATATACACAAATGCACGTTATGGCAGCTATTATCTTTTTTTTCCGTATGGACATCATTTTAATTTTATATAATTTTAATTTTCATTTTAATATAATAATGACAGGGTTGTACAGATATCGGTCATATTCTTGCAGTGTACAAATAAGCGCAGAAAATATTTGGCTAAAATACACCAATCGTGTGAACACCTACAAATATTTTCGGTACACAAAATTTCTGTCACCAAATGTGTACAGAAAAATTTCGGCCGAAATCGGTACATTTGACCAATCGTGTGATCTCAGCTTAACACCGAAGTGGCCTGGCAGCCAAAAATTCTTGAGTCGTTCTTTAAGTTTGAGGACGTTATTTAAAAATAAGAGACGAGTGGCTGTTGATGTTTTCAAAAGCAATTTTAGTTGCAAGACTGTCCGTGCATAGCCAAGGAAGGTGAACAAAAAATTTAAAAACCTAGTCCAAATTGGTCAAAATTATTTAAAGTCTCGAAAATCTTGAGAAAACACGCTTTTGAATTTTATTTTGTGATAAATTGCATAATAAACACACACTTACCAAATAAAATCAATAAATTAAGTGGCGCGACTGTCCGTAGAGAACTAGGGCCCAGTGACTTACAACTCTTAACCATTCCTGTGTGCAAGTCAACTCATGGATGGAGGAGTCTTACAGTTGTATGCTGAATCTGAACAGATAATTTGAGAAAGCACTTTTCATGACAAGAATTACTCTTGGAGGATTTGTCAATTCGTCGCAAGAGGCAGTACCCGTGGTGGCACTGGAAGGGATTGAACCCAAGACCTCTAGCATGACAGTCCAACGCACTAACCATCACGCCACGGGTACAACAACAAATAAATACACACTAACGTTTCTATGAAAATACTATTAAATTGGTTTAACAGTTCGAAATATCTTGAAAGAAAACAAGTTCGCAAGTGTTTTAATGAACATTTAGCTTTTAAAAAACATTCAGGTGCAGGTTTCTAATCCTCGTTAAAATGTAATAATAATTTAAAAATTACTCTGATTTCTTCATGATATTCAAATTAAGTGATCATCTGTTATGCCTCTTCACCGGAAAAGTTCACTTATGTACTTTACATTTATTTCAACTAATCAAATAGAGCACGTTTTTGCAAATGAACTGTCAAGCTATTACTTAACATCTTAAAGGCTGACATTCTCGTTATTGCGACTTAATTAGCCTTTAACTTTCCCAATTTGAGTCTCAATTAACATCTGTTTCTGGTAAGACCTATTGACGGTTGAACCGAGGCATATAATAATATTATTAAATTAACTCAGGTAGGTACTTTTCGGACAGGCAAATATATATGCATTAAAATAAGTATTTTAATGTCAGAATTATGATGATGAATAAAAATCAAAAAATAAAACAAAATCTCCAAAAATAAGTATGCCAAACAATTTTCCTTTGAGTTTAAAATACCTTGCATGCGGTCATTAAAGAATACGTTATGCATCACATTTGTGCGGCTATACATGCCGCATCCCTGATGGTACCGAAACAAAACTTTTGCAGCAGCAGCAGCAGCAGCATGTCTACATCTACAGCAACAACACCGCACCGCTTCGTGTACCTACACATATACAAAATGCCGAAAGTCGTTCGTTCCACTTTTCTGCATGGAAGCATTAATTTACGATGCATTTAATATGATTTGATGTCTTCATTATGAGAGCTCGTATTTTTGGGAAACATTGCATCCATTCATTTTATCGGCTGCTGCTTCTGCTGCTGATGTTATTCTCTGCATTTTCGTCGTTTTAACATCAAGGCAGGCAAATTTCGCATTATGTAGGTACAACCAAAGCAACGACGACGTACGTATACGAGATATGTTCTTTCTTTCATGTCTAATGAGCTGCAGCTTTTTAATTATTTTATATTCCCATAAAGATACATCCGATTGCATGACGTGTTCCCGTGGGTCGGTTCGGTTCGGTTTATATGCTGCGCTGCGTCCGTTTACTCCTCGGGAATAAATTTCAAGCTAAATTTATTCAAATCAGGAGAAATAAACGAAATAAAAAAAAATGTAAACGCAAAATGAGGAAAATGTCCGTTAACAATGAAGCTCTTATAACAATGGCCAGCTAGCCAGCCCAACAAGATGGTCGGGTTGTAACGTATATTGGTAATTCTATTATATCCATTTTCGTTCTTACAAGCTGGATTTCCTTTATGCTTAACTTACAACTAACTAGTTAACTATACCTCTACTCATAGTAGTTCAGTGGTTTGTAAAAGCAATGCAATCAACCTGCCACAAATATGGA
Organism: Eupeodes latifasciatus; assembly: GCA_920104205.1. Taxonomy (NCBI): domain Eukaryota; kingdom Metazoa; phylum Arthropoda; class Insecta; order Diptera; family Syrphidae; genus Eupeodes; species Eupeodes latifasciatus. Next base: position 186,510,481 of record OV049926.1, on the reverse strand, counting down.
AGACTAGGCTATCCGTAAACCTAAACATACTCCTATATTATACCCAGACCACATCGAGGTCTATCTCATAGATAAATGTATAGACTACATATTACTTTGCTTGACCACAAAAGTTACATATTCAAATGGATGCATCCGTAGACTGTATAGAGTGGCCGCTTCTGTGTCCCGTGTCTCTTGTCTCGTGTGTCGAGTCTCGAGTCCCGTGTGGTATGTTTAAGCCCGCACCAAACAGACTCACAATCAGCTCGAACTGATTTTTAGATTTCATTTCGTGATACAAATGATCTGCTTTTCTGTATTCAATTCATACATAGTATATATTCGCCCCAAGTGGATATTCCCTAAATGGACGACACGATGGATAAGTGCAGTTGTGCTCAATTTTTAAAATGGGTTTGTTTGCTTTATCTCTATGCTATGTGGTGTGTTCCTATTTTACCACCACCAAACCGAACCGTAGGCCGTATACCAAACAAACCGGGAATAGTGCTGCTGCAAACATGATTTAGGAATTCCTTTGTTACCGGTAAATAATTCTGATTTGGGATTTTTAAAGAGCAATACACAATAAATAAATTCAGCTTAAAAATGGAGAATACAACGGTTTTTTGAAGGCACGAATGTATATAACCAGAAATGGAACATTACCACTTAAAAATTGATGTGAATCGGCCACACAAAGAACACAAAACCTCAAAAAATTATTCTTATTCTACTTGTTTTCAAACTGTCGTTGCTTCTATTTCGGTGTTCGATAATTTTTAATCTTTTGAAATATTTAAGGCTATACAAAAAAAAAACAACGTTTCCCGAAACAGGGTTTCATTTTTGTATTAAAAAAACAAGGCCAAGTTGTTGCAGGAATATATAGTTTTCATAAAATTTTCCATTACCAATTCTCACATTTGCTGCTGTCCTCGACTTCACAAATTCCATCTTTAAGGTCTGGAATCGAGTGTAGAGCATTGACATATACCTTATCTTCACGTGCCCTAAATGAAAAGAGTCTAAAAGTTTCAAATCAGTAGACAATTGTGATCACCTCTTCGAAAAACGAGGAATAATTTCTTTTGCCAAAAAAAGGGTTCGAAACTAAATGTTGAATTCCCGAATATTGCAAGGAAATAACAGAGTGCTGTATAGCATTCCACATTCGCGTAGTACGGATAAAAAACAAATCTCAGCACTCAAGGGTATACTGATAAGCATTTGAATATATTGAATTTTTGATATATTGAGATTTTTTTAATTACTTTCCAGACTTCTTGACTTAAAGACTTCTATAAAAGTTAATGTAATTTTCTTACTTTTCTTAGATATTTTAAATCACTATAATTACTTATTTATTTAAGTAATCAAGCCCTTAAGGTTCGTGAGTGTTCCTTAAGAAATAGACTCTCAACTACTTATGGTTTGCCTGGTTTTCAATGTATTCAATACTTTTTTGAAGCCTGTGTTCAATCCAATGGCACTTGCTCCTTCTTCCTTTAATAGTGTCAATATGCTTCTGGCCTTTTTTCTAAATTATTGTTTACGTGCTGCACCCCTATTCCAGGGATGATTAAACGTTTGAGCGGAATCGTGCGTCGTAACTTCAAGCTTGTTGGTCCTCCAAATATTGAAAAACTACCCGAATGCTTTCTTATATTTCCCAAAACTGCTAGTGATATCTTGTTCGGTTCTACCTTCGGTAAAGATCGTACTTCCAAGATACTGACAATTCTCTACTTTTTCTATTAGTTGTTGAGCAATGTTTACAAGAGGGGATGAGTGAGAGAATCCGAGTTTCAACATTTTAGTTTTTCTCGTATTGATTTTCAGTCCCACTATTTTTACTTCTCCTTTAACCTTGTTGTCATTTGATGGAGATCCATGATCCTATAAGAGAGCAAGGATACATCGTCTGCGTAGACGAGATGTTTTAAGCAAGTTGCAATAGTCCATCTTATTTCTTCGTTTTCTGTTAAGCTGATCGCCAATAAAAACAGAATTGATGATAGCATGCAGCCCTGTCTGACTCCACTCTGCACTTCCCGATAAGCAAGCCAAACAAATTCCCTGTTTACACTGTCAAAAGCCTTGTCGAATAGATAAAAAGAGAAAAAGTAGTGACGATATTTGTTATGCTGTTCGGTTATGAATGAATTAATATGATAGCCAAAAAATTGCTGAACAATTTTGCTCACCCCAAAATGTCAGCTTTCACATTGTAAATTTTTTTTCCACTTCAAAAACTGTACTATTAAATTTTGCGTGAATTATGGGACACCTTTTTTTATTTGCTATAAAAAAGTAAATTAAAAATATGACCGGTTATTTTCTTCATTTATTAGGACAATGTCTTGGATTTTACAGTCACCTGACAAAACAGAAACCTCATTTGTCCGAAACACTTCTTAATTCAGTTTTACTTCTTTTCGCCGCTACTTGGCATCATAAGCAAATGTAACCAAAAAAAAAGAGAATATAACTTTCCTATAAAAATATAAAACTACTTTTTCGTAGTAATTTTGAATAAGTAGGTACAAAAACTAGCTACTAACTAATGAGAGACAAATAAACACAAACCCACCTCAAAGTATGATGGTGCTTAAAAACGCAAAACGCGATTTTTCTCATTTCACAGATGGATAACTTTTCATCCATATATAAATATATATACGAGTTTGTTATTCGTAAAACATATTTTATAGTTGTTTCTGCCAGATGTATCTTATAACTATATCTACTCTGAATATAATACCTACATAATTTGTAAGGTAAGAAAAGCTAGAAAATTCCTTTCGACTAAATTCTGCGGTTATTGTGAGTTTTATTTATGTTTTTATTATTTTTCGTTGGTGCTGTTGTTGTATGTTCTTTCTTTTTAACTCTTCTCTGTTTCTGATGACTGTGAAAACTTCAAGTGTAGAGGTGGGTTGTTTCCATTTTCTTCCACTTCCACTTAGAAATTCAGTCTTTTTGCCTCATTTCCTCATTTACCAAAGTACTCAGCTTAATATTAAAGCAAACAAAAAGTAAGTAGCAAAACACAAAAAAAAAGTGCAAAGAATCCAGCTAAAGACAACTAAATAATGACCAAAGTAAATTGAGTTCTTAAGTTGAGATTTGCATTTTTGTGCTTTTTTTCTGCGTTGAGTTTGCTAAGTTTGCAGGGTTGCCATCAGTTTTTTATTAACAGACATGTAAAACATTTTGCCTTCACAATTTATCGTGATATAAAACGTGTAATTAGATATAACGACAGGTATCGCTTAAAACAGCGAATTATTTTCTTCCGATATTTAAAAGGAATTGGTCTTCAAAAGTGTCTTGTTCTCATGGTAATGTGTTTTTAGTGTCAAAAATTTAAATAGTTATAACCAAGCTGAAGCACTGCCTGTAGTTAAAATTAATTTTATAGGATAAACCTTGATTTGATCCTTGTAAAACTGAAATAAAAGAAAAGTTCACTAAGGCGTATACGCACTTTTTTCTTCTTCTTTTGTTGCAATTTTTAAACAAATGCTCCTAAATTTATGTAAGAGTCACTTGGTTGGTACATAATAATTATATATGAGAGTAACATAAAAGTCAAGTAATTTTTTACATTTCAATACGAGAAAAACGGATAACGGTTACCATAAAACGTTTTTGAATAAAATACTTCTGGTCATGTTAATTTTTCTTATAGTCGTAGTTTTCTTATAAATATAAAAATAAAAGACAACTTTTCACTCGATTCGATAGGAAAACCTAGTGTTGGCAACCCTGTGTGCTCATTGATATTGCTGATTATTTCTTATGCTGTCTTACTGCAGTTTTGCAGTCAATGGTCAGTTATTTGTTGGAAAACAATCTGACTGTCTGTCTGTTTGTATCAACGCGTTTTATTGGAATTTCACTTTTTTTTTCTGTGTCGATATTTTAGGTTTTAATTTTCTCGAATGCATTAAGGACGATGATGATGATAATGGGGGTTTTCTGGTTGCTGGTTAGTGGTTAGTGGAAGTTGCAAGAAGTGACCCAAAGAATTCTTACAATTTAAGAAATTCAATTGCTTTTTATCGGATTTATTCTCGTTTTTTTTTTGCTGCGTATATAGTGACACATTTTTGCCAATAATGACAATCAGTTCTTAAAAATATATGTGAATGCATACATTTTTATGTAATGTACTTCCCTTTTGAACCTTCCTACGTGTTATGTTTTCGAAAGCTAAGAGTAGACGAAAAACAAAATAAGGAAAAAACAAGAATACTTTTAATGCTCAAGGGATTAATCGAGAATGTGTGGTTTTGCCTTGCCATCAGAGGAACTTATGGAACTTATATGTATATACATATGTATATATTATGGTTGACATGAAATTAATTAATAGCGTGCGGTTCATTTATGGAACTAATCTTATGAGGGCATAACATAGATAGGTAGGTATATAAATTTAACATAATGGAGGTGGTGAAAGCTGCTTTGTATCAATTTGTAAATTAATGATTTGTAGTCAATCAGGCAAAGTGGTTGTCATGGTTTATTATTTTGTTTTCAATTTGATGATAATTTTTTCTAAAATAGGTCAGTTGATGTTGGTTTGTTCTTAATCAGAAATGGTTAACAGTGGTTTAAGTGCAATTTTGAATATTGGAATATTTGGAATAGAATTCTCTTGTAAATAAAACTCATTAAGAATATAAAAAAAAGTGAAATGTGACATTAAGTTGGAAAATTCGAGAAAAAGAGCGAGTTGAATATTCAAAAGAGTCTATTAATATTAAAACTCTTGCCTTCAATTTTTGTCGCAAAACTACCAGACTACAGACTTCAGCCTTTTAAGGTATCTTCAGAAAAGATTGTGATTAAAATCGTATGATTAAAAAGAGTCTCTGAGATTGCAGATAGGTAGAAATACCTTAGGCCATCCTAGAGGCTCAAAAATAGGCATTTCGAGATCATTTTTTTTTCTCCAGAAATACTGTAATAGAGATTACCGAAATAGAATTTCATTATACATTTAAGTGACAGTTAACAATCATTATTTGAAGCGATTTATTCCAATACGAAAGCGTTGAGAAGTTTTTGTCTCAAGGTCCAGGGGCGGATAAGCAGCTCCAGAAATTTTTATTCAAAATGAGCCAATTTATTTTTGTTTTCTATACATAATAACTGCCTTAGAAGATTTTTAACCAAATGGCAAACTTCTAAAGTTAAAAGTGAAAAATTTGCCTGATTATTGTTAATAATTGTAATATACAAAAATTGTACTTTCTTCCCAAGACCAGCAGTGTGACTTTCGTAGAAATAAGTGCATCGGTGATTTTATGGTTTATCTAACCAAAAAGTAAAAAAAAATCCTTACATCGTTTGTTACTAGGGTGCTTAAGATTTCTCCGACGGTGGCGCAAAAAATTTGTTAACCCTTCTTATCTGGCTGTAATTTAAAAAGCCTTTATCTGCCTAAAACTTGAATATAACTTGCATGTATGACATATACCCCTAAAACAAGTGTACCTCTTTTGGATGGAATGCAAAAAAGAGCTTTAAAAATGATAGGCAATGTTTCATGCCTTTTGTTGTTTTACTGATATTTTAATACAAAATATTGTGTCGATTTATCCAGTTGCATCCCCCTCCCCTTCAAACAATTCCAGCCATGATACTCGAATATCTATGAATGCTCATCAATTCACCTTCAATTTTGGACGTACTGTCAAAAACAGAGATTCTTTTTTTAACAACACATCAAGAATGTGGGAACCTTTAACAAACTCTGTTTTTCCCTCTCAGTTTGATATTCAAAACCTTAAGACCAATGTGCACCGGTATCCCCTCTTAAATCCTTCCTTATTTTCCTAACGCTCGCACTAAACATTGGTTAAAAATTGTTTATATGAGTCCGACCCAATCAAAAAATGAAGTTTGAAGTTATGAGTAGTAAAAAATCATGGATAATTTTGCAACCGCTTTTTCTGTCCATTATCCTATGGGACATCATTTTTGAGGTTCATTTAAAATTAAGCGATATAATTTTTTTTTAAATTCTTGGGCAATCTAAGGCTTTCAGAGTAAGTAGTGAAATCGCAAAGTACTTTCAAAGGCAAAACGTCTGTAATCCGTCAACTCTGAAAAAATACATACACATAACTTTTTTCTTCAAATTTTACTCTTTTTTTGGAATTATTCAAAAAATACTTGCCTCTAATTTTAAGTTAAAACAATCACGTTTTACAGATTCACAAATGTGATTCCTCCCTTAAATAAGTAACTACACACAAAATGTTCCTTACTTAATTGAATTAATTTTCAGAACTATAAGTAAAGCATTGATTTCCATTTAATTTAATTTTCTTTTATGAATTTGATTTTAATAACTGAACCAAAGACAAAGAATGCAAATGATTTTTTTCCATCCCTATCCTCCTCCGCCCCCAGCCCTTCTTTTCAGAAGATTGGAACAACTAGAGAAAAAAAGGACAACACCCTAGAACAATGCTTTTGCAAAAAAAAAAAACATCTGTGTGCATTTTAAATTGTATTCCATCTCAACTCATCCCGACAACTCCTCCTTTTATGCAACAAAAAAAATCAGGAAAATAGGAAGAGAAATAAATTCAAAAACTTTTTTTTAACATCGGCTTCTTTCTTATAAGGTAATGAACAATAAAAAAAGAACTAAATTCCAGAAAGAAGTAAGAAAAATAGCAACGTCATAGGGTCCTAGCAAAAAAAACAATAACCACATCCAGAGATCCTCCTGATGCTCCTGCTATTTTTTTTGTTTCAATATTTTCATCTCAGCATCCTCGTCGTTGCTCAAACTCAAGCTCACACAGCCAGCATTAGAATTCCATTGTGAAAATTTATCGCTTCGTATAACATCATATTATTTCCTCTCCTATTATTATTTTCCGCTTTTTCAATTTTTTATTTTCTTATTTTAGTTATGAGCATGAGATGGTTTTTTCTCTGTAAGGAAATATAATTTTATACAATTCCTACCGTCTTTTTTTTTGCTCTATAAGTTTTGCAATCTTTTGCTTATCTTATGAGCAATGAGCGAGTGCACTTTTTATGCATAGTTGAAACAATTGGCCAACAATATAAAAATGCCAACCTTTGGGCTTATTTTTAAGTTTATCATTGAGAAAGATTCATGCTGCAGGACTTCGAGATGAACGACGAGTGTATATACCACCGACCTATTGAATCGTTGTAATGCTTCAATAACTGCAACTCGGTGTGTCGAAGCCGAATTCAAAGCCGATACCAGCTTCAGTCAGGCAGGCTACATATTATATATTAGATACACTACACATGTTTTCTATATTTAAATCGAATGTGGAAAAGGCCAGAAGCCTATGAACTTTCCATAAGTACGTACATATGTATACATATGTAGGTATAGAGTATGTTTCGCTTGGTAAATTCTAATAGAGTGGTCTGTGCATAATAAAATGAAGCTATTTGCATAAATTTATATTTCCAGAACATCATAGAAATTTATTTTATGTAGTCTAAAACATGTTCACCAAGTGTCACAAATATTTGGATTAAATTTACATAAAATTTTAGAATGTATGCAACGAATTTTATAAAGATTAAAATTAATTCAGAAGGTTTACCTTTAAAAAATATATATACATATTTCATTAATTCACTATTAAATACATGGGTTTTAGGCTTAGAAGATAAACCCTATTTTTAGATCATACGCTCACACAAATTAACAATTGTGGGTACAAAATAATTAAATATTGATTATTATGTAGATTTGATTAATTTATTTTTAGAATAGAATTATTTTATTTTAATTTTCCGGCTCTGAACTAAAAATCCATCTTTTTTATTTCAATTGCGTAGTATTTCAAAATATAATAAATAAATAAATAAATAAATAAATAAATAAATAAATAGGAGTTCAAAATCATATTACGTACAATCGTACCCAAACAGAATGATTTTTGTCTAAAATTCGGTAAAATAAAAAAGGATGTGTACGCCTAAGTGTACTGATTTTGTATTTTTTAATACACTGAATATATGTTAAAAAATGGATTTTAAATATTTAAATCGGTATTTTAAAAACTAATTTTTCTAATGTGGATGGAGTATGTTTGTTAAAACTTTGTTTTTAATAATTTATTGCTCAATTGCATCATGTTCTGGCACAATCATTAAATTTTTTATAGAAAATTGTATTTTCCGACGATAAACTCAATAACTGCGTTGATTTTAAAGCTCATAATTATTTTGTTTGCTTAACAAATTTGGTCCCAAATGCAATTGACAGTAATTATAGAAGGCTCAAAAATTAGAAAATTTATTTTCACAAAACTTTTAAAAGTGTAAGTATTAAAGACAATTTCGGAATGTTTTTTTTGCACTTTTATAGAAAATAGCATCATTGAAAGGACTTCCAAAACATCAGTGGGTGGTTTTAAGCAAAAAAAAATATATACGCAAAAAATTGATTGATCCCAAATATTTAATGAATAAATAACGAACTAGCGTTTCCGTGCGGGAATTCCCGGAGCAAACTTTTTTTTTCCAAGTAAAGTTATACAAAACTAATTATATGTGTCAAGCTTTCTGTAGTTAACTTTAGTGTTTCTTGTGTACTTTTTGAACCAACAATTTTCCACAAATCATAGTACCTATGTACGAGTATGTTTCTACCACATTCAAACTTCCTAAAAATTGATTTAAATCAATACATTCCGATTTCTACCAACTTACCTACTTCAAGTATCTTAATATTCCTAAATATCTGTATTCATACATTTGAGCATAAAAGTTATTTTTCTTTATAGTCAGAAACTTTGTTTTTCATCCTTTATCTATATCTACCCGTAAGGGAATTTCAGCACATATTCCACAACTCAATTCTTCAACATTGACGAAACATTTAAAAATCATTTGAATTCACCCGAACGCTTCGATAACATTGATAACCAGTTTTAATTTTTTTAGAATGAATTTTTGAATTCGGTATGAGACATTATCTGACATACGCTGCGTTGAGACCGCCCACAAAATAATTTCTTACTTAGACCGCTCATAACGTAAGAAATAACTCATCCCAAAAATATAAAATACCGGGAAATAATGTTATCGGAAAAAATGGTTTGTGCATTCGATTAGTTCTTTCAAACACACAAACCATTTGTTTTGATAGATTACTTTTCCAGTATTTTATGTTTCCATTGTTATAAAAACTAAAGTTTTTAAACAAATTATAAACTTATATCCAATAAAAATACAATTAGCATAGTCTACACAAAATTCTCTTTCTTTTTTGACACCTTATTTGTTAAAATTAGGTTAATGTAAAGGCCGAAAACGGGAGATTTATTTACGAAATAATAAATGAATTATATGAAATATAAAAATATTTGTCGTCGAAAATATTTTACGAACAGAAAATAACATAACCTCCAGCAAATTGCAGCGAAAAATGAAGATTTTGACTTTTTTGAAAAATCGAAATAAAAATGTCAAAAATCGTTAAAATTGAATTTCGACTTAAATATCTTGACAAAAAGGAAAAGTATTGAATTCTCACTCAATTTACCTTCAACAAAATATTGTCCTTAATATCTGGTAAAGTTTCTAAAAGAACCCAATGAACGTTTGTTTGTATATGCGTTAAAGTCGTACTAATAATGTTACTAAATTGATTTAACTTCTCAAATATCGCTACAGAAAACAGCTAAAACTTCATTTTTTGAGTGCATATTTTTTTTGAAGATTTTTAAATAACATTTTTCGGCTTACAAAAACTATCATTTCCAAATTTGTAGGGGCACCAATTTGAAGTTATCAGTATGGGTATATTTTTCATTTTGAACACTAGACAATTTTTTTTTCTGAAATTGATGAGAGCGGCCCGAAACATTGTTTTTTTTTTAATTCTGTACGATGACGATTCTGTAATAAGACACGCTTATTAAAAATGTTAAATATGTACACATTTTTTTTAAAATCATTTACAAGATTTTTCTTCTTATTTACAGAATTTCGAACTAAAGAATTTTGACTAAAAAAGATTTTGAAATACAGTATTTTGACCATAAACAATTTTGGAAAAGATTTCGACCTTAATCCTACTTTAAAAAAAATCTCTTACGTATAAAAATTACTCATTTACAAATCTCTTGTGCACTAATATTTCTCATCCAATATCACATCGAAAACACACCTTTTTCCCAAGTCTATCCAAATGAAAACCATTTGGCCATCATATCATAAAACCTATAAACTGATTTAAACAAAATCTCTTATACACGGTCCACTTGAAATATACAAATTCTCTGTCAAATAAAATATTTCTCAAAAAAGGTATTAGTCATACAAGTTCATCGAATAATCACTTGGTGTCAGTTATATTCAAATCAAGAGCCATTAATCCATTAGCTACATTCATACATATATATTTAATGTTCAATATCAGAAATTCTCAGTAATATACTCAATTCAACTCAACACTCAATGAAATGTCATTGTCGAGATGGCGATGGTGATGTGGCGATGGCGTGATGGAAATGAAAAGCCCTGAAGGTGTGTAGATTAATTTCCTAACGCCGCGCCGACTGTACAGGGACATATGTGCGCATAAATGCAAACAAATAACCCTCCTGTTTAATTTGCATTGTTGAAAATTATTGGGCGACGAAGTGTGAACTTAAACCACATGTACATGTTCTCATTCCTAACTTCCCTTAATTTGAATTTTTATTTTAATTCGTTGAGATATTATAAATTAATTCAAGTTGCAACCGTCGAACTAAAAACAAAATAAAAATGGCAATGGTAATTGACACCTTGTTGTAGGTACATACATACATATATAACATACGTACAGTTAGCAGCCTGCAAGCCAGCAGCAGTAGCGCGCGGTGTGAAGCTGCAACCAAGTGTGAACTGCTCTTAACAAATTGCGTCGTCGTCGTTATTCACCAAATACACCCTGTCATCGTCATGGCCGTCGTTTTCATGAATAGAACCTCGATTGAGCTTTCAATTAGTCACTTTATAGAAAAATATTTTATTAGAATTCTTGAAATAGCTCCAAAGAAAAGGAGGGAATTAAAAGTCATAGGAATTCAAAAAAAAAATTAAAGTCGACTTGAAAACCTTGAAATCTAATTCTTATTTCTCTACATCGAGGATCATGATGCATTGACACCTGCCTGAGGTGAATTTGTAATTAAAAAAAAGAAACTCTTATTTCTGAATATAAACGAGTCTATACAAATATGTTAGCAAAATAGCAACTGATAGCAGGCAAATGCAAATGATATTACAAGAAGGGTTGTTGTAGTGAAAGTTGTAAGTAATTAATCTTTTAACCACTAAAAAACCCAACTACTGTCGCGTTGCGTTGCACTTCATTGCATTCTGAATTCTCATTTTCAATTCTCAAGGCAGGGAGGCACCGCGAAGCCTTACAAACTCACATTTTCAATCGGGAGACAATTTTTTAGCATTCTTTTTCTTCCAATTTTATATTTAAGTCCATACAACTCTGTTGCTGGGATATGGATGTTCTTGAAAAACGAACGAATTCCAAACGACCATACAACGACGGAATACAAAATATACGGATGATGTTAGTGATGATGACGCTGACGCTGACGACGACCAAGGAGGACGGTTAACGATGAACGAGGACGAGAACGAGAACGACAATGAACGACGAACGATGTTATGGTACCCAAAGCCCAAAGGAATACATTTCATATATGAAATGCGTGGTTTTAGACCACAGTTGTTGTTGGTCTGGAGTTCTGGACTGGACGGAACGGATGTCATGGTGATGCCACCGCACGGCTGCCCCTATATATGTTTGTACCTACCTAATGTATGCACTGTAGAACTGAATTGCAAGGATCGCAGCAGAAACCAACGTATCAAATTTCACTGTCATTTGCATTCAATCGGTATTCCGTATTCGGTATTTGGTGCTAGGTATTCGGGGAAAGGGGTAGGGACAGGAGGTAAACAGCTCCCTTTCTGCGGTTCGAAAACAGAACTAAATGTCTGCGGCCATCCTTCCAACCGTGCGTCTCGTCGGTCGTCGATGGAAATATATTTCATATACGTACCACTGCATGAATATTCAAATGATTCGAAATTATGGAAGGGGAAAGGTTGTTTTTGAGGGGACTCAGTTTGGTTTGGTTGTGGAATGTAATTCTATCGCTTGAAATGATTTTATTAGGTGTCACTTTTTCACATAATATATAAAAATACACGTCGTCTACAAAACAGAGTTGACAGTTTGTTTAAAACGTTCATACTTAAGTCAAACGATGACATTGATCCAACTAAAGGTTCTTAGATATTTTGAAGTCCATATACAATTTTAAGGATGTAATAATTGGATTAATTGCAGCGAAAGAGAAAAAATACCTCTGCTTAATAATTCTAAGCTGCTATAGAATGAAAATTAGCTTAAGACCGAACAAAAAGGTGTGAAAAATCGTAATTACAAAAATTTTTGTAACTTAAGATGAAATTTCAAAATCTCAATTTTTTGTCTGAAAAAAAAGGATTAACAAAAACATGTGTATTCTTATGGTATTTTTTTGGGGTGCACTTACTTGCTTATTTGGAGTGTTTTTTTAAGAGCTTAAGAACTTTAAATGAATACCGAAAATACCGTTACTTAAAATTGGTTGATCTTTTTCTCAGACAAAAAATGTCCTGAAATTTGATCTTAAGGTCAGATATTCCTTTAACGACGATTTATCACACCTTTTGTCGCTATTGAGCTGATTATGTTCTTATTTTTAGAGAATTGGTTGTAAAGCTGATAAGAATTCCGAAGCTGAGGTTATTTTCTTAATTACAAAACAATACGGTATCAGATTTTTTTCAGCGTAATTTATCCAAAATTTGAACTGATAGTGTAAACTAAATACGAACTACAGATGTCTAAAAGTCTTTATTTGGATCACTGTCATCTGGAAGGTAACTAAATGGCATTTATTTTGTAAAAAGGATTTCTGGCTTATTTTCGACGCAATCCATTCGATAAGTCGAATTTTTCACTACTTTTTCCAATGAACGGTTTTTATTGGGTTGAATATTGTCTTCCAAAGCTTGAAGAGTTCCTAATTTGTCAGCTTAAACGAGTGTAACCTATGAAAAATTTGGCGATTTTCAGGAATTTGAATTGAAAGTACTCTACAGAAAATTTTGACGTTTTTTTGGACATAATAAGGTATATTTTCAGCTATATTTTAAGATTTGTTAATATTGAAAATAACTGAGTTTTGTGCTGACTGACGTAATTCTGAAATGTTAATAAAGTTGAATACTCATTTTTAATTTGAAGTTTCAACCATCAATTTTTGCTAGATTTAATTATACTTACTATAAAAATTGCTAATCTGCTATGGCTGGCCCATACAATACAGCTTCTTTTGCCTGCTAAGAGGCTTATGTTTGTCTATGGTTTCTTCGTCTCTCTTTAGAATATGCCGCTTGACGTATTAATCTCCATTCGGCTGTATTCCATTACTTCAATAGTTTTTTAGAATACTATAAAAGCCATCATTAAATATTGAAACTGCTAAGAAATTAGCGATCTCAATCGTTTTGATCCCGTTGTGAAAGTGCTTGGGAGCACTTTAGACCACCGGCATTAAAAAAATCGATTTTTTGAAAATCTATTTTTTGAAAGTGTCACCCTGGTTTAGCTACATACAATTTACTCAAAAGGCTTTAAGTCGCATAAATGAAGTTGTAGTTAAAAGGACCACTTCTTGAAATAAAGTTCTCACCAATTCCAATCAATAGATAGCTGATTAATTCTTCCAAACAAAAATCGTTCACCTATTTAGTAACGGAAGATCCTTCCTCATTTCGAAAGAAATAAGAACCCATGGTGCCGCTAGTACAAAATAGCCAAATTTAATGGATGTAACAGTGATTTATTAATGGCTTAAGAATTTATCGTCATTACTAAGCACGTAAAATTCACGAAATGCTCTTAGAATTTCCCGAACATTGATTTTTGTTTTTCGAAACAAATTTTACCAAGTTTTGAAGCGTTGTTCTGGCATGATAAATGGTTTGAAATATAACTGAACAGAAGTACAAAAGAGTTTGATATTTTCAACTGTCGAAACATTTGACAACAACCTTCGAAGCTTCTCATGTAACCAAATCCCCATTTCTTCTTTTTTTTAATATTCAAAACTATGGAGTATAGATTAAAAGTCCATTATATTAAAGACTTATTTAGGCAAGAAGCTTTGAGAATATCTCCGTCATCTTCTTTTATATGCTTTTACTGACCAGAAAGTTCATACTTTTCGGTTCAAAGGCTTACTTTCTATCATATAGTTCTTTGTGAAATAAAGTTTGCGCTATAAATATAAAGATTTTCCGAAGCAATTTTACGCTTCTTAACTCAGTAGTTTAAACAAAAAAGAAAAGTAGAATAAATAAATATTCAACTTATAAGTAATAACTAAAGACTTACGCTTTACTTTCTCACTCACATAATTTACACAAAGTAATATCCCCTATGGACATTGGACAACAGCTCTAAATTGTGAGTTTTCGCTAAACGAAAGTGCAAGGGGACATGAAAAGCATATGTACAGTACACAATACAAACTGTACAGAATACACATACCGTATGTCGAATATTTCATGCACCAATTCACTAATCCCTAAAACAAGTAATAAGGAAGCCCATACATATAGTCATACAAGTTTCTATACCCATTTGTGTAAGTTAAAAGCTCTCCCCCGTGCCCGTATGTTGTATACAGGTTAGGTACATATGTACTGTATGTATGTTAAAACACCACATTACTGTCCCTATCATCCAGAGCATATATAATACTGCCTTAATGCTTTCTAGCTATATGAGAGTAATGCATATACCATAAGCGCTCATCCATCCTCTCCTTTTCCACACCACGAACATTTAATAATATTTTTTTTCCTTTCTTGTTTAATAAAATGGCACAAAAGACTTTGTAAACAATCCTTGCTGGCAAATCCTGGTCTATTTCGTGTGAGTTTTGCTTACAAGGAGTGTACCACTGATGTTAGAGCGCAGTACAGCGCAACGTTGCTGGTGTTGAGAGGACCTGCTTTTGGATTAGTGCGGTTGTGCGGTGCACATTTATAAGAAGAACTCTGCTCTAAGTTGTTAAATTTACATGCGGTTCAAAGGATTTGCCAAGAAAAACAAAGCCTCCCAAATAACTGAAAAAAAACCCACATCTTTTGTTTTGAAGATGTACAAACAATTGGCGAAACGAACGATGTTGATGCTACTATATGACTGTTGATGGTGATGGTGATGGTGGTTGAGCTGCTGAACATCAAGCCATCTGCATTAGGAATTACATTCTGAAAAACATGCACTTACTGCACTAGAATACAAGGATATACGATCACGCGAAAAAACAGCCCTTTTGTAAGGAGAAGAGAATCCAACTTTTTAAAAAATAATAAAAAATATAAAAGAAAACGTGTGAAAAAGCGTAGGAATTATGGAGGAGGCAATGCACGCTTAGACACTATACAAAGTTGTCTTTCTATAAAGGACGAAAAGGACGACGACGATGATGACGATGACGATGAAACCCATGTCTGGCGTTAAAAAGGATTGACACAAAAAAAAAAGGAATTCCCTTGTCCCACGCGAAAAAATACATATTCGGTTCGTTGAATAAACGTATTTTTACGTAGGGGAGAAGTGGGTAAAATGGGACACGCAAACATGAGTTTCAATAAAAAAAAAACTCAATAATTCATCTTTTCTAATAATCGTCATTCTAAAAAAATTTCATTGCATCAACAAATTTTTAATAAAATGTTCTTTTTGAGGTTACCAATTTAACTCCATTGCAAAATAATTGTTCAAATAAAGTACAAAGAAACTTCTCAGTATCTGCGACTTTAAAATTTTGAAAACTTTTATCTTAATACTGAGACCTAACAAAAATTAAATATACATCGTCTTATAACACTTTGATTCAACCAAGAATTTCAATGAGAAAATTGTCTTTTTGAGGTTTTCCTAATCGGAAGTCCGTTTCTATTTTTCAAACAGAGAGTTTTGATTTTAAGGTCATAGCTTATATAACCTTTAATCCAGATCCAAAAAAATTAAAACCAACAAATTTAATGATAAAATGTTCTATTTAAGAATTCACTAACCGGAGTAAATTTTAAATCTCACAAAAATTTCCATCACTTTTGAAAAAATTGAAAAAATTATAATATTATAATTATAATTATAAAAATATTATAAAGAGTTAAGATTTGTATTTTTGTATGTAACGAATAAACTCAAAAAGAACTGGACCGAATTTAATAATTCTTTTTTCATTAGAAAGCTACATTATCACTGAGTAACATAGGCTATATTTAGTACTAGATTACTACAGAAATCTTTAGTAATTTCTATTAAAACCAACCGAAGGTGTAAAAAAATTAGCCATAAAATGTCTTTCATCGCATACGCTGCGAAGAGTATTAATGATAGGACAAAAAAATGTTTTCTAATTTAGTGATTCATGGTCGTTTTAATTAGCATGCTTACTTATAACTCAAATATCTGTACCTATTTGTCTACCGTGTGAAGCCGGGACGGGCCGCTAGTTTTTAAATAAAAAGAATTTGTGCTTTAAAGGAGTCAATTTAACTCCCCTGAAAAATCTTATAAACTTTTAAGTAAAGTCCAACGGAGGTTAGGTTAGGTTAAAGTGGCTGTCCATGATGGAATCGGACACACTTAGGCCAGTTTAATGGCCCATTGTGATACCACATGAATCTTGAGGCTTCCTCCTAAGCTCAATGGAACCAGTTTGAGTTTGCTGATATGATTTAGATCGTTAAAGAAGATTCTTGCGTTTTTGAGCTAGAGCAGGGCATGTACAGAGAAGGTGAAGAACTGTTTCCTCCTCTTCCTAGTCTATACAGCTTCTGCAAAAGTCAATTGAGAATACGCCTAGCCGCGTGGCGTGCTTTCCTTTTAGACAGTGTCCGGTTATGACACCTATTATCGAGCTTATATGCGATCTGCTTAGATATAGCAAACACCTTAATCGCTTTAAATCTAGTGTTGTCCAACGGAAACTTTTCAGTGTCTTGCACGATCTCATTTTTCAAATAAAAAGGATTTAGAAAGTATAGCTATTCAAAACCACTATCTTGGTGTAAAGTTCAATAACTGATCCAAGAATATAAGCATCGTCATTCTAAAACATTTTGAGTCCACCGACAAATTTTATTTCAACTAGAATAAAATTTTCATCAATTTTCAAAGTGGGCCCAAATAAAATCTTTTTCTTGCACGTCTTTACGTTTTGAATATTGTGAATTTTGAGCTTTAAGGTATAATCTTTATTTTGGTATTTCATCTCAATAATTGATCCAGAAAAAAAATTATTTTTTTAGCTTCAAAGTATAGCTGTTCCAAACCCATAGAAAACTTCATCAATTTTCAAATAAAGCTTGAGGAAGAACTATAAGTATCTTCTGTGTTTCCATTGTAATTCTAATACACTTTTAATCCACCGAAAGAATTTAATTGAAACGTATTGTTTCAACCGGGAGTAAATTTAACTCCCATAAAAACTTCCCTTAATTTAAAAAAAAAAGTCCAAAGAAAACTTGCTTCAACGTTTCCATTTTTAAAATACAAGGAATTTTAGCTAAAAAAGGTAATGCAGAGCAATGTGTCGGTATTGAGTTAGTTAACTGATTCAGAAAAATGCACACCGTCATTCTAAAACACCTTGATTCCTCCGTCAAAATTTATTGAGAAAACGTTTTTTCAACGTAACCCTAACTCGGAGTAAATTTAATTCGAATAGGACATTTCATCACTTTTTAAATAAAAGCGTCTCCATTTTTTTAAATTTTAACTTGAAAGTGTAGCTGTCGAAACCCTAATCTCTTATAATTGATCTAATAAAATAAACAGTATCATTCTTACCGATAAAATCAATGAAAAAATGTTCTCTCAAGGTTACTGTAAACGAGAGTACATTTAATTTCCACAAAGAATTTCATTAAACGTTAAATATAGTCCAAGAAAAACTTTCGTGGATCTCCCACGTTTCCAAACTACTACAAAGTGTTGCTGTTGCTTCGACTTTTCCAACTTTAAAATACAACTAATTTAAGCTTAAAAAGCTATTGCAGAGCAATGTGTCGGTACTGAGTTAATTTACTGATCCAGAAAAATACACATCGTCATTCTAAAATATTTTGATCAAACCGAAAAATTCAATCAGAAATATCAGAAATAATTTGTAAGGTTTAAATAACCGAGGCCAATTAAACGTATCCATTTTTTAAATATTGTGGCTTCGAGTTAGAAAGCATAGCTTTTCCAGACTATTGACTTGGTACTGATTCCATTCTAGTTTGCTGCAAAAATGAATGAGAAAATGTTGTTATAAAATTACCCTAACCGGTAGTAAATTTAACTCCCATTCAATATTTCATCCATTTTCAAATACATTTCTAGACAATTTTTGAAGTATTTTCTTTAGGTTAGGTAAAAGCCCAATTCCAAGAAAAAACCCTCAGCGTGATTAAATTTAACTTAGTGGAAAATTCCATCAATTTTCAAATAAATTCTTAGGAAAATTCAAGTTCCATCTTCGTTAATTAAAGTTAATGTCAATTTCAAGCTTCAACGCTGTTTATTCAAAAATAAACATTTTGAACGTTGTTTCATTTAATATGTCCCCCCCTTTCCCCTATGAAAAACTAACGCTTGTACCCATGTTTAAACTTTTTTCGGGTAATATTTTTTTCCAAAATCGTTTTTTTTTTTCTTGTCCCGTCTGTTGTTGCTCAGCTGAGACAAAGCTTAATCCTTGGCATGGACGACACGATATACGAAATGATACAATTATCGTAGGATGAGAATACAAACGAGACAGAACAGTGATGACGACGACGATGAGGACGAATGCCCCCTTCCACAATATTAGGTACTCATAGAGCGCAAAGAATACAGGACTATACCGAATGCACTTTAGCCTGTCTGAGGCTTAAACCATGACCCGACCCGGCCTGGCCGGGTCGTGAAATATGAAGAGTGGCACTTGAAACAGACACATTAAACAAAACGTGGTCCTAGTCCGTCGTGTGGTGATGGTGGCGGTGGTGGTTGGATGGTTGTAGATGACTGGTGCAACCAGGATGATGAATGACAGGATATAATCCTCTTTAAGAGCTCTTCTAATTGATAACAAGTGCAGCAGTACTGGTGTGTGGACTGTTGTCGTCATCCTCGTCGTCGTCGTCGTCGTTAGTCGTACCCGTCTTCATCGTTCATACAAATATACCTACATAAATACTCGTACATATGAATTGTAGGACTATGTACATTGGTATGTGAAGATCTATTCGAGAAATCTCTTCAGGAAAATCAGCCAGACATACTTTAAAATCAGGATCGAAAAGGATGAACCAGGAGATGAGGTTGATATATATAGAAAATATGTATTGTGAGGATGTGTGATGTTATGTTATGTTATGTTATGTTGTTGTTTTTGTTGTTGTTCAATGTTATAGTACCAATTGCTCAACGATGTATGAAATTTTATGGAGCAATGCATTGCAATGAAAGATGCAACCAATTTTCAGAACCTGGGCTAAATCTGGATGTGGATATGGATGGTGGACTGATGTTGCTGCTGCTGTTGAAGCTGCTGATGGTGTTAAGAGTAATGGCGAAGAGTTGTCATTTATTTTGAATGCCTTTCGAAGGACATGGACAATAAATAGATTTAATGCGATGATAACTCTAGGGAAGCCATGCGAAAGGAGGACATCGTTCAATTTTCTTTTTATATACCTATTCTTTCTATTTTTGTTATGTTGTTATTATTGATAGACTTATACGAGTTGAATGCGGAGAGAACTTTTATCCATATAATATAGTGATGCATAATAAATCGATACCTCTATAAAGATGAAGCTTAAATGAAGCTGTACAATATTTTTATGAAGCAACTTTTCAAATGGGATTTGTTTTGTTCTGATGGATATTTCTGTATTATTGGGTTCAATAAGGAATAAAGATAAAATAGGCAGTGTTTTGTCATTTTAGAACTCTTCTAATTTTTATAGAACGAAAAGAAATACCCATTTGATATTGATGTACCTACTCTATTTTGAATAGACCTTCCTTGAACTATGTTTTCACAAGAAATTGACACAATATTACTGTTGAAATATTCGTAAGAAAAAAAAAATAGATTTCCAACGGAGGAAAAGAACTTTAAATTCAATTTTAAAGAAGAGATTTTCTCTGTCTTCAAATCCAACCAACAACACTAAACGTCCTTGTGTCAGTTGAAGTCCAAATAAAGTAAGGCAGAAGTTCGTAGCACAAGCAAGCAAAAAAACACGAACTAATTGCATACCTATTTACTCATTAAGCTTTGAAAAGACATTTTTCTTTGCTTTAAATACATATATTTTTTAAGGAAAACTAACTAAGCATTCCCTAATTTATATACAAAAGTTTTTTATTTATAAATTTTACTTGCTATTCTTGCTTGCTATTCCCAAGAAAATATCCAGAAGAGAAACTAAATATTTTCAAATAAATGAACACAACATTTTTGTTCTTCGTCTTCGTCTGATGTTGTTGAAGAAGAGCTCCTTCAGTGAAATTTCCACATGAAAAAATAAACATTTAACTTAGGTAGGTGCAGCAGAAATTTTATTTTTGTGTATCTTGTTTTCTATCTTTGCCCGGGAATATGAACTTTTGCTCAAAATCTAACCATTGCATAAGTCCTTAGCGTCCTAATAGCAAACGCAACCCTTTTTGACACTTTCCCAGACAGAACGTCGTCGTCGTCGTCGTTGCATTTCTCGCTGCAATTACACAGAGTCCCGCAGTCTCCCAGTTCTGATGTGGAAGCATTTTCAACTTATTTATATTTTTCTTGTGTTGTTTTTAATTTTAAGGAATTATTTTGCCTTGTAAAACTGACGGATGTTTTAGCGTTCACACGTGAGCCCTTCTCTTCCTCTAACATTTCATTTTTCCTCTCCAAGTTACTGCAAGGAGCAAAAGGATATTGCAGTCTATACTCGACGCGACGTTATAAAATCTTTTCACACTACTTGCTTCCAGTATGTGAACCCAAGCAGAAAAAGGGAGGGAAAAACAAGTTCAAAGGATAAAGGATACACCAGACTGCAGGTGGGTATTAATGGCAACTTAAATCCTGCTGACTTTCCACCAAAACAAGGATGTAAAATTGGGTTTAAGGGGAAGTAGAGATTAATCAAATTACATGCAGCGGTGTGTTTTGGAAATATTCATAAACCACCTAAGGAGGTGATAAGTCTTGAAAATATTTTCCACCATAGAGTTAAAATTAAGTTAAAAAAGAGATCCTTTAAAAGTAAATAAAACATAAAGAACTCGCTGATGGGTTACTGAACTACGAACTATAGGGAACTTTTGTTTGTTAAAGAAAATTGAATTATTTTTCAATGCACACAAAAAAAGCTGAAAAGTGTTGCCTTGTATAAATCGCTGTACTTCAGCAAATTCACCCCCTATTAGTCGGTTGAGCGATTTCCTGATCTCGATGTCCAATGGAAAGCTCCGTTCTAATTTGAATTTTTATTCACAATGCTGCCAAGAGAATTCCATCACTCTTAATGTGTCAACTTTCATTTGACTTTGAAGAGCTGCAGAAAATATGCCTGCAGACCTTTTGCAATGCATACTCGATGACAGCTGCTGCTAAATTAGCCGATAAGAGTTGTCAAAACCAATCGCAAAAAATACACACCATTTCCACAATGAAAGAATATAGCCCTGTTTGACAAGTAGTATAAAATTCAGAAAACAAACAACAACAACAATAAAAAACGTAAACATAAACGTCAACAGCAGGAAGGTCAGCAACAAAAATTGCAACATGAGGTAAACAACATCCTGACGGCCTGACGGCCGGCCTAACAACGACGGACAGCCTGACGATGACGGGTTCAGAAGGGTTCGTGCTGTCTGCTAATGTGTGCTGCTAACCATGTTGATTGACATTTGACGACTTTTGATGGGCACGATATGTTATGCATGTCAGTTGAAACATCAACCAAGTGAGTGAGTTCAGTTTATGTTTCAGTTTATTTTTTTTACTCAGCCCAGAGTTTGTGTATCTTTTGCTAAAAATATGCATAACTTGATGGGTTGCAATGAGTTTTTGTTGAATTTGAACGCAGGCATTTGCTAAAACGCATATCAACTCCTCAATACGAGTATAATACGCGCGAGAAGGTAAAAATAGTCACTTGCTTGCGTAACGATATCTGCAGCGGCAGTAGTTTCAGCGTTGCGTGAAATACAATTTAATTAGCAGCAAAAGATATAAATTGTAATGGTTGACATATTAACAAGCCAAGATTATGGTCGTCAACGTGTGTAAGCATTTTTTATACCTCATATTCCTACTCGTATATGTTGTAGGGGAATTAATTTAAAATAATATTAGATAGATGCTAGTTTATGTTGATTTCAATTTAGATTGACATCGATCGTTCAGGCAACCTTCGTGATTCAGCTTAGTCTACAGTTTGAACCTTGCCATGATGTATTCTAAAAAGTTTTTTTTTTTATTTTTATTGGAAAATTGCAATAACTTTTAAAATGTAGTCAACAATTTGACACGAATCAACATTCTCGAGTAAATTGATGTTTAATATCACGATGCAAATATTCAAATATTCTACTGGAAAAAATTGGAGAACAAAATATTCACGCCCATCACGAATTCCATCGTAATCGGAAACTTTTACGAATTCCAAAAAACCAAAAAATACGAACGTATTTGGGAATAGTTTTTTTCGGGATTTGTAAAAGTTTTCCATTACAGTGGAATTCGGGTTAGGACTGATTTCAATTTTTTTTCGGAATTTTAAGTTTTGTTTAAAAGTGAAAGCTATTATTTCGGTCTAATTTGTTAAATACAAAATTTTGAAATTTTTCAACGTTTCGTGGCCAAATTTAAAAAACAACAAACTGTTTTTGTATAAATCATCTTTAAATATATTACCAATAACAAGAAATGAAGTAACCTCGAAAATACCTTACACAATATTGTGTTTCAGTTCTAGTAAATTTTAATACAAATTCAATTTGCAGTTTTTCTTCAAAAAAGAAACTACTGCAAATTGATAAAAAGCGTTTTTAACTTCCCATAGGAAGTTATTGTAATGGGTCCGATTTGTCGAATTGAACATTTTTACATTTCTCTACGTTTCAAGGTCCCTACGGCCTACAGTCGAAATAAAAGATTTTTAGAAAGATGTCTGCGTGTGTTTTTTTCGTCGTCCATAGCCCAAGAACCAGAAGAGATATCGACTTCAAATAAATTCTGCTGTACAGATAATAATGTACAAAGATGCAGAAAGGGCTCTCAAGAAAATTGCGTGGGTGGTTTTTTTTACCATAGCAGTTTAAAAAAAGGTACAAATTTTGGTTAACCCTAAATATCTCATGAACCAATGACGCTAGAGACTTGAATTAAATTTTATATTGTATATTGTAACGTGATACAAAACAATTATATTTTTGGAAAAAAAATTCAATTAACGATTTTTTT
The DNA here is from genome assembly GCA_920104205.1 of Eupeodes latifasciatus. Taxonomy (NCBI): domain Eukaryota; kingdom Metazoa; phylum Arthropoda; class Insecta; order Diptera; family Syrphidae; genus Eupeodes; species Eupeodes latifasciatus. The sequence goes on along the minus strand of OV049926.1, from coordinate 186,486,878 downwards.
TATAAATCAAAAAAACTGAAAAAAAAATTGAGAAAAATCTAATTGTCAGTTTTTTTTTTATAAAAACCTAAAAAAAAACACTACTCAAAGTTGGTAAAAATTGAATTTCGACTCAAATATCTTTTCAAAAACTTAAGATTAAGGCTTCAAACTTATTTTATCTTATAAGAAATATTTTTTCCAACATTTTAAAAAATGTTGAGAAAAATCGAATTGACAGTTTTTTTTACAAAAAAATATAAACCTAAAAAAAATTAATAAAAGTTGGTAAAAATTTATTTTCGACTTAAATATCTTTTCAAAACTTTGAGATATTGGCTTCAAACTACTTTTATCTTTCAAAAAATATTGTTTTCAACATTCAGTAAAATTTAAAAAAAAATCGAATTGACAGTTTTTTTAAAAAAAATAAAAAACCGAAAAAAAAAATTAACAAATGTTGGTAAAAATTGATTTTCGACTCAAATATCTTTTTAAAAATTTGAGATAATGACTTATAACTAATTTTAACTTATAAGAAATATTGTTTTCAACATTAGGTAACATTTTGAGAAAAATCAAATTGTTAGTTTTTTTTACAAAAAATAAAAACCTAAAAAAAACAATACTAAAACTTGGTAAAAATGTACTTTCGACTCAAATAGCTTTTCAAAAATTAAAAGTATTGGCTTCAAACTTATTTATTTATTTATTTATTTTTCACAGAAAATATTGTTTTTGATATTCAGTCATTTTTTTTTATAAAAATCAAACAGTCCGTTTTTTCATAAAAAAATAAAATCTACAAAAAATAGTGCGCAAATTTGGTAAAAATTAATACATATAGACAAACTTTTTAGCAAGACAAATCGATAGACGGGATGGAAAGTTATTAGTGTGGGTCGCATCCCAGCTTTTTTTTTGACTTTTATATCTTGAGTATAAGCAAATACATCGACTTCAAATTTATTTTAAATTTTACAAAAACTTTCTTTTTTACATTTCACTAAATTTTTAATAAACTCCAAAATTGGTAAAGAAAAAATATTGAAACATTAAAATATCTTGGGATAATAATGGTATTGACTTCAAAATTATTGTATTCTTTTCAAAACATTGTTATTAACTTTTGACACCAACAAAATCAAAAATTCTGTACTTTTTACGCAATTTTGGGCATTATCAACATTTATTTTTCAGACTTGCACAGAATTTTGACCAACCAAACTTTAGAAATATAGTATTTTGACGAAACGGAATTTTGTTCATACAGAATTTTGACTTAAAGTATTTAAAAAAAAGGCCTTATGGTACATACCGTATTTAAACCCCAACCCAAAAATAATACCTTCTAGTTTTTTTGTTGAATATTATAATTATAAACAGCCTATTGTTAAGAGCTAAACCTTTCGCTAGACTCCAAAATTTTAAACCTTTTTTTCGCTTTTTTTTTTTAATTTAAAAATGGACATCCGATCTTATCTAAACGTTGGCAGTTCTTGAAAATAAATAAAAAGAGGCTGGGATGCGACCCACACTGATAACTTCCCATCCCGTCTATCGATTTGTCTTGCTTAAAAGTTTGTCTAAATGTATCAATTCTTACCAAATTTGCGTTCTATTTTTTGTAGATTTTATTTTTTTTATGAAAAAACGGACTGTTGGATTTTTATAAAAAAATTACTGAATATAAAAAACAATATTTTCTGTGAAATAAAATAAGTTTGAATCCAATATTTTTAATTTTTGAAAAGCTATTTGAGCTGAAAATCAATTTTTACCAACTTTTATTAATTTTTTTGTTTAGGTTTTTATTTTTTGTAAAAAAAACTGTCAATTCGATTTTTCTCAAAATGTTTCCTAATGTTGAAAACAATATTTCTTATAAGTTAAAATTAGTTAGAAGTCATAATCTCAAATTTTTGAAAAGATATTTAAGTCGAAAATCAATTTTTACCAACTTTTGTTGAATTTTTTTTTCGGTTTTTAATTTTTTGTAAAAAAAACTGTCAATTCTATTTTTTTCAAAATTTGAGTGAATGTTGAAAACAATATTTTTTGAAAGATAAAAGTAGTTTAAAGCCAATATCTCAAAGTCTTGAAAAGATATTTGAGTCAAAACTCAATTTTTACCAACTTATTTTTTATTTTTTTTAGGTTATTATTTTTTGTAAAAAAACTGTCGATTCGATTTTTCTCAAAATTTTATCAGATGTCAAAAACATTATTCTTCGTTGCACAAAATTGTTTTGGAGATGAAATCATATTTTAGTCGTAAAATTTTCGAAGTGACAAATTTTTTTTTTCAGTTTTTTTGATTTATAAAAAAAAAACGTTAATTGAATTTTTTTCCAAAAATATAATTGTTTTGTATCACGTTACAATATATAATACAAAATTTAATTCAAGTCTCTAGCGTCATTGGTTCATGAGATATTTAGGGTTAACCAAAATTTTCACCTTTTTTTTAACCTGCTATGGTAAAAAAAACACCCACGCAATTTTCTTGAGAGCCCTTTCTGCATCTGTCTGCCTTATTATCTGTATAACAAAATTTATTTGAAGTCGATATCTCTTCTGGTTCTTGAGCTATGGACGACGAAAAAAACGTCGCGAACGTACGGACGTACGGACTAACGGACGTACGTACACACGCACGCACAGACATCTTTCTAAAAATCTTTTATTTCGACTCTAGGGACCTTGAAACGTCGAGAAATGTCAAAATTTTCAATTTGACAAATCGGACCCATTACAATAACTTCCTATGGGAAGTTAAAAAGACTTAAACGGTCTTATTAATTGAAATTCCCAACTGTAGACTGTCCCATTCCATCCAATCTTCTTATAAGATTAATTATTGTACAAAGGTACAACCTCATGTCCCTTAAGGAAGCAATTCGCTCCAAAGCTCGACCATTGTAACAATCACATTTTTATCTTGTTTCGAGTTGCAGAAATAGTTTTCCTGTGCGATATTATAGATCAGCTTACCGTATATTGTCCTGAATAAGGAATCAGAAGCTTCAGTTGCATATTTTGCTATATATTTTTGTCTACTTTTCATATAACGTCGTACAGGAAAGCTTTGCTGCTCGATATATTTTCAAAGTTGAAATACAAAATTTTATTTCTCACTATATCAACTATTTTCATCTTGGTTTGCTTTATGACCAGCCATTATTCAGGCATCTTGAAGACGTTGAGTAGGTAGTCGACTTGGAGCTTCACGGTTTTTACGAATAGAGATGACAGTTCTGTTTCTAAGAACGTACCTAATTGGCGTGTTTTTTGGCAGGCGTCAAACCTATACCTAAAGCAAAATTCTCCGTCAGTAAGCTCTTCAAATTGATTTTTTCGGTCATTAAACATCGCACTGTTTTGGAGTGACACTAGTCTTGGAATTTTTAGAAATCTTCGTCCTCAGCAAACATTATCTTAATTAAGATAAAAGAAAACAATTGTAGTAAAAAACATACAAAGCAACGTTTTCAAGTAAAGTTGTAAAGAACTTTTTTCTAATATAATGACAGATGCCATATGGATTTATAAAATTGCTAATAAGGCGTTACCTGTAAAAAATATTAAATTGAAGTTCATGTGTCTGCAGTTTTTTAGACACATGGCCAGCGACAAAAGGTGTCCAAACGTACATTTTTAATTTGAAAAATATGACCGATTACGATACCTTTCTATGGAAAGTTACAAAAGTGCAACATTTCTTTTTTCTAACGTTAGTTTGTTGTGGTTGTTTTTTAAAAGATCTCAAAACTGCAGATTCAGGTCCTGAAAACACTCGATTCAAGATACAGTTGAAGTCACTTAACTGTCCGGAAGCTTGTTTGTCTCTTAATTTTTTCTTGTGGATTTATAACATTGAGAATCTAAAAAATCTCATTTTAAGAAAGTTTTCTATTTATTTTCTTTTATCTCTAATATAAACTTTTTTTTCAATAACTTCAAGCTAATGAAGTCAAAAACAAACTTCTAAAAATAATTCAATGTTAAATCTTTCTTCACTTTGTATGCTGACATTGATGTCCTTATTTTTTGCTATACTCAATTTTCAATGTGAAATTAATTTTTATATAAAAAAAACCTTTAAATTAATATCAACATTTTTATCAAAATTAAAAACTCCATTTTTTGGGACATAAAATATTCAAAATGCATAAATTGTCTGTGTCTGCCTCTGTAATGTATCAAACTGAAAGGATTCATTATAACTTCAGCCAGACAGATAATAATTTTACTCTCTCCGCATAGTTAAGTCTGATGATAATTAAATTTAAAGCCTTTTTCACAAAAACCTTAAATCTCTACACAAACAAATTTAATCCACTGCGAAAAGTTTAAACAAAAAAAAAACACATAATAATAATCATGATAAAAAAAAAACAAAAACTTTGTACAACAATTATCGTCTCTTATCCTTTTTCTCTTATTTTGTTGCACCCTTAGGTTGAGTTGCATGCATGCTTATGCACATTTGTACATACCTTACAGTGTATCCATAGGTAGGTATATGTATGTATGTGTGTGTGTATCTTTTGTAAAACCTATGCAGCAAGAGCCTTTATGCCTTATCCTCGGCTGGCTGGTTGGCACCAACTCTTTTCGAAACGTAATTTTTACTTTATTATTTATACTCTTTTTTTTTTCTTATTTTGATTTTGTTAAAAATGTTTTTTTTTGTTGGTTATGTTTGTGTTTTTTTTTTTTATTTTTATTTGTTTAAGTTAACATTTTTCAAACTTCCAGACGATGGCAGTTAACATGGTTACATAAGGATAAATCTGCCAACGACATGGTAAGGATAATATTGTGAGTAGGCAATTTTTTAGTTGCAGTTGTTTTTGTTGTTGTTGTTGTTATTATTATTTTTGTTATTTCGTCATCATATAGTCGTATATAAAAAAGTCGTTTCTCAAATAATTGAGGAAAAATAAAACAGCGGGAAACGAAAAATGCAGCCGAGTTGAATGGATTCAGAGTACTTTTACAAAGAAGAATTTAATTTTTCGTTGGAGAGTTCAAAATTTCTTTTTTAATGTTTTATTTTTTTAATTTTATTCCTTTTTGTTGTTGGTTTTTCGTTGATATTTTCTTTGCAAAGAAACGTCAAAAGGACATTGACTGCTTTAAGAGAGAGACTTTCTGCAGCTTAAAAAATTGTTTGGTAGAAAATTTGATGAAGTTTAAATTTTGTTTGCCTAAAGCTATACAATAATGCTATATGAAAGCTTTTTCTCTGCAGGCTCGTAGGATACTTAATGTAAGAGGGAAGTGCATAATTTTCCTATTTTTTTTGTACTCTCTCAAGTACCGAAGACTTTGCACAGGATTATTTTCCGGTTGATTTGATTTGCTTTTACTCTCAAAGTAATTTTATTTTGGTATTTTAAGTTTGACAAATTAAAATGTGTGCAAGCTTATATTAAATAAAATGGCCATTGACAAAAACTCAATTTTTAAATTTGAAATGTTCTTAAAAGCAAAGACTTAATTTCTCTTAAAGTTTTATTTGTAATTTTAGGTATTTCTCGTTATATGTTGAAAATATTAAACAATATTATTCTTTTGAATAATAGAAGTAACCTAACTATTTCATCTTGCTATAAGTTATCTATTAATTTTATGTACATTCAATAGAATTAAAAAAAAAAGAGATACTAACTTAATTTATCTAGAAGCCATATGAAATATTGTTTAATCTTTTCTTTTATTTTTGATAACATTTTTTAACTTAGCCTAAAGATTTTGGAATGAAATAAAGTTGATATTAAAAAAAAAAAAAATCCAACTTAAACAGAACTTTGTATCATTTCCAAATTCTTATTGAAAGTTAGATTAGGTGGCGCAACAGTCCTTTGAGAACTAGGGCCTAGTGACTTGCAACTCTCAACCATTTCTCTATGCGAGTACTGTTGTGAGGGATGGAAGGAACCTGCAGTTTTGAAGCCGAATCCAAACGGCTAAATACAGAAAGGACCTTTCATGACAAGAATTACTTTTGGAGAATTTTTCAATTCCTCGCAAGAGGCAGTACCTGTGAAAAAAACTTCAGATGGCACAAACAGGGATCGAACCCAAGACCTCTGACATGACAGTCCAACGCCAGAAAGTTAACTTCTTTAAAATATTCCAAAAATTACAAAAAAAATAACTGTCAAATTGTTACTAAAAAAATTGTAAACAAAAAAATCAAATAACCCTCTGAAAAATTGTAAACTTTTCGACAACTGTTACATTTTTTAGAACAATATACATAATTGACATTAAATTTATTTATTAAAAATAACAAAATTACAAATGTTGAAAATTGATGAAAAAATTCCACAAAATTGTTAGAAAATAAATATGATTGCTTTAATTTTATAAGTTTGTCCAAAAAATTAACATTATATTTTTTTTTGAAAAATAATTTCCCCGAAAATTGTTAAAAACTGTTTTAAAAATGTATTATTTTTAGAAAAATAGAAGAAAAATGACTTTGATTTTGATTCATTTAGATTTTAGATAGATTCATTTATTAAACAGTTTTTAAATATTTTACATGATCGTGTTACAATGCTTTAAATAAAAAAGAGATGATATTGGGCAAAATAGGCGTCTGTCAGAGTGAGTAACATATACATACAATATTTTAAGTGATTTAATTAAATTCTGAAATAATTAGTTTTCGGTAGTGCAAAGCTGCTTCGCAGTATTTATAAATAACGCGCCAATTCGGACCATTAAGTAATTTTTTAAGGTTAATGTTGATTTTTCAAAATACTGGATCCTCCAGTTTCTCAATATTAGGCAAATGCCTATGAAATGAAACGTGTCCTCTCTAGCATGTTGGTTACAAAGTGTGGAGCAGTTGGTTTCGGCACTGTTAAAAGATGTTCCATTCAGGTTAAGGAGTTCTCCTCTTGATCGAAATAACAAAGATATTTTTCTGCAACTATTTGTATCGGTGAAATAATAATTTTTTTATTTTTTTATTTTTATATCTCTTATTATTGCATACATTTGATTTTTTAGTTCTAAAGGTCTTTCAAGGTTTATAGCCAAAGGAGAGGCAACTGACTCCGCTAGATCTTTCCATTTTTGTATAAATAGGTGGTTTCTTCCAATAGCGTACAGTCCTAGAATGTGTTGTAATCTTGCTTGACTGTAGGTTGAGATAACTTTTATAATGTAGTCAACATGGAGCTTTAGTGTGTATATGTAGAGTGCGGCCAATCCAGTTTCAAGATGAATCATGTAGTTTGGTGTATTTTTAGGTAGCTGAAATATTTGTTTAATGAAGAATCTTTGAAGCTTTTCGACTTCTTGTTATTCTTGAAAACCCCAGACCTGGGCACCACAGCACATCATTGAACGTAGTACCACCTTATTTACTTTGTATTTCGCTAAATTCGGTACCTCTTTCTTTTTTAATAGTATATTCCAACTAACATTAATTGCATTTTTAGTTGTGAAAAGTTTTGATGCAAGATGTTGTTTCATATTGAAGGATGGAGTTACATCTATTCCAAGGTATTTGTAACTTTTGACGACTTCAATATTTTCTCTACCGTAATACCATTTCTCTCTTTGTGAACAACTTCCTCTCGTATATTCCGCTATCATAACTTTAGATTTATCTATGTTGATAATAAGATTCCAAAAATTACAATATTCTTTCAACTTATTAATCATCAACTGTAAGCTTTCAGGTGATTCGGCAAGTAGTATAAAATCATCAGCATAAAGAAGAGATTTTATTACTGTACTAGCTATGTTGATTCCGGCAGGTAAATAAAATGTCACATCATCTATGAAAAGGACAAACAACATGGCGCTTAATAAACATCCTTGTTTTAATTCAGTTTTAGTTTCAAACCATTCTGATGCTTTTGTACAATCCCATACTGCTGACTTAGATCCGTTGTAAAGTTCTTAAATTATTTCTAACATTTTTGTCGAAATTCCCAATTGGTTTAATTTGAAGTAAAGAGCTTTTCTATCTATAGTGTCGAAAACGGCCTTGAAATCAATGAAGAAAATGTATAATGTGCGTTGACGGAGTCGGAAGTCCTGAATAATTGTATTTATCACGAAGATATTATCTGTTGTCGAGTAACCTGAGCGGAAACCCGATTGGTATTTACTGAGGAGGTTATTTCCGTCTACCCATTTTGTTATTGTTATACGTGCAAGTAACACTGCTGTAAACATCTTTGCTATTGCGTTTGTAAACGAAATACCTCTATAATTTGTTAGATCATTTAAGTCTCCTTTCTTATGTATGGGAAATACTAAAGCTTCTTTGAAAGAGTCAGGTACTTGGCCCGTGTTAAAAATAAAGTTAAAACTCTCGCATATTTTTCGAAAAAATTGGTTTGTTGCGTTTTTGTAAAATTCTGTTGGGATGCGATCTGGTCCTGCAGCTTTCCCAGTTTTTGCTTGTTGAACTACCATAATAATTATCTCATCTAGCGATATATCTTCATCAAGAATTTGGTTTTCTACAAATGGTTCTGCATATTGTATAGACATCTTCAATGTATTTTGGTTGAGCAATTTTCTGAAGTGGTCTCTCAGTACGGTTCCATTAATGTTAACTCCACATTTGTATCCTTGTCCTTTCAGGATTTGTAATTGCCTCCAATACTCCTTTGAATTTCTTTCGGTTGCGAGGTTTCGTGCAGTTTGTTGTAAATATTCCTTTTTCTTTTTCCTTAACAGTTTTTTTAAACTAGCCTTTGCTTGGCTGTAACTCGAAAGAAGTCTTCCATCATTAGCTGAATCCCTTATTTTGTTCAATAAATTGAAAGATATTTTTCTCGCCTCTCTGCATTCATTATCGAACCATTTTTTGATTTTGATTGTATTCTTATTTTAGACACAATTTGGTAAAATTTTCAGAAAAATTAAAGTTTTCCTCACAAAACTGAAAACTTTAATAAATACTACCATAAAATGGTAAAAATTACTTTAACGACTCAAATATTTTGATAAAAAATAAATTTTATTTCATTTAAGACACATTATTTCTGCTAACGATTAAGAAAAAAACAAAAAATTGATGTTTTGAAGAAAAAAAAATTAACAAAAAAAATTGGTAAAAATTGTTTTCCAGTTCGAAAATTCGAATCTTTTTCTGTTTTACTATCGTCTCTTTTTAAATTAATTGTTAATTTTAACCTTTCTTACCTGAAAGCTTTTCATTGTAATAATTATTATATTTTCGACGAAAATAATTTAATGAAATATTTAAAGTGAAATCTAAAAATAATCTATTTTCGGAAGAGTTTTTTTTGGTAAATTATTTCTACTATTATTAAGTAATTTTATTGGAACTTTTTTTTTTAAATCCGTACCTAGTAAGTTGTGAAATAGTGATTAATTTTTCTAATTAATTTCGACTTTCTTTGCAATTTCAAGTAATTAACAAATTGAAATTGTTTCCATTACAATTACAACTAATTGTAGTTAAGAAAATACACATTTTAATTACTTGTAATTGTAATTGAAAAATTAGACACTTCAATTGCTTGTTGTAGTTAAAAAAAGCACTTACTAATTACATGTAATTAAAAATTGTAAAAGGTTTATTCAGGTTTTTGAGAAAAAGCACTTTTAAATTACAATTAAGGGAACTGATGGAATATAAAATTATCAACTCAAAAAAAACACACATAGAAGCACAAATCATTCTAGGAAATTTTCTTAGTAACTCGGCCTAAAATTTAAGTGACAAAATTGACTGGAAAAAGCAATCATTTCTGTTTTTTTTATAAATTATTTTTGTTTTCAATTACATTTATGTTAAAAAGTTACAAGTAATTGAAGCTTTTTAATTACATTTAATTTTTAACTGAAATTCTTCAATTTAATTTAAAGTAATTAAAAAGTCTATTTAAATTTCAAATACAATAAAATCTTTTTTTTTAAACAGACTTGCCTGTATTCTTCAATTTCTATTAAAAACAATTCTGTATTTATTATACTTCTCAAAAATATCTTGAATTTCTTAAATTTTTTAAATTAATTGTTTTTTGTTTTCTTTTTCTTTTCAGAAGGTAAAAATAACCACTGGAAATACTAAAACTTCTAAATCTTCTGTTTACCTATTGTTTTGACATTAATAGAAAAACGTTTTGTAAGTAGAGCAACCACTCCACAAACATATTTTTTTAAATTTTGTTTTTCAATTTAATCGGTGAAAGGATTTGACAGATTTGGGATACCGTTTAAATCTTTATATTGACCTCCTCAGAAACCCCACAGCCTTCCAATCTAACGACCGAGACTGAGACTGAGACCAACGACGATTGATAGTTTTGCTGACATTTTTTCAATTGTCGGTTTGATCGATTTGTTTATAACTTTATTGTGGCGTGCAACGAGCGACGACGACGACGGCGGCAGTGGCAGCGGCTACTTTTGCTGTTGTTTTCCCAATGCTGCTGTTGTTGCTTTGGCTTCAGAGCTTGTGAAGTTGTTCTGGGTGTTTAGTTTATTTTATAATTGATTGCGAAAATGTTAAGCTGCGGCTGACCCGCTTTGATAAATCACCCTCAAGGCAAATGATTAAGAAGTCAATTATGTTGCCCATTAATTACAATTTCGTGCAGTTAAGCTTCAAAAGATACTCGTACAAAGCTAAAATCGAATAAAGTTGCACAAAAGAACTTTGGAAAGATGTGATGATATGTATAATAAATAAAATATGGTATTGTCTTTTTTCTTTTCTTGAATATACAAGAATTGAAATTCAAATGGAAAGTAAAAGAAATTGGAAGGGAATTGAATTTTTAAATGAATAGAAAAATCATTGTAGCCAGTGGCACTAACTGGTGCGGTGGCTGCTCTGCTGCCGCGTGCGATTCATATATTATTCGTGAGAAATATGACAAACAAAAAAATTTGGTGATAAATCATTTATGTACCCCTTCGAAATTGTTTATAACAATAAAGAATATAGAAAGCTAAATTCACGTAATTTGATCGGTCTTCAGCTTCTGTTGCAAAAGGTTAAGATTTATTATTTTATTTTTTTCCGAGGCGTTTGTGGTCGATGGTCTTTTTCAAAAAAAGAATTGGTATAGAGTCTGAAAAAATAAAAAAAAAATATATAATGATCTTGTTGTTTTTGAAAGCCTTAAGGTAAAGATTCAAATGTTAATGATCACAAGAAATTATATTCCGTGTGATATTAGACACTATTCAGACTATCACATGAGAGAAGCTTTTTTGCGCATATATTATTTAATTTGTGTCAACTTAGTCCCAAAATATTATCTAGGGTATTGACTTAATCCCATTCATTTGAATTTGTTCCAAAAAATTTGTGATGGTAGTTTTTTGAAAACTTAATTAGTTGCTTTTGTGTGCGATAAAAACAAGTTTCAACTGTTTGAGAAGTTCTTCAATAACTGTTAAATAAATAAGGTGGCGCAACATTTCGTTGAAAACTAGGGCCTAGTGACTTTTAACTCTCAACCATTGCTGTGAGCGAGTACTATTTTCAGGGATGGAGTTTCAATTTCTCGCAATAGGCAGTACCCGTGAAAAATAACTTTAGATGGCATTGAACCCAAATACTCTGGCACGACAGTCCATCATGCCACGGGTACTACCTTCAATAACTGTTATCTGTTGTTATTTTTCAATTGTTTTTTTAATCCAAAAAACGACCACAAAGAGATATTTTTAAAAATCAACGGATAACCCAAATAATGAAATCTTTTAAAAACATTGATGTATCTCTGAGAGAGAGAAGCAAATTGAATTAAAATTACAATTTACTTATTTACAATAAGCCAAAGGATGAAGGATTTTCGAAAAGTATGCCATCAGTAATTTAATTATGTTAAAAGCCAATTTATCGTGGTATTTTTTCAAGATTTTTGTTTGTAAAATAAATTTTCTTAAATTGTATTGAAAGCTTTCAACATCATTTCGTAGAAGATCAAATAAGTTTGGATTCCATACCTTTACTTGTTTTTAATAGATATATTCACATCAAAAGTCGTTTTCGAGATTCTGATTTGTATGGATTTTGGGTTTGCGGGATTTCGATTTTTCGGGATTTTGATTTTTTGTTTCCTTTTGTACAGCAGTCTTTCTGTTCTCACTCCTACAGCCTTAGCCATTGGGTTGATTGACTTCAAATAAGTACCGGCGGCTGGCTTGAATAAATTCCAAAAAAGAAGCCCAATTTTCGACAACATTTAGTAGCAACTGAGGCCTCTTCTACACAGAAAAAAAAAAGTTGTCATATTAACAATCGTCGATAGTCAACCTGAAATTTGGCCAAATGCTCGCATTGACTACCAAAATAGTCAATATGACAACCTAATTTTTTGAAATTGACTACTGGATAGTCAATAGAACAATTTTCGATTGTCAATTTTGGGTAGTCAATATGACAACAGAAGTAGTCAATAGAACAACTTCGGTAGTCAATATGACAATTTGGTTGTCATATTGACTACCGAAATTGACTTTCGAGGATTGTTACATTGACTACCCAGTTTTCAACAAAAATTGTCATATTAACTACCCCAGTTGTCCTATTGACTACCGCAGTTGTCATATTGACTACCGTGGTTGTCATATTGACTACCAAAATTGACTATCGAGAATTGTTATATTGACTACCGCAGTTGTCCTATTGACTACCGCAGTTGTCCTATTGACTACCGCAGTTGTCCTATTGACTACCGCAGTTGTCATATTTACTACCGCAATTGTCCTATTGTCTACCGCAGTTGTCATATTGACTACCAAAATTGACTATCGAGAATTGTTATATTGACTACCACAGTTGTCCTATTGACTACCGCAGTTGTCATATTGACTACCGCAATTGTCCTATTGACTACCGCAGTTGTCATATTGACTACCGCAATTGTCCTATTGACTACCGCAGTTGTCATATTGACTACCAAAATTGACTTTCGAGAATTGTTATATTGACTACCACAGTTGTCCTATTGACTACCGCAGTTGTCATATTGACTACCGCAATTGTCCTATTGACTACCGCAGTTGTCATATTGACTACCGCAATTGTCCTATTGACTACCGCAGTTGTCATATTGACTACCGCAATTGTCCTATTGACTACCGCAGTTGTCATATTGACTACCGCAATTGTCCTATTGACTACCGCAGTTGTCATATTGACTACCAAAATTGACTATCGAGAATTGTTATATTGACTACCGCAGTTGTCCTATTGACTACCGCAGTTGTCGTATTGACTACCGCAGTTGTCACATTGACTACCGCAGGTGTCATATTGACTACCATAGTTGTCATATTGAATACCGCAGTTGTCATATTGACTACCGCAGTTGTCATATTGACTACCGCAGTTGTAATATTGACTACCGTGGTTGTCATATTGACTACCAAAATTGACTATCGAGAATTGTTATATTGACTACCGCAGTTGTCCTATTGACTACCGCAGTTGTCCTATTGACTACCGCAGTTGTCATATTTACTACCGCAATTGTCCTATTGTCTACCGCAGTTGTCATATTGACTACCAAAATTGACTATCGAGAATTGTTATATTGACTACCGCAATTGTCCTATTGACTACCGCAGTTGTCATATTGACTACCGCAATTGTCCTATAGATTACCGCAGTTGTCATATTGACTACCAAAATTGACTTTCGAGAATTGTTATATTGACTACCACAGTTGTCCTATTGACTACCGCAGTTGTCATATTGACTACCGCAATTGTCCTATTGACTACCGCAGTTGTCATATTGACTACCGCAATTGTCCTATTGACTACCGCAGTTGTCATATTGACTACCGCAATTGTCCTATTGACTACCGCAGTTGTCATATTGACTACCGCAATTGTCCTATTGACTACCGCAGTTGTCATATTGACTACCGCAATTGTCCTATTGACTACCGCAGTTGTCATATTGACTACCGTGGTTGTCATATTGACTACCAAAATTGACTATCGAGAATTGTTATATTGACTACCGCAGTTGTCCTATTGACTACCGCCGTTGTCGTATTGACTACCGCAGTTGTCACATTGACTACCGCAGTTGTCATATTGACTACCATAGTTGTCATATTGACTACCGCAGTTGTCATATTGACTACCGCAGTTGTCATATTGACTACCGCAGTTGTAATATTGACTACCGCAGTTGTCATATTGACTACTGCAGTTGTCATATTGACTACCGCAGTTGTCATATTGACTACCGCAGTTGTCATATTGACTACCGCAGTTGTCATATTGACTACCGCAGTTGTAATATTGACTACCGCAGTTGTCATATTGACTACTGCAGTTGTCATATTGACTACCGCAGTTGTCATATTGACTACAGCAGTTGTCGTATTGACTACCGCATCTGTCGTATTTACTACCCCAGTTTTCATATTGACTACCGCAGTTGTTATATTGACTACCATAGTTGTCGTATTGAATACCGAAGTTATCATATTGACTACTGCAGTTGTCATATTGACTACCGCAGTTGTCGTATTAACTACCGCAGTTGTCATTTTGACAACCGCAGTTGTCGAATTGACTACCGCAGTTGTCACATTGACTACCGCAGGTGTCATATTGACTACCATAGTTGTCATATTGAATACCGCAGTTGTCATATTGACTACCGCAGTTGTCATATTGACTACCGCAGTTGTAATATTGACTACCGTGGTTGTCATATTGACTACCAAAATTGACTATCGAGAATTGTTATATTGACTACCGCAGTTGTCCTATTGACTACCGCAGTTGTCCTATTGACTACCGCAGTTGTCATATTGACTACCGCAATTGTCCTATTGACTACCGCAGTTGTCATATTGACTACCGCAATTGTCCTATTGACTACCGCAGTTGTCATATTGACTACCGCAATTGTCCTATTGACTACCGCAGTTGTCATATTGACTACCGCAATTGTCCTATTGACTACCGCAGTTGTCATATTGACTACCGCAATTGTCCTATTGACTACCGCAGTTGTCATATTGACTACCGTGGTTGTCATATTGACTACCAAAATTGACTATCGAGAATTGTTATATTGACTACCGCAGTTGTCCTATTGACTACCGCCGTTGTCGTATTGACTACCGCAGTTGTCACATTGACTACCGCAGTTGTCATATTGACTACCATAGTTGTCATATTGACTACCGCAGTTGTCATATTGACTACCGCAGTTGTCATATTGACTACCGCAGTTGTAATATTGACTACCGCAGTTGTCATATTGACTACTGCAGTTGTCATATTGACTACCGCAGTTGTCATATTGACTACAGCAGTTGTCGTATTGACTACCGCATCTGTCGTATTTACTACCCCAGTTTTCATATTGACTACCGCAGTTGTTATATTGACTACCATAGTTGTCGTATTGAATACCGAAGTTATCATATTGACTACTGCAGTTGTCATATTGACTACTGCAGTTGTCATATTGACTACCGCAGTTGTAATATTGACTACCATAGTTGTCATATTGACTACTGCAGTTGTCATATTGACTACCGCAGTTGTCATATTGACTACAGCAGTTGTCGTATTGACTACCGCATCTGTCGTATTTACTACCCCAGTTTTCATATTGACTACCGCAGTTGTTATATTGACTACCATAGTTGTCGTATTGAATACCGAAGTTATCATATTGACTACTGCAGTTGTCATATTGACTACCGCAGTTGTCGTATTAACTACCGCAGTTGTCATTTTGACAACCGCAGTTGTCGAATTGACTATCGCAGTTGTCATATTGACAACCGTAGTTTCAATTTCTTTCAACAAAAGTTGTCATATTGACTACCGCAGTTGTCATATTAGTCAATATGACAACCGAAGTTTCAAATTCCTTCAACCAAAGTTGTCATATTGACTACTACAGTTGTCATATTGACTACCAAATTGTAAAAAAAATTTCGGATCCCAAAATTGACAACCGAAAATTGTTCTATTGACTATCGCGGTTATCGGCTGAAAATTGACTACCAAATAGTCATATTGACTACCAAATAGTCATATTGACTACCAAAATAGTCAATAGGATGACTTTTTTCGTTCTGTGTAAAGTGTCAATTTGTGAAATTTCAAAGTTTATTTATTATTATTTCCAAAGAGAACTTAATTATTAAACTTGAACATTTCAATATTTTTTCCTGTCAAAATCAAGTTCTACCAATTCTTGGTCAAACTGAGTCACCTAAATTTTGAAATCAAGAATCGCCATTGATGGAAAGTGCATAATATGTTCATAGCTTAAATGTTTCAATTGTATATTTACTCTCGATATTTTGTCATGCGATACTTTGTGCTTCGCGTGTGTTAATTTACGCTTTGTGGTTGCTAAGCACTGTGTTTACCTATTTGTGCGTAATGTGTGACTTAAATGACTCATGAACCCAGAATAGTTCTAGAAAACCACAATTTACAAAAAAGCACTTAAATTAGTTAATCAAAGAAGAATTGAAATGACAAACAACTACAACTACATCAACTCCTCCTTGGCATTAGCACCTTTAAAGAACTAGCAATTTAATTTATGGATGGAAAAACAACTCTTTCTCAGTTCGAATGATAAATGCAAACAATGATTCACTTTGAAGACTTTCAACAAAAAGAATGTTCATCATGCTACAAAAACCATCATCATTAATCATTAATTCGCATCGCTACCAGCAAAAATTTCATTCATTCTGAAGATTCTAGCTTTTTAAATATTTGTTTTTATTCGAGACCTCTCTTTCCATCGGTCTTCTTCTACTTTACCGAATATTTTGAATTAATTTCACTTCTTTTTGTTTTCTGTTGGAAACGGGCTTAAATTAAATTCGTTTCATCCACACGAGACGAGAATACCTTTGACTGTGGATATAGGAGATATTCGGTCAGGGAATCGAAGTATATTCGATATTATTTCCAATTATGTTTATGGCACCATAAACCAAGCGAATAACATTCCAATGCAATTATCGCCTTTGCCCAGCACTAAGCTTAGCGTTTTAGCCATAACAGCCAGAGCCCTAAGGCAACTCTCGGTGGGTTTTTTTTTCAGTTTGTTTTTATTTTCATATTTATATAATTCATTGGCTTCAAGCTCCAAGAAAAGTCGTTAAACGTCCTTAAGCCAATAATAGTTTTTGGATGTTATGTGTCTTAACGCGCTCTGACGGAGTTTTAATACGAATTTTCAGTTTTATTTGTATCCACAATTCGTTCACTGGGTATCGACATTTTGTGGATGTAATTTGCAATGAAATTCAATTTACAAATGGCAGATACATTTATCTTTTGGGTTATGTAGGTATGTTCTTTGGAAGATTTGAGATTGGAGCCATCTTTAGTCTTTTCACACTTTAAACATTCTTATTCTGTTACTAGAGTTTTTCAAAGTATCAGTCTCAAAAATGTAATTAATTACGATAAAAAGGTATTTTTTTTCATTTAATGAAAACATGTACCACTTTGGATGAATATAAGTTCCTTGCCATGTTTTCACCTACACAGCTTAAAGAGGTTCACAGGTATACCAATTACTTTGTATGTATAGGAATCCAAAAAAAAAACGCATGTGAAGTACTCATTTTATCCAATGAGAGTCACGTCTTTCAATTTAGCTAAATAGCTATCATAACAACAACCAATGAGTTCCTTATGGCTAACTTAGTTCAGAAATTTGGAGTACTTAGGTATACTTAATACTTACACATGATGATGTTTTCATCCTTAACGTGGCCGTGCGTCGTCGGTTAAATTGACTTTTGAAAAAATGCTCTTGTTATAATATGTAGAAAACAGCTCATATTAACTTCAATGGAAATTGCTTCCAAAAATCGTTTAGTTTCAAATTAGGTACTTCCTTGCAAAAAGATGGTTGAAAAAACAGCTTTCCTCTCAGACATATGGGTTTTGTGTTTTAACTGCATAAAAGAAAAAGAATACGTTAGAAAACAGTATTTTTTTTTTTTCAAAATACAACCATGTGTATTTTGTAGGATACTTGAAAATAGAGTACAATATTTTGCGACCGTTACCCCAAAGGAATCGCAACTTTTTATTAGTTTATTAAGTCTCAATCACAATTGAAATTAAGTTGTTTTAAGTTAAAGGGTTATGTTGTTGGAAAATAATTAAAAAAAAGTTAGAAATAAATATTTCATATTTCACATAGAAAAAATTAATATTTCATATGACAACGAATAACAGAGTGATTTTAAGTTTTCCATATTCGTGTAGTACGGCTTAAGAAAGAATATCTCCGGACATCATAGTAAATATTCGAAAAATTAAGCTCGAGAATGTATTGCATATTCTTTTTGAATACGTCCAAGAGATTTAGGAAGTTGCTGAAATACCAGCCTAGAGATGGAACTTTTATTTAGAAAAAATGTATCAAAACAATGAATTAAAGACATTTTGTGGAAAATTTATTTTTTGGGAATTTGAGTGGTAATAATTTTGTGAATCATTTTCATTCTTAGATCAAAGCAATTTATTATTTTTTAACATATTTTTTTAATCATCATGTGATTTGAGGGTTGGAAACTGATTACTCCGAGCAGAATTTCAGTGATTTTTTTTTTGTGTCCGGATTTTTAAAAGCATTTTTGTAGTAACAAATTTGTATACAAAAGTTTCGCAATTCTTGATTTCCGACTTTTCTTCTTAGATTCCCTAATATTGAGAAAAATGCTCTCCTGGTCTACAATAATGAACGGTTTTAGAAAACAAATTTATCCTCAAAGGATTACACTGGCCTTTAAGGATATAATGCTGGTAATCAAATAATAAGATTTTGATAGGTTAGGTTGGAGTGGCTGTCCAGATGTCATTGACTCACCTAGACCTCAAGGGTCCATTGTGATACCACTAATGAGGTTACTCATGGGAGAGTAATGAACTTAAACAAACCATTTTGTACTTTTAATAAAGTTAGAGAGACATTTTGTGTCAATCGTTGCCAGTTCACTGGTATTATCGAAGAAGGGATTACCGAGGAAGTTATTCCTTCTAATGGAGAGTGCTGGAAATGTATATAGAAGGTTTTGGACTGTTTCCTCTTCCTCCTCGTCCATGCAGCTTCTACAGAAGTACTTTGTGTAGACCCCTAGCCTCAGGCATGTCTTCCTATGAGGCAGTGTCCTGTTATTACTCCAATTGTAGAGCTTATATTTTGTCTGCTCAGGGATATCAAGCCTTTTGACCGATTTAAATCTATGCTTGGCCATATTTGCTTGGTTGCTAGGCAGGTGGTACTCTGTGATCATCTAGCATTTGTTGATTCTAGAGAATATTGTTTTAGAAGATATTTGCATGTAGCAAGTGGTGTTCCTATGTTATGTTTTTGTCTAACATTAGGCAGAAGTGTTCGGTTTTTGGCGAACTCATCGGCTTTGCAATTTCCCGGAATGTCTCTGTGGCCCGGCACCCAAATGAGGTGAATATTAAACTGTTTCGTCATCTCATTCAGAGATGATTGACAGTCGTGGACTATTAGAGAGTTTGTGGAGACAGACGCGAGAGATTTAAGAGCGGCTTGGCTGTCCGAGAAGATTCGTATATCCTTGCAAGATATAACGTTTTCTTTGTGCCAGGATAATGCCTCTTTAATCGCCATTACTTCTGCCTGGAATACACTACATTGATCGGGAAGTCTGTATGATTCAGTTGTTCCGAATAGATACCACTTCCAACTCCGTAATCGGTCTTTGAACCGTCTGTATAGAAGTGTACCGCATTGTCTTCCAGGGGTCTCTCTTCTTCCCAGGAGGATCTTGAAGGGATGGACACATGGAAGCTTTTACCGAATACCATACCATTTTTGGGGTGGTATAGTCTAAGCGATCTGGGATAGATCTGAAATTGTCTAGAATAGTAGTATGTCCAGTATTGTTACTGTTCCATTGAGAGGTGGCTCTAAGCCTCACACATGAGTTGGCTGCCACCATTTTGGAGAAGATGTCAAGAGGTGTTAGATTTAAAAGCACTTCCTTTGCTGCGCTTGGTGTTGAGCGAAGTGCTCCTGTGATGCACATACCTGCTGACCGCTGGAATTTGATGAGCTTATTTAGGTTTACGATCTTGTCCAGTGCGGTCCACCATACGACAACTCCATAAATGAGTATCGGTCTGATTACCGAAGTGTAAAGCCAGTGGTTTATTTTTGGGGAGAAGCTCCATTTTGATCCTATGGCCTTTTTACAAGTAAAAAGCGCTAATACAGTAGCCTTTTTTACTCTTTCATCAATATTTGCCTTCCAATTTAATTTTTTGTCTAAAATGAGGCCTAAATATTTAGCTTGGTCGGAAAAGCTTAATGGTATGCCTTTAATCTTGGGTGGGCTAATCTGAGGCATTTTGTACCTTAAAAGAGTATTAGTTCTGTTTTATGTGGATTGACGTCCAAGCCACATTGCTTAGCCCATTTTGTTAGCCTATTCAAGGCATTTTGTAGGAGTTCTGAGAGAACTTGGGGGTGTTCTTCAGATACAGATATTGCAACGTCGTCAGCATAGCCAATCACCCTGAAACCCTCTGCTTCCAATGATGTTAGTAGGTCGTTTACTACCATGTTCCATAAAAGAGGCGAAAGGATCCCACCTTGGGGGGTACCTCGATTCACCGATCTGGTGGTAGTAAAACTTCTCATTCTAGAAGTTATTGTCCTGCTTTTGAGCATGAGACTTATAAGATCAAGATTTTGATACCTTCGTTCAAATCTGATTTCAAGGTCAATCTATCTATATATCTAAAATTTAAAAAAAAACGTTTATTAGACTTTTTGAAGCTATAAAAATTTATAAAGTATTTTTTTAATGTTAATAAAATTAGCAATGGTTTTCCAAATCTACAAACAATTACTTCATTGTTCCGTTTCAATACTTTGTTTATTTTCAAAAAAATCATCTAAAACTTGAGTTGAGTATAACTTTCATATTTGGGCTGGTGCGCCAATAAGGTACTTGAGTCTTCTTGATAGAATTGAAAAAAGAGCTCTAAAAATGATTGGAGATCGTTCTCTTACCGAGACATTTGCTTCTCTTGAACACCCGCCACAAGGATCCACGCCTGTCATTGTTTTATCACAATTTTTATAAACAATGCTCTATTGAAATAGCCAGTTGCATTCTTAGGAATGTCCATCAGTTTACCCTTGAGCCAAATTTCGGACGTACTGTTAAGTACAGAGATTCTTTCTTTAGCCGCACTACACGAATGTGGAATGCTTTACCAGGCTCAATATTTCCCACTCATTTCAATGTGCAGACATTCAAAACCAATGTGCATCGGTTTCTCCTTTCTAATCCTATCCTCCTTTCCTAATTGCTCGCACTGTGTTTAATCATTATAAGGGTACTCATAACCCCTTTAGTGCGCGCACAATATCAAAAAAAAAAAAATATTTGTAAGTCTTGTATGCTTTTATACTCAAAAGGATATTAACATTAAACGCAAAAGAGAATATAGTAAAGTCAATTTTGGTTCCTATAACGAATTCGTTATCTTGAGATTATAACATCAAGTTTTTGAAATATATCGAACAAAATATGAAATTAATGCTGACAACGAGTATTTTTGAATTTGAACACATACGAGTATAGTTTAAATCGGAGTTCGAAGTCGGCATCAAACATTAATTCTTAAACGAATTAGTTAAAAACATCAGGAACTGAACTTACTTCACTGTTTTGAACATTTCTAACCTGCCTTCAAGTATTGGAGTTGTGTATAGACCTTCTATAAAACGAATAGGCGTTGTACTTTTCGAAAGACTTTTTGCTACCATTTTTATTTGTGTCTTTTCTTCTTCATCTTAAAAATAAATAACCTCCAAGAAATTATCATACATAATGGTAAGATCTATAAACTCCTATCAATGATCCAAAAAGAGCAGCACATTCCTAAACCAATATAATTTGAAACAGAAGCAAGGTTTAAAATTGGATTATAACCTACTTTATAGCCCTTTATACCTTTGCCTCTTCTAATTAATCAATAATTTCTACCTTTTATATCAAATTACATGACATTTCTTGAAAAAAAAACTCCATCTATAAAAGTCAATCAAATGATACCACATCGTCTCGTCACCCCGCCCACAAGTGTCTAATTACGACGATCATTCGCCATTACCAATTAATTTCGTCAAACACGCCAAGTGGCCAAGCGGTCCGGTTTGAAAAAATTTACCTGCAACAGATGCCTACTAAAAATACTGCCCACATGTCAATAGTGTTCTTTCAATTAACGACAGACCTTGATGTTGTGTTTTAGGTGTGTAAGAATACGACACAGAAATTCCGCCTTTTTCTCTCGCTGCATGAACTGGCTGCTGCATTACTTTTAAGCCGAGTAAAGCGCTACGTCGCATTGCTTCGTGCCACACTATACTTCAAACGTCCAAAACCGAATTCCAAATCGAAATCCAAAGCCAAACATCAACCAGAAGCTTGAAATTGAAAATTTGAATTTTCTACCGTCCGCGTCGATGGTGGCAGCGGTCGCAATAGGTAGTAGATAGAAGGAGACCTTCGACTATTAGGTCCGCTCAACTGTGATTGATGGGCAAACGAACATACACCGTCGCGTCGCGGCTGGTCGAGTACGTATTAAGCGGACAAACCTGCTGCAACACCTCAAGGCCTCACGCACTATGCACTCCTCGACGTTTTTGATGTGCTTCTTTTTTTGAATTGAATTTTTGAATTTTTATTTTCGGTTTTCGGGGGAACACTGATTGAAGTGCAATCCTCTATTGTGATTATCTTTTGGGGCGCGTGAACACAGAACAAGTGCGCTCACACGGAGATGACAAGCTGTAGGTCGATGTCGACATGAAACACATTGCTGCTACTACAACGGCTTCGAACGACTACGAGAACGACGACGACGTGCTGTGCCTATACCCTGTGTGCGCCACGCCGCGTCGCGGCCATACGACCACCCAAAATGCTACAGTTTCCATTTCTAAAGTGCTGCTGACTGACTGACGCTTTCAAAAACGAAAACAAAAAACTAAAACTCAAACTAAAATAAGAGAGAAGAGTGCTGACGCACTCGAGGCGGACATGAAGGTTTAAAAGTTGGATTCGAGTCGAGGCACGAAAACTACAACAACAACAACAACAACAACAACAAAAAATCTTCATCTCATCAATGCGAGAGTTTTTGCCTCTATTTGTGCTTCCGACCATGATAATGGATTGTCGGAATGACACTTTAGGATTTTGTTTTTGTATCATCCAATTTTCAATGATGATGATTTTTTCGAAATTCATCGGAAATGAATTAATATGTTGAGTGATGCCCTAAAGGAGATTGGAAGAGTGGCCGCATATGTTTGGGAGGTCTTCTATAGACTTTTTTGTTGTTGTTGTTGTTTTTTTCTTAAATATTTTTTAAAGATATGATGAGGTATTTTTGGTTTTGTTCTTAAAGTGGATATTTATAAAGCATTTACTTTAAAAAAATATGATAACGTTCGAATTAAGCTCATGAATATAAATATTCTCGATAATTTATGGATTTTTATTGTCTCTTCTTTGAATTTACATTAACATTTTTATAGGTCAGAATCGTATTTAGGAAATCATGTAGAAAACTTCAAGAACTCTTTACAACTCCCCTTCATCTATGTATATAGAAACTTCAGAATTTTTTGGCAGTGTTTTGTTTTAGAAATTCGTTATGGTTGTAAGTTTTCTGTGGGTTCTCTCTTGAGCCCTAAAAAACTACCAAATAACAATTTCATTTCCAAAAACTCCTGTCGAGAGAAGCTCAAATTAAATCCCCACGAATTCCTCTGGCTTATATATAATATTGTGTGCATCAGTCCAGAACCTACCACTTTTGAGAGCAATCCTAACTACCAATTGAAGAAATCCCAAGGTGAGGACATAAAGTGGTTTCACAAAACCTTGCCACTTGGTTGCATATAATCGAGAACTCGTATGTATCGCATGTATCTTCAACTGATGCACTCATCGTCATCACTACACTGGTTAGCATTTAAGCACATACCTAACCTATAGATTGCTATAAAACAAAAGAGTCATCGATTTGTTAAGTCCCTTTGGATTTTGTGCGCTTATTTTTTTTTTTTCTTTTTGTCATCACCGAACCGATGGATGGACAAGGAATAAAGGGCCAACTTTACTATGGAGGTACCCATAACCTACCAACTATTGCTTTGGAAGCTGTAATGGGATGCATTCTTCTCTTGACTTGAAGAAATAAAACCCTTTGGACTGGTTAAGCAACCCAACCAAGACCAAAACTAGTTCGTATATAAAACGTCTTTAGTTTGCACCGTAGCTGAACGACAATAAAAGGGAATATGTTGTAAGAACAAAGTGAAGAACAGGGTTGCCATCAGAGTTCAATAGAACGAACTTTAAGGGCTCTGATTTGTCATATTAGCCCGCCGCCGCCGCCACCTGTGCCAATAACAACAAAAATAACACCGATGAAAAATGTCTGAAACTTACATTCTCATTGCTATTGTCAATTTATCAATTGATAGTTGCTTATTTTTCAAAGCTCAAAATTCTACAAGTCAATTGAAAAGAGTTTTTGTAACTGGGTATGATCCAGTTTTAAAAGTTTTAATTTTTATCATTTTTCGTCTATCAATTGACAATTAAAACTTCAGGCTCCAAGAATATCCCAACAACTAATACAGACTTTAAAAAAAAACAAGATTCCAAAAACTTCCTATAGTTGGTAAAAATGGTATGAATAAAACAGTATAATGGTAACTCTAACCGAGAAAAAAAACAATCAAAATAAATACAAGAATTGTTTAAAAAAACAAAATTTGCCAAGGAACGCGAACGACTTTAATCACTTTGAATTGTGAAATACACAAACGACATCAAAGGATTTCCCTTTAAAGGAGGAGGACGACTCGATTGGATGCGAAACCAGGAATTCATAAGCCGAAATTGCATGCAACGAGACGACCGACCGAGCGACCGACGATCGAAGACCAAAAGACCGACTACGACGACAATGAGACAACAACAAAAGAAGAAAGAAGCCGACGACGCGCCGCGCCGCGGCCGCTCCGCGAATTCGTACAACCACATCATCACAACAACACCATCTCAGCAGTGAAAGACAAACAAAAAGGTATACGGTATACAGCTGATGCCAAATACCGCACTATCCAAATGATGCAACTCTCCCCATTATAAAGAAGATGCAGTTGGAGAAGTATTGAAGAAGGGAGATGCTATACTGCTGTACTGCATCCCCATTGTTATTATTATTTTTGTATTTGCTTTTCATCGGCATCCGTTTTTCTTTTGGGAGTATCTTTTTGCTTTGTTTTGGTTTTTCTGGTGATGAAGAAATGAAGAAAAGGGTGTGGGGTAGGTTCTTGGGGACGAGCACACATGTCCTTCCTTATATTTGCCTTGGCTGCAGTTCAATTTACAGAAAAATTTCTTCACGGGCCTCCCATGATAAAGAATCCCTTTTTCAGGAGCGGACTTTAAGTAATATCGGTAGAGTCTCTTTTTGCAGAGGGCGCTTTATAACTTTTTAACAACTTAAATAAATAAATAAATAAATTAGGTGGCGCAACAGTCCGTAGAGAACCAGGGCCTAGCGACTTACAACTCGCAACCATTCCTGTGTGCGAGTAATTGCAGGGATGGAGGGGACCTACAGTTTATATGCCGAATCCGAACGGCTAAATTGAGAAAGCACTTTTCATGACAAGAATTACTCTTGGAGAATTCGTCAATTCCTCGCAAGAGGCAGTACCCGTGAAAAAAGTTAGATGGCACAGGCAGGGTTTGAACCCAAGACCCCTTGCATGACAGTCCAACGCACTAACCATCACGCTACGGGTACTACTTTTTTAACTTTTTTTAACAACTTGGTCCCCTTAAATTTGTAGAGATTCCTGTGATTGAAAACACCATAAAATAGGTTATCAAGATTGACGACATTTTCTTCATTCTTCAAGAAATAAGAACTTAAGTTTTTGGTTGTTGATGAGCCCCATTAAAGAACCAAAATGGGTAAAATACAAATGCACCCCTGTATTATCGTCAGCAATCTAAACGTTCGGAGGCTGCATTTGCATTTTTTGCATTCGACGAATATTGCTGCTGTTCTTGTTTGTTGTTGATGCAATAAAAACGAAGACTCTTGTTGTATATTTGGTTGGTTGAGGAATTGAAGAAAACTGAAGAGAAAACACCACCAGCAAGCACACCACACACAATCAGCTATGTGGCTTCTGGGTGCTCATCAGGCTCACCCTTGCCACTATATGTAAGATGAATCTTTCAATACCTACACCAAGATTTTTATTTGTTTCTTATTTTGTATTCTTTTTCCATCATCGTCATCTTCACATCTCGTATATCGTCTTGTTGGAAATATGTTTAACATTTGGTTGGTTTGATTCGTTTTTTTAAATCTTGTTCTTTTCGTTTTGATGTGTTTTATTTCCCGCTCATATGGTCTGATCGAACAGGTTGTGAACATTTCAATATTTGTGTATAATTTATGTTAAACAAAAAACAACTTAATGTTGTATTTTTTAAAGAAGAAGGGAAAGAAGAGGCTTCAAAAATAAAATGAAGACTTGATCAAAGGACCAAACGCATGTATACTTATGTATCATAGAACTATTATCAAAGATATTAGACTTTTAAAATATGCAGAATTATTTTTTAAAAGAAATGCATTCTTTTTCAAAAATATTGAAATGATAAAATATCACAAAAACATTGTTCAAAATATTCTTAATCGGATGAATCACTCTATTTTCTTTTTGAAATATGCCAATTTAAAGTTTTTCCAATAAAAGGTTTCATTTTGAATCGGCCGCAGTTTTGACAGTTGTCACTTTTGAAGCTGTCATATTTTGACATTTGACAAGAAGTAAAAACTCCACCATTACTAAAAACACATTAAATTTCTTCCAATTCACTTAAAAAAAAAAGGTGACAATTTTGGAGTCACAGTTCCAAATACTAAAGGTCGTCAATGTCACACCCGCTATATTCGCGTTTTTTGATATCAAAACAAAACCTCGTATCCAATACCTTCATAAAATTTACTTTCCACCTAAAAAATGCTTTCAGGCACAATTTATTTTAAGTCCATATTTTTTTAAATGATTCTCAGTGAAATAAGAAACAGAAACAAAAATCAAAAAGGATAAATATGAAATCCTTTCAATACTCAACACCTTTCGATCGAATGCAATTTCGATTTCATCATTCGTGCGAAATTAATCGTTTCACATATCTTATTGAAGAGTTTTATGACATTTCGAGAACACTTCCTCGTTGTTTTTCAACAGAAAGATGGGTTTTTATTTTAATTTTTGAAATTGCTCTTCCTCGACAGAAAATAAAAATAAATATTACCCAATGTCTGGCCACAAAAACCACAAGTAAAAAAGGTGAAAAACAACAACAACAAGTGCCAATTAATTTCCAATCCAGCGACTTCGATTGAACGGACCAAGACTATCATCAGGACAGGATTGTACCTATTGACATGCATGTTCTTGCTAACGAATGCCCTGAATTACCGCCCTGCGGGTGAGGCAAAGAGATGTGTGAACTTTAAGGAGCTATATATTCTTTTTATTTTTGTTTCCTTTTAATTGTCTGGGAATTTAAATGGTCAGGAAAAAAGCAACTATGGTGATTCAGTTTATTTCTATGAAGATGACTATAGAGTCACTAGACGAAGGTAATACCAGTTTATATTAAAATAGTTAATTATTATAGGGTTACCATACTAGATTTTCAATGATTACAGAATTACTGATATAACTCTTTATTCAAGAATAAGAAAACACTCTCAAAAAATAGCTTACTTTGTTACAAATAACTAATAGCTAAGATTTTTTGTAGATGAATTTCAGAAATGTCAACACACTTTGATATTCTTAACTGTCACACCATAGAAAACAACCATCAAAACATCTCATGCAGCTGAAACAAACACCTTATATGAATAATAAAATTTTGAATTTATCCCCAAACTTAAATATTATAACAATTTGTCCAAACCTTATTTTATTTTATGAGTTCCTAAATTTTAAACAGATGGTCACTCTAGTTTTTGTAGACATTTGTTTTCGTATTTCCTAGAAACTGACGCATGCATACAAAATTGATTAAATTTTAATATTGGCAATTAGAAACCTATTTATAAGAGACAGGCTTTAGTACCAGGAATCAGTTAATTCGCTACCCAAGAAGTCTTTGTCCGCTTTGAAAGGCTGTTAAAATAGTAAAAAGTAATAAAATGTGGTTTTATTTCATTACTGATAGACTTGACGTAAACATTTGAATTCCTTAAGATACTTAAAAATAGAACTAATACAGCAAAAAAATACAACTTAATACGGGACTTTTTATATGTATACAAAGATATATTCCTTTAACGCACTTCATAAGGTTTGTTCTATGGAAAAGGGAAAAACTAATTCTCCCCTTTATGATCATACAAAGGAAGCGCGTGACTACCACGGCTTTAACGACGATGACGACGACGACGATGGCGGTGGCGTCAAGTGTGCAAATATGTCTTCAGCGCACATCCTCATCCTATATAAGTCTTAACTAAATAAATCACCATGTTCATGGCTAAGCCGTAAATAACACTGCGCTGCTGCGGATATTAGCTAAAAATCAGGATGAGTAGTGGTTCCTGCCGCAAGAGACATGTGAATCTCTCTATC
This sequence comes from Eupeodes latifasciatus, assembly GCA_920104205.1. NCBI lineage: Eukaryota > Metazoa > Arthropoda > Insecta > Diptera > Syrphidae > Eupeodes > Eupeodes latifasciatus. Next base: position 186,458,158 of record OV049926.1, on the reverse strand, counting down.
GCCATCGCCATCGCCATTGCCATCGCATCGTATCGTATCGCATCGTCGTCGTCGTCGTCGTCGGTCGTCATCGTTCATTGCCAATGATGGAGATATCTATCTTTCATCGCTTTGGATATAGACCGCGACGAAAATTTTCATTCATTCATGCATCATGCGCGCGCACTTGCAACAACAACAAAAACAACAACAACTCGCGTCGCGTTTGCAAATTTTGTTGTTGTTGATTTTTCATATGAATCGATTCATTTCTAGCATCTCTTTTACACATTTCTCTTCCTCAAATAAACATTAAACATAAAAAAGAAATATTAAAGAAAAAAAATAGCCTTGAAAGAAATCCAGCGTGCCTATGGATTTAGATTTGTGCGCGAGCGCGATTATCATGACCCGACTGTCACATAAACAACAAAAATTGATCTGTAAATCATTGAATGGCTGTTTGGCGGCAATTTCTTGTTTCTTTTTCATTCTGCGAAATTTCCGAAGAAAAAAAAATCACAAAACGTCCAAAATCTAAACATCCAGTGCATCATCATCAGGGAAGTGCTAGAGAGCCTTCAACCTTCTCCATCTTCATCTCCATCTATATGCATCCACCTGGTTTAGGTTCAGGTTCTGGTTCAGCCCGATTGACAGAGATAAAGCGAAATTACCTCACCTAAATGTGTTGTAATAGGTCTCTACTCTATACACACCAGTTTTAAGGGTTACCATAATACATTTTTACATTTTTTTTTCCTTCCGGAATAGTAGAACTGAACATGACGGGGACAGTTTCATGAATTCAAAAAACTTGTCGAAACAATACCAATTCCAAGAATAAGTTAGTTCTTAAATTTCTAGTTCTTATTTTAATAGATGCTTTCATAAGAAACACTGCATTTAATAGTTTCTTTTTTTACTGACGCAGAAATGCAAGGGATGTGTCTAATTATTGCACTGATTACTTCGAACCCTTATTTAAATTTTTCGCAAGTGTTCCTGCTAATCATCTTAATAACTGAAAAAATAAATACATTGGTTCTTTTCTGAAGTTCACTACTTTTTCGAACTAATACTTAAAATTTTACCGAAAATTGGTTTCTGTACGTTAAGGAATATTTTTGTTCAAATATTATTAATATATCTTCTACAAAATACCTTAACATACAAGACTTACATTTAAAATCTTTGGTAACCCGTAACAAGATGACGATGTCGAGAACGACCAACTGATGACGATGGACGGCAACGTTGATACTATTGATGATAGTGCATCGATTATTGGTGCGTCCCCATCAATATAGCAAAATAATCGTGTGTGTTCCTCCCGATGTGCCTACGACGACGACTCGACGTCCTCATATCAAACATGCATTCCCACTAAATCATAGCACACATTATATCTATTTAGCTGCTTTCGAAAGTCCAATAGCTCCTTTCTCAGGATAGAAACAAAAAACATTTAAAACCTCTAAAGACTCTGATGATTATTTTATTTCCTTGAATAAGATTTATGAAACTTCTTGCCTCCTAAAACATTTTTGCCTCAACTTTGTATCTTTTAGATTTTAGACAATTGTATATATCCTTTGAGACAATTGATAGATCTGTTAAAAGGAATCGAGTCCAAGTGTTTCAATTTATAAATTTGTGACGTCTATTTTTCTGATTAATACAACCTCCTCTCGAAAATGAGCGAATTATTATAGCAATAATATCAAACCATACGATAAAAACAAATAAATTGAGTTATAATCCAATATTTTCCAGGTGGGAGCAATGGTGTCAGAGTTAATTCGTCAATTTGATTGACTTGATTATGCCCACACATCTGTTTATGGGCAAGCGGCAATTGTAAAATTAAATACAAATTGAAAAAAAGAAAAACAAACATCAGCGCTGTCCATTGCTGTGTGGAAAAAGTAGAAAACAAAAATAAAATACTCAAACATTGAAGGCGTTTGAGCTGTCATGTAAAACAAGTGGCTTTTATAATGGACCTTAATTTTCTATACATAAACTCGTACATATCAATTTTGGTTTTGTGGTTTGAAGTTGATTTGATTTGTTTTTATTTGCTTGGATAAGTAAACGGTCTGCCATTTGGACACGTGTGACGCCACCGCCGTGAGTCTTTATTTGCTTGGAGCTACGTTCGCTCGTCGTCGTTTTTGGGTATAGAAGACAGGACTGGGGTATAAAGGCTATAGACAAGTACATTGTGCATTGTAGAATGTTTAGATTTAAAAAATTAAAGGCGCTTAGAGAGGTTGTATTCAATCCATACCAGCTTCGTAGGCTTGAGACTATTCTCATTCCTTTTGAAATTAAATTTGCACACTCGGGCGTATACGCAATTTTTTGAATTACATTAAATTAAAGCAAATTGCAGTCGATTTTGTCTTCACATAATGTTGAACTAAGGCAATTGACATATTCGTCTTTGATTAAAAGAATTAATTAATAGTAATATGATTTTTTGAAACATTAAAGGTTAACATGAAATTCCTATCCATAAAAATAAACAATTGTCGTGCGGTAATTCTATACGAATTATTTACTTTTTTTCAGTCACAGTCATCTCAATATCAAGAAAAAGATAATTCAGAAAAAAAATCGGATGAACTTAAGTCCTTGACTTACGGTAAATATTACGAAAAAGTAATCGGTTTTCGTTAGAACTGAAAACATCAAATTAAATCTTTTTTGTATGCCTCTAGGATGGATAGATAAGATGTGTACCATCATCCATTTTAAAGAGATGTGATGCGTATTTAGCACACCCGTTATGTGTTCTTTTCAACACGTCTTTAAGTAACTCGCTGTTTCCTTTTATCTGGAAGAGATTCTTCATAATAACAGTACACAAAAAAGGTCCTAAAAACGAAATAATGAACTACCGACCTATTGCTAAACTATCTGTGATACCTAAACTGTTTGAGTCAATCGTATGTAGCGTCCTTTCTTTTCATTGTAGTTCAATTATCTGTGATAACCAGCGTGGTTTTGTTAAAAAGCGTTCAACTGTTACTAATCTGTTTCACTTTACGTCCTTTTGCTTAGATGTTTTTGAAAAACCTGAACAAGTAGATTGTATCTTTACTGATTTGAGCAAGGCCTTTGACAAATTGTGTCATAAAACATTACTTTTAAAACTATCACAGCAAGGTTTTAACGACTATTTCATAAACTGGATCTCCTCATATTTACAAGATAGATGTTATAGTGTTAAATTTCGTAATGAGTGTTCTAGTTCATTTGTTGTGAATTCTGGTGTCCCCCAGGGTAGTCACCTTGGTCCTATTCTTTATGTTTTGTTTATAAATGACTTGGTTTCGATCATACAAAATTCGTCTGCTGATGACATTAATTTTTTTTTTTAAATTACCTTTACATCTGACTGTCTTCTCTTGCAAGAAGACTTAATATTATTTAGGGAAGGGTGCAATAATAATCGTCTTGTTTTAAATGTTGACAAATGTTAAACCATGAGTTTTACACGTAAAAACGTTCCAATCGTTTTTAGTTACATGTTTGATTCTTGTCCTTTAAGTAGATTATATGCATTTTCTGACTTGGGTGTTGTCTTAGATCCTAAACTAACATTAAATGAACATATTAACTTCATGGTTAAAAAAGCAAATAGAGTTCTGGGTTTTATTAAGAGATTTGGCCGTGATTTCCGTGATCCATATGTTTTAAAATTACTTTTTGTTTCATTTGTGAACCAGTCCTGGAAAATGCTTGTACAGTATGGTCACCTTACTACGCCGCCGTACACGTCACAAGACTCGAAGGCATTCAGAAAAGATTTTTGCGTTTTTGTCTACGATCCCTTCCGTGGTTTCATGATATTCATACATTACCGCCTTATTCACAAAGACTTTCTCTCATACATAAATCTTTCTTCTTTGACAAATCATAGGATGTACTTGCAGGTTTGTTTTATTGTTGGAATAATAAACGGCCAAATTTCATCACCATCAGTTCTTGGTAGTTTAAACTTTAGTTTTAGTCGTTCAAGTATAAGACTCCAGAAACCATTGAATACTAATTTTAGAAGACCAAATTATGGTGTACATAGCCCCTTAAATCAACTAATTGAAATCTATAATAAATTTCACTCTTGTATTAATTCACCAAATGATAATATAAAAAGTATAAATTGCAAATTAATATTTTTCAACAGTCTAGTTTAAGTTTTTTTAAATTTCAGATTTTAAGTATATATTAAGAATTGTTAACGTTAGTATTTAACGACTTATAAATAAATTTGTCGCGAAAATTTTTCATTGTCATACTTACTTATACTTACTGACAAATTTTTCATTGTATGTCAAAAGCCCTTAATGAAAAATTGAAAAATTAAAAACCCAAGAATCTTGCACTTTTTCTATAAAAATTTCGCATACAAATTCTTTTATCAAATTGAGAAAAAAAAAATTGCAAAAAAAGTAACTCCTCACTGAAAACCTAAGAAAAATCGTTTTAATAGATAGGATTGCCTTTTTTTAACTTCACAAAACTCGTATTTTTGATCTTAAAAAAAATACTGCAAATTTCTTTTTATATAATTTTAGACTCATTGCTGTTTTTCAAAAGTTAGAGGTACAATACCTAACTCAGAAGTTTTTTGTGTAAAATGCTTAACAATCCTGTTTATTACGAAAAATTTGTCTGCTCTATATACTTTTGGTATCCGTTCTTCAAAAAATAAATGTTATTTAAATAACATTATCAAGATATACAGAAAGGACTTTCAAATACTTCAAGGGCAAACATGGTTGACCCAAAATACCCCAAGAACCAAAAATACTTTCGACTTCAACTAATGTTGAATTGTTAATTGTGTAATTTTTTAGAAAGCTCAACTTTCGTTTATTTGGAAATCAAAAAAAAAACAAAAATTAAAATCCTTTAAAAAATCTTCGACCAAAAATTGATACAAATCATTTTTGGACTCAAATAGCTCAAAAAGTTGTTTCATTTGCTTGTAAGATTTTTGTTAACATTTCGTAAAATTACTAGAAAAATGCAAACATTTTATTTTGAAAATTATTTTTGACTCCTATAACTTGAGAAATAATAAAAGTAATGACTTCAAACTTATTTCATCAAATTAAAAATATTGTTAACTTTTGGTAAAATTACAAATTTAAATTTTTTCATAAAAGAAGTCCTTTGAAAATTTCACACTAAACATGTCCCTAATATTTCGACAAACAACCGCTTAGATTTGATTTATTGATTGACTATTTTTGAAGTTCCTTATTTGACGGTTTAATTCATCTAAGGCTCTTTTTGATTTTGTAACTTTGACTTATGTTATAAAAGCAAAGGCATTAAAATCAGTGATAGCCATAATTGTGACCTTTTCTATGTTAGTAGTTCGATGGATAAATCCTTCCTGCATTTTGTTTCACTAAGAAGATCAATCCGTATACCTACAATCAATATCAATCATTTCCAAAACTTCAATACCGGTTAATGACACTTAAAGTGAGTGCATCTACCTACATATAACCAACTCAACTCTACAGAAATAAAACTTCAACCTAAAACAAAAGATCAAAGTTTATTCACTATCAAACCAAAGTCACAGCGTATACCTACCAACCTTTAGAAATAAACTTCCTCTTCTTAGTATAATGACCTTTTCCACAAAATCTCAATTCACACAAAAAACAATCTCAATTCAATCCTTTCAAAATAATAATGATAAACTTATCGAGATTTGATTTCTTTTGAAATGCAAACGGCCCCAAATAAATAAATGTATATATGTAGAAGAAGAACTAAGAATCAACCCCTTAGTAATATAGTAAAATAAAGAGCATTTTCAAATTTCAATATTCATTCAAAAAAGTTTTTTGCCAAAACAATCACAGTTGCAAATAAAGCACTTAATCAACTGCAAAAACAATACGAAACTTTTCCCGTTTTCACTCGATTTGTGAAGTTTTTACATCAACAAATAATTCACCATCCTAAGTATAGAAGGGTGTAAAAAGAAGGGGGGATGATGGAGGGTTCTATTCTTCTTCCTCTCACAACACTTTTTCGATTAACTTTTACACGTTCTTTCATACTTCATTCGACGAACGAGATAACAAAAACAAAACAGAAAACAGAAAACAAGTTGGAAAGTACCTACGAGATTTTTTCTTAAACCCCTACTCGTACCTCTTACCAATGAAAAAGTTCCGGAAACCCATTCATTCAAAAATTTTCCAATGGAACCTCTGCTGTGCGGAAAGTCAACGAAAAGCACTGCCATTGCCATAATGTTACAAATTAAAACTTCCTTTCCGTTTGGAAAATGGATGCGAGCGTCTGGTATTTCAAAATTCGCTTTTCCCTTCACCCCCAGCCCAAAAAACCACTCCTTGTCGTTTTTGTATACTCGAATCTCTCTCGTATAGTTCCTATGCCGATTTGAGTTTTAAGTTTCAATGGAAAAAGCATTAATTATCCACGGGCTTTGAAACATAACTGCCACATTCCACTTCACCAACACCCCCCGCGCGCCAACGGCACCATCACCACACTCCTTGAAACCCATTCTGCTGCTGCTGTTGTTTTCGAATTATTGAAAACTTTTGAGCGAGTGTTCTGCGTGTGTATAGAACTCGAATCCAATCATTGCAACCACTTGACTGTTGGAAACATTGTTTACATTTGACTTAAGCTTTTTTGGGGAAATTTCATTTGAAATTTGTAAACCGAAAACCGAAAATCTGGCGTTTTAGTTAGACTAACAACAACAACAACAAAACCAACATTACTACTAGGTACTCCTCGTATTATGTGTGCCTGACAAAAGGGTAAGTTAATGGAAATCATGCTTCGAGCTTCGAGTTGCATTTAAAGAGGCACCTCTTTCGGTTTTGATTCGAAAGTGCACTTAAGATAATAGAACTTCGTTAGTTGATTCTCAAAACCTCTGCATGTAGGTATAGCTCTTCTTGTGTGTCTGATTTTGAACTTTGAATCTGAATTTGAACTAAACACAGAACTGAAATCTCTTGCCCTGTGTGCTGTGTGTCATATTAAGACACTCTCCGTCCGTCGTCGTCATCATCATCAGCATCATCTTCATCGTCGTCGTCGTAGTTGGATTTCTCGGAACACACAAAATATTAGTTCAAATGTTAATCGAATTGAAGTGCACACGAAGCTGTTTTCATTTCTGGAGCACCATCGTCGGTCGTCGTCGGAGTTGGGGAGCACTTAACTTTACGAAAACGAAGAAGAGTTAATAGTTTGTTATGATGAGGAACTGTGCCAGTCCCAATCCCAATCCCAGAGTTCCAGGGAAAGGAAGACTAAACAAAAAAAAAAAAACATATTTGAGGAAAGAAAAGAAGAAGAGCAAAATCATATCGGGGTTAATGGAACGACTTTTAGGAAGGTCAGCTAAAGAAGCACTACTTGGATATTCATGCGATGGGATGGTAAAGATTAGAATATAGGAAGTCAAATGCGTTGCGTCTTCGTCGTGTCGTTGGAGTGGAGAGTTAAGAGTGGGTGCCCGTTCTGTTAGTTCTGTGTTAGTGAAGGCAAGAGTTAGGAAAGTCATTTTTTGAGGCACCCATGATGACCCTTTTAAGGAAATGAATTATTATAGACTTTGTGTTTGACATGATAAGAATTAGATATAATTCATTATGCGGGAGGCAAAGTGCATTTAGAAATTGTCTACGACTAATAAAGCTTTAAGTAGATATTTTTGATAGAAGAAGAAGTTTATGTAGGGTAAAATTTGTCTAAGGAGCATTATAGAAAGTTAAAAGCATGAAGCATTTTATATTATGAATATGCGCGCATTGCTAGAAGGTACCTACATATCTTAAAGTTCATAATTCATTCTCTTATTGGTGCTGTCAAAAATGTTTCAGTTTTAATTGAGACAAAGATGGGTTTAACTGAAGAGACGATATGATCGGTTTAAATTTGTTTGTGATTTATAACAAGTTTGTCTTTAAGACAGCTCAAGAATGCTTTCTTCACACACAACAACTTGAAGTTCAAAATTATATGCATACATTTCAATATACTCCTTGATTAATTTAAAAGATAACTTCGTTTAATAATACACAGAAATCTTCAAGCTGTTTGATAAAGAGTTTTTTAGCAATTGTATAAATTGATAAAAATTATGTTAATACAAATCTTTAATGGAGTCAAGTACAAAAATGCCAAAATACGTTCCACAATGTTGATTGCATTTATTACTAGACAAAAATGTAAACCAAAAAAATAGGCTGGGATGCGACCCACACTGATAACTTTCCATCCCGTCTATAAATTTGTCTTGCTTAAAAGTTTGTCAATATGTATATGTATGTTTGTCAATATATATCAAGTTTGTAGGTTTTCATGTTGTGTTAAAAAAAATGTCAATTGAATTATTCTTAAAAATTTCAAAATTACCAACTATATTTTTCATATAATGAAAAAGTTTTATTTCAAAATCTATTTTTGTTAAAAAGATTTTTAGTCGGAAACAATTTTTTACCAATTTTAGTAGCATTTCTTAAAATTTGTATTTCTTACATAAACAAATACAAATTAGATGAATAAAATTAATTTTAGAGATATCGAGAACCGAACATCAATTTTAACAAATTTGCGTTGGTACTAAATATCGAAAACAATATTTTCTGTGAAATTAAATAAGTTTGAAGCCAATATTTTTAATTTTTGAAAAGCTATTTGAGTCGAAAGTAAATTTTTACCAAGTTTTAGTACTTTTTTTGTTTAGGTTTTTATTTTTGCAGAAAAAACTGTCAATTGGACTATTCTCAAAATTGTATCGAATGTTGAAAACAATATTTATCATAAGTTAAAATTAATTGGAAGCCATAATCTCAAATTTTTGAAAAAATATTTGAGTCAAAAATTAATTTTTACTAACTTTTATTAATTTTTGTTTTGGTTTTTATTTTTTGTAAGAAACTGTCAATTCGATTTTTCTCAAAACTTTACCGCATGTTTAAAACAATATTTCTTATAAGATAAAATAAGTTGGAAGCCATAATCTCAAAGTTTTGAAAAGATATTTGAATCGAAATTCAATTTTTACCAACTTTGAGTAATGTTTTTTTTAGGTTTTTATTTTTTATAAAAAAAAACTATCAATTTGATTTTTCTCAAAATTTTATCAGACGTCAAAAACATTATTCTTCGTTGCACAAAAATGTTTTAAAGATAAAATCATTTTTTATGCGTAAAATTTTCTAGGTGACATTTTTTTTTCATTTTTTTTTTTGATTTATAAAAATACCTTTTGAATTGAATTTTTTTCCAAAAATATACTTATTTGGTATCACGTTACAATATGTAATACAAAATTTAATTCAAGTCTCTAGCGTCTTTGGTTCGTGAGATATTTAGGGTTAACCAAAATGTTTACCTCTTTTTTAAACTGCTATGGTAAAAAAAACACCCACGCAATTTCCTTGAGAGCCCGTTCTGCATCTTCTGGTTCTTGGGCTATGGACGACGAAAAAAACGTCGCGAACGTACGGACGTATACGAACGTACGTACACACGCACGCACAGACATCTTCCCAAAAATCTTTCAATTCGACTCTAGGGACCTTGAAACGTCGAGAAATGTCAAAATTTTCAATTCGACAAATCGGACCCATTACAATAACTTCCAATGGGAAGCTAATAAAAATAACTTACATACATTACAATTTTTGAATTAATAAAAGACAAAGATTATTTCCATTAAAAACAAAATTCATGATGCGAAACAAAAATACAGGGTTATCCATTTTGCGGTTTCAAAAGTAAACATAAATAAAACACATATAAAATATTTTGGTCATGATATTTCTTTTTTATTATAAAGTTTCAACGTTTACATTATATGTGGAACACTACATCATTTAAATGACCACCACTCGAATTGTTGCAAGCATCGATTCTTTTGAAGTAATTTTCGACCACTTTTTGACACATATTAGGCAGTATCTCAGCCATAACTTAAGGAATGTTTGTTTTTAAGTTCTCAAGAGTTAAAGGTTTATCTGCATAAACACGGTCTTTCGACTTGCCCCACAAAACCCAAAAAAAAAAGGTCCAGCGGTGTTACATCGCATAATCTTGGTGCCCAGCTGATAGCGACACGACAAGAAATTACGCGGCCAGGAAATGTCTCTTGCAATGAAGCCATATTCGCTCGAGTTGTGGGGGGCATGCGGCACCTTCTTTTTGAAACCACGTATTCTTCATATTCTTGATTGACTATGTTTAAGGGCACTTGTGGGAAGTTATCAGTGAGTATCGCATCACACCTTCTTTTGCTTTAAATTTCTTATCAACACATTGATTCTTTTTTATGTAATTGCAAATAATTTAATTTTGCTCACAAAATTTTAACATCCCTGGTGGAAAATAAAAGTGGGAAAGCATTAAAAAAAATAAGTAATTTTCAATTTTTTTTACACTAAATCCATCTTAAATCTAAAAATCGCATCACCTTAAATTGCTTCTGAAATTAATACACCATTTCCTCTCAAGCCCCCAAAACAAAACCATCAAATTCTAGCTTCAAGTATACAACCGATTTCCTTAACAACTATCTACTTAAAAGTTTATTTGTTCGTTTTAAAGTCATTATTTGGTTAAAAAGTGAAAAGCACTTATCACTTGGAAGTTTTTACGAGTATTGAAAGAAATCCTCCGCCGGATTGCATAATCACCATTCCCTCTCTCTGTCTCTGCCGAACAACAAGTTCCTATGTACCTACCTATAATTTCATCAAAATCCATCCCATAACAGCTATTGACTTATTTCTTCTATACTGATGTCTGTCCGATATGAGAGGTGAGAGTGTCTGTCTGGCTGGCTCAGAGTTGGGTGCGATGGCATGTCCAAATGTCTACGGATATAATCACTCTCTTTTTTTATTCGGCTCCGAGGAATACCATGAAAATAATCAAAAAATACAAAAAACAACCTAAAACGGCAAAACACGTAAGGAAAACATTGTCTGCAATTACATAGACCTACCTGTACATAGGATAGTAGGTAGTCAATAAGTATCTTTTACTTCAGGAGATTTGGAAGAGTTCGAGTACGAGTATCTTAAACTATAAACAAAAGATACTTGGTAGAGAGGGAAAATGCCGGTTACTATATGTACTGCAAATAGCAGTCTTGCCATGACACAGCAAATTACCGATTTTGTTCCTTTTTTATTCTTTGCATTTCGTAGAGTATCTACAATTTTTCAATAGGCACGATTTTTATGTTGCACATTCGCACAAATGAGTGCTAGTAATGGATCAAACTTGCAACTAATAAAAAAACAGAAACAAAAACAACAGCTTTGAAAGTGCCTTGAGAGATGTACTCGTATCTACTGCATCCTATATATAAGATAGATACTTGTACTATACTCGTCTAGAAATAGATATATCCTCCTTTTCTCGCATCATCGGTCTATTGATGCGACTTATTTTGTGTATGTTTCTTATTTTGTGTTTGTCTGTATAGATTCCAGTTTCTTGGCAATTTGAAACAAATCGTTGCCGGTTTTTGTTTGTTTTGGCCAAAAGCACTGCAGGAGATAATGTTCCTTCCTCTATATCTATGTTTCTATGGAAACCTGATACGGTCCTTGGATACATGTCCGCCGTCTAGGATCACGTTTCAACTCTTGTTTTGCCGCCACATCAGCCATATCGTCCATCATCGTTCAGATATCATGAATGAAGATGCGACTTTTTCAGAATTAAGCAATTATTTGAAATGTCTGTTTTGTGCTAGATTTTTGTTTCAGTGATAATAATTAAAATAATTAATTTTGGTACCATATTATGTTAAGGTACATTAAGTTAGGCTAAAAACTTATGTCACTTACTTTGAACTTATCCTGTTTTGAATATTTATGAGATATCTTCAATAAACTGTCTCTCCTTAAAGTTTAGCCTATGCCGCTCCTCTGATACCTGCTTCCTTAATCAATTTTCCAAAAAGAGGTGTGCTTTTAGAATCTATAAACTTTGTCACTTTTTTGGGTGGGAACTCGCACTTATTTAAGTTCAATCGCGACTTCATTATATCCTAAAGTACGTGATGGTGCATCTCAAACAAAAACATAATACACAATAAATATGTACGTTGCTTCATCACAAAAACAAGCATATCTGCATCTGCTTTTTCGCATTCAAAGTATATGCATAAGCAACGCATATATAACGCAGATAAACCTATTAAGAGCGCACGTATCGACCAAATTGAATTAGTATATCACAGAATGATCTGAGACGCGCATAAATTTCATATTTACATGCAAATTTAATTAAAATTGATATCGCTGATGGGTGATGCCTTTGCCACTCGATTCATGTGTCGCGATATAAAGGTGACGCGATGCAACGCCACACGGTCGGTCGGTGCATATAATATACCGCCTTTAAATATACAAACTTCAGATACTGAGCGATATACGCGAGTATAATAAATTGGGCTCTGCAATAGCCACATCAAAATCGCTTTAGCGAGAGTTTTTTATTTAAAAGATAAAATTAAGGTAGAGGGTGTTCTTTTGTGTGCAGTAATTTTCCACCGCAAATTTTAAATATAATATTATAAAGCTGAAGAGTTTGCTTGTTTGTTTGTTTGTTTGTTTGGACGCGATAATCTCAGGAACTACTGGTACGATTTTAAAAATTCTTTTAGTGCAAGATTAACCATTTATTGAGAAAGGCTATAGGCTATATAACATAACGCTAAGACGTCCCCTACGTGCGCTGCGGAAATGGTTAAAGTTCTTAAAACAAAATCTGACATTCTCAACTGTCAGAAAACGACCTTTTAAGTTCAACTGTTAAAATATTGACAGACAACTAAGAATTTTGTGGCTTATTTATTTAAAATTCATCATAATTTTAAAATATGTGTGTTCTTGACATAAGTTTTGAACTGCTTCCAAACAATTCAATATTAAATTACTTTCCTCTATTCGTTCTTAAGCAAGAAATGAAAAACCTTTCACTCACATTTATTTTATTATAGAGAAACATACAAACTCCAAATCAAATCACATAAATAATGCATGACATTTGATTTTCTTCAGGTCGTCATAACCTCCACCACTTATAACAACAACAACACTAAAATACACACCCTTATGATCATAAATCGAATGAATTGCTATGTTGATTGTACAGCACCTTGACAGGTGAAGTGTTACGACATTCCAGAGCGTGCACTCGGCTTAAGAGAAGCTTTAAATCTTCCATAATATTAATAAATATACATACATACGTACATACGTATTTTGATAAAATTTATTACAATCATAAATATGTTTTGAAAATGATGTGGTAAACATTTGAGCCCCTATAAACCATGCCCCTGTGGTGGCATAATGCTGTTCTGTGACTATATGCGTTGCCTTGCCGTGCGGTATAGTGGTCCAGTCTTCACCAACAACGACAAACGACACGACACATCAGGTTGTTCACTTAAATCGATTTTATTGACCTAAATTTATGCAAGTGTTATAGCTCTGTTAGCTAACCTAAAACAGGAGATACAGCATGTTTTATTTTTTAAATATTTTTTAGATAAAGTTCATGCATAATTTCTGTGATGATGATGATGGGACTCTGAAAATAAGCCCACAACATTCTAGAAATAATTTAAATAAAAAATTAATAGAAACAATGTGTGTGTGACAATAAATTACAAATTCAAAAATTGTTAATACATAATTTGGCAGCTAATATTTGAATATGGGATAGAAAAAAAAAAATTTTAAATATTAGTTAAATATTCATAAAAAAGGAAAAAGCGTATCGGCGAAATCCGATACGTCAAAATTACACCGAAAACAATTTATCACTTTTTTGACAGATTTATGGGAATATTTTAAGTCTTCCTTTCTCGTTCGAGGTATTCTCGTGGTACTCTAATTAACTCAAACATTATTAAATTAATATTAAAAAATGATCTTTTTTTACCCAAGCATACCGGGAGTTTTTATAAAAATTTTCTCGTACGAACAAAATTTTTTCCAATAAATACTTTTGAAGAAAAGGCATGTGCCCTTTGAAATGTTAAAAAAAATATTTAAGAGGTTTTCTATCGAGGTATTCGAAACGTTTAACAAATATTCGAGTTGAATATATTTGTTATCAGTTGTTTTAATTTTATACAATAAATCATGTTGATTTTTTGATGTTGATATTGATTTGTATGGCATTAAAATGTACAAAATACAATTAAATTAAAATCGATAGCGTTAATGGGTTCCTAAAATATATGAGTTCAGCCAAATTTTTCATCTTGTCCAATATAAAACAAAAAGATTAAAAAAGAAAAGGACATGGAACGCTGTTTGAAAACCACTGCAATTTTTCATGTCTTTCGTTATTTTATCCACATTTTTATAAGCAAAATTTATCGAATAAGTCAGTTGAAATCTCCGCGCAAATAATTCTTACCAAAATATTGTATATTGTGTAAATTGATTCTTTTTTTAGCCGCACATCAAGAATGTGGAATGCCAATTTGATAATAAAAACGTAGAGACGTATTTCCTTTTTAATCTTCTACTATTTTCCTAACACTCGAAGTTTTGTTTAAATTTTGAACATTGAAGTTAAGGTTATTTTATCTCTATTTTGTTTTGCTGAAATTATTTATACCTGTTGATCATAGTGAATAATAATTACCATCTTCGAAAGTGTCGAAAGAATCGTTAGAAATTTGTTTATATTGTTCAAAATCTAGCTCGGAAGGAACTGTACAGATAATTTCCTGTGTTTCCGATTTTAGTCGATAGTCAAAATTTCGATTGAAATATATTATTTTACTTATTTTTGAAGAAAAAGAAAATTGATAGGAAGATGGTTGAAATACTGTACTTTTAAATTCTGTGTACAAACATTTCTTTATAATACTATTTGGTAATGCTGCTGCATGTCTTTAATACTGTATTTAAAAAAAAAAACTCCAACTGTCTTGATTTATATTACAGAAAAAATAATACTTTACATTTTTAATTCACACAATTTTGTTGAAGTTGGCAGTAATATTCTGTTGTGAGAAATTTGAAGTCAATAAATTCAAAAACTTTTATTTTAGAGTTAACGCCACAAACTAGGCATACAAAACGGCGCTGCACAGAAGGACCAGAGCTGCTCGCGAGCTCTACGAGCAGAAGAGGAGAGAGGAACACCGGCTTCTTAGATGGAAAAAAAGAGAGCACGAGAAGCGCGCGATCGAGGAGATAGAGGGTACCAGCAACGAACCGAAGCCTGTAAAGACGATCAGGGGAACATCGTAGTAGAACCGCAGTCTATGTTGAAAATATGTAAAGACCTTCTCCAAATTATATAACGGCGATGACGAACCGAATCCCGCTGTAAGGGAGATAGAACAACTCAACTTAGGCGACGCAGATCAACAATTCCGCCTACCCGACCTAGACGAAGTGAAGATAGCTATATCTAAACTGAAGTCAAACAAAGCTGCTGGAGCTGACGGCATAGCTGCCGAACTATTTAAAGCAGCAGGCGATGACTTGGTAGGGAGCATACACAAACTCATCTGCAAAATATGGTCGGAAGAAAGCATGCCCGATGTGTGGAATCTCAGAATAGTTTGCACGGCACATAAAAAAGGAGACCCTTTAAATTGCGCCAACTACAGAGGGATCAGTCTCCTTAACATTGCATATAAGATCCTTTCTGCCGTACTATGTGAACGTCTGAAGCCGTTCGTCAACAACCTGATAGGTCCTTATCAGTGTGGCTTCAGACCAGGAAAGTCCACTATCGACCAAATATTCACACTACGGCAGATCTTGGAAAAAATCCAGCAGCTTCAAATCGATACCCACCATCACTTTATCGATTTTAAAGCCGCGTATGACAGCATCCATAGGGAAGAGCTCTGCAGAGCAATGTCCCTGTCAAACTTATCCGTTTGTGCAGAATGACGATGGAGAATGCACGCTGCTCCATCAAAGTCGGAAAAAATCTCACCGATGCATTTGATGTCAAAAAAGGTTTTAGACAAGGCGATGCACTGTCATGCGACTTCTTCAACGTCGTTCTGGAAAGAATTGTGCAAAACTCAACCGTCAACACTAGAGGCACAATCTTCCAAAGGTCCATCCAATTACTCGGATACGCAGATGATATTGACATAATTGGAAGATCAAAGCGTGATGTCAGTGGAGCGTTTTTGAGCATTGCGATGGAAGCGAAGAAGATGGGTTTAGTGGTCAATGAGGGCAAGACCAAGTATATGCTGTCATCAAAAAAGGACATTGAACAACGACGTCTTGGACAAAACGTCACCATGGACAGCTATAACTTTGATCTAGTTAAGGACTTTGTCTACCTAGGCACCGCTATTAACACAGACAACGACACCAGCGCTGAAATCAAACGAAGAATAACTCTTGCAAATCGCTGCTTCTTTGGACTTAGAAGTCAATTGAGTAGTAAAGTCGTCTCTCGAGCATCTAAAATCAACATCTATAAGACACTCATATCATCCCGGTTCTCATTTATGGCGCTGAGGTAATGTTAAAGAAAGATGAGAGCTTCTTAGGATGCTTCGAGAGAAAAATTCTTCGGGTGATTTTTGGTCCCATACGCATAAATGGAGAATGGAGGAGAAGATATAACCACGAACTGTACGGGCGACACTGACCTAGTTAACAAAATCAAAGTCCAACGGCTTAAATGGAGAGCGAATGAACATCAACGCTCCAGCCCGGAAGGTCTTCGAATCCAATCCCGATGGACGGCGCAGTAGAGGAAGACCGCGACTCAGGTGACGCACTCAGGTGGGTGAAGACCTCAACCAACTTGGCGTGCGAAACTGGAGACAGCTAGCTAGGGACCGAGCTGGCTGGAGACGCATGTTGGTTGAGGCCCAGGTCCGCCCCGGACTGTAGCGCCACCTTAAGTAAGTAAGTAAGCCAACAAACATCATACAGACATCTCTCTGAAAACGATAGATAAGGCTTTTGTGCTTGATACGTCGATAAATATCAACATTTTCAATTCGACAAATCGACAAATTGAACTGATAATAATAGAAAATTAATTCAAATGGGAAGTTAAAAATTCAAATGTATGTCTCTAATAAAAAAAATTATTTCCAAAAATTATTCAAACATTTAAGTCTTGACTTAAATTTTTTTTAAATCCTCAAATGAGGTTTTTTCTATAATGTTCGTTCTAATTCTAGGAATTTTCAACCCTTCTACAATTGGTCTGAAATAAATAGGAGTTAATCGATATAAATGATTATGCCTCACACTAATAAATAAAACCAATGTTACAGCTTATCTCCCATAACACAAACCGATTCCCGTTTATTTCATTTTTTGTATTTATAGAAACCCAATAAAAAATTAGTCTCCTAACTGATGCATTTTAATTTCCACAAAATCTGTTGTTTTTTTTTCATAATCCATAAAATCAACATCTAAACGACTCCCATTTTCTCCATGATTTAACATCGCACTCGCCTTTTTGGAAAACTCAAAAAGTGTCATCTGAATAAATTTTTAAAATAAAATCATTTTAATATCAGAAAAAAGCCATCCACCGACGAGACGTCGTACCGCATCCACCAGATGAAATGCAAATGATAATTACCATCGTCATCATTGGCTCTGATGCTGCCGCATAAAAACAAATATCAAAGGAACATCAGCTGAACAGATGTTCCTCCTCCCCAAACCAACCAATTCTATCCGACTCCGACATCGACTTCGACATCGACACAATCGCGATACTTTCCACGTTTAAATTTTGTTTGTGTGTCTTGACTTTGTGAAGGCCTCCATTTTGTTTGTTCAAAAAAAGAATTATTTAAAAATATAAAAACAAAAATTTAACCCGAACATGATGCTGCTGCGGCAGAGGAATTCACAAATTTCATTCATTAATTGAATTTGCCGCAATAATTCATTAAAATTCAACACAAATGCTCGTACTTGGTGGCATCATTGTTCATCTCTTCTCATCCTTAACCTGGGATCTGGAATCTGGAATCTGGGATCTAGAACTGGGATATCTGAAAATGGTGATGATGGTGTTGTTTTTTATTTTGCATGTTGTATATCTGATGGTGGTAATCATCTGAATAAAGGATTATCTGCGTGGATAATTATCAATGAATTGCTGAAAAGCAACGCAAAAAAAATAAAAACTTAAAATTTTAAGGACGAAAATGCTTTTCAACGAACGGAAATCGTATGTGGCGCCCAAATGAATGTTGACAGAATTTAAATTACTGCTAATTAATAAACAGCTACAACAAAAAAGGGTCAAAAAGGAATATTTCTTCTGGTTCTGCAGGTCTTTCTGTCTTTTTTTTCTTTAAATAAAGGAACTCTTGCGTTTTTTTAAGGAGAAGAATAAAAAATTCATTCAAAAACAATGAAATTTTAATATAAACAACAAGGGTTACCCGCGCGTTGAACTGAACATATTGCTCAAAGAATTATAATAATTACTCGTATTGTCCCCTCATTTCGAAATTTTTAAAAAAGAATAAGTTTTCTTCAAGAATTGAATAGGTACATTTTGAGGAGACTCATGGAAAATATTGTTGTCGTATATAAAATGGTAAGTCGCACTTATTGAGTTTTATGAGTGTTATGACCAAGAAATTTATGGATAATAAAATTTACTCGAATGTTTTCAGAGTATAAATAAGTAAGTAGTCTTTAAGTTTATGCTTTAATGGTTTTTGAAAAAAAAAGACTAAAGTATGCGGGTTCTTTTAAATTTATGTCAACAAGAAAATGAAGAAGGGTTCATCTTTTTTCAAATTGTGTTTTTGACCCTGTAGAACATTGTAATCTACCTCAATGTTGATTAATGATGTGTTGATAGATTTAGATATACATTGCTTATAAATCAGCTTGATTCAAGTATTTATTTCTCATTAATGCTTCCACTTAAACTTATTGGCAGCAACCGTCATAGATGTTTCTAAATTCTGGTTTGATTCAAATACAAGTTTCAATAGCTCATCAATAAGATTAAGTAGAACTGGCAAAGCTGTATGGGTCATTCAATTGTATTAAGTAACTATTTATGTACCGTAAATCAAAATACATTTTTTTTTCAAAATTCTGGCTAAAAAACCGATTCAGCTTAAGTTTTGTAAATTGACTATCAAGCTATAATGCTCCTGAGATTTTTCATAGCCTTATTTGGAATCCGACTCCAATCAATTCATCACTTCAGGTTTTTGCGATGTAACCTTTTATATTTTTATATTAGGTTTTTTGAAGCTATTTGGGGATACCGACATAATGCCCATGTGCAAATTCTCCAGAAACAAAATCCCCACACTTTTAAAAATCCACAAAGTCGTTATCCACAAGTACAAAATCAACAAACGAAATCCCAAAATAAATAAATAAGTGTTTCATCATTTGAGTGTACTTTTCGAA
Organism: Eupeodes latifasciatus; assembly: GCA_920104205.1. Taxonomy (NCBI): domain Eukaryota; kingdom Metazoa; phylum Arthropoda; class Insecta; order Diptera; family Syrphidae; genus Eupeodes; species Eupeodes latifasciatus. The sequence continues at coordinate 186,438,716 of OV049926.1, read as the reverse complement.
ACTAAGCAAAAGTTCGGAAGATAACGACTTTTCAAAACTTTACTTCTGGTTCAAAACCAATTTTCTGGGTGCATCAAAAAGAAAATATGAACCCGAGTTTTAGTCAGTTGCCGGTTGTCTAAACAATATTTTTCCTCGCACACAAAATACAGAAGAAGCCTGGCATCGCGCGCCGGCCGCCTCAAGTGCATTGTAGGGATGAAAAACTCAGGATTATATGCACTAATAAGAGATTTATTAAAGGCAATGATAGATGCTGTTACTACAATTGAGAAAATAAGCAGCGGTGAAAACCCTCATTGGAAAAATCGAGCGTGAAAACATACAAGAAGTTAAAATCATTACGAGGCGGTCAAAAATTGAAAAACTTGAATTTTTAAAATTTCTATCATATCGATATCACTATGCTAAAATATGTTTTTCATATGTTTATTCAATACCATGAATTCAAAATGTATTTCTTATTTTTGAAAAACATAAATAGTATTAATTACTTATGTTTTTGTTTAGTTTAAGAGTATAAAATATTAAAAAGAGAATAAAAAGAAAAACAATACTTAACTTTGTTCTGAATTATTCCCAAAATCAAAATCCTTAAGCACAGATTCACCATATTTCGAGTATATCTAAGAAATTATGTTTGGCTTCAGGATTTTGATTTTGGGAATTCTGGATTTGGAGATTTGAACTCATGAAAAATGTAAAGTCCCTATTTTCAATATTCTGTTTAAATATTTTCAGTATCTTATCTTATAAAATCAAAAACTGGTTGTCAGTCTTCACATAATTTACATGAATCTTATAAGAACGCCGAAATATTTATGTCTACACAAATTTCTACAGAAAATTTAACTCGTTGTTAAATAAAAGCAAAATATAAAAATAATGTTGAAAACTGGTATTTTTTAATTTGAGCACACAACTCAAATTATAGTTCGGATTCGGAATCAGTACACAAAATTATTTCTTAAATGTAATTTTAAAAACCAACAAAGCTTAAAATACAACGCTTTTCATAAAAAAGCTTATGAAGGCTTATAATCCATCTCATAACTTATGAGAGTATCCGAAAACTAAGTAAGATTCTAAATTGATTTTAGCTGTACCTAGATTATAAAAATGTCTACTTTCGCACAATTTTTTTTACTAAGAACTATGTTGTACTTTTTAAAAATTTATATTTCAAAAACTTGGCCTAATACAACAATTATAAGGTGATATTTCTATTAAGGAGAACAAAATCCTTTGGAAAAAAAACTTAATTTTGCTAAACTGTATTTATTTACAACATTTTAAAATTTGGTGTTTTAAATAGATTTATTTTTTTTAATGATCGTACTAAATTTTTAAAAGTTTGGCATTTTTGTTAAGTAAAAAATTAACGAACACAAAGCAGGAAAAAATGCAATTTGCGAGGATATTTACAGTATGTACCTAGTAAGTAAATTAAATCAATAAAAATGAGAACGAATATTTGGCAGCTCACATTACGATATTACGTCAAAAATTATTCTTTTTTTTTACGAACATGATGATTTTGAACTCTGGTAAAATTTTAAATAATTTAAGTGACAGTTTAATTAGAAAAAAAACTAATTGTAACATTCTTATTGTTGCTAAGGGTGATGTTAAATAGCCTTTCTCAATAAATGGGCTCTTTGCCACTAAAAGAACTTTTCAAATCGGACTAGTAGTTCCTGAGATTAACGCGTTCAAACAAACAAACAAGTAAATACACATAGTCCAAAAAGTCTCCGTACAGCAGTTTTCTTTTTGTTGATTCGAGATAAAATATTAACTATAACAATATATTAAAAACGGTTTTTTGAAAATCACAATCACAATTTTTTTAAATTTGGTAAAAAGGTGATGGTGGAAACTAACTTTTTTTCAATGTAACCACTTTGGTTTTTACATTTATTCGTAGTACTTTTTTCAAAAAAAAAACTAAAATTAGGCTGCTGTACGGAGACTTTTTAGACTAAGTGTACATAAGTATAGATTAGTTTTATCTGGTTGAGAAATTTGCTTATTTCTTTCAATAAAATTATTTTGTATAAACAAATCACTGGTAGCTCAAAAACTGTATCCTTAAATAGTGTTCTTTTGTAAAGTAATGTTTTTGAACTGTCTTAAGAAAAAATCCAAATAAACAATTTTTGTTCCAAAAATTATTTCAAAGACAGTTCCCACACTTTATTGTTTGCAAAGTATTTTAAAATATTGTGCAAGTTTATAGTAAATCAAAATTTAAAAAAAAATATATGCTGTTAAAAAATTGTATACAAAATTTAGAAATTTTGAACTACAGGATTTACAAACAAACTTTTACCCTGCAAAACTTTAAACATACAACATTTTTTAAAACTGTATTTGACATACACTATATTATGATAAAGTATTTCGACCACAAGGAGATTTGTAAATGTATCAATAGTGATATTGAAAAATCAATTTAAAGCTCAACTCCGTATTCTTTCTTTGATTTTTAGATTTGAGAAAAAAGTTATGTTTTACTGTGCGAGTAAATGTCTCAAAGTATCTAAATTCATACTTAGCATTTTATTACTAACAAAAAGCTTAATCTAATATGAATATCTATTGCTAAGCCTGTTAAATTGATCTCGAAGTTACATTTATTGATTTTTTATATTCTTCAAACTTAGTGCAAGTTAATCATATCGATAATTCTTTAGGAAAAATATTGGACTTAATTTTTATATGTTGTGATGAAATCAAATTTAAGTAATTGAAGTAATGCACCTTTTTCTCTTTTAAACGAATCTATTCATCATAAGGAATAATTTTTTGAAATAGAGTTTTACACTTATTCGTTAAATGATGTTAAAAAAACTTATAGATCGTATAATTTTTCTAAAACTAATTTTGTTCAACTTAATAATTATTTCTCTGACATTGATTGGTTAAATGAATTTATGTTTCTTGATTTGAAAAATATGTGCAACCGCTTGATTGAAATTGTAGTAATGGGTTTTGAAAGATTTGTTCCTTATTCTTTCAAAAAAAAATCATCGGATTCACCTTGGATTAATAAGCAGCTTCGTGAATAAAAAAAAAGAAACGTAATGCATACGTAAAATACAATAAATCACAAAATCAATCGGATTATGATAATTTTAGTAAATTACGTAAAGATTTTGTAGTTCTTAGTAAGTTTCTATATAGACTATATATATCTTTAATATTGAAAGTAATATCAAAAACAGCAGTAAATTGTTCTGGTCATTTGTCAATTCTAAAAGAAATTCGATAGGGATTCCAGATACCATATTTTTCAGAGGTGTTGAATCGTCAGATTTAGACTCCATAGTTGAATTGTTTGCTAATTATTTCAAATCTGTTTACTCTCATTCAGGATTTAATAAAAGTTCACTGAACAACATAATAAGTAGGTTTGATATTGGCTCGATCCAGTTAAGTATTGAAGAAGTTATTTCCGGACTGAAATCACCAGACGGCATTCCTTCGGCAGTGTTAAAAAATTGTTGTGATTCCATCTGTGCTCCTTTACTATGCATATTCAATAAGTCCCTCCAAGAAGGTATTTTTATTGATGAATGGAAACTTTCTTACTTGGTCCCTATACACAAATCAGGTTCTAAAAATGATGTAGAAGTATTTGTAAACTCTCCGCAATTCCCAAAGTGTTTGAAAGCATGGTGAAAATAAAGCTTGATTTTCTTACAAGTGAATATTTATCAGAAGTACAGCATGGTTTTGTATCCGGTCGATCAGCTGTTACCAATTTATCTTATTTCACTTCGTATGTCACTAATGCGATGGAACAAAAATTTCAAGTGGACGCAGTATACACTGACTTTAGTAAAGCCTTTGATTCTGTGAACCACCAAACACTTCTGAAAAAACTTGAAATTTTTGGTTTTCATTCTCATTTTCTTCGTTGGTTATCGTCATATTTATCTTATAGAACACAACAAGTTAAGATTGGAGATACATACTCAAAGGAAATTCAGTCTACATCAGGTGTCCCGCAAGGTAGCCACCTAGGTCCGCTCCTTTTCATAATGTTCGTTAACGATATTGTCTCGGTCTTTAATTATTGTGAATGCTTATTATATGCGGACGATCTGAAAATATTTTCAAAAGTTTCGAGTTTGGACGATTGTCAACTTTTGCAATCTGACATTGATTCTTTATCAAATTGGTGTCACATCAATAGCCTTAAATTGAATATCATAAAGTGTAGCACGATTTCTTTTTCCAGAAAATCTCATATTTTGTTATTCAACTATGCAATTGAGTCTGTGGATTTAGATAGGGTTTCAAGTATTAAAGACTTAGGAGTTATTCTTGACTCCCAACTTTCTTTTAAAGGTCATTTCGATTATTTGGTTTCTAAGGCCAACTCGCTGGTAGGTTTCATAAAACGAAATGGAAAAGACTTTAAAGATCCTTTCGTGTTATTATCCTTGTATATATCTCTCGTCAGATCAATTTTGGAATACGCAGATGTTATTTGGAGTCCTATTTATATAGTTCATTCTGATCGGATTGAAAAGATTCAAAGACGATTTACAAAATATATATTTAAGAAAATGGGTTGGAACTTTAGTCCTAGTTATGAGGCTAGATGCCAATTACTTGGAATAAAGTCGTTACAATCAAGAAGAAAAATTCATAGTGTAATGCTTATTAGAGACTTACTATGCTACCATATTAAATGTCCATCTCTTTTTGCCTTGGTACCAATCTATGTTCCCGCTAGGTCTATGAGAGCTAGATACTTCTTATTCCAAAGAATTCACATGACAAATTATGGTAGTAATGAAACTTTATCAAGATCTATTGTAAATTTCAATGAAGTGTCTTCAAATATTGACTTTTTTAATCTTAATCGTATTAAATTTAAAACTAAGGTATTATATTTATTCACTTTTTAATTTGCTCTTGGAGTGCTTATATCTGTTAGCTGTAATATTACTTGTAGATTGAATAAATAAATAAATAAATAAAAAGCCTGTTAAATTGATTTCAGTGTCGCACTTCTTTTATATATACGAGCAAAAATCATGAACATGAATCGCATTCCGAAAATAATAATGACCCAATTACTGCACCTACTGGCATACCATTCAATTAGATAAAAATATTTTTGTATTCATATTTGTTGTCTTGATATTTTGTGGTTTTTCGAATAAAAGTGTCACTTTTATTTCGGTCAATCATAATTCTCCGCCGTTTATACTAAAAACATTCATGTTGAATTATTTTCTTGTTTAAATATTATTTCCTTGTGGTGGGGGGCTGCTTGTTGTTTAGTCAACTCGACTCGATTCGAGGGTAGTTATGTGCGGGAAAGTTAAAAGTGTACCGCTTTTTAGTCGCACTGACCATTTTCTTACAGACTCAATCGAGTGGTCATAAATAATCAAAACCATGGCGGCTCGGCTCGGCTCGGTGCGGAGGCTGGCGCTCAGGTTGTTTTTTGTATCAGAAAAAATAAATATTTCCTCGCACAAAGTATCTCACATAAAGTGTTTCAAGACTCAGTGCATGGCATGCTGCTGCAGCAACGGCAAAAGCAACAGCAACAGCAGCAGCAGAAACAGCAACATGCATGACGACGCGACGCACGCGGACGCATGATCGACTCAATCACACGAGTGATAAATTGCAATTGCATCCGAAAATTGTGTCCCAACTTACGATGCGTTCACTAATTAATTAAAATGCATTTATTTGAAAAATCCATATATGCGCATTCTCGCAAGTGGCGATGCGAGATTCGATGGCTATGGTGATGGCGATGGCGGCATAAATGCCAGACGTACGTTCTTTCAAACGCTTGGTCTTGGTCGTCGCCATTTGGAAGCAAAAAAGAAAAAACAAGAAATTCCTGTGTATATTAATGCGAATTCGGGTTTATTGGACTTGGACAAGTTCCACGAGAACAGAGTTTGATATGCGAGCAGGAATTTCCCCTCTCTCGCATTTCGCATATTAAGGTGCAAGGCCCTTGAAGGAGCTGATGCAGGAAAAACACTGCACTGCTTTGGAACTCCAAGAAAATATGATGCAGATGGCAAAGCGCAATGGCCAGAAAGTGTCGGATGCTAAGAATTGAGAATTTCGCAATTAATTTATTTTCCAAGTGAAGATTAGATATTGTAATGGGCGATTAACAACAGTGCGGAGGTGATTAGATGTTGAAATCTTTAAATGCGTGTTAGCCTATCAGATCCGCTTGTCTCTAATTTTCTAGGGTGTCTATTTTATGTGTGTTCTATAGCAGAGTGATGATTTAAAATTGAAATACAAAAAATCACGAAATTAGTATCAAAATATTTTGGTCAGATGACCACATCATAGAATCTCTAAGATTCTTCTCTAAAAAAGAAGATTCCAATAAATTCTAAATTCTAGTTTCATCTTAATTTACAACCATGCCTATAAATAACATTGAAATAGTTATCTTGTCTATTTTGCATTAAAAGGTTTTATTTTTTTTCATTTATGTTAGACAGGCGTGTATTTCCAATTGATTTATTTTTAAAAGTTTGAATTTTAAGTAAATTTGCAGAACTTAATTATATTGATTTGTTTAAATTAGTTTATTATATTGATGAGAGTGGGATTTTCAGTAGTAGGTAGGTTGAGGTTTATTGTAGGTAAGGTAGCTTCTTTTGAGATAAGGACCACATAACCATCATCATCATCAGAGAAACACGTTTTTTATTTTTGGTGCGTAGTAAGGAACGCGTGTTTCCATAATTTATTTGATAGAATTCTTCATTAGCGAAGATAAATGGTTTTGAGCTTCTTCTTTTTTTCTTTTATAAATCTTTTTAATTTGTTGTTTTAATAGTTCATTAGTGTTGAAGGTATTAATATTTATGTGTTTTTATAAAAATTAAAGCGTCCGACGTGGATTTTTTGAACCGTCATTGTGTATAAAATTTACTGATTTTTCTGAACAAAAATATCGGTCTAATTCAACAAACATATAATATTATTACAATGATATTATAAACACAAACTTATTCAATTACAATATCAGTTACTTTGAAGAAAGAAATAAAAAAAAATAAGTTGGTCTTGTTTCTCAAAATAAGTTGGTCTTGTTTCTCAAAATAAGTTGGCACTTTGCCAAAGTGCAACACGATCAACTTTTGAAAATTGGCTTTATTTCACTTTTGTAAAAAAAAATACAATTATTAGACAATTCCTAAAGTTGGGAACTTATTTCAATCTTTTTTGGGAATTTATTTCATTTCCGAATTTGGGGATTAATTTCATAATGGGGAGTTATTTCTTGGATAGTTATTTCACGGAGCCTTTACAAAATACATAATTCCGCCGAATTATTACATTTATTATAATTTTAAATGTTTTTTTAAATTGAAAAACAAAAACTTTCACACTGCAAAATTTAAAATTTTGTACTTAAATTCATGAAACAAATTTATTGATAATAAATGTGTTTTTGTTAAAAAGTAGGTACATAAAATATGTTTTGCAGCTTTTTTGTACATTTTTGGTCCAAATGAAGTTAGGCATTTTCCAAAATTGATCATATTTTTCAGTAGACTGCTGGAAAACAAACAAAATATTCTGTAGTCTCCTTTTTACCCAATATCATAAATTAAATCCGTATCTAATTTTTCCATTTCAATTTTTCAAAATGTTTTAAAATAAGGTTAGTTTGAAAAGATTAAAATGAATAGTCTAGAATCTAATCCCCTGAAATTTCGGCTGAATTTTTTGTTTGGAGAAAAAATAACAGAAAAGTCTTCATTAAAAGTTCAAGTTTTTTCTGCAAGAAGAACAAAACTGTGTGCCAAAGTATCTTATAATCTTGCTTTTTCCAAATTTTCTATTTTATTTTGCATTTTCAGAAATGAAAAAAGATTAGAATAAAATGTTTTGAAATCTCGTTTCATATTTTCTTCTTTAACAATTCTTTTCAAAAATATTACAACCCGAAAGGTTAAGTTGAATGGTGAATCCCTAATCCTTTCTTCTCCAATTCAGACCCTTAGAATTCGGCTGTCAAAAATTAAATTTAAGTCAATTTAAGTCAAGACTAAAAAGTCTTAATGTAAAATAGTGAATATTTTATCTGGGAAAAAAGGCTAAATTTGTTTGACAAAACTTGTTATATCTACTATTTCACCGAAATAAGATACCACCCATGGTTTGTAAAAAAAAGCCAAAAATTAATGTTATAACTGTTTACTTTGATGTTTAGTTTTTTTAATAAAAATTGTTATTAATAGAAATTTGCAAAATTGGTCAGAATCTAAGTTTTCTAACCTTTTGGTCTTTTTCATTTCCTGTTCATAATTTCCAATATTTGTGGCTTATTTTCCAAAAAATATTTAGTTCTTCTTCCAATTTAAACTAGACAAACATTTATGGCGATTTTTTAAAAAATCTGGGTTTTTCTGGGAATCGATATAAAAGGTAAAAAAAACATTCATCCTGGATAGGCTCGACTTTCTAGAGTTTATGTTTCTGAAATTTATCATGATAATGATATTCCTATTTAACTTTTGACATCTTATAATAGGTTAGAACAAAAATTTGTCAGCAATTTTGTTCTAAAATCAAAATTCAGTTCTTATTTTTTTCAGTGTAACTTTTCTATAGTTATCCCTTAGCATGAATAGCAATACAAAAATAAGAACTTCTCATTTCCAATATCGATTTCAATGCTTCTGTTCTTTTTGATTTTCCTTTTATTTTCATTGCTCTCGATGATCAGTTGATGATGATGATGCTAAAGTTGATTCAGAAGAAAAGAACAAAAATCCCAGTCATTATCATTATTGAATTACCTCGTTTCATGGAAGTGTCTCAGATGAGTCTAGGAAATTCTGACCAACAGCGACGATGTTCATTTCAAAGGCCTGATCTCTCTCTCATTCTCATGGCCAATTTCTACCTAAGGGCCAAAAGATCACAGAATGCGATATTAATTTTTGTTCTTTTTTGTATTTTTAAAGACATCAGAAAAATTCAAGAAATCGAAATGAGAATTTGATCACGAATCGAAATCGCACTGAAGACATCGCGCTCAGCGCACTCACCTAAGCATAGCGCATCTACGAAACTGCGAACTACGAGTTGGTATATCTCTCAGATTCACTTTCGTGATCTTTGTTGCGAGTTTTATTGCTTTCGGGGGAGCACAACAATTTTCAGTATTTTTGTGTTTATTTTTTTAAAATCGTATATGCCTGCTGGGTTAAAGCTATAGATATTGGTACAGCTAGACCCGTGATCAGATTTAGTATCATATCGTTGGACAACACGACAAAACAAGAAGATATTTTCGCCGCAAATGAAAATCGAAAGTCGTGTCTTCTATAAAAACGTTCCTAAAAACAACATTCACAATTACCCCGGGACCAGTACCAGTACCAGACTCTGGGACATGAACCAAGCGACCAGGCCAGAGAATCTCTGAATTGGCCTTAGCTTCAGATTCAGCTTCGGCTGGGGCACGGAGAAAAGGACCACTTTGCCACCCAAGCGTGCGATTGCGGAGATTTTTATTTGGCTTTTCGTTTTTTTTTCGCTGAAGCACTTTACCTGGCCTGGCCTGGCCTGGTCTGGACTATGCTATATTTGTTGTTGTTGTTGCTAAGCTAAGATTGTTTACCCAAAATTAAAGATGAGCGAATAAAGAAATAAAAATTCAACCAGGCAAAGATCTTTAAAAGAAGATTATGGCACCTACCGCAAACTGGGTTCAAGTTGGAGGTTAACCCACGATGACGCCATAATAACTCTATTATCTGGAGCTTAAGTGTAGTTGTTGTTTTTATTTTGGTTGTTGTTGTTGTTTGTTGCTCTTGCTAGTGGTTATTTGGCGCTTAGAGAGGTAGGTGGGTTTTGAGTTTAAGTTTGAGTTTGAGTTTAGCACAAAAGAGGTACAATATTTTCGCTGATTTGTGTATAGCTTTGAAAGATTTACAACATCACTTAAGTAAACATTTTTTACTGCCCCATGTCAGGTGGGATGTCGTTGTCGTTGTCGTTTTCGTTCTCGTTATCGTTGTCCAATGTTGATGATGTCGATGGTTTTTAAGAGGGAAAGGAATGAGACTTCAGCTTAAACGTACTAGGGAATGTTGCTAGAGTGCTTGATGGTGATTTCGAGGAGTACAAACATGAAGTGAAAAGATTTTTGATTCATATATCGACACAAAGACGCGATAAGTTCATCTTGATGGTGAATTTGATTGAAGTTAAGGTGGTTTGTTTTGTTGAGGTTTTGGAGAAGGTGTATGTAGGTATACAAGAAATGCTATTATATTGAAGGTAAACGAACTTTGATGATTTTATCGGGAAATTGTGAAAGGAGAAAAAACTTGCAACAAAATTCGTTACAGCTTCATTTTGCTAGAAAACAAATTTTGAAGAAAGATTTTATTTAGGAAATGATGGAAAAAGAGAGAAAGTATGTTAATATTTCATAATGACCTTTTCTCAAAAAAAACTACTGTTTTGTAGACAAAGGATTCTTTTGGTGAGTAGCTCTTTTTTTCGTATTCAAACGACTTAAATACTAAAAACTAAACGTTGAATTGAGTTTCTGGAGAAGAATCCATTGGATTGATGAGCTCTTGAAAACTTTAACATACAGCACTAAGGACGTTTGATAGAAATTTAAAAGTGGTTAACTTCGATACAAGAAGTGCTGACATTTTTGGAATTTTTGGATATTTCTTTGAAACTTTTATCACTTTACCTGCTGCTTTATAACAGAAAAGTTTAAGAACCACTACTATGCGTAACTAGCATTTTAAAGTCATTCTCCTTTGAAAAAACATTGCTTTCTTCTAAACTACCTTGAAGCACAAAAGCTTCTTAATGACCAGCAGTATCTCTTTCATACCAATGGCTCCACCAATAATTTGATGGTTTACCTAACCGAACAGTGTAAGAAATATTTGCATTGTTTGAAAGAAACTAAAATGATTGCACTTGATATTTCAAAAGCGTTTTTATAGAGTTGGGCATTAAAAGCTCCATTATCGAAAATGCGTGCTTTGGTATCAAAGAATCTCTTCTACATTTGATTAAAAGTAATACATTTAAAAGTTTAGAACAATTCGTAAGGTTTGCAGTATAAAATTCATAAAATTAATTTTGGTGTTCCTCAGGGCTCCGTTTTTTTTTACTGTCTCTTTTTCTTATTCAAAGACAATCTATTTTATGTTTCTGTTTGTCTGTTTTGCTCATGAGCAACACTTGCATTGAGGAAACTAATCAGCTTTTAGAACTCGGTATATGTATCACATGTCGCTTCTTATGGAATGATCACATATTCATAGTGGTCAAAGATTCTGCTAAGTGTTAAAGATTTCTGCGACGATGCAAGAAATTTGTATCCCTTTCTGATCTGGTTGCTATTTACAAATAAACTTTAGTCTTTTCGACAGTTGTACTGTTAGATATAGAGATTTTTTTTTTACAGCCGTACATCAAGAATGTAGAATGCTTTACCGAATTCCGTTTTTCCCTCTGATACTGATATTCAAAACTTTGAGTCCAACATTATTTTCTCTTGAATCCTTCCCAATTTTCCTTAAGCTCTCTTGAAACGTTTTAATTCAAATATATTTTTTGAGCAAAAATATTCACGTTTCAACGAAAATCTTATGTCGTATCTTAAAGTTGGGCTAATTTGAAATTCGACATATAATTTAAGACCGACTTAAGACAACTTTAATAATACTGTATGTGTGGCGAAGAAGCTTGTCTTGTTACTACATGCCTTAATTAAAAATTGGTTTATACATTTTCAGTATTAAATTTAAATTGAAAAGTTAGGAAACCTTAAGCAGTGATCAAGCGTGGTTGATTCCCAACTTCTGTCTTAAATTGTTCCCACTCAAAATTCCTCGATTTTAATTTTCTAACACTCACCTTTCTTCTAATACAACTTTGTTTATCTGAGCTCATGCCTAAAAATGCATTTCTCTTAAAGTTTAAGTCTTGACGCATGTAGACATAAATTAGTTTGATAATTTTTAGCGATATTCAAGAAATTCTAAAGATAATCGTCGCCAGTAAATCAACTGGGTCCCACTAAATAGGTTAACTACTAAATATGGCTATCCTCTGCTCATAAACTTTAAACTTGATCTCGTTTCCTAAACAAAAAAAAAAAAAACATCTTGTAGTTGTTTTATCGAAAATATCAAATTAAATTCTAGAAACATGACAGGCTCGAAAAAAAACAACAAATATCCAAAACATCTTCCTAAAACAACAGATCTCGCAGCACAGCATCCCTAAGTAGCTAATATCTTATGTTGATGAAACAAGTTTTTTTTTCACCGCTCCAACCTCAAGCCCAAGTCCAAGACCAAGTCCAAGTCTGGCTTCTCGCTGACTTCTAGAGAATTAGTTATTACTGACTTCCTCAATATATTCATAACAAGCTTTTTTCATGTTGAAAAAATCAAAATATCTTAATTGAAACAGAACTCAGAAAATATCATCAAGCCTCAGATCGTAAAACAAAAGAAAACAAGACACCAAACAAAAAGAAAAGAAGAAACAAAATTTTTCAACACGAAAAGGTGATGCGTATCCAATCCAAATGAAATCGAAGAAGAAGAAGCAGCAATAAGCCTTGATATTGAATTTCTAGTTTTGAATTTCGGCGAAAGGTCTCAATAATATTGTTATCTTCTCGTTGAAACCTAAACTGGAGCTCTTGCTGTGCTGCGGAGCAGGGCACCTACACGCGACAGATTACTTTAGATCGATACTCTTGTAACATAGATATGTAAATTTTGCATCGGAATGCAGGTGTTTTTGAAAACTCAAACTCAAAAAAGTAGAAAATCCACCAAAGATGTTAATGGCATAATTCGATTGTTTATTGCAGATGATTATCGCTGCTTTATATGTTAGTTTTAGATTAATTAAGCCCAACACGCCTTTTTAACTCTCTCAAATCGGAAATTTATATAAAATTCGATATGGCGCTGAAGAATATAACAATCTAACCAAATATCCATTTGGGAAAATATTTATATGATAATTTGAATTCAAATCTCTTTAATTATTGCGACATTTATTGCCATCATATTTTATGCGGATGACAGTAGTGGTAATGGTAGTGGTATAGTGGCCTTACCTTTATCTGGCTTGGCCTGGCCTGGCCTGAAAGTGTGGGCAGCTTGATTATTGTGTAGTACACGATGGATTTACATGAATTTTTTGTATTTTTGAAAGGAATGAAAAGGCTTTAACTTTTGGGTGTAGTGTAAAATAGAGTCTTTTGTGTGTCCACTTGTTTTGTTTTTTTTGTGGTATTGTCTTTTGTAAAACGAGACGATTTATTTATGAGGGGGTTTTGTCACGTTAAGAATTAAAGATCGTGTTGTGGGAGATTGATTTGTTGATAAATTTTATTTATTGGTTGTTTTTTTTTTAATGTTTTAATTCTGTGAAGAGTATAAGCTACAAATTTTTCACATTTTTTAACTTTTAACGAAAATTATATGGAATAGAAGTGTCAAAATTTGTTTAAATAATTGCTTTCAATTATAAATAAATCTGCGGCCTAAAAGTCATTAAAAATGCATATGCTGGGGTTTCCACCCGGTATTCTCAATTGAACTTATCAGTCAAGGAGTTATAAAACCTTGTCAATACGCAACTTTTATATACGGTTGTTTTTATTACTTACGATTTTACGAGCTATTTCAAAATTTCAATCTTTTATTAATTACTCAAAAAGACAGATTTAATTTAAGTATCAAGAGATAAAAATATAATTAAATCTGTTAAAATATGATGCAATGATTCCAAAAACTAGAAACAGAAAAAAGTACTGAATTTTTTAGAAATGAATAAGTTAGAAATTGAATTTCATTATTTCATTTCTGATATTAATTTCATTGTTTCTATAAAATAAAGGTTATAACGAATTTTTATTTGTATGTTCCCTTATTTTTTTATTTGGCAAGAAAATAAAAATTAGTATTTAACATTTCTTTGACATCTTAGAAATTTCGAAAAATTGTTTGTTTTTTTTTCTAATTTAAATTTCCATATGACCTCAAAAATGTTATCTCAAAAGATTATAGTCGGAAAACCCTTAAAGTTTTATAAGTTTGCGATATTTAGTATTGAGACTATAGCAAATGTTGTGTTTATCTTAAAACCGGTTTTAAGGTTTTTTTTCGAACCGATCGACTGACTTGAAGTTTTGAATACAGGCATATTATTTTCTATATAAACTATGTCGTTTGTTATTAACAATTTTGCTGCCATTTGACCAAAAATTATTAAACCATTGTCATTAGTTAAATGTACGCCTTGCTTGTATCCAAAGAGTCTGTTTAAAAGTACTAAAATGCTAACTATATTTTGAGATTTAAAAATATACCAGCAAAATAAGTTTTTTTTTTTCAAAAACGTAATCTCTCAAAAAAAACTTAATTTATGAACTTTTGAATGTTTTTGAACAACAACAACAACTTAAAGGTGCTACCACTCATTGTTTTTGGCTGGAGATTAGCTATTTCGTGCTTTGCCACTTTTGCACTCATCAGTCTCCTTTTACCTTTTTTCATTTTTTTTCATTTATTCATTGTATAATTATACTCTGTAAGATACAATATCTTATAAGCTAGAGCAAATCTCAGTATCATAATACTATTTTTACAAAAATTGTGCTTTAATTTCAAAAGGTGGAAATATTATGTATGCATTAAACAGATTAACAAAACAAAATCAATTATGTAGGTATATGTTATAAAAAAAAAGAAAGTAATATATGTATGTACATTCGAAATTATCTAAAAATTTAAACTTACAATTCATTATCATAACGATCACCATCATCATCAACATCATCTTCATCATCAAATAATCCAAAAATGGTCGGACTGCTTATAATTTTAACAGAGCGAGGGAGGGAGTTCCACAAACGAATAGAATGCACATAAAACTGGCGCTCAGATACAAGGAATGAGTAACGTACTGGGATAAGGTCGCATGATCTTACAGAACGCGTAAAGTGTATTTTATTATATAAGTATTCAGGTTGATGTGATTGTATGATATTGTGAAGCATGGTTAAAGTTCTTACTTTAAAGAGTTTATCGAGTGAAATGCCATAGATAGACTATGAAAGACTTGAGATGTGGTCATATCTCCTAAGACCATAAACATAACGCGTGATACTGTTGAATGCAACGTTGATTTTTCGCTTGTGTTCGAAGTCACAATTGCTCAACACCTCGCAACAGAAAAGCATAAGGGGTACTAATAACGTTTTGGCCAATATTAAGCATGTTTTCAAAGGCGTTATGTGATGAGACGCCCAGAGCAGTCGGAGATCATTGATATACATCGGAGATCATTGATATACATCGAGAACAGTAAAGGTCCCAAAATAGAGCCCTGAGGTACACCTCTCTGCAGAGGAAGGAAAGTAGACATAACATTGTTAGCAAAAACTGCCTGAGATCTACCGGTTAAGTAGGAGAGAATAAGCTTAACAGATGCAAAAGGGAAATTAAATTGTCTTTTAAGTTTTTCACAAAGTATAAAATAGTTGACGGTATCAAATGCCTTTGAAAAGCAAGAAGCGTTAATATAGTCACTTTATCATTATCTAATTCATTTCCGATATTTTCAACGACGTCTATTAAAGATGTAGTACAGCTGTGCTTAGGGCGAAAGCCTGATTGATTGATACACATCAATTTATTACTTGTGAGAAAAAGTCTTATTTGGTTATTTATCAGTTTCTCCAAAACCTTCGAAAGAAAAGGTAATATAGCTATAGGTCGATAATCATCTCCATCACGATTTTTGGGAATTGGTATTATCTTCGCCTGCTTCCAAATAGAAGGGAAAGTACTAGTCATAAGTATACTATTATAAATGTAGGTTATGTATTTGACTATATACTGAAGAATGGCTTTAAGAAAAACCGGATGGATGCCATCAGTTCCAATAGAGTTAGATTTAACACCTAGAACACTATCCATAACATCGTAGTCATTAACAGGCAAGAAGCAAAAATTAGTCAAAGATGAACCCTCATTGATCATATCTGTCAACTCATAGGTTTGGGTTTCAACACCTGACGAGTTCAAGGTAACAAATTTATTATTAAGCTCTTTACAATCGATAGAAATATTCTTGTTGCTTATTTGCTTGCCTACACCTATTTCCTTCAAATTCTTCCACAGTTTGTCTTTTGCTTATTAAATATATTAAATTAAATTTAAAAATCTAAAACAAAAAAGACATTTCTTGAGAAAAATTTGAAACAAGATAACAGTTTTATGTGGGTACCCTTTTGGTAAAATATATTTTTTGTATTAAAAGAAGCTAAGACCACTAATTTGTATGGGGACTACTGTTAGCTTTGGTCTTTAAAAAATGAAGAAAAAACGAATGCTTAAAGCTTTAAAATAAATCTTTTCAAAAAAATTGCATTAGCAACTATTAGGTCCGTTCGCGTACTTTCTGCACTAAAATTCGTAAAAAGAAATATTTTAAAGAGTGGAGGTAAAATTCTCTCACCAAAAAAAAAAAAACTAAAAAAAAGTAAGCGAACGGGAAAACGTGAGCGCTCTCTTTTACGAAAAACTACGAAATTTTTGAGTATGCAAACAGGATTTGGTTAAATTTCGTATTTTTTTAGTAAAATTGGACTGTTTTAGGAGGGTACGCGAACGGACCTATTATCTGAATAATATAATCTCGTTAAATTTTGTAGTATTTCAAAATACCCAAACATTTATTTTTTCAGCCGCTAAGATAGCCTATTGCCTTGAGTTTAAAATTACAGAATACGATATTTTTAAAGATATTTTAGATTTGGTTACGGGCTTACTAATGTCCAAACCTCCAAACCAGCCGACTCCGTCATTTCGGAAACAGGTTTGTAGGAGAACTGGATGATCTAGCACAGGTCTCAATGGCAAACATGAGAAAATTTATAGATAGCACAGGCTGGTTCGTTAACGAGCCAGTCTACGTTAATCGGCAAAATTGAGGAGCATCGATGCTAACTTTTACTTTTTACAGGAGATCACAATGGACCAGTAGGCCCCCGTGTACGCAACAGCTTCATGCTGTGCACACCCCTTATCACCTAACCTAACCTAACCTAATGTATTAGAATTGTTAGAACTTTCAGTATTTTGTAAAATAAAGGCTTAACATTTTAGACAACTAATTGTTACAGGATATAGCTATTCCAAAATGTCCAATTAGTAAAATACTAATTCTCTATCGTTAAAAATAAGGCATCTAAACAAGTCTAAGATTTGGCAGTTTGTGAAAAAACAACAAAGCCAAAACCAGACACAGACTTATTAATTGAAAATGTCAGAAGTCAGCTTTGAAAATTACGAAACTAAAAGTTGAAGTAACTTTGTAATATGAACTTTAGTTAAATGTTAAGAGATGCTTAAGTTGTTAAAAATCAGCAAAATCATCTTTTTAACTAAGTGACTTACTAAAATGGCCTAAAAATTTAAAAAATCGCTTAAAATTTTGCACCAATGATTCTACAAACAAAAAAATAAAAAGAGTACCAAAACCAGTTTAATTTTATAAAATCATTTCTCAACTAAATTTAATTTTTTCTCAAAAAAAAAAGTGTTGGCAATATTTAGCGTTCGTGTTAATTTGTGTATTATTCGGAGAAAGAATACATTTTTAAATTTTATACATTTTTCGAATTTATAATTTTGCAAGTAAACAATCACTAAGTCAAAATATTTAAAAAGGTTAACTGTTTGAAATTTCCTAAATCTCTTTTAAACAAAAATATTGAGTGCACGATATTTCTATCGCAAGTCTTTAAATTAAAAAAATAAGTAAACCTTAAATCTTCCTATTCAATTAAATATAACAGAACACCAAACATAAACATTTTATCTAAAACCAACTTTCTCCTTTATCTTTTCAGGTCTTCATAGGTCTACGCCGGAAAACCTAATAATCTTTTCATCACCCCTCAAGCGCTGATGCACACCCAGTCATACAATACCCGCCACCATCACAATACAGTCGTTGGAGTTGGAGTTGAAGTTGCAGTTGTTGCATAATATTCACCGTTGTAATCGCATTGGCAACTTCATCGGCAACGTCGTCGTCGTCGTCGTTGTTGTCGTTGTCGAAATAATCACGCAATGTTTCCACGACTGTCCGGGCCGGACATATTCTCAGGTGCCACCACAACAGTGCGTCCAGTTTTTCCCAATAGCCGGCTAGCATCATTAACCCACTCATCAGGCTCATCATCTGCAGCGGACAGTAATGGTGATGATGGCAGAGACTTCAGCAATAATGACTATGCCACACCGGGATCTGTAGCTCATGGTTCAGCGTCCGATGCGTCGTCGTCCACAATCCAAGACATCACCTCCGATAGCAGTAGTAGTTCAATTAGTAATTTCTTCCCCGATGACGAGGACTGGTGGTCGAATGCCATCGAAGAGGATACCTTCGATTCGCCGCTGGCCTTCGATGCCAGTGAAAATGGTCTGTGGAATGGACGTTTTGTACCACCGCCTCCGCGGCCGCCATTCTTGGATGAGAGTGTTTCGGCCGATGGTCTTACCACCTGTGATTTATGCACGTGGGCATGGCAAAGAAATGCCTACTTGGGGGATGGTTCGTTGGGTAAGTAACGTGTTTTTTGTTTATATTTTAAATGTTGGTTTTGTTTTGCCTCAAAACCTATTTGTCACGCATCCTTAGTTGTACAAGGAATCCCCCCTTCCTCTTTTCTTACACTCTTAACTCCAAAAACTTTTTAATTGCCAACGATTTTTCCAAACAAATTAAGCATCTGCCCACTTCTTTTTCATCGACATCGCCTTCGCCGCCGCCACCACCGTCGAGCCGCCCTCAACGAACGTTGTCGCGACCGCCACGTCGATGTTTCCACGACGAGCGAGGGCATCTCAGGAATAATTTATCGAATCGATATTAGATGTCGATTCATCATCCCACTCCTCTCGATGCATGGAAATAAATTATATTGGCGAAATAGCAACGAAGTTCTCCTAGCCTCGTCATCACCACCATTTAATGTGGTCATAGAGAAGGTACACACGATGGAAAGTCTTGAAATTCTGAAGAGGCTATGAGGCTGCGAGGATTGAAAAAAAGAAAATAAACACGAAAAAATAATAGGGAATGACTTTTAAGTAAACGCCCTCACTGTGGCCTGGGCTTGTGCTCGAGAAGAGTAAAAATATTACGTGCGGTGATGGTGAAGTAAATTGAATTCCATAGCTTCATCACCAATATTGAGTGTCTAATTGGAGAAAAAAGCAAAAAATATAAACAAGCATGTGTTTCTATAATTAAAATTCAATCGAAAGTGTAAATTTGAATATAAATGTATAGACATTGATGGTACAGTGAGAAATTCCAGGGCTTGCAACTTGCAAGTGATGTTTATAGGATTCTCAGAAGTGAGAGAAAATTTATTTTGATTCAACAGATGAGAATTGTAGTTGTTTTTTAAAAATTCCGATATGTTCGAAATTAGTGACATTAATTTCCCCCTTCCCCTCTGTCACAGCAAAAGTTTTGCGTTCATGTTTTGGCAAGGCTAATTAAGTCTTAAATTCACAAAATTGGTTACAAGAGTGTTTCCATATTTGACAACAAAAATTTTTTCGAAAAATTAACAGAGTTAATAAAAGAACAGACGATTTAATAACCATGTGAACAGACTGTTTTGAAATCAATGAAAAGTTACAGGTGTCTTTTTTTAGAGGTATAGGACTTTAAGTTAGCAAGACTATTTTAACTAATAAATAAATAAATTAGGTGGCACAAAAGTCGGTTGAGAAGTAGTGTGTGTGCGAGTACTATTGTCAGGAATGGAGGGGACCTACAGTTTTAAGCCGAATCCGAACGGCTAATTTGAGAAAGCACTTTTCTTGACAAGAATTACTCTTGGAGAATTTAGATGGCACAGGCATGGATCGAACTCAAGACCTCTGGCATGACAGTCCAACGCACTAACAATCACGCCACGGGTACTACACACTATTATAACTAGCTGCCATTTTATCATCTGTCAAGTGAAATATTTGGTAACAGAAAATGTACGTTTCGGACCCGTGAATAGGCCTTCAAAATCGTGCGATTTAACTCCGTTTGATTTGTTTCTGTTAAGATATTTGAAGTCTATAGTCTAATCCAATAAGCCTGAAACGATTGACCACAACTTTTACCGCCTTATTGCCGATATTCGGCTACAAATATGGTAAAAAACTCATTGAAAAATGAACCTCCCGATTAGACTACGTCTGAGCGAGCTGTGGTTGCTCGATAGAATAAAACAATTTGTATGTCAATTAAAAAAAAAAAATATATCTTCGAAGTTATATACCTCTAAAAAAAACCACCTATTAACTCCATAAAAACTTGCAAACTCCGGTTATCAAAAGCCTCTTAAACAACTTCAAACAAGCTGTAATAAATTTTGATTCAATTAATCAATCCTTCGTATTTTTTCTTGAACACATTCCGAGCTCATTAGTCCAAACTATTAGAAGTTTTATCTATAGCCATTAATGTTCTAGTCTTTAAATAAAACTCCTTATTTGGAAGGTTCTTCTGGTTCCTCAAGATGTTATATTAAATTTGAAAAATAGCCCAATAAAATGACAAACTACATCCCTGACAAGGTGTTCTCACCCACTGCCCAGCTGTCGCAACATAACATTAAACATCTATGACATTGCGCTAACCAGTAGTAGTCAAGTCGAGAGAGAGACAACTCGTCGAGCCTCATTAACAAGCAACTAGAAGTTGCAAATTCCTGACTATAACAACCACGCATCCTCAAAATCGTCGTACGAGTGTCGAGTAGGCATATCCAACTTCTATAAAGAAACACACATAACACTTGACGACATTCATAGGTAGTATTTGCTTGGCATTCGGCCCAAAGGAATATTTTCTTTCTATCGCCATCAACGCCACCGCTCCACCACCTTAACGATGAGGATGACACTGCTGCTGCGCCTCGCCGCCGACCGCTCTGTAAGTTTAAGAATTTTAATTTCATCCTTAATGAGGCGAGCGCCGATCTTGAATTCCTGCGTCACTCATCTTCACTCTCCGTCTAGTTTCAGTCACAGTTGGTCACATCATCCAGAGCTCAGAACTCTGACTCGACTGACTCTGTACAACTATTTACTTAGTGAATCATTTGGCACCCAGACATCATCTTGTTATATAGAGAAGACAGGGAAGGCCACAATCTACATAGCTTGCGATCCCAGACATGACACAACATCGGTGCATTGATCCAGCAACCCGCACAGCACGGTTTTGTGGTGTTTTGATCTTAAAATGTCAAAGAGTTTAATCCAGGAAGGATCACTCCTCTACACAAAATGTTTACATTCTTTTCTTTTTTTTTCTGTAAAACTTTGCGGTGGGGCGGTTTGAGAAATAAAAAATAAACAAATTATTTTATCGGCATTAAACGTTTGATCTGCCAAAGCAGTTTTTCAATCCTTTGATCTTCAGGGATGTCTTTTAAATTTTCTTGAACTAAAAACAAAATAAATTAAAAACCAAAGCTATCGAACGGGGGAATTATGCTATTGGAACCTTACTACATTGATACTCCTACTAAATTTTATGAACGGGAAGCTAATGAATTTATTGAAGATACTTTTTTCTCTAGATTGTGGTATGGAAACGATCAACTCTGAAACGAAGATGCAACGTAAAGGGTGTTTCAGAAATATATAAACAAATTTTTACTCATTGTTGCAGAAGATAAGAAAAAATTTCACATTTCAAAAAATGGAGCGCAATAAATTTAAAATGGAGGATGAAAACAATCCTGAAATTTTGAATACAAACAATCCAGAATCTCGAACACTCAAAATCCAGAAAACCAAGAATCCCGAAAACTCATGATTTTAGATTTTCGGGGTTTTGGGTTTTCGGGATTTTGACCTCAATCCGTTTAAAATTACTTATTCTTTGTATATTTTATAAAAACCTGAAGTTGGCAAACTTTTGAAGTAAGGATCTTATAAGTAAAAAGAGCATTTTTAAATATCTTCTATACTCACGATTCGGTACAAACTCTAAGGTTATAAAACTTTGGAAAATTTGTTCACTTCTTGTTATTTCAAGTTTAATAAAGGTTGGTTATCGTGCATAAAGCTTTAATCGGATTTTTTGACTTCTTCGAAAATTGGGAACATGAATCGAATATCGAAAATAAGCAATGAAATTTATTGCTTTCGGTTATTTAGTTTCTAGAAAAGAAAACATAGGATCTTTTTGCAATAGATCAAAAATCTTAGCTTGTAAGGAAAAAGCAATACAAAAATATTAGAGCTGCCAAATTTATTCGATGGAGGAAATTCCGAGGGAAATTCTACTAACGTACTCGTAAGTCGCAGAAATAAGTTTTTAACTGCCAGACGAACAATGAGACTGATCAAGAAAATAAAGCATGTTGTTCGAAACAAAAATTAAATAAAAAGTTTCCAAAAGAGTTTGTTGTCCTAAATTCGAAATTGACCTTTTAATTTCTCCATCAGGTCAAATTTTTGAAATATACCTCCTTAAAAATGTTTAATCAATAATACTGTGTCTTTAAGTTAAGGTAAACAAGACATAGCTCCTAACAACGGGTTCTATGATGATTCTGCAAAGTACAATCATTACCTTCTAGATAAAGTTTTAATATTTTTAATATCTCACTTCGTTTCGAGGAAAGTCTCATAAATCATAAATCTTCAGTTGTCTCTGTAGAAATGAAGTTTTGAAAATCCCTAAATCTTTTGCTTTCACGATTTTGAAAAAATAAGTTAACTTTTGATGCGAATTGCGATTCTGAACTTCGGTCTTTAGAAAATACACGTTTTTGACGTAATTTTTAAATGTTTTTCAATATATATTTGTATTTCAACATTTTTTAATATTTTTGTTCTCAAAACAAAAATTACTTCTGACCCGTTTTTTACTTTTACAGTGTATTTTAATGAGGATTTTTCAAAAATTTAATAAAATACTAAAAATATTTTAGTTGATATTGGAGATGGAATTATAGTTGATTTAGAAAACCATCCAATATTTTTTTTTTGAACAAAAATGAACTCCTTCGAAGAACCTGATGCAATGTTTTTCTCGAATTTTAAACATTTAATATCTCAAGAACCTAACGCTACTGAGTGATTTTGAAGCCGAATTGTGACTTCAGCCATCAAAGGTCTTTAGGAAAAATCTTATTTGGCTTTCAGTTAAACAATTTTGCTGTCCATTGAATTAATTAAAATTCTGTATTTTCCAAAATTGCAGGTATGATCAAAAAAGTAAATACTCGTATCAGTTAAGACTTAGCTAACTTCTACTAAAAGAAACAACTTTCATTTTGCTGTATCAAAACCTCTGTAGAGATAGATCAATTTACTCAACTGCGATTCGGAATACCCTGTGAATGTGTTTTGAATTTGGAAAACGATTAGAGAGGGTGATTTTTATAATTATTTGTCCATCCGTCAGAATCAACGATCTATATCTATATAGGCTCGTACGACCTCATTATGTGGGTGTGCAATGTGCGCATTGCAAAATCTAAAAACAAGGCGAAAAAACAAACAAAAATTCTTACATTACAAAATAATAAAATTCAAATAAAACAAAAGATTGTTCAAAGCATCATCCTGAGCCTGACGACTGAACTCAGCATTATCATCAGAACAGAAAACAACGTCTTGCATTGTTTAGAAATCGATGAGGATAAAGAACTTCCCTATAACGTAACGCAACGTTGGTGGTCGCTTCCAAAGTCCACACGCTTTGCACAGCAAAAGATTACGTTTCATTTTCATCTTCGATGATGGTTGACTATAGGGGAGGTAGAGGGGGTGGATCATGGATATGGGTATCTCCTACATATACATATATACGACTTATAGGTATACAAAAATAATGCGAGTGCGGTGCAAGATGGATGCTTGCGCGTTTTTAATCTTTTGTTTACTCAAGATATCGGGAAGGAGGCTGATAGAACTAAAGTTGGAACTGAACTCAAATGACTCGATTTTGTGTGGTTTAGAGGCAGAGAGGCAAGCATCAGGCACACATGATGCAACTATATTTATTCTCTAATTTGGAGGTGTGAAGAAAATCACTTCCGTGTCGACTAACAAACGACAACGATGCAGACGCGAACGCAACGACCGACTACGCGACGATCATGGCAGCGTTGATGATGATGATGATGACTATGAAGACGATGAGTCTCGTCTAATGCGATATAGTCTAGCAAGCATATAGTCTGTGTAGCATCATCTCTCTGATGCTATATGCGCTGCTTTTCGGTTTGGGAACTCCTTTGGCGGTATTTTGTGTAATTTATGAAGGAATAACTAATTTTCTTAAAAATACAACCAAAACAAAAATCCATAAGGTGTAACCTATAACTACAAATTAGTTTAGGGTCGGTTGCTTTTAGAATGCTAATGATGGCGACATTTTCAAGGTGCGCATCATAATATCAGCATCAAGCATCGGCATCAGTTTGCTTGGATCTTGCGCTGGCTGGTTGCAGATATACATACGCTCGGATGTGGATTTGTCTTTTGTTATTTTTTTTTATTTTTTTTTTTTTTCAAAAACAATCTTTGTAAGCTGAGATAATAATTAAGGTGAAAGGCAGTGTGGCAATATGGCGACGGAACTATTTTAGATTTATTACCAATTTACCTACAAAAACCTAACCTCTGTTTATAGATACTTTTACATAGATACTTTTACTGTAGGCATCATGTGGGAAAAATTAATGAATAAATGTGACTGCCATTGTCGCGTCGCATTAAAGAATACAGACAAGGTGCCGCTTTAGGGTTGGCCGTTTGTGCCACACCATATAATTATAATTTTATGAATTTATGAAAATTATGAAATATTGAAATGTTATAGTGCCAGCAAGGCGGATTTTTGGGTGGAAAATTATAATGAAAACATATTTTTAACAGGTATTTTAACTAAGCCACATTCAGAAAGCTGAAAAATTTGGATAAATAAAAACATCTTTGATTATCAAAATAATCGAAGACCAGCAATGGAACGCTTATTTTATTCTGAAATTATTGGAACAAAAGTTCTTCAGCTCACTCAACATTTTTAATTTATTCATCTAAGAGACTAGGTCGAAGTTTACTTTGGAATAAATAGCTGCATATGAAAGTTTAGATGGTTGTTGTCTATGGTTTGACAGCTGAGAATTTCAAAATCTGTTGACATTTCTGTTTAATAAGGTTTGTTAATTAATGAATCGCTTATCGCCATTACAACACTTTCAAATTGATACAAATTTACTTTGAATAAAATAAATCTGTTTGCGAAGTTCATAGTGCACTTTGTCCGATCAATTGTGTTTTTTGATAAAGTTGATTTCTGGTCACATGGCTTCGTAAATAAACAACATTTCTGTCTTGTATTATTTTTTAAAGTTCTTAAGTTTAAAAAAAAACCAGCCAATAAACGTAATTTTTCAAATATTTATTTATTTATTATCATCTATCGAGTACAAATCTCTCTTAGACTAAACCATATTTACAAATTTGTATTTACAAAAATTTTGATTTACTTTACATTTCAAATAAATAATCAGAGAAATTAAACTTACATAATACAAATAATCTATGACACTAAACTCAAAACAGTAGTTTTAAAAACATCTCTGCTTAAAGACAAGTCAATATTTTGATAAATTGAATTAAACTCAGAGCTGGATCGTGAAATTGGATCGAATCTACCGTAGTTTGTAAAAGAACGGGGAACAAAAAAGAGTGTCTGCCTCATCCTCAACTGCCTTGAGGGAGCATACAAAGAAAAAAGAGAAAGAAGTTTTGGACAATCAATACGATTACAGAGAGTATCTCTAGCAAGCATTATTAAATAATACCTTCTTCTAGCTTCAAGAGACTTTAAGTCAATTAACAAGCATCTATCACTATACCTAAGCAAGATATTGTCAACCCAATTAAGTTTTCGCAACGCATACCTTAAGGATTTTTTCTGAACAGATTCAATACGATTTATACCCATCCTATACAATGGACACCATATACAACATGCATACTCTAGGACTGATCTTATAAGTGAGATGTACAAAGATTTAATCGTGTACGGATCCGAAAACTGTTTCGAGCTACGAATTATGAATCCAAGTAATTTATTTGCTTTAGAAATTACATAGTTCAAGTGCAAATCAAAGGATAATTTCGAATCGAAATAACGCCTAAGTCTTTTTGGCTATGCATGATTAATAACATTAGGCGACCTTGTAAATGTAATGCTTTTACATTTAGCTATATTCAAGAACAGACGATTTTCACTACACCAAGCTGATACTTCATCTAAATCATATTGAAGTCTATGGCAATCCAGTTCACACTTAATTTTCTTAAAAAGCTTAAGATCATCTGCAAATAGCAAACAGTCAGAATTCCGAATTCTAGGTGGTAGATCATTGATAAATAGTATGAAGAGGAGAGGTCCTAAATGGCTGCCCTGAGGAACGCCTGAATGATTAAGAATCTCCTTTGATACCACTGTTCCAATTTTTACATTTTGCTTGCGATTAGTCAGGTAATTTTCAAACCACTTAAGAAGGCTAGAGTGAAAACCTAAGCATTTCAATTTCATTAGCAGAATATCATGTTGAACTCTATCGAATGCTTTAGAGAAGTCTGTATAAATAGCATCAACCTGGTTTCCACGTTCAATACCTTTAATACAGAAATTCGCAAACAAGGCTAGATTTGTTACCGTCGATCTACCACTAACGAAACCATGTTGATCTACGGATATACTCGAGCTAACGTCGTCATAAATGCATTTTTTCACAATCGCTTCAAAACTTTCGGTATTAATTTCAGTTTTGTAATGGGTCTGTAATTAATAACCTCTTGTTTTGAGCCTGATTTATATATTGGACTTATGATCAAAAGTTTCCACTCATCCAAAGAGTCAGCAGTAGAAAGTGATAAGTTGAAAAGTTTAGTAAGTGGAAGCAAGACTATGAGCACACATTTTAAGTAAAGCTGAACAAAATTTATCAGGGGTAAGCTTAAAATCAGATTTCAAGGATGAAAGCTGAAGTAAAACCTGATCCACTGACAAACTTAAGCTTCCTAAATTAGTGATCGTTTCACAACATTGAATTTCATGTGAAGCCGTAAGAGAATCAAGAACATAGTTAGATTGGAAATAAGACGCAAACATATCGCATACAACGTCCTCATCATTTGACGATTGATTAAGGTAATTCATACTTGCTGGAATACCATATGACTTACGTTTAGAATTGACGAACTTCCAAAAAGGCGCGAGAGTCATTTTTTATATTACTCTCAATAGAGCGCATATAGCTATTATATACAGACCTTTTTACAGAATCATATTTATTTCTAAATCGTATATACCGAAGTCGTAAGCTAGGATCTTTTCTGTAATTTGTATACACTTTGGAAAGTTTGCTTTTAAGATTACATAATCTATTATTAAACCAAACAGGCTTATTCCTATGCTTTCTCTCCTTTAATGGAACAAACAAATTATATGCTTCCTCAACCTTAGCAATAAAAGAATCGTAACACTCCTTTAAGTCATGAGAGAAAAGAACTTCGTCCCAATCTATCGCGTTAAAGAAATAGTTCATACCATTATAATTACTAGCTTTACTGAAATCGCGAACTGAGTTCAACTCACGCTTATCAAAATTTAACTTATCAAAATTCAAGATCTTTAAATCCAATTGCAAAGCATAATGATGAATACTATTTTTAAAAATAGGAGCTTTTCTGACTTAACTAAATTGGCTTCTAGTTCAGTGTTAATAAAGACTAAGTCTAGGATTCGACCTAACAAGTTTACAACATAATTAAGTTGGTTAAAATTAAAGGATAGCATAAACTCGACTTAAGTTCATTTGAGACATTCAAAGGAAGTAAACATTGATCTGTTTCAGAGTAAATCCATTTTATATGAGGAAGATTAAAATCCCCCAAAATAACAATATTAGAATTAGGCTTTAACAAACTAAAAACATTACGAATATTGTCAATATGCATCTGATAAATACTTACATTCGAATCAGGTGGAATGTATGATATAATAAAATAAATGCAATTTAAGCAGAATGGCAAAGTTACTTCAACACATAATTGTTCTACAGCTTTGAATTCAAGAGGAACTTCTCTACATACTAAATTAGATCTTAAAGCTAATAACACACCACCACCTCTGCGCAATCCAGTATCTGCAAACGATCTATCTCTTCTGAACACATTAAAATCTTCAGACCGACAAAGTTCAGCAGAAAGTACATCATCAGACAACCATGTCTCAGTCAAAGCAATAGCATGATAAGAGCAGCAGGACACAGCGAGATAGAAGTCAGTTGTCTTAGACCGCATACCACCAACATTTTGGTAATAAACAGAAAGCATATCAGCAGCAGTTCGCAGAGCAGGAGAACAATTTGAACTATCTATGAGTTCACATTCCCCTCCGGTGAGACGTAGTTTTTTGGAATGTACCGAAAATTATGAACGTAAACACCAGCTGGCCAACAGCTCGAATCAAATGCAGCATCATAAAGCTCAGCAGGAACACCAATTTTAAAATTAACATGTTCAATAAGACGTTCATCTGTCCCTTTCTTCATCAATTTAAAACATTCGAATTTAGCGGGGGGAGCATTAAGGTTAGTAGCGATTAAATTTGTAATTGATTGGGCTGATGTCGAAGGTTTGAACTTAGATAAATGCAACCATTTTTTGTTCTGGATAACCTCAATTTCGTCCGTAGCAATATTGACATTACTTACAATGACACTTTTATGTTTACGTTTTTTGTTTTGATCATTAACTTCTTCCCAATTCTCGTTGCTCTCTTCACGCACAATAGCTTGATTCCTATGCGCAACAGCTATATCTATAACAGCTATATTTCCAAACCTCAAAGTACGAAGACTTAGCAGATGGATATTAGGTACCCTAGTACCTTCTACCACATCATCAACGTAATTTCCCTTTTGTTTTTGTAGTCATAGAAAATCCCTTACTCATTTCCCTATCAACTTGTGGACATTTTTTCTCTTATAAAACTGTTATTATCTTTATTCGTGATTTCTACAAATTCTCAAAAACTTGTGAAGCCCGTTTATTTATTTATCCACAAAAGTATTGCATGCAAACTATTTTCTCTACGAGTATATTTGCAACTCCAAAGTTACTTTTTTTACAGACCAAAACAACGACGCAGAGCCAAGTCACTGACCTAACCCTGGATATAACTAATTAGGCCCAGCCCTGTCATTAGTATTACTTTATTTGCCAAAACAAAAACCAAACCAGATACATAATTCAACATGCAATTTCAAAACTAATAATATCCCTTCCAACTTTTTCCATAAGTTCCCAAGTGCCTGCCACGCAATAAAAATCCTGGAAATCGAAATCGCTTTTTAAATGGTCCCCAGTCCTCAGTTATTATAGTCTGAGTCTTGTTGCCTGTTCTTGTTGTGTGGCGTATGGGTTAGATTAGGCTAGGTTTAGGTATAGGGTATACATAGGTAAGGAATGGCATTATGGGGCAGTTGTGGTGTTTCGTTGTGGTTCTTAGATCCTAATTGCCTGAAGAATAAATCCTATACGAGTATAGCCAACCACAACAACAATGGGCTGACCAAAGCGGTCCAATAAAAAGTCTAAAAAAGAAACGCCATCAAAAAGCAAAAAAAGAAAACAGAACTTACCACAACCATTAATTTCGATTCAAATGTTAGAAAACCTGCGTTAACACCACATGCCGCGCTAGCCACACAGTATCCCACCGCCTCGCCACCACCACCGCCGCGTCGGTCGTCGCGTCGCGCCTTGCTTGATTTCGTGCCGTATGTGTGTCTGAGTTCTGTTCTGTTGTACAATTCAAAACAAATTTTCATTTCGATAATTGGCAATGGCAGCAGCAGCAGCAGCGGTGGTGGCGCTTTAGTCTCGCTGCCGATCACGATGCCCTGATATGATTACCCTATGTGGCGGCCGCCTCTGCGGCCTTAATGTCTTAATTTCGCCGCGCAATGGGCATATAAAAAAAATACAAAACTTGGAATGCAAAACGACATAAAAATGAAATACAAGGCAAAAAAAAGGACTACAAATTGCCCTTTAAAAAATAAAACGAGGGGGGAGAGTATAGGGCTATGGCTAAAAAGAACGAGTCTGCCCAAGTTAACTTTTCTTTTTTTTATTTCCTGTGAAGCCTAAAGGCAGCTTTTTCGCATTTCGCCGCTGCGCTGCTGTGAGCTGTGCATTTCGGAGTGAAACGTTTAATTTAAACGCAATTAGCTTGTGTGTGTCAATTAATCACGAGTTCGCGGCAACAACAACAAAAACAACAACAACAGCAACTTGGTGGTGATATGATACCGGTTGGCGGTCTCTGACTGATGTGGGATCAGGTATAGAAGCAGCAGCACGAAACGTGAAACACGAAGAAGATTACGCGCTGTGCTCCTCGCAATCGAAGTTGAAGTCGAAGTCCTTCGTTCGGGGCCATTATAACGTACAGTTGCCATCATCAGCAGTGTTTTTGGAGCGATAAAAAAGGAAGTAGTAGAAA
Source organism: Eupeodes latifasciatus (assembly GCA_920104205.1). Lineage (NCBI taxonomy): Eukaryota > Metazoa > Arthropoda > Insecta > Diptera > Syrphidae > Eupeodes > Eupeodes latifasciatus. The sequence continues at coordinate 186,408,044 of OV049926.1, read as the reverse complement.
AAGATGGCCGGACATTGTGGCAAGGATGAAGGAGCGGCGCGGCGCGGAGCGGCGCGGCGTCAACAGCGGTGGGGAGTTGTTCTGAGGCTCATATAACGTGTGTATGCAGATGTCAGTCAGTCACTCGCGCAACTCAATCGAAACTCAAAACTCATTCTTGTCAATGAGTGCTGTGAGCTGTCATTCGGTGGATTTAACGTCAGCTTTGACGAAGTATTCCAGATCACTGCAGTTGTTGGGACCGGTCAACCGTCAAGATTCATGAGATGTGGTGTGGCGGCGAGCGGCGCGGCGGTCGAAATTCTGTCTCGATTCCGAATGAAGATGACTATAATGGCGATGGCCATGATTATTATCTTGACGTTATGTGCAACTCGTTTTTCATTTTTTCTTCCTTCTCCTTAAATTGCTATAAATTACCCCTTTCCCCCCTGAAACTTCGTCTTTTTTAGGTTTTGTTATGGTAGAGAAGATTAGGTTGTTGCTTTTCGTATATATGTATGTAATGTATAGTTGCGTTAGCGTCTTCTCATTTTGAAAGGTGCTCATTAGATACAAGAGTTTAATGGGGATTTTTCGCGCTCTCGCTTGTTGCTTGCGAGTGAACTCATTATCCTTGCACGCATGCATCCACTTAAGCTGAGCTTGTTATGAGTTATTAGCTTCCAAGTGATTGGTTAAATTTATAATTTTATTTTTGTTTTTGAAAAATCGAGGTCATGTATTGCAATTATGAAGGCAACTTTATTCGAAGAAGGCTTAAATAAGGAAACGTTTTTTTTTTTTTATTTAATAAGTAGAACCGTTACGTTAATATAAGGTTGATGTGTTAAGTTTTGAGCTTAAAGTGCTAAATGTGTATTTTTAACACTTTCAACTACGTGTCTCATCTCTTTAAAAATGAGGACATATAGAAGAGATTTCATATCATGTTTTAAAGAAGAAGGCTTTAAGGTTGATTATTATAAAATTCATTTAATTTAAACATTTCCGCAGAAGAAGATTATTAAAAAAATCAATTTAACTCAAAAAAATTCACACAAATTCGATTGAAATCGTGCTTAAGTTAATAAATCTTTAAGTTGCACGTTACAGCAATCAGGAAGGAAAAAAACATTTCTCAGGTTTCAAATTTTGCTGGATAAGGGGTACTTCGACATTTTTGAATATGTCAGCAGTCCTTTAAAATAAACAGTTGACTTAACTCGAAAACCCACCGAAGTTTTAACATTTTGTGTATATTGCAGTCTATCAGAGGACCCCCGTTTTTTTATTTATAAATAAATAATTAATCGATTCTAAAAAAAAGAAGATCCTCTAAACTGCACCAACTATAGAGGAATCAGTCCACTTAACATCGCCTACAAAATCTTCTCTGCCATAATATGTGAACGTCTAAAGCCCATCGTCAACAACCTGATAGAACACCAAATCGACACCCACCATCTTTTCATCGATTTCAAGGCCGCATATGACAGTATCTACACGGACGAGCTGTATAGAGCCATGTCTAGTTTTGGCATCCCTGCCAAACTCGTCCATTTGTGCAGGGTGGACCATGGAGAATTCACGCTGCTCCATAATCGTTGCAAACAACTTAACAGAACCTTTCGATGTCAAAAAAAATTTTAGACAAGGTAATGCGCTGTCATGCGATTTTTTTAACATCGTACTTGAAAGAATAGTGCAGAGCTGTCACGTCAACACTAGGGGCACTATCTTTCAAAAGTCTGTCCAATTACTAGCATATGCTGATGATATTGACGTAATCAGAAGAATTTAGCGTGATGTCAATGGGGCTTTTGTGAGTATTGAGGCAGAGAGGGCAAAAATGGGTTTAACGGTTAATGAGGGCAAAACAAAGTACATGCTGTCGTCAAGAAAGAACTTACAACCCCGACGTCTTGGTCAAAACGTCACCATCGACAGACGTAACTTTGAGGTAGTCAAGGACTTCGTCTACCTAGGCTCCGCTGCAAACGCAGAAAACAACATTAGCGCTGAGATCAAACGAAGAATAACTCTTGCTAACCGCTGTTTCTTTGGGCTAAGAAAGCAATTGAGTAGCAAAGTCCCTTCTCGAGGGACCAAAGTGTCGCAATATAAGATCCTCATCATCCCCGTCCTGCTATACGGTGCAGAAGCATGGACTATGACAAAATCGGATGAAAGCACCTTGTGTCGTTTCGAGAGAAAAGTTCTTCGTGCGATCTACGGTCCCGATAGGCATAGAAGGGGAGTGGAGGAGAAGATGGAACGACGAGCTGTACGGGCTGTACAGCGACCGCCCCGGAAAGTCATCGAATCCACACCCACAGGACAGCGCAGTAGAGGAAGACCGCGGATCAGGTGGCGCGCACAAGTGGAAAGTGAACTCACCAACTTGGAGCGCGTAACTGGAGACATCTAGCTAGGGACCGAGCTAGATGAAGAAGTTTGTTGGGTGAGGCCCTAGTTCACACAGGACTGTAGCGCCACCTTAAGAAAGTAAGTAAGATGCACTTCTATAATAAAGGTTTTTTTGCACTTACGAGTATGTACCTTAAAAATCGATGAAGAAAAATTTTACGTATTCGCCCGAGTGTATCAATGCCTACCGTCCTTATCGCTATTTTAACATTTTTTTTTTTATTTTAACTCCTGAATTCATTTACTTCTCAATGAAGGTTTTTGTAGTCTTATTACACTGCTTCCTTAACTTCCTATTGGAATTTTTTGCAATCCGTCAAATTTTATCTACACTAATATTATAAAGAGGAAAGATTTGTATTTTTGTATGTAACGAATAAACTCAAAAAGTACTGGACCGATTTTAATAATTCTTTTTTCATTAGAAAGCTACATTATCACTGAGTAACATAGGCTATATTTAGTACTAGGTTACTATAGAAATTTTTAGAAATTCCTATTAAAATAAACCGAAGGTGTAAAAAAATTAGCCATAAAATGTCTTTCATCGTATACGCTGCGAAGAGTATTATTGATGGGACAAAAAAATGTTTGACAATATTATAGAACATAAATGAGATAAACAAAATTATTATTGAAAAAGTACTAGGTGATTTTAAATGTTACAAATCTGTTGACACCGTGTGCAACATCAAAGATACAGTGCACTACCCACAGGAATTTTTAAATTCCCTCAATCCTGCTGACTTGCCACCTCATGAACTAAAATTAAAAAGAGGCTGGGATGCGACCCACACTGAAAACTTCCCATCCCGTCTGTCGATTTGTCTTGCTTCAAAGTTTGTAGGTTTTCGTGTTGGGTTAAAAAAGTTGTCAGTTGAATTATTCTTAAAAATTTTAAAATTACCAACAATATTTTTCATATAAAGAAATAGTTTAGTTTGAAAATCTAGTTTTGTTAAATAGATTTTTAGTGAAAAACAAATTTTTAATTTTTATTTTTATTTTAATAGCATTTCTTAAATTTTTACTAATTAGATGAATTAAATTAATTTGAGAGATATCAAGAACCGAACATCAATTTTTACCAAATTTGCGTACTATTTCTTGGAGATTTTATTTTTTTTGTGAAAAAATGAACTGTTGGATTTTTATAAAAAAACAATGAATATCGAAAACAATATTTTCTGTGAAATAAAAAAAGTTTGAAGACAATATTTTTAATTTTTGAAAAGCTATTTGAGTCGAAAGTAAATTTTTACCAAGTTTTAGCATTGTTTTTTTGTTAGGTTTTTATTTTTTGTAAAAAAACTGTCAATTAGATTTTCATCAAAGTTTTACTGAATGTTGAAAACAATTTTTTTTTAAAGATAAAAGCCAATATCTCAAAGTTTTGAAAAGATATTTGCGTCGAAAATCAATTTTTACCAACTTTTGTTAAACTTTTTGTTTAGGTTTTTATTGTTTGTAAAAAAAACTGTCAATTCTATTTTTCTCAAAATTTTTCCGAATATTGAAAACAATAATTCTTATAAGTTAAAATTCGTTGGAAGCCAGAATCTCAAAATTTTTGAAAAGATATTTGAGGCGAAAATCAATTTTTACCAACTTTTGTTAAATTTTCTTTTAAGATTTTATTTTTTGTAAGAAAACTATCAATTCGATTTTTTTTCAAAATTTTACTGAATGTTGACAACAATATTTTTTGAAAGATAAAAGTAGTTTTAAGCCAATATCTCAAAGTTTTGAAAAGATATTTGAGTCGAAATTCAATTTTTACCAACTTTGAGTAATGTTTTTTTTAGGTTTTTATATTTTATAAAAAAACTATCAATTCGATTTTTCTCAAAATTTTACCAGATGTCAAAAACATTATTCTTCGTTGCACAAAATTGTTTTGGAGATAAAATCATTTTGTATTCGTAAAATTTTCGAGGTGACAAATTTTTTTTTTCAGTTTTTTTGATTTATAAAAAAAACTGTTAACTGGATTTTTTTCAAAAAATATACTTGTTTGGTATCACGTTACAATATATTATATAAAATTTAATTCAAGTCTCTAGCATTTTTGGTTCGTAAGATATTAAGGGTTAACCAAAATTTTCACCTTTTTTTTAAACTGCTATGGTAAAAAACCACCCACGCAATTTTCTTGAGAGCCCTTTCTGCATCTTTCTGCCTTATTATCTGTATAACAACATTTATTTGAAGTCGATACCTCTTCTGGTTCTTGAGCTATGGACAACGAAAAAAACGTCGCGAACTTACGTACACACGCACGCACAGACATCTTTCTAAAAATCTTTTATTTCGACTCTAGGGACCTTGAAACGTCGAGAAATGTCAAAATTTTCAATTTGACAAATCGGTCCCATTACAATAACTTCCTATGGGAAGTTAAAAATAGGTACGCCTGTTGTGCTTTTAAGAAATTTAAGCCCTCCCAATATGTGTAATGGTACAAGACTATCGATCAAAAAATTAAGAGATAATGTGATTGTAGCAATTATCAATACGGGTCCCGCGGCCGGTCAGTTCGCACATGTTCCGCGGATCCCGATGATAACAACTGATTTTCCCGTATCTTTTAAAAGGTTACTTACAATTCCCTTTAAAAATATCCTATGCCCTAACAATAAATTAATCCCAGGGACAAACTTTTTCCATAGTTGGTATCGATTTAAGGAAAGAGTGCTTTTCCCACAGGCAATTGTATGTGGCACTTTCTTGAGCAGAATCTCCTGAAAATCAATACGTTTTGTCGCCACCTACAAATACCACAGCCAACGTAGTGTACAGGGAGGCTTTAAGATAAGCATACAATTTTTTACTAATTTAGTGATTCATAGTCGTTTTAATTAGCATGCTTATAACTTAAATATCTGTACCTATTTATGTCTACCAGTGCGAAGCCGGGACGCGCCGCTAGTAATTAATAATTATAAGACTTATTGACGTTTTAAGGTCCCTAGAATCTAAATCCATGGTTTTTAAAGAGATTTTTGAGTGGGTACGTACATTTTGTACAATTGTTAGTTCTTACGGTCATATGTTCGAAAAAGTAAAGATATCAAAACCTGCTTGAACGCAAATTATTATTTTTGACATCTCGTGTAGTTTTAAGGCAAATTTAATTAACAGCTTTGTTGAAAAGAATATTGCGGAGAATTGGTTTTCGACGACGAATATCTTAAGGAGAAATAAAGGTATTGATTTCAAACTTATTTCATTGTATACACAAAAATTATTGATAACTTTTGGTTAAGTTAAAAACAAAAGAATTGAGAGTTTTTTGTATTAAAAATTAAATAACTTACTACCTTTAATATGACTATAAATCGGTGTAACGGCCACGAATAGCTCAGAAAAAACAGCTTAAGCTTTTATTTTATCACATACTTGGCGAAGTTTCTTAAATACAAATTTGGCTTAATTCAACAAAAACAATTATTTCAAATGACATCAATGATTTTGAGAAAATTATATATCATTCTCTAATACTTAAATTATCGTATAGCTTTGAAGTTTGGAAGGTATTTTTTATTTAGTTGAACCAAATATTTATTTAGAAATATTGGTGGATCATTTTTAAGTTTAAAACATTTTACTTCCATGCTTATTAAGATTATTATTTGTTTTCCTTCTGGCAACGCTCTTTACAATACCTTAATTAGAAACCTCTTATCTTCATCTGAGCTCAAGAATTGTCAACGCCAAAGAGTCAAACAACGAACGCAATTCATAAAAGTAGCACTTGAATGAAGTCTATATTTGTCGACTTAAGTATTTATAAACATTAAAAAAATTTGCATGAATCACCTTTCTTTAAAGGTTTAAAAATACATGTATTTTGAAGGTAAACAAACTGGCAGCTGCTACTGTGTCACACTAATCCATTCCGAGAATGGAAGCATATCATTGACACTATCTAGACTTTTCAGATTCTTATCTATACTCGTATATTTATAAAATTGAATAGAATAGAACTATATTTTTTAATTAAAAACCAAACCTAGAATTAACACCGGAAAAAACACTCATTACACTGCCCTGCCTCTTTCTGTATTTCTGGTATAGCTTGAGTTTGAAGAAAATCTTAGGTTCTTGTTGACCCAAATTGTCCACACTTATTCTTGTTATGTTCTCGCAAATCATTTCAAAACCATGTAATTATTTTTATTTTATATCCAGTTTTACAAAAGCGTTTTTATTTTTGTATTCTATTCCTTCAAAATTAACTCGCAGACGCACATAAAACACCTTTACAATAATGCAATCCACCCAACCTAACTATAGATACCCTCCATCCCTCTCTTCAATAACAGCAAACAGTCGTAGTCGTCGTCGACGTCGTCCTAATGCCATATAAAAATGGGTTCAGGTTCAGAAACAGAATAACATCTAACATGTGATTACCTTTGCAGTTCACAGCAGTCCGCATAAACCCGATGCTCATTCAGAATGATTAATGGGAGCAAAAACATATAAATACATAGATAGATAGATAGATAAGCTTAAGCTATACCTAGCTCCAGCTTCAGCTCCAGCTGCTTGCACTGCACTGCGCGGTTGATGCGAACGCCAATGCCAATGTGAATGCGAATGTGAATGTGAATGCATCCAATTTACGTATCAAATGATGTGTTATTAATATTTCTGCAGAGATATTATGTTCAAAAAGACCCATTGGACGATTGGATTGGATGGGACGTGTTGTAAGACTCTTTCCATATAACTGGACCTGATTTTCACGCTCCACCAAACGCATCAGGCAAAGTCTCTCTCTCACGACGACCGACGACCAACAACGCTTCAACGCTACGTGGGGCCTATATAATCAGAAAATAATAATCACCTGTGTCGGCGTGGTGCAAATTGAGATGTGAGAATTTGCTCACCCGACCCGGATAATGCGCGGCGCGGCGGTGAGTTGGTTTGGTATACATTACCTTTTCATATCGAGTTATATGCATTTTCTCGCATTTGAAATTGTAAATTCCACAAAAAGCCATAAATTCTTTTACCGCACTAAGCCAACGCCATTGCCATCACCATCGCCATGCACCGGTCAGCTATCCAATCTTCCGTATTTATAAAACACAAACAACTTCGGGATGTAAATATTTACCCTGATGAAGTGAACGAAAAAAAACAAACGTCGGTCGGTCGGTAGGTTTCCAGAATACTGACTACTCAATCAGCCATTTCTTCAGGGGAATCAAACTCAAGCCCAATATCTATATATGTAGGTAAAAGTGATTCCCCTAGTGTCCCATAGATACTTATCACAAATCCGAAATACGTGCTTTTCTTTTCTTCTCCTCTTATCACGGCAAACAGAGGTTAAGAAAAAAATAGTAAAATATCGAATAAGACAGTAAAAAGGTATTTCATTAAATTTCTGGATCTGGATATCCCTCATCCGCCTTCAGTTCCATATCACTTCGAACAGCAAACAGGTAATACCTATTGCTTTATACCTTTGCACAGAGACCTAAAGTCAATCAAGAATATTTACCCAAAAGAGCTGTGGTGATGGAAAATCAAGAATCAAGGGAATCCATCCACAAGATAAGCAAAAGAGTCACTTCTCTGATTACGAGTGTATTATAGAAACGAAAAAAGGGAACCGAGCAATAAAATCCGAATGATAAATAACCCATGGGATTGGTTTCCGATTTCAGAGAGAACTTTGTTTTTGGAAAACTGGTGGATTTTTTCGTTTGTAAATAACACCAAAAAACAAAAACAACAATTTTTCTATTATTGACTTGTGTTTATACAACTGTATAAAAAGATATTAAAGGTATTCTGAAAGTCCGATTAGGTTATTACTTTTTTGAGAGCCACTTCGTTTCCAGCGAGTGATAAGAACAGTTTCCCAAATGGTCATTTAGGTTTTTTCTATTTTTTGGGTTTATTGAAATAGAAAAGTCGCTCTAAGATTATTTTGTTGGGGGAAATTTAAGATTTGAAAAACGCCGCTGCTGGTGTGAGTAAAAATTATTAGAGACACAAATTCTCAAGAAACGAAATACTTAGCCCAGACTAAAAGAATAAAACATCTTCTTCCATAAGACAATCATAAGATAATTTTAATTAATTTATGTATATTTTAGAATAATACAGATACTTTCTTCTGTGTCGGCTTCTGTTGTTAATCAAATAGGACTGATGTGATTACATATTTGATTTTATATAAAAAGCACTTTTCGCCTTTTTCCCGTCTGCTTTATTGAATATTTATGACAAAAGCTTTTAAAATTTTGGTCAAAAATGTTTTTTAGCTCTCATTAGTGAGAGAGGTTAGGTGAGACTTTGAATGTTGCGGACGTCTCACGGAATGACTCAAAATCAAAGACCGTCTGTAGATAGTGTTATTTTAGTGCTATTTGCTTTTCGTAGGTAAAAAGAAGAAAATCTCGTAATATTTGTAGTTTATGTGAATTTTTAGGTTATGCAAGTGTTTAATAAAAAAAATTTGGAGTAAGACCGGGCTTAGCGACTTACTAAAGGAGAAAAAAGTGAAGATATCTAACTCATTACAATGTCTAAGTCTAGCTTGAGGAATACTTTTTCATGTTTTTGAAGACGTCATTTCCCAAAAAAAGGCAATCAATGTTCCTGGTAATAAAGCTTGAATTTTTGTTTAAGCTTTTTTCTCACTGAAAGGGGTTTTGGTACCCTTTGAATACCAAAGACAAGACATCGTTCAAAAGAGTGGTGTAATGTTATTATTATTTCCCTATTTTTGAGTTTTTTCTTAGTTCTCCAACCGATTCAATCCGAGCATCAAAATGCACGATCGTTTTCTTCTAAGGTCGTCACCCGAAATAAATAGAGTCAAAATTATGTTTTAAGACTAATTTTTATTTTCAAACGTTAGGGCTATTTATACTTAAATCTATCTTACAAATATTTGTGTTCACCCCCACTCTTACTTCTAACCATTACAATATATACACAACAGTGGGTTTCAAAGAAGGTGTCAGTGTATATGGATTTTGATTTCTCTAAAATTGTAATCACAGTCAAAGAGAGAGTGTTCACATTCGTGTAGTACGGCTAATGAATGAATCTCTTTACTTAACAGTATGATCAAGGTTGAAATTGGGAGTATACTGATGAGCTTTTTTGGAGGCGCTAGTAATATGCTTGAAAACTTGAACTTAAAAAGTATTCCAACATAACAGTCCTAAATACATAGCATTTAGTCTCGGGTACTACAATATATTGTGGATAACTAACCTTCAAAAACAGAACAGTGTTGTGAAAATATGTTGACATTTTTATCTTATAAAGCCAATTTTTGACTTACCATAGTTCTGATTTGAAAATTTTGTAAAGGATCTTGGGGATCATGTTAGGAAAAAGTTCCCAGTATCTAACTGCTCTCAACTTTCCTGAATGCTAGAAATATCAATTACTTATCATTAAACCCAAAAGCAATTTTCTAAACTTATAAGATTGGCTTTGACAACTCATTTCCTAGACAAGAATAAGATTCTATAATGTTGAGTCTATTTCCTTCCGTGGTAATACATCAACTTACCTACGAAAAACAAAATCGATTATTACCAAAATGCGTAGGCGTTGTTCTAAACGCCTTTCGCCAAAGAACTGACAAACAAATAAAAGCATCCATATAGAACTTCGAAGAATCATCGTCAGACATCACAAAACAAGGAAGTGATTATTCTGTGCTGTGCTGTGTGCTGTACTGCGTATGAGCGTCGTTTTTTAATTCCTCAAAACAACAGAGTTGTAATTGCAAGTCATAAATCAGGATCATAATCGAATTTAATCTGTCGCTGTCACCATGTTTAAAATCCATAACATCCACCTCATAGCAATGGCGCGAGCACTCATAACAAACACACCAGCGGGCCACAACTTATCAAAGTCAAAACTTTTTGAGAAGTTTCAATCTCGTCTCTGAATGAACGTCAAACATTTATATAAATACATATCCCCCGCACTGTTATACTGATGGGTAATGGTACTGGCACTGGCACTGACCTATCATCGCTCAGTTCAGCTCAGAGCTCGAAGGCTCACAAGTCAGGCCAACTCAACTACCACCTTTACAAGCACCTAACGTCGTCGTCGTCGTCGTCCGTCATCATCGTCGTCGCCGTCACCGTTGCTCGTCCCATCATCATCCCAATTGAAGAACATCTTTTGGCGATCATCGGCTTCTCCGAGCAATCAATCATAATCATCATCCTGCTGATCTCAAGTCGCACAACATCGATTACTCCACTTGCTGATAGCTAAGCCATTTGTCTTGGGCCCAGTCGGCTGTCTGTCTGTCGGATTCATGGATCCATATAGCCCATGAGCTGAGCGCGCATTCACAGACTCTTTGTCTTTGGCATCTCTTCTCGTATAGTGATGACGACTGCGACTAGAACTACGACTACGACAGCGACAGCGACGACGACGACGACGACGACGACGATTCGTGGATTAGCCAACCGACAACGTGTGGTGAAGGTGGCATGGCGATGGCGTAGTGCTTGATGCACCTATAGCCTAGGCTCATCGAGGAGGAATGACTTTCAGACAATTATCCGTCTAGGACGGAGCATGGAATACACAATGTATGAGCTATCAGCGGCGGCGGCAGCACAGCCCTCGTCCTCAGCCTCAGTCTCAGCCCCATCCACATCCTCGCGCTTTGACTTTGGAATGGCAAACAAAAAGAATTTATTGCACATAATGGTCCAATAAATAATACGAGTGTGTCTAGGAGTTGCCATTAAAACAATGAGAAGTGTGCAAGCCCAGGACTGTGCGAGGAACACTTTTGTTCCACTCCTTTCACCTACTTCTATAGATATGTGTTGCACGATTTTTCTGGTGTTGATGCTAGATGCATGGATATTGCATAGATGCTGATGCTGATGCCGATGCTTCTGCTGCTCCTGCATTTACCTCGCCCTCTTTGGTCTCGTCGTCTGATCTGGTCTGGCCTGGTCTAAAAGATGGGTTTCCCTTTATTCCCCGATTTACACCTTCGCTTGCCATTTGGTAAATTTGTGTGAATTCGCTGCTGCAACTCCTCCAACTTCAACTCCAACAACTCTAACTCCAGCTTCAAGCTGCTGTTCAACATCACCACTTCGATTTGGATTTAGATTTGGATTTCATGGTATTTTGGTAAAGCGTTTCGTTCTCAGCAAGTGCGCCCAGTTGACAGGGCAGAACGGTGCGACGTTAAGGCTCGGCTGTGCGATGAGGTGAAGTGGAGTGGAGCGTGGTGTAGTGTGGTGTCAGATGTGTGGTTTTACGATTATTACGCCAAAAAAAGTTGTAAAACAAGAAAAAACTTTTTTAAAAAAAGATGGAAATATCCCAACGAAACGGAAATCTAGTTTGATATTAGTTTTGTTTTGTTTTCTAGCCCTGCCTTAAAAAAATTGATTTACAGAGACAATTATGAGGCGGTGGCGGTGGTGGTAAGGCGATGGGCCTCAAGTTATTATCCACCATCCACATGGCTGTCTTTAGGTTTTCAATTGTTAATTTTTTTTTGTCGAAATTTTGTGGTTTGTGGTTTTCATATATCAACAATTTTCAATAAATTGTGGGTGAGTTCAAATTCGGACCTTGAAAGGCTTTGATATAAATGGTATTTTGTTTACAGAACAAAAAAAAATAAACGTGTTTCTCCTCCTAACTATTAATTTTTGTATGTCTATATGTGCTTTTAATTTATTTCCATAGGCTCTTATTGAAACCTCGGTCCTGGCTTACATACATACATGCCCTGTAAGTGCTGCTCCGTAAAAAGACTACACAGAAATTACTAAGGGGTGTACGAGTATATTTCAGGTTGGCCGCAAATAGCATACTGATATTTCATAAATGTCAAATTTCTGAATATTGTAGGATGCTTTTTTGTAAAGATATTTAAAAGTGTACTTGCAGTAAAATTAGTCCACAAAAATTAGTCAAAAATGTACTAAAACGAAACTTTTGAATGGGGTTTTTACACAGTGCGAGATTTAAAAAAATTGGGAAGGATTTAAGAGTGCAAATTAGTCTTAAGGGTTTTGAATAACAAAATGGGACAGAAAAACTGAGATGTGTAAAGCATTCCACATTCTCGATGTGCGGTTGAAGAAAAGAATCTATACTATACGTCCGCAATGAAGTTCAAGGGTGAATTGATGAGCATTTCTGGAATTGCGAGTATTACGGTCTTCAAAAAACCTTCATTTTTAGAGGAATTTAAAAAGAAATCATAATTTAAAACCTTCCATACAAAAGTTTGAAGGCGAAATTTCATCAGTTCATAAAAACTTTTCATGTATATTCCCAAGTTTTTAATGATTATTCATCACGAATGCAATCGTAATATTGATAAATGATTTCAACATTTATGACATTTTATGGTAATCAACATACATAATATTTATAAATGATTTCTTCGCAAACACAAATTCATCAAATTGACATTAGCCGTATTCATTATTTTTTTTTTCAAAGACTCCTCATATTGATACGAGCAATAATCGGATTTATGAATGTTTTTTTGACAATTAGTTTATCACTTAGACGAATGTATTTATTGTGCGTTCGTCATAATTATAAATGATTTTGTAACAATTAGTTCATCATATTGATAAATACTTTCATCAAATTGATGAATACATTCATCACATTGATGAATACATTCATCATATTGATAAATATATTCATCTTATTTATGAATTTATATTTATTTCTTCACATTCAAATCATAATATTCTTGAACTCAAAACATTTTGTTCTCATATTGATCAATCACCTTATTGATGAACTTGACTATCAATACGACAAATCCTACACTGTTTGGATAAGAAATTTCCCTTGATGTTGATGAAATTTTTCATTGTATTGAGAATTCGATAATCAATGTAAAGAATTTAATCGTAATTTTGAAGAAAATTATTCACCATATTTATGAATACTCACTTTTTCAAGAAAAATTAGAAACAAGCACAAACATTCATCATATTTATGAACGTTTTAGTCAACATGAAGAGACACTTCATATTTGATAAAAAAAAAAATGAAGGTGACATCATATTGACGAACCAAATTTATGATGTACAAGAATTAGCAATTCAAAATGTCATCTTTAGTTTAGTTTAGTTTAGTTTGTTCAATTTATCGATATTCTAATTGAAGAAAAGGGTTCGATGGGCTAAAATTGTTGGTTTTTACATCACCCGCCGATTTGGTTCCGTTCACAAAATTATTGTATGCCTCTTGCCACTATTGAGTCACTTATTAAACTAACTATTCTATTAAGACCTGTCGACTCTCACATGGTCAATGATTCATCTGCAAACCATATCGTCCAAAAACAAGATTACAAATCAAAAAACAAGCTTTTCAACAATAACATTATCATCCCACTATAACCCCGTGGATAATAATAAAAAGAGTCGAAATAAAAACATGCCAATTTTGTGTCTTAATGTCCAAATTACCTGATTGCTGTCATTCGGATCTTTTAATGATCCTCATTTGCTTGCAATAAAAAAGCGTTTCGTTTCATTGCAATAACAAAGCTCGCCGTTTAACAACATGCATTTTGCATTAAGGTCACATCACATCACAAAGAATTAAATTCCAATTCAATAAAATATCACTAAATAGCCTCTTGCTTTTTGTCGTTGCGTTGCGTTGCTTTGCGTCGGTCGTATCGTCTCCGTCCTCCGTCCAATAAAAATCAATAATAAACAAATTCCTTTTCGTTATCCAAAAAATAAAGAAAACAAGAAATAACAGAAAATAACAATTAATGACTTTTGCGCTGTGATTTACAGAGTGATCCAGGAAGTTTCAATACGTTCACCACTCCCATCTCGAAAAGGTTCCTGCGACAAGTTCGAATGTTGGTATACGAGTGTAGTGTGTGGGACACTTTTATTGACCATCACCAACAATCCAACAATACGGCCACCCGTCTATAATTTCATCCAAGAACCAATTAAAGGGTTGTGAACTCCGTGATGCGTACCAAATGCCAATTAAAACTCTTTTATATCCTTTACAGTTGCTTTAAGTCATAAAAAATATATTTACGAAATTTTTTATTTTCCATCTGAGAAAGAGAGGCAGCTAAATTATTGTCAAAATCCAGCAACAACTGGAGAATTCCACAACTTCCCTTCTTCTGGGGTCACGCTCATACGGCTACGGCAACGGAGTTATTGCCCAGCTACCACTTTTCGCTAGTAATTGGCTTTTTGAATAAAAACAAAAAATAAACAACAAATTCTGGGACTGGGACTGGGCTACTCTGTGAAGCTCTGTCATTTGGATCCGGTTAATCTGCCAACGACTTGACCCCATGCGGCTGGTAAAATGACACATTGAAATATGTCCCCTGCTCCAAACATCTGACAAAGAAACATTCTTTTCCGAAATGCAACACGATATGATCGAACGAAACAGTAAAAAAAAATAAAAATTTTGAAAAATGAAGTGTTACGCCGGCCGTCCGACGACATCCACAAAAACCTTAACCCAAAACCTCAGCAACAGCAGTGAGGTCCTCGAAAAAGGCCAAATAATTTGCCGAAATTCAGAGGAACCAATTTCCAGGTAAAAGTCAGTAAATTCGCAGCCTCAGAGTTATCAAGCACCAGCACCAGTAACAGAAACAGAAACCAACCCAGAGAGGGACCCCCAAGGGAGATTGCACATTTTTGGGTGAAACGGGTGAAACACTCGGGCTATGTTCGTTTTTGGGGTCAATTTATTTATGTTTTTTTGTTCGTCTTTTATTTATTTTATTTTATTTGAATTATTTTTTATTCGTTTTTGATTGCTAACCGCGCGCCATGCATTGCCACCACTGCACCGCGGCCGCGCCGTCCTCGTCGTCATCAATCGAAAGACCAACAACGACGACGACAGATTGTTGGTGTTAGTCTTTGAATTGTGAGGTGAAAAAGGTGAGTTAAGTTGGCAATTTTGATTACGAAATTGTCTTTTGAGACATTTGTATATTTAGTTAGAAAATTGAAAATATCTTAATGGATTATGTAGGCCAGGTTGACTGTGGGGTTATTTTTGTTGTGTTGCTGGCGTGTTTCAGAAATGTTTGAGGCAATCGAAGAAATATTGCAGCAAAGACTGCAAGTTCCCAAGTGGGTTCTTAAAGAAACCAAGTGCGTTTAAAAGGCGTTAAGCAATAATCTCCTGGGTCAAAAGATACAGAGTCTATTAAGAAATAACGCAACAAATGCTTCATTATAAAACGTAATTAATATTCATAGATTAGTTGAAATTGAACTTAAAAAAATACTGAAAACTTAGACTTGTATTGGACAGGCCAGTAATATTGATGTAGAAAACCAAAGTTTAAATTTGAGAAAAATACGAAAAATTGTAATATGGTTCGCAGTTTTCTGAAGTATTTTTAGAAGAAGTTAATTAACATATTTTTAAATTACGTAGTGACATTTAAATGCACTTAAACAGTTTTGGAAATGTTTAATGAAACTCGTATTTTCTAAGAACAATTTATTGATATTTATTTCATTGTTAAGAGGAAAGTGAGCCATTAACACTGGATGGTAGGCTACAATTGCAGTACCATAACTTGTGCATAATATTTTCAATCACCAATTTGCACATTTACGGCTTAAGGCCTTCGATAACTTTACAGATTCTATCTTTAGGGCCTTCATTCGATTGTTCAGTATGAGAATTAACCTTATATTTTTCACATGAACTTAAAGAAAAAAGAGGTCTTAAACCACGATTGCTTCAAATAGGAAATTTGAGAAATTTCGTGTGTTTGGTCGACGCCTCGTCCTGGTATTAAGAAAACATAATTCGTAGCTTGATACCACAATCCATTTACCGTATCAGGTGCACTTCCCCATTCTTGAATAATTAAAATTGCATACCAGTCCAAAAACCGCACCAAACAGTGACACGCTAATGATGGGAAGGCTTTTCAACAAACATTCTTGAATTTTCCTAGCCCCAAATGCGACCATTCCACAAAACAACGTATAGTCTCCGAAGTAAACATGAACCACATCACCGAAGAAGGTTTTTCAATGAAAATGCAGAACATTTTGATGCAGCAACACAACAGTTTCGGGTTCTTGTGTAAACTTAACTTTATAAAAGACTTAAGACCTAAGTGTAATTTTGTTTGTAGAATGCTCGATTCCAAGAATGGTGAAGGAATCGACAAGTCTGATTTTTAACAAACTTTCAGGCCATAGCCAGTTTCGATTGTTTACGTCGTGAATTTGTCTTCACAGCACAAACTTTTCAACCAATTTAACTAGTTTTGGTCAAGAAAGTGCTTCATGACCTAAAAAGCTGATGGCTACAAATGGTCACGCTTTTTACTTACTATTTTCTGTAATTTTATATTACTTTAAATAAATTTATAATAATAATAATAATAATAATAATAATAATAATAATAATAAGACCTATAAATGCTTTAGTTGTTAAAACTAGTACTGCAATATTTCCACGATTTTTGTAGTGAATTTTAACAGTTTCAATGCTATGTCGTAGTTTTTACTCGTCAAATACCAAAAGATCACAGCTTTAAAAGTAGCAGCTGCTTAAATAACGGCACATTAAAAACATAACCCCTTATTGGAAACTATTTATTTATTTTATGAATTTCACTGGTATCATGATCAAAAAAGTAACAAATAAAAGTTCTAAATATTTATTCCAGGCAAATTATATTTTAATTCCATCTTGTATTTTTCTTTTGCCCAAAATTTTATTCGATGAAGCACATTGTCAAATCATTTTAAACATGATGCTTAAGGCTTTTTTTCAATAAGAACTCTACAACTTGCCCAATCGGAGATCTAACGTTGCTTCAAATGGTATATCAGTTTCAATTCTTGAGTCAGCTTGATCTTGTATGGGCGTGAACCAAGATTCTTACTCAAAATACTTCATAATGTGGTATGTCAAAAATTAAAGCTAAATGTCTTAAAGTTCCGGTCACCGACTCCAAATTTCGGTAGAAATTTTCAATAATTTGTAGAAGTTGCGCGTTCTTGTACTTTACCATTATGAAAATGTTGTGTTTCAAAACTTGTTATCTAAAGCTTTTTCAAGTCCAATTAAAACCTTTCTTTATTTTTTAGCAAGGTCCTTTAGTTTCTAAAAAAAATTACTCTATTTTAAAAAAGATTGAAACACAATACTTCAAAGGAAGAATTTGCATTTCACTGAAATTTTGTTAAATTAAAATAAATCTTACATAATACTAAAATTAATTTATTGTAATATATGATTAAACTTTTGCTTTAACCATCATGGGAACCGGTGCCGATGGTGTCTCTTTTCATTTAAATTATAATTTATGTGTGCTCATTATGTAAAGGATTTATTTTTATCAAACCGCCGCGCCGCGCCCCGCACCGTCGCGTCGTCCCTCTTCAAAAGCAACTCTTAAGCATATTATTGCAGCTTAACCTCCTCGAATGACAATGGCAATTGAAACATTTTGCCAACTTATTTGCATTAAATCTGACACCCAGCTGAGAGAATGCAACAAAAAAAAATTAAAAATCTGACAACTTTATGACTCAATATTCACGAATGTCCAGACCATCTCTCAAAATGTCCCATAACAACTATAAAACAACAACAACAATAATAATAATCCCCAATTTAATTGTCTCGTATAATATTTCGACAAATACGCGTCCAATTAATTATATGACACGAAAAGAGGAATTAATGATAACGTCGTTGGAACGTTGAGCGGCTGAAGCTGGAACTGCGCTTTGGGGATATATGTAAAAAAAAAAAAAAACATATCAAAAGCCACAATCAAACGAGATGACAGTGAGAAACGCCAATCTTCGGTTACAAACAAAACACGAATAATTCGAAATTATTAATTTTTGTAAAAACGCGAATCTCCAAAGCTGAAATTCAAAATGCGGCTTTAAGATCCATAATCACCCCGTTGTAATCTGACACCTTTGCTCGCTGTTTGCCTTCTGTCTCTGTCCGAAATAAAATTCGATGAAATAATTCCTGGCGGGATTTCCTCTGCCATCATCCAGGAGAGGTAGCGTCATAAATTTGATGATGTTTTTTTAAGTTTTGTTTTTATATTCATTTGTTGTTGTTTAATTTCACGTTCTGTGTTTGCGTTTCCTTGGAAATTATGAGAGATTATTAAAAAAGTCTTGAATCCGATTGGAACAAGCAGCAGCAGCATCAGCAGACAAAGCATCAGTGTTATTTTGAGAAAAAACAACTTCCAACACCGTAAAATTATTGTAAATTGCGAATTTCTCTCCTGCTTGGCATTCGCGTAAGGAATTTCGCCATCTTTTTTAGTGCAATCCCCGTCCCAGTCCCATCCTGTTGGCGATTAATAAATTGCAGCTGAATCACACATAGCATCATAAGAGTCAAGGTATCCTTTCCACATATGAATTTGGGTCTCGAATGCGAATGCCACCTCATCACTGTGGTTCCGTTCGATGATGGTTGCGGCCCTGTTTGGCCAGTGGCAGGCGGGGCCACATGGACCCTGTGGCGTTAGCTAATAAATTCTTAAGAAGTGTTTCTTTATTATTTCTTCCAATATTTGAATGTCGGACAGACAGTTTAATGTGTTCCTCACGAAATGGAATTATTATTTTTTTTTTTTGGGTTTATTTCGACACATGAAGTGTAAGTGGGTCAGAATTCTGGGGAAAAAAAGTGGACAGAAGCAACGTGTGGAAAGGAACACATATTTATTTGTTTTCATTTTGAAATGCTGATTGGGCAAATTTATGAGAAAATTTAATTGCTAAGGTATTATAAAACAAGGTGTGTAAATTTGAGAAATTTAATTAGTTGCGTGATTTAATTAAACTCCAGGGAGCGGCTTAAAGAGTCAAACACTTACAAAGTAGGCTGTTGGCAATAAAATAAAATTGTTTTGGTTTTTATGTAAGAACAACATGAAAAAAGAAGGTTTATTTAATAGGAAAAATAAGAGATATGAGTATTACAAATTCTTGTAGACACTTTTTTAAGACTGTTTTGAGCTTTAGCTAATTTGTGAAACATTTTTCACCAACTTATTGTCAGTTTTAAATGACCCGAAAACTTAACTTTCAATAATTTTGCAAAAAGTTAAGATCACAAAAATTAACAATTATTGACAATTATTCATTGGATTAGTAATTATCTTTCGGATCGTTCAATACAAGTAGTATTAGATGGATTCAAATCTGAAGTCCATAAAATAAATGCTGGTGTGCCTCAGGGCTCTGTTCTATCTCCAAAACTCTTTCTCATTTTTTATTAATGATCTCCTGTCTGCAGCTTCAAATCCAATACATTGTTTCGCTGAATGACGATAGTACTCTCAGCTTTTCATATTCGTTTTCATATTCACATCCCTCTGCTTCGGATGTGGAACTGCAACATACGCAATATCGCCAAAAATGCCGCAAGGTGTTTGGGTTTCCTAAGGCGATGCAAGAAATATTTCACACCTTCTGATCTAGCTGTTATCTACAAGACTTATATACGTCCAAAGCTTGAGTATAACTCCCATCTCTGGGTTGGTGCTCCTGCAACTTACTTAAGCCTCTTGGATAGTATTGAACGTAGAGCATTTAAATTGATAGGTAATAATATCATCATACGTTCTTTTACTTCGCTTGAACATCGTCGTAAGGTTTCTTGTCTCACCCTTTTTTGCCGTTATTTTAACGGTTTATGCTCTAGTAAAATAGGCAGCTGCATTTCTCCCTTAAACAGTTCATCCGTAATAATCGCGCTTCTAGAAATTCTGATCAGTATACCCTCGAGTCCAAATACAGAGATTCGTTCTTTAGCCGTTCTACGCGAATGTGGAATGCCTTACCACACTCTGTCTTTCCTAGTCATTGCAATATACAGGAATTCAAAACCAATGTGCACCGACATTTAACAAATTGGTTAAATAAGTGTTTCTGTCAACAAATTTTAAGTTAAAGAATGTTCTTTTAAAAACTTTAGGTCCTTAGTCAAAAATCTTTAAGGATTTATTTCAATGTTAAATTCCTAATTAAAAATATGGTTTTGCTCATTTTAAACGACTTTAGCATTTAAATTTCTCTTTTATTAAAGTTGAAATCGCAAAATCAGAAGAGGCTCATTTTTTGAGCACTTTTTGCAGCAATACATATGTCAGCAATTACACGGTAGATATTATCATCCAAGCCGTCAATCGGCTCGAATTTATCTACGTAGACTAGCCACTTCACATTACCTGACAAAAACTAGTCCAGCGGTGTTAAATCGCACGATCTTGGAGGCCAAGCCACAGGCCCACAACGCTAGAAAGTGAGCTTCCCAAAAGATTCCTTAAATAAACTATTTGGTAATACATTTGCATTATTTTCAAACGTTGTTCAGGAGTAAGTTTATTCATTATAAAATGGCAAACCGAACTGAGCATAAATTAAATGACAGCTGTCAAAAATAATAATTTCGAAAATAAGTATTGCCAGGCTTAAAACCACACGCATAAAAAACACCCCTTAGTAACTTAAAATGTTAGTAATTTAACACATCCCTATGACTTTCTGATATTTCAAACTAAAGAAAAAACATAGTTTGAAAAACATTGACAATTGATAACTGTCAAACTATAAACAATATGATCCGTATTTATAAAGAAAACATAGTTAAAATTAATTAATTCAGATCCCGTGTTTAGGAAAACTACACAACGGAATACAAATATTCCGGACTCAAATGGAACGGTAGGCAACTGCCTTTAGTTTGATTTCGGAAAATTCTTATTCCATGGTGTAGTTTTCATAAACACGGGAGGTGAAATAACTAATTTTATGTACATCTATTTTCTTTATAAATACGGGGGTATCTCTTCAAGGAAATAACTTCACTGATTAAGGCTGTATATCAGCAGTGGTACTTAAATATTGAAAATTGCAAGACCTGAAGTGTGATTTAAATATTGAGCCCGATTTTTGCACGAATCTAACTAGTACCGACAGCTGGTATGCAAGCAAACATTTTAGGAAAATACCATCGGCCAAAGCTTTTTAGCTATGATTCTCAACAACAAACAAAGATTAAAATCCGGGTTTCTCCACAGCTCTAAACGATATCATGTTCTTCAAAAATAATTTACTTGCTAACACATATTTGAGATGCCACTTATAAACCTTTTATCGTTACGTTTGACTGACTTTTTTCACAAGAAACGCTTAGGTGGGTTATTTGCCACAAAAGTCAATCCATTCCGAGCAACAAAAAAAAGTGAGTTGGTACTTAAAAATTCAAAAATAAAATTTGAAGCTCAAGCCCTCAGAAATCTCAAGTCATCATCATTTACTTAAACTTCAACATGGTCTACTACAACCTAACAAGGTAATAAATAATCGAACCTCCCAATAAGCTGTCTACAATTTTATTCCATTTTACGTCAGCTGCGGAATGCCTTCTTTACATTCAAAACCATTGCTTGCGTCCGTCGTGTGTAGGTGCGTCGCTCGTCGCGTCGCGTTCAAATTATTGACTATCAAAAAATATAATTTTCATAACTGTTTCTTTTTATTATTTTTTTTTTCTTTTTATGAAGTGGCCACATCTCTACCCATATATAAAAAATTCTGTGGGGTAATTTTCGGCTTTGTGAACAAAGTTTATTTGTTAATGGTGTCACGTTGTTAACATGGACTCATATTTAGTTAACGTAGGTAAGAAGATATGTATATCTAGAACTTGAATCCGCACTCTGCTGCTCTTCGTTCATAAATTTGTCCAACAAATCAAATTTTATGTTTTACGATGATCAGGGAAGTGACTCCCCGCCGAGCGAGCAAGTGTGTGCTTCAAGTCTGTTTTTATTTTTAATACCTACTTTTAATATCAATGTAGCAGCAATCCGCCTAAGGCGCGAGTAAGTTAAGGTATGTATATTTATATGGAGGTAAGCTATAAAAATATTTGTGGACGGTTGAAGACATGTTCACACACAAGATTTGCTGATGGCCAGGAAACACATCCCGTAGAGCAATTTTAAACCACCCACGATATATTATGAATGTTTTAAGTAAATATGCACAAAATGTAAATAGAGCCTTGTCTTATGGATCATGAGTTTTAAACAAAATTTCGTTCTTCGAAACTAACTTCTACACAAAATTAATCGGAATTTTGAGCCAACATCCAAGGCAATCAAATTATTAAAGATATTTTTAACTAGACATCAACTAGCAGCTCATGGACTAGGAACTTAATGTTGTGCTGCTAAAATGAGGCAAACATCTTGTTTGCAAAATTTGTAAAGGTTTTCAAAGGCTTTACTTTCCAGGAATTTTGACACAAAAACCAATAATTTCCAATAAAGCGATTCTTTGCTCGAAGGGTAAAAGCTTTTAAGTCGACTTTTAGTTTGAGTTTTAGCTTTTTTTAATATATTCTGTAGAAACATAATTTTTTTTATTTTTAGAATTGTTGATACATTTTTGAGAATAAAACAGTTACTCGTATAATCATTTTGAAAAAAATGTTGAGTTAAATTCTTATCTTTTAGTCAAACTGTCATTTGATTAACTTCGACAACAATAAAATCAGTAATTGAAGTTAAAGCTGTGTTTTGTAGATATTTTCAATACGTATGGCATTATATTTTTCTACAAATTACAAAAGGCGTCAATAACGTTATTCTTCCAATTGTAAAAATTACACCCACTGCATGTTTTGAAAGTCTATTTTGCATATTTTGATTTTGTTATTCATTATTTGTTTAACTAAATTTATTGGAAGTGGATATGGAAGTTGAAAAAGGTATCAAGAACGTTCAGACAAATCAATTTCAAATTTATTAAAGAAAACATTTAAATTAATCGACCTTATAACTTGATTCAATTCTTTTTTTCGAACTTGTAACTAAACTCAAAACATAAACTCTCAACGTAAACAAGTATTTTGGTCTTTAATGCTAATAAACTCAGATTTAATAGCAACTATCGATCTTTTCCGCCATCAGTTGTTCGCTTTAAGGTGACTGACATTCGATATTTCCAAAAGGTTAGATACAACATTTTTATTTTCTGAGAATATTCAACAAGACAAGAAATAGAGGATTGAAGACTAAAGGAAGGAGAGTGTTAAAATTGCATTCATTACGTATGTAAAACTGAACAAGGCCATAACGCCCATGTTTTGTGACTTTTTTGTACTTCACGTATAGCAGTTACCTGTGTTTTGCGCTAAGCTGATCATATAGCAAGTTAGATAGAAAGATAGGTGTGCCCCACTAGTTGTATAGAGTTACCTGGCCAGCGTATACAGTACATGCATCAAACACATGAGTTGCAACCAAGCTGCAACATCAACTAGGTACATAACAATTACGAATTTTCAGGTAAATTAAGTAATTTCATCCGGGGATGACATTTTGCCTTTTCTTGTTGTCTTCCTAACGACAAGTCGACAACATAATCAACTTCTGGCCAATAGTTTGCCTACGG
Source organism: Eupeodes latifasciatus (assembly GCA_920104205.1). Taxonomy (NCBI): domain Eukaryota; kingdom Metazoa; phylum Arthropoda; class Insecta; order Diptera; family Syrphidae; genus Eupeodes; species Eupeodes latifasciatus. Next base: position 186,384,135 of record OV049926.1, on the reverse strand, counting down.
CCACATCTTACCAACCTCTAGGTTTAGCTGTAGACCAACCAAAAGACCAAGTCACTAACCCGTAGACTCAGTCTTGAATTTTTGATGGGTGTCTCCACTGTCGCTCTGTTGTTTTACTTATTTCATTTAAGAGTTTTGTATCTTTTGCTTCATGATGAAGCCGTGAATAAATGGCTCTAATTAAATAAATTATGACTATTTATGGCATTTATCGCAATGATTCAATGCCCAAAGGGGTGATCGTAGATTTATTGCTGCGGCTCAATGAGCACCATGGAAATTAAATTAATCTAATAACAGAAATCACTGCGCCAAACAACAATGCCTTACAGTAAAATTAATATAAGTTAGCTTCTGTGGGATTTAACTTATTTTTAAAAAATAAATTCTAATAAAGGAACAAGTTTTGGTCTCTTTTTTAAAAAAATAAAACGCTTTTGGGCATAGAATTGCTGTGTAACAGAGGTAGGCAGCTAGAAGAACTGGATTCCAGCCAAAGGCGACCTAAACGAGTGTATGTAACATGACATGCCTGCCACCGTAAGTGGACACAAAAAGGCTCGTTTTGCCGAAATGCTCAGGTGTTACCCGCTAATGACGTTGTTCAACCGCACCGTACCACCAGTTGAGTTCTAACATTGTTTTATTTTGTTTTCTTTCTTTTTTATGAACATTGCTGAACATGCTGTTTTGAAAGTGATTTTGGGACAAATTTTATTTATTTTATGTGGTAGGTTATAGATAAAAAAGATTGATACAGGAATCCTTCAACAATTCTTGTTTTTACAATGTTGCTACATAATTATTTAAAAAAAAATCCATATGCAGCTTTCGCTGAATTTATGTATGAAAATGTGTTAATTGATTCAAACAAAATTCAACTCAACTTATTCCCAAGCTTGATGTCTAATCATTAATTGACAACTGGAACTTATTTTAATTTGTGCGATTTGTCAAATAGAGTATTTTGAAATTTCAAGATGATTCAAGGTCTCTAGAATCAAGCTCCATGCCATACCTTTCTTTGATGGCCATATCTCAAGACATGCAGACATATTGATTTCAAATAAATTTAGTTTTACAGATAATAAGATATAAAGAAAGTGCTTCAAATAAATTCGAATGATGAAAACGTTTTTGGCATTGAGTTAAAAATTAAGAAAAATTGAATCAGGAGTATTTTTTACAAAAAATAGAAGCCTACAAAACAAATATCTTGAATATGTATAATGCAAAATTTTAAAAACCTATTTTTAAGGGCGTGAAATTTTACCAAGTAAAAATTTTCTAAATATTTAGAAATTCACTAGCGACTCCAAAATTTTAAAGCTTATTTTTTCACTTTGCTAAATTGTAAAATGCTAATTGCCTTTTAATTAAAAACAGGCAACCGAAAATGTCTAAACAATGACCGTTGTTGGAAATTAAAAAAGCAAACAAACTTAAACGGGCCTAGTAATTGGAATTCCCAACTGTAGACGAGACCATTCCATCCACTACTCTTATAAGATTAATTATACAAATATATACAGCCTACAATTTGTTCTTTGGTCTTAACTGTCTAACCAGGAACCGAGCTGTTACTTTGTCAAACCTATATCTAGAGTAAAATTATCCATCAAAGGGATGACACAAAATAGCAATGAATCTAAATTTTTAATTTAATTAATTTATTTCCCTAAAACCAAAAATATCAAACCGTCATTTTCAAGAATTATGGTGTCTTCACATTATGGAAGTAATTGAAAATACTTGTAAATGGTTTATTTATATTTCTTTTTATAATGATACAAATTATTCGAAAAAAATACAGAATTTTTACAAAATTGTTTAAAAGGAACAAACAAAAAAATAACCTTCTTAAAAGTTTCAGTCGGAAAATATTTCACCCTGAAAAATTGAATTTCAATTTTTCGCTAATGTGAGTTTTACCCCTTTACATTTACGAACTATCAAATTGTTCGAAATTCAACTCTTTCATGATTAAAATGGTTGCTTTGTTTTTTTGAGGGGTTTTCGAAAGCTTATTTCTAATTTCTCATTTATGTTTTTGGAAAACAAAAAAAGTGTGTGGAAAGGAATCGAAACCTTCGTCTTCATATTATTCCTCTAAATGAAATACAGTAATTTGCATATTACAACAAATCAATACCCACCATCTTTTCATCGATTTCAAGGCCGCATATGACAGCATATCTAGTTTTGGCATCCCTGCCAAACTCGTCCGTTTGTGTAGGATGACCATGGAGAATTCGCGCTGTTCAATAAAGGTTGGAAACAACTTAACATAACCTTTTGATGTCAAAAAAGGTTCTAAACAAGGTGATGCGCTGTCATGCGATTTTTTTAACATCGTACTTGAAAGAATAGTGCAGAGCTGTCACGTCAACATTAGAGGCACTATCTTTCAAAAGTATGTAAATTACTAGCATATGCTGATGGAATTGACGTAATCGGAAGAACTTAGCGTTATGTCAATGGGGCTTTTGTGAGTATTGAGGCAGAGGCGACAAAAATGGGTTTAACGGTTAATGAGGGCAAAACAAAGTACATGTTGTCGTCAAGAAAGGACCTACAACACCGAGGTCTCGGTCAAAACGTCACCATCGACAGACGTAAATTTGAGGTAGTCAAGAACTCCGTCTACCTAGGCTCCGCAATTAACGCAGAAAACAACACCAGGGCTGAGATCAAACGAAGAATAACTTTGCTAAGAAAGCAATTGAGTAGCAAAGTCCTCTCTCGGGGGACCAAAGTGTCGCTATATAAGACCCTCATCATTCCCGTGCTGCTATACGGTGCAGAAGCATGGACTATGACAAAAGCGGGTGAAAGCACCTTGGGTCGTTTCGAGAGAAAAGTTCTTCGTGTGATCTACGGTCCCGTATGCTTAGAAGGGGAGTGGAGGAGAAGATGGAACGATGAGCTGTACAGGCTGTACAGCGACCGACGTAGACTTAGCAAGAAGGGTAAAAGTTCAACGACTAAGATGGCTGGGTCACGTAGAGCGCATGGAAACCAATGCTCCGGCCCGGAAAGTTTTAGAATCCACACCCACAGGACAGCGCAGTAGAGGAAGACCGCGAATCAGGTGGCGCGCACAAGTGGAAAGTGACCTCACCCAACTTAGACCGCGAAACTGGAGACATCTAGCTAGGGACCGAGCTAGATGGAGAAGTTTGTTGGGTGAGGCCCTAGTTCACACGGTGCGGGGAAATAAATCCACGGGAACTAACTCCACTGAGGGATTTAGTACCCACTTAGTACCAGTGCTAACTGGGAATCTAATTCCGAAAAAATGTGTGATTTAAGTTCTCCTTGAGTTTGAAATTAATTCCCACTTTTTAAAAGAAGAAGCAAGTAGAATAAGGCGCAGGGACATATGGCCCAGGGACATAACGCCCAACTTTTTTTTTGGGGCTTATGTCTCACTTCGGTGGGACATAAAACCGAAATCTTATTTGGGCCCTAAGTCCCACCCAAGTAAGACCGAAGCACCAAATAAAAATTTTGGGGCTAATGTCCCACTTAATAAGAATCACCAAATGACACAACTTGGAGCACTTTAAATCCTGAGATCCCGCCAAGCGGGCCACCCATAGGTGCTTTTATTCAAAAAAGCTGTTGATATTGGCGCCTGCCTGGCGACTTTACATACCCTAAGCGGAGTGAGCAGGTGTGACCCCGAAAAAGGGAGTTAAAATCCTGAGAACCCGCGAAGCGGGCCACCCACAGGTGCTTTTATTGAAAGAAGTTGTTGATATAGGCGCCTGCCTGGCGACTTTACATACCCTAAGCGGAGCAACGGAGTTGCGTGAGCGGGTGTGACCCCGAAAAAGGGAGTTAAAATCCTGAGAACCCGCGAAGCGGACCACCCACAGGTGCTTTTATTGAAAGAAGTTGTTGATATAGGCGCCTGCCTGGCGACTTTACAAACCCTAAGCGGAGCAACGGAAAACAAAAATTTGGGGACAATGTTTTATTAGTTTTTTATCACCTTGCTCATCAATAACTAAGCTCCCCTTGCAATTTTGACCATAATAGCAAATGTAACTTGAATATATATCGAGTATATTTTTTAACATAAATTTGTTTTTCTTCACGGTCATAAATTAACACACTATTTTTACGAAACCCGGTAATAAATTCAATTTTATTTTCCATGCTTTTAATTTTTTATTTTAATTTTATTCACACTACGCACTGTTTTCTTAAATTGCTTAAGACTGATATTCGACTGTACTCATCAAAATCGAACAAGTTTCAAGAATCTGATAACTAACTGTAATTTGAAGCTGTTGTTGTTAGAAATTTGTTCCCTCTTCATATTTTTGAATGTTTACTAAATTCCCATAAGAAAGAGGAGTTCGTTCCCACTTAGCATGGGAACTAAATCCACTTTACTTAAGTGGATTTTGTTCCCACTGAGTGGGAACTAAATCCCTCAGTGGAGTTAGTTCCCGTGGATTTATTTCCCCGCACCAGTTCAAACCGGACTGTAGCGCCACCTTAAGTAACTATTTAACATTTTGAAGTAAAATTGACAAGACATTGTTTCTAGATGGATTGAATTGGATGGATAATACAAATTTCTAAAAGTTAAAGTAGCCATTCACTGATTTTAATTTAATCATCGTTTAAAATTGTTAAAAAAATTAGCTAAATTATCTTTTAGGTTAGTTAATTGATAAAAATGGATTTAAAGTTTTATTAAATTGTTCAAAATGTTACGCCCTTGAGTTCAAACTTTTTTCATCTGATAAAAAATATTGTTTTCCAAATTTGGTAATCAATTCTATAAATAAGAATGAAATCCTTCCAAAAATATCACAAACTTAATTTAACGTCTTGAATGTCTCGACAGAAAACAGCTTAAACTTCAATTATTTGTTGAAGTTCTTTAAATGACAATTTTGGCTAATCTTATATTTTTAAAAACCACTATCTCGTCATCTCATAAATCATAAGACTATACCAATGTTTATGATTCCACTTAGTGAAAAGTTCATAAAGTCCACTTCCACATTGGTTATGACACGAGTGCTGATATCCATGAAAAAAAAAGAAGAGGAACACCCTGAAAGTGGGCGGTGAATTGTCTCTTTGGCTGTTATAATCAATTTAGTAGTATAACAAAAACTGCGTTCATAAAATGTAAATCCCATAAAAATCATTGTATTTAAAGTACCAACTTTTATGAAATCATCACAAACATGCGACACGACAAAGTTGTTTGAATTCCCAAACAATCGCCTTTAATCTGCCGAAGTTGTAAGTTTTTATTACACCACAACCATTAAATCTTAATTAGTCATTCCATTGTAACTTGAAAACCCATCATCCGCCAGAAGAGGAACCAATATTGTTCGGTCTTCATAGTCTTGGGTCTTCGGTTATGATTTTGTGTCACAAATCTTTTCCCATCAAAATAGGATTTAGTATTTTGACATATTTTGGCTTCTTTGTTGCCGTCCATAAACTATATACAAATACTTTTGGAGAATGAAAATGTTTAACAAAAGGCGTAGGTATAATGTATCGACATTTATACCACCAAGATGTATTTTGTTTGTTGTCTAACTTAAGAAAAAGAATAAAATTTGTTTAATTGTAAAAATAAAATATGCCGGCAGGTGGTTTTATTTCAAAAGTGAGTTATAAAAATCGATTCAACTCGTTTTTTTTTTAATTTCTATTCAAACATAAAGAAATTGAAAAAAATAGGGTCAGTCGTATTTTAAGAAAAATCCCTTGGGCCCTGATGAATTTATGAATATTCAAAAATTCATAAGTCGCTTGTTTTTGTCTTACAGCATATCACATTTCTCATTTTAAAATTGAAAACAAAATTCAAATGAAATAAATATTTCAATATCATGCAACAAATTTGTTTTAAGATCATTATCGTTTTTAGTTTTAGTTATTTTATTCTCCTCCTCATCAAATGACTCATATTCATAAACAACAATTTAATTTGAATAATATTTCCTTAAGTATTCGCACCTCGTTCGAATAAAATACCGAAATAGACAGACACTAATGGGCTTCTAAATTACCTAATCAAATCTAAACTAAACTAAAGACTGAAGAATTGTTTTTATTTTATTGTTTTTATATTCTTTTTTGAGATCTAATAAAAATGAAAAAAAGTAAACCAACTCCTTCCAAAAGTTATGGACGGTGGTGGTGGACGGTGCGTGGTGGTGCTGCGGACCTCCGAATTTAAATTATGCAAATTACCTTATTAAGTGTACCTACATATATAAGTATGTAGTTGAATAATAGAATAATTATGTAAAGTTAGATTTTTATATAGCGAAAAGAAATATGAATTTGCATATAAATACAATGGAATTATATGATGTTATAAATTACTTAGATTGTTTCCACGTAATAATTTGAAAAATTAAAGCTTTCCAAAGAAATGTTTTTGGGTATCCTCATCTTATCGTTGGGGTCGGTTGCCTTATTGTGGGTCTATTTTAAGGTCACTTAAGTCAAAAGGTGTTGATAAAATAATAAGTGGGTGAGTTTATATCAGAGAACCGCACATAAAATTGCTAGGTATTAATTTTTGTTACCCTTAATTAGCGAGTTATAATGAAGGAAACCATGCGCAAATAATGAGTACTTAATTTTGAATTTGGCCATAGATTTTATCTATTGTTGTTCATCTATGTGCAAATATTGTTTTGTTCAAAACTATGAGAAAATAAAATTATGACTTATGAGCGATTCTGTAGAGATATGTAAATTTATAGGCCAAGTTTTATAGTGAAACTTAATTAACTAGTTAGTTTTTTTTTTAATATTATGGTAGAAGTAATTACTTTTTTTTTAGATGTTATCCATTAGCTTTGTAGCCATACTTGTGTTTGTACTTGTATTAAAATACGTTTTTAGGTTATTCTTTACATCAAATCTATTTTTAATGAAACTTTTTGGCTTATGGTTTTTAATTTCATCTTTGATTTTGACTTTATGTACAGATATTGATGAATCCCTCCTTCGTTGGGTTAGAAATTACCTTTCGGACACTTCAATTCAAGTAGTATTGGACGGTTTCAAATCTGATATCCACAAATTAAAAGCTGGTGTGCCCCAGGGTTCCGTTTTGTCTCCGACGCTCTTCCTTATTTTTATAAATGATCTTTTGTCTGAAACTTCTAACCCACTAAATTTTTTCGCTGATGACAGTACCTTCAGCTTTTCATATTCGTTTTAGATTCTCATCCTTGTTCTTCGGATGTGGACTACCAACGGCAGCGTATGATAAGCTCATTTAATTCTGACCTTGACAGCATTGTCCAATGGGGAATGAAAAACCGTGTAGATATTAATGCTTCGAAAACTCAATGCTGTCTAAAGCGTAACCTTCCCCCAATGCCACTATCCATGAGTGGTACTTGCATTGAGGAGACTGAACAGCTATCAGTCCTAGATATTTGCATTACAAACCACTTGTTGTGGAGTGATCACATATTTGACATCGCCAAAAATGCTGCTAAGTGTTTAGGTTTTCTCCGACGATGCAAGAAGTTTTTTACCCCTTCTGATCTGGCTATAATTTATAAAGCCTATATTCGTCCAAAACTTGAGTATAATTCACATATTTGGGCAGGTGCTCCTATAACCCACTTGAGTTTCTTGGACAGAATTCAAAAGAGAGCTCTACAAATGATAGGTGACCGTTTTCTAACTGAAACTTTTGCATCTCTCGAGCACCGTCGTCGTAAGGTTTCATGTCCCTCATTATTTTATCGCTACTTCCATAAGCAATGCTTTAATGAAATAGCCAGTTGCATTCCTCCCCTCAAACAATTCAACCGTAATTCTCGTTCTTTTAGGAATACCCATCAATTTACCCTTGGGCCTAATTTCGTACGAACTGTAAAGTACAGAAAAAAAGGGTGCTTCATCATTTAAAAAATCATATCGCCATCTCTTTTTAAGTTAATTAAACAAATCTTTTGGATGCAGAATTTTGCCAGTACTATAATGAACCCCAATGAAGGTTCCAAACAGCGCGCATTTTCAGTAGAGTGCTTTTTCGACATACACGGTAAAATCCCACTAGACGTGATTATGATTACCAGATGAGGCTCATTTTTATCTTAACGGCAACCTGAAATAAAATCTTCATCACTATGATTTAAAAAACCCCTACGTGATTAAAGTAAAGCCTCTTCATTCGCTGATTAATCGTGTGCGAATTTTTGAAGTCCAAAGTGTATGAAACTGCATAAAGCGCAGGACTTGGAAGAGCTGAAAGCTTGAACTCAGCAACATTTTTCCAACATTTCTATCATAATTTTAAGGAAAATTTTGTGTTACATTTGTGTCAATGTCTAGAAAATTAGAGCAATCATCTGTATGACGTTACTTATAGAACCCGCAAGCTTTTGAAATAATAATTTGGTTTTCTAAGTCAATTAAAAATCAAATTATGATTTTTTTTTAAATCCTTTTCATTTTCCTGATGCATTCTGCATGATTTTAATGTCTTATTTTGGTGAAATTGACCATCTTTTCTCAAATATAGGGTGTTATTTGAGTTGCATGTGAAGTTTCGATGGTTGTTTTCTATGATTTGACAGTTGAGAATATCAAACTATGTTGACATTTCTGATTTTCAGTAAGGTTTGATGCCAATTCATTAGCAGTTTCCGTCACAGCGCTAACTGATTTTATTTTAAGATCTGACAATGATCTTTTATTAGATCAGCATTTTGATACAAAATTTATTTGATCCAGATTGATTTTATTTTAGATTGATTTGATTTAAAAATTTTCCTAAGCATAATTCATTTAAAAATGTATTGATTTTTGTACGTAATACATTTAAAGCCTGCTTTACAAAGTTTAACCTACCTTTTCAAACAATGCACTTTGAACTCGGGCTGATTCGTTACTTTTTACAAAATGTTTGGAAGGAATACTTGTTTTTCAATTTGCTAAAAGACACAAATTTGAACTCCATCAATTATGGAACTAAAAATAGGTGGCGCAACAGTCCGTTGAGAACTAGGGCCTCGTGACTTACAACTCTCAATCATTCCTGTGTGCGAGTAATATTGTCAGGAATGGGGGGACCTACAGTTTTAAGCCGAATCCGAACGGCTAATTTGAGAAAGCACTTTTCATGACAAGAATTATTTTTGGAGATTGTGTCGATTCCTTTCAAGAGAGAGATGGCACAGTAGGATTGAACCCAACACCTCTGACATGACAGTCATACGTACTAACCATCTCCCACGGGTACTTATAATTATGGAACTGGGATTATTTTAAATTTAGAGTAGAGGATTTCTTGATTTATTAATAAATCTTGTTTTAAGACCAACTTCTAAAGCGCAGATTTCAAATTCGTAACACATGTTTTGTTTTTTCTTGGAAACACTGAAAGAAATATGAGTTCCATGACAAAAATGTTGATGAAATCAAGTTTCGCACACAATTTCGAAATTCATTAATAAATATAACAATCTTCCACCATCTTATCATTATTTTTTGTTTTGTTCTTTTTCAACAAATCACACCCCTAAACCAACAAAATAAAAGACTAAATCCCAATCCCATCTTCTTCTTCTTTTCTCTTAAGTCACACCCTTATCAAAGACAAAACATTCGTTGCATACAGTTTTATTTACTCACTTCAAATAATGTCCCAATCCTCTTCACATGCACCGCATCCCTCCAGCCCTCCATCTTTCCATCCGAAGCCTGTGGAACGGAACACACAATGCTGGTGTCACAAAACCATTAAATCCAAACAACCTGTACCAACAAAAGACAATTATTTTGTCGGAAAGAATAACAACATTGCGCTGTGTCATTATATTTTGTTTTATTACCTTCAAGCATGGCACGTCACACACCGCAGTCAATTGCAGTCACAGCACAACATAAATTGCCCGCCCTTCCTGAAGCCGCATCCTCCTCCGTCGTCGTCGCGTCGGTCGGTCGTTTCGGTCGTGTCGTTCTTATAGCATAGCGTATAAACCTATACGATTTCTATAAAATAGAAGAGAACCCAAGATCCCTTATTTACCTTTATTACCAAGTTGTATAATTTGTATAGACGTTATACTGCAGCAAATTAATTGTTCTATTCTACAATTCACACTTCTTAGTCTTCATCTTCATAATACTCATTATACTCATACTCGTAGTATTCTTACTCGTACTCGTAGTATTTATATTTATTTCATATTTTAGTGAGTCATGATGTTTATTCATTTTGTATTCTTGTCTTCTTTTTTTCAGATCCCGCAGGCGAACTGGGATGGGCGTTTACCTTAATCATAGTTTCAATCATATCAGCTCTTATAGGTGCTATAGTAATGGTGGTAGTCCTTAGATGTAAAAGGTAAGTAAACCCTAGACAAAAGAGTTTTAAATTTACTACGACTGAAGACTTAACTCAACTGGGACTGCGACTGTGACTGTGACTCCGACTGAGGATTCAGCGCGATGCGAAACGACCGACGTTGTGTAAAAAGTAATGTCTTGATTATGCATTTAAAGGCTTCACTTTCAATTAAAACTGATGGTGATGAGCTTTAGAATTTAGAACCTGGCAATGCTATATTTGTTCCGAGGAACAACTATGATTGCTTATTCTTTGTGCAGTGCTTTGAAGCTATATATGAGACCAACAAACCGTAACGTGCTTCGAATCAAACACGGAAGCAATAATATTCTTTGGAAACCATTCATCTGGATGCCTATTTGCATCCATCATAATTACTGAGTAATGTTTTGACAGCATTTTATTGGTTTTCTTAGCTATAGTATACGAACTTATACTCGTGCATTGGACTTGAACATAAAGAGCTACGAGTAACTAATTAATAATCCACGCAGGTATATACGCACAAGTTATTTGTGTTTTTTGTATGAAAAGGACTCAGTTGAAAGGAGAACTAAGGATTTATTGGAAATTGCTACTCCGATAGATGATGGCTTGGCATGATTTTCACGACTTACAGTTTTTGTCGATTAATGTGTGTTAAATATTAAAAATTGAATATTGAACAAAAAACGAGTATACAGTTCAGATGAAATTTGGATCTCTAGAAATTTTTTGAGAAGTTATTGTACATTTAAGGTCAACATTTTTTGATCTTTTCAATACATGATACAAATTTGAACAATATAAAACTTTGATAACTTGTTTTGCTTTAGTAAATTTTTGCTTCAGTTTATTAAGCTTTTGAGCTGTACATACTAGTAAAAATAGAAAATTAAGTATCGGGTATTTTTTAAGAGCCTCTGTTACTTCACTACTTGGATAATTTTGCGAAAAAATTTAGGTGCGAATCATTTTAAAATGCAAAAATTTAAATCGAACGACGAATTTTTGGAATTTTTTGAAAAGTTGGCGAAAGATTTACTTTTTTTTATCGAAATGTTGTGTTCAGTGACAAAGCTCATTTCTTGTTGAATGGATACTTGAAGAAGCAAAACTGCCCGTATTTGGAGTAAAAAACAGCCATAAGCAATTTAAGAGCTACTAATGTATCCACACGGAAAGAAGTGTAGAGCATTTATGACAATGCTAGTAGGGCCTGGAGACCCATACTAAAAAAGTATCTGTGATATTCTTACATTGTCTTGCAACAACTCCTATAAGTATGGGATTATGTACTATACTGTATGGTACCACAATCTTTGCTTGTAACACAAGGGCTTATAGTACGTTTGACGAGACAGCATTGCCTTCAGCCCCATACTGTCCCGGAGATGTCGCAATGCTACTAGTTTTTCCCGCGATAATTTATGGCGTGATAAGCGATACCGTTATTGGATTACTGTCAATAGTGCATGGGTATAACTACTATAACTACTATATTGATATATTTCTACAATAAATTATACAATGAAAATAAACGTGCTTACTTGTAAGACGAAAGGTTATAAATAATAAACAGTATAAAAACAGTCCGAGTGAAATTTAAACAATTATTTGTGGTAATTGTTTTTGAAATTGAATCAGAAATAAATCAAAAATATTGTTCATTATAATTACATCTTCTACTTTTTCATTGTTTTCCTCGTACACAGTAATTATTAATTACTTTGAAATTACTTTGTCTTTACGCTCCTAAAATACAAATTTTTAAATTTTATTTATCGAACATAACCTATATAATTTATTTCATTGATTTACGTAATATTGTTATTACTCCAATGTAAGCATAAGGGACATAACAATAATGAATAGACTTTTCTGATAGGAGCGTTGTACATGTCGCCAGTCAGTATGGGCCTGACTTCCATACTGACATTGGCGTATCGGCTATAACTATTGTCGACGTTACTATTCTCATTATGGCCAAATTAACTATGCTTACAACTTTTTATCCAATGGAAATCTTTTAAGCCATACAGTATTGCGTTCACACCCTACTGACGTTGTAATATTCGCAATGTATTTCTTACCGTGCGTAGTACCCGTAGCATGATGGTTAGTGCGTTGGACTGTCATGCAAAGGGGTCTTGGGTTCAATCCCTGCCTGTGCCACCTAACTTTTTTCACGGGTACTGCCTCTTGCGAGGAATTGACAAATCCTCCAAGAGTAATTCTTGTCATGAAAAGTGCTTTCTCAAATTAGCCGTTCGGATTCGGCATATAAACTGACAACATTACTCGCACACAGGGATGGTTGAGAGTTGTAAGTCACTAGGCCCTGGTTCTTCATGGACTGTTGCGCCACCTAATTTTTTTGTATTTATTTCTTACCGTGCAGAAAAAGTCACTGGTTGGCGTGGATTATGGGCTGACGGAATCATTGGGCCGTATTTCTTCAAAGATGATGCCAATCGCAACGTTACAGTGAATGTTAAGAACTACCTGGCGATGATAAGAAATGTTTGTTTGTGCAAACTTAATGTGATGGACTTGCATGACATTTGGTTTTAAGAGGAAGTTGCCACATGCCTCATTATACGTGTAATAATAGACCAATTGAGGGGCGAGTTCGGTGAACAGTTTATTTTACATTTTGGGACCGGTTAATTGGCCGCCTAGATCCTGCACTGAAAGCCAATATTGAACCATTTATCCGGCCGAAATATCAGACAGAGCACTATTTGATGCGCAGCCACAGCCAAAATTTGCATGAAATAATCTTCAAACATTAATTTAATAAGACCGTACTATTGATAAAAATGAAGTTTTTTTGGGTTTTAATTTTCGATAGCTCTTTAAATGTTAATCGTTAAAATCTGATAGATAATTGTATATAGCATTTATTTTCTAAATACCGCATATATTCACCCTGTGTACAAGTCATAGTCAATTTCAGTCTAATTTGTCGATATTTTTTCCAATAAATCTTGGATATTGGTTTCGAATGCTTCAAGAATTGCTGGTTTGTTAGAATAAACCAATGTCAACTTCCCTTATTGACGAAGGAATTTAACCAGAAATGAACTTTATGACTAAACAAAATTCTTCTTACGAAGTTCTGTATGAACTCGCGTATAGATTTATTTTTTTCTAAGTGAATTTCCACAAATAATAATGAATTTGTGAAGTCTTACTAAAAAAGGAATGTCAACACAATTTGACATTCTTAACTGTCAAACCATAGACAACAACCATTGGAACTTCTCATGTATCTTAAAAAAAGCACCCTACAGTTTTAAACTTTTTATTTTTTTAAATTTACGTCAGGCTTTAAAAAGCTTTCATTAAATTTATTTGTGTAACAATTTTAGCGAGTTAACAGACGTCTGCTACGTTAAACTAACTATTTTCTCCTTTCTTGCTACTTATCAAGATAATCAGCTTCCCCTGTAACAAAAGCATATTCAAAATTTAATATTTAATTAATATTGCAGCAACCCAAAAGTATGAATAACACTATGGACATTTTTAGGGATGTGTCAACTTGACTAATCACGCCTCTCAAAATGTAATGATTGATGTTCGAAAAAAGTGATATATCTTCCATTAGAGATGTCTTTTTCATAATGAAGTGTCTCACAACGTAGTAGAAAATTATTGCTCCCCGAAGTTCATAATTTTTTCTCCATAAGTATTGAAAATATAATTAGATTCGATTGGATTATTATTAATTTTAACACATACTATTTTATTATTTCGAAGTAGGTTCACTACAAATTCATTCATTTTTTGTTGATATTTTCAAGTGCTTAGTGAGAAAAGCGAAAAAATAAAATAATAAAAATGTCCATCAGTTTGACCCATTAATTTATAATTAATAGCTTAAAATTGGATTAAAAACCGTTTATTCAGGAAATTAATTGCTTCATAATGATATCGCTTTAAATAATGAGGTTTGATTATCGGTTTTAATTTTTGTTTTTTTTTTCGTTGAATTTATATCTTTTTGTATCTTTTTTGTTGATATGCATGCCGAGTATTGATATACCTACAATCTACATACCTTTAGGCATTCTTATTCCTTTTTATTTTATTTTTTAATTTGAGGTATCACGAAATTGCTACTATAACTTCCCATCCATTTATTATGCATATCTCATATACCTATGCTTCATTTTGACCCAAAAAGAGACATTCCCATATCAATGTATACAACATTCCGATGCACTTAAGTAACAAAATATTAAAAAAAAAAAAAACTAGAGCCGCATAAATTCAGATTGAAATTGTATTTTAAATTTTAAATAAATAAATGGGTTAAAAAAATATAGCATGCATACTAAAATAATATGTAGTCCCCACAGAGATGATGCATGCAGCATACTACATGGTCGGGTCTCGGGTTTCGGATCTAGGGTCTGGGGTTAGTTGGGTAGACCACTTTTTTCATGCACAATTTAAAGGACTTTTGGAACCTATAAATGAAGTTATGTTAAATAATAGATATAGACATAAAATTGACTCGCTGGAACGTTTTCGTCCTCATACATACTCGTATCCTTGCCTACGTTCATACATATATAAGTTCGTTCGTACATATTTGGTTTTCATTTTAATTGTGTTAAATAAGCTGTTAAGGACATACTAACCAACTAAAAGTCATGTACATTATTAATATCAACATGTGGCATACATTTTATGAAAGAACTTGTTCGTTTAGCAACATTTTTTATGTTTAATTTTTATTTTATTTTTTCATTATTTTAATTTTGTTGAGTTTTTGAGTTTAATATTAAACAGTTCAATTTGTGTTGAAATTTATTCAATTACTCAGGCAGCAGCATTTTGCAAGCGATGCACAGGCACACTGCAAAATGCACAGCGATGCATAAGAAAAACAATCGATAAATATTCGTTTATATGAGCCTGTTATTTTTTAATTAGTTTACTTTTCAGATGGTAATCAAATAAGGTTTCATAAAACAAGTTTTGTTTTTTATAAAACTATGTTGGAATAACTTGTATAGTTTATCTATTCACATAAAGATTAATTTTTAGTTAAGATTACCCACGCCTTTAAGGTATGAATACAATTTTTTTTAAGTGGAAATTAAATGATATGCTATTAAATTTTAAACTAAAATTGGTGGAGAAATTCAAAATAAGACTTAAAAGAAATGACAACAGGATTTCGAAGCATACATTTAAAAAAGAGTAAATTTCTGCTGTATACAAAAAACTTGAGTAATTAGTCTGCCGTGAAAAGCAGTGAGATCTAAAATGTGTGATGTTCGTAATTAAAAAATATCAATTTAGTTTTGGCAGCGTGATATCGAATCAATTCTTAATGTTAGCAGATATTTGTTCCTTAATGATTACATTATAAAATATTTAATTTTCAATGTTTTTCTTTCCCTGTAGTTCAAATTTCATCCTTCTTCATGATTCAAGAGTGTATAAATGTAAAAAGTGAAACAAATTTGTGATAGTGGGTGGATACCACGCCCCTTGAGTTTATATTTACAGATTTCCAATTCTTAATTACGACATGTAGGAAAAATATAGTAGGTAAGTTTTAAATTCGTAAGAAATTTCAGACTCGAAATTTTAATCAAACATGACCTTACGATGGTAGAGAAGTCGTAAAAAGTGGGTCCCGGGATGCCGTGCATCTATCGGTCTTTCTGCCTACCAGCCTTAACCATTAGGTCGATGGAGTTCAAAATTAAAAATTAATGTCATGTCATTTCTTTTTTTTAGTTCCCATTACATTTTTGTCAAAAATCGAAATTCTGAAAAACGACCCAAATATTTTTAAAATTTTCACTTAAACTTTTTTTTTTAACTTGGCTTCTTTAAAGAAAAATATATTTTTGTATTGCTCCAGAATGGTGCCCTCCATAGAACAATTATTTAGTAAAGAAATAATGAATCGATTTATATAATTTTTTTCTGAATAAGCAAAACTTTTTGTGGATTTTTTAAAAAGTATTTCATTTTTTTTTTAAATTGTGTATTACAAAACCAGTTCAAATTTAAATATAGAACGTATATTTATGAGTACCAAATAACTGCTTACCAAAAAATGTACTAAACAAAAGTTTAAAAATTTTATACAAATACAAAATTATTAAAAAAAAAAAAACAGCTCTATCGATTTTTGAAAAAGAATTTAATAAATCAAAGTTTGGTTGATATAATAAATGATATTTTAATTTTTGAAGAAAAACTTATTTTGCTAGTAAATTTTTGATTCTGAACTTATTTATCTATATTTTATTTCCCTTGCATATGTATTTATTTATTTATTTATTTATTTATTTATTTATTTATTTATTTATTTATTTATTTATTCATCATCAACTAGAGATTATAATAACTCTTACAGACTATCGAAATACAAAATTTGTCTTAATATAAATTTTAGTTAATTAACCAGAAAGAATAGGTTGAGCATATTTTTAAATGTTTCCCTACTCAAATGAAAATTAAAATCAATAAAATCAGATATTTGGTTAATTTCTCTGACACAGCGATATATTGGCTCGTTAACAGCATAATTTACTCTATGAAGTACCTCATGAAATAAATAACGATTTCTAAGCACTCGAGTTGGAGCATGCAAATTTATAAGAGACAATAAAAACGGACAGTCAATATGATAGGATAAAATATCTTTAATAAACATTATAGAATATATTTTGCGGCGGTTTTCTAAGGTCTGAATGCCAAGAAGTTGACGTCGAGTATTATAAAGTGGCATTACATCAGCGTTCCATCTAAGTTTATAAATAACTATTCTTGTAAATTTTCATTGAATTTTTTCAATTCTAACAGAATGAGTTTTGTAAAACGGATTCCATACCACACAGCAGTACTCCAGAACTGATCTAACATAAGCAATGTAAAGCGTTTTTAAGGTATAGGGATCAGTTAGACCTTTAGAGTTGCGGAAAACAAATCCAAGCATAGAGTTGGCCTTATTAACTATGAATTCTAAATGATTAGCGAAGTTGAATTTAGAGTCAAAAATGACTCCCAGATCTTTTTTGGTTGAGACTCTATCGAGAACTTTGTTCTCAATATGATAATCATATACAAAAGGAGACGAGCGGCGGGAAAATGAAAAACATTGACATTTAGAGATGTTGAGGTTTAATTTGTTGATTTTACACCAAGTTGATAAGCTTTGAAGATCTTCTTGAAGAAGCACACAGTCAACCGGATCCTTAATGCATCTCAGAAATTTGAAATCATCGGCAAACATCAAGGAAAAGGAATTTAAGAGAAAATCAGGTAGATCATTTATGAATATAAGAAACAAAAGTGGTCCAAGATGGCTACCTTGGGGAACACCCGAGGAAACATCTATTGGACTTGAGATGATCGAATCAATACGGACATATTGAATGCGTCCTGTAAGATATGAACGCAACCAATTTAACAAGTTAGAATGTATACCTAGTTTTTCCAGTTTATGAATTAAAATTTGATGGTGAACTCTATCAAATGCTTTGGCAAAATCCGTATATATGACATCGACTCGATATCCTTTTTTTTTAAATTATTTAAAACCAAGTTGGAGAAAATTGTAAGATTTGTAGAAGTTGATCTCCCGGATACAAATCCGTGTTGAAATGGTGATATAGTCTCTTTTAATAAAAACGAAAGCTTATCGCAAACAATTTTTTCAAAAAGTTTTGGTATTACGGATAACTTGCAACCCTTAACCCTTTCCCTATTTCATATTCTAAAAGAACCATAAACATTCTATACAAACAACACAAAATTCATAAAAAGTGGGTGGATACCACTCCTCCCAAATTGATTTCTCGGTTTTTATTTTCTATGCGCTGCCATTTTTTCGATTTTTGAAGTGGTATATCTCAGAATCTTCTTTGATATAAAGGGTGATTTTTTTTAAAGCTATATTAAAGTTTTTTTTATTAAAAACACATACAATTTAGAAAAATGCATAAAATCTTTATTTGAATCGATAGTACGGTCCATATAATTTAATGTTTGAAGATTATTTCATGCAAATGTGGACCTTGACTGCGCCTCAAATGGCCCATCCACTTAGTTCAATTTTGGCATACTCTTTCCAACATTTCGACCGGTATCTCACGACTAAATGCTTCAATGTTGTCTTAGAATGCACGATCTACGCGGCCAATTGATCGGTCCCGAACGTGAAATAAAATGTTCACCGAACTCATCTCCCAATAAGTTCATTTTTGCGTGTGCTTTGTGGCATGTGGCACCGTCTTGTTGAAACCACATGTCATGCAAGTCAAGCTCTTGCATTTTGGCCAAAAAAAGTTGGATATAATCTCACGGTAGCGCTCACCATTCACAGTTACGTAACGATTCGCATCATCTTTGAAGAAGTACGGTCTAATGATGCCACCAGCCCATAAACCGCACCAAACTGTTACTTTTTTTGGATGCATTGGTAGCTCTTGCAATGCTTCTGGCTGATATTCACTCCAAAATCGACAATTCTGCTTATTTACGTACCCATTGAGCCAAAAATGGAACAATTAAATGGAAGAAGCGCGCGTTGAACTTTTTTAACAGAGCCCGCATTTTGATAATAAAATTCAATAATTTGCAAGCATTGTTCGTTTGTAAGACGATTCATGGTTAAATAATAATAGACCAAACTGAAGATGTTTGACAGTGAAACAAAACACGAAACGTGTGTCAGCTGTTTAGACCAGTGTTGCCAAAAAGATAATATCTAAAAAATCACCCTTTATATGTTAGTGTAAAACTCATATGTCCTCAACTAATTTATTAAACAACTAGCGGACCCGACAGACTTCGTCTTGTCATAAAGATTTGTAATGTGGCAGTTTTTTGTTCCTACGTATTTTATAGTCGTGGCTGAAAATTCTCCTGAACAGAACCGTCACTCTGGTGATAGGGCGTTGTGAATAAAAAATAATTAAATAAAACATATATAAGGATTTAAAAGTAAGTAATCGCTTTATTGTTAATCATGTGAATCATAATTATTAACAGAAATCAGTTTTCCAACACGGTAACAGGCAACATACAATTTACCATGTGAGAAACATGGGTTTTCTAGATTAATACCACAAACGCTTAATTATTCCCCCCTGGGACTTTTTTATGGTCATAGCAAAAGCAAGCCGCACTGGAAACTGTAGTCGTTTAAACTCAAATGGCACATCAGTCGGAATCATTGGGATGCGCGGTATAAGAACATCTTCTCCTTTGTACTTTCCTTTGAGTATAGTTGCTTCTATCACGGTGTTTAGTAATTTTTTTTATCGCTAATCGTGTACCGTTGCAAAGACGCGGTTGGTTGATATTTTGCAACATTATAACTATTGATCCAACCTTTAATTGAAGATTGTGAGGTGGCAATCCTGGCAAATCCAGCGAGTTTAAAAATTCCGGTGGATAGTTGACTGCATCATCTTGATTTGTAGCCGAATCAACTGATTTATATCCTCGATTCGCCTGTAATTTGTTCTTGAATTTTGAAATTTAATTCATTTACATCTATGTTTTTTGCAGCCAATATACATATGTAGCTCGTTCGCTCAACCAATCATGGTTTCTGTAATTTTAAGAAACATCTGGGAACACCTTCTGAATAAGTTCATCATTTGATTGCGTTAACTGACAAAAACTTTGAGGAAAGTTAATGCAGCCAACATGTCTATAGGAAATTTGCCATTACCAATGTCAATGAGTTGTTTAGAGAATATGTTTCTAGATTGGTCATTTTGCAACTCGACGTCGACACGCATATTCTTGCTTAAATGAAGTTTTTTTGCATGTTTCCACAAATTGCAGGACTTTAGACATGTATTGATTCAATCAGCTGGCGTTGATCGTTTTGCACCACCAAATCGGTTATTATTGCTTCGTAGATCTTTTAAGGTTCTGTCTAAAGCCTCCAAAGATTTTTTATGTGCCACCGTACATTCATCCCAAAGAATCAATTTATATTTCTGCAAAACGTTTGTCATTGCAGAGTTCTTTGAAATGGCAATTTTAGAGCTGAATGAGCTGTTCGACCCCCTTCAAGCAAAGTTGCTGCGATTCCCGACGAAGCGAGTGCAATTGCAATTTTTTTTTGTGAGCGAATTCTTGCTAATATTATTAAAATCAAAACAGTTTTTCTTGTACCACCAGGTGCATCTAAGAAGTAAATCCCTCAGTTTCATCATTTGTTACTTTCATAAGAGTATCAAATACATACTTCTGTTGTTCATTCAACACTGGAAGATTTGTTTGAATTACTTTTTTCAAAGTGTTGAGATCATACAGTTTTTCTCGATGCAACTCTTGGTTAAAAGCATCATGCATTGGACGATTAAGCGCGGTCAGGCCTGATTGAGTTAATAGTTTGTTTGACATCATCAAGCACATGTCCTCAATTGAAACCAATGCTTTATTGTAAATTTCTTCACTGATTTGTATATTTGGATTTCCCATTCTATTTCGTATTTGATACAAAATATCATCACACGTAAGGAAAAAGAAAAGGGCGTTTTTTATGGTTTTTTCGGCCATTAATCGAATTGTTCTCGCCGTAAAAACCATCCTTGAATTTCAACGAACATTTTAAAAAAAGAATTGGCCAAATTGGTCCAGGCGTTGTTGAGTTATGCGCTTACCAACACATTTTGCGATTCATTTTTATATATAAGAAGATAAACATGTCTTTATGTTTCTGAAGTTAGTTAGCTTGGGGAAGCTTAAAAACCAGCTTAGTGAAAAGGGTGTATTGCTAGAACTTGGCTTAAATTTCGTTTATTAAAAAAAATAAAGCAGAGCGATTAACACTAAAAAACTGCAACCTAAATTATAATGTATGTACATCTATCTTCTCCAGAAACCAATATTGGTCATTCAGGCGTATACGTACTTTTTTGTTTCATAATAAAATCAATTTATTTTTACAAACAAAATAGGATACAAAATAACTTGAGCATGCATAAACTTGCATGTTGTGAACTTAATTCTTGTTTGGAGTTCGATTAAGATTCGAAAAGTGATTTTTCTGTGTAAAGCAAAGGAAATGTAGGATTTTATTATATACTGTAAATACAAAATTCTATTTAAATTGTTAATCCCTTAATTCCGTTTTTATAAAAATTAAAAAAAACAAACAAATCAATATTTCAGAATGTTAAATAATCCTGTATTTCAAAATTTTGTAAATGATTTTAAATAATTTTAAGAACAAAATAAAATTTCCAAATGTGGATTGGATGCATATGCAATATATTTAGTTTAGTATTTTTAAATTATTTTTCAAAAAAGCAAATCTCGTGGCAAGTGGGCTATCGCTATGGACATGAGACAAGAATAGTCTAGAGACATTAAATCATTTAATTGGGGGCGGCCAATTGACCGGCCTCAAACGTGAAATAAACTGTTCAACAAACTCGCCTTAAAAACCAGTGTTGCTAACAGGAAAATAGGAAAAAATCACCATTTCATTCAAAAGTTAAATCAACACGCTTTTTACTATTAAACTATTTTCTTACTATTTTAATGTTTTTTTTTTTTTTATTTTTGTTAATGTACAGAACTTATAGTCTTGCGAGGTTTTATTATTTTCATTCCAAGAAAGTTCACATAGAGCCTTTAATATACATAATTTAGAAATTTCAAAGTCTATAAATTCTTGAAGTTTTTTCAATCTTTATTAACAAAAGATACTTATCAAACTTTAAGTTATTCTCAAGATAATACACAATTCTCAAAACCCATTGTCTTCATTATAAATTCAAAAAAGCTTCCAAAATACATCTCATAATTTGTATAAAATTATATATCTTTACTTTTACATCTTTTAGTTATGTATAGTTTTGTTTAACCAAAGAATCCATAATTCTGTTAAAATACAAAAGAAAATAATTACACCGCGGAGCGGTGGTGGTGTGATTTATTACTGCCTGTTTTTGAAATTATCATTTTTGCGAGCATCCTTACACTCGTAGCTCATCATAGAAATTAATTACCTTGCGATGGAGAAGCCAACTCTAAATCATTACGCTTTAATTTATAAAATCGCACAAACCTTTGACATTAATAAGCAATAGAATATTCATAATGACTTCATAATACGGCATTAAAGGCGTATCTTATCCACGGATTTATCTAAATCGTTTCCGAAACAAAAAAGAAAACATGTTTAGCGCATAGTAATGGAGTTTCTGTCAAGTCTTAGTATTTTCGTTTCTATCTTAAAAGACAATCGGAATTTTTAATTTAACCCCAGAGTAAAAAATATAAATATACAAGCAACAGAAATTTTAATTAAAACAATTTTAGTGGAGGTATTATGGGGGGAAAAAATTGGTATTTGAAAACGATTTGTTAGATTAATGCCATTCCCAAGATTCCAAGATATGGTTGGCTATAGCTCGATGGTTTTTTAGAGTCTTTGTGAAAAAGTCGACACTTAATATAACACTTGATTTTTTTCATTGTTGCATATGAACGACCGGCGACAAAGACAACGACAACGACGTGCATAACAATTAAGACTTCAAGCCTAATAATTAGACGCAGAGTATATGTTTTTTCCGACGCGTCGTCGCTCGTCCAGGCGAATAAAAACTTGGCTTTAAACATGACAGGCTAAAGGAAAGGAAACAAAAAACTAGTTAGCATAAATTTCAATAATCGATCTAGTTATCTACACACTTTTTTTCCTTCTCGCGTTGACGTCGACTTCGACTTGGACTTCGATGGCTTGGCAGTAGTCGGTCGGTCGGTGGCTCAAAACAATCGGCCTTCCGCATAAAATGTATTCCAACAATAACAATAACATCCAGGGCATTCTGTAGGTTGGTCCATATACTCTTATAGGAACATAGTTGAAAATGATAAAGATCAGCAACGACTACTGGAACATCATCACACAAGCCACAGAAGCTTCAGAGACCGCACAGAGCATCACTATTTGAAGTGCGGGCCCGGCCATACATATGTGGATCGTATGAAAAAGTTTTAGTATTATTTTTTTATTTTTGCGGTACATTTAGGTTTTGAAGATAGGATCTTAAGTATCCATAAAGTTGTATAGTTATCGGCTGAAGAAGAATTTATTTATTTGCATTGAAATTGAAAAGGTCTACAAAAAAGAGCAGGGCGTATCTTAATACATCAATGTTTGTTTTCGGATGAAATTTATGACACTGAGTATTTTTTTTTTTCAACTTTAATCTCAGCCTAATGGAAATTTCATTCAAAGTTTTGAAGTGAGATGCTTCAATCATTAACTCTCTGTGATCATAAAATACTAAAACTAAGATTGTTATAAGAAAGCGAATGTTTAAGTTTTATTATTGATCTAGTTTTGAATATGATAAATTGAAAGATCTTTACTTCTTTTAGGAGATTAAACGTTCGATATCAGGTGAAATAAAAGGCTTTAACAAGTTTACCATTACTATATATCAGGCCTTTCTCTTTTGAATTAAAAATCATGACGATGATAGGCAGAGGAAAACAAGATTTGATCGATACCTTCACTTATAAAACTTTGTTGGCATTTAAGACGTGAGGTATTAAAGGCGTTAAGAAGAAGTCACGAACATTTTGCGACCTATGCGAAGTTTCCGTAGAGTTGTTATTTGTGAATAAAATTAAGTATTAAACCTTAAGTTCAAAGATTATTTATAGAATGTAATTACCATATGTTTTCTTTGTTTAACATCCAATGTTTAAGATTTCTTCTATCATGATTTTACTTTCCTAGAACTTCTTCATTTAAAGTCCTTGGGCGTACCATGATTAGTACCAGAGTATATCGCAGTATATTTAATTAGTAATAGTTAAAAAAGAATTTCTCTGAAGTTGATAATTTCTGCTAAATATACGAATTAAATTTTAAAAATAAAAATTTTGCAGCTAATAGAAATGTCATAAATGTCACAACTCATGTTTGATGCATAAATCCCCACACAAAAGTGACTATCGATCATTTTAACATCTGCATACACAGTGTATAATAAGACTTCAAAAAGTCACCATTGCAACGCACAAAACAATAAATGTATTTGACACTGTACCTAGCTAGGTACCTATGCCTTAGCCTTTAGAGAAGCCTTATAGCAAAAAGCGTGTCAAACGCGTGGGCTGATCTGCATATTCCGCGTCTATTTTACTAAAGTGTCACCTCGTCTCAAGCCAGGCAGTAAATTAATCCCGGTATTACCATGTCGACGTTGTCATTTGGTCGTCGTCGTTGTCGGTTGTCATCGTCATCGATAGTTTGCGCTAACAACGAGAAATTAGCAAACGCGCCACATTGGCATGTGAATTATTGAATACTTGCGCCCGATTAGCGCGATTAGGCGTCTACAATGTACCATGGATCTTATACAGGGGCACAAGTTGATTGTGACGAACGGTGAGCGGTATGCGGTACGCGGTGCGACGTTAACAACGACGACGGGGGTTTTAGATTTTGATTTTGATTCGAACCTCTATAAGAGAGCTAGCGCCTTCTAAAGGTGCAATTATGGCTTTACCGTGAGCGCATTCTGGTTGTCACACTCTCCTTTTGGTGAGGCGGTGTGGTGCGGTGGTATAGTGAAGCTGAAGTGTTGTAAATGAATTTGTTTAAAAATAAAAAAACAAAATAGAAAAATCTGCATTTTCGCAATAAATAGCAACAACGAGTAGAATGCTAATGATATGCCACGAAAATCTTGTAATGGGGTAATGGCTTATTGTTAAGGATTGGAAACAACATTTTCTGTCAGTGTTTATTTTTTCGCTTTAACCCTGTTGTATAGCTTTAACCCGCCTGCCGCTGTTCCTGCCCCTGCCCCTGCCTCCGCCACCACGTCCGATCTGTTATTTAGCTATTAAAGTGCAAATTAAGCATTGTCCTACAGGGAGTGTTGTTCTGGTTAAGAATTATGTTTACTTGCATTAAGTTTATTGCGTAAATTAAAGCCGCGCTGCTGCTGAGATGGGCTGATGGGCATGATGATGGTGATGGCTGATGATAAGGCTGAGGGCTTACATAGGACTGATGGGTGGTTATTTTTATTCTGAACGCGAACATTTATAGATAGCGTCAGTAAAATTAAAATACTAGGCACATCAATCACTCTGATGAGCCAGGATGTTTCACTTTGATTTGTTTATATGGAGCAGGATGAAAATGTTAATATACAACAACAAAAAAACAGACAACTGTGTCAAGCGTAAAACATTAACATTTTAAGTATACGATAGCACTCTTAAAAACAAATACAAAATGTGTTTTATTGTTCTAGAACGCAAATTAATGTTGTTTATTGTTACCCTATTCTTCTATGTACAATATATAAAGAAAGAGTTGGCAATGACTACGAAAGAGATGAATTTTCATTTTGAGTACAATACGAAAAGCGTTCATTAAATTTATGGGTTCATTTCATTAGATAAGTGTTTTTTTTACGAAATGAAAAATTTTAACTTGAATTTTAATAAAATTTTCTTAGAATTTTTGAGGTCCATATATTTGTTTTCTTGTCAGAATTGTACCTTGCTCTGGCCTGTTCGGAATTTTTTAAATGCAATAAAGGACCATATTAATATAAATAAATTTAAATATTCAAATTTTAACTAATTTAATCTAGGCACTATACAAAAATACATTTTGTGACAATTTAAAAAAGGTTACCCATACGCCTTAGTGAACCATACATTTTATCGAAGAGAAACAAAACGAAAAGTAACTCGTTTGCTGTACTTCTGTTCTTCGTGTGTAATATTATAAAAATGTCCTTCTTTTTAGAAGTTTTGGCGAATTTTCCGATTTTAAATAGTTTTTAAGTTCTGATTATAAGTTTATTTTAAAAATACAAATTTTAACTAATTTATTCCACAAACTACATACAAATAAATGTTGTGAAAAATAAAAAATACCTATACGCCTGAGTGAACCTTAAATTTAAAAAGAAGCTGGGATGCGACCCACACTTATAACTTCCCATCGCGTCTGTACTTGTCTTGCTTAAAAGGTTTGTAGGTTTTCGTGTTTTGTTAAAAAAGTTATTAGTTGAATTATTCTAAAAAATTTAAAAATAACCAACAATATTTTGCATTTTATGATGAAATAGTTCGATTTCAAAATCTATTTTTGTTTAAGAGATTTTTAGTCAAAAACCACTTTAACAATTTTAGAAGCATTTGCGTACTATTTTTTGTAGATTTTAATTTTTAATGAAAAAACTAACTGTTGGATTTTTATAAAAAATTACTGAATAACGAAAACAATGTTTTCTGTGAGATAAAATTAGTTTGAAGCCAGTATTTTTAATTTTTGAAAAGATATTTGAGTCGAAAGTAAATTTTTACTAAGTTTTTAGGGTCTTATTTAAAAAAAACTGTCAATTCGATTTTTCTCAAAATTTTATCGCATGTTGAAAACAATACTTTTTAATGAAATAAAATTAATTTGAAGCCTACATCTAAAATTTTTGAAAAGATATTTGAGTCAAAAATGAATTTTTACGAACTTTTAGTATTGCTTTTTTTAGGTTTTTATTTTTTGTTAAAAAACTGACAATTCGATGTTTCTCAAAATCTTACTGAATGTTCAAAACAACATTTCTTAAAAGATTAAATTAGTTTAAAGTAAATATCTCAAAATTTTGAAAAGATATTTGAGTCGAAAATCAATTTTTCCAACTTTAATTAATTTTTTTTTTTTTTTTAAACTGTCAATTCGATTTTTCTCAAATTGTACTGAATGTTGAAAACAATAGTTCTGATAAGATAAAATTAGTTGCAAGCCATAATCTCAAATTTTTAAAAAGATATTTGAGTCGAAAATTAATTTTTACCAACTTTGAGTAATGTTTTTTTTAGGTTTTTATTTTTTATAAAAAAAACTGTTAATTCAATTTTTCTCAAAATTTTACCAGATGTTAAAAACGTTATTCTTCGTTGCACAAAATTGTTTTGGAGATAAAATCATTTTTTGTTCGTAAAATTTTAGAGGTGACAAATATTTTTTTTCTGTTTTTTTATTTATACAAAAAAACCGTTAATTGTATTTTTTCCAAAAATATATTTTTTTGGTATCACGTTACAATATATAATATAAAATTTAATTCAAGTCTCTAGCGTTACTGGTTCGTGAGATATTTAGGGTTAACCAAAATGTTCACCTTTTTTATAAGTTGCTATGGTAAAAAAACCACCAACTCAATTTTCTTGAGAACCCTTTTGCATCTTTCTGCATTATTAAAAGGACGACGAAAAAAACGTCGCGAACGTACGGACGTACGAACGTATGTACGTACACACGCACGCACAGATATCTTTCTAAAAATCTCTTATTTCGAATCTAGGGACCTTGAAACGTCGAGAAATGTCAAAATTGTCAATTTGACAAATCGGACCCATTACAATAACTTCCTATGGGAAGTTAAAAATAACTCTTTTTCTGTTTTGCTGTTCTTCATTTGATACAACAATAATTTAAAACGTACTTTTTTAACATTTTAACAGCTTTTTCGGGTTTTTAACAGTGCTGTATAAAAAAACAACAAAAGAAATTGATCAGAATTTCCATATATTTAGTTTGTTTAACATTTGCGTTAATTTTTAGCTAAAGTCAAGCCCTTGAACCACAAGACCTGACTTGCGTGACCCAGTCGTGCATTTTACTGCAATTAGTTGAAATCAATTTATTTTAAAACTTTTCACATTAAATCTATTACTAATTTCTAATGCATATTCATCAATAATTTACCAATTATTATTCATCAAATTTGAATAATCAAAAACCACTTAAATTATAGCTTTTCAAAGAAAATAATATGCATCATGCATTCACTCAAATAGCTTTTATGCAATCGGAAATAAACTAATAATCGTGACATTCCCCCACAAGCGCACTGCCATTAATTTAACATAAGATCATTAATTTGCCACAATTAATAAAAAATGAAAAGCTCATATTCATGCTATTAGTTCAGGCCAAACGATTAGTCAATGTTCATATGGGCTTGCGCAGACCCTCTCGGTTTGGCTAAGAAACCAATTCAAGACAGTGCCTTCAGCATTTGTGTCAGCCAAACTTCTTTCATCTGTCTGATCAAAGTAAAAAATAAAAACAAATTTAAAAGATGAATGAGGGGAATCATTTCTGACGACGAAAATGTTTTCTCTTATTTTTGGTCACCGAACTGCATTAGGCTTCAATGACTTACCTGTCTCAATTATTTTAGTCTGATCTTGAGACACATGAAGCATGCCTAAATGATTGGATCGTTTAGCTCTAATGGAATTTGCATACACAAGTGGACTCCATATAATCTCTCAAAACCGTGTTATACGCTAAAAGGTGATCAGATTTAATTGAGATACTTAACTGTTTTTATCTTACAGACCAAACATTTTCGGACAAACAAATTTGGACTTTTACAATGACTTTGTTTTACATTTAACATTTAACATTAACAAAGTTGAACAATCTGCAAAAGATTTGTTCTTCATTTAATCGACTTTTTGACCCTTGGATTAATCATTTTTTCTTTTACCTTCTCTTTTCAGAATAAAATCGGCGAATGGCAATGGTAAGTTTTGGAAATGCTCATTATTTTTCTTAATGGTATTAAAATCATCTCATTTAATAAAATGGTTTCCTTAATTTGACAAAATAAGGACAAAGTAAAATTTTTGTTCTTTTAAGAATATGTAAAAAAGGATAATTTTTCATTGTCAAATATATCCAAGCTTAAGGCCGAGTGGTTTAATGATATTTGTTCAACTTCTGTCTTTATTGATTAATCAACAGTTTAATTATGAATTAACTTTTAAAAGACGATAAAACATCAAAAACATGTTCTCCTCAACTCAATTTAAAATTACAAGACACTGTGGGAAATTTAATGCTTCGAAAACACTACGTAGTCTTGTATCGGTAAAACCAGATGAATCCCCTTTGCCATTATCTATGAATAACACTGCCGACAATGACATTAAAGATCTTGATACTATCGGTGTTAACATCATCAATTTCGATCACATATCAAGCTATAACCTACAAAACCTATACAGGTCCACAACTTGAGTATAACTTGCACCTCTAGAGTGCTCCAGCTTAAGTATCTTAGACAGTTTTCAAAAAAAGAGCTTTTAAAATTATTGGTCTCAATAATGTCACTAATTTACACCACTCAAACATCTTCGTAACGTCTCTTCAGTTCTTCCGAGGACCAACTTCTCCTGTACTGTGAAGTAAAGAGCTTCGTTCTTTAGCCGTACTAAAGGAATGTGGAAAGTGGAAGTATTCAAATTTCTTAACAATTCTTTAAAAGCTTTCTCAAACAAATCCTATACAAAACACTTTTCCCTGAAACTAAAACATATAAACCCACATAAATAAACGGTACTTTGCTCCATTTAATCTCCTTTAATAAAAATAACTTTAAATTAATATCTCAACTTCAAATGCGAACATTCCATATTTTCAAATTACTTTTACGCTCTAAGACAAGCGCCATGACAAAGACCACGACCGAGAAACGCATGGTAAACATTTCTTAATGCCATATAGTTTCCATGAAATTACTTACCTTCCGGAACTAATTTCACACCCAATGCTAGCGGGTGGAGGTCGATCACCATTTAGGAATATCAAAAACACTAACATATTCCATGCCCTCCTTAACCTAGAAAAACAAATACATATTAAAGTCGTACACAGGCACTAAACCAACCAACTGAGGCAGAGAATGAAACGACCATAGTTAATTTAGGAGGCTGAGGCGTGTAGGAATCGTGTGCAAAACTTTATAAAAAGAATGTGCACTCCATTTTTGGAACAGAAAACAAAATTTAAAAAAAGAAACACTGCAAAGTCATAATTTAGTGAAAGTAGCTGAGCTGACTTCTTTCTGGAAAGCCGAATGACTGAGCTACCAACCGACCGAACGACGACGAAACTATGAGTCTTTTAGCCAGAAGTATAGGTATAAGCCCCACAAACTACAGCCGTATGGTCTTGATGGTTGTTCTTCGTTTGCTTTGGTGCATCATGACGACGATGACGACGACATGCAGCCATCCACATCTGGCTGGGGTTCTGTTTTTGGGCGAAGGAATAAATTTCATCCACGGCTGCGAAGCCAACTGCGAAAACGAACAGATATCCAAATTGCCTCAGCCTCTCAGAGACGATTCTCCAACTCTGGGGTCTGTGTACGAACAATTTAATTAAATGGCCCGTAGAATGGAGAGTATTTGCAGAACATGAGTTCGAGATTCGAGTTGATGTTGATGCACCGCATTGAACATCGTGGATCTGATGCTAGAAGATTGAAAGAAATTGTGACTATGTTGATGTTTGCTTTTTTTTTTATTGTTGTCTAAAAACAAAAAGACTTATTTAAAACTTTTTTGTTAGGAACTCGTACATAAGAAAAAGAATTTAATTTATTTTCACGTTTCAAGATCTTTAATTATATTTTTGTCATCAAAGAAACATTAAGAACAACAAAATTTGAAGAAGTACCCTTCAGAATTTGGCACTGTCAAGTTATTTTCTAAAAAAGGTGCTGAAGTGTTCCATTTGAAACAATTCAAAAACTTTGAAAAACCTGAAAAAGTTTTGAAAATATTTGTTTAATGTTTCTTTTTGGCCTTAAAGGCTTGAGACTTAAAACCTTGCAGCGGTGCTCAAGAGACACAAATGGTCCATTTTTAGAGCTCTCTTTTGATTTCTGTCTAAAAAAAACTCAAGGGGGTTATTGGAGCACCTGCCCCAATGTGCGAATAGCACTCTAGTTTCAGACGAATATAGGCTTACATATAGCCACATACGGACGGATTGGCGGAGAAAACTCAAACACTTAGCAGCGTTTTCGGTGACTTCATAGATGTGCTAAATCTACAAGAGATGGTTTGTGAACCTAGAACAAAAAGCTGTGTAGCCTTTTCGATAAAAGTACCACCCATGGATATATTGACATTGGAGGTGGGTAATCTTTTGCCACTGTAGACGTCATTGAGTTTTCGAAGCATTAAGTTGTAAACTGTTTTTGATGTCCCTGCTGTGAAGATCAGAATTTAATAAGCTTATCATATGCTCTCGTTGGTAGTCCATCTCCGAAGGACACAGATGTGAATACCAAAATTAATACAAAAAGCTGAAGGTACACTTTCGTCAGCGAAACAATTAAGTTGATTAGAAGTTTCGGATTAGAGATAATTTATAAAAATAAGAAAGAGTGTCGGAGATAAAACAGAGCCCTGGAGCACACTAGTGTTAATTTTGTGGATATCAGATTTGAATGCGGAGGGTAATTTTCAATCCAACGAAGAAGTAATTTATCTTGTTCCAAATGCCCGTAATTTAGATAAGAGAGCTTGATTTCAGACTCTATCAAACACCTTTGAAATGTCAAGTGTAATAATCTTATGTTTCAAAACGATGCGATGTAAAAACTTGTTCTGTGGGATAAACCATTAGATCACCAGTGATCCTATTGTTAAGAAAGCAATACTGCCGGTCATTGAGAAGCTTCCGTTCTTTATAGCTGAAAATTGATCAGCGTTTTTCATGAACTTTAAAAAAATCTCTTAAGACTCAGATGAATTTTAAAAAACATTTTTAAGTCCCATGTAGCACAATTGCTTTGAAAAACCGTAACGAGAAAAAAACAGCATCACTATGTTTTAAAAGGTCACTAATGTCTTCTTAACAAGATCCTGTTTAAAGTTTGTTGTCATTTAAATGGTGTTCAAACAAGGAAAAGATTGAATTTCAGCTTTATATATAAAATATACCTTGAACCTATTTTCCCGCGATTCGAATGACCACCACTGAGAATTGACCCAAGTCAAGGAAGGGACACACTAACTGTTGTGTTGCCATTAAATGACAACAAAAGTTCAGAGACTTTCGATTGTTTGACCTCGTCAATACAAAGCTCAAATCTCTTTTCGCTGTTTTCAACAATGCGC
This sequence comes from Eupeodes latifasciatus, assembly GCA_920104205.1. NCBI lineage: Eukaryota > Metazoa > Arthropoda > Insecta > Diptera > Syrphidae > Eupeodes > Eupeodes latifasciatus. The sequence continues at coordinate 186,351,809 of OV049926.1, read as the reverse complement.
AAAACAATTGGACACGTGATAGAAAGTCTGCGACAACTATGCTGCCTCTGTCGCCGTCGATGCGCTGCCGCGCCGCCGCTCTGGCCACCACCGCTCGCTAGCTATTGTAATAATAAAGACTCCAATGCTGGTGGAAAAAAAAGTTCCCGCGCGACAAAGCAAGAAATTAAAAAAAAATAATAAAAAAAAAACAATTCTGTTACGACATTTCCTTGATTCTCTGCGTGTTTCCGTGATGTCAAGCCGATAGAGTCAACCTTACCTAGGCAGCCAGCCAGAAAACCACATTTTGTTTATATACGAATAGCGGCAGTTATCTGGCCATTTAAAGTTAAACGCACATACACTCCATCTACACCATCATTATAACCAATTGGCGGTGCGCGCGCTCAGCATCAGCGCGCAGCGCTCATGTCTTCGTTCATCGTCGCTCGTCGATCCGAGGATGGATGAACTATTATCGCCCTCTCGAATGACCATTGAACCAGTGAACAACATAGATATACCCGAATACTACTTGGCGTCTCCTTCAAGCAGCTTTTAATACTTTTTAATTGCCGGGCCTAAACGCTCTGTTGTTTAGGCCACAGTTAGGCAAAGGCACAGGCACTGTTGCTGGGCTGGGTATTGAACACGCTTTTGTGTAAATTGGAATTTTCTTTTCGTGTTCGCACCGGGCACTCACCACAGCTCCATCTCTTGCAAAAAAAAAAGCAGCAAGGAAAACAAACAAACGAAAAACTTTTACCACGAACTTTCGATAGTGGGTTGAAGAGTTTTGTTTCGTATTTGTTTTTTCTCTTCATTGTGGTCATGTCGTCGATTTGTTGTGACTTGAGTAGGAAAACCAAGTAGCTGTAGCTGTAGCTGCAGCTTGAGGAGATGTTGTGCCTCCTTGACGTTGGAATCACCTCAACTACCCACCAAGCGGTGTGTCCCTTGTTTGTCCTCGTTCACATGAGGAATGTGTTCCTACGTAGATTTACCCAGGAACAAAACAAAACAAAACAAAAAATCACTGGCTAATAGGATTAGTATAGGAAAAGAGAATTATACTTTCGACATTGTAGCCGATTGTTTGGTGACCTTTGATGACGCGCTAACTGCCAGCAGTTTGTTCGGCTGTCTGTCCTCCTGTCTGTGTCAATGGCTTCCGTGATGGCTAAGTACAGATTGAAGGTTTGCTCACGCCGCTCCGCCGCCACCGCTGGTCGAGGGGCTTCTGCATGCCATACAACGGCTCCGCTCCCCATCCAACCTCAAAGAAGTAACTAAAACTATACTCCAATTAGACCAAAGCTTAGAGCCACAGCTATACGTGTACGAGTACAAGTATAGCAGCTCTTTCCAGAGGGATGATGAATGACTGCGACTTTGAGATTCTGACTCAGAAGAGCGCGCCTAATTAATGACTAGTGAGAGCTTGTGACGATGACGATGACGACTATACCTTCTTTACCTAGTCAACTCAAACCAGCCATCATCAGGAGTGTCGTTGTTCGTTGCAATTAGTGGATGAGTGTTGAGTGTGGGCGTCAGCCAGATTCACGCATGCACGACTTTGCCATATGGTAATTTGTTTTTTCCTTTGCAAAAATAGTCAACTATACGGCTATACGGCCAAGCTAGCAAGGGATTATCCACCAATTAGTCTCGGGTAACAATCTTCTTTGCATAAATCAAATTGAGGACAAATTAAAATGTCTTCCATCTGGAGGCGAAGAGAGCTCCGAGCTGTTGTTAGCTGAATTCGCCAAGATAGACGAAGTCATCATCAAGCTGGAGCTGCTGCCTGGCACAAAATCAAACCCGAACCCGGATACTAGGAAAAGTCAGTGATTAGGTGGAATTCTCTAAGCAGATGCACGAAATGCATCATGGAACCAAAACAACGGATTTGTTTGTTGCTTTCATCCATCTACAATTCTAGTTATACATATACCTATGTACACAGGTAGTATATATTTAGGTGCTTATACTCCGTATTGAACATGAGCACGCCATGTGTTTAGGAGATACATGTTGTATTCTCCTCCTTTAAACGTGGTCTCTACTACACGATTATGTGTATTTGCTGCTACTTCGAAACTTTTTCCAATGCTTCCCAAAGCAATGAGCTTGGTTAATGCTGATGATGGCTGATGGTTGTGCTTTAGAGTGCTGAAGCTGGTGTAGGAGGATTTGTGTGGATGTTGGATGATGGCTTCTGGTCTCAGGTGCGCGCTACTAAAGAGTGAGATGATTTCTAATTGCTGGCCTACAAAACTATAAAACCATCGTCTAAGCTCTCAATAAGCCAATAAACAGTAGGACAAATGTACAGCCTGACTGGTTATGGTTATGGCTACATGGCTATGGCTATGGCTTAGCTTATAGTCGAGAGGAGAATGCCATATTAGTTTTCACATTACAAGAGAGTAGAATACGAGTGTAGTAAAGACCTCTGGGTGGCTTTTCGTTCCACTTGGCACGCCGGCCGCCGCCGACCGTGTCGACTTGTCTGACGGTCGGTCTGTCGGTTGGACGATTAGCTTTTTCTTCGATGCCAATTGTCCTGATTTTAAGCACAGATTAGGTTCGAGTTAAATTACATTACGGAAAAAAAACTACAAACAATCAGTATTTTTGCATACCTATTATACAAACAAAAAGCCAATGGCTTCTTGAAGTATATAAAAGGCTAGAAGCATTTAACTCTACAAGAGCTATTGCATAGAGGTAAGGTTGGTTTAATTTATTGGACTGATTGAAAACATATGCACACTAGTGACTGATATATAGATACTCGTATAGATTGAAAAGATTAATATTGAAAAGTTGCATTTTATAAATTATATTTTTTAAAAGTGGATACAGAAATTGAATCATTTGAAACTTGGATAACATTTATAGATTTATAATTACTAAAAATAATGTAACCCCAAAATAAATGTATGCGGTGGGCCACAGTCAGTACATTTTAAAATGGATGTTTATTCATGTGGCTTGCCAGTAAGATAAGTTTTTTTCTTCGTTGGCACCTAGAAAAAAGGCCGTTCATAATAGTACAAAAGAAGAAATTTGAGATTTTTCAATATACAGGATTTTATTGACCTATTATTTGGCAAAGCTTTATTTTAGATATAAAATGAAATGAAAAAATTGAATTGACTTAAAAATAATAAATAAATAAAAATGAAAGAAAAAAAGTGTTTTTTATTAAAACATTTGATGCAGAAAGTCTGATTTCCCTCACAGGAACTGCAATTTGTGGAATTTTTTTATTTTTTTTTGATGCGACAGCTCTTCCTTCTGTTTTACTGAGCTCGATGTAACAGCTCAAACATCGTTTTCTTGTCTTTCTGTTTGTTCTGTCAACCATTTCGAATTCCTTCAGATGGTGTTGTGCAATTCTTACATGTTGAGCTTCTCGAACACCTACACCACAAAGACTTTCACAAATGGCTTGTCTAAAAGGGCCAATTTGTATGTTTTGTTCTTTTTTTTTACAGAACCAAAGCATTTACTGTAGCTGTCGAAAGTAAAAACTCGAACGCAATCTTGTGGTACCAGCGGATTGTTTTTCGTAATGGTGTATAATAGCTAGCCATTTGATCTGACACATCAATTCTTTGTTTGGCTTGGTTATACTCAAGAATCACTTCAGGCTTTTTTATATCGTGGTCATCTCGAGTTCTATATTGAACGTTCTTCCTTGACCGTGTTTGGTGCTCAACATCAAAGCATCGCGTTTATCCTTCTATTTGGTCACAACCACAGAAGCACACTCCCCGCCAATAGTCCCGTGTTTGCGAAGTTTTTCTGCGACAACTTCTTTTGGATTTCCAACTCTATTTTTTCGAAGAGTTCCAATAAAATGGGTTTTACGGCTGAGCAACAATTTTGAAAGAGATACAAAGGTATAAAAATTGTGTGTAGCAATTGTTCTACCCTTGTCCAAATAGCTTTCTGCCATTTAAGTGCTGTGAGATGTTGAAGTAGTAGGAATAATTTTTCCCGGCGTAAATACAGCTTGTGTATGTGTTACCACTCGGGTCACAGAGTTTATACACTTTGACTCAGTATTTGTGAGCTTTTCCCGAATCATCGATTCGTCTACAGCCAAAACTTCTCCTAGGCCATTAGCCCTTACAAAATTTTGCTCCAACATTTCCAATAAGCCACTTACTTTTCCCAAACGGTTGCTCTTGCTAGATAAATTGTTTGCGAAATGAATAAATTTGAGAAAAGCAATTGGAATCTATTTCTGGACATTATTTCCGGGATAAATGTGTTTTTATAAAAGTTATCTTTACTCCAATAAAATGAAATAGATGGATATTTCACAATACATAGGTATGTTTCATAACTATACCAAGAAACTTTTTTATTTCCGAAACTTCAGTGTTCTTCCAATCCTTCCAATCCCTAGAATTTCGAGTGATTGTGTTGTTTGCCATACACTTTTGAGCGTTCAAGTTTAGTCTCGGTAACAATCAAATGATATACATCATCTCTTACCATAAGATTGAAAAAATCAATAAGCTTCATTTGGGACACATTTATGTTTTACATAGGATCGATTTTAGTTGGCTCAAAAATAAATTCTTTCAAAGATACTTTTGTTACAGCTGTCCATTCGTTTGAGGATGTTGATCATCTCATTTTCTGAGACTACGTTTTCCATCAGAATATTTCCGTCGGAATCGCTGGAATCAGTATCTGATGGTATGTATTCTTCTGAATCAGAAGCCTCGAAATCTTCATCTTCATAGTCAGAATGGTTTCGACCTGGGTCCCCGTAAAATATACTGGGTCTTATGGTAATATCTCTATCCATGGTTTATGATAAAAACCAAAAAAAGAAATTAATAACATAAATAAAGAAAGTGATCTGAAATAAGAACGGACGAAAGTGATGTGACCCACCGATATGGGTCACGTGGCACTAGACACAAACACTTAACACAAGGGGCCGCCTGACCCACAGGTGGTCACATTCTAAAAACACATAAGAAACACTTACAACTTGAAACAAAAGACACAGTATTAAAACAAAACAAACAGAGAAACGTTTAAACCCGAAAAACCCAGTTGGAACTTTGGCGATATTTTTTTCTGTATGGTGGCAGTCAACGTGTTGTATTTGTATTTCTACTTATTTTCTTACAAAAAACATGAATTTTGACAATTGAAAAATTGATTTCAAAAAAATTCAATAAAATTACTTGAAACTGAGATCTCCATGCACTCTTGCAATTATTTTAAAATTTAGTTAAATAATTTCTATTACTATACTAGTTACATGTAATTGAAAAGAGTCAATTACTTTCCATTTAATTACATAAATGCACTTGATAACAAAAGTAATAATCAAAAAAACAGTAATGATTACTTTTTCCAGTATTAATTACACAAAGATGTAATGAAATATTATTTTCGTCAATTACATTTAAGTAAATAATTTTCTTATGTGTGTTGATTTGAATTAATAAATACATACATCAATTACCTTGAATTAAATTTAATAAAACTTTAATAAACTCATTTAAATTTTTAATAACATGTAATTAGTAAGAGCATTTTTCAATTACAATTACACGTAATTGAAATGTTTATTTTTTCAATTACAATAAATTAGAAGTCATTAAAATATTAATTCTTTCAATTACAATTACGTTTATTTGTAATGGAATGAAGTACAATTACTAATTACTTGTAATTGAAATAAATAACGAAAATAATTCATTATTTCATAATCATTCAAAAGTTGTAAATGTGGGTGGCACTGCATGCTCTTTTTAATTTGTCAGGCAAAGAGACTTTTAAAGACTTTTACTTTATTGAGCGTGTGACTTTACTTGCAGCGGACATTTTTTTCTATGAAGTTATCTACTTGCTAAAATGATCACACTCTTATTTGCTAAGACTGAAGAAAATTAATCAAAATATTGGTATTCGCAATTTTTCAACTACACTTCGACGTTCTTTTAGAGTGACTCACTTACTAGCCTTCTTTTTACTAAACCCTCAGCAATTTATTGCTATAAGGTAAAACTTTTAGGTCAACTATGAATCAGCTTTCTGAAAACCTCCAATTATAACAATTGATAGTGTTTATATCGGGTGATTTTTTAAGAGCTTGAGAACGTTTTTTTAAAAAAAAACGCATAAAATTTGCAAAATCTCATCGATTCTTTATTTGAAACGTTAGATTGGTCCATGACATTTACTTTTTGAAGATAATTTCATTTAAATGTTGACCGCGGCTGCGTCTTAGGTGGTCCATTCGGAAAGTCCAATTTTGGGTAACTTTTTCGAGCATTTTGGCCGGAATAGCCCGAATTTCTTCGGAAATGTTGTCTTCCAAAGCTGGAATAGTTACTGGCTTATTTGTGTAGACTTTAGACTTGACGTAGCCCCACAAAAAATAGTCTAAAGGCGTCAAATCGCATGATCTTGGTGGCCAACTTACCGGTCCATTCCTTGAGATGAATTGTTCTCCGAAGTTTTCCCTCAAAATGGCCATAGAATCGCGAGCTGTGTGGCATGTAGCGCCATCTTGTTGAAACCACATGTCAACCAAGTTCAGTTCTTCCATTTTTGGAAACAAAAAGTTTGTTAGCATTGAACGATAGCGATCGCCATTCACCGTAACGTTGCGTCCAACAGCATCTTTGAAAAAATACGGTCCAATGATTCCACCAGCGTACAAACCACACCAAACAGTGCATTTTTCGGGATGCATGGGCAGTTCTTGAACGGCTTCTGGTTGCTCTTCACTCCAAATGCGGCAATTTTGCTTATTTACGTAGCCATTCAACCAGAAATGAGCCTCATCGCTGAACAAAATTTGTCGCGAAACACATTTCGAACCGAACACTGATTTTGGTAATAAAATTCAATGATTTGCAAGCGTTGCTCGTTAGTAAGTCTATTCATGATGAAATGTCAAAGCATACTGAGCATCTTTCTCTTTGACACCATGTCTGAAATCCCGCGTGATCTGTCAAATACTAATGCATGAAAATCCTAACCTCAAAGAAATCACCCATTATATGTACTTTGAACAAGCGAACCCTGAAAACAATACTTTGTGAGTAACTCTCTCAAAAAACCTCAAACCGTTTATCCTATTTCGAAAAAGTATCACAATTTGACATTGTTTCCCGTGAAACCTGTCAAAAACTTACAAATCCGTAGAAAAACTATCTTAAACAAACAGTTTCACAGCCTTTTTATATATTCCCTAAAAGGGGAACAAAGTTGTTTTTATTTTGCTTTTGTGTCTAGCATTCAAATGCCCTTTACTTTCAATCAAAACAAAACAAAACCCATGTTTAACTTCTCGGTAACAAACAGCGTCAGCCGTGTCCCGTCAGCACATTCCCATTATTAGCAATAAATAAAATATGCAACAGAGTGTTATTAGTAGTTGTTACCTATATCTACTTCTCAAGACTTCAATCTGCCATTCCAACTCGCTATATATAGCTCTGGGTATATCTATTCGATATACGTATAGACGTCATTCCATATTTGGGACAGTAATAAAACCTGCAACATCACACAGCTCTCAAAGTCCCAGAGTTTGTCCGAGTTTTAGTCTGCTCTCCGCGCTAAGAAAAAAAATAGAACCTGGAAAGCGTTAGTAGTAACGAAAATTTACGATCATTGAAAATGGCCAATTCGTAGCAATGTGTCAAAAACAAGATAAGCTTTTCTGTTTCTTTTTTTTTAGTTTTTAGTTTTTAGTTTTTATATTTTTGTTTTTTATTTTATATTATTGCGGTGGGACGGAACCTTTTTGTCCATTTTCTATTTTCTAAGAGAGATACATTAATGCGATACATTTCCTCAACCATACTCATGCTTCGAGTCCTAATGAATGCAAAGTGTGGCTGAGTTTGTAGAGATACTTAGAGCCTTACACATTACACCATGGCTGACGGTGTTTTTCGGATTAAAGTGGCAGCTGTTGATATACATTTTTCTGAACGCAAGCTAAAGTTACATGCGAAAATGATAGCGCGGCTGTTCAAGGCATGTACATATATATATTCGTAATAAAATAGAGGCTAAAAGTGTGGATAAGATTTTATCTATGTGACTTAGAGGTGGTGTTATTGCCGAGATTAAACATTTACCACTGTACTTATATGAATTGCATGTGAGTAGGTAGGTTAGGTTAGGTACGAGTATGTATAATGTAAAATTCTTGACTTAATTCTTTTTCATGTTGTTGTTGCTGTTCTTTCGTTAAAATTTAAATATAGAAACACGATTTGGATACCAAAGCTTCTCAATCACCAACAAGTGAGATATTGCACAACTTTATTGGAGATTTTCATTTGACTAATTAGAAAATCTTGTTTGGCAAAGTTTTTATAGTCGTAAAGCTTTGGTAAGATCAATCTGTATATAAAGGTGTTACATTTATTTAGAGTTAAACGAAATGAGACATTAAACGAGATTTGCATTTTAGTTGGTGTAATTATTATAATGCCAAAAGTTGTTAGTTAAGTAACTAAGTCTTTAAGATTAGATTGCAGTGTGAGCTTGAGGGAGAAATGTCAATGGCTTTGACATGAATATAGTAGCCTTGAGAAGTGAACATTGACATGTGTAAGATATTTTTTGTTTTATTTACTTTTCGATAAAAAAAAACTAGATTTAGTAGATTATTGATTTTTAATACAACAAAAATGGAAATCAGTGAAAATCGAGTTGAGATTATTTTAATCATAACAAAATCATTGAATTTTAAGTACGTAAAGCAGGAGAAGGTTTTTTTTAGTGGGTGTTAAAAACAACATTCGAATGAGACCTTAGAAGTTGGTAAAAATACACTTTTTTTTACTGATTTGTCATGATTAATAATTTCAATAACTGATTCTTTTTCTACACTTTAAAGAGTCTTGAAACACATTAAAAAACAACCTTCCTTAATTCAAAATAAGCTTTATTTTCATAAAAAAAAAACAATATTTTTAGGAAAATACTTACGATGAACCAACAATATAATTTGTTTAATAAATCATCTATTTAAATTGACTTATGTACTCTTTACATAAATCTTTTTACGCATTACATTAATATTGAAATAAAACATGTATGTACTGATTTCATAACCAACAACTTAACCACAAGTTGCTTGTTTATTTTAACTAAAATTGCATAATTTATTGACTGAATACATTTCGCTTGTACTCATCACATAGTTAGCTGCGTTTAACAGTTTTTTTTATTTTGATAGATTGTGCATTTCAAAAACTTCGACGTTAATATACAAGTTGTTTGCAGTAGTTTGTTTTGGGTTGGATTTTGGTTCAAGATTTTATGTAGTAAATATGTACATATCTCACTGTGGTCAGTGCATACTTACTTGTTGAAATTATGTCATCTGTATTGAGTTAAGGTTAAAAATTGTGTATAAACTAACTACATAGATCTTGTTTTAACTTGCTCTTATTGCTGAAAGTTTAATTTGGTGAATAAATTGAAATGTAACCATTACACGAAAACTTTAATTTTTAAAGAGAGGTTTTATGAAAATCGCATACAAAATTCTGTAACAAAATTTTACTTTGAAGAGTATGTATTTAATTCATTTCCCTCAAAACTATAATTTTAAATCATTGTCTTCAATTTTGATTTAACCAAATCGAATTCACTGCAAATACATCATTTTCATTCAATTCTACTTCTTTCAGTGAAAGCAATTCCCCATACTAAAACTAGGTTCTTAACTTCATCCTCTTGCCGTGATTGTATCGTTTTTTGAAAACCTCCATTATACCGATACAAATTTCTATACCACATTGACATAATGTTCATTAACTAATGACCGACGATTAAACAAATTAATAATCGACTACAAAAAGCCTTACAAGATATTCAATGTAAAAAATATATAATATAATAATCCATGCAGACTCAGACTACTCCACCATAGCGTAGCAGCAGTCTGGCCTGTTAAATCTATTAACAAATCCGAACAAAAAAAATTAATTATATTAAAACTGACACAATCAACAACATAATCGGCGTCTAATGAATGTTCCACTTAAAAACACTGGGCACAGACACAAAGCCATCCTAAGACGGCTTTTCGCAGATAAATATTAGTAGGTATGTTAGCCTGGGCAACAAGCTCGATTATCATAGGCAAGGCACACAGGCCAGAGACACAGTCGCAAGAGACTAGAGACTAGACAGTGTTGTGGAGGCTGCACACAAGACCTATTAATGTACATAATGAACCTGCATCTGCGCGCAGTTCCACATAAGATACCCAACAACCATAGATTAATGGCCAAAAGGTCGTTCCAATTTCGCACGAACAAGTATTTCATAGCGTTAGCGTGGTTTGGTTTTAAAGTTGCTCGGAGTCGGTGTATAGCTCCTGGCCGATTGGGCCTACTTGCTTTTGACAGCAAAACTCAGCTATTAGTTTGCGTGATAAGAGACATTTGATAAGACGAAGAGCTTGCAGCTACTTCCATGTCGTGACATGGTGTATGGCTTTGGACTAGTTGCCTGTCCGTCTGAGATAAAAAAAAAAACAGTCTTCTGTCGTCTGGTATTTCCTTCTTAATCCTGTTGGCCAACATATACTCGTATTTACACTCTTTTCACCAAAAAAAAAGAAAAAAAAATCATAAAATAACTTACACTTTGAACACTCAGATTAGTCATACATAATTTAGTTTGACGGAAAGTTTATGGCTGTGGCCCGGTTGTAGTCTGCTTTATGTTGACAACTTTTTTATGATAGATACCTCCTTTTTGCTAAGGCATACATACATACATATATGCATGTTATTTGTCGCGGTCCGTTGCCGTTGTTGGTCGGTTGCTGGTGAAGCACAAGAATCGCCAATTCTGTGACATTGTTTTGCTTTATATTTATGTATTTGCATGTTAAATTTATGACCACTTTGGTGGTCTATTATTCATTCCATTCAAAAAATGGGTATGTAGGTATACCCAAGCGGACTGACTGTCAAAAAACAAAAACAAAAAAACTGCTGTTCCATATCGCGGAGCAGGGTGAAAGGTGATATGTAAAATATTGAACTGGGTGGAATGTGTCCGCCTTAAGGACAACTTAAACTAATGGAGAATATTTTTGAGAATTGTTGGGAGCAGAGATCGAAATATGAGAACAAAAAAGTTAAACAAAAAGTGTAGGTAAATATTGCAAAACAATTTGAAACAGAATACTTTTGCTGAGTAGGAGGCTCCTTTGTAGTTGGTGAGAGCGTTTATTGTTCAAAAAATGAAACAAGTAGCTCCATAAAATATAAAAAGAGGTAATTAATTCCGAGGCCTTGTTACATCATTTAATTTATTTCAAATAGCTTGGCGTTCAATTCTATAAAAACTCAGTTAAGAGGATAAGCAGGAAAATTGATTTTATAGTTCTAAACCCATTTTATAAAACAAAACATGAAATTAACAAAAAATAAAGTTTTAACCTCAACTCTTTTGTTTGACAAAAGCTACATTATTTTTTTTATGATTAATTTATTTTTTGTTTCCTTTTAGGAGGCCGCCCACTACCCTGGTGGTGTAGAAACAGTCGAGCTGGCACAAATGGACGTGCTTCGATGTCAGCCAAACACCCCGCAGACAGTATACGTAGGCCCACCAGCAATTCCGGTGTATGGACTTGGCTCAGCAATCGAAGATCATCGGCTGGTCCTGATCAAATTGGGCCACCTTCATCGTCACCTGCAGAAAATCACTACACCCACATGGATGATGCGTATAGTCCGGTTGGCGTCGGTGAAGCACTTTACGCTGAATTAGACCGTGAATCAGTGCGATCAGCTAACCCATCTTATCAGAACACCGCTTACAGTCAGTGCGGTGAGGTAGGTTCATTTAAGAAAATACTTTTTCTCCAAAAAACTAACATATTCCTTTCAACTAGAAGTATAACTTCCAAGCACACGATCAGGACATTCCAATGGTTGTGTCATCAGCACCAAGCAGTGCCTATTACTCGGATCTTTCTGTGACAGCAGTTCCCGGTTCCAACGATCGGGCCTATGAAGTAGTTGGACTCACGGTAATGTCACAACCACTGCCAAATTGGGATGCGACGGGAGATTCTAGTGGTGGCAGTAGTGGAGGACTGGCCTCTGCGCGACGTATACCCCGCCTAGCGGCGATCAACGAAAGTACGACCACAGTGCCCTCGGATTATGTTTAATTTATTTTGAGTTAAGAAACAAATGGGTTCTTTGCTTTTTACTCCTCTCCTGCCACACATCCTCCTAATTGATAAACTAAGTTATTTTGTACAATTTTGTTGTAAAAAAAATATACATATATACATACACGAGCTTAAGAAAATTTAGTATTAGTTTAAACATATATGTAGTTTTGTTTAATCAATTATTTTCATTAATTCTTCTAATAAATAAAGTATAATAAGCGATGAAATCGTTGGTGATATTTATATAAATTATAATTAATAAAAAAAAAGTTAAAACAAATAACCAATTCTGTACTGATGTTAAGTAAAACGAAATAAAATTTAATATAAAAATAAAAAAAAAATAAAAACAACAAAAATAAAGAGCTTCTTTTAAAAAGAAACAGCGAATCATAAAATAAAAAATAGTAATAGAAACAAAATTAATGGACATTTTTATTGTTAAGAAAGTAATTTTTATATATACACAACAAACACACACGAAATATAAATTCTATATGTATACAAAAATAATTAATTATTTTAAATCAAAGAATTAAAAATATATTGTATAAAGATATATTTACAGAAAAAAAAGAAAATAAAATGCGGTTAAAATAAAAAAAAATATAAAACAAAACGTTTTTTGCTCATAAAGCAGTAGTAATTCTTTAGTGACATGTTGAAAATGCAATTAAAGCTGCCAATACAGGAATAACCAATTTAAAACAAACATTAATTTTGGTTTCATACATTTTAAGATTTTAATTTAAATTATTGAAAATAAAAAAAAAATAAACTTCTTAGTTTTGTTCAAAAATTGTGATTGTTTTCTTTTGTATTTTAAGTTGAACGTAATCGTTTTGTCAATATTTTAAAAGTATTGTTAAATTTGAAATTACAATTAGTTTCTGTTTAGTTGTATGATGGTCTTGTATATAGTAATTTTAATAAACATGAAAAAATCTTTTTAAACTAATATCATAAGATGAATTTGTAATTGGTTTTATTTTGAACGAGTAACATTTTAAATTACCTTGGTTTGTTTTTCTAATGTAAATGTTGGGTGTATTCATAAACGCAGAAAATCTGCGCTAGTACAATCGCGTTTCTTTTCTGATGCATTTTTTAACGCACTCCCAATGCAGAATGTCTGCGGTAAACAAAAAGGTCTGACTTAGTCCGATTTGTATATAAACAGAGTTCATAAACGTCAGAGAAAAATGGCTGCCAAAAAAAGTTTAATATTGTTAGTTGTCCACACAGTACCTACCCTACAGTACTTTCATCATCCCCTTAAAACACAATTATTTAAATATTTTTTTTCGAAAAATTAAAAACATTATATTTTTCGAGATACATACAATATATACATCGTTGGAAAGGTATGTTCTTGTTCTATTAGGCAGTGAAAGCCGCATCCTGTTTGAAGGCTTGGTTGCGGAACTAACGCACTCAACACAAAAAATTTCTTATGGGATGTTTCGCAATCCTGTAAGTTTACATAATCCTCATTATTTCGGAGACTAGAGCTCGCAGAAACTTTTGGTTTGCAGTTGTGGGTAGAGCATAAAAATACCTTTCTTTTGATGTGCATCTCGACGGAATCGGAAACAATGTTGAAAAAAATATTTTTTTTGCCAAGGCGTTGTAAGCCCACGATTTTTTTCGAAAAATTAAAAAAAATATATTTTTCGAGATACATACAATATATACATCGTTGGAAAGGTATGTTCTTGTTCTATTAGGCAGTGAAAGCCGCATCCTGTTTGAAGACTTGGTTGCGGAACTAACGCACTCAACACAAAAAAATTCTTATGGGATGTTTCGCAATCCTGTAAGTTTACATAATCCTCATTATTTCGGAGACTAGAGCTCGCAGAAACTTTTGGTTTGCAGTTGTGGGTAGAGCATAAAAATACCTTTCTTTTGATGTGCATCTCGACGGAATCGGAAACAATGTTGAAAAAAATATTTTTTTTGCCAAGGGACTATGATTTCTTTCGAAAAATTAAAAAGAAAATATTTTTTGATATACATTATCGTTGGAAAAATGTGTTTAGGGCATGAAAATACGTTTCTAAGGTGTGATGTTTCTTTGGCAATCGTTTTTCTCAATAGGAAATGAATCCCTTATAAAAATAAAACAATTTATTTTATTGATTGGTACAGATTTTCTTCTTTTTTAATAACTTATTTACAAATATATTTTTAAAAGTAGTAAAGATAAACTAACAAAAAAAATATAATAAACGACAAAACATAAAACCTTACATCAATCATTTGCAGCCGGTTGTTGAAACGAGACTTAATCATTTAAGTTCAACTTAATCGCCTTCGTTCTTCTTTTTCCTAGAGTTAACTGTCTAGTTGGTTCCTAGGTTGAAATTTTAATTAAGTATCGTTCCAGAGATTGGTCGCGAATTGTGTTTTTTGTAATTTTTAAATCTTCGTTTAAATATTATTACCGTTAAACTGAAAACTTAATTTAAACTCAACAAAGAAAAATAATGAATAAAGGCCGTAAGGAAAACGCAATATAAAAGAGAGTTCAAAAATGCGTAAGTTCCATGCGGTGTTTCTTTTTTTACCATAAATATTTTAAGTAATTTTTAGTTTTTATTTCGTTTAGCATTAATTTATCTTTTCGTTATTTAATATTTGTTAAGAGTGTATATTGTTCAAAGGCCAAAATGCGTACCTATTCTAACAAAGAAAGAAAAAAAAACGAAATAAAAACATAGACGGACATGTTTTGTTCTTGCAAAAGAACTTAATTTTGTTTGTTTTTGTTTAAGGAAAAAGAGAATAATAATTTGTTTAATAATAACTTTAACAGTCTCATTATTTAAGCTAAGAGTTGTTTTTTTATGAATTTTACATCTAACCACAGACTCTGCTTGGGTCGCTCGAACACTCTTTAACAAACATTGAGCGTTTTAGTAACTAATGCCCTAAATTTGAGTGGTGCGCGTTTTAATTTGGTGATGATGGTTTCATGCATGCGTGGTGCTGTTTTGTTTATGGTTAATATTTTTGGTAACTAACGTCCAGCAATGTGATGAGTGAAAAACAAAGTTTATTTGCAATACTCCTGGCAGCAACAGCAACTTGTTTTATTGTTGTTCAAGTTCATGTTCATGTTGGAGCTTTATTCGTCTGCTAGCTTACTCGATGCGCCTTCAGCCGTCTTCAAGGCTAAACTACTACTGCTTGGGTTTTTTGGGGACAAATCTAAGTGAATTTTAAGTGCACGTTCTCTGCGTGGTGAATACAATGTCGTTGAAGGACAGCCCAGACGGTCCAACCTGTTCTTCTCTTTCAAGTTGAATTCTCGTCGTTCTTCCATGGTCAGTACTTTGATTTGCACAGAATCATCCCTGAGATTAAGATTGTGTTTAATAACCAAATTCAAATGCAAGCAAGGTTGGTAAATAGTAAACTTACTTGTAGAAAAACACATTTCCACTAACTGTCGTTGAGAGTGGTTCTTTGTCCATGGTGGTTGGGTTAGTGTACCATCTCATTGTGGTGTTAATACTAACCATGGAGATATTTGTACATGGGAAGGAAGAGTTTACCTTAAAAAAAAAACAAACAATGTTTTATGTAATTTTTGATTTTAATCAAACTACAGGTTTACTTACTTTGCCAAACGCTATGTTCTCTTCCGGAATATCAGATATTGAAGCTAGTTTTTGCTTGATATCAGTGTGTTCTGTAAAATAAGTTTAGTTTTAGATCTATGTACGCATAAACAGGAGAAATACTCACTTTCTAGTGTGATTTCTTGGAATTTATCCAACTCTAATACGTCAGGATACCAGCGTCTGACAAATATTGTCAAGCTATTATCACTTGTCGCTGGAGGGATACCGTCTTCGCATTCTTGTATTAAAAACTAAAGAATTGATCAATTAAAAGAAATCTTCTTTTACGTCAAGAAAAGCCTTCATTCTTACCTCTGATGATATTGCGGAACTTCCTTCAGTTCCCAGCACCTCGTCGTCGTTCAAGAAATACACGGGGTTCCTGCCCCCTTTGATCCACAATCGAAAATTATCCACAGTCAAAGTCTTGTATTTAGCAGCATCGATCCGATGCAATTGAGCAACCAGTTGCTTCTTCGCATCCCTTACTGTCATCCCATGCTTGAAAATCCACTCGCAAACGCATGGCAACTTCCCTGTGTTGTTGTTGAGCTCACTCAATCTCATGAAGTACACCTTAGCCTTATGCTCGTCATTTTGCAGGATTTTTCCCAACTCAGCAATCAACATCTCTCCCTCGTTCAGGAAAAGTAATGTATGCGACGGGTAAATGGGGGCTGTGGTGTCGTATTTTCTAGTGACTTTGAAGTAATTTCCTGGGACGCGGATCAGAGCCTCCAGATGCCTTTTCAACTGAGCCATTTTCATGCCCGAGTCTACAATCACTTTGTACATCACCGCAGGCTTGCGATTGCAGTCTTCCGAGTCCTCCTGATTTCCATTCAAGGCAGAAGGGGGAGGATCGGCATCGATTTTGTCTGCGAAGAAGTACAAATTTTGTGCTGCTGTTTCATCCGCCGTCGATATCCGAGGTCCATCCACAAGAATGGAGTTGATTTTGTGGAACATTTCCGGAGATTCGGATTCATCGGGACTGGATAGCTGGGGAGAGTGGCTTGTACTGGACATTGCACCATTTGTGTCTACCAAAGTACGATCACCATCGCTTAGACTGCTGTCTTCGCTGTTGCTCTCTGTGGTTGCTGGTGGCAGGGGTGATTCGCGACGGTGGTATTCGGACGAAGCGTCTCCATTCATGAGAACCGCATCCACAACATCGACACCATTCTGTGCATCGTATTGAGGAATACTCATAATTTCCAAACTGTCAGGGTCTGTGTTGGGCACCGTCAGGAAAAAGTAGGTCAACTTTGAGAACATTTTCTTCACTATGTTCCTGAAGTTATCTTGAGCTTCCGGCGATGCATTTGGGTCTGTTGCTACATAGACTTTGTGGCCAGGTGTGGTGGCTAAGAGCACCTCATTCTCATTCAGACCCAACCGAATTGCTACCGATTTTTTCAAAGCATCACAAGCCTCAAAAGTCGAGCAATACACCAAATGTGGCCCATCCACTTCCATTGAATCTAGATTTACTTTGAAAGCTTGCAGTGTTACGCCGCCAGGTTCGTACGTCTCGAACTCATCGTTTTCACCTCTCCACTCAAGTAAATAGTCCGACGACGGATACAGTTGATGGTCGCCATCCTTTTCGTAACTACGAATGATTTTTTCGTCATAAGCCACCAATCTGCAGCGAGAAATGGGTGCGAACTGCTCAACCATCAAACTCTGGTAGGCCGACTCGAGGATGAATTTCAAATCAAATGAACGAGAAACATACACACGAGTTACTTTCAACTTCTTCAGTTTAGGATTGTAGAAGTAGACGCGTGGTTTTATTCTGCTTTCAAGAGCCAGTTCGGTGTGGCGAGAATGACGCGCTTCTTCTTCACAATTAAGCTTTGGCAATAGTGCATTTATGTACTCGGGGAAATCTTCTGTTTTGGTAGCGCGCTCATTACGCTTTGGGTCAATCTGGCGGTACATAAGCATGTAAGCGTTTGTACTTGAGCTGTACATACTCGTGTAGTATGCTTTGGTTGCGCTTCCACCGAACGATTTTTGTATATCTTCTTGGGTGACCTGCAAAACACATAAAAAATAATATTAAAGGATGATGTAGAGGCTTTTCTTATCAGCCACACTTACAGGCGACACTGTCTGGTCATTGAAGCAGAACCACTCGTTGTTCTCAAACTCTTTGATGTAAGCGTAGTAATGACCTCCAGATGCACTACCTGAGTGAATCATAATTGCAAACAATTCATACAAATAAGGACCACTGTCGTTCTTCGAGGCCAGCGATACCGAAGCGTTAGTTCGATTATCTGTGCTCGTACTCATATCAATTCCTTCATCGTCCTCCTGCATATCATTCTCGTGCTGACTAGAATTCGCAGTGGTTGCTATTCCACTGCAGCTATCGTCCTCCATCGCTGAACCGCTGTCAGTTGTGCTGCAGTCATCGTTATTTGATGTCGAAGTGAAGCCATTCATGTGGACGTTGTTCAAATTGCTGAATGTCTGAGCATCAGTGGCATTTATAAACGTGTTCAAATTCAGGGTTTGTGGGAAGGTAACTCTATAAGATTGAACAAAAAAAAATCAGTTTAAAATAAATTATATATGTATGGTATGTGTTTAAAAAATATTAAAACCTTACTTATCATTTAATTTAATACGATGCATTGTTTGATAGTCAAAGTCAAAACGCTTCAAATGCAACGTCAAGATGTATGGAAAGTTCTTGAACTTAAGGCCTTTGTGGGCGTCGCACTCCTTGTTGCACTTCTCACAAAAATATTGATTATTTCCGTTGAGTGTTTCTGGTTGAACAAAAGCTCGAAGGGCTTCTTCAATGCTGCCATAAGCAACTGAACTTCCGAACGGCCGGACCGGCAGGGGGATATCAAGGAAAGTGTCAGCACGTGTCTTCTCGGTGTTACATTCCAAACACTTGACATAGTCTATCATTTTTCCCTCGTACAGATTGCTTATCAAGTTTGCTTGTTTTGTATTTTTGAACTTGTGTTCCAAGGCGTCGAACATGACACGACACATCTCCTGAATGTCGTGTTGTTCCCAGGCCTCTCGAGAATCCCAACCAAAGCTTCGAGTGAGATCTGTCGTTTCTACAGCTGCTTTCTTTGATGTCTAAATCCAAAAGAATATTTAAAGATTGAAGCAAACTTTTGTGTTTTTCTTTTACTTACTTGCAAATTTAGAAACAGTTTCTGTAACTGATACGGAATACTCTTCGCCTCATTGTCGTTGTCGAATTCCCAACGATAAAGCGCGTTGCGGAACTCAGGAGTCATGTACAGAGCTTGCAACAAACTATTTAAATAGCACGTCATCGCCTGATTGACGAGCCCTACATAAGCCGCTGCCGGTGGTTGATGTTGGCTGACTAGACTTCCATATTCCATATCTGAAGGACGCGAATAGGACTTCAAGCGGTTACTCTCATTCGCTTCGAAACTTTCTTGAGTAATAGGTCCAATTTGCGTGTGATTGTTCGGACTAGGTATTGGCAGAAGCATCATAGATGTACCGTTTATGGGATCTGATTCCGTGGGACTAGCCGAGGCGCCCAGAGCCAAATCGTCATCCGAAACAGGGTCCGGTGTCATGGGGCTTAGATTTAACGAATCCGTCATCGTAACCATCGAGAATTTACGCTGTTGTTGATGCACAGGACCTAAGGAGATCTCGAAACGTTCTTTTGAACTTTTCTCCCACTCACCAGGTGGCAGAATAATTAGAAAATTCTTAGCCTGTGGTACAAAGCCGGGTATTTCTTCCACTGTCTTTGATTTGATTTCGTTTAGATAAATCTAAAAAGAAATAAGGATGTTGCCTTAGTTTTTCTTTAATAAAAGTGATTTTTTTCTTACCATAGAATCCTTCTCATCGATAGGTTGCATGATCAGGTCATATGAATCATATGGAAACTGTATCGATACATCGCGGAAGACCTTCTCAACTGTGTAATTTGGACGAATGACAAGGTTGTATTTATTTTGTGTTGAATTTGGTGTTTTGTCGTAAACAGCAAAATTTGAACATTCTTCCGATGGGGTATCCATTTCTGAAATATGAAGATTGTCTAATAAAATTTTTAAATAGTCATTAGATAAAATAAAAACTACAAATATATATTACATTTTTTTAAACATAGCTTTCGTAAAAAGAAGAAGCAAAACAAGGCGATATTTAAGATTGTGTTATGGTTTAATTGTGTGTGAAATCTTAAAAGAACCAATTTTTGGTCTCCGTTAAAGTATTAAATAAACAAATTAATTCCTCGGGACATTTTATTTTTAAATCTAAGCTTTACAAAACATTGAAGATTAAAAATTGCCTGACGATTACGCTAGTTCACAAAATTAAGTTTGTTGACTGATGCATAAATCAAATGATTATTTTCCAAATTAACAAAAGTTCTCTTGAATTCGAATTTACAACAACATTGACCAAATATTCACAATACGGCATATCTTGCAAACACGCCAGGAACTTTAAATCGTTCCCACAATCTCTTCATCGATTTCCAGTCCGAGTATGACAGTTACTGTTTAGAAGAACTTTACAAAGCATTGTCTAGTTTTAATTTTTGAACTATGACGATGGAAATGCACTCTGCTTTATCAAGTTTGGAAAAGATCTCATCGATGCTTTTGATATACATAAAAGAAGGTTTTATTCAAGGCGATCAAGATTAAAGATCTTTCTGGAAAGAATTATTCAAAACTTAATCGCCAACACTAGAGGCACAATCTTCCAAAGGCATGTCCAATTACTGGGATACGCCGCCGATGATATGGACATAATTGGAAGATCAAAGCGTGATTTCAATGGCCCGTTTTTTAGCATTGCGACGGAAGCGGAGAAGAATAGTTTAGTAGTCAATTAGGCCAAAACCAAGTACATGCTGTCATCGAGAAAGGACATTGAATAACGTCGTCTTGGACCAAATGTTTAAATGCACAGCAATAACTATGAGGTAGTTGAGGACTTTGTCTAAATAGACATCGCTATAAATTCAGACAACGACACACAGTGGGGCAAACAGGGAAAAAATTCCATTTTTTTTTATTTATTTATTGCGATGTTTGATATGCTATTGTTTTCATTAATAATCAGAGAAAACAGTTCTTATTCATTTTCTTTATTTCATTTTCGGTTGTGGCTCTGAGAGACTTAGGAAGTTCAACAATATTATTTTACCCAAAAGTCATATGTATTAACTACTGAACAATTTCGCTTACTGTGGTTTTATTTGTAAAGATACAAGTATGAAACTCACCACATTTGTAGTTCATATAGTACAAAAAAATACAAAAATATAAAATAGCCCACATTTTCAAAATATAACATTAATAAAAATAATACAGCTAGTGAGAAAAAATAACCAGATAATGTGAACTTTTGTAAGCCTACTATTACCTAATATTCCTATAAATTTCTTTGACAACTACAGACAACTGCCGAACAAAGTATTAAAAATAAGAGTTGAGAAGCGACTTTTCAAAAGACTATAAAATCATTTTTTACTTTTTTTAAAACTAAATATGAAGTTTTGTTCTACACATTCTAATGCAAAATAAAGGTGGTTGAAGTTAACTTAAAACAAAACTGAACCCTGTAAATCGGACTTTGAAAACAAGCGAAAAACTTAAATTGTAAGGAAAATTACAATTTAGCTTTATTTTTTTTAATTCTCTGAGAAATGACTTATATAAGTATTTATAATATCTTTTAAAAAGTCACTCCTCTCTTCAAAAATTAAATTGCAGTCTGCACTGCTTTCTCACCGTTATATAAACATTGAAAGTTTAAAATGTCACAACAACAATTTGGTGGTCTATTTCAAAGAAAGTATAAATTTGTGGTAGACCACCATGTTGTTGTTGTTGTTGCATTAAAAACTTTCAAGGTCGATGTTCCGAAAGCAATGAAGAAAAGAGTATATGTAGTTGTTGTTATATTCAACACCTTCAACAACAACAAACAAAATTGTAAACACCGTTGGTTGGTTGGCATAGGTCAGTTCGTAATGTCTTTGTTAATCTATATAATTAATCAGTCAGACTTGTTCTTAAAGAGTGTGAACATTAATATTCTTATTATGGAGACAATTCAAATAAAATCGGAGATGAATGATCTATCAAAACTTGAAACAAAGTTTTACAAAGAAGAAGCACTTCAATTGGACATTTCTCCACTGCATGCGAGGATAAAATTTATGGAGTATATTCTTCACTTAGGATATAACCTGGAATTCCAGAGTTGGAGGACTACGAAGACTACTCTCCCAATAAAAGAAAAAGCAAAAGAACGTATACAAAAGCGGTATGTATCTGAATTAGGGATAAAAGTTGATTTCGTTAAGCAGGGCTACGGTTCCAGTAATACTGGAAATACATCCAGAGTATTTTTTCGAAATCCCCATTTGACAGCCGAAATAACTCAAGTTAATGAAAACCTGATTCGGCGACTTTGAGTTATATTGCTAATAGCAACTCATCAATTGAATCCGAGAAATTTAAAGTGTATGCGATAGAAACAGCGAAGTTGGCAGTTGAAATGTACCCGTGGTACTACATGCCTTCAACGGTCCATAAGATATTAATGCATGGAGCCGAGATTGTAGAAACAGCAGTATTGCCTATAGGAATGCTTTCGAAGGAGGCCCAAGAAAGTAGAAACAAAGACTATAAAAACTACCGCCTTCATTTTACAAGAAAATGTGCCCGTAAGGCCACGAACGAGGAAATATTGCATAAGCTTCTAGAGTCTACAGATCCCTACATAACGTACATGAGACCTGAAACCAAACAAAAACACCTTCCTTTCAGTGACGAAGCACTCCAGTTGATAATGTGAGCCAATAATTGTTTCCTTTTTACTTTTCAGAATTAAATTTAGTTAAATTGAATTAATATTATGTTTAATTGAATTGAACTAGGTTAAATTGAAATTAAATCTAACTAAATTGATTTAAAACACTGTACTTAAGTTGTAAATTTTTGTATAGAATAAAATCATATATTATATAATAACATGAAAATAAAATGAAGTAGAGAAAAATGGAACATTCTTTCGGTTTTTTCCCCATTTCTTTCTAAAAACAATAACATGGGTTAAAACGCTTTTTTTACATGTGAGTTGAATTTTTCACTGGTTGTTCTGTATACTATCCTCTACGTCTACATGTCTGTAAAATTTTATAAAAATCGTTCAAGTAGTTCAAATTTTATTGAACTAAGAACACGTCTGTTCAAACAAAAATTAAAAAAGCTTTGTATTAAAACAAGAAAAACTAGGCAGGGTATCGGGCGGAGACTAATAATGTAAATTTGTCTTATTATTGATTATCATTCCTGAAACAAATCGGTTCATTGGTTTAGTTTTTATGGAGTTTTTTCCGCTCTCCCATACAAGTTGCCCCACTGTGCGACACCAGCGCTGAAATCAAATGGCGAATAACTTTTGCAAATCGGTGCTTCTTTGGACTTGAAAGGCATTTGAGTAATAAAATCATCTCTCGAGCAACTAGTCAACCTTTATAAGACACTCATCATCACGGTTCTTATTTATGGCGCTGAGGCTTGGACCTTGTCAAGGCAAGGTAAAAACTACTTAGGATGCTTTGAGAGAAAAATTCTTCGGCTTATGTAAAACAAGACAGATGACATTGCATAGTACAAATACTCTAGATACAATTTTTACGAACTTAGTTTTCGCAAATCCTCCATTTTACTCTTTATAGGTTTTGAAAAATACGTTGAGTTAATTTTTGGAATCAATTAAAAAAAAAAACACCCAATTCTAAACGTTACACTTATATTTTTTCAGATAAGAAACTAATTTGTTATAAGAACAACAATGAAGCTGTTGTTGCCTCTTTTTTGTCAAATTGTATTAGCATAGATAAGGGGTTTTGTTGAATAGGTGAATTTTGAAAATATTTAAATCGCATTCGAACTAAGACCGTCAAAAACCCTAGGAAAAATATAATTCAATTGCAAGTTTTAGAAAACCTTATTAACCAGGGTTATCAATCAAGTTTGTGTTGAAATAATTGATAGATTAAGAAAATGGGAAGTCAAGAAAATGTGCCACTGAAATTTAATACAATCAAAAAATATATCAAATCTTTCAGACGGAACTGTATTTCTGTTCTTCTCACTTCAAATTTATTAATAACGCCTACAAGTGTCAAAAATGCTGCAATAAAAAATAAAATGCATGGAAATATTTATTTCAACTCATAGCACACACATTCGAGTTTTTACGATGTGCTATATAAATATTTACCTTAAACGGAGGTAAGAACAATGAAGATGTTTTTCAACTTAAACGCATATTTTCTGATTAGTCATTATTTTCACATGCAATTGATACCGATTTAATGTAAAACAAGTAAAATAATAATATTTTGAGTCTAGAACTATTATTCAGTCCGTGGGAAATGTGTTTCTGATGTTTATGAGTTTTGTAGCAGTTTTTATTAATAACTTTTTTCTTTTTTTTTTCGTGTTTCGTGTTTTTGAAAAAAAAAAAATATCCAAATAATAAACTTTGGCTGTTTGCCAAGACATTTGGGGAATCTATAAAACAAATATATTCCTTCCTGCGTTGAATTGCAGAGCAGAGTTGGGGCAAAAACACAAAAAAAAGAACTCTCCTGTTATCGTTGGTTTATTTCTTTTTGTATTTTTAATTCACATTATGCATTCAAAAAGTAGGTGTGTGTTGAGATTTATATTTTTGTAGAAGATTTTCTTCGTCATTGAGGAAGTTTTCAGTGACAAAAAAAAAAAACCACAACAAAAATAGAATTACCTCTTAATTAAGTACGAGTACACATTTAATAAATTAAAGTTAAAAACAAAATAAAATTAACATGATTGGCACTGGAACATGCAATCACGCAATATTTATAGACCCACAGGCATCGCCAGTTTTAAGACAGTTTATGAATTTCTTCTTCTTTGGTTGATAACTGACTTAAAGAGTTTTATGTTTACAAATAGAATAATTTATTGTAAAAACATTTTTGAAAATATTAAGATTTACTTAAACGTGTTTTTAATTCTTTATTCAGTTTGCCTTTTAAGGGTTCTCTGACAGCCTTTGCAGATGATGTTAGTTTTTCGTATGGTACAGATAGTTGTCTGAATCTTATATCTGATATAAATTGGGATCTCAGCATGTTAAGAATCTGGTTTGCAGAGCACAAATTGATAATTAGTTCTAAAACCAAGGTAATGTTTTTCAGTTTGTCTGGCCAAAAGATTGTTGATGCTGATCTCGTTTTCCATGCTACTGAGTGTCCAAAATTCAAGCTTTTTACTGCACCTGTAATCCTATGGTTACTTCCATAACATTTACGGATTCCATGAGCTGTAGTGATAAATGCTTTAAATTAGAAATAGTTAATGAATTCAAGTATTTGGGATTAATAAATTGATTCTAGAATGAGTTTTTATAACCACACAGAGAATCTTAGACAATATTTTCGGTGCACTCTTAGAAACTTCTTCTTTTTGCGTAAAGTTTGCTCTTCCAAACTGCTACTTAAAATTTATTATGGCATTTTTCATTCGAAACTAGAATATGGAATTTCTTGTTGGGGAGGTTCATATTATAACAAAATACAACCTTTATTAGTTTTGCAAAAAAGTGTTCTGAAGAAAATATGTGGTAAGCCTCGCCTGTGCCCTAGTTTTCCGCTATTTAGAGATTTGAAAATTCTTTCAGTGAGACATACATATGGGTGATTATACAAAAGTTGGGTAACTTTTGAGGATATTTTGTTTACGATAGTTTTTAAATCAAACTTCTATAAATTCGGGTGTATATGATAGCTAATCTAATTAATATATTGTTCCCAATCGGGCCAGTCACTTTTTTGAGTAGGTACATTGTAAGATATTTAAAAATTTCAGAATTTGACTGCCAGAGGACTGACAAGTATACACAGTTTTAAAAGTATTATAATGAAATTTAATACAAATTAGTAAAAATCTCTTAGGATTTAATAATGATCACTTAAAATCACTTAGTAACAATAAAAAATAATTATTAATATTTAATACTGGGAGAAAATACTACATCAGTTTTCAAAACAGACTTTTGACATTTAACGTAACGTTATTCACTTATCTTTTACTACTTTCACATAGTTTTACTAAATATTTCAAAGTAATCAACAAACAAAATCTAACAATATTCATCTTAAAAGTACTAATGATCAAGAAATGAAAAACAATAACAATTTACCTGACACAGAACTGACGCCACACTACTGACGAAATTTGAGATTATTATCTGGACTAATGTTTTTTTTTTTGTAATTTCAAATATCAACAAACTACATTTTAACAAATCAAAGTCTAATACGAATAAATAAAAATAAACTTTAGATTAACAAAAAAATAACGACTCACCATAAAACTGACGTGTTGACTAGCTAAGCACGTGTATAGACAACAAACATAACCCAAACTCTGGTACAGTTATGGTGGCCGTCAAATTGTGCGACCCGCAACTAACTTTATTACCAGCATTAAAATTCAAAGTGGGATTTGACAGTCAGTCGGCGATATTTCGCACGAATTTCAAATTTAAATAACACACAAGGGACTGACGAATGAAACTGAACACAAAATTTCTTATTTTTTTAAATAAAGTGGAGAACACTGCATTATGAAAGTTGTAGTATATATTAAACTATATACATCGCAGATTGTATTAATTTAATAAGTTTTCTTAAATCAATGAAAATGTTTAATAGAGAGTCACTTAATGGTTGGTTTTCAGGGTTGTGACATGCCAGAGGACTGACGTTTTAAGAACTAATTGTGTTTTTTTAATAACTTGTATTCAAAATGAAGAACTGAAATTGGGTGACTAAATAAAGGTCTTTCCATTGTTTTAAAATAAATTGCAATCTCAATAAAATATAATCAGACTTTGTATATATTGGTTGATGACATCGAGTTACCCAACTTTTGTATAATCACCCATATGTATTGTTATAAAGTTCTAAAAATTTTCTTTAAGAGATCAGGTAATCTTAATTTTAGAATAATTGATAATTATAGTTTACGTGGAAGTTTTTTAAACCAAGTTTCTATACCGGTTTATCGAACAACCGCATTTAGAAATTTTTATAATGTTTCCTCATGTCGGATATTTAATAGACTCCCCCATTCTATCAGGATGCAAACTTCTCATTTGTTATTTATGAAACAAGTTAAATATTGGCTCCTTAGTCTTGATAATGAAAATATTGAATTTTTTGTAAATGGTTCTACCTGATGTTTTCTTTAAATGTTTAACTTCAATTTAATTTAATTTCTGTATGCATTACATAAATTTATATTTTAACTTTCTTTTTTAATTTTTCTTTTGTGGTGGGGTGACCACCCATTTTAATTAATAAATGTAAAAATATTTTTGTCACTTATTTCTTTTCTTTCTTATTGTATTTATTTGGATTTTAAGAAATAAAATGTTTAATCTAATCTAAAATCTAATCTATAAGAAGCTTGAATATTTTAAACAAAAATCAATAAAACTCTTTCCAGACATCCAATGAAAAAACTGATAATTTGCCAGGAGCTAATAAAGAATATGAAAGTTTTTAAATACATTCCACGTTTTTCAATAAGTACAAATTCTTTTCAATGCAGATCTCTAGTCTTTTACAATAAATCAATACCTAAACCTATAAATGTTCATACATACATAGATATAGGAAATATAGTAAGAAAAAATAAAATTGGCATTATACTTCATGCACCACTTATTCTAGTTATCCTTTTCCGTGCATAGTGTTTCAAGGTCGATTGATTGCTTTTGTTGTTATCTTTCACTTTTTCTTACTGAAAGGAAGTCAATGTCATTTTTTAAAAAATAGTGTGCAATACAAAGCATAGTGATTAGATTATCCTTCGTTTTTTTTCGTTTGATTGGTTCAAGTGTATGGCTGCCAAAAACATTGAGAAGATTGAAGCTTGGGAGTTTAATGTATTTTATATCAGTTTGATGAAGAACACTTTTCGTTTTAATGCAGTATTAAATTTTCAGCGACAGTTGATCCGTTCCCATTCGGTTTTACGACATTTTCTTACTATATGGAGCTATTTGCATGAGCTACAAATCCCTTAAGGACAGAATGAAGACAGATTATTTCTAATTTCAATTTCAATCATTGTGTAATATGAAATAAAAATATTACCTACTCAAAATTTAATCTACACAGCATTAACTTTAATTGATATGAATGAAATACTATAGAAACTGCTCTCAACGATCGATAATAATCTACACGTTTGATGAACATCTTCTTAATTCTGCCCTTAAATCGTATGAATAAACCAAAGAAGCTATTTCACCAAGAGGAACAGCTTTTCACTCTTTGTTGAACGGTGCTGTACGCAAATAGCTTTGCTTTTAAATAAAATAAGTTAATGATTTTTCAAAACAGGCCTTTGAAATATTAAGACCAAAAATGCAGTGCAGAATCAGGTTTTTATAGTAATTAGAATTTAATAAGACGGACGGAAGGACAAATAATAATTTAAAAACTTCAAACAAGAATAAAATTCAAATTAAATGTATTGGGTGCAGTGGAACCAATTGATTGTGTAAACGTTCAGAAATATTATTGTATTATAAAAAGTTTGAAATTTAAGGAACAAGAACGCAAGGGTCACAACGAGCAGCTACTTGATTTTTTCCACTTAGACAAAAAGATGCGTTTCCAACAATTTATTTTATTGGTAACCGATGATGTATCGACTGTTGCTGTTGGTTCGAATTAAATTTAGAATAACAATATTGTATTTTTGATATGTTTGCATTTGAAAACTGTACATGATTTAAGTCTAGCATACTTTTCAAAATTTGTTTTTTTACTGAATTATCAAAGTAGACACCTAGTTATAAAGAATATCGTCATTTTATTCCAAGATAAACTAATGTTAAAATTTCCTAAGTGAAAACTGTCAACGGTAGAATAAGTTGTGTGTCAAAGTGGTTACCTTGAGGTACACCAAAGTCGATGATTACTATTATTGAACTGGTCTGTGTAAAGTTAATGGTACAGACTAAGACTATTTTCATTTTAAACGTTTATATTCCTCCAAAAAGTTTAGAGTCTGTTTATAGCGAACTCTCCTTGGCATTAGACTTTGTTATCAGTTTGTCCTGCGCTGACACCAATATCTTACTTCTAGGTGACTTTAATTTACCACACATTGATTGGATTCCATCGGAAGACGAATCTTGCTTTGAAGCCTCTCTCTCTTCTTCACAACTGGAACTATCTTTTCTCGATAAAATCCTCTTTACTGACTTACAGCAAACAAGTTGTATTAAAAACTCAAAAAATCGAATTCTCGATTTAGTCTTTTCTTCTGACGCTATTAGTACTCTTGTTCTAGAATCTAGATCAGGAATTACTAATATTGATAAATATCACCCCCCCTTGGACATTTTTCTTGACTTAAGTAATCACCTTACTGAACACAGTAATTCCTTTGATTGCTTATATAATTTTGACTTCAGAAAAGCTAATTTCCAGTTGTTGTCTGAAGATTTAATCACTTCTGGAATTGCTGATACTTTAGCATTTTCTAATATTGACGAAGCAGTTTCAAATTTCTATAAGATCTTTAATAATTGTTTAGAAAAAAATTTACCTTTAAAGAAATCAAGAAATACAAACTTTAGCCACCCTTGGTACACGAAAGAATTGCGTTTACTGCGTAACAAAAGAAATAAGGCATGGAAAACTTATCTCAAAACTCTGTCTCCAATCAATTTCTCTTTTTATGTTGAACTTTTTAACGAATTTAAGTCTCTTTCAAATTTTTTATATGCTATTTATGTTTCTGATATGGGCACCTCTTTGAAAGAGAATCCTAAAAAATTCTGGAAACTTGTAATCTTAAAGAAAAAATCAGATGGCTTTCCAGTTAACTTCACTTACAAGAATCTTTCTTTAAATAAAACTGTTGATATCTGTAACGCTTTCGCAACAAATTTCCGTGAATCATTTGTTAATAGACCTCAAGAAGTTGATGAAGTATATTTTTACAATCTTCACTCCTTTTCGCAGACTAGCTGTAGTCACATCCCTGTGCTACAGAGTACGGTCCTTGATCTTTTATCCGTGTTGAATGATGACTGCTCAGCCGGTCCCGATGGTATTCCCCCTATAGTATTAAAAAAGTGTAGTAATGCTTTAGTTGAACCCCTTACGTTCTAATTCAAACTTTCTCTAAAAACAGGCAAATTTCCCAGTTTATGGAAGAAGTCATTTCTTACACCATTTTCAAGAAAGGTAACAAGGCGGATATAACAAACTACAGGCCCATTGCAAAGCTTTCTTGCATACCTTAATTGTTTGAACAAGTTGTTTGTGAAAGTGAAGCATTTTTTAGTAAAAATCTCATTTGCGAACAGCAACATGGTTTTGTGAAAAAAGATCAACCGTTACTAATCTCCTCACATTCTCAAACATATGTTCAAACGCTTTAGAACAAGGTTATGAAGTTGACTGTATATACACTGACTTTTCCAAAGCTTTTGACCAACTTAGCCACGGAATTATTTTACTTAAACTTAAAGCTCTTGGTTTTCCACCATTTTTCTTAGCTTGGATCAAATCATACCTTGAAAACAGATCCTATGAGGTAAAATTTAGAAATTGTCATTCTGAACCTTTTGTTGCTCAATCTGGTGTTCCCCAGGGAAGCCATCTTGGCCCTTTTCTATTCATCCTATCTATAAACGACGTATCGTCATGTCTACGCTCAAGTGATGTTCTTATTTTTGCTGAGTACATGAAAATTTTTAAGATAATAAAGTCCACCCAAGATCGCATCCTTTTACAAGCTGACATTGATAGTTTTACATTTTGGTGTGGCAAAAGTAGCCTTACCCTCAACCCTTTTAAATGCCAGACGATAACTTTTACTAAAAAACGAATCGCTAGTGTATTTGATTATTGTATATCAAAGCAAAAACTCGGTCGAATCTCCACATTTAAAGATTTAGGTGTTCATTTCTGTTCCAACTTAGAATTTACACATCACATTAATTTTATTGTTAATAAAGCAAGTTCTATGCTTGGTTTTATAAAACGCTGGGCAAAGGAGTTCAATGATCCCTATGTTACTCTTTCTTTATACAATTGTCATGTTCGTCCTCATCTTGAATATGCTTCGCAGGTATGGAACCCCTTTTACGAAATTCATAAGAAACGTATTGAATCAATTCAACATAATTTCATTCGCTTCGCCCTAAAGGGTCTTCCGTGGGAAGATCCTTATGATCTGCCTCCCTATGAACATCGTATTCAACTTCTTCAATTGCAAACTCTCCATCAAAGGCGTGTTAATAATGATTTAATTTTTTTTCATCAACTCATTAATGGTGAAATTGATGCACCTTATTTGCTATCTTGTATACATTTAAATTACCGAGGCGGAACTCATCACCTGCGTACTTTTGACTTTATACATAGTGACTTCCATAGAACTAACTATGGAAAGAATGAAGCTTTAAGTCGAATGAGCATTTTATATAACTTAAACAGTTCATCGATTGATTTAAATTTAAATAAGGTGGGATTAAAATCATTGTTTAGAACCAGTGCTCCACTATCGTAAACGTCTTTATTTTATTTTTTGATGTTATGTAATAATTCATGTTAAATGTTATTAATTATTATGTTTTGTATTTTGTGCGTGTGTTAGGCTATAATTGTATTATTTTCTTACTAACAACTAACACATCCACTTATGATGCGCCTCTGATCGTAGTGTGACGCTTGCTGTAAGCTAACTACTTTCTGAAATTCTGAAGTGTAAAAAAAAAAAAAAAAAGAATCGAAAATTACACAAATTACAAGATTTTTATAACTGGCAATCAACTTTCAAGGACTTGATAACTTCAAGTCGAATCCGAATTCAGAATCATTCTACAACTACAGGTTTTTGAGATATCATATCTTTAGATTAAAACAACATTATATTAAGCTTTTCAAAGCTACGTTCATGAAGTAGATGGTTTCAATATTTTGCAATATTAGTTCATTATTCAATTAAAATATTTTCAGTATCACATCTACATATTTCTCGAAAAAAAAGAATTCATAAATTCTAAGTCTATTCTGCATTAACTTTTTGAAATATACTGACAAATTAAAAACATAAAAATTATGCCGAAAAAACGGTTATTTTTTAATTCAAGCAGGTAGTTGGGATACAAGATCAGCACCAAAAATTAGCCGTAAAAAGTATTTTTCAAAACTGTTATTTACAATACCTTTTAACTTTTTTCAGGCTTTTAAGCCAAAATAAATGAGATAGAAACACATTGCGGTTATCTCGGTTATCTTTTATTGTCAGCATTCAACGAGTGAAACATTTACAATTCTTTTGGTTTTTAGTTCTCAAAAAATGTACGCAACTTTCATAGACACATCATTTTTGTGAGAGGGTTTTTGGTAGACGTTTACCACTCAAAAATAACTATTTAACACCGGGAATTTCTATACGCTCGTTGATTCATAAGGCATCATATTTAGTTTATTAAATAAACATTATTTGCACCTCCCCTTACTGGCTCCTTCTCTAAATGCGGGTTGACCAAAAGATTCTGTCGGGTTAACAATTATAAAATTTCATGAAATAATTACCCTACCTATCCCAGCCTAATAGAAATTCTCGATTTTGTTTGAATATATGTAGCTTTTCCTGAAATGTTTATGTACGAGAGGGGACCCAAAAGTAACGGGAATCGGGCTGTGGTGGGGACAGAGAGTGGGGGTAGTCATTGTTCGACCAGGTATGATTTAGCAAGGGGTCTTATGAGTTAGTGTGCGAAGTTCTGTCGCTGTAAGTGTATTGTTTCATCCGTAATTATTTTTCTAGAGAAACGCCTTTTTCCATTTCGACAAAAACCTGATGGCCGATTTACGAGAGCAGCGCGCGGCTATGAAATATGCCGCGGAAACAGTTGTAATGCTCAAGTCTGCTTATGGGGATGCTGCAATAAGTAAAACCAGAGTCTACGAATGGTTTTCTCGTTTTAAAAACGGAGAAAAGTCAATTGAAGACCAACCCCGTCCAGGTCGCCTCGTAACGTCAAGAAATGACGACTCAGTGAAATGAGTGGAATATCATGGAGTTCAATTCAGAGGATTTTATCCGAAGATTTGCACATGGAACGAGTTGCAGCCAAATTTAACCCACGTCTTCTCACAGGCGAGCAAAAGGAGCGTCGAGTTAATGCATGTTTGGAGCTTAAAAACGGCATGACACCTATCGTTCGACGGCTCTGGCACCCTGTAATTTCTTTATGTTGTTATGAAACATTTTAAAAGGTTTTTATTTAGATTTTGTCAAAGTTTCGATTAATAAACACATTTATCGATATCGGTCTTATAATAATCATTGATTAGTTACTTAGATAAGTTGAAACAATTTTGTAACATTGTCAATGTTTATGGCTTTATAAAAATAAACTAAGTACATATGTGAACTACATACATATTTTATTTTCACGTGGAACTTCTAATTTTAACAAGTTTATTTGTAGCGTTTTCTTTTCTAATTTTAAAGAATTTATTTGCAGCTTTTTTTGTTATTTTTATACAAAAATATTTGTATTTAAAAAAAAAAGAATGATTCATGTTTTATTTTTCGATCACCCTATGTATTGCAATTTGTCCAAATTAATTAACCGGCAAATTAATTCGGTGATTTTTGGCTCCGCCCGCCGCCGCCGTCGACTGTTCAAGCTTAAAGTCAGAGGCTGTGGGTACAACCATAAGTAGACAAATTGTATAATTTTGTTTACAAAATTGAAATGCGAATTCCATTTGCAGAAAATGCTTCGTAATCATATAACATCCCTACCGCAGTAACTAGGCCACCCAGACAGAGAACGGTTTTGGTCAGGAATGATTGAAAGACAAGCAGTTAGCAGAGCAGTTTTTGGGTACAACAACAAAAAAGAATCAAAAATCCTTGGGGTTAAAAAAGAAATCTGATTTAGAGCCGAGACCATCGCGACAATAATGACTTCCCTACTTTTTTTTATCTTTTTGCTATTCTCAAGTATTTTTAGATTCCTTTCGAATATCATAGAAAAATAGTTTGCACATTGTGAAACACACGCTTAATACTCAATAGAATAGCCACGCCGCTAACAAAAATACAAAACTTAAAAAATATACTATATTCATACAATACTCATGTAGTTTTTGGTCTAAAAATATCCACGCGCACTCACTTTCTGGCTCCTTCAGTATTCTCTTCTCTATCTCTCTGATCAATGTCGATGAAATAAATATTTTTAATTAGAGAGAACCAAACCAAAATAATTTCGTATTTCGTTTTTTTTTTTCAAATCCGTGTTAATTATGTCGATGAAGAAAAGAAAAAAAAAATTGAAAAAAAGTGAGTAATTATTGAAAAATTCACTGAATATTATCTAATAATATTTTTGAACGAAGAACTTAAATTCACTGAAATTATCCGTTCACGTTGGAAACGTACATTTTTGAAAATTTGTATCGATAAACACTTTCTCTTCGTGCGATGCGTAATTGAAAAATTTACATAGTTTTTAGTCGGGAAAATAGAATAGAAAATACAAAATAAATTAAATGATATTAAGTGGAAATAGTGCGGCAACGACGTCGGCTCTGTTGGTGCACGGCGGCGGCGTAATCGATTCGCTGGTATCGCTTATAGCATACTGATCGCACTTTGGTGCTGTGAAAAAGCTCTTGGCCTGATCGAGATATACATTTTCTTCTTTTTCTGTTTTTGAATTATTTTTTGAGCACATTAGATATTTTCGGATTCTTAGACCGAAGGCGACAATTGCTCCTCCCTGATAGCCCGACGAAGAAGCAGATGAAGGCGACGAAAACGTCCACGACAACGAAGACGGCGACGACGACGGCGACGACCAAACCAACGCCAACGTTGTTGAGAGTAAATTAGGATGTGTGAGGAGAAGCATTTGGGATGACTCGCACTCGATACGAATGCCAGAATCAAGAGAGGAGGAGATACCAGACAAAAATACGGAAAAAAGCTTTTAGTTTCTAGTTTTCTTATTTGGATAATTCAGTTTATTTTAAGACTCACTCACTTGTTATGCACTTTGAATAAATAATAAGGTTCTATTCCCAATCCAATCGGGACGACATAATATATCCGCCCGAATCCAAAACCAAACTCATCAAACCAACCAACTTCCTCTGCACTTCACATCTCGAAAATAGGAGAATTCAAAAGCATATAAAGACCAAAACAGATAAAAAGAGAAGAGAAATAGAAAACGATGGCAATCGCATGCAATTAGTTTTTAGGAGAATTTTCCTATTTTGGATGAAGCATTTCGATTTCTGTAGAAGCTCAGAACCTAGATGATTGTGTGTACGCAGATTTTTGACCCTCGACGTTTCTGGAAAATCATCAATTTGTTTCATTGTTTTCTTCGTCCAAAAATATTCGAATTAATAATCGAATTATTGACGTTCTCAAAGAAGGAGCTTTTTCCTACAATGTGGGAAAATCGGTTGAGTATAAATTTCCTTCTTTTTGTTGGTTTATTATTATTTAAGGAAAAACAGACATTCCGTATTTTTCTTGACGTGATACAGATCGAAAAGAGCGGAAATCGTGTTGGCCTAGCGATGACAAAATAAAACATCGTATTTCGAAAAAAAGTACGTTCAAGTTGAGTGCAGGTACTTAAATGTTTTGCATTTCTGTGATGTCTTGAGCGACCATTAAAAAAATTATGAAATCTTAGACAAACGATGGCGATGTCGCGTCGGGTTTTGTATCTTGGCAATACCACAAGGCGAGTTAAATAAGTGGGAGGATTTGTATATTGCATATAAATATATTTGAACGTGGTGGCTGGCGTCTAGCATTAGCTGCTTTAGCACAACTAACGCCAGTCTATGTCTGTCAATTGTAATTGTAATTGGGTGCATTTAGCTTTGAGTTGAAAAACCTTAACATTTTCTTCTGCCACTTGCAACAAATTAATTTTATTTATTGCATTTTATGCTTGCTTGTTTGTCCGTATGTCTATCAAATGAACTACTACTATTAGTCAAGTTGGCTTTTATTAAATCTTTTAAGGGAAACATTCAGCTATTTGTTTATTCTTATTAAAAATATTAATGAATAAATTAAGAATTTGAGTGTGTGTTGGGTTGTTTGCCCGTAGGTGGTACATATTTCTAAAGCAGATGTAAATTACAAAAATAAAAGGAATGTGAAAGTTCAATGCACATAAGGAAATGTTTTAATTTTGCTACAGATACTCGAACATTGTATTTTTGTTGAGATTTTGAATGAATACGATAATTTGTGAAAGAGTGAGGAATATCATCACGTAGGCCTTAAATTTTTCAGATTTTAGAAATGAAAAATAAGATAAATAATTGAGAAACTTGTAAAAGCTTTTCGTTTTAGTCTTTACCATAAAGAAAAGACTGAATATTCTGACTGGTTGTGTTAATCTATCTTTGAGGAGAAATAATTTCATGAACTTTTTTAATGGGTTGTTTTAAGAGTTAGTTTTCATTGATGGATTTGTAGTTTCCAGAAAACATTGACCTAATATTTTGGGGCTATGTTAATTGTTGAAAGAATTATTTGGTTAATTGTGAACAGAAATTCAATGAGAAATATTCATTCAATGCACTTTAAATTGGAGAAAAATAAGTGAATAAGTAATTTACTGGCATTTTATCAACACACCCTTATAAGGAATTGTTGGAAATTTAATGTTTTTGTTGAGAAATCTTTAACAAGAAAATATATATCGTGAGAATGAAGAGCAGAATTGCTCACCAAAATTTATTTAAAAACAAACACATATTCGCTTTTGAAAATGATGAATTTGTAGGTGTTTTAATTATTTATTTTTTGTTTATACAAACTTTGAGATGTTAATATCCAAAACAAAAAACATTTAAGCTGCGTGGGTTGCTTTTATTTTGTTTAAGATACATAAATATCCCAACTTATATACCAGTTTTTTTGTTTTTATTTTTTTTTAACAACAACTACTTAATTTTTTAAAGAACAAAAACAATTAATGCAAAAAAACAATAAATGCAGATAATTTTAGTACAGACATATCTTAATGTTATATACCTACTCATTTTTATATTTACCAAAAAAGTTGGATCTATTAAAATGTTATAAAATTCACAGTTTAACATAAATGTCGCCTGCCAACTCTATGTATATAATATTATATTTT
Organism: Eupeodes latifasciatus; assembly: GCA_920104205.1. Taxonomy (NCBI): domain Eukaryota; kingdom Metazoa; phylum Arthropoda; class Insecta; order Diptera; family Syrphidae; genus Eupeodes; species Eupeodes latifasciatus. Next base: position 186,314,684 of record OV049926.1, on the reverse strand, counting down.
TTAAACAATTTCTTGACCATTTGGAACAGTGCCAAAAATTAAATAATAAATATACACAGAACTTATTGAATAATGTGTTTCTTTCTGAAGTCTTCTTTTTTTTCTCTTAGATATTATAAGCCTAGGTTGGTATTTGTGTAAATTACTTATTTATTATTCAACGTTTAAAAAATATTCAATTTATTTTTGCCGAAAATCTTTGCCCAAAATAAAATAGTGACCCTTTAAAATTTGTATTGTTAAAGTTTCCACAAATTGGACATATTTTAAATTATATTTGATATTTGGTTATATTGATAAAATGGAAGGTATATTGGTTTTTTTATTGTTGTCCTTTAAATTCAGTTTAGTTTTAATAATACAAATTCCCAGCACTGTTATATGTTCAACTAAAATATTTTATTTCTATTAGTCCCATTTTGTCACTTGGTAAAATTTTACCATTTAGAAATTCGAAAATTAGTTAGACTCAAGGAACTGTAAAAAAATTGATTTTGAGCTTTTTTATGTGATTAGAAAAAGCAATGTACCAACTTTTCAATTTTATTGGTTCCTTTGATAGAGTTAGGCATCAGGCTCTCTTATCGAAAGTGTCCGCTTCCGATTTTGAAGAATTCCTACTTCATTGGATTAGAAATTTAATTTTTGAAGGTTGAATATAATTAGTATTGGAAGAATGCCCTAGGGCTCTGTTCTGTTTCAAATACTCTTTCTCATTTTTAGTATTGATCTCCTGTCTTAAACTTTTAATCCATTTACCTGCTTTTTTGACAATAGTAGATTTAGCTTTCCATTTTTGTTTTTAGATTTTGCTCCTGTTTTCATGTGGATCTTCAACGGCAATGTATGATAAGCTCATTAAATCTGACGTAGATAGCATTGTTAAATTGGGAATCAAAAATCGAGTAGAATTAAATACGTTGGAAACTTGCTTCAATAAAACTGAACACTTCCAAATTCTCGGTGTGAGTATCACCAACCTATTTCTATTCAATGATCAAATACGCGATATCGCCAAAAATGCCGCAATATGTTCCTGATCGGGCTATTATCTAAAAGATGTAAATACGTTCAGAGCTTGAACTAGGCTAATGCTTTAGCAGCTAACACAGTTTTGAACAAATATTAGTACCCGTGGCATGATGGTTAATGCGTTGGACTGTCATGCCAGAGATCTTGGGTTCAATGCCTTCCTGTACCGTCTTAAGGTTTTTTTTACGAGTACTGCCTCTTGCGAGGAATTGACATGTCGTGAAAAGTGCTATCTCAAATTAGCAGTTCGGATTCGGCTGAAAACTGTAGGTCCCCTCCATCCCTGACAAAAGTACTCGCACACAGTCACTAGGCCCTAGTTCTCAACGGACTGTTGCTCCACCTAATGTAATGTAATTATTGAACAAAGACTATTCATATTGATTGTTAATAATATTATCGTTGAATTATTGACTTCGGTTGAACACATTCGTGAAGTTTCTAATCTCACCCTTTTATATCGTTATCTTAAGGGATTGTGCTAAATAGCCAGTTGCATTCCTCCACTCGAAAAATTCTCTCTCTCAGTTTCCTAATGCTCGCATTACCCACCGAAGTTAACTAATCACAGCTAAGGGAGACAGAGTAAACTCTGGAATTTTGAAATTATATAATATCCTTGAGTGTTCTATGGATCTGTTGAATTTTGTTAGAAGTTAAAATCTTCAATTTTAAATGATGTTGATGCATATACTTGAATACCTATGGATCACTTGGTAAGTTCGGTTGTCAATCTGATAATCTATCTGAGGTACTTTGGTATCGGATATGTTCGTGAAGAACAAAATTGGAGAGGATAAATTATCTATCAAAACAAAAGTAAAAACAAAATGGAACTAAATAAATAAACATTGAAAACAATTATTATTTGCATGCAAACCAGAAACTCCTATTAGGTTAAATACCAGAAATTATTTTGGTTACATCGAATCTTATCTACTCGTATAAATAAAATAGAACCAAACGTCAGCTGTTATTATTAAAGCAGCATATGATGGATCCAAGTGTCACGTTCTGCACGATGGTAGGTTGTCAGATGACTTTGAAATCCGAAGCGGAGTCAGAGAGGGCTGTATTCTGTCGCCAATATTGTTTTTGTTGGTGATAAGCGATGTACTGCGCTCAGCTCTGTCAGGTAGCGGAGGGATCCAATGGGCTTTGACATCCTACTTAAAGCACTTGGATTACGCGGACGATGTTTGCTTACTCTCTCATAGGATCATGGATCTCCATCAAATGACAACAAGTGTGGAGAGAGAAGCAGAAGTTGTGGGGCTGAAAATTAATACGGGCAAAACAAAAATGATCAGCCTCGGCACCCGACCATCCTCTCAAATAAATATTTTCTCGCAACCGGTGGAAAAAGTGGAGAGCTTTCAATACCTTGGAAGCATCGTTTCCATCGAAGGCGGAACCGAACAAGACGTCATCTGCCGCATCGGCAAAGCAAAAGCGGCGTTCGGTATGCTGTCAAAAATTTGGAGGAATAACTCTATCAGCTTAAGAACAAAGCTACGACTGCTTCGCACAAATGTCAAATCTGTGCTTCTTTATGGGTGCAGCACTTGGAAGGTTACTTCAGTCATAACAAGAAAGCTGCAAACCTTCGTAAATAGATGTCTTCGTAACATCTTAAGGATTTTCTGGCCAAACCGTATTTCAAATGAGGTCCTTCATAGAAGGACAGGTCAGGAACCTATAGAATCTATAATACGAAGACGTAAGTGGCAATGGATTGGACATATACGCTTCGAAAAGATAACGACTGCATTGCAGGCCAAGCAATGCAGTGGAATCCGCTCACACAAGAAGGAAGAAGAGCTAGACGACCGAGAAGCACATGGCGCAGGACAGTCGAGGAGGAATCAGCGTCACTAGGCAAGAGTTGAAGGGAGCTGAAGCACATCTCCGGAAACCGTACACGATGGCGCGTAGGCGTAGTAGAGGCCCTATGCTTCTTAAGGGGTTCCCAACGGATTTAACAGGTCTCAGGACCTAAGTAAGTAAGTAAGTAAACGTCAGCTGTGAACATAAACATGCATAAGTGTTTTTCAAATTGGAGTATACAAACAAATTTCGTGTTGGATTTGGATTGATAGCCTAATGCGATCTATGACTATTTTAAGTCAACTTTCTTTAGTCTAAACTGTTTTTTTTTTGTATAAACTTGAAAATACTCAAAATCGTGAGTCAGAAACTTCTCCAATATCTGTAACATTTTTTTCTAGGATTTGAAAAACAAATAGTGAGCCCTACTGCAGATGTATGCATGTACTATATCCTAATTCGGGTCAAAATGCAGAAAACACGAAACAATCAATCCAAACCAAACAGACCAAAATAAGTGCACAAATTAAGCTTAAACCTAACCGACCATAATTTGTTCGCTAAATTGCTGCAGCCATAAGTGTCATATTGCTGCCACTGCCGTCACCTTGTCGCTTACACACACCCGCAGTAAAAACAAAACAACAACAAACAGCCCACTATAAATTAAATCACCAAGCCCAAACAGCAAAGACTGAACCAGAACCTTTTCCTACATATAACAATATTTATGTAGACATATTTATGCCATTGACAGAAGAATACAGAACTAAAATACAAAACCACCCATTCATCGTCGACGACGTCGTCGTTGTCGTCGATGACCTCAAACGAACGAACGAACGCTTCAAAGGGATGCAATTTGCAAGCAATTTACTGAAGCCCTTGCTGAATCTATCGTCCGATTCCGGATTGCGTTGGTAGGTACTACGGTTACGGCTACGGCTATGGCTAAGGCTACGGCTATTGACACATTTTTAGATCATTACAAAAGTTTTTATGGCACTTTACCAACCAAGCAAAAGCAAACCGGCTGACTCTGGCTCTGGGTACGTTTTTTCTTTTTGTATTTGACCAATAAAAGCAAACCCATGCATATTTTGTTGTTTTTGGAAATGATTAATCGATGTGGGAAATAAATTTTTCATGTTTTTATTTTCTATAATACTTCACTTACCCATTGGTTCATTTACAATCGAAACAAGCATTTGAAAAATTCATCAATAGCACAGAAAACAAAAAGAGACGACGACGTAAAAGAAAGTTCAGTTTTTCGAGTTTTTGGAACACGGGAACTTTTGGACTTCTTCAGTTCAGAATTCAGATTTGAGATGGGGGCACTTTCACAGTTCACACACGAAATGCGAAGGCGAAGGCAACAAAAATGCAAAGACAAGAAAACGAAGACGAACTACGAATCGAATAAACGGAAACACTTTACGCTGGTGCTGCTACTGCAAAATGAAATTGCATCTGCGGCGGCGGCGGCGGAACAGATGGACGAATATACGAATACGAATTACGAATGAGTCTTATGCAATATCCGCCTAAGTTCAATTAAATATTGGGATTTACTTTTAAGCACATGCAATACTTGGGTTTTCTTTGAAGGTTTTTTCTTTCAATTTATCAACAAAATTTATTTACAGAATAAAGAAATCCAACTCCTTGCGGTTGCGGTTGTTTTCCGCCATAGAGGCCATAGTGAAAAATCATCGAATTTTGTGTGCGACTGTGGTAAGTGGTCAAGTGTGGTGGTGGTGGGTTGTGATTTTGAGTTGAAATTTCATTTTTTCTTATTTGACATGTCAAAAAGCCTTCAGGGTTGTTAAAATTTGTATTGGTTTTTGTTTGTTTAGTGTTAACACGCTGAGAGGAGAGATGGCGTTAGCAAGACACAAGCTAATCTTTTGAAAGCATTGCCTCTTAATACCGATTTAGAATTTATTTTAACAAAAATATGACGTATACAATTATTCAAATATTGTTATGAAGTGAAAAAGAAGTGGATCAAAAACTAGCCTTTTTAGACTTGGAACTGACAAGAAAGTTGGACAAAATTGATGTGGAAATATACCATAAGCCAACTGGTACAAAAAGAATAATAACTAGTGATTCTTATTGCCCTATTCGACATAAACACGCGTTCGTTTCATTCCATGGCACATCGTATTGTCAATCTTCCACTATCTATAGTAAATTTTAAAAAAGAATATGAGTACATACTTGATGTAGCTAGTTTAAATGGTTATTCCATTGTGGATTCCATTATAAAAAAGCATTCAATGAAAGTGTACCAAAATGAAAAATCAACTTTGTTTAAGCAAAATTGTTTGGATTTAAGGAATGAAATGAAAAGAGAAGTGTTTATTTATGTCCCAGAAATAATGAACAAATTTAAAAACCGTTTAAATCAACATGACATTTCACCAGTGGTCTCTAATAGCCAAAAACTAAAAAACATTTTTGCACCCACAAAAGATAAAATTGACCAAGAACAAAAATCGGGAATTTACGCTATTGAATGTGGAGTTTGCAAACGGCGTTACATTGGACAAACAAAAAGAAACTTGAATGTAAGATTTAAAGAACATTGCAATTGCATCAAAAAGAAAAAACTAAAACAATCGGCTTTTGCCGATCATGTAATTGCGGAAGGTCATGGTTCTGATGAGAAAGAGCACATAATAACATTAATAAAAAATGTAAACAACTTTAATAGACCTGATGCTTATGAAAGCTATTTCATCGAAAAAGAAAACAACAATTTGAATGTGGATGGAGGAGACATTCAATCACCTTTGTTCTCTCTTGTATAGTTTTTACTTACAAAAAATCTAACTGTTTCTTCTTCGCTCTGGATTTACCAAAACTAATAATTGTTTGTGTCAATTGAGTTAGTGCTGATGATGAGCGCCACCGAAGCCTTTGAAATGCATTCACGTGTAAGTCGTTTATAATTAATGTTTAATTTGTTTTGTTTTTCGTTAATTTGACTTAATTGTTTGTGTGAAACAATAAGGTGTTTTTTTGTTCGCAAAGTTATATGTTTCCACGAAGTTCGGATATAATGTCGTTTTTGAAAAAATGTTTGACATTAATGCCAATTACAAAATCCAATAAATAGATTGTAGATTTAATCAAAATGATTTTTTGAAAGTTTTGACAGTTGAATTTAAATTTGATTCATTCCGAAACTAATTCGTTGAATTCTATAATCAGTGTGATTATTTATCAAGTTTTGATGAAAGTAAGTAAAATTTTTTGTGTAAATTTTTACAAAAATGTTGGTTAAAGCAGCATTCACATTAGCGCGACCAACGAACGACGAATGATTTACAAAATGTGAAGACATATGTATTTCCACACAAATTGTTAACAAAACGATAGTAATATAAGGCGTTTTTTATTGGTAAATGTATACGCAGCGCAGCAAAATCTTACACACTAAACAACAACAAAGAAATAGTGCGGAAAAATAAGGCAGCAAAAATAGTGCATATACATAAATAGTTCATATAAAGTTTTGGAATGCTTGGAATAGAATGACACTTCATCCAGTTCCAGAAATATTTTTTACTTAAAGGTTGGCAGGATTTTATTATTTAGGGATGCGTTCGTATTTTTCTCGTGCTCTGTTTTCACTAGAATAAAAATAAATTGGTTTGAAATATTAATCTACGATTAGACTGTCAACGTAAATATTCAATGCGTTGACTACTTGATATCACCCAAAAATCATCAATAATCACAGTGCTATCTCTAAATTTATTGACGTGTGATGTGTGTTAGGACTCGCCCAAAACCAAAGCGAAACATTTGATGCGAAAACAAAACTTTCGTCATTGGTCGGGTTTAAAGGCTCTCCCAAACCAACGCGAAATTGGCACATTCGCCAGCGCGGAATTGTTTATTTGTCATTTTTGTTATCATTGTGAATGATTCGCCCTGATTTGCTTCGCGTCAGTTATCGCAGTGTAAGTTTATTTTGAGAAGATAAAGTTTAATTGTGGCGCTGAATGTTTCGCGTTGATTTGTCCCCTTTCACCCAGGAAAACTGAGTTGCCAGCAACTGGGAGCTTGTAGGCAAGACAGGCTTACGGGGAAGGACAAAATGTCCCCTCACACCCTTCTTTTGGCTTTTTTGGCTTTTAGTGCCTGTCTACATTGGATTTTTTATGCTGGGTTTTATTATGTTCGTTGTGTCCATACGATGAAGAGAAAATCAATCTGCACATCCCTATCTCACACCCTTGAAATCTATCTATCTGTCACTCATACAATACAAAATCTTTCATGTTGAATCCAAGAATATTGTTTGCATTTGGGCTGTAATCTACCCATCTCTCTCTCTTTTTCACTCACATATAATCTACCTGTCTCACTGCTTGCACCTAACATTAAAAATGTAATGTGGGCAGGCACTCTTATGTCATTTCAATCTTTCAATTCATACTCAACTCTATTCTGACTGGACCTGCATGTACACATTACCTTGAACTCTTATTCAACTTTACATAAAAACAACAATTCTTTTTCAACACATCCCTTGAGTACGTATTTTCAAAACTGGTTGACAGGTGATTTTGACATAAATATGATTGCACAGATACCAACTTGGAGATTTAAAATAAGAGTGCATATAATAGTGTACATATGTTTTATTCACACTTTCCATTACTGCACAAGCTAATAATTACCAATAAAATACGGCTATAGTTTCTATTTGATTTATGATGCATACTTTTACTTTTCAATGTCATATATTAATAAATTTAAGAAAACAAATTTATTCGTCGCGAAAAAAATTGTAGTTGATACGAACTGTCAAACTTTATTCGCGTTTCACATTTCCACACTCGCAGTCGCAACGAATAAAAAATCGCGCGTACTTAACCTAAAAAATCATTCTTGTTTTGGTTTCGGTGGTAAATGTCAAACTTCATTCGTGACGAATTAAATACTCTCATGTGAAAGAAATGTCAAAATCGACGAATATTCGTCCATTAGTTGGTTGTTGGTCGTGCTCATGTGAATAGTGCTTAACTACAGTCAAAAGCATGTGCAAACAGTGAATAAAGTAGTATTCACATGGGCGCGACCAACGAACGACGAATGAATTACAAAATGTGAGTTTATATACGTTTGAAGACATATTTCCACACAAATTCTTAACAAAACGATAGCAATATAGTTTCTATTTGATTTATGATGCATACTTTTACTTTTCAATATCATATATTAATAAATTTAAGAAAACAAATTTATTCGTCGCTGGGACCGTTTTAACTCCTAACTTTTATTTTAAAAAGATGAGAGATAGAAAATTTCCAGTTTAAGACAATAGATTTTTTCACTTTTGCACTTTTTAAGTTGAATGTAGTTAAGCCTTAGCGTTCCACTATACGCAATAAATTCAGGAATTAATGTATATTTCTGGAAACAAAAGTTCCTAAATAAATTTTACCAATTAGTTTTTTGCGTGGAAACTTGATATGGTTTATCAGGTTTATCAGCAGTTGCATTAACAAATCAACTGTTTTTAACGTTATTACATCAGGGTGGCATAAAAAAACGAACACATTTACTAAAAATATTCAAAGTAAATTTCTCTTCAAAAATATCTCATATATAAATCACCTCAGAATATCTGTCAGTAAATTTTCATATTCATTCAACTGATATCTGTCAAAAAATTTACCTTTTTCACATTATAGTAGGACTATGTACGAATACATTTTTGTTTAAATAGACAAACCTATAATTTTCAGATGAATTAATTATTTATGCTAAAACATAATTATTTCTTATTTTTAAAATCGTTTTCCAAATTTGACAAAACCATATTCGACCCTAATGTAATATCAAAATTCTAACTTACCACGAGTTATACAAAATCTAAGAATCGGTTTTTCATCATCATGCTTTCCAAATAATAGGTCACTGTAGATCTGTCAAAATCGAATGGAAGTCCACAATTCTACATCTTTAAATAATATTTAACAATTTCAGAATCAATAAAATAAATGGTTTTATTATAAAAATTATTTAAAATATTAACAAAAATACAGAAATTTGTTGTATATAAAGGCTTGACTACATCAATTCATGCACTGAATCCGTTCATTTCAAGTGTTCAGAAATTCCATAGCTTTATATTCTGAACGCATTCAAATCTCAATAATTCCATCAGCTGTTATCTTTCACTCAGCATAACGCACGTTAAATTAATTCACCAAAGAAATTGCTGGAATAATCTAGAACAAAAAGTGCATTTATAAATAGCAGTGCCCAACCCCGGAGTTAAGACATTATAAAGAGAACACTGTGAAACGAAACAACATTTTAATTTGTTGGGAAATTTTTGTGAAAAACGAAAAAATTTTAACTTTCGTACTTTGAAAATATAAGGAATAATACTCAAACAAGTGTGTGAATAATAAAAAACTAAATAGGAAATATCAAAGAAATTCTAAATCAAATCAGTGAAACATCAAATCAAACTTAAAAAACATCGTAACAAGAAGAAAATCGTAATCGTAAATTCAATTTGGATTTAAACCAAAAAAGTATCCTGAAACCATCTGCATTCCTTTCAAAAGGTAAGTTTATCAAATTCTAAGTGAAAATACGTAATTTTGTTAACTTCCTCTGAAAAGTTCTTGAATTATCGATGAAATCACCTTCCATGTCGCCCTTTCTTGTTTTTCTTTTTTTTTTTTTGCAATTGTTCATAATAAGTGAAACAAATGCTGTACTTGCATCTATAGAAATGCCACAAGTTCGAGGGAGACAACTAGTTGATTTCTTCTAGAAAATTCGCTTGAAAAAAAAAAACGCCAACGTAGAAAATTCAATTTACTAAATTTCCGTGTTTTCTTTTTCCAATTGCAGCAAATCCAATAAAACAGTAAAATGGGTAAAGACTTCTACAAGATTCTGGGCATCTCCAAAGGCGCATCAGACGATGAGATCAAAAAGGCCTACCGCAAGCTGGCCTTGAAGTACCATCCGGACAAAAACAAGACCACAGGCGCTGAGGACCGCTTCAAGGAGATAGCAGAGGCCTACGAGGTGCTGTCGGACAAGAAAAAGCGTGACATCTACGACAACGCAGGCGAGGAAGGTCTGAAAGGCGGAATTCCTGGAAATGGCGGTGAATACTTCCACGGCGACCCCAGAGCCACGTTCGCTCAGTTCTTCGGCTCGTCAGACCCATTCGGGGCATTCTTTGGCACAGATCCTAGCCGCATCTTCGAGCAGACAATGTTTATGGGCGCCGGCGACGACGACATGTACCAACAGATGGGATACGGTGGCAATGGAGGCGCCTTCCGCTCACAGTCCTTCAACGCGGCGCCCAATAGGAAGCGACAGATGCAAGACCCGCCAATCGAGCATGATTTGTATGTGGCACTTGAGGAAGTCGACCGAGGTTGTGTGAAGAAGATGAAGATCTCCCGCATGTCCATGGCCACAGGAATGCCCACAAAGGAGGAGAAAGTGCTCAACATCACGGTGAAGCCCGGCTGGAAGGCCGGCACCAAGATAACATTCCAGAAGGAGGGCGACCAGGCGCCCGGAAAGATTCCAGCCGACATCATCTTCATCATCCGGGACAAGCCACACAGTCAGTTCAAGCGTGAGGGCAGTGACATCAAGTACGCGGCGAAGATTTCACTGAAGCAGGCTCTCTGCGGCACAGTGGTGCAGGTGCCGACGCTGTCGGGCGAAAAGATAACCGTCAACACCTCAGGCGAGATTGTCAAGCCAAACACAGTGAAGCGGATAAGTGGCAAGGGACTGCCGTTCCCCAAGGAGCCATCCCGCCGCGGCGACTTGCTAGTGGCGTTCGACATCAAGTTCCCAGATTCTCTGATGAGCGGGACAAAGGACTTGCTCTCCGAGATCCTGCCCAACTAAAATAGACTGAGTTAGCGCGAGGAGGAGTCTAGGCTAATTAATTAGAGATATGTTATGCCAAGAGGAAGGGAAGAAGAAGTAGAGTCTTCTGGAACGTTCTGACTGACAAAGTGGATGATCTAAACGACTCAAGCCGCTTTTTAGATATTAACCAGAAAGGAATGATTGATCGATCACTCTACTCGTCTACACAGACACCTAAAAATTTAATTTTAAGGTCAAGTTTGAAAGTTGCCTGTTCAGATTTTTGTTTGTAAGATATTAGATGTCGTCTTCCATTGGCATTGTAGATTGATTATAGTTTCTCTTTTTCTTTTTCTTTTCCTTTAACAAACAAATTACTTATCTTGTTTTTGTTTTGAGGCTAACGATGATGATAAAAGAGAAGAAACTATTTTTGTTTTTGAAAAACAAATTAAATATGGCGACTTAGAGAATGAGAAGTAATATATGAAATGATGTACGTTTTAGTACGCGCTTGTGTATTTATATAACAACCAAATTGTATAATTTATAATTTAAGAATTAATTTAAAATGGAAGATTAATTTTACTCTACTAGAATCAACCTTGATAAAATATTTGTATAGGAAATTAAATTAAAACAAAAATTAAGTACTGTAAAATAATAAAGCAATAACCAATAGTTTGGCTAAGAAAATTGAAATGAGTTCTTTTTTTCTTTCTTTGGAGTGTTTTTGGAAGTTTAAAGAATTTTAAATGGTCGTCGTCCTCGACTTGGAAGGAAGTTTCTAGATTTTTGTGTGGGTCCTTGAACTTTCTGCTGAAGGCAAATGTTTGAAAGATTACTTGTGTCATGGAATAGCAGTTATCAAGCACCAAATTTCGAATAAAATGAAAAAATATTTGGATTGAAGTTCGTAAGTCATTATAACGGCTTTATTGCCAGTTTAAGTGAGGTGATTACTTGTATCAAGACCCGCATTATCGTTTCGTTGCAATTATGTTTTGAGACACATAGCGTTATCTTAGAACAAAATTGACATAAATAATTACATACATATGTTGTTGCTCATTTATTAAATTGTTTTTATTTGCTTTTGCGTTTGTTGCTTGTTTTGTTTACAAATTGTATTTTGTTTTTTTTTTTTTTTGGCTTGGCAGAAAGCAATAAACTTATTAGCAATTCGTTATTTAAATTAGACGGAAAATTTGTGTTACATAGGGTGTTTTTTAAGCTGCATGCAAAGTTTCGATTGTTGTTGTCTATGGTTTGATAATTGAAAGTTTAAAACTAAGTTAACTTTGTTGTTTAACGACAGAACAATGCTTCCACGTTGTAGGAATTAACGGCTAGATTTACAAAATTAAGTGAATTGAAATCGAGATCTTAATTGAAAATCGAGTGAAATTGTTTTCAGGGTTCTATCTTTCGATTGATTTTATAACTTCGAACACTTTCAAAATCACTTCAATTGAAATTCAAACAGCAACAATTCTGCGCATTGTCATAATTTTTGCAATTGGTCAGTTTATATTTCTAGGATCTCAGAGATTTCCGTATTCTCAAAAATAAGACAACATTTCTCATACAAATTTCTCACATTTGCTGTCAGAAATCTGAGAAGAGAATTTTCACGATTCGATTTCTCAAGCATTCGCTACCCCACAATTTAAAAAGGATAAAAAGAAATTCAAAGTTAAATAATTGGATTGCTAGGTGAAAATAAAATAATAGTGAATTGTGATTATATTTCATTCTCAGAAATCGTAAAAATATAAATTGGCAAGATTTCGTATGTTTTAATTTGTGCTGCGCTTTTAAATAAAATAAATATAAAATGTGTTTTTTATTTCGATTGTGTTGATGTGCATTACTGCATGTTTATCTTTCTCTACAGAACCCAATTTTTAAAAATCGTTTGAAAAATTCTGCCGTTGCTACGGGCCGAATTACAGTTAAAAAAAAGTGTCATGGAAGTTTTTAAGGAACTTTAGGCGTGTACCATCAACTGAGCGCTCCGAGCGCTCAACTATTTTTTAAGTGAGACAAAAGATCTCAGCTGAGCACTGAGATTTTTTGCGGAGATTTCTGAGACAAAAAATTCATGGATTCATTTCTCAATTTGCTTGCTCACCCAAAACAGCTGTTCAGTTACCACTATCAGCATCCTCACTATCATCGCTTCTTAGGAGTTCCATCAAAATCTTTTCATGCTCCTCATTCCTTTTTTTATTTCTTATTTTATCTGGTGAACTAGGTACTTAAAATTTGACGCAAAAGTAACAAAGAATTATCAATAGAAAAAAATAATAAATTCACATCAAAAACTACAATTGACAACATATGTTTTTGACAGCTTATGTTTGTACGGAGATTCTTGTCCCACAAAACGATTCTGCCTCCGTCAATCTAACATTGAGCGCTCACTGAGCGCTCAGTTGATGGTACACGCCTATTGTTTCACTCGAAATGTTATAAGGAAGCCATTCGTCATGGTAAACAATATTTTTAAATGAGAAAAGAGCTGCAGCTTAAATGAATGGTGAGCGCTATCGAGAAATTAATCATCTAAACATTGAAGACATATGTATGGTTCCAGCAAGACGGCGCAACTTGTCAACAGCATTCTAATATAATCTATTGCGAAATTAATTTGGTGACAATTTTATTTCCAAGTTTACTGGCCCCCTAGCCAAGCTATCGTGTGTGCGACTAAGCGCCTCTCGATTATTTTTGATGGGGGTATGTTAAGTTAAAGATTTAAGCCGACAAATACGAAACTCTTGAACCATTGAAAGCCAATTTTTAAGCCACCACTGACGCCATACGACCAAATTTGTTGTACCATAAAAGTATTTAACAATTGGCGTTATAGAAAAAACTATGCAAATCGTTGTCAAAAAATTATCTAGTAAATTATATAAATAAAATATTAATTCTTAAAAATAATATTGTTTTGTGTCATTACTTTAATTTATCAAGCTCTTAAAAATACACCCGATATAAAATGAATCACATGTTGTTATTATTATTTGCTTTTGATCCTATACTTAAAAAAATAAATATTTTATTCATACATATGTTTAAAATTATTTACCTTATCATATTATTACCTTATCAAGTTTTAATTCTCAAGGAAGCTAAAAGCAGCGATTTGTCCTTTATTCATTATGCTTTTTAAAGTTATGAAAGCAATTTATTAAATTTTATTTTTAAAACTGGTAGTTTGCCATATCAACAATTTAATACAATGACACTGAACAATTTTTGTTAATACAAGAACAATAAGTTTACTACAGTTAAAAAAGGACAAAGCACTGTGAAAAACAAAAACAAACCACAGCTTAACAATTATTGACAGATGTTGAAAGTTGTGAAGTTGGATGCGCTTTGAAAATAATCCAATGGTTTCCTTTTATCTGGCAACATTTTTATGGACAAGATTCTTTTCTTGTAATTCATAATCGGAATAACCTTATTTTTGTAATTTTAAAAGTTTCTGATAATTTCAATATTGAAATTATGAATTCTATTGATTATTGCTTACACAGGTCAACTTTAGATTTGAGTCTGAGATGTAACTAACAACTATGCAATTTTGATGTTTATTAATTACTTTTAATTGAAGGAACAAAATATTTTGTTTTCCTAAAAAGTTTTGTATAGGACATTTTTGTAGGAAATACATATTTACTTTAACAAATCAGAAACAGAAAACCAAAAACACTCCATTTCCATTTTTCATTTTCATTTTTTTTCATTATTAGCAACACTTTTACTAAACATACCCTTTAAACAATAATAAGTAAATTCGAAGTTTGTTAACTAAACATTTTTAAGGAATGAATGAAAATTATATTTTTCGTTAAACTGTGGGAATTCACTAAAAAAAACTTCTGTACGTCAACAATAAACATTAATATCGATTACTTGATCTATTGAATGAGTTGTGCATGAATTCAGAACGATTTTAAGACGTTTTCATTTTGTGATAAATGTCAAAATTTTCATTTTATTTGATCTGCATTTATTCAACAGGTTCGCTATAATCGTTCTGATTAGTTTTTTAAAACATTAGTGTTCCTTTGATGCAGGTTTTTTGATAGCAAATACATGTATGTATGTTTCCATCAATCAAGAATGTTATGGATAAGGTATTTTTAGATTATAACTCTTTTTTTTTAAATTTAATATTTATAAATCAAAATGGAATTGGAAAATAGTTGCAAGCTTAAATCATTAAAAACAAACTATAAATATACTTGGATTGGTTAAATTTATACAGATTTTAATTAATTGCAAACAAAATATTTGGGCCGTTCATTAACGAAAATTTATTAGAATTCAATAAAAAAATTGCGTTCGCACCCTTAACTTGATGGTTCTTCGAACACAACTTTGATACAATAATTCAAGGTTAATTATGAAATTTAAATAATTTCGTACTGATCGCTGTAAATGAGTGAATTAATTATAATAAGCTGATGTTGAACATGCTTTTTTCAAGACAAACATGTACATTGGTTTGCTATCAACAAAATTACTGCAAAATTAAAGCTTAAAACTGACTTTTTCATCGAAAAAAAGTAAAAAGAAAAATCTGGAAAAAAACTTATTAACCACCCCATTTTGTTTTTGCTGTGCAAAGTGCCGCTAGCCCACGGCATCGTTTTTTTTTGTTTCACATCTATTCATGGACTAATTGTCAAAATTACAAATACAACAATGTAAACAAACGGGTTTTGGAGAGTGAAACGTACGAAAGAATCCGGTCTTGGTAATGGAGTGTTTTTGCAGAAAACGTTATTGAATATATTGGCTGCGTTCAATCTGCGTTCAATCTCGTGTTGGATAGGGTATCTTGGATAGGTGGATTTTTAGATACCTTGTTGAACGAGTTAGATAGCTGTATTGAGATAGCTGTCAAAAAATAAAAACAACTTTCAGCTGTTCACAAAAAGCAGAGAAACATTTAAGCTTCGAATTCAAAATTGGGCAGGTTCAGCCGACGTAAGGGACTTAAAAGTTAGGGAAGTTTCTATTATTTGATTGGCCAGCTGCCAAAAAATGACTTTCCCATTAAGGCAACTTTAATGGAAAGTTGACTGAAAAGTTAGTCAAGAAAAATCTCCCTAACTATCAAGTCACGTCTACTTCTGTCAAAATGACAATTGATAATGTTTTTATATTCAAGTGCTGAACTTTATTACTCTGGTTTATTAGTTTATTATTTATTTAGTTTATTTATTTTCTGCACAACTTCGCTCAATGCTTTCTGTAAAAGGGTTCGTTGTCAATTTGTAAAAGAAATAAGTAATATTTCCCTACAATACAATATACAAATCGTGATGGATTTGTACCTTGCCTGAGTAGTGTTTTGTAGACAATAATGTTTTTGGTAATGTGTGTACTGTAAACTTAAAGTAGAGGTTTGTTAAGTAAAGTTCTGAATTTGAAATTCATGACACTTGAAAAACTAACTTACTTATCATAAGATAAAACATTTAATGGATAGTTCAACTGTTCTGTCAGATACCTACATACCCGAGAATTTCTTGGATACCTTTGGATTCCTTTTTTTACATCTCAGCTGTTTTTGATCAGCTGTTATTTTACACGTAAAACACTAACAAAAAGGTATCCGGATACCCTATCTGTTTGAGATTGAACGCAGCCATTATTGCAACCAAACTCTTACATCAGTTTGAGTGAACAACGAAAGGATGAAGTACTCCGAAAATCCTACTCAAGCTGATATAATACAGACTGCACTCCGTTCCGTAGATGTTTGCTTTAGTGTATTTTTGATCCTTTGAATAAAAATGTACCACACAATTACAGTAAACTAAATTTTATTCAAAATACTAACCCTACAATTTTTAACTCATTGCTATCGTTTAAAAGTTTTGGTAAAAAAGGCTTGCTTGATTTTGTATACGTATGACATATTTTTCTTGTCGCACAATTTCTAACAGTTTTTTAACAAAATTTGTAGAGCTCAAAACCTCCTATAATTTTTGTCTTGATAGTTTTTTTCTGTAAATAATGATCCTTTAAATACAAAATCATCATTATCAAAAATCAAGCTTCGAAAATGGTATTGCTGCTATCAACCAGTTTAGTAAAAGAGTGCAGTCTTTCGGGAATGCAATCTTTTATGACTTCAATATAAAGATTGTATTCATTGAATTCACCTAAAGATTGGGACTTCAAATTTTGTAATCACCAATCAGTAGACCTTAAAAATAATGAAACCTCTTTTTCTTCAATCAATTGATTGCTAATATTTAAGACTTCATGTATGTACATATTCTTTGCATTCACTTAAAGTCTTTGCATTTTTTTGGATTTTTGAGTGAAATTTCCATTCACAAAATATTATAAACTGACAAAGATTTGAAGTGAATGCATGAAGTCTCCAATAATTGCAGTCAAATGATTGGAAAAATAGAAAAATCGTAAAATTAAAGTAAATTTTGTTGACTTGTGTAATCGGTCTTACCTTTTTTTTTTAATTTTCAAAGTTTCTGATGAATTGAATTTTGGAGTTCTTGTATTGTTGATCATTGTTTTTCAATTATGTAATGTTGAGAAGCGGGTTTAAAACCTACATACAAGCCACATTGAAAGGATATGTTTGAGATTTTGCTGCTTTGGTCACCAATCCATTACCTTATTTAGATTTTTTCCATCCATATTTTTAGGGCGCCTTGTTCTTCAAATCACCTAAAGATACTCACTCTTTTGGCTGATTCTTCTATTGACTCGTTTGTTAGGAAACATCACGAAGTTGTTTTTACCATCTAAATAAATAAAACCAACAGTCTTTCAGTCTATTTGTCTATTTCTTTTATTTTATAATTTCATTTTCATTTCTTTGACAATAAAAAATATTTCAATAAATTGATCGTAAAGTATTTGCAAAGAATTGTCTTTAAAATTTAAACAAAACACAAAACAAAAGAAACAATAAGAAACAACAATAATTTATAACTATAAAGTGCTCAAATTTGAATTTATATATTATGCCTTGAAGATAAAAACACTGTTAAATAATTATTATATAAAAATCAATAAACTGCAGAATTTAAACTTTGAACACTTAAATATTTTGTTTTTCTTTTTCTTTTTATTAAAAGTTTTTTTTTTTCTTATTTCTTTTGCATTGTTTTGTGGGTTTTGTTATATTTAAAAATTGTCTTTGAATATTTTTGTTTTTTCTTTACATATAACATTTAACATCGTATTTTTTTAAGTTTTCTTTTTATCTTTTATTTGTTTTACCATTCAATTGGAATCATGCTTTTTAATATAATATCTTGTTTGTTTTTCTTTTTTTTTTATTTTTATTTAATTTATTTCGGTTAAAATCGCTGTTTACTGATTTAATGAAATGAAATCAAAAATATTATACTTAAATAAAATCGTGAAATAGTTTCTAATAAATAAAATTGATGTAAATAAATTAATATACAATGTAAATATATAATTTGTTAATAATTATAAAAATTCTCTTAAAGTGTAATAATTCATTCTTAAACTTACTTCATAAATTTAATATTTAATTTACTTACTCATTTTATTTAGGTTTTCTTTTATTTTTTTTTTAGTTTTATATTTTTTTCTTCATTTGTTTTAATAATAAATAACATTTTCATTTTTGTTTGCTTTTTTGGTTTTTGGTTTGTTTAAATTTAATTAACTTTGTTTTTTTTTTTTGCTTGTTTGATACAAAAGAAACGTTTCTCTTTTGTTCATCTATTAAATATTCACTTCATTGGGGTTTAATCAATTTTTTAAAATTATTTTATTTTGTTATATTTTTTTGTTTCTTATTTCATTTATTTATTTTTTGTTTCTATATTAATTTTAAAGTTTTTTGTTATTTTTTTTTTTAATTCGTGTGTGATCTTTTTTTGAATTATTTTCATTTGCATTTGTGTATTTTTTCTTTTATTGTGTGATTTATGTGAAATTAACTTTATGTATTGTAAATAATTATTTTTTGTTTAGTTGTTGTTTTGCTTTTATTAAATACTGATCAATTGCTATAATAAATTGTTCTAAAATTTTTCCTAGCGCAGGTTTTATTTTTATTTAAATGTTTGTTGGTTTTTCTTTGTTCGTTTATTGTTTAGTGTTGTAATTAATTTTAATAGTTAATAAGTTAAGTTTTGACAAGTGGAGTGGATTTTCTTAAGGCTTATTGTAAAAAAACAATATAATTTATGGTTAGAAAAATGAAAATAATTTTGCTATAATATAAATTTGGTATAATTAAAGATGGGATATACTTTTGTTTATTAACTTTTTTTTATTTAGTGTTGTGCTAATAAGTTTTTGAGTCAGATGAAACTAAAAATTTAAATGCAGGTTTGTTTGAAACTTTCAATAATGCAGATTTGTAAGAATTAAAAACCAATAAATCAAAGTTATTATTTTTGACATATGTCATTTTTAAGAAAACTTGTCAAACTTTAAAAATAATTGGTATACCCAACGTTTAGAAGAAGTTTATTACTTATCAAATCATCAGAAGAACTTAGAGCACTCTGCACTAATTGATTAAATTACCACATACTTTCTCCGATCTTGAATAATGTTTATGGACATTTATTAAACAACAACTACTTATAAAATTGATATTTATTTTCAAGTAGATGTACTCGTATTTTAAATACAAACTCAAGGAAAATTTGAATTAAAATAAGATTGAAGTCCAAAAACTTCGCTCTCTCTTCTGTTGGTTATTAATAAAAACTTTCAAAAACTTTAAGTCAAAATAGTTTAGTACTCAGAACGACAAAATGTGAGATCTTTTGTAAGTTCGAAAGATAAAAAACACGTTTGGTTTTAAGCTATCTTCATAAACTATTTTAATCCGGTGATAAGTATAAGTCCTGGTCATTTTTTGGAGCTTAATTATTACAAAAGAGAAAAACAAAAGTTACTGACTTTAACAAGCTCCGTTTTTCTGATAGAGTCAGTTTTTTTTTTTTTGGATCAAAACCCTTCAAACTTGAGTTTTTAGGGGATATAAAACTGTAAAAGTTTGATTCAGAAGTGGACTTAATAATCGAACCATAATACTCATTAAAAAGCGTTTTACAAAATTAAAAAAACATAAAGAAAGAAGTTTCTTTAAGAATTAATTATTAAACGTTTCCTTTTTTTTCCACTTTTATGAAACCATTTCAAGTATTCAAAAGAAAAAAATAGAAAAAGAGGAATCTAAATGTTAAAATTTGTCCAATGGAAAAATTAACTCTCAGAGTAAAAGGCTTATACAAAAAGGATACAATTTGAAAACGATTAAGATATAATTAGCACAATAATACAATATTAAGTTTTCTGACTCAAAAACAAAATGCGATTTTTTGAAAACTTAAATTTTTACTTCAGCATGAAGAATCTCTAAAGTTTTTCTTTCCTTTGAAACTTTATTTTAATAATAATGAATTTCTGTAGTATAGTATTTAATGTTTATTTGAGTTTCCATTGTTTATAAATAAGTTATACCTTTAACACTATTTTTTATTCGGGATACATTTTTGTTTTGTTATTTGTATTTATATTTTAATATTCTATAAGTTCTGATGTTTTCTTTTAGGTTTTTGTTTGTTTTACTTTTTAAATTTATTTTTAATAGAGAAACGTTTAATTGTGATAAAATTAAAAATTCATTTGCTATTTCATTTATTATTTTGTTGTTTTGTTTTTTGTTTAAAAAATACAATAAGTAATTGTCTTGTGTTTTTTGAGTTGTTTTTTGTTTTTATTTTTTTTGTTTATAAATTTTATTTACGTAAATTAATTTATATCATTTTAAAATGAATTAATTCATTTAATATCATCATCAAGAATTGTTTCTTTCTATTTTCGGAGAAACAATATTATTTATTTTCATTTTGCATCCAGTTTTTTTTTTTAATTTTCGAATATGATAATTTTCTTATATATTTTTTTTGTTCGATTTATAAATATATAGACAATTTTTGTGTGTTTAAATTTTGTTTGTTTTTTTTTTTTATTAATTTATTATTAAAATTAGTTTTTCGAGTCATCTTTGCGTGATGTTGGCTGTGCATCGCCTAAACTAATCATGTCTCGTGGTTTCCACACCGGGGACCCTACAATTAAAAAAACAGGTAAAACATATAAAATAAATGTATATTCTCCTCATGGCCAAATTAGTTTTGTTTTTTCTTTCTTAAATATGACATAAATAAAAAGGAAAGTTTTAAAGACAAAAGAAAAAAGAAAACTAATGTAAATAAAATAAGTTAAGAAGACAATCGATAGCATTCCCTAATATATGTAAAACAAATGTATCTTTTTCTAATATGAGAAATTTTTGTTTGGTTAAAATGTTGACATCGCTTGTTTTTTTTTGTATCATAATTTAATTGCACATTTTTATGATTTAAATTTGTTTTAATTTTGAAAAAATTTATGCCAACATTTTCCTTTTGCCAATTTAAAAAAAAAAAAATAAAATTATTAACTTTATAGTGCCTAAATATAGTGACTATAGAAAATATATGTTTATGAAAAGAATAAAAATAAAATGCATTTCCGTGAATATATGTTTTTTTTTTTATAATTTTAAAGAAAACATAAAAAGAAGAACCTTCTACGAATATTTAAAATTAATTTGTTAGCATAAAAATTATGTTTCATTTTGGATCAAAACAAAATAGGGTGTGTTAACCATAAGACATATCAACCGGTAGTGCATAGCGGCCCAGACAATACTAAATTAGTTATTTTTTTAAAATTGGTTTTTGTATAAAACTAATTCTTTTTTTACTCAATTTAATTTAAACACGTGCACGATTATATATTCCTTCGTGCAAAAATTACAATAAACTAAACTAAACAAAAAAATTAAATATTCATTTAATTATATATAATTATTTTTATAAATAAAACTACAATCTACATTTGATTT
The DNA here is from genome assembly GCA_920104205.1 of Eupeodes latifasciatus. Classification (NCBI taxonomy): domain Eukaryota; kingdom Metazoa; phylum Arthropoda; class Insecta; order Diptera; family Syrphidae; genus Eupeodes; species Eupeodes latifasciatus. The sequence goes on along the minus strand of OV049926.1, from coordinate 186,292,987 downwards.
TCTATAGATCTTGGTTAAGTGCGGGCGGTCACACTATGCACTTTGCTGTTGTCGTTGTAATATATTTATTTTTTTTAGTTAAAAATTTAATATTCAAGCGATGCCAAGCATTTATATTATCTATAATTTATATAAGATATATATTATATTAAATATTATTTGCTATAGTTATACAAATATATTTATTAAAACTAAAATAAAAATATTATCAAGTAAAATTAACTTTCTAAATAAAAGTTAATATTTTGTTTATAAATATATTTACTTTTATATTTATATGTACATACATAAGTTATGTGCTTAAGTATAACTTTAAAATAAATATCACAAAAATGTTATGCAATTACATTTGTTTTTAAAATGTAATTTTTAATAACAATACATAATGATTTTTATTTTATATATATTTATCTTTTTTATCTTTGTTTTTCTTTGCATTTTATATTCAACAATGATTGCTTTTAATTTGCATTATTTATTTTATTTTTAAGGAACTATATAATTAATATTTTGTTTATATTTTTTTCTGTTGTTTTATTTTAATACGCTCTATTGTAAGTAAATATAAATATTTTTTTTTTTTTTTTTTTGGGATGAAACAAGAACACATTTTTGGGGAATTTATTTTTTTTTTTATTTCTGTTTGTTTAAAAATTTAACTTTAAACGACGACGCAATAGTATAAAAAATCGGAAAAATTAAAGTTTGTCGTATTTTGTGTTTCTTTGTTTAAGAGCGAATTCCTTGTATGCTTTTAAGTTAGACATATAAATAATTCGTATTCATCTTTACCAAATTATATGTACTTTTTTATAGTAAAATTATGTAAATAGCTATCACTGTGCTAATTTAAGATAACATTTTCAGGTTCTAAGGAATTTGAACTAAGGCTTTTGTGCTATAATTAATTATATAGGTAGTTACTGAAGTGTCCTTTTTTTTAACTATCAATATACGCAGCTGACGTTATTTAATTTTATAGGAAAATATTTTAAATATTAATCAACAAAATTTTAACAGTGAGACATGGTTCTATAGTTTGATAAGTTGTATAGTCATTCTAAAAAATTGATCTAATAGTTAATTAATTTCAACAAAATATATCAAAAAAGGATTTTTTCAAAATTTCTAGATATTACAATATAATAGTTTTTAACTTAAGTTTACATCAGCTGAATATTTTTGGATTACAATTGTGATATCTTATACACAAAAAACTTTAGAAAATAAAGTTTTTTTTTTTAAAGCTAAATATTCTTAAATATTACATTAATTATTAAATAACTAAACAATATTAAACACAAGCAACGAATTTGTATCCTTTACGGATTAAAATTGTTTTATTATTTTATAAATCTATCTATACATTCGATACATCGACTATATACAAAATATAAACAAATAAATACAACTAAAACTTACCTTTACTTTGGGATAACACAAAAATGGTAACTTTATTATTATTACTATTAAAATTAATTTACCAATTAAATTATTATAAGGGGATGCAACTTTTCAGTGTATATAAACATTAATTTATTTTGTTGCTGATGGTTGTTGTTTATTTTTTTTTTTTTGAAAATTCAGAGCGAACGATCGAAAAACGAAGTCATGGATAAACATATTTTTAGAGCATGAATTACGAAAATATTTCGTTTTTAACTGACCGCGATTTGTTTATTTTATGTTTATTTTGGAGAATTTAAGTTATTTTATTTATTTATATAGACTGTTTTTGTATTTTTTGTTTTTTTTTTTAAATTTTATAACATCTACGCAGAAAACTATTTTCATTCTTTTTGTATATTTAATTTTATGGATTCTTTTGATTTGATTTAAGATTACTAAAATTGTAGTTAGTTTTCTGTTTTTATTGTGGATACATTTTTGATTTTAGTTATTATACTGTTTTTTAGTTTTATTTGTATATATATATTTTTTGATTTATAAATTGATTTTTGTTTGTATTTTTTAGTTTTAATTAATTTTGATTTTACTGCTATGAAGCCCATCTAACTGTGTTGAGAGGATGAATAACATGTATTTAAGTATATATGTTTTTAAAATTTAAAATTTTTAAAACACATACGAATATTGTTTATTTAGTAGTATAGGTATAATGATACTATATGTAGGTATGTTTTCTAGCTAAAGTAGGTTAGTTTTGTTTTGAATTAATTTAGTTTATTTTCACTATTTTTTGGTTTATATATTTTTTTTTTAAAAGGTACATTTAACAAGAAAGTTTTATTATTTTTAAATATAATTATGTGTTTTTCTTCTTCTTTTTTTTAAATGTAGGGTGCATTATGTCTTGATTTTAGTATTTTTGTTTTAAGTTTTTTTTTGGAAATCCCAATGGATTAGAATTGAAGTTTTTCAAATGTCACTGTTTTTTTTATTGATTTGATTTATAGTTAGTATAATTATTTTAAATACTTTAATTTTTTTGATTAGGATGCAGCTTTTATTTTTAATATTTTAATTTATTTTGATTAATTTTGTTTCCTTTGATTAATTTTTGTAATTGTGGTATTAAAGAGATACAGTATTAAATTAAAATTTCTAATAGTGTAAAAATGCAGGTCAGGCTGATCACTTTCATTCTATTATTTTCTTATCTTTCTAATTATCTTCAGAAATTAAGTTGAATACATTTTGAAATACTGATAGCATTCAGCCAAAAAATGTTTGAATAGGTTTTTATTCTACCCCTTACCCAAAACAGTTATAGAAAAAGTTCACAACTTAATGAGTTTTTGGTTTGAATATCAATCTTTTAGAATCAAAAACCTTTAATAAACGTGCAAACAAATTGAAACATTTTCTCAAAAAGTGTTCAACCCATTTCAAACTAAAGTACTCCGTCCTTTTAGTTGTAATAATAAGCTATTAATTATTAAACGTTGTGGCGACAATCTTACTTAGTCTCTTTAACTTTAATCACAATAAGCTCGTCATATAATATTGACCAGAGGTCACAGCACCTGCAAAAGCGTACATATGTTCTTTGTAACGCCCCCGAATCTAATAAATTGGATAGTTTTGGGAATTGAAAAGTTTCAATAATGCATATTTCTCGTGCATACTTCAAGAAATCTTTAATGACTTAAAAAAAATCCTTTTGCCCTAACGAACCATAAAAATATTGTTGTTCACTTGACAGCTTCAAAAAGAATGTGTACTTCAATATTTTTCCATTTTGTTTTTCAAGCATGCATTGGATTTTTATAGCAAACTTTTGATTTTTTGTTGAGCTTTTTAAGGCATAGTTTGACGTTTAAGGGACATTTTATGAACATACAAACACGAGCCCTAACAAAAATCATACAATAATAAAAAAGATTGATTTTGATCCCTTCGATCGCAAGTCATTTTTAAAAAAAAAACCTAGCCAAAAATGTACTTGATTTTATAAATCAAATATGATTCGATTTTTCTTCGTTATCATTCTTAATTTTTGTTCACTTCTGGTACTTAAAATGTCAAAATAACTTTTTGTTTTAATGATTAAGCGCTAAATGAAATTTTGAATTATAATTAAAGTAGAATACTTAATTAAAAGAATCTGAATCGAACGCCAAAAGTTTAAACTATGGAGTATGAAGTTCAATGTGAGAAAAAGATAGTAAATATTTTTAACGAAAGAATAGCTTTTCGAGGCTTTATTCGATCAAAGCTGGAGGAGAGAAAATTATAAGACAAACCAATTTGAAAGAACCTTTAGTAATGGAAAGAATAAAATTAGAAAAAGTATTTGTTTTTAACTTCCTTACTTCAAAAAACGTGGTGTTTTATTTAGTCTTAATTTATAAAATGTATTTCTATTTGAGCTAAGAAGCCAAATTTAAATCTTAAAATGTTTAAGCTATTAGGAACGATTATACTAAAACAAAAGTGATTCTTTTCTATTTAATACCACATATTAAATCATTTATATTAAATGTACTTTGTTTATTATGGATTTGTTTTGATTTTTATCGCATTATCAGCTATCTACTATTTTTTTAAAAGTTAACTCCTACATTTTGCTAGCCTATAAACTTGTGGATAGATAACTTCAATATATGTATATGTTTGATTTATGTTTTACTATTTATTAAGGGGCTTTTTGGGGGGTATTTTATTAATTTTTTTGCAATTGAAAGCTATCTATAGTATACATACTTTTTGTTTTAAATTCTGTTCTTAACTTGGATTAAGTTAAATTTTTTGATTTATTGACTATTTTTAAATTCTACAGTGTTTAGGTTCTCTTATTTGGTTTTCTTGTTTTTGTTTTTTAAGTTAGTAGTTATTTTCTTTAGCAATTCGTTTCAATATTGATTTTGGTTTAATGTAGTTTTGTGTTAATTGATTTATTTGGTGTGTTTTGTTTTTGTTTTTGTCTTTGTTTTCCTCGTTTTGCTTCGTTTTATTTTGTCGTCTGAAAAGTTCATTTTAGTGTCTCATGCAACTAGATTTTTGTTTTTGTTTGTTTTTGATTTTGTTTTTTTAATAAATTTGTTGTGCTTTAAATTTAATTACTTAGCTCAATTTAGTTGATTTATGCTACGTTTTTGATTTTATTTTTGTTTTGTTTCATTTGTATACCTACATGTGTTTATGTTTTCGTTATAATTTTTGTATTCGTAATATTTGTTACTAGGTTCGTAAGGCCGTTTCATTTGTATCGCAATTTTTTACCATCGATTTTTGTTTTCTATGCTTCACACCTTAAATATTTTGTTTAATATTTTTCTACTTTTTTGTTTTTTTTTTGCGTCGACATTCAATCCCAGTTTTTCTTGTTTTATCTAATAGTTTTTTTTTTTTGGATTTTTGTAATGTTTTCATTTGTATTTTTTAAATGGTGTTTTATTTAAATATGAAATTCCTGATTGTAGACTTTTTTCCTTAAATGTTTTATTCTTAAAATGTTAATTTTTTTAATCTTACTTATAAACAAAGTCAAGTGAATTCTAAAATATCTACTTATCTACACTTACGTAAATCTTAAACATTCATAAAAACTCAGTGCAATTTTATATACGGTCATACATATGTATACTCGTATGTAATTATATGCATTTTTGTTTGATTCGTTCAGTTTTTGGTTTTGTTTTTATTTAAAAAGGTCCTAAATTTACATTAATAATATCGAATAAAATTTGTAAGTTTACGTATTTATTTTGTTGTTTTATTTACAAGATCAAATTTTAATTTGCTTATATAAAATTTGGATTTTTGTAGTATTTGATGATGAGAAATGTATCTATTTAAAAAAACGGCTTTTAAAAAACAAATTAAAAGCATTGAGAATTTTAGAGCTTTGGTGTTGAAAAAAAGAAGAACATCGACCAAAAACTTATTGTAGAAAAAATATCGTATTGGGAATTAGTCTGAGAATGTTGTAAAACAAGTTTCATTTTTATTCATTTATTAATTTTAAATCTTAAGATTTACACATTTAAAAAATGAAAACGAAAAAAGACGTCAGGAAGACGAAGTTTGAAAAACATTTCTCAAGTGATTTTTGCGGTTGACAAGTTTTAAGAAGAAGATTCTGAATCTGTCACACTCTGAAAACAACTGAATGATAATTAAGACAAAATATAGTAACTTTTTTTTTTAAAAGTGGAAGCGTTTTCTAAAAGTAAAACAGATTTTGCTGGAAGTTTGCAGGTGCCATTCTGACTTGTTTTTGGCACACAGCTCAGACTTTAGACCAAGGATTGAGTTTTCGGCTTTAGGGTATTGAAAAATGAATTGAGTCTTAAACTTAACGAAAAATAACTTCTAATAATGATTTCAATGACATGATGATGATTTTACAAATTTTATTTTTAAAGACGTTAAATTGTTTTAAAATCCCTGTTTGATTTGCTATTAGTTTAATTTTACAATATAATTTATTTTAATAATCTGCATTGTTTTTTAATTTTTTAATTATATGGATGGAAATGTGTGTGGAAAACGGAGATAGTTTTGAGTTGTCTGTCGTATAATATTTTGTTTTAAATTTTTTTCAGTTTGGCAAGAAGTTCCAATTTTTGTTGTTTTGCTGTTGGTAGTTTTTGTTGTTGTTGTTTTTGTTTTTGTTTTAAGTTTTCTTTAAATGCTGAATGCGTTTTTTGATACATATAATAGAAACCTGCACTCAACTCGAGTGGAAAATTATAAATATTTATAATTATAAATTATAAATTTATAAATATTCAATAAAATAACACCCGTATTTTTATTATAATTAAAAATATCTATCATTATTTTCTACAACATTTATACGCAATGTTATTGTTTTTAATGTTTAAAGTTATATTTTTATACAAAACTTCCTCAAAGGAAGCCACATTGGATTGGTTATTATTATTAATATTAAAAGGAGATACTTTGCTTTTTAAATGCATCTCATAGAGCTTTGTTTGTTTTAATAATTTTATCTACAAAAATTCTATCTACAGTTCTATCTCACTCACGGTTTTGTTTTTTCTTTTTTATTTTAAATCGTTTTCGTCCTTGTGCTTATATTTTAAACGTGAATTTCGTAATAGTCATGACAGTCGACACAACCACTAGCGTCAGCACTGTGCACTTCGTGTGCTTCGAAACTTCCACCTGATGAGCTAGACATGCCTCGTGGCATCTTTTTCCGCGTACGACTTTGTCGCACGCGGGCTTTTTGCTAGGAGGGTTTCTTTTGGTACATGCAATCAACGCATGTGGGGTGTTCGAGAGCCCGGTTGATGACTTCACTGGGGTGCATTTGTGGAGGCATCATGCCATAGTGACCGTGTTGCGATGAGGAAGACGACTGTTCGTATATTCCCATGTCGTTCATGCCGTAGCGGGCGAACGCATTTTCAGCGGATTGCGATCGGACCGGGCCTGTGGTGTTGATGGTGTAGATCCTTTCGGGAGAGACACCATACCGATAGGAGTTGCTTGTGCTGCTCTCACGGGACGTTGAACGCTCTAGGGACTTGCTTATCCGCCTGTGTCCTGTGGAGGTTGGCCCACTGTCTCTGCGCATAGTCGAAGCAGTGACGTAGTGATCGCTACAAGTCTGATTGTCATAAATAGGATAATAGTGGTAGTAGGGATCTTGTGCTTTTTGTGTCGCTTCAAAACTACCATGTGCACTCATGCTTCGCTTGCGACCACTGCGTTCGGGTGATCTCGAATCAAAGCTGCCACGGGGGCTCTTAAGAACACCTCGTGGGATGTCGAGATTTGGTTCCGAGCAACGGCTGTCGAAGCTGCTTCTGGGTGAATGTCTGTGGTAGCTACCACGGTCTGGGGATAAATGTTCAATGCTACTTCGAGGAGAAAGATGAGGGGATAAAGACTCGATGCTACAATTTTGAGAGGGAGCTAGTTTTTTCAAGCAACTTCGATCAGGGGACTTCGCCTTGCAGGGTGAAGAAGACGAGGGTTTTAAAATACCGCCTCCATTGCAAGGGCTAACCGATCGTTTTAGAATTCCTCCACCACCTTCGGAGCTTCGACGTGGGCTTGGGGTCCTTCGTCCAACTGAGAGCCTGTCCTGAGAACTGTCACGGCTCAAACTAACACTCAATCGCTTGTTGCCTTGGTCACTTATACTTTGCCTTGGTGACTTCACCTTTATAATTCGCACTGGACTGCTGCCTTGAGACTTGGATCGATCTGGCGATATATAAATGCTTTGACGAGGAGACTTAATACTCTTGGTTTGTTTACCACAAACGCTACTTGATGTACTGCTCGTACTGCCACTGCTGCTCTTCGACTTTGACTTGAAGATCTTGTCAACTTTCTTATCGATTACAATTACATTCGATGCGTCTTCGGAATCATCTTCCGCTTCGGAACGTTCAGAAGTGGTAGCTGTGCCCGCTCCACTGTCACTCTCGCGGTCATTTCGTGGTGGCATAGCTATTTCTGCCACAACAATTGTGGTATTGTCGATAACAGTCTGCGGTTCGGGGGATAAGCTCGAGTCGGGTCCTTGTTGTTGTTGTTGGTTATTTTCAGTCTGCGATTCGAGAGTTTTCTCCTTTAAATTCGCCATATAAGTGGCGATGTCACAAGTATCAGTCAGATTTTCATGCTCTAAATCACTTAAATGTTTATCCATAAAACGTATATTCGATTGTTCGTCCTCTCGTTGCTGATTATTGTTATTAATTGAAGCCGACTTGGCCAATTCATTGGAAAATATTTCAATGACTTGGATGTCCTGCTTGGGGGATTGTTTGGGGGAGGTTCGATGACTATAGCTAGAACTAATACTTAAACTACTACTTGTCCCTGGGAAGGCGTTCTTTTCACTTGTGGGTGATGTTATTTCACTTATGCTTTTAGTCTTACCTAGATCTTTCATTAGGACTGGCTGATAGCTGGATGGGGGATGGGATGATTGTATCAATCGCGCTTGACTACCTGTGCTTCCGACCGATAGGGTTGATGTAGTGCTGTGCATGTTTGGTTTTGGTTTGAAGTTAAAATTGGAAAAAAGAGGTTAAAGTTAGCTTTTAAAAAATTACTAAATTGAGGGTTTTTTTCAAACTTAAACGATCTAAAGCTTCAATTTCTTGAAGCTGTCTTGTTAACTATACTTTTAAAGGGTTTTATGGTTTCTAAATCTATATTAAAGCTTGGTTTTTAAAGAACTCACCTTAGAGTAAGATGGTTGGGTGTCCTGCCCAGTGTTGCTTTGGGTTTTATTGTACCCTGTTGGGAATCTTCTTCACCTTCAGATTTGGTGCCAGGGTCCGTGCTTGGATCACTTGGAATTTGTTGTTGTTGTTGATGATGTGGTGGCTTTGGTGGTGGATCTAAAAGAAGTGACACAAATTTTATATATATATAAGTCGGAATAGGAGAAATTTCTTATTATCATACCAGCAGCATCACCAACTGTCTTACTACGACTTCTGAAACCGGTTGGATGCAATTGTTGGTGCGATTGCATAGGGACATCATCAGCCTCTTGGCTACCCGATAGATTATCATAATCAATATTGCCAGCTGAATGACGTTGTGCACCCGATTTTTTCTTGGGCTTGCCAAGAGTTTGAGATCCTTGAATGATTGTTATCTAAAAAAAAGTATACACTTTTGTCAGACTTTGTTGTTTCATAAATTTTCATCAAAGACATGAATTACCTGTTGCTTAGGTCTTTCTAAAGTCTGTGAACTACCCGAACCACCTTGAGATGATATACCCGATACTGAGCTAGCACTACCACCAAATCCCTTCATCGGAATTGACATGTTGCGTACGCTCTCACGTATTATCTGTCTGATGGTTTTCAGGAACGCATTACGAAAATCTGCTGTACTATTCGACAGTACGTAGACTTTCTCCGAACGTCGTTGCAATTGTGAGCGTAAGTGTATCAATTCCCATAGGAAATGTGAGTCCATATCCTTAGCTGACGAGGCACGAACTTGTACCTCCGTAACTGGTATGAGAACTTGATAGCGAATGATTTCGACTTCGTTTGGAGCATTTTTATTAGAAACGCCCTGAAATTTTTTTCAATTTTTATTTTACCGTAATATTGAAAATTATTTAGAAAACTCACCATTAGTTTTTTCTTTTGTCGCAAACGCTCTTTGCAAAGGAACACAACCGCTGATTTAAATACAAAGCACATAGCATGTAGCTCAAGACCTTTTTTAATTTTTCCTAAGAAATCCGAAATATTTAGCCATTCAACGCCGCCATAGTATAAAAGATCGCCTGGAATATTTTAAAAAGAAAACTTTGTTTGTAAAAGAATATTCATTAACAGGAAAATATAATTGTCTCTTAGAAACCTGGACTAAGGTCTATTGGCTGTTTACAGGATTTCTGATGCTGTCGAAAAAGATGATCAAATATAGCACCATATTCTTCGTGGATTCGTTGCATTTCGTTAATATGTTCGGCGACCTTCTCCATGCCCTTGAGTGCCTCTGTTAAAAAAGAAAAAGAAGTAAATTTTAAATCAAGACCTTCGTAAGTTAAGTAAGCTAAAGTTAAATATACATACCAACTAAATGAAGATGCTCATCTGCACGTGAATCGGTCAAGTTTCTTAATTGTTGCAAAAGCAAGGGATACTTCAGGATACGTTGAATTGGCTTTATCAAATATGATTCCAAAGTGCTGCTGTGCTGTTGTTTAGGATTTCTTGCCGCTAGGAATTCCTGTAAAGCGTTATTACCTTCATCTGAAAAAAAAAAATAAAAAATGGTCCTCTTGAAAAATTGAGTTCAATGCATTTTTAAGCGAGTGTAGATTAGTTATACAAGTAAGTTTGCCCTAGAAGAAGATATCAAAATCACATTACAAACTACATATATGAAATTCATTCAAGTCAAGACTGTAGAACTAAAATTCCCAGTTTTTAAAAGGATTTAATTTATACTATATTGAAGTTGGCACAATTTGATTTGATTTCTACCCCATCATAATAATTAGTCCTTCAGACATTCTAGGGCTCCCTTCTAATTAAATTGGTGCTCTCGAGTTTCATTCAGGTTTGAATGAAATCGTATCCTAATTATGGATGTTAATTTCAATTAAAAAAAACAACAACAACCACAAAAACAACTTTTCAATTCTGGTCTTCGTTGCTTTCTAAAGAATATTTGACTCTAATTAAATACCTTGTGTATGTGAAACAAAAAATCCCCACCTCCATCACCCACCGCACTACTTTTTATGCAGATACATATATATGTAGTATGTATATAATATTCAATGATGTTGAAAACCATTGAATTATATTTCATTTATATATTTGCATCTAATTATGTAGTGGAAAAAAGTATACAAAATGTAATAAGAGACAAAAATTGGGACATTTTTAAAATGTAAGTGGTTTTGAAAATTTTCTGAAAGAGTTAAAACAAAATGAAGTAAATTTAAAACAGACTTTCTGGAGGTGAATTTCGATAGATTTAAATTTCAAGTCATGAAAAATAGGAAGGATTGGAAAGTTTCCCAAAACCAGGCTTCTTTATAGAAAGACTCAAATTATAAGGCTGGGGATTATTGTTATGTTTTTCAAAGGAATATTTTTTTCTTAAGCTTTATTATTCTTGTGTTGCATTTGTTTTATATTATGTTACATGGTCAAAGAAATTTTGTAACCCCCTGTAAATGATATTCCCACGGGACTTGAAATGGTGAAGACGCAGCGAATAAAAATGCGCAGAATACAAATAAAATGAACACAAACAAAAATTAATTACTCTAACAAGTGCTCTTAACTACCCAAAGGTAGATACTTATTTTTTTTTTGTCTGCATTCAGTTATCCGTTTTATGCCACTGATGGAGCTCCATCGCCAGTCCTCTGCATCCCCCTTACGAGAAGAATATGAATAATTTGCTCTACATGCCAAGGTCTACTCCACCATTTCTTTGGATACAATACGCAGAATGAAATTAAAGTGAGCTCTTAACTTGTGTAATAGGTATACCATCATAGCCTTTCTCTATTAAGAGCACTTTCATGAATCAGAAAACTAACTGAAGGAATGAATAATATTACCAGGACCATTTGATATAATTTCAATTCTATGTAAATCGTTCTTCGCTTCTTCTGTCCCGAGAAACTCAACTTATCACAATCACTCTCTGTCACGCAATAGGTTCTAGAATGCACGGGGTTAGAGAAAGGACCTCCATCATAATAACACATATACAGTTGTGGTAAAAAAATTAGCACTGAAGTGTAATTCGATATATTTTTTTAAAAATACAATTTTGTGTGGGATAAATGGTTTCTCGAAAGTTGAAAGCAAAATTCTCTTTAATAGTGGAAGAGGTTTCTAGGCATACATTAGAAGGCCTCACAAATCTGAACTCAAGTCTAAGCTCACAAAGCCATAAGCATTCAAAGCCTTGGATGACTAACAATTTACTTAAGCAGATTTCTAAGAAAAATACTTTAAGTGTCAAGTGCAAAAAACATCCCCTAAACAGAAATCTTAAAAATTATTATGTCTCTTTATGTAAAACAATCAAACATAAGATAGAAGAAACGCGTAACAATTATTATACGAGTTTATTCGAAAAAGCAAATGGAAATATAAGAGAAGAATGGAAGGTGGTAGAAAATATTTTAGGTAAGGATTCGCAGTTAGTCGAAATAGATAACTTGCAAATTAATGATGTTTCCATTAGTGACTTAAACTCTATTTCCAATATATTTAATGAATATTTCACCGAAATTTCAGATAAACTTAAGCCTTCAGTTGATCCTTGCTCAAGTTGTGATTGTTCAATATTTTCAAATATAACTTCTGATAGTTTACAATCAAATAGTTTTGTTTTCAATTCTATATCTTCACGTGAAGTCTACATGGCTATTTTATCTTTGAAAAATAAGAATTCGTGTACTACTGATGGTATTTCTAGTATATTACTTAAAAAAATTGCCTTATATGTGGTCGATATATTGAGTTACCTGTTTAACGCAAGTGTTGAAAATGGTTGTTTTCCCAAACACCTTAAGTGTGCTGAAGTTGTGCCTCTTTTCAAAAAAGGTAATAGAAAGAATGTTTCCGACTATAGACCTATTTCTCTGCTTTCAACTTTCTCAAAGCTTTTTGAAAAACTTATAAAGGCAAGAATAATTTCGTTCTTGGACAAAAATAAAATTTTCAGCGATAATCAATTTGGATTTCGATCAGGAATGTCTACCGAAGACGCTATTTTAAGGCTGTGTACTCAATTATATAGCAGTTTAAATTGCAACAAAACTACCATTGTTCTTTTCGTTGATATGACTAAGGCCTTTGATATGGTTGACCACGACGTTCTGTTAAACAAACTGTATAATGCTGGTTTTCGAGGTGTTATATTTAAATGGCTTCAATCCTACTTAAAGGAAAGAGAACAAAAAGTAAATATGAACGGAACTTTTAGCAATTCACTTCCTTTAAAAAATGGAGTCCCACAAGGCTCCGTTCTCGGCCCATTATTTTTCTTAATTTATATAAATTCTCTTTTCAATCTTAAATTAAATGGTTCCCCAACTGCCTTTGCAGATGATATAGCATACACCTATCAATTTAATACTACTTTTGAATGTGTGGCCAAAATTGAAGAAGATTTAGAAATCCTTAGGACATGGTTTGCTGCTCATAAGCTAATTATAAGCGAGAAAACTAAGTTAGTAACTTTTAAACTTTCTGATAACATTCTTTTTGATTATAACCTTTGCTTTCATGCCCATAACTGTAAACAATTTTGCTTACCTATTCATAAATGTGGTGAACGTAATTTTTATTCTCATAGTTTATGTTCCGATAGTTGCTTTAAAATTGAGTCAGTGATGAAATTCAAATTCTTGGGTGTTCTAATCGATTTCAACTTAAATTGGAAAGAACATATTCGCTCCTTGAAATCACACATGATGTTGGTTACTCGTAAAATGTACCTCATAAAACCATTTTGCTCGAAAAAAGTTTTAAAACTAATTTATAACGGTCTTGCGCATTCAAAGCTTCATTACGGAATTTCCAGCTGGGGTGGATCATACGCAAATACTTTTAGACCCCTTATGTTAGCTCAAAAACATGCAATAAGAATAATTTGTAATAAAAACCGTTTTGCTGAAAGTTGGCCTTTATACCAAGAATTGCAAATTTTACCAATGAGACATCTCTATGTTTTCAAAGTTTTAAGAGAGTTCTTCAAACAAAGTGGCAATATTCCAACTAGAAACTCACAGCTTTACAGTCTACGTATAAATAACTCACATCTTGTTACTGTACCACTCGCACGTAGAACACATTTCTCCCTTTTTTTCACAGTTACAGCTCCAAAACTTTTTAATAAATTACCGTTATTTATAAGACAAACTACTTCTTTTAGTTCTTTTTTGAAAAAAGTTAGAGATTGGCTATTCACACATGACTATGAATGCATTGAATCCTTTTTAAGAACCTTATCCTATTAAGCAGCACAAACATACATAGTTTAAATATTTGCTTGTTGTTTTTTTACAGTATATTATTTTTGAATTGTTAAGTTTATTTTTTGAAATAATTTATTTAATTTTTTGCTCAAAGTTTACTTTTATTATTAACTTCATTTTTTTGAAATAATTAAACTCTGATTGTCACCCCACATCAGATATTACTTGAATTAATTTATTTGGCGTGTCATTCAACACTAACTTTTATAGTTACCGAATGTTCACTAATTTTCATTCAATCTAAAAACATTTATATTGTATCTATAGCTTTAAGTTTGCTTGAATGAATAAAAAAATTATCTATCTATCTATCTATCTAACCCCGAATAGATATTCTACAAAATTTTGATTAGAACCACAAATTCAAGAAATTGAAAAATAAATACCCAATATTACTTTAAAAATGTGTGATGTGATTTGGATTTGGTTCAATTTTTTCTTGGCTGCCTTGAAAATTATAGATATTTTAAGATATGGATTATATTTGAAAAACGGTTTCTTCTATGATTATTTAAAGGCTTAAAAGCTTAATAACTTCATAGGAGGCAACTGCATTTTAAGTACCAATTCGAGGTTCTATTTTTTTGACCACAGCTGTATACCTATCCACATATAAATACACCCATCCATCCACGTTGCAATTACGTGAGTTGTTTTTGTGGTTGTGATGGGATTTGCAAAAAGGATAGGAAAAAAACCTTAACAAGGATAAGACGACCATATACAAACAACGATTTTTGACGTGTGTCGAGAAAAAGATTTTCATATGAATGCGATGTGACGCATGAGAGTGCTTTAAAAGTTATTCCTAAGTTAAGTTCAGAGCATCAGTCGTATGTATAGTTGCTGATGCTGCTGCAAAAAAAGCTTATAATGAAATACATTAATGATATGCGTTCCATTTTCACATCCTAAGATATGTATGTATGTATGTCATAATAGAAGAACATTGGAGGATTCGTTTTGTTGAGAGAGGCAGGGGTTGGGGGCAGTGGGAGCGTGGGGTGACCATATATATATTACGTAATGCATATAACTTAATTATGGCCAAGGTAAAAAGAAAGTCTATTTTTAGTTTAGTTTGAAGAGGTGAAAGCAAAGCAGACAGTTTGAGTCCTTGGAGGTTATACGAATAAGTTTAAATTGTCTAATGGTTTGATATCATTATAAATTAAATTATTAATAGTAAAATAAGGTGTTACAATTGTTATTGTGTTTGTATAGGTATTTAATTGAACCAAGGGCTTGAAAACCATTTTTCAATTTATTTAAAAAAAAGTGCTTTAGCTAAAGTGCTGCAACAAACATTTATAGAAAGGACCTCAAGGACTTGTATAAGAAACTACTCATAAGGATTGATATGTGTTTAATACATCTTTTCTTCAAATATAGACATAAGACTTGTGTTTATTCTTTCAAAAAAAATGCAATCCATTGATGGGTTATGGGGTCGTAAACTTGTTTTTTTAAAATTGTTATTTTTAAGCATACAGTTTTTTGCTTTTTTTAAAAGATCTTAATCGAAGATGTTGTGTTCTTTTAGGGAAATTCAAAATTTCGATAAATGGAAGAAGTGGCAAATTCAGGTAATAACCTCCATTACTACTTCGTTCGTAAGTCTCCCTTTTCCGGCCCTCACACTAAAAACCTAATTAAACAATGAAGAATTTTTAGAAGACTATGTGAATTGTATTTTTATTGAATTTAAATAATTTAACTTTTTATTTTAATAAAAATATGAAATAATGGTAAATTAATGTATCAACACAAATGGTTTGTGTATTTGAACAAACTAATCTAATGCACAAACCGTTTCATTAAATTAGTTAGTTTCCCGGTATTTTTGGACAGTGTTAGGATGAGCTAAGCCAGGTGAAGAACGGTGTGGAATATTTTTATAGGCGAAGTGAACGCAGTCTGTCTCAGCCTATACCTCAGGGACACCTCATACCGGTAACAAAAACTCATCCCAAGAAAAATGTAACACTTTTTGGGATGGTAGAATAAGTTCAGTGTGGAAAAGGTGGTTTGAGAAAAACCAGACTAAAAGACTAATAACAGAAAGCTTGAGACATATAATTAATATTGATTCTTAGAACAAAATTTGGTCGTGAGAGTTCCTGTACAGGTATGCTAGTTTCTAGCTACTCGAATGCAACTTAAACACATCAGAAATAGTTCTGAACGGTCCTTTTTGTCCTTGTCATGGAAGTAGACACAGAAGTATGACTAGCTAACCTTTCTAACTGACAAAGTTTCAAAATTAACATAATTTTCCACTTTTTCTGGTAAACCTAAATTGTATACATTAAATTGAGAGCCAAAGTCTCCTAGAAACATTTAAATTCCGGTATAAATAAATTCCAAGGGATTCTTTCCACAATATTCACGTCCTCAATTTTTGAAGGTGAACAAATTCTGTGGAAAAATTCCTTCACAATATGCCCTAATCTTGATCCCCAAAAGTGTAAGTATTTAAAGAAAAATATTTTATGCTCATCACAAGTCAATAGTTGCATGAATAAATATTTCCTTCACCGGAGAAAGATCATGTAATTTTTCTGAAGTATACTTTTTTTCTTTTTCAATAATTCATTTCTTTTGAATTGAACCGAGGTATGTAGATAGTAGGTATAGTTTTACTTAAGAACATATCATTGTCATTCTGACGCTTACGTCTTATTCCTTATATGTATATTCCTTAACCATCCATCTATTCATAATAACCATCTCAATGGTTTCGTCCTTGAGCAAACAGCACACAAACAACCATTATAATTCACGTTGCGCTCAAATCTTAGCATAACTTCCAGTTATTGCTTTTGCTTGCCTGATGCTTTAGCTTGCTACCTATATCTGCCACTTCATCCATTAGCTTGGCATTAACACTCAACAAAAACACGTAACACTTCGGGGTGTCTTTCAGATCGCCTTATTAATCCCGAACATCTGAAATTTCAATTTGTATAAAAGCATTTCAACTTTTCCAGATATCTTGATGCCTTCTCTTCCTCAATCTCACAGACCTTGGCGGACGGCGCGGCGGGCGTCGGAGGCGGTGGGAGGAGAAGTCCTCTGCATCTAGGTGTAAGACTATGTACATAGGTAGGTATGTATACCAATCAAAGCAAAGCACACGTGATGCACATCAATTTTGAGCGGATCCGAATATGAAAGTCCTTGATTACGAGCAATTTTAATCGAGGACATTGATGTTGGCTTGATGCGGCAGCACAGTCGAGCAATGCGATGTTGATGGTTTTAGGTTAGGGTTCGGGTTAGGGTTTCGGGCTTGGGTTATTGGCATGTTGGTGGTGGCTGTGATTACGAGCAAAAGCTTGATGATGGCTACACGTAAGGGTACGAGGTATTATGTTGAGCAGTAAGTACAAACAAACCCTTACTCCAAACCGAACCCAAGTCCCTAAGTTGAATGCTTGTCCCATCAGCAAGCGCCAATAGTTTTCAATTAAATTAATTGCTCTCTTTTACCTGACTAATACAGAAAACCATCATTGCAAGGACAAAGTTGCATCATGTTTGTTCCTATATAGAACAGGATATTGTAGGTTTTAATAGCAAAGAACACGAAGTAGGAGGACGGATGGGCCCGGCCATCCAACCAATAAGGTTATACCAATGTCGACGACGACGGCTACGACGATGTGTAAACTTTAGAAAAAGAATTAGAAAGACACATGTCATTCCAGAACAAGTACACAGCACGTGCATCAGCAAAAGCAGCAATACTGCAGTAAAACATTTTACTATATACAACTCGTATACTAGACGTAGCGAAAATAATTTAGAATAAATTGAATCCCTTTCGCAACATTGAAAAACTATTTTGTACTTGAACATGTCTGACATAAAGGATTTATGTGTTATTTTCTTTCGTATTTGTCTTTTTTATTCAAACATATTTCCTTTTGTTAGGGTTGCCAAGTTATTAAGATTAAAAATACACATTTTGTAATCAAAATTTATACTCCTGTGTATAGATTTCTAAGAACTGCAGTTCCTTTGAAAAACAACCACAATTTCAATTCTAAAAACTACTTTAATTATGGTTTTACTAGAGTTTGAATTTCATTATTTTTGGGAGAAGACACAAGATGATTAAAATGCTGAAGAACTTCTTAAAGTTAAAAGTTTTATACATTTTCACATTTTCGGCTCACAATTTGAAAAGGATGATGATTCATGTATTCTACATACATTTATCAAAGAGCTTCTTTTTAAAGCCAACTAAAAATTGGAAGTCACGAACTCTCCTTATTACTATTTTTCTTATCAGAATAAGAGCGTCGCTTATTGACGGGTTATGGGGGCTTCCTTTCGTTTTATTATTATTTGCCTACAATCATTTGCTTTTGGAAATAGTTTGTATGTTAAACTTTTTAAAGTATTTGACCGAAGATGTTCAAATTCGTGAAAGATTTCTACAGATGGAAGAAGTGATCAATCCAAGAATATATAATTTCTTTTTCTTTTGGTTTGTATTCGACAAAAAACACTTCGAGAAATTGATACGAATGGTAATTTGTTTTCTCGAATAGACACAATAGTACGTGCAATGTGGCCGAAACGATAGATTAATCGAATATCCCTTAAGAAGTCATTGGGTAAATTTTTACCATTATGGAATATTTTGGGAAAAACACCCTAAGAAATGTTTCCATGCTACAAATTTTTAATTCTTTTTTTTGTAATCTCGCTCCATTTTGAATTGAAGAAATGATGTTAAATGGAAACGGGATTCTACCATACAATATCAGTAACTGCTTACAAAACTTTTGGAGCAATTTGTTTCAAAATAGCGATTGTATAGCATTTTTAAGATAAGATCTACTTTTTCACAATACGACCGCTGGACTAACCAGTTCTGTATTTTTTGAATCATAATAATCTAATATAACTTGTTTGTTATAATAATAACTGCTATAGAGGGACGTTGGATTTTTGAGACAAGTGTATCAGTTTTTGACGAAATTGTACACTT
This sequence comes from Eupeodes latifasciatus, assembly GCA_920104205.1. NCBI lineage: Eukaryota > Metazoa > Arthropoda > Insecta > Diptera > Syrphidae > Eupeodes > Eupeodes latifasciatus. Next base: position 186,274,043 of record OV049926.1, on the reverse strand, counting down.
CTTAAGTTTAAAGTAAAAAATTGGCCTACAAAATAGTCGGATGATTGTTAATAACAAAATAAACTATGCAATATAAAAAAAATCTTATGCACTTAGAGAATTTATTTTCAGAAATATAATTGTCTGAGTTATGAATCGGACCAGCAAAAAAAAAAATTTGTTTTGAGATAAACTTCTGATTTGCTACAGTTATAGCAAATCAGAAGTAATATCGCAATATCTTTAATATTTAAATTCAAAAACCGAGCACTTAAAGATTTTTCCGTAACATAATATTTTGGTACAACATTTTTGAGGTCCTAGGGGACCACTTAAAAAATCTAGGGTGGCCTAATGCCTTAAGAAAGGATCAAACTCAATCCTGAGACGTCATATGAGTCGTTTGGGTTGAGTTCTTTATATGCTGGATATGTTTTTTTTTTGAAAAAATTACACATCAATCAATCATATCCTCGTCTGTTTATTTATCTTTGTATTAAAATCTAAATTTAAAATCCTTATATTTCTTCATATCCTTCAAAGACCTTAATCTGGCAATAGTAAGTTCTATTCCATTTCCAATAATACATATTACTAAAATAGGTATCTATCTTGAAAAAATAGAAAAATGTTACAAAGAAAAGAAAATGCTAGACAAAAACACAGAAGGAAAAGTGATTTGAAAGTTGTGCCAAAAAAGGATTTCCTTAAATCAGAAGAAAACCTCTACAAAATAAGTTATCAACTACATCGTTTTTCTAGTTTCTTTTCTCTTTGTTTTTGTTGTTGTTTTTGAAATGTGGTGTTCAAAGGCTAAAAGGACGAGGAGTTAAAGGTGGAAGACCTTGTATACATATCTTTTGCGAAACGAAGAGAAACTGCATCCGTCTTGCAAATTAAATCGAATCTTTCGTTTAGGGATTTGTCGTAGAGTCGTTTTGTTATTTGTTTTATATCCATTTTGGTTGTTTTATCCTTTTTCCGTATTTTTGTAAATACAAACGAGTAGTGAGAGTATTTTACTATAACAGTTTTAGTTTTGTCTGAAAAGTTGAAGTCTTGTTCTTTTTGTCCATTTTTCTATCACCGTATAGATTGGATATGTGTGCACCACCGAAACAGAAGGATGTACTTTTTCAAAAGGATTTCGATTTTATTTCACTTCTTTATCCTTTAAAATTACGAGACGTTGTAGACGTCGCTCGTCGTAGTCGTTGCATATATGTTCAGTTCGTATATAGAAAAGAGATTTGTTGCATATGTATATGATGAATGTTTGTACTTACTTGGATGTAAAACTTTTTGGGCCTTGCTATGACTGGCACAAAACGATGAATATAACTTGAAGTGATTAACATAGTACAGGAAAGCTGAACCGATTGAAAACAGGACATTCTGAAAATAAATAAAAAAAACGAGAACATTTTAAATCAAAGAAAATTCTAAGTTTATAGTTTGAGTCTTTGTGTGTTTGTGTCTGAAATGAATTTAAATTATTTTCTTTTAATCCTTAAATTTGTTTTTGTTTGGTTTTATTTTCAATATTTTGCAAAGTCCTCGTGATTGGGCAGCATTCTAATTGCAATTAAGTAATGAAACTTACATCTAAAGATGATGATGGATAAAAATTGAAAGGCTGAGTGGGAGGCAGGAAAAAAACTCCCTTAAAAACTAAAAAGGGATCGTCGAACTTTTTATATTTTTATTTCATTTTATTTGTAAATAAAAGTTGGTCAAAGAGTGGAAAAGACTACTTGTGGAAAGGTATTTTTTTTTTTAAAGTAACATAAATACTTCATACAAGAGAGGATTTAAAACTGTATGAAAGACGTGACTGTGATGGGGTCAAATAAGTAAAACTTTTAGGGCAAATAAATTCAAATAAACTAAGTTTGAGTTGAATATATAGATTTTGTTGTAAATACATAAAGCTATACATTTACGAGTATATTGTTTTATAAAGCTTGTCTGGGATTTTGAAGTTGATTCAGTTGATTTGAATGAAAAAGAAAATAATTTTGGTGAGTTCTAGAAACAGAGATTTGCTTGAATAGTTTTATAAAACTGATTGACGTTGCAATTTCAGTTAAGACCTTTGATAAGGTGTGTTCTTAAAGCAGCTTTTTTGTATTGCTAAATAAGCTCTGAAAAAAAACAAGGTATTTGTTTTGGGGAAAAAATTTTCTTCTTTTGGTCTTCTTTTTGATCAAAAGAACATTAAACAAGATGCCATTTCCAAAATTTTAAAATTGACTATGTATGTGTCAACAGTACCAGAAAATACATTATGAGCATAGATAAACTGGGTTTTCCGATTATGAGTTCCATTTTAAATAGCAGTTTATTTGGCCATCTGTCAGTTTTGAAGCTGTCATATTTTTTGTTTTGAATTCACAGGTATAGAAACAGTTACAATTCACTACAACTATGCAGAAAATGTTGAAACCAAAATTCTTAAAATTAAGCACTTTTCGGTCAACGTGAAGCAACTATTTTGTTGGTCAAAAAAATTGAGTTCTAGTTAAAAGTTAGTGTTGTTAGTGGTGCTTAAGAACAACTGAACAAATTGATGCTTTAGTCCAAAGTACTGAAGAAAACCTGGTCGGTTTGTCGATTAATAGTTGATTTTTGAAATTAGGAATTTCAGAAAGGAAAATTGCTTAAGGACTTCAGTATTTCAGCCTTTCAAGTTCAGCTAACAAAAGAACTCGAGCCAGTGGATCATCAGCAACGTCGCATCGTATCTTTACAGATTGATTCCTTGAAATGCATCACAATTATCCGAAATAAAATTTTCATCGAAAAATCGTCTCCAGTGATAAGCTCATTTTCAGTTTCAACAGCTTATTAATAAGGAGAAATATTGCATTTGAGGCATTTTAATTACTTTCAATTGTAATTGAAAAAATACACTTACTAATTACATGTAATTGAAAATTGTAATGGGTTTATTCAAGTTCTTAAGTTAATTGTTTTACTTATTTAATTTTTATTTATTTCAGGAAATTATTTTGTAATATCGCGTAAAATGAAATTGACGAATATAATATTTAATTATTTTTACAGAATCATTACTTTTGTTTTCAATTACATTTATGTCATTATGTGGTGCGGGGAAATAAATCCACGGGAACTAACTCCACTGAGGGATTTAGTTCCCACTTAATGAGAACTAAATCCACTTTAGTAAAGTGGATTTAGTTCCCATGCTAACTGGGAATCTAATTCCAAAAAAATGTGTGATTTAAGTTCTCCTTGAGTTTGAAATTAATTCCCACTTTTTAAAAGAAGAAGCAAGTAGAATAAGGCGCAGGGACATAGGGCCCAGGGACATAACGCCTAACTTTTTTTTTTGGGGCTTATGTCTCACTTCGGTGGGACATAAAACCGAAATCTTATTTGGGCCCTAAGTCCCACCCAAGTAAGACCGAAGCCCCAAATAAAAATTTTGGGGCTAATTTCCCACTTAATAAGAACAAATGACACAACTTGGAGCACTTTAAATCCTGAGATCCCGCGAAGCGGGCCACCCACAGGTGCTTTTATTCAAAAAAGCTGTTGATATTGGCGCCTGCCTGGCGACTTTACATACCCTAAGCGAAGCAACGAAGTTGCGTGAGCGGGTGTGACCCCGAAAAAGGAAGTTAAAATCCTGAGAACCCGCGAAGCGGGCCACCCACACGTGCTTTTATTGAAAGAAGTTGTTGATATAGGCGCCTGCCTGGCGACTTTACATACCCCAAGCGGAGCAACGAAGTTGCGTGAGCGGGTGTGACCCCGAAAAAGGGAGTTAAAATCCTGAGAACCCGCGAAGCGGGCCACCCACAGGTGCTTTTATTGAAAGAAGTTGTTGTTATAGGCGCCTGCCTGGCGACTTTACAAACCCTAAGCGGAGCAACGGAGTTGCGTGAGCGGGTGTGACCCCGAAAAAGGGAGTTAAAATCCTGAGATCCCGAAAATAATGTTGAAAATAAACTTTTTTGTTTTTCCTAATTTTTGTATTATCACCGTATCAAAAAATTATTGTTCATTGTATTGAAATACAAAAACTTTATATTCTTTTTTGGCCCTGCAAAAATTTGGGGACAATGTTTTATTAGTTTTTTATCACCTTGCTCATCAATAACTAAGCTCCCCTTGTAATTTTGACATTAATAGCAAATGTAACGTGAAATATTATTTCGAGTATATTTTTTAACATAAATTTGTTTTTTTTCACGGTCATAAATTAACACACTATTTTTACGAAACCCGGTAATAAATTCAAATTTATTTTCCATGCTTTTAATTTTTTATTTTAATTTTATTCACACTACGCACTGTTTTCTTAAATTGCTTAAGACCGATGTTCGACTGTACTCATCAAAATCGAACAAGTTTCAAGAATCTGATAACTAACTGTAATTTGAAGCTGTTGTTGTTAGAAATTAGTTCCCTCTTCATATTTTTGAATGTGTACTAAATTCCCATAAGAAAGTGGAGTTCGTTCCCACTTAGCATGGGAACTAAACCACTTTACTAAAGTGGATTTAGTTCCCACTGAGTGGGAACTAAATCCCTCAGTGGAGTTAGTTCCCGTGGATTTATTTCCCCGCACCTCATTATGTATGTAATGAAAATATGATTTCAATTACAAGTAGTTGTAATAGACTCTGTGGTCCTGCAATTGTAACTACGTCAGCCATTTTTCGTTCTGCAATGAAATAAACATACTTACTTCCTTCTGATTTTTTTTTTAATATCGAAATGAATCTTCTTATTGGAAAACCTGGTACCTATAAGGATTTCTTAAGTTCCACATTTGCCGAATTCTTGAATCGTATTGAAACAAAATCCAGAATCTTTTAAAATAAGTTCATAAACTTTTTAATTCGTGGTAGAAAATACATGGTTACATATGTATATATGTACTCGTATATTTGAACATGCTTTGCTTATAGAAAAACTGCTTCTATTCCCATCCACTCTCAAAAATATTCCCCAATTGTATATCTGTAGTGCAATAATTTTTCTCACTATAAAGTTGAAAATTGGGAATTTATTATATAACTATAGGTACCACGGAAATATAGCGAACCACACGATGATGCTTATATTGTTCTTCTGTGGCCAAAAACCCAATAACCATGATTGTAGTCTATTTTGTGTTCCTCCTTTTTCTTTATATTATATTTCAATAGGATATCCTGCGATACATATACTTTCCTGTATATATACAATTTTGTGCAGTATTTCATTGTTCTTGCAATTTTATTGCACCCAGGGTGCCAAATTGGTAGTAAATTTTCGATTTCAAAGAAAATCGAACTGGTTACTATACAATAAATTTTAACTTAGCTTATACAAATGCAATATTCTGTTTCTTCTTATTTTGGAGGGTTTTTTCATAATTCAAAGGATTCTGAGATTAATGTTATGATTAAAACATAAAAACAAAAGATTTCAAAGGAAATGACGCAAGAAAATTTACAATGAACTTCAAAATAGTGTAATAATGTTTTAGAATGGAGTTTTTTGTTTTTTAAATATTAATTACTTACCCGAAACTGACTTGGATGTTCAAATTTATGAAAGTCTGGCTCCAATTCTAAAGCTTCCTCGAGATTTTGCAAAAATTGACGCTGGAAGGCAACAATTTCATGAATATTACCGAATAAAGCATTGATTTCAGCATTTGAGAGGAACGTTTCGCGTTTCATTGGTTCCAGATAGTGCTCTAGGAGATTATTGAGATGCTGTAAAAAAGAAATTGTTATAAGATGATTGAAAAGATGCAAATAAAGAAAGTTATTAAAATAATAATTAAAATATTAATAAGTCTCATCAAGTATTACATTAAAAGAAAAAAAATAAAAACCCTTTAAAATAGTTAAGTCAATAGCCTTTCAGAGTGACCAGTTTGAAGACAATATATATTTTGCTTGGAATTAGTAACACTGTTTCAATATCTTTCGTTTTTTTATAAGCAATGTTGCTTTCCATCCCTTAAACAGTTTTGTTGTAATACTTAGACTTCTAGCAATACCCATAAGTTTACCCATGAGCTCAATTTCGGACGTTGCGTGGAATATAGAGGTTCTTTTTCTTGCCGCACTTCAAGAATATAAAAAGCTTTACCGAACTCTGTTTTCCCCTCCTATTTTCATGTCCAGTATTCATGCCAGTATCCTTTTTTATATCCTTCTCTAACATTAGCAGTGTTTTTAAATATGTTAAGGGTAGCAAGAACCTCATGTATATTGTGCTTGAATCGCTCACTTTGCTCTGCTAATTTGAATTTTTCTGAGAGGATAGAAGAATTTCTGAGTAAAATAAAGCTCTGCCAACAATGTTTCACTATTTTTTTGAAAAGTAACATGGTTTTCAGTATTATTGACAGGATTGATATAAGTTTAGTCAAACCGTAAAGCATCAGTAAAGCCAAGGTATGGAGACTTCTTAACTTCTTTTTTTGTTAACGTTTTTGAAACTGATTTAGGGAGACACGTGTCATTTGAATCACCCTTATACTCCGTATAGGCCCTATGTGAGCATACCACCTGCAAAACTTTCTTTTTCTTAGTTCCAAATTAGCATTTTAATTAAGTCACCAACAAGATGGCATCAAGAATATCAATTGACACTTGAAATAAAAAAAAACTTTTCCTTTTTGCGTGCTTTTTTTTTTAAGCATAATATTATGTATTTGAAATGTCTTATTTCTTGCATGAATGTGATTAATGTAACTTAAGTCCCTATTAAGTACTTCTTATAAAAGAGAAAAAAGAAATAATAAGAAGAAAATAAAAATGGAAAGGAATATTGACAACTGAAAAAATAAAAATAAAAAATATTTCAAAAAAAAAAGTTAACCAAAGTCTTCTGCAATTAATTACACACCCTTAGCTAGCTTAAGCTTTTTGGTTGTGGTTTCTTCTTATGTATATTCACTTCACTCTTGGTAGATGTAATTAATTTTAAGACGATTATCCTTCTCTTTTGTAATAGGACGACGAACGACGACAACGATGACTACGAGGACGACTACTAGGACGATGAGGGCACAGACAAAGTTTTTGCAGCATTGTACTTTATACACTTGCCACCTGAACGGTGAAATGCAAAGCGTATTTTAAACGTCACCGCAGCACGTTGCCATGTCGCCATGTCTCTCTATATATAAATTCTATATTCCCTTATTAAGGGATGAGAATATTTAAAGAGGGGATTTTTATAAAATCCTATTTAAGCATAGAAAATAAGACCAGACTGAGTGAGTGAAGGAAGAGAAAACGTTTTTGTTTTGTTTTATTTTGTATTACTTTTTTTGTTTTTGCTTTAATGAATTTTACAAATTGCTTACGTAAGCAGTAAATAATATTTTAATACTATAAAAAAAAAAAAAAAAAAAACAAATTGGAAACAACTTTTGGTCCTTTTTTTTAGAATCCTTTAAATTATTTTGGACTTGGAACAAAAAAGGATACAAAATATTGTCACCTTTAAAGTGGTTTCATATGTTTATCGGTGTTATAAATTTTGATTTTGTGCCAAGAAGTTTTATATTAAGAAATACTTTAGGTATCTTCTTTTTTTTATCAAAAGGGCTTCTTAAAATATAAAATACTGCAAAAAGTTCGGAGCTTTGAAAAAATTTAATTAAAATATAGAGAATTTTTACAGAAAGTCCTATTTTAAGTAAATTCCTATTAGAGTAAAAAAGGTTGTAAAGTGACATAACACAACACTGAAAATAGCAAATTGATGGTACAAAATAATTCAATGTATATGTATTCACATATGTATGTACTTTAGTTCAAAGTAAGAAAAATAACCATTTGAAGCCTTAATTGCACCGCAAGGTATACCTCCCTACACTTTTCGTATTTTTCATTTTCCTCAATTGAAAAAATCCTCAACGAAAATAAAAATAAAAGGAAAATAACTTTGAATAATTTACTGGAAAACTTTTTCTAGTAGTTTCTTAAATTAAAACTAGAAAACCCTTAGGACAGCATTTTTTCTCTCTCTCTCTTTCTATATACATACATATATGTATATATACTTGTCGTATATTATGTAGGATAGTCTTCGTAGGTAGAAGGTAGGTAAAGGACTCGTAACTAAAAACACTTGTAAAGTAAGATCCCAATATGAGGACATCAAATAAAAATGAAAAAATTCTACCTGAGTCACTTAAGTTGACATTGCATTTGTGTGAAATGTCAACAACAAGTACTCTTCAAGGAAAAAATAAATACAAACATGAAAAAAACCACACCAAACCACAGGATATTCCTAACCCAAGGAGTGGAATCCACCATATCCATCTCCTCAAGTGATGACAGATAGCTACGTCTCCTAACGTTACGTATATCATCCGTAGCTCTAGATACGAAGCAACGCGAATCTCAAAAGTTCTTCTTCTTCACTCAAAATATAAATAAAATTATGCTCTTCGCATTTATATGACTTCTGTACACACCACACACATATCCTTGTGATCCTCTCCCAAGGATAATTTCAAAACAAAAACAAATAAAAACAAAAAAAGAAAAACAAAGAAAGAAAACATATTTTAAAACAACATTACCACTTATAGGTTAGGTTAGGTATTGTAGGAAAGTATAGTAGGTATAAGGTACTCACCCTGACATAAGCGCGTTCAGTGTCAACCAGCTCGAGAATAGCTTTCCGCAACTTCTCAGCATCTGTCAGCTGTCGTGAAGGTGTTAGCATTGCATTCGAAACCGATGATGTAACCGAACCGGTCGGACTTGATTTCCGTGTTTCCTGTGGGGATCTACAGAATCCAGTTACCTGCAATGGGGTGGTTATGGGAAAATTTACATATCTTCACATTCCAACACTCTCCGAGCTATGGGCTACTTGTATTCGGGAATAGAAACGGGAACGGGAACGGTATTGGGACTAAAAGCCATTATCTTAAGTATGTATGTTCACACATGGAGCACACAGGTGAGTGCTAAAGGTTGGTTTTGGGTTTGGTTTTCGGTTAAAGGTGGGTTTGGGAGTTAGGAGGTTTTGAGGGTCTTTTACCTGTTCGGCTGTTTTGAGAAGATTCTCAATTTCAAAGCTACTGGTCCTCGAAGTTTGTTTGGTGCCTGGCACAGCCGTCACCTGCGGTTCTAATGATGATGGTGCTGGTGAGCTCTCCGCTTCTGGTGAGTACAAATCCTTGCCGCCTGTACCGTCAGTTGTTGTGGAAACAAAAAGAGGTTTGGAAAAACGATTAAAACGTATGTATTGCTATTGTAGGGGGGCGGGGTGCTGTTGCAAGGCTCTCTTGAGAAAAGGTCTTGATTTATTGGCTGCTGGATGGGAAGGTGGGAAGGGTGTTTTTGGTGTTTTTGGTGTTTACATTGTGCTTCCACCTTTCTGCACTTATGGCAAAGTGGTATAGTATAGTGATGGGGGCATGTTGTGCTGTACTTAACTATAAGAATGGTCGTTGGTCTCCTTTTTTTAGGGGTTTAGGGGCTTATAAGGGAACCCTGCTATTGTCTTCGAAGACGTTAAGTTATAGATGACTGAGTAGTAAGGTTTAAGTAACCATTTGTCTAGGCAAACTATACTCTACACTCTCTACACATTTTCTGTCGGAAGAGCTACTTTACAGTTCAGCGTAAGGTAAATGCATTGTTTAAGTCTCATAAAACGGTAGGTGGTCTACTTAAACGAGACGATGCGATGCTATACGATACGATTCGATGCGATGCGACATGGTACGGAATGGATATTTTAAGGTATATGCCTCTTTTTCTCTATACGTATAGTTTTCTGTTTTCTGTTCTCTGTTCACGTTTCAAAGTGGATTTACACATAAATTTCGAGCAACTTAAGTGCACTACAGCGTAATTAGTGTAGTTATGTAGTGAAAAAGAAGAAAAAAAAAAACGATGAAAAAGAAAAACAAGGAAACCTGGCAACTCTCTTTCTCTCTTCCTCTGTTATGAAGGATATTATATAGCACGACCACCGTACAAAAGCTTGACTACTGCTTGAAATATGGACTACAGGGTGCTATGATGTGGTGATATGGTGATAGGGTGGTGGTCGACACACTTAAGAGACTGCATTAAGTTTAAAAAAGCACGCGCACTGATGAATGTTGTGTTCGAAACATACTTAAGCAGATGAATGGACGGGTATTATAGTTGTGACATTAAAAATAATGACGATTGCATCAAATGTGCTGCATGTAAAAAAGAAAGGATATGGAAGGAAGTGGTCTATTCATGAGTGAAAGAGAGTATAGCTACATCCATATATAAATGTACTATGCTGTACTATGATGTGCTATGACTCTGGTTGGGCTGTAATGCTATGCAGTGTCTGTGCATACGGCGCGCAGTAGAAAGAAAGGAGTGCGTTTTACATGCGGTGTCGTGGAATTATTATGTGGAGCATTGGGGAATTTCGGTGGCATCATTACGATGTCGCATATAAAATTGTAATAGCCTCATACATGGTTGATCCTTGTGCTTTAAGGTTTAAATCAATGTTCATTAATTTCTTTTTTATGCATAATTATAAATTTTGTAGCAACATAACAGAATTCTACAATCGATTAAGTTCTTTTTGACTGATACTGAAAGTCATCTTAATATTGGGTGTTTTTTTAAGGGCTTGCAAACTTTAAATTATAACACAAGACAATAGTGAATTTATCTCTAAGATGGGATTATCTAATATTGGTAGAAATTTATTTTTTCTTAAAAAAATTTAGTTTTGTAGTCAGGAGAGAGTTTTTCAATATATTTTGACCTGAATAAAAAAACAACAATAACCGTTCGTTAATTTTTTAATAACTCAAGATTGTATTGACCATTTTATATGATTCAATTTTTAGAAAATTTGCGAAATTCAGACCAGAAATAACTTTTGCTTAATAAAATGGACGACTTTGGTTTCATGTCTTTCATTTTTGTAAATTGAAGCTGAATGCAACAACCAGTGCAACAGATGTCCGTATATTTGTTGAAACTGATTGTTTGGAAAATATCAACGAAATATTACTGCTTATGTCTGTTTTCGTATTATTAAACAACTAACTCGAGTCAGCTTACAAAAATAAAACCATATTTTAATTAAGTTTAACATTTATACAATACAATGGATGTTGTTTTTGTTGTTCATATAAAGTTCTACTGTTCCAAAAAAAACACTCCAATACTTATAGTTATACAAAAATGGGACTTACTTGTGAGCGTTTTGTAGTAAAAAAAAATCCTATTGACAAATCAAGAACAGAATATTCCGGAAAACGTTACTCGGAGTAGTTCGTACAACTCTTACATCATTTCGTTACTCCGAAAATCTTGTCAAAACTGATATTTTAGATAATATCGAGTACTGCACTCGATTCATTGTTTTTTTTCGACCTTTAACTAAAAATAATCAATTTTTCTATGTAAGGCCCTAAAACGCTTTTACTGCTATAAACACAACATAAGCAAAAATTAGGGGAGCTTTTGGGAATTGGTCTAGGATGTACAGACCCTTTTTTTTAAATTTATTTTATTCATGTAGTACTAGTCAGAAATATTGTTTCAATAAAATTATTGTTTCAATAAAGGATCGAAGATGAAGCTACTGTGTAAAACAAACCAAACTGTCAATTTTAAATGGTGATTCGTTAATGGCCTAAGAATTGTCTTAGCTCAATATTCGGCAATTTTTCTTATTGATGTGAAGCAATTTAACCAGAAATGAGCTTCAGCACTAAACACAAACAATTCGAAGTGTTTATAAATTTCGAAAACAGATTTTTTTTGTTCAACGTAAATTTACAAAATTTAGAAGCGGTGTTCTAGAGTTGAATGCCACACTATACGATTATCGAAACTTCTCTGAAAAAAACCACCCTCTATAAATAATTGTAAGTTAAGCCACCAAGTTAAACTTCTTTTGATTAAATTTTTCCTTAAAAGACTTAAGTCAAACCCATTAAGTTAATGCTCCAAATTTTGTGAAAAAAAAACTATCAAATGCATACTCCGTTGATATTTATCTTAAATTGTTTCTAGAAGGTAATAAATATGGCTTAAACGGAAATTGATGAGTTGTTCTTTTACTAAAGCTACAATTTTTTAACTTTTCGTTCTAAATCTGAATTTGTGCGAACAATGAACTCATTTTTCTTGAAACAAAAGACAATTCCTCTAAAATGAAAAATAAAACTCTTATCCTCTGCACCCACGCAGATAAATTAAATTTTCCATTTTTAAACGCCAAAAGTCTTTATGACTAATTGCATGCATCATTAAATTTTGGCTTAAAATATTATTTTCGAATAGTCTTGGGGTATGAAATAAATTATTCACTCTCTTTTAATCCTTCTGCATTTTTTTCCAAATAGATTGTTCCACAAAACTCTACCGTTGCATGCGTCGTCCTTGATGCGGTAGGTATGTGATAGGTGATGCACTATACAGGACTATACGAGTGGCATGAAATATTGTGCCATGTAAAATTGGACTATTTACACTTCAAATAGTGCAAATTTTGAAGGACCATTCTTTACTCTGGTCGACCACATTTGCAAATCCACACCAGTCTACATATATGATATTCATGTATACATATATACATTATCCTTGCAACATGCATCATGCTGCATGCTGCATACATATCTGTACGAGTGTACGTACAACATAGTATATGAAAACCACGCTAGCATCACCATCGCCACTATATGCAGATTATTTGATTTGGGTTTTCTAGTGCACATTAAATAATACTTACTCCATCCTGGAGCTGGAACAATGAGGCCAGAAATCATTTCCTCACTCATTACCGGTGGATCCGATGGTGGCGGTGGGCAAACCAATGAATCAATCATGTCGTCGGTCACTCGCATTATTCCAACTAGATCTGGTGGTTCCGTGCGGGATGACCTGTTTGTTTGAAAAATAATAGTAAATTACAGATTAATTGGTCATGGGGGACAAATTAAACAAATTAAATGTATAGTAGTTAATATAGTTTTATTATTAGAAATATAAATAAATTGTGTTTCTAACAACAACAACAAAAAACAAATAATGTTTGACTTGATTATTTCAACAACAACAATATCAACAAAAAAAAAGGTTTAATTTTATTTGAATATTTTTGGGTGATATGAAAAATACTAAAGGAACCACAATCAACTCGCCTAACCTGATCTGCTCCTGAATGTGAAATTTTAGAGGTTGACTAAAGCAAACCGAAATATTTGACCAAAAACGGATGCTGAAATATGTGATTTTAACGTTTCACACTTATGTGGTGTTCATAGTTTCCTATTTCACGACTCGAGGCTAAAGTCCTTTATTTGAAAAATCTTATATATTGAAGTCAAATTATGAGGGAACGGAAATTTTTAAGCCTGGTATTGTGACAAATTTGACACCAAGCTCTGAATACTATGTGTTTAAACTTTAAAGAGAAAACAAACATTCACAACACAACACAACACAACACAAAACATTATGACTTGAAGACATTTACAAAAAAAAAGGAAGTATATATGAACTGCAAGCTGCACACAACTATCAACTTCTATACAGAAGTAAAAGGATGTGAAGTTCAATTTTTTGTACGAGTTTATTTTCCTCTGAATTTCCCATCAAACAAAACTAAAGAAAAACAAACCAGATGGGAATGTTGAAAGCTCTTTGCTGAAACCGAAACAGGAACCCATCAACGCAATCAAAGAGGCTTAAAGGTTCTCATCGTGATGATGGATGTATTATATAAGAGTGACACGAAGGCAACCTTTGGTAGAAGGATCTCACTTCAAAAATAAACCGCTCCAGGTAGAAACTAAGAGATTGATAGATATCGATATTTTTTTTATTTAGGGTTGCCAACTGCATGAAAAGGATGTTAAACAGAATGTGAACTTTCTGATACAAAAATTGAACATTGAAGAATTATTGTTGTGTGCTTGTACCAATAAGTGCCTCTATAATACCTTTTCAATTTTCTACTGAATCACACATCTTAAGTGAATTTAGTCACTTTTTTGACCGAAGTTAGTGCTCATGGAAGAATTTTTTACCAGAAGTCTTTTAAAACACAGTTGGCAACCATATCAGTTCCAAAATAAACCACATAACTGCATTGGCGTACTACATGCGTACAGAATAAGCCATTGATTTTTGATTTATCCAGAGATATGACCTTTAGGCCACCAACCAACGGTGATGTTGCCTGGTTAAGATGATGATGGTGTCCATCATATGCTTTCTGGCCGCGTGTCCTTTCCAGTTTTCCTACGAGTACATACGAACATATAGGTTCTACTTGTTGGTATATTTATGTATCTCTCTAGAAGATCCACTTTGCACACAAAACAATGTTCATCACTATATCCTTTGGGGATATGCTGGGGATATACAATCTGCATGTAGAGCATATGCGTTACTTCTGCGACATCACAACATGTAGTGGATTGTGATATGAGTCACTACCGCTATATATGTATTGTATATACATATATAGACTCACCATCATCAGGCATCATCAGACGACCGGGGATGAGGATTCGATATCCTCTTGTATCGAAAAGACCCTTTGTGTCAGTCCCATGGTATCTGACGTAAGGATTCGTTTGAACGTAGAGTTTGATTCGGCTTTTAATCAAGTTGCCTCGCTCCTTTCCTCTCATACATACATACATGCATATATATGAATGTATGGTATGTATATATTTATGCACGTTTTGGTCCCTGAAGTGTTTGGCAATTCAATATTTTCGATGAATATATAACGGGAATGGAGATGGTGATGGCGATGGTGAATATATACGAAAACTTGTCACCGCAGGAGACAATCGAACATAAAATGGCGAATCTTTAGGGTGTTGCGCTCCAGGAGGTAACACGAGGTGTGTTAAAATTACAATTTTGGACATTGTGGCCGAAAAAAGAAAAAAAAAGAAGAAAATATAACGGAAAAAGGAAAGGTGTTCGTTCTTTGGTCTTTTTTTTTTAATTTTTCCACACTATATTTTCGAGCTGGAGCAGCAAAAAGGCTTGCCATTGATTAATCACGTTCGTTTTGGGGCTAAAGGACAAAAGTAAGACTCTTTGGTCTTAAAGAATATCGAGATCGCGTTCAAAAAGGTAAATGGAAACAGGACTTTACATTGCGGTTTATTTTTGTGAAGGACATGACCAGTCTATATGAGTTTACATTCAAGACATTTTTTTTGTGAAAAAAGAATAATTTCAATGAAAATCCTTGAGAGAAGATGACTTTTTGAAAAAAAAACGAACAATGTTTGTAACTCAAAAACTTTTGTTAATTAAAATTGAGGAATGTCTTTTTATAAGGTGAACCGTTTCGAAGTAAATATACATACATATGTATATGTATATATGGCTCCATAAGGATGTGAAACCAAAATAATTTTTCTGTGAAGATTTCAGCAACAATGAAGGTAACGAAAAGGAATTATTCGCTGAAATAAAACTAATTATTTTGTTTATTGGTTGTTGGCTAACATATGTTGTTCCGTTATCTTATATTATTTAACATATGTACATATGTGTTGACATTTACTAACCAATTTATCACAATCGAGCAAAAATGGAGGAGGTTTTGTTTGAAAACTAAAAATACAAAATAAAAAAATGCGTATACGCCTGGGTGTACCATTTTTAGTTAAAATATCTAAAAAAGTATCTACAGGTATACAATACGGAACTAGAGGTAGTTTTTATAAAAATATGCTTGTTTTTTTTTGCCGTAAAAATACTACATAAGTATAACTTTATATTTTTTTTTATATTTTTTCTCGGTAGCAGTCGCTGTAGTATATATCGCAGTCTTTTAGTTTGCGTTTGCCCGGTCCATCCCATCGCACTTCTTGGATGGCGGTAATATCTGCCTTGCAGCAGTTTAGGGCTTCCGCTAATTGTTCGGCTGCACGTGGTCTGTTAAGGGACCTAACATTCCACGTACAGATCCGAAGTTCGTTGTCCTTATTTCGTTTGCTTGGGTATCAACAGTGAATCCGTCCGTATCCGAGGCTTGTTGGTGCTTTGCAACTAGAAAATTTTTACGTGGTCAGGAAGTCACCCTGACGGCACAACCCCCAATCTGGAGGGCCAGATCCTTAGTATAACTCCAAGGACGGGGAGCCGGATAAACCGCTCCTTATAGGCCTGGGCTCCGAATAAGTCGTAGAAGCCCTATAAGGTGTTCACTAAGTAGTTCAGCCTTACTGGAACTGTAGACGCCACCGTTGATTCCATCTCGAGAATTCGTCCGCTGCCGTCTGGATAAGGAGAGGTGCCTTAGTGGAAACACCTCACCCCCCCTCTCTCGTTTGCTGCCCCCAACAACTTTCCACTGGGGTTAGACCCCAATCTCCAGTTGAGGTACTAGGCACCCGATGTTCACCACGGGGAGGTGAGAGTAGGAGTGTAGGCAACGACACCAGCGCTGAAATCAAACGAAGAATAACTCTTGCAAATCGCTGCTTCTTTGGACTTAGAAGGCAATTGAGAAGTAAAGTCCTCTCTCGAGCATCTAAAATCACCATCTATAAGACACTCATCATCCCGGTTCTCATTTATGGCGCTGAGGCCTGGACCCTGTCAAAGAAAGATGAGAACGTCTTAGGATGCTTCGAGAGAAAAATTCTTCGGGTGATTTTTGGTCCCGTACGTATAGATGGAGAATGGAGGAGAAGATATAACGACGAACTGTACGGGCTGTACAGCGACACTGACCTAGTTAGCAGAATAAAGTAAGTAAGTAAGTAAGTATAACTTTAAATAAACGGACCACAAAACTCGTCTGTGAAGATAAATGACTAAAATTAGGCCCAGGAAAATACAAGACATTTAAATATGATCTCTAGAATTATTTTCAAAACAATAAACAAATTAGATCAAAGTACAGCCTAGAAAAGAAAGAAGACAAAAGTACGTATACGCCTGGGTGTACCACAATCAATAAAACAAAAAAAGAAATTAAAGGCTTTTTTTTGTCTTAAGTATACAACGCACTTATCACTCTACACCACGAACTGCAAAACACTTTTGTAAAGATGGAAAAGTAGTTTAATTAAGCCATTAAACCATTAAAGAAATTACGAAAGATATTAAAATATGAGCTTTGAAATCATGTTGCAACTATAAATTAATAATTTCATTCAAAAATGTCATATTTCGAAATGAAATTATTAAAGCTGGTTATTAAAGTTTTAAAGTTTCTATCCTTTTACGTAAAAGTTTGTTTAACCAGAAAAAACAAAACAAACATTATGTGCTTACATTTATTTATCACTTAATAAATTCAATTGTGTTTTGGAATATTCCAAACAACCTTTCCATCAGAAATAAGTTCTAATTACAACAACATTTTGCTCACTCTCTGGTTACGATTCCTGTATATCGTATTAGTTATCCTTATCCCTATAAAATGTATATCCTAAAAAGCCTTCTGTTGTTTGTTGGTTGCCATAAAAACAACAACATCTTGAAACCTTAGAACTCACCAATAACAACGGCATTAAGTCTTCAAATTTCAAAAACAAGCTAAACATGATACTTGAAAACATTCTGACTATAAGTACATCTATATGTATATAGACTAATACCTACTGCAATCACAGACAAAAGCAATCCAAAGATTTATGAGCTAAACGAAAGGATCAGCTATAAACATCAATTTGCAGTGTGCCGAATTGAATGGTCGTTTATTTTTATTTTAAGAGCTCCTCTCCTCTTCTCGGCTCTTTCTCCTTTCCCCATTTAGAAAGTATTTAACGTACTCTACACAATTCTCGTTCTTGACTGGGCTATTAAATACCGAATATCTTGTATTTGTATCTGTAGAAATTTTGTGTCAATATCTTTCAGTGCATGAAGATGGGCTCGGATCTAGGAGCTCCAGGCTCCAAGCTCTGGCAGACCATTATCGCAACCACTACACAACGTCATCACCCTTTTCCACTCCATAAAGTATCCGGTAGAGATATGGGGTCGGTCGGTCGGTTGGTTGCTTGGTGGACGTAATTTTTCGTTTAAGGATATAAACTTTCATTTGGAATGGTTGTATGACGATGGAATGGGGTATTAATGAAAACCCCATATACTCTTTTGAAATAATCCGGAACTCGGACCCGGTGCCGGTGCGGTGTGTCATGTGTTGAGGCGTCAACAAGGAATGTGCCACTTTACTGTTCAACAATAATAATTACCCTGGACTTAGTACAAGAGGTCGCTGGCTGAGTGACTGGCTGAGAGGGTGTGACAGGATATGGGGTTAAGAATGTTTGTATTTCTATCTACCTTGTACGAGTATATAACATATACATGAAGGTGCAGTTGTGGTCAGCAAATAAGCACTGACGGGTAATTCGTAATATTTTTAACATTTAAAATATTTGCGGAGAAATTTTTTGTGAACAGATGAAAGAGTTGTGTTTTATGGTGGGGGAGGTTTGTGGGCATACATTATAAGGCCTCCAAATTTCGAGCTTAACCCCAAATACACATTAAACATTTATTGATAACATGGTTGTAATTTTTTTGAATGCCTTTGAAACTGCCTTACAAATTTGACATATCTTAAAAAATAGTAAAATTTTAAATCTATGGTTTGTATAATTTTTCACTTCACAAAGTTAATAATATGCTACCGGTATATTTCCTTGACTGCAGCTGTACTACTCATGTTAATCACTGATAAATCTTTGTTTCTTGGGAAATTAATTCGATTCAAAATATATGTTTTGCCTCGTTTAAAGTCTTGTGTGTGTTTGTGTTTTTGTTTGTTTAAGTTTATGTGAGTGTAAAAATAATTGTGGTTTTCTTTGAGCAAGCAAGTAAGCAAGCAATTGACGTAAAAGGAGCTACACAAGCCGAACGACCTAAAGGGCCCCAAGTTATGTGACATGTAACACTTTTTGTGCCTAATATAGCATATTACGTATATGTATTACGTAGGTAGCTATAGGTTATGTACTGGTTACATATATTAAAAAGAAAGATGATCTCTGTCTAATTGTGGGCGATGAACGTTTTAATAAAGCTCACATCTACAATGAAAACATATAAAGAAAACCTCAAAGCATCACACAATGGATTGCATTAAGTTTTGCTTCGTTAAACATAAAGACGACGACGAGTGTAATATTATGTAATAGGTACAATGTACATACATAGGATGAGTACAAGCAAATATGTCACAAGTGAGTTTTTATGAAGTGTCTGTGGCAAAGAGTTGTTTTTGTTGATTTTGTTGTGGTTTGCTTTGTCAAGGATCTTCCTACTTTCTGATGGAAGATTTTTGCGTGGTGCTTATGTCAGAATTGAAGGGTAATTTATGTTGATGTTTAATTAGGATGACGAATGTGACGGGTAATCTAAGAAATATTTTTATTAAAGGTCTTGTAAGGCTTTGAGTATGCCAACATTAGAATGGACTTTAAATAATTGAATAAATTAGGTGGCCTAAAAGCAGGTAGAGATCCAGGACCTAGTGACTCACAACTATCAGTGTTTATACAGAATCCGAAAGGTTAATTAAAGAAAGCACTTTTCAAGAATTACTCTTGGTGGATTTGTCAATTCCTCGCAATAGGCAGTAACCGTGAAAAAAAAACTCTAGGTGGTACAGGGCGGGTATTGGATCCAAGACCTCTGGAGTGACAATCCTATGCACTAACCATCACACCACGGGTACTACAAGGTTTTTTTTCAAGAAGGTGATAGAAAGAATTGGATTTTTTGTTTTCTTCTTAGGTTAGGTTAGATTAAAGTGGCTGTTGGTTGGGAAGTCCAACACACTTAGACCAAAGTATGGTCCGTTGTGATACCACATGGATCAGTTGATCAGCTTAACTCGTTGAACCAATTGGAGCTTCGAATGAAGCTTAGGAGACAAATAATGTCAGAATTTTTTAGATCGCTGGATCACTGGCTCCAAGTCGAATAGCATGCCTTCCTATTAAGCAGTGCCCAGTCAGGACACCTATAACGTAGCTAATGTGCAATCTACTCAGAGATATTAATTGTTTTGAGCGCCTGGCACTAAGATTAGGCCAAATAAGTTTTGTTGCTAAACAGGTGGTGGTATTATTCCACCTGAAGTTTGTTTTCTCTAAGGTATCTTGCTTTAGCATGAGTTTACATGTAAGGGGATACCTATGCTAGCATTGTGAGCCAGCAGAGGTAAAGTTGTTCGGCTTTTTGCAAGTTCGTCAGCTTTGCAATTTCCTGGAATGTCTCTATGGCCCGGCACCCAGAAAAGGTCAATGTTGAACTGTGTAGCCATCTCCGTAAGAGATGATCGAAAATTTAGGGCTGTTAGTGAGTTAGTGGAGACAGAGTCTAGGGACTTTAACGCAGCTTGGCTTTCCGAGAAGATGCGTATATCATTAGTTGATATAACGTTTAACGTCTGCTTAAAAATGAGCCTTATTTCTTGAATGTCAAAAAAAGCCGGAGAGTAGAAAGATGGGATTTTCAAACTTGGCGAAACTTTTGCTCTGGGCCAAAATTAGAGGACTTTTAAGAGAGCTCTAAGGTCGTATAAATGATGCGCTTCACCATTAAAATTGAGATTTGTTGGAATTTTTTCAAGGCAAGGCCATTTATGTATCTAAAACTGGTCAGTAGAATTAAGTTTACTTTTCCAAAGGAATTTGTTCTCCTTAATTTAAATCTGATCTTTTAATTTCTCTATTAGTTAACGTTTTTGAAATATATAATAATCCGCTATAAAATAATCCGCTGCTTTTAAGCTTAGGGTAAAACAAAATGATATGATTTATGGGCTTTCATTTGACTCCATCTAAAGTTTTGAAAAACCTGGAATGTAATTCCTAGTTTTGTTTAATTCGTTCTAGAAATAGTTACATACAAAATAAATAAATCAATAAATAATACACTGGCATTTCTTAAACGGAATATTAAAATAAATAATTCAAAGCCTGATTTGAACTAAGGCTATCAAAAACTTTAGAAAAAGTTAAAATTTATTGCCAGCGACAAAACCTTGTTAATAATTTTCCTGAACTAATTTGTAATTAGACAATTTTTCAGTATATAAATCCTGCAATACTTTCAGTTCCTTAACTTTAAGTTTTTTTTTATTCAAAATAATATTATCCTTTACCTATATTGTTTTTTATTTTCCTTACAGCTTCAGGCTTTTTAAGAATATTTCTTAATCTCAAATATAAGCCAATATGTTGAACGTGATGCACATCTTCTATATATTCCATACAAAAATGTATAAAATAAATTTTATTATTTCATATGAACGGAATTTATTTCCTCTAAAGAAATACGACTTTCTGGATTTTGGCTATTATTCAAATTAAATCCTTTTCCTTTTCTGTAGATTGAATTGAATTTTGATATTTCCTTATTTCTCAAATATTAATCGATTATATTTTCAATCTTTTATATGAATCAGGATATAGTAAAACCTAATTTTGAATAGAAACATGTTTAGTTTATTAAATTCAGCTCTTCACTGATGTGTACCAAGTATATCCTTGCATTTTTGGCTTTGAATATATATTTTTAGAAATTTTTAACCGGAAAATACCTTCAAAGCATAGAAATTGATGTTTTAAGCATGTGAATTGTTCTATTTTTATCCTCCAAAGTATAAAGATTTTGAAACAAAGCCATCAACGAGGATTTTAAACAAGAAACATGAATATAAATACATACACTACTTCTTATTATATAACATAGAAGAATAACTTAAATTCTTTTGAGCGTGAATGCGCACTTACCTCATCATCATGCATAGCGACTGTTCCTCCTGAAGCACGCTCTCGAGATACATCATATCCAGGTCGGATACAATTGCTCCATTGATAACAATTATTTCGTCCCCCTTGATGATGCCTAAAAAATAAAATATTAAAAGAAAAGTAGAGGAGAGAAACATTTTAGAGAACTTGCATGGTGTTCAGTTTATATAACTTCTACTGCTTATACAAATACATATAAATACAAATACAAGTACAGGACGAAATGAACACAAAAGATAGTAGATACACTGTCTCTGTGGATTAAACAAACTATCTATGTATGTACTTCTCGAAAGGTATAGAAACTGTATACACGAAACTGTAAAGACCTCACAGATGAATGGATAGATGTGTCACTTTAAGTGGTCAACCTGAAGGAGCTGCAATCTGAAAGCAAGGACTTTCTCAAGGAGAATATAGATAACATGCTACAGACACAATAAAATTGATTCCATATATGTAGGTGGGTTGGTATACCCCTGGCACCAACATCAGCACCATACACCCACAATGACGACAATGATGTGGTGGGATGCACATTGTATATCCCTTTCATATATGTACGTGTGTATGTTCCTATAGCGTGATAGTCAGATAGAATGTATAGTATATAACATTCAATGCAATTGTAACCTTAAGATGTATCCTTTTTTCGTCCTGCCTTATATCCACATGAGTGACAAAATAATAGATAGATCACCCTTAGATCGTGAAGAGTATTGTTTGAGATCCTTGTGCTAGTATCCTATTCCTTATTCATAATTCTTCACAAAGTGAACACACACACCCGTTTACACATACAGGTTCGCAAAAAGGATATTCACGTTTTAAGAGTTTGTCTAAAGTGCCAGATGCTCTAATGTGCTTAAAGTGCAATTGATAAGGCTTACCTACCTTAAAAAATGACAACGACAACGAGAACGACGACAACGACAACGAATCGCAAGGTGAATAAAATGTTCTTTTTTTTTGGTTGTTGTTTTTGTACAAAAAAAAGGGAGCTTTTATACGTAAATTGAAGACTGGCCTCGTTTCTGACATGGCACACACCGGCTTCTATTGTGTCTCCATCATCAGACTCGACTTGGCTCGGTTAGGTTCGGTGTATCTTTTATATTATATCTCTCATCTCATGTGATGTCCTTTTTGAGTGAAAAAGATTTTCGTCTATTGAAAATCAGGCTCTTGGGATAAATCTCCACCGAAAGGATAAGTAGGAATGCAGGTTAACATAAAGTTCTTCTTTTTTTCCTGGTTTTTTTTTTCTCGTGGAAGTGTAAGTGGATTTTTCACAGGACGGGACGACCTTTCTCTACTTCGTATACTACGTACCTACCTACCTACTGAAGGGTTACTTACTCACTCTTAAGGTTGCATGCAAATGTCAACTTAAGTTTGTTCTTTCTTTCCTCATGAAAAGAGCTTCTTGAAAGCAGCTAGAGTTTGGATGGATGGGGATATCCTTCGCAAAGAAAAATGTAAATTATTCTTCAACATCTTTGGAGATAACATGATGGATGGAAAATTTGTTCAGGGCTCGACGAAGAGACATTCCACACATGAGACCTGGATCCTAAAACCACCAAGAACAAGAAGAAAAAAGACTGATACGACGACGAACGATGACGACGAAGATGAAGACGAAGACAGACGAATCACTTGTATCCGCCCGCCTTAAGATGTTTGCACATCATCGAGTAAAACAAAAGTATCTAAGCCTCTCCGGCTGGCTGGTTTGATATTCATAGCTACATCAGCATCAGCACTACCAACTTGCTGCTCAATGGTGACATAGCATGAGTTAAACAAATGTTTCATCTTATAGTTAGGAGCAAAGAATACAAAAATAAAACACCATCATACACAAAAAACGTATATTTATCAAGACGCATAAGGAGAATCCCTATTTAGTTTGGTGTTATGATAATGACAGCCAGGTAAGTCCTAGAAGGATGTCCTTGCATGTGTCAACATATACATATCCTTACAGAAGTGCTGGAAGGATGCGGCTCAGAGGGAGGATTTTTAAACTTTTTACTTTTTTTCTTCCTTTTGCTGAAGCTGCGGTTCGCCTTTCTGAAGCTCTGTTCGGTTCGGTAAGTTGGGATATTTATAAATCGAAAAGGTAGGGGATTTTGTGTGTTTGCTTCTAATAGCTTTGTAAGTACATTGAGGATTCTTTCGCAGTTTTATCTTCTTTCTGTTGTGTGTGTTTCTTTAAATGTTGCAAATAAAATGTCTTTTTAATGGAATGTATCTTTTTTTATGTTATTTTCAATTTTAGTCATTCACATGTGGTTAAATTTCATGTTGATGTATTTTTGAATAAAAACGAATTTTCATTGCAAACAAAGGAGATAAGTAGTTTGTATGACAGAGTGGAAAAGTAAGACAAAAAACAATAGAGTGTCATTTTTTGGAATGACAGTACAATTTTGAAAGTAAAATGAGTTCCTTTTTTGTGACTGAATAGATATTATTTTTGAATTCAATGTAAACAAGAATTTAAACCGTGATAAAACTTTATCGGTGTTTTTTTGTAATACACCGGAAGATCCGTTTTAAATGACCTTTAGAGAATTTTGATCCTATCCTTAGGTCATATTAATGCAGCCTACTCTTTAAAGAAGGCTTTCAAAAAGATTCAAATTTAGTTTTTTTAATAAAAAAGACCCCCCACACTGATGACTTCCCATTTGTATCGGTCTGACTATATTTCTTAAAGCCCCACAAAATATTAATAACAACATTTTGTGTAAGATCAGCAAATTTTGAAGTCAAAATCTTTTTTTGTTCTGTCAGTTGGATTTTTTTACAAAATTAACTAAAAGTTAACAAAAATATTTTGCATATTATAAAACGAATTTTATTTCAATTAATTAATTTTTACATACTATCTGTTAAATTAGCCAATTCGACAAATCAGACCGATTTAAATTGTTTTTGAAAATAAAAATTATGTTTAGCGACGAAAAAAGTTTTTGACCTTTAATAGAAATGTTTGAAAAAATAAAGTTGACAATTTTCTACAAAAAAAAAAAAAACTAAAAATTAGTAAAAATTAGTTTTTGCTGACAAATAAATACTTTGACTTAAATTTTGGTTAATATTTATTAAAATTAAAAAAAGGCAAATAAAAAATGAAATCAAACGAAAAATAAAATTGTGCGCTGTATTACATTAAAATTAGTTCTGGAACGTATTTCACCGAAGACTTTTCACTTTGAAACTTCGCAAATTTGCGTTTGCTGAAACATAATTTGCAAAATTTCAAAGTGAGGAAATTATTAAATTGCAAAGTTTTCCTCTTTGCTAAATACGTTTCACCAAAATGAAATTTCCAAAGGGCAAAGTATTTTCTGAAATGTGAAAAGTTTTGTTATGTTGCAAAGTGTTTGCTCCTTTTGTTTCACCAAACAATAAATTTTGCAAATTTTATTTAGAATTTTGAAAAATTTTGCAGTAATATGCAAAAACAAATTTTGATTTGGAAATAAGAGTTTGTTTTGAAAAGTTGTCGGAAACGATTTGAAAAAGAAGAAGTAAATAATAGTGGCCAAAAAGTAGTACAACTATAAATTTACTTCCATATCGGAAAAGGTTTTTCGGCAAAAGAGAGTTTTCGATTAACAAAAAGTACCATCGAATTTGTGTTGTCTAAAATTGGAAATAAAGTACAATTCCATATCCAAAAGAATATGTGCTTAAGTCCCTTGCAACAACTTTTATGTACACTACTTTGGGCTGGGAATGGAGCCCAATATCACGGTGTTGCATTTATAAACGGAATAAGGAAAGAAACCGTCTGCAGAGTAGATAACCGAGTGCCGAGTATTGTCATTGATGAATTATCTTTTTTATCTTTTGCAACCTCAAAAAAGGTACAAGCAACTGTCCATGTTTTATTCTGAATTGGTGAAACACTTTTACTTTTCAAAAACAGTCTGAAACATTGAAAAGTAAAAAAATCTTTTCACTTTGTAAATTTTGTGAAACACTTTGCAGTTTTACTTTGCAGGATATTATTTTTTTGCAAATTTTCAAAGTGAAAAGTTCTTGGAAAAATAGGCCCCTGGTATGAATTTCGCTAAATGTTTCACAGTTTTGTTTTAAATTAATTTAATATGACTATTGATTTTCGATTCTAATACCATGAAAGCAAATAAAGGATTTTTTCATCTAATTAAAATACAATACTTTTGATAAAATTTAAACAAAGGTAGTTTTTAGACAAGTAAAGAAAATCCTACCAAAAATACCACTAAATTGGGTAACGTCCCGAACATATCAACAAGAAACTTCATTATTAAATTGCTTACTTTTCAAAGTTTCTGAAATGACAATTTGACTTATTACAAGAAAATAGTCATTTTAAAGGATACCAATGGAAAGTCATCTATGAGGGTCACATCACAGCTTTTGCTTATGACTTCATCGACTATATAAAATGTATTTTCTTAGATTAAGTCTGGGCCTGCTAAGCTTAACCGAACATTGAATTGGGACATTTTCTTAAAACAACAACAATTCCAAACATTTTTCTCATGTTTTATCATTCAATAAAAGGAATAAATAATAATACAAAAATAATTAAAACAAATTTAAATGTAAACCAATCTGTAGCATTCTTATAAAAATATTAAAAAAAATACCATCCCTAAGGGTTTAAAAAATACGTATTATTATTTTGTGTTTAAAGGATAACTTTTCAACTGAAATGCACATATATTAAATATAATGTACTTGTTACGGAGGCAGCTAATAAAATAAAATAAAAGCAACAAATAAAATCAATTTAGCATTAAAAGGAACACGATGTTTTATATATTGCTCGTATTTATATGAAGGCATGTAATTTTCAATTTCACGCATTTTAATTATTATTTTTAATATCAAAGGCAAACATTTAATTATAATTAAAAATTAAATACTATTTCAAAATAGAACAAAAAAAAAAAACCTTCCTCTCTTCGATAGTTACGAGCATGAAATACAGATTATAAATCCAGAATCAAATGAAAACGTAATTAATAGCATTTAATAAAAAAAAAAAAAACAAAATTTCCAATACAACAAAAAAATTTAAAAATGACTTTAATAAAAATAAAACCCAACCAGTAAATAAATCTACTTTAAAATGTATAATATTTAAAAAACAAAAAATAAAAAACTTCTCTGGAATCAAATAAGTAGCAATTTTACGAAAATGAAATTAAAACAACAAAAATTCAATACCAATAACAACACATAGGCAAGGGACGTGCAAAAAAAAAACGTTGCCTTCACACGACGAATTCAACGCCATCAACCACACTATGTTCTCATACTCCTACACCTACATACATACATACATATATATCTCATCCCTTGCTCATTTGCATGTCATCCTTGTCCATTTTATGAAAATCAATACTAATTTGATTTTGCAACTGAAAATTAATAAAGAAAAAATTGGAATCGCTTAAAAAATCGACATCATCGCTCCCTCTGCATAAAATGTCATCTCTCCGAAAATCACATTATCCCTCGGCCGACCCATTTATCTTTTGCCCCGGGTTCCAGGTTCTACAATTCTCAATTCTGAGGGATGGCCATTCGTTCAAACTGAAATTTAACACAATTACCTTACACTCCGCTAACTATGTAGATAGAAAATGTTATATAGGGTCAACATCAACATCCCTTCGTCATCGAGTTGAAATCGTCGTCATCACCGCCGTCGTCGTCGTCGTCGTAGTCGTCGTGGCACGGTTTCACTCTACCTGATAGTGGTTTGGATAGCTTGATGGCTTGGTATATGGCTGATGAGGACGACAACGAGGATGATAACCTCATAAAAGTCGAGCATTTCGCTTTCGCGGGTAAGGGTCCTTGTCTCTAGTGATACTGTTGATATATAAATGCTCCCGCAATACACCGACTCAAAGTTTCCTTTAAAACGCTTGCTCCTTTCATCAACATTGCCCTATCGCTAGCCCAGCCCAACCCAGCCCTAACCAAAGGATCTAGCGCACATAATTAAAATCTCTTTGAGGTTCTCTTACTGCCAAACAAAATAATAAAAAAGAAACAAAATAGGAAAAAAAACTAGCAACAAATTAACGTCGAATGTCCTGGAAATCCAATTAAATTTAGTAGTCAACGGGAATTAATACAAGCAGACGCCTCGCCTCTCCCTCTCTGTTTATCGCGCTCTCTGTGAGACAGGACAGGGCGAAGAAAAGAAACATCCAAGTTCCAAGCCATCCAGCCAAGCCAAGGTGTTTTAATGCTTCGAAAAGGAATTGCACTTTATCCACTAGCTTGCTCTCCTTTAGCTTGAGATTCGATGTCATCTTTCGTTGGCATCGTCGGCGTCGTCGTCGCGTCTTCGGTCGCTCGCTGTGGTTGAATGCAAGAGTTGGAAAGATAGTTGTGCAGAAGTCGCAAGGATAATTGGCAAATATTATAGTATTAGAGCACCGCGGCGTAATGATGGTCAAAATGCGCACACCGCGAAAGTGCAATAAGCCATGTCTTATACGAGTAGGGGCTGCGCTGTATGGTCGGTGGATGCAGTGAAGCAGAATGAGTGATGAAAATTTCTGATTTCTTGGCGGCAATAAATCGCTTTCTGTTGTTTCTTCTTCTTCTTCTTCTTTGGCAACATGATATAATAATAAATCAGTGGAATTATACTTGTGGAATTATACCTTTACTTCAAGAAAATTTATTGAAGAAGGGGAGGAGTAAGAAAGCTTCAAACATAAAACTAGCCTATTTAATTTAGGAGTTTCCAATATGTGGTTTCATTTTGATATTAATAAAAATACAATACAAAAGGATATTAGCCAAATGGCCGCCATGGATACGGTTACTGTACCATATCTTGCGAATTGCATCTTGAAGGTATTAAATTAAGTGTGGACTATTGGCATAGAACTTATCTTTCATTTGGCATCAAGGACCTGGTCGATTTCCTATCGACTTTAACATCGTTATGCGTAAGAGAAAGTGCAAGTGGATAAGTCCAGTCTATATACTATGAAGCGAAGGATTTAGGATTGAACCATATTGATTTCTGGGAAAATTTCATAGCGAAACCAGGTGGAAAAGACGAGTCTTTACATACGTCATCGAATAAGTATTTTACTAATATTGTCACGAGGGGCGCAATGGACTGATATCATTTTACTTGAGATGGCAGAAGACTTGGTGGCCGCAGAGAAAGTCGGTGTAGAACAGAGAAGGAATTTAAAGAAGCTTTCAAAAAGTTGGCGAGAACTCAGACGATTTTTCCTAAACAGAACAAGATAGCGTGTAGGGACCCCTCCCAACCTCTCTCTTCCCTTTACTTCTCAAAAGGATAAGTTAAAAAGTAAAGAGAAAACCCTGAAGATGTTAAAACAGAAAAGTTGGTTTGCCAATTTTAAATTTGGTTTGCTTTGGCATTTTAACGTTAACAGCTGAACAAAGCTTTTGTTGGAAAAAGTAACCCAGATTAGCCATGAAGGGCATATGACAGAACTCATATTAAAATAAAAATGCCAGGAGATTATCTTCCAAATTAAATAAATTGTATCTCAAATAAAAAAAAAAGTTGTATACCCCTAATTAAACACCCTTAGCTTATCAAATGTCAAAAGATGACAGCGACAAAAATAGCCTCATATTCTAAGTAAGACTTTTAATCGGAAAATCCTTCACTTAGAACTATATTTAAATAAAAATGATAAAAGCTGTGAAAAATACAAAGGTCATAGGTTGTTAAGCAATATTTCATCTAAATTACGAAAATGTCTTGAAAATGTGTATTTCGTCCTGCATCTTCCTACGAAACTTAGTTGAAAAAAAAACAAGATTTAATATTCTATTTCAAAAATAAAAAAAAAAAAACAAAATATATAAATACACACCACCTTCAAGAATTTCCGAAGAAATTTTTTTTAATATTAAGTGTCAAGGAAGATTGAAGATACTAAAATAAGGACAAACAAAATGAAGCCCTATTTTTTACTATTTTTGTTTACTCACCATTGTGCATTGCAACGCTTTTGTCTTCAACCCGACTAACATAGCAACAGAGTTCGTCTTGGCGTTCAGCATTTTCAATGAGCTCAGCCTCCACAGAGAAACCCCACATCTGTTCCAGAGTTGTCCGCTGCAGTTCGACTTGATGAAGGATCTTCATGCAGACTTCAATGAATTCATGATTATGCAACTGAAATTAAATTAAACAAATTGTTTGCAATTTTAAGTTAGTCAATAAGTTAAAGAATATACAAATTTATTTATTATTTTTTTTTTATAATTTATTTATTCAAGCTTCCATCAGAAAATGAAAATGTTTTTTTTTTTTTTTTTTTTTTTTTGTTTCTTAAGTTTTTGTATAATTTTATGCAATTTTAAATAAACTTAGTTTGAGGTGGAAAGTTTTTACTTTTCTTTTGTTGTATTTTGCATTTTTATTCTTTAAATTGGTTTAAATTATAAAAGTACCTATATAGCTATAGGGCAGTTTCCTTTTTATTTTAAGGAATGTTTACATATATGGTAATTGTTAGGAAATTTTTCAACTTAAAAGTTGGGTCATGCATACCAAGGAGACGGTTTTGTTTTAAATGAATGCCAAAGCAATATATGTACTAAGAGTTGAAAAAAGTTTTCAATTACAAAAACAGGTATAGTTCCTTCCTATAGATGGCTGTTTGGAAATTAAATTGACTAAGTTGCAATGGGAAAATAATTGTATTTAAAATTTAAAACACTAGCTAACAATTTTCTGTAATTCATTAATAAGTTAATTATAATTACAATGATACAACTTCAGTATTAGTTTTAGACAAATAGTCTCAAAACTGTAAGTTAGAAAAGTATTTAATGTCGCATGATTTTCATGCGTCGACATCAGTTTATGAAAAGTTAGAGGTAAGTTAGAAATGAAAGAATAATAAAATAATTCATCTGTAGTAATTATTTAAATTTCAGTCACAAAGGGGTTGGAATTACTTTTGATAGGGTGATCGTATGGAAAATGCAGTTTTTGTAAAGTTTTTTGTAAGAAATTCTGAGACTAGACATTTAAAAATTACTAAAATTCTGTGTTTTTTTTATAAATCAAAATGAAAAACTTAAAACAAATATTTGTCATCTCGAGTATTTTGCCTAATTGAAAGTTTTTTCTTTTAAATTTTGGAAACAAATAATTTTTATTATTTTAAATTTTACAAATTTCAAATTTCTTGCGAAAAAATGTTGATTTAAAAGTTATTTTATCTCATAACAAAAATTGTTATAATCTTTTCGTTAAATTAAATCAAATATTAATACAAAATAAATCCTACCAAAAGTGCAATATTAAATTGGCATATGGTATTTTGTATAGAACCGGAACACAGGGTCTTCGAAATAGCAAAGAAAACCTAGTCAGCGAATTAATTGTAGTGAATCAATTGTAGATGTGATTAAGCAGCACTTCCAACAGCTGCTGAATATAATCATCATGTACGAGTAGAGGAA
This sequence comes from Eupeodes latifasciatus, assembly GCA_920104205.1. Classification (NCBI taxonomy): domain Eukaryota; kingdom Metazoa; phylum Arthropoda; class Insecta; order Diptera; family Syrphidae; genus Eupeodes; species Eupeodes latifasciatus. The sequence continues at coordinate 186,242,791 of OV049926.1, read as the reverse complement.
AAATTGAAGAGCAAAGAAGCATGGGACCAGTCAATAGAGACCAAGTCCAAGCGTTCAGTATTGAAGAGGTTAAGAAAGCCATCCACAAGCTTAAGAACAGCTCATCCAAGCTATTCCAGACATGTTTTGGGCATAAGCAAGGAGATAAACTAGCGTGTGATTTCTTCAACATAGTCCTGGAGCAGATAGTGCGAAAGAGTAGTGTTAACTTTGAAGGCACTATCTTTAACATATCTTCACAATGCTTGGCACTGCGGACGACATCGACGGCAGCTCAAAACAAGCTGTTTTAGAAACTAGGAAAAAGACGAAGAAGGAGAAGAACAACAACAAGATGAAGAAGAAGATGAAAAAGAAGAAGAACAAGAACACGAAAAAGTAAATGAGGACAAAACAAAGTATATGCCATCAACAAAACAAAGACTCATCTGTCTACTATTTTGGACAAAACGTAACTGTTGGTAAAGCAGTAACTTCGAGGTAGTCAAGGAGCTCACCTACCTAGATACAAATATCAATTCCACGAACTACATCTTAGTGAAAATTCAACATAGAATTATCCTCGCGAATCGCTACAACTTCTTTTTGGCCAAACAAATAGGTTCAAAAATACTCTCTCGAAAAAAAAGTGCACGTTATACAAAACTCTAGTTTCACCAATTCTACTCACGAAGAATGGAAGAGTGCTTGGTATCAACGACTGGAGGGAGCCTCCTAGGGAATGCAAAGGATAGAATAATGCAATAACTCAGTCTGAGACCCTCCATGAATCGGGTGCCGGATAAGTAAGTAAACTAAGAAAATTGGTTTAAAGTTCCAAACCAATTTTCTTAGTTTACTTACTTATCCGGCACCCGATTCATGGAGGGTCTCAGACTGAGTTATTGCATTATTCTATCCTTTGCATTCCCTAGGAGGCTCCCTCCAGTCGTTGATACCAAGCACTCTTCCATTCTTCGTGAGTAGAATTGGTGAAACTAGAGTTTTGTATAACGTGCACTTTTTTTTCGAGAGAGTATTTTTGAACCTATTTGATATATCGAAAAAACAGCTTAATCTTCAAGTACACTGGTATTTTCTTTCTGGAAATCTAGTTGAACTATTTCAATTTCGATAGGTTTTGATTCAAAAATGATTCCAAACCTCCAAAATTGAGATATTACTTTTTAAAATTCAAAAGAAAAAAACATGTATCAGGTTTTTTGAGTCTATCGAAATTCATGAAGATGTTCTTCTGAAATAAAATTCGTGATGATTTTCAAAATCTGTAATTCCTATCTTTAATATTCAGTTTAAATATTTAAAATTGTTTCGGAAAGTAATCATAAATTTTAAGATATTTCTTGTCTAATATAAATCGCTAAAATGGTTTTCAACAGAAAAATACAAAGTGGTTTGAAAGTAATATTTTTTTCTGTAATACATCTGTCTGTATATTGTAAACACATTAAAGTAATGTTTAAAACAGGAGCAGGTAGTCAAAATTCGTAACTAACACTAAAAATTAACTCCAAAATGTATTTTTCAAAACCATAAAAGCATCAAATTTAAGATTTCATAAAACTTTAATATAAAGTCAAATGAAGTCTCATAGCTAATGAGAATTTTCAGAAACTAAGTAAGACACTTAAATGATGTAAACTGTATATTTAGAAGACAAGGATTTGTACTATTCAAAATTATCATAAATACAATGTATTGTTAATGGATATGTTGTGTTTTGCCTTAGCCTTAAAAAATCCGTTTTTGGTTACCTCTGACAGTTTTAAAAGTGCATATTTTTAAAACTTTGTGTGAGAGAAAAGTTTTAAGATGAGATTCGAATTCAAGACAACTGTATCCTTCGAAAAAATAGTATTTTATTTTTGGTGCAGAAAAACACTTCGTTCTTTATGATAAATTTTGAACTTAACTACATATGTTTTTATTTTTCCTAACATTTCACTTTAACTAAGAAGTTTAAGATTTCTTATTTTTCTTATGTTAAAAAAGTTTTGTGATTTACAAGAAACTTTAAAAACTTTTTTTGTAAGAAAAAAAAATAAAAGTGATATTTTTCCAATTTTACATCACAAAGAAAAATCTCAAAAAAGTTGCAGTGGAAAATTAAAGTTTTTCATTTTGAAAGGACCAGATGCAAGAAAAGAAGTAATGGATAGATGATAAATATTTTCTTTCTGTAAAAACATTGGTTTAAGGACGATTAACACACAAGCATACAAGTTTGTAAAAGTTGAAGACTGCAGAAAAAGAAGTTAAGTTAAGTTTTGCCATGCACAATAATTAACGGATATAGACAAAAAAGTTTTTTTTTTTTTTCATGAGTTTTTGAGGAAATTTAAATATTTTTGGAAAATCGATTTATGATTTTAATTTTGTTTTGTTTCGAAGTAAAGTGAAACTTTAAACTATTGACAACTATACCTTTTATTTTCTGGGTAGTTAAAAATAAATTTGACTGCGGAATGTAGCTAGGCATTGGAAGGATCTGGGATAGTCCTGACTTAAAATAAATCTCTTAAAAAGTCGATTAAATTTCAGATTTTCAAAATGAAGACATTATACAAATTTATTAAAAATATCTTATTCATTAAATGAATCCTTGATAGTATTTATTATTTGAGGGAAAAGTCGATATATGTTTTTGTCTTTTGAGGATATTGAACAATGGGGTTTTCGTTTTTGTATTTTTGTGCTGATAGATAAGACAATACAATAAAGGATTATAAAAATAATAATATCTCAAAAACATCCAACTGAATACAAACTTTTAAAAAATAAAGACAACAAGAAATAAAGAAAAATAATAACACACATTTTGCACATATGACATAGCCATCTCATCAAAGTCTTCATTTTTCTTTCTATGTATGTTTGACACACAAATATATTCATTTATGTAGGTACTAGCCATTCTTATTCAAATTCTCTTTTTCATGCAAATATTAAAAAAAAACACTTAAAGTCCTTGCATGGTTTGTTGATGATTGGAGAGATCTGAAAGGATTCAACAGCATTGCTTTTGAAAGCAAATGATTGTTCTCTGCAATTTTGAAGGACATCCAGGATTGAAGGCATAGTGCCTACTTTATACTCGTATATTAAGTATACAAGACTTTGTGGGAATTTTATTTTCTATCGCTTGTTATTGTTTGCCAAAAGATGAGAGGACAACAAAGGTCCTTTTGTTGTTTTGCTGAGGTAAAAAAAGAGAAAAGAAACCTTTATTTCTTTTCTTTTAATTTTTATTTTCATTGGATATCATTTATGTTCATATACATCAAAGTATACATTTTTACAATTTAAATATAAGAATAAGGATCAAAAAGTAGAAACACCAAAAACGTGCTTTTTGCAAATAATTATCTTGTTTGGTGTAGCAATAAAGTTCATTATAAGATTGTTAAGGGGGGGGGGGGGTCTAAAGAGGTCTATGTTGAAAACGTGAGGATAACGAATTCGGAAGTACATAATGAAAAATAAGTTTATATGTGTTTGTACTATGAAAGTGGATAACAGAGATGAATCCAGTCCAGTATAAAGTAAAAGTTTAATTCGATTTTACAGTGAATTCATGTGAAAATGAATTAAACAAAGAGAAATAGATTTCCCTGTTGCTCCTTCTACCCTACCTACAATCGAATCGCCATCGTTGTCTGTAGTCCTTTTTGTTCGTCTTCAATGTCCTTTTTGTTTATTGAATTTTTAACATTGCTAGATTTGTGTAAGATTTTGATTTTTAAAGGCGCCTTGAAATTTGATAAAAAATACATCTTCACATTGAAAAAGGACGCACAAAAGATGAAGTCAATTTATAAGAAGAGAAAATTCGTATTTCGAGTTGAAAAAGGTCTGATTTTGGTAAGTTTTAAACTTTTCAATAATCTAATTCCAATTCTAACTCATTGTTACTTTTAGAAGATGAATCCTTCCCTGTAAATTTTTCGTCTGTTCATGAAATAGGTGTATTTGGTATTTGACATAGATATTTTAGATTCCATGGTTACATTAAGAAGTTTAAGACTTTCAGAAATAACTAATTGGAATTTTATTGATTTTGTTATACAAAATAAAACAGACATATGTATATAGTTTAACATGCAACATTCCCTCTAGGAAATTCTTCTTCGTTCTTTTGATCATTTTGTGTACATATATATTTTATTAGAAAACTATAAAGATATACATATATAAACACAAAAGATACATCTAGATAGCTGCACAAAATAATTGATACACCTAATTTGAAGGAGAAGTTTTGTTGAGCAAAAACTCTCTTTTATTTCCAAAAGAGAAAGCTCATTATAAAAGTCGAGTGAACTTGATGTTCGATTTTGTTTAAGATTTAAAATACTTTTTGTTAACAATTGAATTGCCATGTTCACTAGAATGATTTTTAGAAAGGTTTTCGTTTTTCTTTCTGTTTCTGTTTCTGTTTCTGTTTTTTTAGTGTGTATTGTGTTTCTAGGTATTGAAAGGTATTTAAAAAGGATGCCCTTTTTATGTGTATTATTTGGAAATACCTAACTCTTACCTTTTTGATCAAAGAGACAAAACAACAACAACAAAAAATAAACCTTCGTCTTATTTGGAATCGGATAATCCTCAAGGCATTTAAGTTGCTCGTCTTTAAATAACCCCATTATACAATATCCTGATGGCGGAAGGATTTCTTCCTCCTTTCTCTATTCTATGTATCTTTGTATATCTACCCCACTTCCATCGCAACGTCATCGTCATCGTATCGTCATAGTCGTCGTTGTCGTTTTCCTGACCAAAGTTAAATCTTCGTTTGAAAGATAAGAAATAGTTTCCATAGCATTTGCATGTCAACCAAATAAATTAGCTTAGAGGATAAGACGATAAGAAAATAGAGTGTTGGTCCTTCAACCTCCAACTATTTCTCCTTTGGTTTCTGTTGACTGTTTCTGTTTCTGTATTTCACGTGAAATTGAATTTTATCCTGGCGTTTTGTGTGTTTGTTCTGTTTCTATATTATAATTTTGTCGTTCTTTCGTTGTTGCTACTATATTGCATAATGCTTCCTGCAGGATTAAAGAAAACAAAAAATTAAACAAAAAAAAAAACAACACTAACTTAAGTGGACAAAATGCTCCTAAACAATTTACCCAAAAGAGAATGAGGTAAATATAAAAAAAAAACACTATTTTGGAATCTTTCAACTAAATCTTGGTCTTGTGTTTTTAATTAAATTTGTCTAAATTAAAATGAGTCAAAAAGGACGTGCAATTAATTACAAGGACCAACTTCAAATTGTTGACTTCTTAAGAAAATTAAAACTTGAGTAACAATTTTATTATATTGTGTATAGTATATTGTACACTGTACAGTGTATATACTCTTGTGTGATTGCGACGATGTCCTGCAGGAAATTCTTGTTGTGTTTTGAATTGTTGGCTTTGTGTTTTAAATGTTTATTGTTCATACACTATACACAAAGATGTTATGAAATGTTGTTAAAATAATCAGTTAAGCGAAATTAAAAATGTTGTGTGGTTTGGCAATTTTTGCTTTATTTTCTGGGCAATTGCTTCTTCTAATTTGAAAGTTTGGAAATATTTTGTTTGTAGCTAAGATACGATTTTTTGAGTTCTATTTCCATACTATTATTAAGAACAATTTTAGGGGCTCAACCAGGATTAGAGCGAATAAACTACTATTTCATTTCAAAGAAGTAAAAAGTTTTTATTACATATCAATCGGGTTTTATCTTTATTTGGGAGCCCAAATAAATGTGTAAAGTATTGCATCCTTTAAATAGCCACCGTGGATTTGCTGGGTAGCGTGTAATCAAGTTTTCGATGATTAAGGTGCATAAATCAGGCTAAATTTGACGGATGGAATCGATTATCTTGTCGAGGTGGTTTGCGGCTTACCCGCATAGACCTACGACTTAAGAAAACCCTTACAACAAGTAGTCAAAAAGGGTCAAATCACGCGATCTTGGCCATTTCAGGTCTCCTCGGCGTGAGAGCCGGTGGTCTCAAATTTGTTTGGAATTGGAAGGACATACCCGATAGAGAGGGCGCAATGCGTGAATCGTTGCGACTACAGAACAGAACACCCATTTTAATAATAAAGTTTTATAATCTGCATGTGTTGCTCAACGCTGTAAGTGATTTGTCTTTAATGACTGTTATAAGAAGATGTTTTGAAAGAAAGCAAAAGATACAATAGCCCGTTTTTATTTAGAAAAATTTTAGGGGCTCAACCCGGATTTAAGTGAATAAACTACCGTTTAATTTGAAAGAAGTATATGAACATGACTAAGCGTTTAAAATTGCCTTTGATGACTTGATGAATACAGAATATGTTTTCCAATTTATCAAATGAAATTCAATATTTTTCTTTTTTGAAATTCCCGGCTTATAAACTCAAAAAAACAATAAATTTGACTTCATTTCAATTATCACTTGTGATTGGAAATATTTTTACTGCGATAAATCACATCCATTTGCAAATGGAAATCCATAAAAAGGATTGATTTTTTGTCTAGCGAGGTAAAACATTAGAGAATTCAGAAAAATAAAAGTAATTTTTTTAATACACTTTGGAAGGTTTTGTTTTTTTTTTCTTGTTATGTGTAAAATCTTTTCAAAGTGAAACATTTACAAAATATCGATTAAAATCCATTGAATTTGTTTTCAATTTGATAGATATCACTTTAGACACAAAATAAAAATGAAATTAAAAGAAATCCATAGACAGATTAATGGATCTGAAACCCACTGCAGACTTTTTTTATACTCGGATATATTTTTTTCAATTTCGTTAAGCAATAGACATCGATAAAAACACAAGTACGGAATTATGTGAAAAACATAAGGGAATCATGGTCCTACTTTTCACCTATATAAAGTCTTATAGAAAAGTTTTATACGGTGCAAAAGTATGTGTCTTTGGTTTCAATCTCGAAATTACATTTTGCCATCGTTTAACATTATGTAATGTGACGCGGGAGGAAGAAGAAAAATAAGTAAACCAAGAAAGTGGGAACATCAAAAAGAGTTCACAAACAAAATAAAATAAAAATATTATAAACCGTGCTCCTGTTGTCTTCATTCATTAGTTGTTCCTTTTTTTTTCTGGCTGATCCTGGGAATTAATTTTCGGTCACTTTACAAGTCTAGAACATGGCAAGTGCAGCTGTTGAGTGCGGTGTGAAATGTATGGAAAATGTGGAACTGCCTGCCTGCTTGGGTTTTGTTTTAGCCTATCCTTCTTCCTACCCCTTCTCATTGAAACCTGCTCCATCTCTAATGCTCATAAAGTTCACGCTCCAATTCACTATGATGCATCACTCATTTAGAATTCTCCGCTGACAACTGCTAGGGTTGCTCTTCAACCCCACAAGTGCACAAGAGCCCAAGAGGGGTTGAAGTGTAAAAGTTTTTTTTTTTGTTGTATTTTAAAAGAACACGCTGACTATCATTTGCAAAATGAAAAACTTTTAACTTGGCCGCAGAATTAAGCTGGAAAAACTCTCTCGGATGTAAGTTGATAGCTAAGGATACCATCATTTTCAGTTATGTATTTTCTTTTTTCCTCATTTACTTTGTTGGCATCAAGTAGGAGAATAAGAAGATGAAGGGTGGTTTTGTTTTCCTTTTTTTTTTTTTTTAGCTGTAAAGTGTTTTATATCACAACGGAACATGTATTTTCACACCATATTGCGGAAATGGAAATGGGTGTTGAAGGTAGTCGTCGTACAAACTGTTGGTATGGACGGACGGTGCAGAAGGATTTTGGGCTCAATCGGCGGTGCAGCGGTGAAGCAATTTTAATTTTCTAAAGTTTTCAGGAGGGAAATTTAAGACGAGAGCGCATACCGGAAAAGTTTAGTTGGACATGGACAGTGTTAAAAAAAATGCAAACTTTTAAGAAGTTTTTCTCGTTTTTCTGCTTTTTTATTTTTTAATTTTTCCCCCTTTAGCAGAAGTGTCTAGAAGATGTAAGGGTCTTAAAGAAGCTTGTTGAGAAGCTAAATTTATTTGTTACTTCCAGTTTATAAGGAAATCTTATCGAATTTCATCTTCTTCGTTGTTTTCTTTTTAGGTTTTTTTTTTTTTTCTTGTGATGGAACTCATTTAATTTTAAAGTGCAGGGCAAAGATATAAACCTGTTAAGGAAGTTAATGTTAAATGGAGACTTTATATTTTTATGAACTTGGTGAAAAAAAAAAAATCTTTCGTAAAGTTGTTTTTCTGTAAAACAAAAAAAAAAAACAGGGGAATGAATTTTGGATAAAAGGTTAAGCTAAATAAAATAAAAAATATACGTCGTTTCCAAACTTTTTGATATTTTTATTTTCAAAAGTTTGTTTATGGTTTGTTAAATTCGTTTAGAGTAAAAATTATTTTAGTACTTTCACCAAATAATGAGTTGTAATGAGAAATTTTAAATGTATGCAGGAATCTGGAATGTAGTTGGTTTTTAGGAGTTATCATCACAATTTTTACTGGAAATGTAATCTTAAGGACCTATTGAAGATCCTTGTTTTGACATGAAATAAGTCACATTCACCTCAATTAATTTTTCTAAAAGAGGTCAAAAAAGAAGTTGATATGCAATCCATACCAATACCTTCCCATGGCATTTAAATAACTTTTGTCTTGCAATAAGCCAAATTTATGCACAATTTCGAAAAGTACAAAAACACTTAAATTTTGTTTTTATTTGACGAAGTTAAGAACAATGTTCTGGAATTATAATTTTTTTGTTTAGGTGTATAGAATTTTAAGTTGCTAATACTGTCAGCAATTTTGTCAGCCGTCAAGTGATTCAGTTTTAGTCGGCTTTTGGAATTTCAACATGAACAGCCTGATGCCTGAAAGATTGCGCTCTTTTATTTTGAAAATCTAGCTAGAAGCCTTGGTAGCTATTACCTTTTAAGTATTGTTTTTTTCATTTATGTAAACATAGTTCAATAAATAATAACAATAATATTTTGAAAACCTTGACTCTATTCAAAATATATACGTATCGCGCACTGATTCGGGAACCAGCAGTGGTGGTCACATGCCAGAAATCGTATTTAAATTAAAATTGCAGAAGATTATATTTTGAATAAAGCAAATTTCAAGTCAATTTAAAAACATCATCTTTGTTTTATTCCATTTCAAAAATCTTAAGCTAGTACAGCTTACTAGCTTAAGGTACATAGTACCTTTACTTGTTCTCAAGATATTTGAGTCGAAAATCAATTTTTAACAATTTTTTGTTTGGTTTTTATTTTTTGTAAAAAAAACCATTTTTCAAAATAAATGTGTTCGTTGCATATTCGTGAGGTAATATAATTTTGTTTTCGTAAATATTCGAGGTGAAAATATTTTTTTCAGATTTTTTGGTTTGCAAAACGATTTATAAAAAGAGGCTGGTATGCGACGCACACTGATTAATTCCCATCCAGTTTGTCGATTTGTCTTGCTTAAAACTTTAACAAAATATTCATAACAATATTATTTTGTGCGAGAAAAATAATTTAAAGTCAATATCTTTCTTTGTTCTTCTAACACTTGAGTCAAAAACCTTTCTTATTAGTTGTTTGTTGTAAGTTTTCGTGTTTTTTTTTTTAAGGACGTCAGTTGAATTTAACTAAAAGATTAACTAAAAATTACCAACTATATTTTGAATATGATGAAATAGTTCGATTTCAAAACTTATTTATGTTAACGAGATTTTAAGTCGAAACACAATTTTTATCATTTCTTGATAATTTGTATTTCTTTTATAAACGAATACAGATTGGATTTTTCTAAGAACAATATCTCTAGTTAATAACAAAATTTAGCACAGAATGCAATCATTTTGAAGTGAATGCCTTCATTTATTCAAGAGATATCGAGAATCGAATATCACTTTTAACCTATTTTGCGTACTATTTTTTTTGTAGATTTTAATTTTTATAAAAAATTTGTATAAATAAATTATAACGAAAATTTAATGATTTTTTTAAAAATTTTACTGAACGTCGAAAACTATATTTCTTAAAACATGAATTTAGTTTGGAGCCAATATCGTAAATTTTTAAAAAAACATTTGAGTCGAAAAATCAATTTTTACCAACTTTTAGTAATGTTTTTTTTTTGGTTTTTATTTTTTTTGGTAAAAAACTTTCCATTCGATTTTTATCAAAATTTTAGTAAATGACGAAAACTTATTCTTCGTCGTATAAAATTATTTTGAAGATACAATTATTTTTGTTCGTAAAATATTCGAGCTGACAATTATTTTTGTTCAGTCTTTTTGATTTATAAAAAAAAAACAGTTAATTGGATTTTTTTTCCAAAAATATACTAGTTTGGTATCACGTCACATTATGTAATATACAATTTAATTCAAGTCGCTAGCATAATAGGTTCGTGAGATATTTTAGATTAACCGAAATTTTCACTTTTTTTTTAAATTGCTATGGTACAGAAACCACCCACTCACTTTTTTGGGAATCCTTTCTGCATCTTCTTGTATTATTATCTGTATAACAAAATTTATTTGAAGTCCATATCTCTACTGGTTCTTGAGCTATGGACGACGAAAAAAGGTTCCCGAACTCACGAAAGTATACGTCCACACGCACGCACGCACAGGCTTATCTCTAAAAATCTTTTATTTAGATTCTAGGGACCTTGAAACGTCGAGAAATGCCAAAATTTTCAATTTGACAAATCGGACCGATTACAATAAATTCCTGTGGGAAATTAAAAATCATTTTTTTTAAGATAAAACCAATTGAGTATAACATCATAATGACGCTCATTGGTTCGTGAGATATTTTTGGGGTCAAACTAAATTTTTAATTATTTTTCAAAATATTGCTAAAGTGAAAAAATTGGATTTTTTTAAAAGTCCATTCTGTATATATCTTATATATGTCTATGTCGATTCTTGTAATATTGTTGAAGAAAGAATGTATCCTGAACTACAACTCTCTTTAAAACAAGGATTATGGATTGAAGGGACCTTGAAACTTCTAGAAATGTCAAAATTTTCAATTTGAAAAATCAGATCGATTGTAAATAACTTCCAATCTAAAATTGAAGGTCACAAAAATATCAACACTTTCGGTATTATTGATTTGAAAAATAATTTTACGTTAAAGCTTTAAAATTGTTCATTTTTTAAGTGTTTAACGTTCTGAAATGAAATTATTCGACCTATAAAATAATTTGTTTAGATAAAGTGGCCAAGATATTTATTTATTTTCGGCAATTTTTTTATTATGCTATATTAAACAATTGAAAAGTTACGATTGACAAAGAAATTTACTCCTCTGTGTAATAAGTCAAGTCAGTTTTGTTTTTTTATCCACAAATTATTCCCCTGCTATGCTGTAAAAATAAGCAATAACAATTTATTGTCCAGAAATAACATCAAAAACAATTCACGTACTTCAAATCACACATAATCTATCGGTTTATTTTAACTCTCCTTAATCATACCTCCCTTATAAACAATATCTCACTCGCATATATTCAAACAATTATTAACCCATCATTTATTTGAAATCAGCCATTAAATTTACCCGAGGGAAGAAACCGTGGCATTGTTATTTTTGTTGTTCCTCTTTTTTGGTGTCAAATTCATTGCTCCCCAGACAGATTAAATAAAATACGACATAAATATATGCACACTTACTTATGACCCCAAGGACGACAAATGACGGCAGCTACCAAATTCTTCCTCGCCTCCGTTGCCCCCCCAAAAAAACGAAAAATAAAAATAAAAGCCAGATGGCAAGGACGAAAAGAAGAATAATAATAAAGAAAAAAAAAATAAAACTCCATCCAAAAATTATGATCATTGAGTAGCTGTTCACGACAATGCATAATAATGGCGCCTTATCTGATTTATCGTCCAAACACCAAGCTTTGTAATAAAAATAGAAATTTATTAGAATTTAACATCCACAAAAAGCACTGTGATGTTTTGCTCCTTCCAGTTTTTCTTTTTATTTATAAGGACGAAGTCTTTAAGAGCAGACGAAACTCTCACAGTCACAGTCAAAAATATATCCTTATACGAGTATATGTACAAGGAGTATAGAGAGAAACAGAAGCAGGAAGAGGAAACCCACCTGGAAATATCATAAAATCAAAAACACAACATCGAGCATAACTTTTTCAATAAACATCCGGTGGTGTGTGACACATTCCACAATTGAAGATATATTGCTCCTGGCTTCAAGGACACGCCTCAATGCTGCTATTTTATGCAACTTGTACTTGTTTTTTATTTTTGTACTTTGTTTTTTTAATAAAAGATTTCAGTGTTATTTTTTCGAAGCGGAACGTTGGCAGAAGTAACAATAAATAGCTCGCATTTTGCGAGTGGAAAAAACGTTACCGTTACCGTTACTATTACCGTTAAGGAAAAAAAAGAACGACAGTTCATGTCGATATATAAGACAGGCACATAATCAATGCACGCGATTGGCTGAATAAAGTGAACGAAAATATATCTAAATTCTAGAAAAATAGTCATACAAAATGGAGGAGAACACAAATTGTAAGGTTTCCGGTCTGAACATTCAGTGAGTGGGGTGGTTTTGTTATACGTGTTGGGCGAGTAAGGATGAGCAAGAAGTAGAAGTATCGTGTGTAGATAGCAGTTACAGTGTTAGATATTTGTTTGTGAGATGCAGCAGCAGGAAGATGAGCTAGTAGCACGAACGTTAGACGTTTCAAAAGTAGCACGGATGAAAAATAGAAAACAGGAATTGAAGTGTCATGGAAAGCAATCTCGAACAACAAAAACTTCACAATTGATAATCAGTGCTGTTGGCAATACCGCAGCTGCAGTAGTAGCTTTTGCTATAGAAGACGTCCACCTGCCACCACTGTCATGCCGTTGATGCCAGATACCAGGGATAGAGATCGTATAGTTTATTGAAAAGATACTCGTGTCCTTGTTTAACCTTGCAAGTCGCAATGAAAGGTAAATGGGAGATTAAGAATCAGTTTTGTTGGAGGGTAGGTGGGGAGTTTCGCGTAAATGAAAATGATTTAGAGAAATTTCTCTTTAAGAGCATTAAGTTAATTAACTTAAAAGTGTCATCATTGTTGTTTTTCTCAAGGTTTGAAAGTTTCCACTTTGTTGTAAAGGTTTTTTTTTTGTTCTAATGAAACTGTCCTTGTTTTAACGTTGTTTTGTAAGTCTTTTGCCTTAAGCTTTGATATCAATGTGCTTGTACTCAATGGGTATTTATATCTCATTAGGTTAATTTAGAATTTAATTTTTAATCAATCAACGAAATTCATTTAAATTCAACCAAGGTAAATCACATAGACGAAAGTATTGTATATTTCTTGTTTTACAGTCGATATCGTAGTTTTAATTAATGTTTTGTTTCAGGTATTTAATCTTAATATATATAATTCTTCTTTGAGTGTGTATGTCACTGAACTTCTCTTAAACGACTGGACCGATTTTGATGACATTTTTTGTGTGTGTTCAAGGGGATCTGAGAATGGTTTAGATTCACAATTTTGTGCGCTGGACAATGTTTTTTTAATTAATTTTTAATTTATTAGTAGTTGTTGATTTTGGAATGTGTTTTTTTTTGCGTTTATTACTGGTTAACGTCCCTGGACCGACGTCCTTCCAATATTTGCGAAAAGTCAATGGTACTTCATACGACTCTTTTTTCGATGCGTGTCGTAAGTTACATTTATTGGAGGATGATAACCATTGGGATTTCACACTTGCAGATGCAGCACTGAGCTCATCTCCACAACAAATTCGTCAATTATTTTCAATAATGCCACTCATCCATTTTGGAATGCCAGCGCCGAATCGCCCAGCAGTAGACATCATCAACTGCGATGTTCAACGTGAACACCAGTTCGATAAGACTTCTTTGGCTACTTTTGTTGCGGAAAATGAACAATTGCTTACTGCTGAACAACGAAATGTATATGCTCCAGGTGGCACTGGTAAAACATTTCTTATCGCACTGATACTTGCGCGGATTCGATCTCAAAATCATATTGCATTGGCCATTGCTTCATCAGGCATTGCAGCAACGTTACTTGATGGTGGACGGACTGCGCATTCCGCACTTAAATTACCTTTGAACGTTCATACAAATCCCGAAGCAATGTGTAACATAAAGAAGCATTCAGGCATGGCTGAAGTTTTGAGAAAATGTAAAATTATTATCTGGGATAAATGTACAATGGCCCACAAGCATTCGCTTGAAGCTCTCGACAGGTCCCTGAAAGATATCAAAAATAATGCTCGGCTTTTCGGTGGTGCTCTACTGCTGCTGTCGGGTGATTTCAGACAAACATTACCAGTCATTCCACGCGCGACATATGCAAACGAAATAAACGCATGTTTAAAAGAATCTTATCTATGGCCAAGTGTCACTAAATTATGCCTTCTTATTAATATGCGCGTTCGTCTTCAAAATGATCCATTAGCGTCAGGATTCTCTGAACAATTGTTAGACATTGGCAACGGTAAAATTCAATTGTATGAAGATACACAATATATTCGACTTCCAGAGAATTTTTGCAACATGGTGGCTACCAAAGATGAGTTAATAACAAGTATCTTTCCAGATTTAAGACATAATTATACTAATCATGAATGGCTGCGAGAGCGAGCTATTTTAGCCGCAAAAAATTTAGATGTTGACGCCATCAATTTTAAAATACAACAGTCATTGCCTGGTGATGAAATTACATTTAAATCGATTGACACTGTTGTTGATCCTTACGAAGTTGTCAACTATCCTGTAGAGTTTCTAAATTCACTAGATTTACCTGGAATGCCACCACATAATTTGCGACTGAAAATTGGCTCACCTATAATTTTGCTTCGAAATTTAAATGCCCCAAAATTGTGTAATGGCACGCGATTAGTTGTAAAAAAAATCATGGGCAACATTCTTGAAGCCACTATTTTGAGTGGAAAATTTCAAGGTGAAGTTATACTTTTACCACGGATCCCAATGATTCCTTCAGATTCGCCTATACCATTCAAACGTTTACAATTTCCAATCCGCTTGGCATATGCTATGACTATAAATAAGTCACAAGGCCAAACAATGACAATTTGTGGCTTAGATTTAGAAAACCCATGTTTTTCTCACGGCCAATTATATGTTGCGTGTTCCAGAGTTGGAAAACCATCGAATTTATTTATTTATACACCTCAGGGTTTAACCCAAAATATTGTACATCCAATGGCATTACGATAAATTAAGTTTTTGTAAATAAAAAAAAAATATTTTTTAAATAAAATAGTTTGAGTGTAAGCTTTTTTACCTTTAATTAAAACAAGTTGAAGATTTCATTACACATACTCACACGCTATCGATTAGTCTAATTGTAATAAATGTACATGTAATGACGTTAGGTATTGTCATAACATTTGAATAATAATTTTCATCAAAATGGTCCAGAATGTTTTAGCTTATTAAAAAAAAGTTTGAAATTTTCAAATTAAAGACGTGTAGACAGGACAACGTCTGTCGGGTCCGCTAGTATCATATAAAAGTGTTTTTTGAACTTGTTTTCTTAAGTCTTTATATAGTTCATGAGTTTGAAGATGAGTTTTTATTTAAACAATTACCTTATGAGGGTCACTGTGGCATATGTGTAATTTTTTTGTATATGATAGTAGCATTGTGTAGTAAAGGGCCCGCCAAATAACTTTTTTTTTTTTGAAAATGCTGTAAAAACATCGAGTGTAGCTTCAGCTATGTGGCACTTAGCGCCGCGCCGTCCTGTTGAAACCAAATGTTGGCAATATCCTCCCCTTCAATTTCTATGAACAAAAATTCGTTCAATATAGCCCGATAACTCTTTGCTCATTTTCGAAGAAAAATGGCCCAATTGTGCCTCTAGACCGAAATCCGCACCAAACAGTGACTCGTTTGGGTGTATCGGCTTTTCAATGTATGCGTGCGGGTTTTCTGTGCCCCAAATGCGACAATTTTGCTTGTTTACATACCCACCAAGATCAAAATTAGCTTCATCTGAAAAGATGATTTTTTTTGGCAAAATCGGCATCTTTTCTAAGCCTTGTTCTCAGCGTTGTTCAAGCATATACACAACCATATTCGTTTAGTGGAAAGATAAAACTAATTATCTGTCAAATCAGACATGACCTAAGTGTTACCATTCACGAAATAAGCACTAGTTGAAAAAAAAAACGTTAGATGGCGGATCCTATACAATTTAAGCACAATCAAAGTGTTTTTAAGTTATTTTTTTAACGGTAAAGCTTTTTTCCTATGTTCAATTAATCTTGAAATATATATTTTTGCCTATTCGCAAAGCCATCAAATAATGTGATATATTTATTGAATCATAAGACTTTTTTTCCTTTACCCGAGAACTTCATTCTAAACCCTTGAGGATAAAAGTTGTCACTTCCATGAAATTAAATTGAAGCTTACAAGAAACGTCAACTCTCTGGAAATACTTGAAAACTATAGAAGATGTCTATAATAATTATTATCATCATCTCATAAAGCCTTGACATGGTGATATAATTGTATCGAAGAACCAAAAGCATATGTATATGTATAGTGTCAATATTATTCAATATTTCAAAGAGTCTCGTCGCTCTCCTAAAACATAATTTATAATATCCATTTTGCTTGAAAGACAGAAACATCCACTGTCATTACCACAAATCGTGTAACCAAAATGTCAACATTAAATCATTTAAGGATCAGCCTCAGAAGAGATTAGCCTAAATCACACTGATGCCACCCAACTTTCCAACTCTGGATGCTGTGCCATGATTCACTTGACTCTAACACCTATTTCCTTTTGCCTATATACATATATACCAACTATAAGATTAAGGACCTTCCCACAAGAATCGGAAATTACCTGATGCAAATGACAGTCAACTTAATAGCTTAGATATTATAGTAGTGACATAAATATAATTATATAATATAAAGAGTTAAAGGTATTATACAATGCACTTGAATATCTATATATCTAGTAAAACAGATCCTTGCCAGCGAAATCCTTTAAATTTAATAAAAAATTTTAATTAAATTAATGCAAGCCACGCAAAGTAAGCCCTCGGCAGCAAATCAAAACTTTCCTCTGGAAACACGAACTTTGTCTTTTTGTTTCCTGGCATTTACCTTTTCAGTAGTAGTGGCTTCCCTCATTGACTCTCTAACTCTAACTCCAACTCGAACTCTATACCGGAAGACTAATAATGCAATTGCCTCCGACGACTACGACGACATCCCCCTTGGCCCCTCTTGTTGAAACCACAATATTCTTCCATCTTTAACATGCTTAAGCCGAAAGAAGAGTTAAAAAGAATAGAGGGCATCCGCCTTCCGTCTTCTCTACCTTTACCACCGTCGCGTCGCCGCCACAGCCGCAGCCGTCGCGTCGTTTTTGTCGATTTGCCAGTATAAACTCTCTCACGGATATGTCATGTGGCGAACAAGGTAAAATAAATGTGCAGAGTTCATCCGACCGAGATAAAGACGGGTCCTTGGAACTAAAGCGATGGAAAAACTGTCGACATAGCTCCCATAGGGCTACTTAATTTACCCACAAAACAAAAAAACATCCACCCACAGAGTTTATTAAGTTCCACAAACATACAAACTATAGGAATCATGTATGTATGTATGTGCTCTTTGCACAGCATATAAGGACTCACTGAAAAACTGCAAAAGTTTACCTTTTATCCTTCCGCTCGTCGTCCAATCCTGTTACCATTACCGTTACCGTTACCATTACCATTACCGACCTATAGCCGACAGCTTTTTGGTGGTTGATTGCACAATGGTAGATATATCAGCAGTGCAATGGTTAGTGGTGGAACTTATTTGACCAAAGATATTGTTCTATCTAACTATTGCAACCACAAATGGCCAAACTCCATCATATCAACCCAGATCCCAAAAACCCCAAACCCCAAACCCAAAACCCAGACCCTTCCCATTTTAGTCTACTTTTATAAATAAGTTTGTACTTACATAATTTTCAATCAAATCATTACGATGTGGCACAAAATAATTGTGGTCCTCCATGTCACGTCGCTTTTTCACTCGAACAAAATGCTCCATCGGATTGAGATTCCTCCGGGCACATGCATTGGCTAGGAATTCTTCAAAGGACATCGCCTCACGTAGATAAACTGTCGAATAAGCATTGTCGGGCATTGGTACTTTGAAGGTCTTCTCTGGTTCGTCACGTGAGTTCATCTGCAACAAAAAAAAAAAATTAATCTTCTTCCTTAAGACAAAAACAAAAATCCTAAGTATAGAAAAAGATGTGGAACAACGAAGAAGAATCCTTGTGCGGTAATTATAGTGTAAATTTTTCGTTCATTATCAAAAGATAGATATTATTGGGGTATTTCTGTGTCATTAGATAGATTTTGTTGATAAGAATTTCAATTTTTCTTTTATTTTTATGTTCTATAGATGTTCGTCCTTTGGTTTGGTTTAAGCTTTAAATAAAGAGAACTAATGAATTATGTAAGATCTATAAGAACCCTTAAGAATGATAGAAATATTATAATTCAAATTAAATATAATGGACTGTGAATGATATAGAGGCTTGTATTGATGTTAATAGAAATGATGGTCAATATAAATAGATATACATTTATCTGTAAATTAAGTTCTACAGAGAGTATATAACATTATTAATATTTTGTTAGGAAATTAATTTGAAATCCTAGAAAGGACTTTATTAATAGGACATTTTATAGTGTAGACGAGTATTGTGTTTGTTCTTTAAGTAACTTGAATTTGATTTTTTTTCCTATTCATTACTTTGATTAAAATTGAAATAAAAATTATCAGAAAATTTATATGTTTTTAAATAAGGATAACATAATGAGCCATAATATCAGCATAAAGACGATAAATTAGCTATCGAAATAATTAAAGAAATGATTATGCATTATCTCATATTATATAAAACACAATAGATTAATAAATATTGAGTATTATTTTAAGAACTTGAGACCTTTACATAACAATAAAAGACAGAAATACTTAATTTTCTTACTGTTATAATCTGGTAGATACCAGCGGATATATGAACACGAGTTACTTGGTAAGCTTTTCACAATCAAAAGGAACAAAGAGGAACCAAAAGTATCTAAATTTAATGAAGAATTGACGCCTTTTGAATTGGAATGGTAAATCAGTACGAATTATTGGGATTCGAGGAATAAAACAACATCGTTCCTTGATGACTTGCAATAAATTCAGAATTTCTCTGTCTCGGCATTGGTTTTTAACCACCCATATCCTATTTTAAATTGTGTATCAGCATAGTTTCGTGACTTAGTCATTTTTAGAAGCGCCTTTTGATATGCAACGATGATAGATGGAAAAGCAGACAGCACCTAATGATATGCTACTAACTAGTGTTTTACATGTTACAGGTGGATCTGATCGTATGAGCTGTGAATGAGATATTTTACCGTTGTAAAAAAATAAAACTTTAATCACTCTCCAGCTTCGTAACAGACCGAAATTTGTGTCATAACATTACTCCACTGCGTCGTAAAGGACGGACAAACAAACATAAAACATGGACGTAAATCCACATAAAACAGAACTACGAGTAGTACTCTTTTCGAGAAGGTACAAAATTCCTCAAATCAGCCCACCCAGGATTAAAGGAATACCATTAAGGTTTTCCGACCAAGCTAAATATTTAGGCCTCATTTTAGACAAAAAACTAAATTGGAAGGCAAATATTGATGAAAGAGTAAAAAAGGCTACTGTAGCGCTTTTTACTTGTAAAAAGGCCATAGGATTAAAATGGGCTTCTCCCCAAAAATAACCCACTGGCTTTACACTTCGGTAATCAGACCGATACTCATTTATGGAGTTGTCGTATGGTGGACCGCACTGGACAAGATGGTAAATCTAAATAAGCTCATCAAAGTCCAGCGGTCAGCAGGCATGTGCATCACAGGAGCACTTCGCTCAACACCAACCGCAGCACTGGAAATGCTTTTAAACCTAACACCTCTTGACATCTTCTCCAAAATTGTGGCAGCGAACTCATATGCGAGGCTTAGAGCCACCTCTCAACGGAACAGTAACAATACTGGACATACTACCATTCTAGACAATTTCAGATCTATCCCAGATCGCTTAGACTATACCACCCCAAAAATGGTATTCGGTAAAAGCTTCCATGTGTCCATCCCTTCAAGATCCTCCTGGGAAGAAGAGGGACCCCTGGAAGACAATGCGGTACACTTCTATACAGACGGTTCAAAGACCGATTACGGAGTTGGAAGTGGTATCTATTCGGAACAACTGAATCTCAGTCTATCATACAGACTTCCCAAGCAATGTAGTGTATTCCAGGCAGAAGTAATGGCGATTAAAGAGGCACTATCCTGGATCAAAGAAAACGCTATATCTTGCAAGGATATACGAATCTTCTCGGACAGCCAAGCCGCTCTTAAATCTCTCGCGTCTGTCTCCACAAACTCTCAAGTAGTCCCTGATTGTCGATCATCTCTGAATGAGATGACAGAACAGTTTAATATTCACCTCATTTGGGTACCGTGCCACAGAGACATTCCGGGAAATTGCAAAGCCGATGAGCTCGCCAAAAACGGAACACTTCTGCCAAATGTTAGACAAAAACATAACATAGGAACACCACTTGCTACATGCAAATATCTTCTCAAACAATATGTTCTAGAAGCAACAAATGCTAGATGGTCACAGAGTATCACCTGCCTAGCAACCAAGCAAATATGGCCAAGCATAGACTTAAAACGGTCAAAAGGCTTGATATCCCTGAGCAGACAAAATATAAGCTCTACAATTGAAGTAATAACAGGACACTTCCTCATAGGAAGACATGCTCTGAGGCTAGGGGTCTACACAAATGACTTCTGTAGAAGCTGCATGGACGAGGAGGAAGAGGAAACAGTCCAAAACCTTCTATATACATGTCCAGCACTCTCCATTAGAACGAATAACTTCCTCGGTAATCCCTTCTTCGATAATACCAATGAACTGGCAACGATTGACACAAAATGTCTCTCTAACTTTATTAAAAGTACAAAAGGGTTTGTTTAAGTTCATTACTCTCCCATGAGTAACCTCATTAGTGGTATCATAATGGACCCTTGAGGTCTAAGTGAGTCAATGACACCTGGACAGCCACTCCAACCTAACCTAACCTACGTATTACATATGTACATAGTTCATTCAATCAATCTAATTTCCCACAAATCTGGTTGTATAGTGTCAATGATGACTTAAATATTGGCTCACATTGCGGTCTTTAAAATGGCATTGTAAACATCGACAAACTAGTCATCTAATCCTATTGCCTAAATGAGGATTTCCAAATTTCAGTGCTCGGAATTTATAAGTAAGCCTTATTATGAGAAGTACGTGAATTTTGTATTGATAAGCTTCAAAATAAACTTTTCGACGGCTAAAAAATAGTTTATTCTGCATAACAAGAGATAAAAATGCCTAAAACCAATGAAATATTCCATTTTAAATTATTCTTACTGATTTTAGTACTGTAACTGTTTTAGTATGAAAGAGGCTAAAGTCTGCATTCTATACCAAACCAAACAAGCATTGCTTGATGGAATCTTTTCTAAATACAACAAAATAAATTATAAATTGTTATGTTAGTCAATTAGGATTTATTAAAAGAAAACAATTTATGTAGTATTACGTCATGTTATTTTTTTGATAAATTAATTAAAATCCAACCAAAAACTTAATACCAAACTACAACAACAACAAAAATAATTTTCAATACTTCCCAGGAATAAAAATCGATACTATAGAATTTTAATGCAAATGGAATACAACCATTTGGAAACATATCGACAAAAGTATATTCATGTGATATTATAGAACCAAAACCGATGGTTATTATTTATTTGCGACTTTTTAATAAAAATGCAAAACTTTACGCTCTATTAACCATCATCGCTTTGCCTATCAGCAATATATACTATACGTACCGTATACCGTGTACCGTAAATACGACTCGACTCGAATATCAAAAAGCTAGAATGCAAAATTAACTATCTCTATGTTCATTTCCTGTTTTCATTAGTTTTGCCAAACCATTCGAATGCACTTTTCAGCTTACCCAAAACTGTAATTCATAAATTTATATATGAGATTTTGTATTGGCAAAATAAAAAAAAAACAAAAAAACGGTTTTCATGCACAAATTGGTCCAAGTGGAAATTTTATGGTAGTCAAATAAATTTTTGGATACTCATACTCGAATTTTTTTATTTTTGCAATTGGAGGTATAATGTGTGAGAGTTCTTTTTTGGGGGAGGAATTTGTATTAATTTAACGGTTCTTTAGGCTTTATTTAAATTTTATAATTAACTTTAGCAAATAATTTATAAGGTTCCCCTCAAAAATTCAAATGCCGTCATTTAAAAATTTGGAAAACTCTTTAAAAACTCTTTAAAAACTCTCATGCTCATGGTAATTATTGACACATTTAGTTGAAATTAGCTCTTATGCCTTTTTTAATTAAATTTGAAAATCATAATCACCTTAATATGCTTTTAAAAATCACTCTTGCTAATTTTTCAAGAACTTCAAAATTAGCTTCAAAATTAAATTCGCATTCAAAAGTTATGAACCCTTATTTCCGCACTGCTGAGTGACGTTAATTTTAATTCCCAACTGAAATCAAATCCTTATAACATAATGAAACTCTTAACGAAGATAATATTTATCAATAGTAAGTCATTAGTCGAGATCCTTTATATTTGGGAAGTTGACATCATCACTTAGCTACATATTTCTATGTATGTAGTATATATGGCTCCATCTTTATCCTAATTAAAGCAAATATTTTGAAATTATAAATGACCTATCATGCGTATGTATATATGTGTATAAATTAGTCAATAGGCTCTCTTCGGTTCTTTTGAGTATCAATTAAATTTATTGACATAAATAATGTACATAATATATACTCTAGAAGAGATTCAAAAAGCATCTCCCTTCCTTCCCATTTCCGTATAAATAGAAGTGAATCTCCTTGAGAAACTAAAAAAAAGGAACTCACATATCCTTTCCGCAAAGTTTGAGCTTTTTGCATAAAATACTATTCAAAAATGTTGCATTCAATTCATACTATATTTTTATTTAATGTAAGTTTTTTTTTTTATAAAAAATATAAAATATTTAAAAATGTTTTTTTTTTTTTTTAATTTAAATGAACAAGTGAGTTTTTTTTGTTAACAACAAAGCAAAAAAAAGAAAGAATAATTTAAATTGAATATTACATAAAATATATCACAAAATGTAGGCATTTTAAACTTTTTATATTTGTATAAAGATTTTTATCGGAGCAATGGAAACGATGGTAAATAATTTACATAAAATATTCAACATTATAAAATGTTAGCAAATTGCATATAAATTTAATAGTTTCTGTTTCGTGTTTTATGCAATAAATTAAGATTTAAATCAAATTAGTTTGGTATAATTAATTGAGTTAAATATTATTTATTACTTTTTTCACTGTATTTTGTATGTTTAAAATAAATTTAATTAAATATTTGCATTCTGAAATTTAAAGGGTATATTGATTATAACTTTAGTTCTCTACGTATATCAAATAACTGACATCCTTTATGGAAAATGCGATGTAAAATATAGTTTTTCGAAATAATTTGATCTCAAAAAATACAACAAATTTGAAAATTTACTTTTGATTGGGTAAGCGTGTTTTCTGCTACGTAATTTTAAAAATTTTTCAAAGATTTTCAAAATATCTGACGAACTATTTTGTATGCGTTTTTGATTTTTCAAGATATCTGACGAACTATTTTTTATGCGTTTTTGAATTTACTTAGTTTTAGTGTTTTCAGTACAAAATGTTAAAATTTCAAAAGTAAATCTCATGAAATATTGTGTTTTGCTTCTGTTTACAATATTTTAAACAAAATATTGGTTGACAAATTTGAATTTTTTGTTTGCTATACAACAATACAATACTTTTCCAAAAAAATTTGTCATCCTGAATTGAATGGACAAACTTAAGAAAAGCTTAACACAGTGATATAAGGGCTAAGGTTAAACGAAAGTATTTGATGATCTTACAAAGTACAAAGCTTTATCTTCTAGATACTGTTTAAATTATTTTAGTATCTCACTTTAGTTTTTGAAAATACAATTTGCTATGGAATGACTTATAAGTTTTTATGTGAATCTATATGAAGTTTTGAAAACCCTTGATTGTTATACTTTCAGACCTATCAACTTATCATCATTCCTTCTCAAAACTTTTGAACGTTTGATCGATATCCACTTAAGGGCAAGTATTGATAAGTCCCTCCTTTCAAAGGCTCAACATGCCTACAACAAAAGGAAATCAGTTGAAACGGCTCTACACAGTATAGTACGTACAATCGAATATTCCCTCCATCATAAAGTGACACCTTAGTTGCCTTCTTAGATATAGAAGGTGCATTTAACAATATCGTCACATCTGCAATTGCACGTGTATTGACATCTCTGAAGGTAGATAAGTCGATCAGCGAATTGATTAATCAGATGCTGATAAGCAGGATTATCAATTCAAAACTGGGCGTCTGGGGTGTCCTATCCCCTCTCCTCTGGAACTTAGTAATAAATGAATTACTAATTACTCTAGAAGGAGAGGGATACAGAGTGTTTGCTTATTCGGACGATGTTGCTATTGCAGTAACGGGTAAACATCCCAATATACTAAAAGAACTCTTACAAAACGCTTTAAATAAGCTCACCAGATGGGCAAATCGGTGTGGACTAGGCGTTAAACGACAAAAAACCGACCTTGTCCTCTTCACAAGGAAATACAAAGTCCCATACATTGACCCTCCCCTCATAAACGGTGTACCACCTAAATTCTCTGAACAAGCAAAATACTTGGGTCTCATTTTGGATAAGAAATTAAGTTGGAAACCTAACATTCAAGAGAGAATAAACAAGGCCATAGTAGCCATGTTCTCCTGTAAAAAGGCCATTGGTAATAAATGGGGCCTACAGACCCGCATTACACACTGGCTATATATCTCGGTCATAAGGCCGATCCTTACTTATGGAGTAGCGGTATGGTGGACGGCGCTGGATATAACGACAAATCGCGATAAACTCAGCAAAGTCCAACGAACAGCCTGCCTGTGTATGGGAGGAGCACTTCGCTCTACCCCCTCCGCCTCACTTGATGTTCTGTTCCATCTAATACCGCTGGACATTTTCAGCAAGCAAACGGCCGCTAATACAGCCATACGGCTTCAAGCCTTCTCTCTGTGGATAAATATTGGAATTGGCCACACCACTATTTTGAACTCGTTCAGAACTATAAACAGCAATATTGACTACACCATACCCCATCCTCAGTTTAGTAACTATAGCTTCAAAGTGACTATACCTCCCAGGTTTTCTTGGGAGAATACATCATTTTTGAACGATGATCCTATAAACTTTTACACAGACGGATCAAAAACAGAGGATGGAGTTAGTGGAGGCGTATACTCAGATAGACTAAACTTAAGTCTCTCCTTTCGTCTACCCGATTATTGTAGCGTGTTCCAAGCTGAAATCCTGGCTATAAAAGAAGTCCTATCCTGGCTTGGAGAAAACGTTATATCAAGATATACGCATTACGCATCTTCTCGGATAGCCAAGCTGCGTTAAAGTCCCTAGACTCTGTCTCCACAAATTCACTAACAGCCCTAAACGAACGAACTTGCAAAAAGCGGAACCAACAGCCACTTTAACCTAACCTTAACCTAACCTATACTTTCATGATTTTGAAAAATACGTTTTGAAGGTAATTGTTGGAGCCGATTCCAAATTCGAGCTCCGACTTTAGTTATATTTTTTTCAACATACATACTTTATAAATCAGATTTTTTAACCTTGTTTAAAAGGCGAGTAGTTATAAGAACCAAAGATTACTTTTATATTGTTTTAAAATCGGTGTGTCACACTTGCTTTAAGATTTATATTTATAAAACTAACAACTAATGCGAATTTTTTGAAAAGTAAATAAGAGACTAAAAATATTACAACAGAATATTGAATATAGGTATTAACGCTGGTCGATTAAATTACGTTTTTTTTTTGTCGGTAAAACAATGATTGAGATGTCCTGAATTCGAATATCAGCTTTAAGCTAAAAATATGCCATCCTAAAAGTGTTAAAGACAGCCAAAAATGTTTTTTTTTAAGAAAGGGTT
The DNA here is from genome assembly GCA_920104205.1 of Eupeodes latifasciatus. Lineage (NCBI taxonomy): Eukaryota > Metazoa > Arthropoda > Insecta > Diptera > Syrphidae > Eupeodes > Eupeodes latifasciatus. The sequence continues at coordinate 186,216,562 of OV049926.1, read as the reverse complement.
TTAAAACACAGCATCCCCTTTCTTAACAATTAATATTATGATGATTTTGCAAAGTGCAAATCTTAATCTTCTAAATACAGTTTAAATCATTTTAGTATTTCACTTAGTTTTCGTAATTTCTCTTTAATTATGAGATGACTTATGGGTCTTCATTTCACTTTATATATAGATTTGAAATACCTTCCCTTTTGTACTTAAATAATTCGTTTTAGATTTAATTTTTAGTGCTTATTCCGAATCCAAATCTGATTTTAGATATATTTATGCTTAAACTCAGAAATACCTGTTTTCAACACTGTTTTTATATTTCTTTAAAGTGTACATATATCCAAAAACTTGATGTTATAACTTTAAAAATACGAATTCGTAATAAGATCCAAAATTCTGTTTCTACCGTTTTGCATTTTTCTGCTAAGAACCGTTTAAGCATAAATGCTTCAGTGTTCTTTTAAGATGAATTTATGGCAGGTGAAGACTTATACAAGTACAACTAATGAGGATAAGAAAATAAGTAAGATACTAAACATTTTTAAAAGAAATACCGAAATAAGGGATATCAGATTTTGAAAATCTTCACTGATTTTGTATTAAGAAAACAACTTCATGAGAGTTCTTTATTGTGTGTTTTTTTTTTTTTTTTGTATTGATGAATGTATTCTATTTTCCGGCTCTATGGAGAAAATTTCTGACAAATGTAAAAAAAAACACGATTCTCCGAAAATGGGACCCCTTGGTTTAATATTTAGTACCCACCTAAGGCATCTCAAGTTATCCCATATACATCCTAAGCGATGAAGCACATTTTCATCTTGATGGCTTTGTCAATCGCCAAAATTGCCGCATTTGGGGTTCGGAGAACCCACATGTGATTGTCGAAAAACAAATGCATCCACAACGCGTGACTGTATGGTGTGGATTTTGGGCTGGAGGCATAATTGGGCCATATTTTTTTGAAAATGATGCTGGTCAAGCAGTGACTGTTACTGGTGCTCGATATCGCGACATGATTACACAGTTCTTTCTGCCAAAATTGGATGATATTGATGTGTCCAATATGTGGTTTCAACAAGACGGTGCCACATGTCATACAGCCCGGGAAACAATTCAATTACTGCATGAGACATTTCCAGGTCATGTACTCTCTCGTTTCGGTGATCAAAATTGGCCTCCTAGATCGTGTGATTTAACACCATTAGACTTTTTTTATGGGGTTATTTGAAATCACAAGTCTATGTCAACAAGCCCACAACCACCCGTGCATTAAAGGAGGAGATTCAACGCTGCATCAACGAAATTCAGCCACATTTATGCAGAATGGTCATGGAAAATTTCAACAAAAGAGTGCGCATGTGCATGCAAAGCCGTGGAGGCCATTTTTCCGATGTGTTATTCCATACATAACCCTATCCTATGTACTTTACGAGTCAATAAAAATATAACTATCAAAAGACTAAAAACGGCGTTTTCTATTTAATTCAAATCTTGCGTTAATTTTGGGACACCCTTTACTTTTTCCTTCAAATTACTAAAGCACCGTGTCAGTAAATAGTGAAGGTTTTTTTTTTTCAAAACTAAACGCTGCGCTCTAGACAAATTTTCATTGCCGTTGGTCCTTTACTTTTATTGAAAAAATAATTTTAAAAATTTTATAATAAATTCATACCGCTACAATTTATAGTTTTCTAGATATTAATTTGTGAAATTTCATTAGCATTGAATTCCCATACATTTTCAAACTAAATTTAGGAAAATATCTAATATTTTGAAAACTACTTATCTTGTCTGTATGGTTGAATTGAATTTTCTATAAAAATGTTTTGAATTTCTTTTCTGTAGGTCTTACCGTTTTCGAGACATTTGCAGAAAAATGAGAAATTCATGAAAAAAAACACGATCAAAACATTAAAGGGAGTTCAGTTATGACAAAAACCTATCCCTGGGCAATACGCTACTATTAAATGCTGCTAAGCTTTAGAAAATTGAAGTCTACATGTATTTTGTATGGAAAACTTTTGAAATTTCGAATATATATGTATATTAAAACAAAGGACCGACAAAATAACCGACCTAATGAACATAGCCTCAAAAACCTAATACAAAATATTTTTGAATATTAGCATCTTAGAATCCTGACCTGATAGATTGGTCTTAAAGTTGAATACGAGCTAAAATCATCAAAAACTTTAAAAACAGTATAATATTTGGTTGCCAGTTAAAAAACCCCGTTGGCCAATGAAATCGTAGTTTTCGTGTCCTTAAATGTTTTTTCTAATTTTTCAACAAAATTGTGACTGAGTTTTTGTAACTTTCTTTGATTGGTGAAATTTCGTATTAAACTTACTTATGTATGTAATTCATAAGATCATGCTTAAGAGTGTAATATCTTAACCGAAAAGTCAATATTTATGATGAAATTATAATTGGTAGCCTAAGTAGATATTTGACCTTATAGTTACACCATCATGAGGTTCCTTTTTCCCAAAAAACTCATATAATGAAAGTAAGGTTATTTGCATAGCCAAGTCATAAGTGGAAGTGGCGTAATAAATGTATGTATAAAGTATAAGCTAGTATGTATATACATATGTAGCAATTTAGTCCTTATAGAATTATAAAAGTTGTTGTATACCTAGTTAGCAAAATTCAGTTGATTGTTGTTGCTGTTCTTCTTCTTCTTTGGTTCTAATACAACAGCAGCGCAATATAAGCAAAAACACTAAACTTAAATAGAGATTTATATTGCTTCGAAATATCTGAGAGGCCTATAGTATAGTAGTAAGTAGTGCAGGAACACGATATTGCCTCAGAGCTGATGGTATAGGTAACAAACGGTATAGGTATATGGTCCTATGGTTCTTTATTCGCTTAACCTATTCGAATTGCAAAGTTTTCTGCATATGGTGAGTGCGGTATTGGAAGAATGTGAAGTACCTAGTGTAATTCTAGGACGACTATGGGTGTATGTTACACAAACGCTAGTACTTCACATTCTTGAATATCCTTTGCACTCTCGCTCTCGCTCTTTCTCTGCAAATAAGCGAATCAGTAAATTAGTTTTTGGGGAAAATTTATTGACTGCGTCTCTATTTTTGGTATAAAATATACAAGCTAGGATATACATAGGTGGAAGTAACAATGCGAGCAGAGTAGCAGCACCTAAATTTCCATGGTAAATGTGATTTCCTATAACGCTTCGGTTGTTATTATTAAGTAGAATTGCAGAAATGTTTTATATGTTTGTTAAGCACTCTCAAGGATAAGTAGCGTATACTTATTCGGAGCTACAGTATGTGAAAAAGCAAAAGCAAGCATTGTTTGGTTTCCTTCTAGCTAACACGATTAAAGGTGTTAGATTCGAAAAAGCTTTCATTGAAAAAATGTATGCAAGAAGGAATATTTGGATATTAATGAAAGTGATAAGAAAGTCAATTGGCTGCCCAACAGCTTGTTTCCATTAGTCATATAATGTGTTTTTTAAGCAACAAGGAAGTTTTGATAGTTGTGTTGTTTATGGAGTGACAGCTGGGAAAATCACACTGCATTAAAATTTCTGTTCAGTCAGATTCCAAATTGTGAAAATTTACTTTGAATAAATAAAATCTGTTCTCGAAGTTCATAGAGCACTTTGTCCATTTTACGTAAATAGGCTAAATTTCCGCATATTAGGTGAAGACAATCTTCAAACCTCTAATGAATCACTATTGCATCCATTAAAATTGACTTATCGGTACAGTTTACACGCTAGCGGCATCATCGTTCGATATTTTTTTCAAAATTAGGAAGCATCTGCTGTATAATCATGCGAATTATTTGCATTCATTTTTACGAACCTTAAGTAAGTAAGTCATTGGCTTATGCCAAAATAAAATAGTAACTCTTGAAGCATTGGAAGCAAATACTCGTTTATAAGCTACCATTGACGCTATACGGAAAAAGTAGTGAACAATTTGATTGATCGAATGGAATAGGTAACTCGTAGTAGCCAGAAATCATATTTAGAAAATTAATGCAATGAAATATTTTAACAGATTGTAGTAATAAAGTTCTCAAGCACTTAAAAGGACATTTTCATGTCATTTTTTTTTGATAAATTCAAACTATGATATTTTTTCTTTACCTATGTAACTTTTTTTTTCTTAAAAAATTAAACAATTATATCATAAATTAGATACTACACTCTTATAAGAATACAGAATCATCTTTTTTCTGAATGCTAATTTTAAATGGGTTTTACCTTTTTAAAGAACGAAAAGATATGTCTAATGTTATCATTAATTCATCACCCCTTATGACGTGTCACTTTAATAGAAGTTGGATTAAATATCATAAAACAAATTAAAACAATAGTCCCTAATTATACCTTTCTGCCTATACTGATAGAACAATCTTGTATTACCTTGATAACCCTTATGTTTCTGAAAACTAGCACTTAACCTAAACTAACATTAAATACAATGTTTTGTTATACGTTTTACACCCGTTCGACCTCAAGGAAAAACTACACGACTAAAAACAAAAGAAGGCGTGTGTTATGAAAACATGTTTTTGAACCATTAATATCAAATATATTGTATAAGATAAATGACTTTGCTATCAATGGGAATATGTAAAAACATCAAAAACAAAAATTCCACCCAAGGACCTCATATATAACTTTTTCCATAAGCTCTTGACGCTACAAGAAAAACAGGTAAAATTCCTATTGTATATTCCGTTAAATGTATATGTTCATAAATATCCTTTGTTTAGAAATTATATTCTTAAAATAATCCACTTTTGTGTCAAATAATATATGTGTAGGTTTTTTTTTTATTTAGAAAAACAAAATTATATCCATTTAATATAATGTATAACATTGTAGGGTTACAACCAAAATATCCTTCAGGGTTCTCATAGCAACATTAGGCTTGGGCTTGGGCTGTGTGACACTTTTGGGATGGGCAGAAGAAGAACATCCCCTCATCAGTTAATAACCTTGTGCCATAGAGAATATGATTTGGCAGGAAACAAGGATGCGGAAAACAAGAGAAACAAGGATATATAAATTTAAACAAAAAATGCACCAAAAAAGGACATTCTCGTATCAAAAAAAGAAGAAGAAGAACACAAAATAAAATTACACGAAAATTCTCAAACAATCGCTTGTTAACTGTTGCGTATTTTATTTGGAGTTGCAAAAAAAGTCCTTCTTTTTTGAACTTAACTCTCCTTTGCCCTCCCCCACCGTTCTAACCCACCAAATAGTCTTTTTTCTCTCTCTCTGTTGTTTTATTATAACATTGTTATTTTTTGCAATAGATTTTGTTTTTCAAAAAAAACACAGATTTATTAAGTTAAAAAAAAGGAAAAGCGAATCATTACGAAGTTTTCCTTCCTTGTTTGGTCCTTGTTTTAGTGTTCTTTATCAAATTCTAAGTTTGAAACAGCAAGGAGTTCCGGTTCAGAGAGAGAGAGAGAGAGAGAGGGGAAGAAACACGAAATCAAAAAACAAAAAAACAACATAAAACCTGTAAGAATGTAAACCACCATCAAGACATTTGTGCTGTCCACTGGCCTGAAAAAGGATAATTTGATTATTAAGGAAGAGGATGGATTCCAAATGGAGATGACAGAAAAGGACGATTCTCTGTTGGATCTCTGGATCTGAATCTGGGATATAGAGAGATAGATATAAGACAAAACAACAACTTGCCAACATAAGATAAAACGTTCGAGCATGTATAAAAATGTTCCTTATTAAAAGGAATTTTTGTATCGTCTTGGTTTCTAGTCTTTTTCATGTTATTCACCCCTTACACCTTTTATGAAGAACCAATTGAATTCCTCCGTAAGGATTCTTAAAGGTGTAAAGAGCGCTTGAGAGTTTTCAGCTCCAGATATTGGAATAATGAGAACGGCGACGCTGCCACCGAGATATGGGGAAAGGCCTGGAAGAAGAAAAAGTAGCAGTAGAAAAGAAGAAGAAGAAGAAGGAGGAGGAGGCTTCATTTCATAATGGATGTAGAATGAATTTCTATTTTTGTCCCCAGCAGCAAGGATACAAAATAAGAACTGTGTTCTGTTCAATGTGCCTTCCGGCAATAAAGGATATCTTTTGTGTTACGTAAATTGGTTTTAAATTGGTAACATGTTTTTTTTTTTTGTTGTAGATATATATATTTTTTTAAGCCGTTATGGAGTTTTTCGTACGTCCGTCGTCCTCGTCCTTGTCGTCTTCGTTATTGTGTTATATATTTTTTCGTCCCTTTCTATCCCTCTCATCCGTTGGCCTCATGGTTTGATTTTTGTTTCCCCCCTCTTGAAGATGAAAAGACTCGGATGGAATTCGATTTTGAATCTTATTATCAATGTAAACGTTTGGATATGGACTGGAGTAGGGGTATAGTGGTATATGTATGATAGGGCTTGAAGCCAGAAGCTTATTTAAAGTGAAAGGTTATCAGTTTACCTTTTTTTTCTTCTTCTTTTTTGAAAGTGGGTACCTATGTGTTCTGTTGATGGTGAAGCTGCTATTGCTCTGCTAAATTAAGTTCTTTTACAACATTTAAAAAAGAATTATCTCTGTAAAGTAGATACTGTTGAATTTTATATTAAAAAGGGAAATTAAAATGATATATGTACATACATTTAAAAGGGCACAATATTTCCCATAAATAAAAACGTATTTAAACTGAAGAACAACAAAACAATATATGGTAGGGAGAGGGGGTTAAGTTGAGGATGAGAATAAGGCAGTTTAAAACAGTTTAAAAGTTTTACTGTGTATCGAATCTGACTACATTAGATTAAAAATTTCCAATTTAAAGATTTTGATTATTGAGAAGTTCATAAATTGCTAAGGCGATAGCAAAAACTTTTAATCTCCTTCTAAATTCTTATAACAATGTTTTAGGTTAAGGAGATATAAAGGTATAAGTTTATATTTTAATTTATGCAAATAATACATATTTTGATTAGTAAAATTTTCAATGAAAAATGCTTCCTTTTAAAAAGCTTTGTTCAGAAGATTCTTTTTTCTTTGTTGACTGATTTTATCAAAATTGTCCCATTAAACATCGATTTGGATTGTTTAGAATTTGATAAAAGTTTTGTAGTAATTTTTAAATTAATAAATCAAATAAAGTCTTAGTCTAAAAAAGGAAGAATACAAATAAAAGTGCTTAAAGTTCCTGAATTAGGGAAGCACCATATACAAAATTGAAATATAATTAAAAGTATTATGTTAGAGCAGATACGAGAATTAATAATAAAATTGTAATTATTTAGTGGACAAAATTTGTATACATGAATTTATTGAACGGATAAGAGGCGATTTTGAAAAGAGCTTCCAACAAAATTTGTATACATGAATTTATTGATTTATTGAACGGATAAGAGTCGATTTTAAAAAGAGCTTCCAAGAGTTATTTATGCTAGAATTGAAAGGATAAGCTGAAATTAGCCAATACTCAAAAAAATTCAAAAATAACTTCCATTAGTGTCTATAAAATTGATTATTTTGTAAAATAAACCAAATGTTCATTTAAGAAACTTCGAAAAGTTGCAATCAACGATTAAGGTTTAAGCTGTTTTTGAAGAGATATTCGTGATTTTTAACCAACTTAATTATTTTTTTGGTAAACTTTAATGTTTTTGAAAAGCAAATGTCAATTGTGTTTTCTTAAAAAAACTCACAAGTATGAATATCAAAGTTTTTTATAAGATGAAATAAATTTCTTCATCTTCTAGATATTCTATCGAAAACTAATTATAACTAATTTTAAGTTGTATTGTTTTTTATAACGTCCATTTCGATTTTTGTAAAGATTTAATTTGATGTCAAAAACGTTATTTTTTGTTCATTCGTACAATATTTCGAACTTAAACTAATAATTAAAAGTAATATTTCGATCGAAGGAACATTGTAATCCTTCATTTCTAAAAAGCCTGATGGAACCTGGACAGCCTCTCCAGCCGAATCTCTTGAGCTACTGATGAAGACGCACTTTCCGGGTTGCGAGAGTGATAACCTCGAACCGCGTGAAACCACAGAGCTAAACGTAGCTCATGTGGAGCAAGTCAATTCCGTTATAACCAGAGAAAATATTTTGTGGGCCATCAATACTTTCTCTCCATATAAATCCCCAGGCATGGTTGGATGGCATACTGCCAGTTATGCTTCAAAAGTTGCATGATGTGGCAGCTCCATCCATGGCTGGAACAAATTTTCAAAGGATGCCTCCTTCTCAAACATGTGCCCTTGTCGTGGGGACAGGTCAAAGTAGTTTTTATCCCGAAAGTGGGTAGGCGAGGTCACGAATCCGCGAAGGATTTCAGGCCAATAAGCTTAACACCTTTTGTGCTTAAAACCTTCGAGCGCATTCTTGATTAACATATTAGAGAAATCCTAGTTGGACGACCTCTCGAAAGCTCTCAGCATGCTTATCTTAAGGGCAAATCTACGGAGACTGCCCTCCATGAGGTAGTGCGTACTGTAGAAAAAACAATCCATTATAAAGAATTTACTCTTGCCACCTTCTTAGACATAGAAGGTGCTTTCAACAACGTCCTTACAGAATCCATAGAAGAATCGCTCGTTAAGTTCGGTGTAGAATACTTCATTCGAGAATGGATTATTTCCATGCTCAGTGGTAGGAAGATTCGAGCCACTCTAGGCAATACAATCGCAACAAAACACGTGATAGGGGAACACCCCAGGGTGGTGTCCTTTCGCCTCTTCTATGGCTTCTGATCATGGATACAATTCTCGTTAAATTAGAGCGATGTGGAGTGAAGGCGGTAGCCTATGCGGATGATTTGGTGCTATTGGTGTCAGGAAAGTACACCTCTGTGATTAGTGAAATCACGGAGTCAGATTTGAAGAAAGTTAGCAGCTGGGCCACGAGTTGTGGACTAGGAGTTAACCAGAGTAAAACTGAACTGATGCTCTTTACCACCAAAACTAAAGTACCGCCCTTCACGCTACCTCGACTCAACGGTCAAATCCTATCATTGTCTTCCAGTGCAAAATATTTGGGAGTTATACTCGACCTTAAATTAAACTGGAAACTAAATATTGAATTGCGGGTCAAGAAGGCCTGTGTTGCCTTCTACGCCTGCAGCAAAACTTTCGGCAAAAAGAGGGGACTTCAGTTGAAGATGATTTTATAGACGTACACACACACAGCCGTAGTACGTCCAATCTTAACTTATGGTTCGATTGTGTGGTGGCCTGCTCTTAGCAAAGCCTATAATATCGATAAGCTAAAGAAGGTTCAGAGAACAGCATGCGTGGGCACCACAGGGGCATGCGTACTTGCCCAACGGACGCCTTAAACGTTATTTTGGATCTTCTACCAATCGACCTTTTTATTAAATTCATAGTTTCCTGCAGCGCTATTAGGCTGAAGGAATCAAACAGCTGGTTCTCAAAACCTTATGGTCACAGCAACACAATGAAATTGATTCCCTCAGATTAGTATCTCGGTAGACACTGACTACTGCACTCCTGCTTTGAGCCTTAGTAAGGGTTTTAAGGTCATTTTCCCATCCAGAGAAGATTGGGAGGATGACATCGTGTCGATAGGTTTCGATACAACCATCTTTACTGACGGCTTAAAGATGGAGTGCGGAGTTGGTTCTGGGATCTTTTCTGAGTCCCTAAATGTAGCTAAATCCTTTAGGCTTCCTGACTTTGCTAGGGTTTTTAAGGCTGAACTGCTGGCAATAAGGGAGGCATGTAAGATACTTAAACAAAGCCCAAATCAAAACCGAAATGCGGCTATCTTCACAGACAGTCAGGCAGCTGTCAAAGCCATTAACTCGGCCACATCCTCATCTAAATTGTTCCAGCAATGTCGCGATGAGCTTGCGAGCCTGAACATTAACCTCGGTGTCACCCTGATCTGGGTTCCGGGACATAGTGGTATCGTGGGAAATGAACGGGCTGACGAGCTAGCCAGGCAAGGATCGGCCCTTCATAGCTCACTTGCGGAAATGGTTAACATTCCTCTTGGTGCTATGAAGGGTAAAATCTTTTCTATCTACCAAACTGAATCAAACCGAAGGTGGAGCAATTTACCCAACTGCATAATATCTAGGAAGATATGGCCCACCTATAATAAAACCCGTACAAACGATCTTATATGCAGGCCAAGGCAAGACATAGGCAGGATTGTTGCGGTTTGTACCGGACATTGGCCTATAGGAGTTCATGCAGAGAAGTTGGGTATCTCTTACAACACCTTTTGCCGTAGTTGTAGCGACCAAAGAGAAAGTGAAACGATAATCCATTTCCCCTGCAAATGTCCTGCTTTGGCAAGCACTAGAATGAAATGCTTTGGGAAAGCATTCTTTCACGAACTTGATGAGCTATCTGAGACAAAGATTAGAGACCTAATCTTGGAAAATAAGGTTTTGTGCAGATTCGCTTTAGGCATTTTTTAAATACCAGAAGTAACAGTAGTCTCTAAATTTTTAGTAAATAATCGAATTTTCTCAAAAATGGAGAGATATTATTTTTAAGAAATTTCCTATATATTTTTTTCTAAACTTGGCTTCATTCAATAAAAAAAAATATTTTTGTCTTGCTCCGGGGTATCCCCCATAGAACCGTTATTTTGTTTAAAAGTTTTTCAGGTAAAAATAAACCGATTTTAATAGTTTTTTTTTTTTTAAACAAGCATTATAATATTTGATATTTAATGTTTTTGTTCTTAAAATTCAATATCTTAAAAATGTTTCAACATTTCTTAACGAATTTTAAATTAAAAGCTTATATTTATAGGCCCTCAATAACTGCTTAGCAAAAATATTTTTTAAAAAATTTGAAAAAATTTTTACATACAAAATTAATTTAATTAAACCGCTCTTACGAATTTTGAGTAAAGATTTCAGTTTTTGAAGAATTTAAATGGCATTTACATTATTGAAGATACACTTATTTTACAGGTTTATTTTAAAGTCTTATGTCCGATTTCATAAACAAACACTAAAAGCACTTTTATCTAAAAGCTTTTTAAATTTTATCAGGCCTTTAAATTTTGTCAGTTTCACCAAGCTTAAAATGGGAAATTTCGGGGATATTTTAGTTAAAATAGAGTCCTCTTCACAACCCTTTAAAAATAAAACCCCTTTTTTCTTTCTATTAAGCGAATTGTGTGAGAAAAAAAGAGAAAGCATTATATGTTGAAATAAATGACAAGAATCGCAAATGTGCGAATTCCAATGCGGACTTTAATAGCAAAGTAGGAAGCGATTCCGTTGATGTACTTCTGGAGTACTTGGAAGAATTCCAAATAGTTACTCCGTCGAACGACAATAGTGAAATTATTGCGTTATCGCCACCTGCTTCATCTACTTCAAAAAACTTCGTTCAAAAAGCAAAAGCAAAAGGAAGAATGACCAAACTTCACAAATGTGATGAAATTTGCTCTCTTTAATAAAAAAAAATTGGAGAAGATCCTTGTAGTAAAGCTTACAATCAAAGAGATCGAGCTTCAACTGAAAGAAAAAGAGCTATACAAACAAGCTCACCAATAGTTGTATACATATGTATATCCATTTATCCAAAAATAAAGATACCTATTTATATATTGCGTTAATCTCAACAGTTGTTTTATTTTTTTTTTTAAAGAAAAGAACCAATATTACATACGAAACGTGTTCAAATACGTTTATAGCCGTTAAAAAATGTATCTACTAGTTGGTTCCGTGCTGCAGTATTGTTTTCGTTTGCGATTTGTAATTCAAAGTTTGTAAAATCTGGTACTAATACTTCTGCATCATTTGGAGGCTCTTCGTCTCCAATTTCAATACAGATACTATGCAAAACTGCTGTTGCAACAATGCCATTATTGTTTTTATTTCTATGCGCATACCGATAGAAAGGCAAGGAAAACGCCTTTTCCAAACCCTAATTACATTTCTAGTTTTTATTTGAGATTTTTTGTAGGCAATCTGAGCTGTAGTATTAGGATTTAGTATTGGGGTCAATAAATAATTTATACACGGATAGCCACCATAACCAAGTAGATAACAATTTGAAAATTCATTGTTTTCAAATCAAGCATCAAGAAGTGAATCGTCAAAAATATAAGCATCATGCCCACTTCCTGGCCATCGTGCCACAACGTCAATGAATTTTAAATTACTGTCGCATACGCATTGAGTGTTAATTAAAAAACATCCTTTTCTGTTCTTTTAAACTTCTGCTTCCGCTCCACCAGGTGACTGAATTCTAATGTGTGTGCAATCGATTGCACCAAGAACTTTCCGAAATCTAGCCAAGCCGTAGAATTTGTTTTGAATGTTCATCATATCATGACGATCAGTAGGAAGTGTAATAAATTGCGGTCTCATTAATGCTACATGGTGGGTTACTTTTCGTACGATGCGGCAAACAGTTGATTTTGAGATATTAAACATATCTACGACGAAGATTTGGAAAGATCCTGTGGCATAAAATCTTAAAGTAATAAGCACTTCATTTAATGCACTGACGGGTTTATTTCGGTTATTTTTATGCTCCAAATGATGACCAAACAAACTCAACAACTGATCCACAGATGCTTTGGAAAGTCGAAACCTCATCATAGTCTGAAAATGGATTCTTGTGAACGCGGAATACTCTTGAACGGCGAATAACTATATGTTGTTCTTCTTCGTCAGATAAAGATGACCAATCTAATATTCTAATTAAAAATTAAAATCATAAAAATGATATTATAAATAGTAATGAATTGAATTTGTTTACCTATTAATTCTGTATCTCCAAATATTGAGAATACAAATTTTACAAAACAAAACATCAGCCGTCAATATGTCATATTAATTTTTTAATGACACTTTTAAAATTTAGTGAGCTAAAAATGGGCATTTAGTTTTAAAAGGTGTTTAAAAGCTTGTTTACTTTAAGAACGCTTGGTGAAACCAAAATATCCCATTTTATAGTTTAAAATCCTTTTAAATGTTTAAAAGTTGTTTATGAAAATGGGGATTACATTTTTATTTTAAACAAATTTTAACTTTTTTATTTATACTTTTGTTTAAGTTATTTTTTGTTTTTTTTTTTCATTAAGTTTAAAAAGTTGAATTTAGTTTCTTCTAAATTTGTCTGGAATCTTATTTTTAAACAACTCTTTGAATACAGAGTCTTGCATTTCATTTCTTATGAAGGCTTGTGATTTTATTATAGTGTATTCTTTTTAATGCCATAACATTGTTTTATAATCGTGATTAGTTTGGAAATCATTAAAACATTTTTATTTATTTATTAAGCAAAACACTTTTCCTTCCTAACAAGTATAAAAAACAATTCAAGTTGCAAAATCTTTAGGCCATTTAAATTTCTAAAAACAATTTAAATTCTTGATTAACCAACTAAAATGTCTTTTGATTGTTTTCAAAAGTCTTAGGAAATTCAGGTTTATTTATTTTGATTGCAGTTATCTTAAATTATGATAGAAATAAATAAATGAATCATTAATTGAATCTAATTGACTATTGATGAAAATTTATTTATTGTAACTTCTGCAGTAATGTTGGCTTTGATTATATCTTCAAATTGATATAAATTATTACTGCCAGAAATCAAGATTTATTAGATACAAAGATTGTGGTTTTATTTGCTGAACATTTTCAAATCCAAAAATAATGTTTTATTCCTTTGGTAAACATTTATCTGGATATCACTGAGACACAGATTCAATTGAACGATGAACTTAATATCTAACCCAATATACATATGTATGTATGTATATAATTACAATAATTGAAAATAAAGAGAAACAAATCATTTAAAAGCGTCTTAAATACATTTTTAACAATGTTATGTTGTCTCCTAAACTCACCATGACATCAAATACTTGACAAAATGACGAGCCAAGAAACTCATTCTGACAACCAAGAAAAAAGCAGAAAAAAATTCTAAAAAAAGAGCAATAAAACGTTGACAATTGATCCAAATCCTTTTAAAAGCTTAAAATATTTATAAGAACTCAACAAAAATACAAAAAAAGGTGTAGCCTGTTTTCAATTTAAAGAGGAAAAGTACCTGGCATTTAACCTTAAATACCTATGTCCTGTCCAATAAGTCCTCCATGATGCTTATGGGCATTATTGCCACAAACCGGCTTATATAACATTATACAGTATATTTATATATACATAGTTTAACAATATATAAAGACGAGGAGCGACACGTGAAAGTGCGATTTACATTTATAATGAAAATCCTTATCCTTGTTTCAATTTAGTCCTTTATATTGAAGTTGCACGTTTCCAATGCCATATTTATCCCGTCTTTTGTGTGTTTTTAAGCCCCTTTCCGATGTAATCGATGTCCTTGTTCATGATCCAATGTCCGAATATATATATATGTATGTAGGTACTATATAACTTTATACTTATACTATATACAAAGGTAGGTAGACATATATATAAGTATTATTGGTATATGGAGTTTATTTTCATTGGAAAACACTTCCAGTTGGTTTGTTTTTTTTTTTTCTCATTTTATCGGTTTGTTTTGGTCCCTCTCTTGTTCTTCTTTAAATATAATTTCATTTTCGTGTTTAACCAATATTGAGAACAAACATTGGGTAAACATTTCATATTGGTTCATTTATTTTTTCTTATACAGTTGCGGTGAGAAAAATAGAATCACAGTGAAGTGTAACTCGAAATAGAAATATTTTTAACGATTTTTTTGGATGGACAGATGAAAGCGAAATTGTGTTGCATGGTGGAAGAGGTTTATAGGCTAGAAGGTCTTCAAATCCCTCTTCTTCCCTCGAAAAAATCAATCTTTAATTTAGGTTTTGTTATATGAATTGTTATGTTTCCAGTTTTACGTCAATTTTGGATCACCATCATTTTGAGGGTGAAGGGATTTTCGAACTAAGCCGGGTTTAAAAAACTTAACCATTCTAAAAATAGGTCTGAATTCCACCGTCACTAGATTTTTAAAATTTTGTTTCGTTTAGAAAGTCTCCAAAAATTTCAGTTTTTTTGGTTTAATTTTAATATAAAAGGCTTGAGTAGACAATTAAGAGTTACGCTATTTATTAAAGTCCAAAAAAGGCTCTAAATTTCCTCATAATTAGTTCTTAACAAATTTGTTTGGTTAAGAAAGTCTCCAAAAATTTCAGCTTTTTCACTTAATTTTGGTGTTTGATCAACCAATCAGGAGTTCCTCTACGTTAGGAGCACAGACTCTGAATCCTCCCATCATTATACTTTACAAATTTTATTTGGTTTATAAAGTCTCCAAAAATGTCAACTTTTTGACTTAATTTTGAGAGAAAGGGCTTAAGCAAACTTTCTGAAGACCCATAAACAAAGCCGGGATTATAGCACTAAATTAGAGAAAAAAAACAGGAGGCAAGTTGATAACATTCTGGTGGATCTATATAATTGACCGCAACTGTATAAATGTGTACAACACATAGAATATATATTTTTTTGTATTAAATTTTCTTTATTTTTTTAATTTATTTCAAACTTTTTGACTCACATACCCATAACAACATGTTTAACAATGCAACCTCAGGCGGCTCATCCTGATCCTGTCCACTTTGTTGTTGTCGACAAGGCAAACACACTCATACCCATTCACAAACCAACACATCGAATAGAGACTTTTAAGTTTAAAACATATGTGTTTGGGTGTACCAATATATATCTACTAACCTATAGAACCACTAGGATATCACTGTTCGAAATTTCTACAAGTACCATGAGATGAGTATCTATACAGTATACTAGAGTCCTTGAGTGGGATAGTATAGTTTTTTTTTTGTATTTTGTTCGTCCTGTAATTCCTTTTGACAAAGCGTGTTGCATGGAATTAAGATAATACTACCGATTAACTGATACACATGCAACCGCGATCCTGTCGGTGAATAAAAACTGCACTTAATAGTTGACAGTAGTTAGGTACTACACACATACACATACAGTAGGTATGCCACCACCTTTGCTATGCTATCGACACCACCACCACCACCACTACCACCAACGGATCCGGATATGAGTTCCATTTGCATATTTTTGTTGTTTTTTTTTTAAATTCCTTTTATTTTATTCAACTTTGTATGAATGAGTAGATCCGTGTTGTGTTTTTGTTTGTTTGCCGGATGCTCCAACACAATCACATCCTCTTGCATTAAATTATTTTTTTATTCGATCGGACTTCTGACATTATCTACACTTCGGTGAATTGTTGGTTTGTTGCTTCGACGCAACGCGACGGTCAGTCTCAGTGTTGACGAGGTATTCGGGTTGGAAACGAAGGCGCGGCGGCGGCGGTGGGGTTGGAAACAAGAGGAAAATTATTTTGTGGGCGGTTGGTCGAAGCGTTATAAGGACACTTAAAATTTTTCACAACGACGCACACAATAAGGACTTTGGTAATGACAGGTGAAAAGTATTTAATTTGGGTCAACGAGAAAAATTTATATAATCAAAAACAAAAACAAAAAAACACTCATTCTATATTCGTAAAAATAAAAATTAACAAAAACAAAACACAAACGATTTGTGAAATTTTACGATGAGTATAAGGAGGCTCGAATTTCCAAACCAAACCAAAGCAAACCAAACAAAAAAACGTATCTATTAATGTATAAATAATTTTGACTGATTTTAATTATTATTATTTCCAATTGAATCTGAATATTTGAGGATATGTGTCGTATCTCGAATGCCTATGCCCCATTTTGTGGGTTTTTGTTGTGGATAGTCCGCAGCATTTGAATCGCTTGCAATTAATCAATTTAAGAATATAATAAGCAAACAATGTGATAAAATATTGATTTTTGACAGAATTTAAATGCAGAAAATAGGGGTGAGAGCAATACATACATATATTTAAAGTGGACTCTTTGAGAGTTAAGTGAAACAAATCAAGAGCAAATAAGAAATGCAAAAGGCCACTTTTGAGCCTAAAGGGTAGAATTTCTATCAAAAAAAGAGGCTGGGATGCGACCCACACTGATAACTTCCCATCCCGTCTGTCGATTTGTCTTGCTTAAAAGTTTGTCTATATGTATCAATTTTTACCACATTTGCGTACTATTTTTTGTAGATTTTATTTTTTTATGAAAAAACGGACTGTTGGATTTTTATATCGAATGATATATGAATATCGAAAACAATATTTTCTGTGAAATAAAATAAGTTTGAAGCCAATATTTGTAATTTTTGAAAAGCTATTTGAGTCGAAAGTAAATTTTTACCAAGTTTTAGTATTGTGTTTTTTTAGGTTTTTATTTTTTGTAAAAAAAAACTGTCAATTCGATTTTTCTCATCATTTTTCAGAATGTTGAAAACAATATTTCTTATAAGATAAAAAAAGTTTGAAAAGATATTTGCGTCGAAATTCAATTTTTACCAACTATGAGTAAAGTTCTTTTTAGGATTTTATTTTTTATAAAAAAAACTGTCAATTAGATTTTTCTCAAAATTTTATCAGATGTCAAAAACATTATTCTTCGTTGCACAAAATTGTTTTGGAGATGAAATCATATTTTATAATTATTTTGTATTACGTTACAATACATATTATAAAATTTAATTCAAGTCTCTAGCATCATTGGTTCATGAGATATTTAGGTTTAACCAAAATGTTCACCTTTTTTTAAACTGCTATGGTAAAAAAACCACCCACGAAAAAAACGTCGCGAACGTACAGACGTACGGACGTACGAACGTACGTACACACGCACGCACAGACATCTTTCTAAAAATCTTTTATTTCGACTCTAGGGACCTTGAAACCCTGAGAAATGTCAAAATTTGACAAATCGGACCCATTACAATAACTTCCTATAGGAAGTTAATAAAAGTGCTTTTTTTTCAAAATTCCTCAAAAATGATTCCCATATTTTGCACACTTTTAATTTTGCATTCTTTTATACTTTACTAGCTTTTACCCGCGACTTCGTCCGCATTTGATAGTTTTTTTTGGATAGTAGTATGAAAATACCTGAGCTGTACTTTTTTGTACGTATGTTTAAATTGTGCCGAGATGGGATGAGGCCATACTAAGTGTGATTGTCATAGATTAGGTTAGCTTAATACATTTTAAGAAGAAGATAGGTTACTGCAATACATTTTTATATACGACGTTTTTTGTTTTTCCTTCGTAAAGATTTTGTGGGTTTGAGACTCGTGAGCACGCTACACATACATAATTGTTCATGGGAAAAACAGTTTTTTCCAAATTTACGCCTGCAACTTTCACCGTTTGCCTCTGAGCTTTATTTATTGTAATTGCAAATGCTGCTTTCAGAGAAAACTGCACTCTTTTAAACTGAAACGGCAAATCGGTTGGAATTATCGGAATGCGGGGAATTAAAACATTTTTTCCTTTTGCTATTCCAGTCAAGATTATAGCTTTTATAATATTTCATCCTAAGTGAGTAATCTGTAGCCGTGTACCATTACATAACTTTGGTGCGTCAAGATTTCTCATTAACAGGACTGGAATACCAACCTTCACTCTCAACTTATGAGAAGGCATCCCTGGGAAGCGATCAGATTCCCCGGAAAGTAATTTTTCCCATGGGAATGCGTTGTTTTCCCGAGGTCAAAAGTAACTCTTGTCCTTTCTTAAGTCTCAAACTATCTCCTTACCAATTTTCATTTAAATCTGTTCAGTAGTTTAGGCGTAAAAGCGATCGGCCCACCTGAATTTTCCCATGGGAATGCGTCATTTTCCCGGGGTAAAAAGTAGCCCATGTCCTTTCTCAAATTTCATGCAAATTGGTTCAGTAGTTGAGTAGCGTGATTGAGTAACAGACAGTCAGAGTTACTTTCGCATTTATATTATTAGTATGGATAAATATACATAAAATGTTTGCACATAAAGACTTCATTCACTTCAAATGTTACATCGGCTTCAATTCTTGAGTCAGATTGATCGGGCACTACTTGTGGTCTGAGTGATTGCAAATTCTTTAGAACGCCATGGAAGAGAGAGATTTAGATTGTTTTCTACGGATGCCTGAATGACAGCAACATTTTTGACATTTCGATCAACCCGTTGTCAAATTTTTGCACTTATTAGTCTTGCCTGTTTACTAGAGTGAAGCTTACGGCCAAAAATTGGAGTAAAAACAATCCTAAATACCACCATCATTAGATCTTTAAAATTACATTTTTTCGACTTAAGTTTGGGGCAAGTGAGAAATTGAAAACTAGTCTCACTAACTAAGGCGCTTAAAAATAGAAACAAATTCGTCCTCCCCCATTATTTGTTTTATACAGTTTTGAATTTCAGTTTTTTTACTTAATTTTGGGGTTAAAAGCTTAAGAAACCAATTTGGAGATCCACAAACCAAAGAGTCGGAAAATGGGCCTAAATTTTCTCATTAAAAGTTTTTTTTTTCAAATTTGTTTTGGTTTAAAAAGTCTTTCTGCAAGAGAAAAGGGATTTTTTGAACCAACCACTTAATTATCACGGAAAGAGTCCTAAATTCCTACAACTTTAGAACTCCGAAATTAGATTGTGGTGTTTCCATCTCTTTTTTTTTTTTTTGACTACCAACATGTTGAAAATGTCTTGGAAATTTGACATATCTTAAGAAATGAATTATATTTGAAATCAAATTATTTATGGGTCTTTCGCCAGTTGATTTAATATCAAAAAACTACATGCGAAAGACTTACTACCGAAAATTGGAGTTAATGCTCTTAAAGTAGCGTTCACCGATTACGGAATTCGGTAGAAAATTTGTATAATTTGCTCAAGTTCAAGTTATTTACCATGATGGAAATATTTAGTTTATTGAAAGCATTGACGGTAGCAGTTCGATGATTAGTGAGAAAGTGTGTTCACAAATTAAATTTAAAGTTGTCAAGTCCCTATCAATTTAAGATGTCGATAATTTTGAAATTTTGAATACATTTTAATTAATGTCTATAGCAATAAACATTAAAAATAAGTAATCTTAAATTTAAGATTAAACATTTACAAATCTTTTAAGATTCTATTACAATCTCACTTTGTTTTTAGATGAGATAATCATACAATTTTGATAGCATTTTTTTTTTGCAAAAAAAAACTATTATTCTTTGAACAATTGACAACAGCAGGGAAGCAACTACAGCTATACTCTAATCACCTGCTAATGAAAGAATTCCAATTTTCCTACAAAAAAAATAAAATATAAAATAAAAAAAAATACAACAACATAACAAAACACATACACTCAAACAACATTGGTTTAGTACTTTGACCAACACAAATAATTAAATTCATTTCAATTAAATTCTATTGCCTTTTATTAAGCATCCAATTGAGTTTTCATTCACCATTGTTCTGCCAATAAACGTGGGGCTCGATCTTTCTCTCTATGTATAGTTGAACTTTGAGGCCAATTGTTTAATGTGGCCAACGGCTTTTACTTCCAGTCTTTTGTTCATTTTCATAAAACTTTAGCCACTCCAATGAAAATATATATATATGTATATACATATACAGAAAAAAAATATAAAAAAATAAAGCTTAAGTTAAAAATAAAAATAAAAACAAAATATAAAATATAAATAAATATCCCTTCTTTCATTTGATTTAAACTGAATGGGAAGGGACATTATTGTATAATGTACATACATACATACATATATACGTTCGTCATCATCATCAACATCATAGTCATCGTCGCTTGGTTTAAAGCAGTTCCTCTTTTTCCTTTTTCGTTTATTCATAACGGAATCTACACTATACACAAACTCACACAATAAAATATACCTATTTTATATAAACGTATGCTCGTATAGGTATTCCTGCGTTTACACTAAAAAAATACCTTGTTTATTTTATTTTTCATCATATTTTTCGTTTTCCTATTTAATTTATATTTTGCCTTGAATCCTTGTTTTATTTGTATAAACAGAAACAAAACGAAATAAATAAATTAAAAAAAAAAAATAATTTTCGTATATAGAATTTTATATAAAGTTAATTTTATAGCTAAATTAATGATCCGGTCCAATGAGTAGGAAGTCAAGAGAAATTGTATATAAATAAACTTGCACTGATGCACATATATCAATTCGTACATAAATAAATACAAATGCATACATTATTTTTTTATTTTCTTTGCATTAAACAAAATTAAAAAAAAAAACTGAAAAATTAATTAAACAAATTTCAAACATGACAAAAAAAAAAAATATTTGTCACTCTTTTTAAGTGTAATCAAACTATTCAATCAATTCAATTTGAGCAAGAAATAAATTAAAACCTGATACAATTACCCTTTTACGAGTATAGGAAAAAAATAATTAAATACATTTTATTTTGACTTTGATTTTGTTAAAAGTTTTGCGCTTATAATCAAAATGAAGTGGATTGAATGCTAAACATGAATCTATACTAACATTATAACGCTAAAAAGTTTGTTTGTTTGTGTGTTTGAACACGCTTATCTCAGCAACTACTGATTCGATTTGAAAAATTCTTAGATGTGTGTTAGATAGTGTATTTTATTAGAAAGGCTATACAACATCGAGCTAACACTAATACAAACGGTGCGACAGTAGAGAATGTTTTTCAAAATCAGGGATTCTTGCATGTCTATCTTTTAAAGTTGGTTCACTATATCCTATGCCAACCCAATTTGTTCTCAAATAAAGCATGCGAGTGACGCCGCCGCAGATTACACCTAGTTGTAAATATATGTGTGTTTTGGGTTCTAATCACTTCTGTTTCATTTTTGATTAAAATCAAACTTTAAAAGTAATACATTCCAACTTAACAATAGTTTTTTTTTTTAAATTAAAAAAATAAATTTGGTGACGTTAAAATGATTATGTTTTTCAATAAGCCAAATTTTTTATTTCAAAGAACTTAGAAAGCTTTTTTTGTTTGGTTGATAGTTGATATCAAAAATCTCACGAACTAAAAACGCTTTCAACTTCAATACAAATTAGTAATACTCATTGCCACTTCACACTATGAGATCAAACGAGCTTGAGCTTCTCAGGTTTTGAAAATTTTATTAATTCATAAATTTGATGATGGAATCTCAAACTGAAAAAGAGTTCTTTTTGAAAAAAGCACAGCGACAGATAGACGGACGGAATCGTGGGACCCATTCTTTCGACTACTGAACTATCTTAATGTCTTGTTTGATTGAAAGCTCGAGTTTGAATTTTTTTTTACGAATTGAAAAGTTGACATTAGTTCATATTTTTCGTAAGTAAGAAATTTGCTAAAAATTGTTGTCATCAGTTTTCGAATCTAATACCTTGAAAACGTTCAATAATATTTGCTTGGATTTTGTTTTAGTTTATATTATGTTATTTATTTTCCGCGGATGGTTCTACTTCCCGAGAAAAAAAGATTGATTTCCGTAACGATTTACGTAAATTAATTGCATTAATTTATACATATTTGATTGGTGGCGATTTCAATTGCAAGAACAGAAATTGGGGCTGTGTCAGAGCTAATGCATGGGGGAATATACTAGCTGATTTAGACTCAAGACACCCATTTAACATTTTGTATCCCCCTCAACCTACTTGTATGCCCCCAAACAATAGATCTAGTCCCTCTACTATAGACTTATTCCAAACAAATTCCCCCGAACTATTCAATCTTAGTTTAAATCATCTCCCTGTAATAATAAAGATAAATTCAACCCCTGTGGAAAATTGCAATCAATTTTTTGACTATGCAAATGCTGATTTGAAAAAATTTAAAAAAAGTATCCGCCTTAAATTGAGAAACATTACAGAGAGGAATCCAAATAATATCAGAATCGAACAAATTGACAAAGCAGTTAGAACGTTTACAGCATCAGTTCTTGAGAGTGTTGAAGAAACCGTGCCTAAAAAAACTCAAAGTCGAAACAATAATAATTCACTTCCCTCTTATGTAGTGGAAGCAATTAAAGTAAGAAACAAAAATAGAACCCAATGGATAAGGACCAGGGACGAATACTTTCTCTCTGAAATGAATAGAATGAACCTGTTCATCAAAAATTCAATCTTTCTTTTCAGAAATCAGAGCTGGAGCAATAAATTATTATAAAAGTAATTAAAAAGAAAAAAGTTCATATTCCGTCATTTAAAATAGGTAATTCTATCTATCTATAATATCCATCGACGAAAAAGCCAACGCATTAGCCCGCATATTTTGTGCAAACAGTTTAGTTGCTGGCAACAGTGCAACCAATAATCACATAGAATGTATTGTTAATCAATCAATGCAATTACTCAACGAAAGTGTCCTTGAAGTAACCGAAGATATAGTATCTTCTGATGACGTTGAATTTGTTTTAAAATGTCTTAAGACCACAAAATCGCCCGGATTTGACGGAATTAAAAATCTTTTTTTAAAGAATCTTTTAAAAATAGGTATAAGATACCTCAAAAACTTGTTTAACAATTGTTTCAAAACAGGTTACTTCCCCACAGAGTGGAAAGCAGGCAAAGTCATTCCTATCCATAAGCCAGGAAAAAGTTTTAGTGATCCTTCTAGCTACAGGCCAATTAGTTTGTTGAGCTCATTAAGCAAATGTTTAGAAAAACTTATAAAAAACAAACTCGTTTTGCATGTAGATCAATTTGATATCTTGCCACCAGAACAATTTGGCTTTAGAAGGTATCATAGTACAACTAACCAAATTGACAGAATAACAAAGTTTGTTAAAAAGAACTTGTCTTCAGGAAAGAGCACAGGAATGGTACTTCTTGATGTGGAAAAAGCTTTTGACACTGTCTGGCATGAGGGCTTGATTCATAAGCTCGTTACCTTGAGATTTCCCTTGTATATTGTAAAAATTATTTTGTCATTTCTCTCAAACCGAACATTTAAAGTCTGTGTGAACAACTGGTACACTGAAGAAAATAATATCACTTCAGGTGTACCCCAAGGGTCAGTTCTAGGCCCCTTTTTATATAACATATATACTTACGATTTCCCTAAACTTCAAAATTGTGAAACTGCAATATTTGCTGATAACACATGCGTTTATTCATCAGATTCAACTGGTTTTTGCATTGAAACCAACTTGCAATCTGCTCTGAATACTATTCAGATTTATTTCAATAATTGGAAAATAAAAATAAATGCATTAAAGACACAGGCTCTTTTTTTTACGAAAAAAAGGAAACCTTGTTTACTGCCATACAATAGCCTTCAATTGAACTAAGCGCAAATTGAGTGGAAGTCAAGTGCTAAGTATCTTGGGGTACACCTGGATATAACATTGACGTTTAACTTGCACATTCAGCAAACATTAAATAAGCTAAATATTGTGATAAAAACACTTTATCCTTTTATAAATCGCAAGTCTAAAATAAGTGCAGAAAACAAATTAATGATATTTAAGTCTATTTTCCAAAGTATAATTTTCTATGGCTCCCCTGTCTGGGGAAAATTCGCCAAAACTCATATACAAAAATTACAAATAATGCAAAATAAAATATTAAAAATTATGCTTAATCTGCCCTGGTACTTTTCTACAGAAGAGCTTCATAGAATATCAAATATTGATAAGGTTCCTGTAAAAATTTTGAAGTTACAAGACCGTTATATTTTATCGTGTAATTGTTCGGATAACAATTTAATCTCAAACTTAGCTGCTTAAGGTGTTAGTAATTTTTTTTTTCTCTTGATTTATTTATTAGTAAATGAAGGTTACATTTATCTAATTAATTATTATTTATTGATATACTGATTTTTTTTTGTGTCTATTTGTTTCTTGTTATTTATTTATTTGTTTTAATTTATTAAAATATTTATTTATTAATCTCTGTATTTATTTGTTCACTTGTTCATTTATTTATTAAAAATTATTAAAATTGTTCATTCGTGTTTAATTATTTGTTATTTATTTATTTAGGTACTTATTTTTATTTATTTATTAATTAATTTATTATTTATTTGTCCATTTTTTCATTAATTTATTTACTTTCTCGTTTGTATTTAATTAATTGTTATTCACTTGTTGATTTATTTATTTATTTTTTATTTATTTATTTATTTATGTATTTATCAATTTATTTATTTTTTAATTTATTTATTAATTTATTTATTTTTATATATTAATATACTTTTGTTTTCTGTGATACATAAATGTAAACAACATCTTAAGACAGTTTTCTGCTCCCCACTTCTCTCTTCCTATGAAAAAATTTCTAATATCTAATGAAGGTTTTTTTTGTAACTTTTCCTTCAAAATGTAATAAATCTGTGATATAAATTGAATGCTTGTTATAAAATTTTCAGTAGTAAGGTAGAATGTAAGACACCATATCTCTGTAAATTGTGCAATCTAGGTTTAAATGAAAAAATAGATTATAAGAATTTCAGTTACAATAAAGATCTATCTATCTATCTATATTATGTTATTGAAAACTGACTGACAAAAATACTTCAAAATTAGTTTGTTTTTAAATTTTTTAAACTTAACAGGCACTCAAAGAGTTATTCGTACCTTTAACATTTAAACACAGTGCAAGTCGTAAAGCATTCCACATTCTCGATGTGCGTTTAAAAAAAGAATTTCTAGACTTGACTGAAATTGAGCTCAATGGTAGCTGAAGAGCGTTACTGGAAGTGCGAGTATTACAGCTGAATTGTTTAAGGGAGGGAGGGCGGAGGGATGCAATTGGCTAGTTCGACAGAACAATGTTTGTAAAAATATCGGTAGAACAACGAAAGGCAAGAAACATTGTGGCGGTGTTCGAGTGATGTAATAGTTTCGGTAAAAATTCTTTTTTTGATTTTATCCTAATGACTTAAACTTGATCAAGGGACACCTGCCCAAATATGCGATTTATATTCAAGTTTTAGACAAATGAAAGCTTAGTAAATTACAGATCATAACGGATCGGAGAAATCCTAAGCACCTAGCAGCCTTTCTGGCAATGCTAAATATGTGATCATTTCATAAAAGTGATCGGTGATACTCATACGGAGCACTGAAAGTTGATTAGTTTCCTGGATGCAAGTGCAACTAATCATGGATAGCGGCATAAGTTTGGGAATATTTCTTGAGAAAAAAACTTGTATTATTTGATTGCCTACCTTTCTAGGTTTCCTTGAATGACAATTTATTTTATTACTAAAAAATGCTCAATACAAATATTCACAAGCATCAATGAAAAAGTCATCTGTGTTTTTTCGCACCCAGCCTTTTTTCTAATATATTTTTTGAATATCTAAGTAAACAAAACTTTCCCAAAAACAAACTCTTTTATCTTTGTTAAAATTTAATATCATACTTTTATTTCTTTTATTTCAAGATTCCAAGTCATTTTTAAGCTGTTATTTTATAATTAACTGTAATTGCTTTTCGGATTTTGAATTTTTTTGAATGTTATTTTCTCAATATTTCTTTTTTGTGTGTGAAAATTTGCTATCACGCGTAAATTAATATCTACGATTATGTTTATTTAAAAATTCATAAATGAATTTAAAAACAAAAATAAAATAGAACAGAATAGAATTAACAAACTAGAACAGAAAGCAAACATTAAAAGTCCACTCTGCCACTTACACATGTTTTTCGAAAAAGTGGACTCACAAACAGCATTCCCGCAGGTACCTACGTACTTACATATATATGACTCTTGTAAAGTGGTAAGTACAGGTACTCTTTTGTTTTCCATTAATTACAAAAAAAAAAAAACAAAAAAACAACATACTTATAGTTAAAACTTCCGACACAAATGACATCAAAACCTCATTATCGCGTGTTTTAAGCAAATTTAAAAAGTTTTTAATTTTTATTTCCTGCTTTTTTTCTCGTGCTCTAGCGAAAACAATTACATTTTTGTTTTTGTTAAAGAGAAACAAAATATTACTTCCTCTACCATGTCACTGGGCAGGACATAGCAGATTACCAATCCAGGATCATGCAAAACAAAAGGATAAGCTGCTCATAGGAAGGTAAGGTATAGGACATACCTATGTATATAGATAGGAGAGTACCTACCTAGGACATAGGAGTTCACAGAGTTAAAAAACGAAAAATGGTTGGCTTTTGTATGAGAGAACTGGAAATTCATGTCATTACATCGAATTGGGGACGAAAGTATTCTTTTGTTTAAACACCGATGTTATGTGGGTGCTATGGAGGTGCTTTGCTTGCACACACCTCGAAAAAATGTTCCAACTTTTTTTTATTTTTTTTATTTTTTTTTATTTCTGTGTTCATCAGAAAAACGAATTAAAAGTTTTCCAATTATTCGAAAGTCGTGTTCGTGAGGATTACAAATAGATATGGATTTGGTTTGGTTTTTGGTATAGGTAGCTACTAATGTATATGGAAATATACATTAGTATGTTGATGGTGTCCTTTATATGACCAATGGTACTAATTTGTAAAATTTTATACTTTTTAGGTTTAACCAAAGCACTGACACATTTGTTAGTTAGAAGTCTTTATTTTTTTTTGTTCATTCTTTGTTCGAACTTAATGATGGTGAAATTTGTATAATTTGACATCTATTTTAATATAAGTACGTATCCATAAAGGAAAAGAATGATAATTAATTGTAAAAAGTAGTTTATTTTTGCTGCAAAGAGATATGGAATCTTAATTACAAATATCATGCAGTGGTTTTTATATTAGTACCTACATGAAAATCTTTCTATAGATAAATCGAAATTTTTGTAAGCACTAAGTTGCACGCAACTTTTCAATTACCGAATAGAATGACATTGTTATTCTGAAACTTGAATAGTATTAATATCACAGTGCGAATATTAAAAAGTACAAATAAGCCTTAATAATTATAAGGATTGTTTGTACGACCAAATATCTATACATTTCTACGATGAACAGTCAATCTTATATGAGGTGTTGTTCTTAAGTTGCATGAGAAATTTCCTTGGTTGTTGTCTACAGTTCGACAGCTGAGATTATTATCAAACTGTGTTGACATATCTGTTCAGTAAGGTTTAGTGATTATAAAATTGTGAAAAGTTATTTGGAAACAAACATACATATTTGTTCGCTAAGTTCATAGAGCATTTTGTCCATTTTACGGCGGTGTTTACTGATATGACTCATTGCTCGATAAAAACTGATAACTTCTAATTCGTGCCTATTTTATAAAATATTATTAAACCACAAGTTGTGGAAGATAAGAAACGTTTGAAGTCAATATTTTTTTTCTATACTTTAACCGAAAACCATTTTTATCAGTTTTTGTTGGTTTGTTGTTGTTGTCAGTTGGATTGCTCTAAAAATCTTTTATATAGATTCAAGGGCCCAACATGAAGAAATATCAAATTTTTCGATTCGATTAATCAAAAACGATTATAAATTATTATAAATTCCAATAAGAAATTAATACGCAGAATTTCCGAACATAAAGCAAGGACAATAGTCAATCCATTAACGAATAACGGCTTCATCGTGTCCTATTTCTTTCGAAATGAGGAGTTGCTGTTATTCAAGAAGAATATGTACTCATAGTGTCTGCTTTAGATTTGAATAACACATTGGAACTGCAGTCATGCGGCTTTACGACTCTCGCATCCAATTTATATTAGAACAAGCTTGGTTAGCATAATAAAGGTTATAGTAAGCTATCTTTAAAGATAGTTAGATATATGCTGTTGCGGAATTTTTTTTAGAACTATTAAAGGGGAATAATTCTTTCATACACTGTTTTAGAAAATATTTAACCATTTCCGCAGCCAACGCAATTGAAGCTCTTAAAAAGGACTAACATTCCTGATTTTGAAACCTTCTTTATTAATGTTAAATAGCATATAGATTTCTTCAATAAACTGGCTATCTGACACTGAACGAATTTTACAAATCGGACCAGTAGTTCCTGAGATTAGCGCATTCAAACAAACAAGCAAACAAACAAACAAGCTCTCCAGCTTTATAATATTAGTATAGATCTAAAGCTTTTTAAAAAAACAACTAATATGTTTTTATTATTAACTCCACGAAGTATCCTTTTTAACACAAATAAAATGTTCTTATTCTAAATTCTATATAAGCAGCTTAGGGTAAAATATTTTCATTAAATATCAAATATACTCAATATACTCACCACAATCGAAAAGTTAAAAACCACCAATAAGTAGAATACTTAATATTTATTCATTTCATTTGAATTTAAAGTTCAATATGCTTTTGAATGAACATACTTATGTGTTGCCATTGCCATTGCCATTTAAATAAAACATTTGCCCACTAATCAGAGTTAAATTGTTCAACATAATGAGTTCATTATTGACCAAAGGATGCCTATTGCATATCCGTCCAATATAACGCTTGTAGAATTTTCACATTGTACATATGTATAGATATAGAACATCAACTCTTCTCTTAAAGGTCGTCCTTTTCCATGATTTCCCGGACTGGGTACATATGATTCTCCTAACATACTCCAACATACCTCCGTATTAAGGTTTTGGTATGTTAGATGCATAAAGGTACGAAATTATCTATACCTAACTACATATATACATAGCAACAACAATTCGCTATCTTCCGTTTAGGTCAGTCGGTATAGGTGGTATGTGTTAATTTTTGAATAAACGTAACGTAGGTACATTGACGATAGACCATGGCCGCTAATTAACAAAAGCATGTTAATTAATTTCCTCGAGACCAAATGAGGAAGTGTTTTCAAATCACCTACGAATATATTCGTTGTTCGTTTTGTAGATACTCGCGTATATCCATTTAGATATTGAATGTTGGAAATTCAAACAAGGACAATTTGCTTGGTTTCTGATCGTCGGCGGTGGCGGTGGCATGGCGGTGACGACGCGGCGTTAGTGCTTGGCCAGTTTAATCAAATATTAAACAATGAATACTGCAAAAGAACGTGATTGCAATATGTAATGGTATTGGAAAGCTTATTATCATCTAATAAGTTTGAGTATACCTGGTTTTCTTTTCAATTTAAGACGATTTTCATCTTTTTTGTATTTGTTCCCTCAGGGGCAAGTATTAGTTCTTATTGGTATTCATTTTTTTTTAGTTGGGATATGACTAAAAGAAAAGGAGTCGTATACAGATACAAAACTTTTAGCAAAACAAAAATAATAATCGGAAATGAAAGAAATTGCACATATCCTTGAGGGTTCCATAAGTAGCTTTCTATACATACAATTATGTATTATTGATAATGTAATTTGAAATAACTTGTTTCAGAACTTTTCGTTAATATTCTTTTACTTCATCAGATCCTTGAATAGAAGCTTAAGGTAAATATGGAAAAAGGTCAATTAAGTCGATTGTGAAAAGAAAAATATTTGGAGTTTTTCTTATACCGGGTGTTTTTTTTTTTATAGAAGTACCCGTGGTATGATGGTTAGTGCGTTGGACTGTCATGCCAAAGGTCTTGGGTTCGATCCCTGCCAGTGCCATCTAAAGTTTTTTCATGGGTACTGCCTCTGGCGAGGAATTGACAAATTCTCCAAGAGTAATTTTCGTCATGAAAAGAGATTTTTTCAAATTAACCGTTCAGATTCGGCTTAAAACTGTGGGTCCCATCCATCCCTGACAACATAGTACTCGCACACAGGAATGGTTGAGAGTTGTAAGTCATTAGGCCCTAGTTATCAACAGACTGTTGTGCCATCCGATTTATTATTTTATTTACCTATAGAACTCTAAGTTGGCAACACTTTTGTAACTAGCGGCCATTTTGTCGTCATCTGTCAAGTGTTTAATTTTTCGTTTGTTTTGACATTTCAAAAGTAATTGATTGACAACAAAATGCTTTCAAATGGTGACAATTTATTTTGAAAATCAGGGTTCTGTTCCAAATTTTCATAAGTAAATTCTTTCAAGTAATGAAGATCAATTTTGCATGAATGGATACGTCAATAAACAAAACTGCGGTACATATTTCTATTGATTATTATCTTCAAGTGAATGTTGAGAAACCGTTACACCATTTAAAACCGACAGTTTGAAGTTCTTTTTGGAATGGTGGAATAGTTGGTCTGTACTTAAAATCGATGCTGATCGGAACATTGAAGTCAATGGTGACGGCTTTAAGGCCATGATAATTGAACTTTTCGTTCATCAATTGAAAAAACACGATGTGCCGGAGCTTTAGTTTCAACAAGACGGCAAAATATGTCACACAGCTCTTGACACAGTTGATTTATTAAAGAAAACGTTATAGTAACCTCAAAGTTTCACGTTACAGACCCGTTAATAGGCCTCGAAAATCGTGCGATCAAACGCCGCTTTATTTTTTTTGTGAGAATATATGTGAAGTCATTAGTCTCAACCCAACCAGAATTGGTGGACAACATTTGGCACGTTATTGATGATGTACGACCACAGGTGTTAAAGTCAGCGAAAATTGGACCTCGAGATTAAACTACGTCCGAGCCAGCTGTGGCAGTCATTATGCTATAAATCATATATAAATTATAATGCCTGAAGATTATCTTTGGAATAAAGTTAATTTCGTGTCAATTTAGAAAAATCGCCTTTGTTTGATTCCATTTAAAAGTTCTATACCTCCTTAACAACACTGTTTGATCAGCTATCACTTAAAGTGCTGTAATTGTTTGATATTTGAAAAGCAAAAACTACGAATTACTAAAAAAAAAGAGCGATACCCGCTTGGAAAACGCATTGAAACTGTTTAAAGCAGCCATATTCCTCAGTTTTACAAGACAAATTTCTTGGCCGTGCTATATCTCGAAGTGATACACAATTGACCACAGAGATCATTAGACTTTTCTCTTTAGAGATATTTGAAAGATGAGGTCTTTGCCATAATACTTCACAAATGATTTAAGACCTTATCGATGGAATGCGTGAATTGTGCGAAGTGTTCATAGAACATTTTATGAAAAGGATATGGCTCATCGACCTTAGCTGTAGCTGGTTTTTTATATTGTACGCGCACTCAAGGGGATATGAATACCCTTATAATGATTATACATAGTGCAAGTAATTAGGAAGGAAGGATAGGATTTGAAAGGAGATACCGATGCACATTGGTTTTGAATGCCTGCACATTGTAATGAGTGGGAAATATTGAGTCTGGTAAAGCATTCCACATTCGTGTAGTGCGACTAAAAAAAGAATCTCTGTACTTTACAGTACGACCGAAATTGGGCTCAAGGGTAAACTGATGGGCACTCCTAAAACAACGAGTATTACGGTTGAATTGTTTGAGGGGAGGAATGCAACTGGTTATTTCATTAGAACATCGCTTATGGAAGTAGCGATAAAATAATGAGAGACATGAAACCTTACGACGGTGCTCGAGAGATGCAAAAGTTTCAGTAAGACAACGGTCACCTATCATTTTTAGAGCTCTCTTTTGAATTCTGTCCAAGAGACTCAAGTGGGTTATAGGAGCACCTGCCCAAATATGGGAATTGTA
This sequence comes from Eupeodes latifasciatus, assembly GCA_920104205.1. Taxonomy (NCBI): domain Eukaryota; kingdom Metazoa; phylum Arthropoda; class Insecta; order Diptera; family Syrphidae; genus Eupeodes; species Eupeodes latifasciatus. The sequence goes on along the minus strand of OV049926.1, from coordinate 186,184,234 downwards.
CTTAAGTTTTGGACGAATATAGGCTTTATAAATTATTGCCAGATCAGAAGGGGTAAGAAACTTCTTGCATCGTCGAAGAAAACCTTAACACTTAGCAGCATTTTTGGCGATGTCAAATATGTGATCACTCCACAACAAGTGGTTTGTAATGCACATACCTAGGATTGATAGCTGTTCAGTGTCCTCGATGCAAGTACCACTCATGGATAGTGGCATTGGGGGAGGGTTACGGTTTTGCGACAGTAGACAGCATTGAGTTTTCGAAGCATTAAATTCTACACGGTTTTTGATTCCCCATTGTACAATGCTGTCAAGATCAGAATTTAATGAGCTTATCACACGCTGCCGTTGGTAGTCCACATTTGAAGAACAAGGATGAGAATCTAAAAACGAATATGAAAAGCTGAAGGTACTGTCATCAGCGAAACAATTTAGTGGGTTAGAAGTTTCAGACAAAAGATCATTTATAAAAATAAGAAAGAGCGTCGGAAACAAAACGGAGCCCTGGTGCACACCAGCATTTATTTTGTGAATGTCAGATTTGAACACGTTCAATACTACTTGAATTGAACGGTCCGAAAGGTAATTTTTAACCCAACGAAGAAGGGATTCATCAATACGAAATGCACGCATTTTCGATAAGAGAGCTTGGTGCCAAACTCTATTAAATGCCTTTGAAATATCAAGTGCAATAATCTTACTTTCTTCAAAACGATGTAAAGATTTGTTCCACTGTTCGGTGAGATAAACTATGCGATCACCAGTGGACCTATTGCTACGAAAGCAATACTGCCGGTCATTAAGAAGCTTCCGTTCTTCGAGATATTTCTTAAGCTGAAAATTGATCAGCGTTTCCATGACCTTAGAAAGAAGCGATGTAAGTGCAATTGGACGATAGTTAGATGGTGAGGAGGATTCGCCTTTTTTAGGGACAGGCTGGACAAATGCAGTTTTCCATCCACTCGGAAAGAGACCTGTAGAATAGGACAGATGGAAAAGCTTACGCAGTGGTTTTGAAAGCGTTGAAGAACACCTCTTCAGAACAATAGCGGAGATACTATCCGGGTCAGCGGATTTGTGAATGTCAAGATTTTTATAAGTACTCTACTAACTGAACGAGTGCGAAAGAAGATTCGTCCCAAAGAATCGTTTACGCTTTCAAGTACAGGTGGAGTCATGTCACTCACTGGCAGCATCAAATTACATAGGGAGTGTCATTTTGTTTATAATGAAAGGATTATCGAATAATATCTTTTGAAAAATAATTGTTTTTTATTAATATCAAAATGAAACCTCTTATTTAAAAACAAGAAATTATGATTCACTCGTAAAAGCTGTATTAATATCTTTTTTTTTGTAAACCCTTAAGGCTTAAACTTTAATTTGTTAATTGTTAAATAAAATCATCATAATACCCATTGGAAAAACTACCACCTTGCAAGCAGCAAGCACCTACCTACAAAAAATTAACCACATACCTAATTTCACCTCAAATTTTAAAAACTATTTCAAAGAATTTATCTTTTGTTGAACTCATTGAACAAAATTTAGAAATAAAAAAAAACTCACAAAATTTAAAATTCATTTTAGAATCATAATAATAATAATAATAAAAAAAAAGCAACGTTAAACATTTAGTTTTTAAACACGCAAAGTTCTGTGGTCAGCGAATTCTGACTTTGTAAAGGGCTAAGGTTTTATTTTTTATTTTTTAAACTTTAGTGTGGGATGCCAAAAAGAGTTATTTTATTTTTGTTTTTAACTAAACTAACACACATTTATGAAACAATTGCAATTAAACTCGTGGTCTTTCATGGAGTATATGTGGGCATAATATAACATATAATAAAAAAAGACTACATTTTAATTTTTATTTTTATTTTGTGCGCTTTGATAAAAAATGAGCCATTTTTATTCACTCAGGGGGAAAAATTCACTTTAGAGGTATGTACATGTTTTATTTGAAGTTTTTTTTTTTTTGTTTCTGTTCTGTTCATAATTTATGCTCTGCTCATGCTCGTTAAGTTTTGTAATATTTAAAAAATGATTCCCATGGTATTAAAGTCAATATAAAAAGTAATATCTCATCAGATAGTAAGTATTCAATTATTGAAATAAATATTTTGATATCAATTTTAAATTTAAATTTATTTAGAAGTGAAAATACAATAATTGTTTTGTATGATTCCTTTTTTCCTTTTTACCACATCTTTTTCACTTTATAATTTAATTCACTTCAGTGAGAAATTAATAAAAAAAGAATATCAAAAGCAACAACTTAATTAAACTCACCTGCATAGATCGCCTACTTGAACCGCTATTCGAGCGTGATAGTAATGGTGGTCGCCGTTTGGTAGCACCACGTCCGGCTAAGAGATTATTCAGCAAAGATGGCGATCGAGCGCAAATGAACGCATGGAACGAGGAAACCGTAAAAACGCCCAACTTGTTCAAAGTATTTTTTGTGGGCCGTGAAACATGTGTCAGAAGGGACTGCAATTAAAAATGAAGAAAAACAAAACAAGAGTTTATTGTTTATTTTAATATACAAGGATAAAAATAAAACATAAACAATTCAAAACAAACAAACGAACAACAATCAAATGGAGAAGAGTGCTTTTTTTCTTCGTCCTGCAACTGCAACTGCAACTGCTCCTGCTTCTGGTTGCTGGATGCTGGATGCTATAGATGATGAAAAATATCCTTTAATCTGCTTTTTCATCAGAGCAGAAAGATGTGATCCTAAACGCTTCCTCGTGTACCTTCATAGAGAATAGTTCATCATGACGACGATGATAGAATATTATAACCAACACAAAGTACTTTCTACTATTTTTCTCTATTTTTGTATAAAATATAAAAACGAGTAAATTTTAAGTATGTATGTGGGGTATGTTTTTTGTATCTTTATTGTACCTTGCCGGTCCTTGAAAGGCACTTATGCAGATTGTGGCACTGTGAACAGAACATACATCATCCTAGACCGACCCTAGCTATGATGGCTAGCGTATATAGAATCCTGTCGAAGTGCTCCTTTGCGGCCGACAGGAGCAATTGAAAAAATTACCTTTTTCTATGTCGTTCGTTTTTTTTTTCTTTTATGTATAGGTAGCTGTTGCTTTGATTGAGAGAGTTGCATCCTGCTTCCCATTCCTAGTTTTCTATCGTCCTGTACACGTTCAGAAAACCACCTTCACCGCTGCCGCCGACGATGCTTGAAGCATGAATTAGGAATGAAGAGAAGAAAAATAATCAAAAGACTTAGGGTTTGTCATCATCGCATATAAAGACATCCTTGAACTTTGTTTTGTGTCAGTCATGTCAACATAGACTCTCCTCTTCGACAAAGTTCTTTTGTATATGGACGACGACGATGATGACGACAAACAGCGCGGCGGCGGCGGTGGTGGTAACGGGTGTGTATATATACATATATATATGGGGCTTTGTGTAATCGCAGCAACTGCTCAGAGGATATCAACTTAAGTCAACTCTAGCTTTGGCGATGGCGCTGCGAAGGAGCATCGGCAGAGCATAATGACATTTAAATTACCATTATATGGAGCTGGAGATGCCTGCAAGCCATCTTACTCCATCATTACTCTCATATTTAATACCAACACTGCTTAAGGACATTCTTCATCATCCTGACGAGGACGACCATGGCCTCACCATCATGTGTAATAAATATATACCAAGAGCATTTTTGAGCAAACAGAGTGGTGCAATTTATTATTAACGATTTATGGTTTCGGGGATAAGGCGTAATCGTTACTACTTAGCTATACCTACTATAGAGCTTACATAGAGGGGATGATCTACTACTTTTTTGCTTCTTCGACTTCTAGCTTTATATTATTGCTCTTTAAATGTTCACATCGTCTTTTCAAATGTGGAACAATATCAAAAGTAGACCAGACCATTATAGGAAAAAATACAAAAGCTGTTGCATACTGCGGCGGAGGCGGCGGCGGTGCGCGGAGCGGTAGTCATTGGAAGCGACATATGTAAAAGATTTCTTTGCATGTAAGTATATGACGTTTAGCAATCAATCAAGACATTAATCACTCATAAGAGGGGTGTTTTGAAAAATAGCTTATCAAGCACAGATAACACGACTTTGTCTTGCCGAAAAATAATGTTCTATGCTAATATAAAAACAAAATTGATACAAATTCGTAGCTATTTGTCAAACTTATAAAAAAAGAAAGTCTCTAACGAAGAATAATATAGTTATAAATTTGCTCAGGGATTTAGGTCACACATGGTTGAAAAAATGGATCGGCATTTTTTTTTAAAATAAACCATTTGAATACGCATCTAAGATTATTTTAAAAATACTTCATAAATGGTTTTAAAAAGGTTAATCCTAAGGTTGCTAGGTACTCTAAAAGATTTGTTGGTTTTAATGTTTGATTGCAAACTATTCTACTAATTTTTTCTTTAAAATGTACTTTAAGCAAAAATAACGATATTCAGGATTATGTAAGATTTTTGAATTGAACATGAAACTTAAAATTTAGAAATTTGATTCGTTGAGAAAATTCAATCATAAGGTGCAAAGGAATGCAAACTCTTGGAAATTAAATCTTTTTCTGAATGCATATTCAAAAATCCGTAATTGAGTATATTTGGAGTGCAATACGTCTTTAATTTCACAATAAAATGGATGTAAACATCAGGTAATATAAAGATTTTATTTATTGAAGTTTAGAATACAAGGAAAAGAATTTGAAAAATAAAATAGAATGCAATGATTTTATTACTTCAAATGGAGTTAGAAAAAAGAGAATATTCTATCCTTAGGTTAGGTTAGGTTAAAGTGGCTGCGGATTCAGAATCCACACACTTAGGCCAAAAGATAGATTCTGTGATACCACATGAATCTAGAGAATTACTTCTTACTAGTCGAACCATTTTGAGCTTTTTATAAAGCGAAGAAGATATTTAATATCCTTTTTAGCTAGTTCACTGGGATTATCAAAAGAGTAGTCTCCCAGATGAAGTTTGCGTCTTAGTGAAAGAGCAGGGCAAGTGCAGAGAAGCTGAGAGATTGTTTCCTCTTCTTCCTCGTCCATACAGCTCCTGCAAAAGTCATTTGAGGCTACACCAAGTCGTATTGCGTGTCTGCCTATAAGACAGTGTCCCGTAAGGACACCTATTAGGGAGCTAATATGAAGTCTGCTTTGAGATAACAAGTCTTTAGAGCGCTTTAGGTCCAGTGAAGGCCATATGAGTTTTGTGGCTGCGCATGTTGGTAAATTGTGCCACCTAGAGTTTGCTATCGCAAAAGCTGTTTCTTTTAGCAGAAGTTTACGTGTAGCTATCGGTATACCTATCTTCTCTCTTTCAGGTGAAATAGGTATGACGGTTCCATTTTTAGGCACCGAACATAGGTGAATGTTAAATTGCTGCGCCATCTCCATAAGAGACGATCGACAATCGAGGGCCGTTTGAGATTTGGTTAAGACACCGTCAATAGATTTAATAGCAGCCTGACTGTCGGAGAAGATGCGGATATCAGAAGTTGATATCACGTTTTCTCTTAGCCAGGAGAGAACCTCTTTGATCGCTAAAATTTCCGCTTGGAAGACGCTACAATGATTAGGGAGGCGGAATGAGATGCTTAGGTTAAGCTTTTCTAAGTACACACCACTACCAACTCCCTCATTTGTCTTGGATCCATCTGTATTAAAATGAATGCTTTTGTCATCCAGGAGTCTTTTGTCTTCCCATTCATCTCTGGATGGAATGGATACCTGGAAGTTTTTTCCAAATTGGGGTTTAGGAATAGTGTAGTCTATGTACTTACTGGTATAGAAACAAAGAGGTTCAAAATGACGGAGGGCCAAACATTGTTGTTGGTCCATTGAGATGAGGCGTTGAGTCTTATAGCTGTACTCGCTGCCACTTATTTGCTGAAGATGTCAAGGGGTGTCAGATGGAGGAGAGTGTCTAACGCTGCTGAGGGTGTGGTTCTCAATGCCCCGCTTATGCAGAGACATGCAGTGCATTGGACTTTCTCCAGTGCAGTCCACCATATTGCAACCCCGTAAATAAGTATTGTACGGATGACCGATGTGTATATCCAATAGGTTATGTGAGGTTGAAAACCCCATTTGCTTCCTATGGCTTTCTTGCAAAGGAAATACGAAATAGAGCTACTATAGCCTTTTTAACTCTTTCCTGAATATTAGGTTTCCAACTTAATTTTTTGTCCAATGTCAGCCCAAGATATTTGGCTTCATTGGTAAAAATTAGTGGTACACCTTTTATTGAAGGAGGTACAATTACTGGGATCTTGTATTTCCGTGTAAAAAGGACGAGGTCTGTTTTTTGAAGATTAATACTATTCTAATTTTTATAATTATAAACAAATTCTTGGAGTTTATCGTGTATAGATTTTATGCTGAAGATTTTCATTCCATTTGAATGTAATTTTTATTTCGATTATTTCGATTTATTTGAAGATTTCACTCACAAAAGATTGCATTCTTTCAAATGAATCCAAAAGAGCAAGCAATTCACATTTTTTAAATTACTTTTAAATATAGTCTAAAAAAATCCTTAATTGTACTTAATTAGAATTCGACTTGGTATTATGAAACCTCTTTGCTAATTTGACATTAAAATGGTTGTAATCATTTGTCATTGAATATTGACGTAAAGAATACAAACAAATTAAAAGAATAAGAATGAAAGCAATTAATTGCTTCATTCAAATATATAATTAGAAAAAGAGAAAATTGTATCCTTTTATTTCCAAATAAAGGGTTATTTGAGGACCAAGTTATTTGATAGTGAATCAATTAGACTTTTCACTCGCAAAAGATTGCAATCTTTTGAATGAATACAAAAGAACACAAAATTCACATCTTTCACACTGGCAATGCTTTATAAGTTTTATGCTACTGTTCATTATGAATATAATCGGCAAAAATCTTTAAGAGTGTCTTATTAAAATTCGAGCTTTTCGATAATATTATTATTAAATGGTTGTTACCACTTGTGAACCTATGCATTCTAAATATTGATTTGAAGACTTCAAAATTTCAAATAAATGATAATTTGAAGACGAAATTATTTGATATCCACTTAATCAAAGATTTCACTCACAAATGATTGCATTCTTTTGAATAATTAAAAAAGAGCAAAGAATACATTCACAACAATCCAAGAAAAAAAAAATGTTTAAATTTAAGTTAAAATTAATAAACATAAAAATCAAACTTACCTTTGGATTAGGCAATTCACCACTCTGCAACGATGCCATATAACATCGCAATCGAAACTGTTCGCAATGCAGACGCTCCAGATTCTCCTCCCATTGCAGGATTTGTGTTTGGATTTGATGACGTGTATCCTGATCTGTGACAACTGTTTGTTGCAATTCTGCCATATGCTTTAGTTTATGATCCTGAAAAAATAAAAACACAGGACATCATGAACAAAACCTGTAGAAACTACATATGTATATTTATTTTGAATTTAAATTCAATATTTTAAAGTGGAAGATATTATATATTTTTCTCTCGCTTTTCAAGAGTAGGTGACACATTTAAGCCCGCGACGACACAGAATAAAAATTGAAGGAAAATAAAAGAAGCTTCAGAAATTCCACTATGGCTTACATTAACGATCAAAACATCAAGAACAACAACAAAAACAAAAAAGGAGCAGAAAAATAACAAACGAACTAGAAATGCATTTCACTCCTTTGTTATCTCGGGCTCCATGATGGAGATGAGTATTGTCCCGCACTATCATCTCACATCACATCACACATGGATGCCGAAGGAGGTGTTTTGAAGATTACAAATGAGGATGCCATTGCTGCGCGCTCTATATCCTGGCTGTATACCTACATAGGTACATATATGCAAAAAGGTGCACTCCCTGTGCTCGTACCTCTGCTCTCACACCATTTAAGCAGCTTTAATGCATTTGCAAGAGCTCCTACAGCTCCTGGCTCCTGCCAACTAAACATACAAATTCAGGTGGCATCCTTTTCGCGGGTATTTTTTTTTCTTTCGTCCATACGCAAACGAAAAAAAGAAAACAAGGACTTTTGAAAAAAAAAAACATCCTCATCCTCATCGTCGTCATCATGAAGTGGTATGGAGGTTCACACATAACCATAACTTGGGTTAGAACTCCCAATTTTGTGTTCCAAAGTTGATGCGAAAAAAGCACATCCCAGAAAGCGTGTGTGCCACTGTTTGTGCGCATCCACCTTACATGCAATTGTCAGGGATGTGCAATTATATTTTTTTCACATTATTTTCTTTTATTTATTTCGAGCGAGGAAAAAAGCGAGAAAATGAGCAATGAGCACACGTGGTGGGTACCTACTTATTTGCATGCAAAGTCCATGTTAGGGGGTGTGATAGCTCAAGTGCTTAATGAGGGAAATGCCTTTGAAATCTATTTTTTCTCCTTTAGTTTTTTTTTTGTATAATTTTCTTCAATTTTTTTGAAAAAAATTATTTGCTTTGAGTTGTGGTGGTCTTGTAAGTGAGAAGTTCCTTGTTCCAGCTTTGATGACTTTTTCATCATTTTCATTTTTTTTCTTGCATCCATCACAGCGATATATGTGGAAACCCCTTTTTCCGCACTTCTAAGAGTGCTAAGTTTACTTTTAGGGTGTGTCCAACTTCCTATATGTTGAGTATGTGTTTATAGTTTTTACAACACTTAAACAGGCTGAAGTGTTTTGTGTTTAAGAATTACAAAAAAAAAAAAAATGAAAAAAGTTGCCCCCTTTGATTGCATGCATAATGCAAAACTTTCACAATTAAGGTTTTACCTTTCCTCCTCTTTTTCCTTTCCTTTGCTCTTCTTCTAGTTCTTCTCTTTTCTCTTCTCTTCTATATTTTTTTTAATTACTTTGATGTCAGAAAACTGATGCCAAACCAAGCTTGGCCCAGTTTTTATAGAATTTTTATTTTAAGATTTCCATTTTTAGTTGCATAACAATTCTGCTCTGATGGATGCTTGAAATACGAAAGTGTTGAAATTATGTGCTAACACCGGAAGAGTTAAAGTTCAATTTTCGCCATAAAATGGAAGGCTCTTAAAAATGACGAATCATTCTAAATTATGCTATTTTTTTTTTTTTTTTCAAATATCTTGGATTTCTACAACTTCTATAAATACCATTTTAAGTGCTTGCACTAAATTTCTTAAATTGTTATAATGACTTTTTATTGACTTAAAACCATTTTAAACTGATCTAAGATCTTTTCTCTTCGAGCATTTGACCCATTGCAGAAAAACAGTTAAGTTGTAACGAAATTAAGAACAAAATATAAACCAATTTCAATTCTAAAATGAAAACACAAGAGTTTGACGAACAAAACTGACAGATATCAAATAAAGAGTGAAAATTGTCATTTTCTAAAATAAATCGGTCAAATTCTGTTTTTTTCATAAATTTCTGTAAGACTTAAGGCGCTTTAAAAGAAACCTTTGGAGAGAAACACGATTATCTGAAAACCTTCTTTTCAAGCTCCTGTACGTGAAAGATATTTTCAGTAAAATTTTACATTTATCATTGAAAAAGGTAGGTATCTAAAGAAACCAAATTGAATCAAACAGAACCAAAAGTGTGTTGAACGCTTTCATTTCTTCTTTATTTTTCACCTTTACCTTCCTTGAGAGAAAAACCTGATTATCTAAAGATGTTTGTTTTTTAACCCGGTACGTAATATATATTTTACATAAGTAAAATTTAACCTTTTCACAGAAAAAAATGTAATCAAACGGAACACCAAAATTGTACTAAACACTTTCATTCCTTCAATCTAATATATAAAATTCTCCTGTCACAGTGTTAGTTGCCATACTCCTCCGAAACGGCTTAACCAATTTCAATGAAATTTTGCATATACATTCGGTAGATCTGAGAATAGGCTTTTATCTATTTTTTATATTCCTAAGTGGTATGGTTTAATTGCATCAACATCGTACACGGTGCAACGATCTTACGATAGTATTCAGTGACGTATGTACAATGAAGCATTGATTGCTATTGATGATCTTTGCGTTATCATTGCCAAATTACCACTCAGTCATTTCGGTATGCACTTACCAAATCGAAATGCTTCTGATTTAATATACACTGAATTGAATCGTAAACTACAATACAATGCTGTAGAAATGGCGGCGATTGTTGTTCGCAATGCCCCACTAATGAATGAAGAAGAAAGAATCATTTATGACCACATCATGCAAGCAATTTCGGCAGGACAAGGTGGATTCTTTTTTTTTTGGTGCACCAAATGGAACTGGCAAAACATTCCCTATTTCGCTAATTCTTGCTGAAATACAATCAAATAATGGTATCGTATTGACTGTTGCATCTTCTGGCATTGCGGCAACTTAATTGGATGGAGGCAGAACAGCTCATTCAGTATTTAAACTGCCACTAAATATTTAAAATAACCCAGACGCGGTGTGCAATATAAAAAACAATCATCCATGGCCACAGCGCTGAAACAGTGTAAAATTATCATCTGGGAAGAATGCACTATGGCACACAAACATTCGCTTGAGGTGTTGAACAGGACATTGAAAGATATAAAAAACAACGACACACTATTTGGCGGCATTCTGTTACTCCTTTCAGGTGATTTCAGACAAACACTTCCCGTTGTCTCGCTTTCCACGTACGCTGATGAAATCAACGCGTGCTTAAAATCATCGCCACTGTGGTGTAATGTTAAAAAAGTACAACTGAAAGTAAATATGCGTGTTCAAATGCTTCAAGATCCATCCGCTGAAACATTCTCAAAACAACTGTTATATATAGGCGACGGAAAAGTTACTACAGATTAAACTGGAAGCATAAAATTTGCGGTCGATTTCTGCACGATTATTGATTCACAAGGTGCTCTTATTGTCCATATATTTCCCGATGTAAAAAGACAATGTACAAATCATGAGTGGCCGGCAGAAAAAGCAATTTTAGCAGCAAAAAATGTGGATGTCAACGAATTAAATCTCAATTTCCAATTAGATTGGCATTTGCAATGGCTATCTATAATATCGCCTAAAATGTAATTGACGAAATATTCAATAACATGTTTCTGTAATAGGCAACGGCCTAGTCACTGATAAAGCTTCGGTTCCCATCGATCACCGAAATCAAGCATCAGTGAGCGTGGTTAGTAGAAAGATGGGGGACCGTCTCGAAACCTACCGCGTGCTGTTGTCATATGTTTCTTTCTGTATGTTGTTCTTTCTCCTCTGTCCTTCTGTCTTGTATTAATGTCTTGTGTTGTTATCACCTTATAAAGTCTAGTCGCTCAAGGTGCTGTGTTATCTACTCTGTACATTTATGTGCTGAGTAGTGTGAAATGTAATGTAATGTAATGTAAGTCTCAAGGCCAAACGATGCCTGTCTGCGGCTTAGATTTGAGCACTTCATGTTTTCCACACGGACAATTATACGTGGCGTGCTCTCGAATGGGCAAACCATCCAGTTTATTTGTATTGGGGAAAGATGGGATCACAAAAAATATTGTACACTCTGTTGCATTAAGGGGTTGATATTGTTTTTTTTTTTTTTGTAATATTGTCATAATTAGCGACATGTATATAATTTTAAAGAATTAATTTTAATAAATTAAAAAAATTTGTTTCGTGATTTGTTATTTTAATATTTTGTCACCGTTTACAGTGCTTTATATCTCTCCCACTTATATACCACATCCTTACACACTTACAATAAGTTATTTATTTGTAGCAAAATATTCTCTAAAAATTATTTATATGACAAAACGACGTTTGTCGGGTCAGCTAGTATTTTTATAAATTAATCACTTTCTAAAAAATATGGGATGAGTTCTGTAATTATTTTTATTTATGCAAAGCTTAAACGGCTTAAGAGAAAAACGGTGCCATAAATTAGGCCAACTTTCAAAAATTGGCCTTATTTGACTTTTATATAGTGCAACAGGTCCAATTGGATTTTTAATTTTCATAAGTTGATCTTTTTTCACTTGGTTTTGTTTAAAGGGACTGAAGAAATGCACATATATCTGAAACTCTTTTTTTAAACCCCGGTACGTGAAACATATTTTCAGGTAAATTTTAAGTTTCTCATTGAGCGAAGAAAAAAGTTAATCAAACAGATCTAACAATTTTGCTGATAGATTTCATTTCTTCTTTATTTTTCACCTTCATCACATGTTCAACACGAAAATGACATTTGAGTTATTGATTGTGTCGCTATCGCTAACATTGATTACATTTTGTAAAAAAAAACTCCAAATGAGAAATTGGTATAAGTTTAGACTTTGTGACTTTTCCCTTCCCTTTCCCTTTTATTGAAAACCCCGTTTAAATATAAAAAGAAACTGTGGCATTTTGACGTTTCTCATAAGCGAGATTTGCTGTGGTCGAACATTAAAGGGCCTGTGACGAGTAATGTCAGGAGTTGAGGGGACCTGCGATTGTCGAATGTGGATAAATTGAAGCCCCATTTTACATGACAATTACTCTTGAACAATTTGTCAATTCATCGCACCCGGCAGTGCCCGAAAACAAATAGGGATTAAGCTCAGACCACTGACATGACAATCCTACGCACTAACCATTCTCTTTCATAAGGATATCTGACCATGAACAAAATTTGCTCCTCGACTCAGGAATCCAAGAGACTTCTTTTGAATCTGAATGGCTAAAGCACGTTAATACGAAAGAAAAGAGGACTCCCCCTTCATGTTTTCGATATGATGGATACACACAAAATATTATTACAAAATAAAAAAAAAAGAAATAATTTAAAATGCAGTTTTCTTGAACATTATTATGGTTGAAGAACGATGAAAAATTTGGCAAAGGAACAATCAATCTTATTCAACCTTATCCATTAGATACTTGGATACATAACTCTAAGGTTCCAACTTCTATACCATAAACAACAGAATCAGAATTTTAAAAATGTTTTCGCTGAATTTTATTTTCCGCCCCAAAAAGAGATTTCTCAATTATTGCCTTTGGGCAAAAATGTCTTCCATCAACTCTCCCATAAACGTAGCATAGCTTCAAAGCTACCATTTATTCAGGTGCTATATTGCTATGAGCCCATTTAGATTTAGGATTTAATATCCCAAGGGATTTTCTCAATTGATCGCAATTTCAAATCGCAGCAAATGAAGGCTACAGACTATACAAAGTTCAAGATGATTAAAAAGCACAACATCTCTATACCCATAAATAGATGATTCAATATACACAGCTTTGGGTATGTAGGCATGGAGGTAGTATAGTTAGTTACCTTAACAAGTGCAGAATCGCAATTAAGTTCTGAATCATCTTTGATTCATAACAAAGTATATAAGTAGCATAGAAGTACATACCTTCCTCATCTTTCGCTGATGGGAAGAAAAATATACATCAGGACTTGGAGGCGGGTGCATTAGGGAGTCTTTTTGGGAAGTTATTCAAAAACGGAAGGTGAAGACATTTTACAAAGTTGCTACAAACCTATAGAAGGCATCAAGCAAGTAAAACTAAGGATGCTGCTCCTTTTTGTAGGACCTCAGGGGAAATCGCACCACATCGCATCATACAAACCTTAACGTTGGCATCTTTGTTATAGATATAAGAAGAAAATTGCGTAGTGCCACAAAGAGGAGCAACTTGGAATGGTTCTTAAAATGCAAATGTGGTTTGCATAAATGCATAACAGATATATTCTATTCGAAAAGGTTGGTATGTATGTATCTTATTGGAAGCTATAGACTTTTGTGCTCAAAGGGCTGAGATGTGTCTTACCTTACCCAAAGGTACATAGACATATACCTCCTATACCTCTTGTTGATGGAAGTTCTAAGAAGCTTGTATTTTAGTGCAATGTTATAGTTATAGTTATAGTGCATATTATATAAAAAAAAAAGATATATTATGTTTAACAAACGAGTTGGTCTGTCTTTTTTGGTTTAGTTTGGTTTGGTTTTTTCAAGGGAATTCTTAATGGCTTAAATTCTAAAGGAATATTATTTCTTTGAAGTCTTATGATATAATATACATATGTCTTTTGACATTATGGTATATATGTAAGACTGTAAGATTTGGAAGAAATGTCAAGTTGGAATGTTGTCTAATGAAGGAGCTGTTTCGAAAATTATCTCACAGACAGAGAATCAAAGAATGTTCGCTAATAATACAAAATAGTTATATTTTCTAACTTATATGTAAAAAAAAAACACCCGATACAAAACCATATTTTGATGTAAACTTAGATTTTTTCGTGAAAACGCTCAACCTAATTTCAATAAAGTCTTTGTATGGAAAAAGTTGTTTTGATACAATCTCTTTTTAACTTCCCATAGGAAGTTATTGTAATGGGCCCGATTTGTCAAATTAAAAATTTTGACATTTCTCGACGTTTCAAGGTCCCTAGAGTCGAAATAAAAGATTTTTAGAAAGATGTCTGTGCGTGCGTTTGTACGTACGTTCGTACGTCCGTATGTCCGTACGTGACGTTTTTTTCGTCGTCCATAGCTCAAGAACCAGAAGAGATATCGACTTCAAATAAATTTTTTTATACAGATAATAAGGCAGAAAAATGCAGAAAGGGCTCTCAAGAAAATTGCGTGGGTGTTTTTTTTACCATAGCTGTTTAAAAAAAAGGTGAAAATTTTGGTTAACCCTAAATATCTCAGAAACCAATGACGCTAGAGACTTGAATTAAATTTTATATTATACATTGTAACGTGATACAAAACAAGTATATTTTTTAGAAAAAAATCCAATTAACGGTTTTTTTATAAATCAAAAAACTGAAAAAAAAAATTGTCAGCTCGAAAATTTTACGACTAAAATATGATTTCATCTCCAAAACAATTTTGTGCAACGAAGAATAATGTTTTTGACATCTGATAAAATTTTGAGAAAAATCTAATTGACGGTTTTTGTTTTATAAAAAATAAAAACCTAAAAAAAACATTACTCAAAGTTGATAAAAATTGAATTTCGACTCAAACATCTTTTCAAAAACTTGAGATTAAGGCTTTAAACTTATTTTATCTTATAAGAAATATTATTTTCAACATTCTGAAAAATGTTGAGAAAAATCGAATTGATAGTTTTTTTACAAAAACTATAAACCTAAAGAATATTTATAAAAGTTGGTAAAAATTGATTTTCGACTCAAATATCTTTTCGAAACTTTGAGATATTGGCTTTACACTACTTTTATCTTTTTTTAAAAAAATATTGTTGTTAATATTCAGTAAAACTTTGAAAAAAATCAAATTGATAGTTTTTTTTACAAAAAATTAAAAACCGAAAAAAAATTTTACAAAAGTTGGTAAAAATTGATTTTTGACTTAAATATCTTTTCAAAAATTTGAGATAATGGCTTCTAACTAAATTTGACTTATAAGAAATGTTGTTTTCAACAATAGGAACAATTATGAGAAAAATCGATTTGACAGTTTTTTTACAAAAAATAATAACGTAAAAAAAATTATAAATTGTTGGTAAAAATTGTTTTTGGACGTAAATATCTTTTCAAAAATTTGAGACGTTTTGGCTTCAAACTAATTTTATCTTAGAAGAAATATTGTTTTCAACATTTGATAAAATTTTGAGAAAAATCGAATTGACAGTTTTTTTTACAAAAAATAAAAACCTAAAAAAAAAACAATGCTAAAACTTGGTAAAAATTTACTTTCCACTCAAATAACTTTTCAAAAATTACTAATATTGGCTTCAAACTTATTTTATTTCACAGAAAATATTATTTTCGATATTCAGTAATTTTTTTTGTGAAAATCCAAGTCCGTTTTTTCATACAAAAATAAAATCTACAAAAAATAGTACGCAAATTTGGTAAAAATTGATATAGTATATAGACAAACTTTTAAACAAGACAAATCGACAGACGGGATGGGAAGTTATCAGTGTGGGTCGCATCCTAGCCTCTTTTTGTTCTAAAAATTAAATGTAAAATTATCTTTTAGGAGAAAACAACGTACGTAAGTTTACTTTGATACAAAAAAGAGCTTTTTTCCAAACGTACTTAATAAGTTCTCCAATTTGAGAATACAACATTTTATAGGGAGATAGATAAACAATTTTTCAAATTACTAGAAAACTAGGTCTTTTTAAAAAAAAAAAATTGATATATTTGGAAAATGGCCCTCAGAAGGCACCTCCTCTTGCCCCGATAAAATTTGTTGGTCCATTTCAACACCCCTAGGTATATTTCGTATTAAGTTTTAAAGGCGTACAAATGAAAATCTTTACAAAAATTCAACTTTGTCAGAATTATTAATGGACTTTGTTAATAACTAATTTTCCTGAACTAATATTGATTAAATACAAAAATCTAAAACAATTTAAAGAGGTTATTGAACATATAAGTTAGGATATCACAAACTGATAAAGTACTGATTTTAAACTGATTTGAATATTTTTTTAACTGTTGGAACATTAAAAATAAAATATTGTTGAAATAGGAATTTGAATTTTCAAATTTCAACGTTAAGAAAAGCCTGCACGTGTGTCAATATTTCTAAAACTTTTACAAAGTTCTTATATCAACTTTTTGTGCTAGATAAAAAAAGTTTGAAGTCAATATTTTTCCTCGTTCTTAAGATGTTAAAAACATCAACTGCATTTTTTTGAGAGCCAACTTTGCATCTTTTGATGTAGAACAAAATGTATTTGAAGTCGATATCTTTTTTGATTCTTGAGATATGGCCGACGAAAAAAAACCCTCTCTACACCCACAAACATCTCTCTGAAAATCTTTGATTTAGATTCTAGGAAACTTGAAAAGTCAAAAAATGTCAAGCTTTTGAATTCGAAAAATCGGACCGATTACAATAACTTCTTGAATGGTGTACGAAGCTTTTTATTAGCTTCAAAAGTTGTTTCTTCATTTATTAAATCCTTAAAACAAATGGTACACTTGAATCATAGGAGCGAGAATCTGCGACTTTTAAATTGAAATTTCCATGATAGTTAGATTTTAAAAAATATTCCAGCGAGTTTAAAAATTTAGGGCATTGTACCTTGCTTTTAATCTACTTTTCACAAAAAGTCATTTCATTGCACTGTGAAAAGTAAAAAAATGCAACTACAAAGTTAAAATACTTAAATAAGGACCTCATTGAAACAAATCAAGGACTTCACAGGTTAACGCCTTCTAAAAGTGCCGTAAAATAATTACACAAAATTGTACTTTGTCATTTTATTTATAATTATTATAATTTAATACCTATAGCAATCTTTATGCTTTGGTGCATCCCATTGAGACTATTACTCTTTTAAAAAATTTACAAACAAACAACAACAAAACAAAATCCTGAAAAATAAACTTTTAATAAACTTGTTAAACAACTCTTTTTCGCTCTCTTTTTAAATAATCCTTATTTCTAATTTAATGACGTCAGCTTCAATGACACCAGTTTCATTTTATTGATATCCTTTATACCTTTGTAGCCATGTCACAGAAGTGAACTATAAATAACTAATTGCATTGAATTACTTATATCACTTAATCGAATCCTTGCAGTCCTGTTGTAGGTACATACATACAAACATGTGGTAAATGTCATTGGGGCATCATATGCATGTGTGTGTATAGTATATTTGTATATTATATTCACACGCAAAAACCGAATAGAGGAACTTTTAGAGCTCAAAGACATTGTATAATGAACTATGTACAATATAAACATTTAGTTTGAAAAAGCAGAGGGCAAATCGGATCCTGTTACATGAAATATTCATAGTACAATAATTTGTTTCCCCACAAAACACCATCATCATAATAATCATCATCGTGATCATAGTAAGATGACAAAATATTACCATTTTAAGTACAAGAAAATGTGCCCTCTTGCTTTTCCAGGATGCACATTGCAAAATCTCAAAGAAAAGGAGAAAGAGAAAAAACATCACAAAACTTCTCGTGTACTCGTATGTATATCTGGAAACAGGAAATTAAACCAATCTTGCCTTGTTTAATAATAAATTTATTCTTGTCATATATTATTGCATTATGTTACCCAGGAAGACGAGAGCTAAGAAGAAGAAGACGAAGGACGAAAGAAGAAGTTGTCCTTCATCCGTTTTCTAAGAAAGTATCTCTGTTAGTCTAGTCGTAATATAGAAGTCCTTGCAGGAACTATACCGTGTAAGTGTACAGCTTGGTCAAACTATGTATATGCACCTACTCGCTCGTATATCCTTTAAACTGTGATTTTTTTCTATAGTCCTGTCCTGATTGTTTTCATTTTAAAGTAAATCCAAACTTGATTCTCGCAGCACAAACGAGAAAAGGAAGAACCACTAGGATGCTTGTTCAGAGAACATCCTGTATGCCACAGGACACATGCTAAGGACAAATTAAATTTGTAACACTTTATTATCGTTTTGATAGCGGTAAGTGCCCAGACCAAACCCAACTCGACCTGACCCGAACACCACATCCTCTATATTCTATACTCTATCCTCAATCCACATCCTTTTCCTAAAGGAAAAGAAAAAGCCCTTTCCTTGATCCAGGATATGAGTAGAAGTGAGAGTACGTTCGGAAGGAAATATCATTATTCCCTCAGAAAAGCGAGAACAAAACCGAGGAAGACGACAAGCAGAGCAGAGTATAGTAAGAGTAAAACAAAAATAATAGAAACAAAAAAGAGTACGTAGGTACGTAACGTATGTATATAGAAGTATCGCATAAGGAAGGATGTGTTATTGGATCATAAGTTAAGTGGGTAATTTTTTGTTTTTTAGAGAGAGAGGGAGAGGACAGGGGATTGGTGTTAATTTTCCTCTATACTCCCCGGCACTGATTAAGTTTCCTTTTAAGGACCAAGTGTTGAATATTTAATTTTTTTTTTTTGGAAATCAACTTAGGATCATGTTCTCTTGATGGTAATTAAATTCTGGAGACATTGTAATCATGTCGAAATGGAATTACGTCGAAGGATACATGCCGTATATGTAAATTTTTGTAATACCCTCAGTTAGTTGATGCTTTGCTCATGCTCATGCTTTGCTCATGTATACAAATTATTCGTGTTGCACTTGGAATAAATTTGAGACTACACATTCAAAAGCAGATGGTTTGGCTCGTTTGACGCTCAATGATGACAAGGACGACTGAATGAAGAGGACGATGACAAGGGGATATCATTAACAAGGACATTTGAATACATATGTTTTCCTTCGTTTTCGTTTTCTTTTTTTTTTCTTTTTTGTATGTGATTCTCATGAAATGCCAAAGATACTTTATAAGGATCCTCTTATTTGCGGTCTTCTTTATTTCAGCCGAATGATGGATGCTATTTCAAGGCTTTTAACTGTCACAGACTTTGAATGACAAGCTTTACGCGCGTGTTTGAATGAAAAAGGACAAAATGACAATTCTTATCCTTTTTCTCCATGTCAACTATTCTGTTTCATTCTCCAATTTTTTGGTTTCTTCTTTTTTTATTTTGTCTGTTGTTTATTTTTTTCTCTATTCTTATATCGATCGCCACTACCACCGCCATCCACTGCTACCGCCATCGTATTATAGTATCTGACAAGGATGAGATGAAATTTTGGTGACTTTGAATGCCATATATGGATATTGATATTGACATATCTTGCCTCAAGGAGAAAGTTGTTAAGAGTTTAATGCAGGATATGTTCGCGGTGGTGAAAGTATCACCCGATACGCCATATTAAGGACGAATCGGTTTCATTCCAAGAATTATCAAATTTATTTCTCTTTTAATAAAATGTGAGAAAGTTTTTGAGATGATGGCAGTTTCTTAGTATCAATTTTCACATAAGCTCTTCATCCCACAAAATCGTCCCAAATGTTTTTTATTAGAAGGAAAGGATCGCCCCCCCCCCCCCCTCCCCACGTAAAAACACACGAGAAAACACATATACACATCATGTGTGGTCGTGGCGTCGTGATTCGTGAAAAGGATGTTAATTAAATTTTCTTTCTAATTTTTTTGTTTAAACCACAACACTAAAGCTACGAATTTTAATTAAAAATGGAAAATTGAGAGTGAAAAAAAAAAATGTCAAACGCAAAAGACGCTGATGAATGAATGGAAAAGAGAGTGAAAAAAAAATTAAATTATGCTTCCGCCGTAAAGGGAGAGAGAAAAAGAACGAACAAGTAGAAGAATGAACCTTTTCACAGTTGGCAGTTCGAGAAAAGTGCAGGAAAACATAGTTTCTTTATGTTTTTCTTCATATCATTTTAATTAAAATACTAAATTAGAAAAACATGAAAGAAAAACTTATTTCTTTTGATAAGGGTGGAAGGTATAGGTAACATACATATGTATATAACATGGTGACTTGAAGAACTAGATGACTTTTATATCAGTTCACAGCTAACTATACGTAAGGGACCATCATATACGGAAGGAAGATATGTATGTTAAGACTTGAGGTTTTAATCAATTTATTTATACGAAATGAACTAAATATTTAGTTGGAATGTTTGCAACTACTTTGTTTGTTGATATCTTATGCAGGTATAATTAAAATTAAGAAAATACGCTGAGTTTTTAACTTAGGGATTTTCACATATTCCAAAAATCTCACCTATAAGCAGCACGGTGCAGTAATCATTGCTAGAAAATAGCCGAGAATAAAGAAGTTGGAACGATCGCCAAAAAGAAGCTGGGATGCGACCCGCAATCATAACTTCCCATTCGTGTTGTGTGATAATATATCTAAAAGTCTTAAAAAATATTTGATAATAACATTTTGTGAAAGATAAGAAAAGTTTGAAGTCAATACTTTTCTTTGTTCTTAACATACTTGAGTCGAAAACCCACTTTCGTATTTCATATTTCATATTTATTAATTCATAATTCACATTAAGATTACAACCTTATTATTTGTGAAGGCTTTATAAAATATTTTAGAGCGTTCGAGAATTTTAAATTTAGTAGATACTAAAAATAAAATTTTAAAACTATAGTTTACAATATTTATTTATTTTTTTGCTGTTGTTTTTTTTTTATTAGTTATAACCCTAAGCATCATTAATCAGATGCGTTAAAAGACGATATTTGAATGCCTTTGTGTTAATTATTCTTCTAATTGTAATAGGTAGTGAGTTCCATAATTGAGTGGCATGGACAAAAAATGTACGTTCAGATTGCAGGCAAGCAAATATTGGCTGGATCAGTACAACGGTTCTTAGCGAATTTGAAAAAGTTAATCGGTTGTGCAAATAATCAGGTTGAAGAGACTGTATAATACTGTGCAGCTGAATGAGAGTTCTAAATTTTATGAGGTTATCAAAAGTCAGACCCGTTATTTGTTTAGAATAACATGAAATATGGTCGTAATATCTTGTATTGAAGATGTATCTGGCAAAGTTGTTCTATATAACATTAAGTTTTCGCCTTGTATTTGAGTCAACGCTACAGCACACTTCACATCCATACAGAGATCTTACAAGCAACATCTTACTACTGACAGGCACAAACCTTTGGGATGTCCACAGTAGACACAAGGCACTATATAACTTGCCAATTGTAGTAGCTGCATGGTGATTCCATGTTAAAGTCTCGTTAAAAATAATACCAAGATTCCTAGCAGAAGTTACAAATTTAATAACTGAGCCACCTAGCAGAACCGGTGGAAAGCTTGACTTATTAAGGGCGCATTTGTAAATACACAAAGTTTTAGATTTTCTTGGATTTAGGGTGAGGTTATGCTTGAGAGCCCACTGTTACATAACTACTAGAACTAGATCCTCAATAACATAGTTAATAGCATTTCTTATGCTATCTACAGGAGTGTCCAAGTATAATTGGACGTCATCAGCAAACATATGAACTTTACAAGATTTAACGAGTCGAGGAAGCTCATTAATGTAAAGTGAAAATAATAGAGGTCCAAGAATAGAACCCTGAGTGACCCCTGCTGGGACTGTCAGAAATGAAGATGTCTGTTTTCCTACAGCAACGCATTGTTGTCGATTAGATAAGTATGAGTGCAAAAGTTTCACCGCAAAACGAGAGAATTTGAAATCATAATTAAGGTTTTGGCACAGCACAAAGTGATAGACTGTGTCGAACGCTTTTGAAAAATCTAGCAACGACGTTAAGAATGTAGCACGATTCATGTCCATCGCTCTGTGTATATCATCAACAACAAGTAAAAGCGCCGTTTTACAGCTTCTTTTTGCACGAAACCCGGATTGGTTTGTATCTAGAAGGCTATTGTATGTTAGGTGCCCTTGCATCTGTTTTAAAAGTAGTTTTTCAAAGACTTTAGATAGGAATGGCAGGATAGCAATAGGCCTATATTCTGGGTTAGCACAGTTTAAAGTCTTAGGAATAGGAAGTATCTAAGCATATTTCCATATTCTCGCGGATACTCTTCACTTTAAGCAATTTTTATTAGCATTTTGTTCTAGAGATATTCGAGTCAAATATCAGTTTCTACCAATTTTGTAGGTTTTAATTTTTGAAAGAAAATTGTCAATTGGATTTTTCGGCGGTGGACGCCGATTTTTTGAACAAAATTTTCTTCAGCGACGAAGCACATTTCTCAGTCGTTGGGTTAACATATTAACATACATAATTGTCGTATTTGGGGTTCTGAGAATTCTTAAGTAATTGAAGAGAGGCCATTACATCCACAAAAAGTCAATGTTTGGTGCACTGTTCAATCCGGAGGTGTGATTGGGTTTACTTCTTCTTTGAAAAAGACGATGGAACGACTACCGCCGTCAATTCGGGGCGTTATGGTCATATGATAACCGATTTTTTTTGCCTGATATTGAAGAATACGACTTGGGGAATAAGTGGTTTCAACAAGACGTTGCCACATGGGCGAATATGGCTTTATTGCAAGAGACATTTCCTAGCAGCGTAATTTTTCGTCGTGGTGATATCAACAGGCCACTTAGATCAGGCGAATTGACACCGATGGATATTTTTTTGTGGGGCTACGTGAAAAACCATGTTCATGCAGAACATTTAACTTTTGACCACTTTAAAACCAACATTTGTCAAGTTATGGCTGAGATACCGCCCAAAAGGTGTCAAAAAGTGGTCGAAAACTATCTCAAAAAAACCAATGCTTGCAACAATTCGCGTGGTTGACATAATGTACACGTTAAAAATTTATAATAAAAAAGAAATATCATGAAAAACGTTTACGTTTACTTTTGAAACCGCTAAATGGATAACCCTGTATTAATTTATTTAATTGAAGTCGAACGATTACAATAACTTCATGTAGCAAGTTAAAAAACTTCCAAACTTAATTCTACAAATTGTTTCTATCTTCAAAAATAGGAACCGCGTGAATAATAACAAAAGTTATGGTTAACTTGAACTCTCTTTTGTACGAATTCAAGTTGAACAAGAGAAACAGAGAACAATTATTAGCGTTTTGAAATTCCTTCAATAAAAAAGAGGAATTTTAATTACGAAAGAAAACTCCATTTTGATAAACTCGCCGGGAAGAGGGTATTTATTTTTTGTACAGCAGCATTAGATTTTTCGATGGTTGTCTATGGTTTGACAGTTGAAAATATTAAAAGTTCTACTCATTACGGTTTCAGCACTTTGCCAAATTTTATGGTGCTTAGTGGCGAAGCTTATTTATGGTTAAATGGATTCGTCCATAAGTAAAATTAGTGCATAAGGAGAGAAGAAAATCTTAAAGCTATTATTTATTATTATTCATATACTAGCGGCCCGGTACGTGCCTACGTATAAGGCCGTTATAAAAAAAAATAATCATTTAGTTCATTTATTCAAACAAACAAAATATTTTAAATTGCTAGCTATTTAAAAGTCCAAATGATCCAAATGAAATATTGTTTATATTATATTTATCAGCAAAGAGTAAAAACTAAAAAATAAAAAAGAATTGGGTACTCTTACTATGGTGGGTCTATATGGGTTAGTCTAAACCATATTTTTTGTTTTCCCATTTTGAGCATGAATAAATAAACAGTTGGGGGTACCGACTCTGGAACAGGCAACATAAAGTTGGCCATGTGAAAAACATGATTCCTCCAAATTGACACCACAAACGTGAAGTGTTTGCCTTGGGCCTTATTTATGCCTCATCTTGATTCATAACACTGTCAATTGATTTATATGTCGTGACTAAACCTGACGGTTTCGCTTAAATTTGAAAATTAATGGCATTGATATGAATGTTCTTCGGTGCTAAAATGGCGCGTTCTCTCAACC
Organism: Eupeodes latifasciatus; assembly: GCA_920104205.1. Classification (NCBI taxonomy): domain Eukaryota; kingdom Metazoa; phylum Arthropoda; class Insecta; order Diptera; family Syrphidae; genus Eupeodes; species Eupeodes latifasciatus. Next base: position 186,160,028 of record OV049926.1, on the reverse strand, counting down.
AATCATGATTTCTGTAAGAATATTCGGAAAAACACATTCAATCAACTCATCTATAGATTGCGGAATTGTACAAAAATTATTCGGTAAAGTTATCAATCCGTTGGTACTGTCGATTGGTATTTTGCCATCACCAATTTCTAACAATTGTTTTGAAAACTCATGGGCAGTTGCATCATCATGTAGATGAATATGCATATTAATCTTCAGTGTCAATTTTCATACATATCTCCAAAGAACTGATGCCTTCAAACAGGCGTTTATTTCATCAGCAGGAGTTGATCGAGGATGACAGGCAATGTTTGACGAAAGTCCCCTGACACCTGACAGCAATATCAGAGCACCACTAAAAAGCTGCTGATTACCGCGTAAATCTTGCATTGTTCGATTAAATGCTTCTATTGATTTTTTATTCGCCATTGTGCACTCATCCCATAAAATAATTGACGTTAATCGCACAACTTTTGCCATAGCAGAATTTCCCGAAATATTGCAAGTTGGAGTGCCAATACAATTTTCTGTTCCGATCGAATAGTCGCTAAAATCAATGGTACAACGAAAGTTTTGCCTGAAATATAATCCACCTGCGTTATTGGAAACGGCTTACATGATTGTGTCATATACATACGTGTTTTTGTTGAATTTGGAATCTCTAATCATTTTAGTAGCACCAAAAGAAGTCATTTGAAAAGCCGAATTGTAATGTTGAATTGTAAAGTTTGAATACTTAATAAAATAAATAATTAAATTAAATATTGAAGACACCATCCAGTAACACTTCGTTTTACGATATTAGGTATATGCACATATGCTCAAGAGAAAACTCGCACTCTTTTTTTGCAAACGCTGTTATCAAGTTTATTTTAATGTTATTTATTAAATAATCTAAGAAAAGCTCAACTCATAACAGCATAATCGAATGATGAACAAAACTGCTTTTGATATTTTTAACAGTTCATTTTTGTTATATAATTTGTTATACAGTTTTAAGCTTTAAGAGTTTTTGTTAATTTTAAGAAGTTTAGTTCGAATAAAGCATCCAACTGATTTACTTGTCTAGTTTTTATTTTTGCATGAGTCATTTATGAGTTTCTAAGTTTATTTTTTTGCATGATCGTTTTAAGCTGTGCATGATTATTTTTATCCGAAATTAAATTTAAAGTAAAAAAACTAAGAAAAAAGCCCTACAGAATATTACTCAAAAACTGCTTCGACGTTTGAGATGTCCCAAAAAAAAACGAATACAATGTTTCGGGTGGAGTTTCTAATGTTGGCAATCTCACTTTACCATTAGCACAACACATGCCGGGCGTTTCACCTGGAAAGTTAACCGCATCACAATGCGTCCATCATTCCAATGTATCCGTACATACTATAATCAATCTGACTATTGTAATTAAAAGCAGCACGCAGCATTTCATCCAAAACAGCACGACGTATTCGTGATCGCCGCCGTGCAAGGTTCAGTACCAGGTACAGGGTCAACAGATCTATTTTGTGCAGTACGTTCACGCTGCGATGCATTAGCTTGTGCGCGTTCATCTGTAGTCTGAGATCGTCTTAATAATGCCACTTGATTTGCATTACGCACTCGCCGGCTTATGTTTGGTCGTCTTGCTCGTGGCATTTTACCTTCACTCAACAACTCAACAATATTTTGGAAAATATAAACACAAAGCAATAACTCAACAATATTTTGGAAAAAAATTAACACAACAAAGCAATAATTATCGCTGATAAAATGAAATGACATATGATGACATTAAATTTGTTTGACAGAACTAACGTTACTTTTTTGTCTTCGATTGTTTTGTCAAAGCTTCAAATTGGCTTTTAAGTATTAGTACAAATTGTTTGTGTATGGGAGTATAGAAAGATGTTGATTTAACACCTTTTCAAGATTTTTTTTTCAAATTTTCTCTACGTACAAACCTTCTCTGGACTTCCACGAATAATTCAAGACCAAAATTTTCCAAATCGGTAAAGGCATTGTTGAGTTATAACATTACAACGAAAAGTGGCATTGATTTTTATATAAATACATATGTATATAGATTAATCTCACTACTTACTTCCGGAGTCATCATTGGTTCTTATTTCTTTTAGTTATAAGTAAGAAGCTGTCGTTATACGGTGAAGTGAATGGTGACCACAGATCTTTCATACACATACATGTCCTTAAACCATCAATTTATTGTAAAATTGACTTGGTGACAACTTTATCTCTAGATATATGTCATGAAATTTATAATGAAAAATCCATTCCAACAATATTTCCATATCAGATGAATAACCACCTGTGTCCAAAAATTATAGACAATACTTTCAGTTTTTAAAACCTAGGTTCTAATACATTAACCCCGCCCAGACCATAAATACATTTTAATTAAATGTCACAGACTTTGACGAGGCATTTAATATAGACTGTTTTTAAAAGTAGCATATTGAAATTCCAAATCCAACAGAGAACCGAACCAATGTGACGGTCATAAAGAAATAATCCATATTTTTGGGGAGTGACTGAACTTAGATATCACTTTTTGGATTTCTGTGGGTAGATATAAGATCCATCTCAACGAATTAAAAGCGACAACTTTTTTCATTTAAACAAAATAAATCGTAATTTTAAAATTAAATCTATAAAAAAAAATCTTCTTAAAGTCCTTTTACTCGTATATATAGCGTTTGATGAGATCAATAAAAAAAACACATTTTTTTTTCGATATTAAGAAAAAGGATATTGCCTTTATTTGAATATCTACTCAAATTTAGAGAGTCAAAAAAAAAAAAAAACACTTAATCGAATTATATTGCTTAATTGATTCAATTCCAAGTCCATAAAATAATAAAAAATACGATTAAGGTCTTAAAAAAAGACATTCACCCACCCACATAACCAAGCACATCAATACAAGTGTCCTTGTGCATACCATATTTTTATTTCTTTAATTTTTTTAACTGACCAATAAGTTTTTTGTTTTATTCTTTTATCAAAGCATAAAGTTAAGAAAATCTGCTAATATACTAAAAGCATCCCTATGGCGTCATAAAAAAATTACAAACATAAAAACTGTTGCCTGTCTGCTTCTGCAGATAGATAAAATAATATAAACTTCCGTTCAACTTACACCACCAAACCCAGCGACGACGACGACGCGAGGCACGACGACGACAGGACCGCAGCAGCGCCAAAACTTGTCTTCCTTAATTTGTAATTCCGTAAACATTGCTTTTACTTATAAAATTAATTGCAACGCGATTTTTATCTTCTGACACGATGGCAAACCGCATTACAATCCTTGTTGTCGTCCTCGCGCGTCGTCTTCCTTGCTAGAATTCTTTGTAGAACCAGTAGAAGCAGCAGCAGCAGCGAAAAAAAGTACAATCTCTCAGACGACATGAAGACAAGGAAAGACTAGTACTTCCCATGGCTAGCAAGAGCGTTAAAATTGTCAAATGGAAACTGAATTTTAATTGCACCACGCAGAATGTACAACAGTTATGCTATACGAGTACTCAAGAATGCTATAAGTACTCGAAATAATAAAAACGAGGACGACAAAGATAAAAATTTGGACGACGCGAATGGGATGTCAAGCAGAGCAGTATCCCAGCACCACCACCATCGCCCGCCATCGCCACAGTCCTCCCAGAAGCCAGAAGCATCAACCATCAACATCAGCATCAGCAGTATATTGCCCAACCACCATCTCCAGTTTAAATGCGTGTACAATTGTCCTTTTAAATATCCTTGAATATTTTATGCAATGTTTGAATGCTGGACATTTCTTTACAACACCACAACTCCTCTTCTTTTGATTTCATTTTGTTTTAAGTTTTGTCTCATTCTCATTGTTCTTGAAAAAGTTTTTGGATGGTTTTTGGCTTAAGTTTTTATTTCTATTTGTTCAACTCTTTCTCTGGAGCTCTGGAGGTCCTTTTTTTCATTCTTTCAATTTTGTGTTGCTTGCTGTGGTGGTGGTATAGCTTGGTGTGAGAAATTACATATTTATATTCAACCTCTTTGGTGCGAAAAATGCTTTTGTTTATGTAAAATATCCTTTTTTTTGTGTTGAAATTTGTATCCGTTTTTTGTTTTTGTCATGAGAATAATATTTTGGCTTAATTAGGACAGCAATCCCTTAAGGCATTCAGAGGCAAGATTGTTGCTATTGCTGTTGCTGTGAAGCAATTAAAGGGACATCGTCCGAAACAAAAAGCTAATTAGCAAAAAGGACGAAAAACATAATATTGAGTGGCTATTTAATTTAAATTGATTGTAACAAAATGTTTAAACTAAAATGTCGTTATAAGTTATGTGTACCTACGATTATGCTTTATAAAAATGAGATCCTTGGTAAATTTCTAATCATCTGTTTTACAAGAGTAACCATTTTTTAAATGTAAGTTTAGCTTGAAGTGGAGGGTAAACTGTTCAAGTTCAACCAGTTCCAGCTCCATTTTCAACTATTCTTCTTACTAATAGAAGAGTTAAAGATGGAGGCAATAATCAAAAACTTATACATATTATTTATACGAGGAAAAGCTATATCAGGAGCTCCAAGTATAAAAAAACATGAATTTAGTTTGTCAGTTTTGAAATATTTTATATTCACCAATGTTTAAGTGAGTAATACTTTTGTTTGGTTTTGTCCGTAACCTTTTTGGATTAATTTGTATGTTTACATGAAGATTTTAAAGAGCTAGGGACCAAGCTAGATGGAAAAGTTTGTTGGGTGAGGCCCTAATTTACACAGGACTATAGCACCACCTTAAGTAAGTAAGTAGATTATTTTAAAGGGACGAGACAAGTTTTAAGAAAAAGTTCAGCTGGTAATGCTTATTAAATTGCGATTAGTTTTAAGTCTTTATGCCTTAACGAGTACAAAAATATTAATACTACAATAACACAAGAGTTTTTTTGTAACGGAGAAGAAGTTTTGCTTTGAGTTGAGCAGAAAATTGATTAAAAATAAGAGCTTAACTATTTTATGTATGGCTTCTTTTTGACATAGTATTTAATCAGAAATTGCATAAGACTGAAATTTTGTTTATGATAGTGAAGCTTGATTGTTATTAGGAATATAGAATTTAAATCTCCTGCATTTAATCAAAAAAGACTTTACCTTTTTTCCTTCCATTTCTCGGGTAGTTTAAGGATACCACGCATAAACAATTCCTTCTCTTCAAAAACAAATGAATCAGTAAGCGGTTTTTTCTTCTGTTAGGGGCAGGCATAGACCATTGACTAATTAAGTTCGGAAAAGGCTAGTTCTGCAGAATTTGAGTGTCTTCTTAATAGTCTTGGGCCATTTTTGACGACTACGATCGTGCGTTGTCTTGGAGAAAAAAAACAACCACATTTTCAAATCATTGCAACTGCTTGTCGTTCGATTTATGCGACATCCATTTTTAGGTCTTTTAAAAATTTTCGATGACACGGAAACGCTCTGAAATGGATGGTTGCCAATTACTCAACAAGCATTTTCAGCATCGATCAAAAGAGCCCAGTCTTAATAGCCGCCAACCTCCACTAAATAACGATTTTGAAAAAAAAAAATCAGTAACAGCGAAACAAAGGTTTGGAAGAAGAACTCTTTTGGGAAGCTAAGCTTCTTTTAACTTTATTGCTTTGTAAAGAAATAAAATGTGTCATTTGACTTTTTCAGAAAATACCTTATTTCATTTTCGATTTCAAATTTTTTTGGTAGTATCAAAAACGACATTTATAAAAGAATCGGTGATTGTTAAAACAACATAAGTGACAATTTTTTGTTTTTACAGGAGAGACAAAAAACCTTATATTTTTGACAACGCGGCGGCATTGACAATTTTAACTTCAAAATCTGATTAGGGGTAGTTCTGCGAGTTGTAAACAGTTAAAAGTTTTAAAAAAATCTTTTTAGCAAAGGAGATTTTTAAAAAAATAACTTTATTTTTTATGTTGTTTTAACACCAAACGTTTTGTTGAGAGCCAAAACAACTCAAATACTTTAAGTTATGTTGTTTTAACACTCAATTTGGTACGTAAGTCATAGAAAAATCAACTGAAAATTAATAAAACAACACATTATTAAGAGTTCAGGGTTGGAATCGACTAAGGTGATAGTTGACTATCAAATTTTTGATAGTCAAATTGACTATCACCGAGTTTCCCGTCTGTGTAAGCTGATTCAATTCAATTCGATTGAAAGATTTCAGAATATAATTGTCACAATTCATTGTTGCTATGGTGAAATTTTAAAATTATTTCTATAAAATATCTAAATAAAAGTATTAAATTGTCTGTGTTTTAATAACATTCTTACTTTTCTTATGCTTTTTCGAATATCGTAAGCTTTGTGGGTCACAAGAATGTGTTTTTGTACATAAAAAAGGTAACTGACAAAATTTTCCATTCGTTTTTTGTAAGCGTCTGGTAGCTCTACTCAGAAACGGCATGTTTGTAGGAAAACGACTATCGAAAATTTGATAGTCAACTATCACCTTAGCCGATTTTACCCCAGAAATTCATTAAAATACACAATAACAATAAATACATATAAAGTCTATTCTTAATATAACAAATCAAACTATATCAGTCAAAAGTAATAGTTTTTAATATCCTCATAAAACGTTTGGTTCTCTTCAGGCACATAAGGGAAAAGTCTTAAGATATCAGCTATCTTTTTTTCGTTTATCGGTCTCTTGCTCGTGTAAGCCGTTTCTGTTGGAAATTGTAGAAGTTCTTGGTCACAATTTTTTTAGGTAGCCTTAAAAAAAACAGAACGTTGACAATCCATCAACGAATTCCTTGCATGTCACGTTTCTAGCATTATCACTTTTATGTATAAAATGGGTATACTTTGAAACCTGGAAAGATACCTTTTTGTCTTTAGGGACAGACCTTCCAAATGAGCAAGTTGATAACCAGGTTAATTGAATTCATGCCACCAATTCTTGAATTGCAGTACATTATTTTGTTGACTGACAATAATATTATTATGAAAGAAACTGCAAAAAACAACCGTTAGTCTACTACGTTTTTCCAGCGTTGCGTTGGGTGTAAAAAGAAATTAAATGCATGCACTAAATGTGTTTTAGCACTCATTTGTCAAAATGGCAGAACAGATATGTTGTTTTAACACTAAATGCGGATTTGGCGATTGAATTTTTGTGTGTTTCAGGTATCAATTTATGTTTTTTATGTTCTCAACCTAAAGCTCTTCCCCTAAGCAGTGCAAAACCATAATAAAAGAGATTTCGAAAATTCTGTTACTTATGTTGTTTTAACAATCACCGATTCAAAATAAATGTTTGTATGAAAGATTTTAAACTGCTTCCACTAAAGATTGGAGAAGTTAATTTTGCTAGATTAAGCTGTTCGACAAGGTGTTGCTCCTGGCAGTGAAATTGCACTTTTCAGATTTATTTTGCAGGCCTGAATTTAAATTCAAATCCAAAATTTCTGTATAACGTCAGGTTTTTAAGATTTTACTTTTTAAAATTCCAGAAATCACATATGTACATTGTATTGTATAAGGCTTTTTGAGGCTATCTAAATTAATTAAATAGTTTTTTTCCCAATAAAATCCGCGATGGTTTTCCAAATCTATTATCACTATTTTCAATATTCTATTGAAATATTTACAGTATTTCACAAAGTTTTGGAAAAATCTTCATAAGTCATTAGATTTCCCTTAAAAAGACTCAAGACCATTTGTGCTAAACCGAAACTTAACAGAAAAGTAATGAGAGTTTTCAAAAACTAAGTAAGATACTAAAATAATAATAAACTGTATCTAAAAGACACTGATGTGAACTTTGAAAAATAATCATACAACGCATTGTTAATTGATATGTTGTGTTAACCTTAAAAATCGTGTTCTTGATTGTTGTTGGCTTTTCAAAAAGGGAATATTCTGAAAATCTGATTTGATAGAAACATTTTAAAGCGAGATTCAAATTCAAGACCTGATATTGGATTGGTTAAAAAATGTCTTAGAGGATTTTGGCTATCATGTTATTAGTATTTATTCAAAATAGCAGACAAAATCTTTAAACATTTTCAAATCTTATTAAAAGGAGTTTACTTTAAAAACTCTCCTTCAAAATATGACACATGTGTTCAAAGAGAGCAAAGTTTAAATACTCATATCCTTTTTGGTGCGAGTGTCCTTTCTCAAAATTTATTACCACCATTTTTTGTGTCGGTGTTTTTGCTTTTTGGCACCAAATGTTGGATACATCGTTTAAGAATGTTTATCTCATAAAAGGGACATGTGAAAAGGTTAAGGACAAGGATCGCCCAGAAAAGAAAAACTTGGATAAAATTGAAATTTGAATATTTATTTATGACCTTTTTTTGTTTGGAAAACAAACGGTTCCATAAAAGCCAAGGATATCTGTGGAATAACTAGTATTGAAATAGTTAGGTACGAGTACATGTAGTTTTGACAGTTTTGTTTTTAAGTTTTTTTTTTTTACTCTGGAAAAATGAAGATAAGCTCTGGAAACATAAGTACAGAAGAGGCAAACAAAGTTTTTTATTTTGTTTTGTTGACGGAAGAAAGTTGAGAGGGAACAAAATTTATATTTTTAGTTGGTTTTCTTTTTTATATTTTATTGTATTCAATATTATTACTATAAAACAAAGGCACACAGATGAAGGGGACAACTTATTCTGCGGAAGGAATAGAAATAACATCCTGGAGTTTACTTTTTGTTTCCTTTCAATCTCTCCCTTTGGTTTGAATGTTTTTTTTTTTGAATTTTGTTGGATTCGTTGAGCTCGTTTACAAACTTGTTAGTTGTAGAAAAACCAACAATATTTTTCTTGAAATGCATTTTTATATTTTATTCCTTTTTTAAGCCGTAATTACTTCCTTTTGATATGATATGGGAAGACAGTTGTTGCTGCGTTTTCTCCTTTGCTGTCGCTTGTCGTCGTAGTCGCAGTCGTAGTCGTAGTCGTCCATGGCTTTGTCTATAATTCCGCGAGGACGTGGATTTGTTACCCACAGAGAGATATTAAAGTAATTGTCTTTTCTCTTAGAATCTGCGTCGGTATGGCAGTATAGTGATAGATGGAGTTGGATCATCTCCTCTCTCTCCCTTCCTTCCTTCCGTTTTGGAGCATTATTTTTGTAAGTCTTGTCAAAAGCATAAACAACAAGAAATAGCGCAATCATAATAAAAAAAGAAGAAAAATTCTTATAATACGAGGACAAGTTTATAAAAGATTATTTTCATCTCGACATAGATCCTCACTGTCATTATATATGTAAGAAAAGACGAGAGCTTTAATGATAAAAATAATAATTGAAACTAATTAACTGTGCAATGTGCGGTGCTGACTCAAAGATGATTGTATATCATAAAATCAGCTTGACTTTTTATCTGTCGTATTTTGTTTGTCTAAGAAATTGTTGCAATGTTTGTTTTAGTCCTTGCTTTTGTCTTTGTATTCATTGTAGAACTATTAGTTTCTCTTTTAATGTTTAATTTTAGTAAGTTTTGTTTTTAAGTACTTAAATGGTTTTAATTTCATCGATTAAATCAACAAAGTAAGATGTTGTATTTTCAAAAGAGTTATGCGCTTTTAAAAAACAAATAATTCATGTCCTTAAAAGAGTTTTCAAGTTTAAGAAATCGAGCCAAAGATATGATTTTGTCATATTTATTCCATAATGGTTAACATTTTATAGAAACTTGTAATTGATAATAAAATAGTTAACTGGAAATTATGTTCAAAGAATTTCGAATAATTAAAAAAATGTTAAAATGCTATTTAAAGGAGAATATTGTTAATAATTAGTTCGACACTTTGGAATACGTTTAAAATCGGTTAAGTAAGTCAGGTTTCTTAAAGAAATATTAAAATAGGCACTGGACAGAAGTTGACTAACCAATATTTCCATTTTTTTTTCTATAAGACTTTATCGATAAGTTTTAGGCATTGTCGATAAAGTGTGAGATTGTGGGGATTAACTTATCCTAACCCCCGTCAGCGGAAATCTCAGGAACTTTTCTTGCACCAGTTCTAGTCTAGATTTATGAAAGGCATAATTTGGTGCCCAGATCTGACAAGTGTCGAACAAATATTATAAAAAGCTGCTTTATAACAGAAGGATACCAACGTTATTAACTTCCCATAGGAAGTTATTGCTATAGGTCCGATTTGTCGGATTGAAAATTTTGACATTTCTCGACGTTTCAAGGTCCCTAGAGTCGAAATAAAAGCTTTTTAGAAAGATGTCTGTGCGTGCGTGTGTACGTACGTTTGTATGTCCGTATGTCCGTTCGTTCGCAACGTTTTTTCCGTCGTCCATAGCTCAAGAACCAGAGAGATATCGACTTCAAATAAATTTTGTTATACAGATAATAAGGCAGAAAGATGCAAAAAGGGCTCTCAAGAAAATTGCGTGGGTGGTTTTTTTACCATAGCCGTTTAAAAAAAAACGTGAAAATTTTGGTTAACCCTAAATATCTCACGAACCACTAATGCTAGAGACTTGAATTAAATTTTATATTATATACTGTAACGTGATACCAAACAAATATATTTTTGGAAAAAATTCTAATTAACGGTTTTTTTTATAAATCAAAAAAACTGAAAAAAATATTATTTACTTCGAAAAATTTACGAACAAAAAACGATTTTAAATAAAAACCTATAAAAAACATTACTCAAAGTTGGTAAGAATTGATTTACGATTAAAATATCTTTTCAAAAATTTTTGATAACGGCTTCCAATTAATTTAATCTTATAAAAAATATTGTGTTCAACATTTGGAAAAATGTTGAGAAAAATCGAATGGACAGTTTTTTTTACAAAAAATAAAAACCTAAAAAAAATAATAATAAAAGTTGGTAAAAATTTATTTTCGACTCAATTATCTTTTCAAAACTTTGAGATATTGGCCTTAAACTAATTTTATATTTTAAAAAATATTGTTGTCAACATTCAGTAAAATGTTGAGAAAAATCGAATTGACAGTTTCTTATCCAAAAATAAAAACCTAAAAAAACATTACTAAAACTTGGTAAAAATTGACTTTCAACTCAAATATCTTTTCAAGATTTTAAGATATATGCTTTAAACTAATTTTATCTTTTAAAAATATTGTTTTCAACATTCAGTTTAACTTTGAGAAAAATCGAATTGTCAGTTTTTTTACAAAAAAATAAAAACTAAACAAAAATTAATAAAAGTTGGTAAAAATTGATTTTCGACTCAAACATCTTTTCAAGACTTTAAGATATTGGCTTCAAACTTATTTCATCTTACAGAGAATATTTTTTTCTACGTTCAGTACATTTTTTATAAAAATCCAACAGTCAGTTTTTTTATAAAAAATTAAAATCTACAAAAAATAGTACGCAAAATTGGTAAAAATTGATGGTCCGTTATTAATATCTCGTTAATAATAGAAGATATTGACTTCAAATTAATTTCATTCATCCAATTTGTATTTGTTTATATAAGAAATAATTTTTTTATAAATACATACTAAAATTGGTAAAAATTTCGAAAATAAACTATTTCAATATATGCAAAATATAATTGCAGAAAAATTTCTATTAAATCTCATAGTTTTACATTTATCAACGTTAAGAAACAGACATTTACGAACACCCCAATAGAAAAAAAAAAACGATTTAAGATCACATTGCAATTCTTCACAATCACGCGTACTTGAAACTCTTTTGAAAATAGTAACATCATAATCATAAATGATTCACTTAGAGTGTTCTTAACACAGATGTTAAATCATTTATAGATAAAATAAAAAGAATAGGATCCAAATGACTTCCTTGTGGAATTGCAGAAAATTAAAAAAATTAAAAAGAATGGACAAATAAAACAACAAATGACTTACACAATTTTTTCAAAGTAGAAGATGGCATACTATAAGGACCTGTTTTATAAGAGTATTGTCAAGATTAGACATTAACTTAACAGTGTTGTCTGTATCAATATTAATGTTCATATCACTCAAGTTAATAAGAAAAAATATTTCAATAGATCAAAGTCTTGGGCTATTACGTTAGTTTTGTCACAAGTTGAAAGATCACAATTTAAGGTATCACAGAAGTAAGTAAAGGGTGTCCCAAAATTAACGCAAGATTTGAATTAAATAGAAAACGCCGTTTTTAGTCTTTTGATAGTTATATTTTTATTGACTCGTAAAGTACATAGGATAGGGTTATGTATGGAATAACACATCGGACAAATGGCCTCCACGGCTTTGCATGCACATGCGCACTCTTTTGTTGAAATTTTCCATGACCATTCTGCATAAATGTGGCTGAATTTCGTTGATGCGGCCCAATTATGCCTCCAGCCCAAAATCCACACCACACAGTCACGCGTTGTGGATGGATTTGTTTTTCGACAATCACATGTGGGTTCTCCGAACCCCAAATGCGGCAATTTTGGCGATTGACAAAGCCATCAAGATGAAAATGTGCTTCATCGCTTAGGATGATTTTGCTCGAAAAATCAGGGTCCATTTGTTGATGTTCAATAATCCATTCAACGAACTCTCTTCTCTGTCCATGGTCATTAGGCTTCAATTGTCGTGTTAATTGAATTTTGTAAGCATGAAGACACAGATCTTTGGTGAGTATACGCTGTAGAGAGGTTCTTGAAATTTGCAATTCTAGTCCACGACGTCGAATTGAGGTTCCTGGATTGTCAGCAACACTCTCACGCATTGCTTCGACATTCACATTTGAACGGCTTGTTTTTGGACGACCAGGGTGTTTGGCGTCTCCAACGGATCCAGTCTCCATGAATTTTTCAATTAATCTCTTCACAGTTGACGAAGTTAAAACACTATTCCGACCATATTTTGTATGAAATTTTCGAACTGCAGCCGCCAAGCTTTCACTATTTTTGAAATATTCTTTAATAATGAAGACACGTTGTTCTCTCGTGTAACGCTCCATTTTTAATAACCCTATACTGTTAGCTGTCAAATTGCTTTTTTTTCAGGGTTGCCAACACTTCACTGCACAAATGGCGGCAAATTCAAATCTTGCGTTAATTTTGGGACACCCTTTATTACGATTGAAGGCACTTTGAAATAAGGCTAAGAAAAACCGAGTTATAACTTACGGATCGTGACTTGAAACTTCATTAAACTTAAGAACAGACGGGTAAAAGAAAAATTGCTTGAGTATTATTTTAACTACAATCACAATACGTATGTTTATTACCCAAAAACGATGCAGTTGGCTTAAACAGGGGTCAAGGCGCTGTGGTATTTCTCGAGATTTGCAATGCAACAATTTTGACCAATCAAAGAGATATTAAATTAAATTATGTGGCGCAGCAGCCCGTAGAGAACCAAGGCCCAGTGACTTACAATTTTCAACAATTATTTTGTATGCGAGTAATTTCAGAGATGGATGGAACGTAGAGTTTTTAAGTCGAATAACGGCTAATTTTAGAATGGAATTATTACTGTTGGGATATTTGTCAATTCCTTGCAAGAGGTAGTACCTGTGAAAAAATTGGGTGGCACAGGCACAGAACGAACTCAAGACCTCCTTGTTTTTCTGAAACTTGAAAACTTCATTTACTAAAAATAGAAGTCAATTTTAAGTGAATACGTAAGGAGTATATATTTTCTAGCTTTTCACAACAGTCTGAAACACTCTGATATGTTAAACTTTTTTATATTTATCAGCTATCAATTGACGCTTGCAATATGTGATGTTTTCAAAATGTGTTTTTTGAAATAAGCAAAAATTATACATAATATTTATCATTTGTCATTTTGAGAGGATTTGAAAATGTTATAATTTCCTTAAAAACAAACATTTTGTTACTGATAAATTTTGTCTTTAATTTCTTTCATTGGTATTTAATGGAATTCATGCGTCATATATAAAAAATCATACCCAAATAGTTCTAAGGAACACATTTAGCTAGGAAATCCTAGGAATTTTTATTAAAACAAATCACATCCGGGAAAAACAACAACAACAACAACAAAAAGTCTAACCAGTTGAATACTAAACAATCAAGTTTTCAGTTTTTGCAAGAAGGGTGAATGACACATACGAAGATATTCTATAATATTAAAGCAAGCAATCTCATATAATTCTATGATCTATAAGTAGCAAAAACTGCTTTAATTTATGCAATATCCTAGAATCCTACTACACTCGTACATAACATACATATTATACTAAAACAGAGTAAGTAAACAAAAGTCTCCCCGTTGTCGTCGTCGTCGTCGTCGTAGTCATCGTTGTCGTTGATCGTTTAGCAAAAATTAATTAACATTTCTCTGACATTGATGTGAATAAAAAAATAGAAATATACATACATACATACACTCATATAAAAATAAGTACAAACGCAGATACATACATATACATATATAAGCTCGTTAACGGCAACATGTACATCATGATAGTGAGTGACGGACAACGTGACGGCTTCAGCTCATTGCGCTAAGGGTGGCAGACACAAAATGTCATTGCGCCATACGATAGAAAATACAAACAAAAGAAAAACTTAAAAAAGAATCCTAAAAGAATACGAATGAATTTCTAGGAGAATCGTATTATCCTTTCGGGAAAAGGGAGAGATTCGAGAATGCTATATACGAGTATTTCGCATACAAAAGTGAATATACCCTACGCTGCGCTGGCTGCCGCTCGCTGCTGCTAGTGCTGGGAAGGATATGGCAATATGGGGAACATAATACGTAGTTCATTGCCGCCATTATCATAGTCATCGTCATCGTCGTCGTCGTCCTAGTCGTCATAGTCATAGCCATAGTCATAAAGCCAGGGTTTAAAAATAGAAGATTTTTGAACTCTCATTTTGTTTTTGGGATTTTCATATTTCCTTTTTTATTATTTTTTTTTTTGAAAATTATTTACTGCTTAATTAAAAGCTTTGGTGGGTTGTTTATTACTTTATGCATAATGAAGCTTTTATTGTGTCCTTTAATTGGGTAGTGGCGGTTCGGTTCAGTTCGGCTTGGTGTTGTGTGGTGAGTGAGGGTTCGGAAGTTTACTGGTTGATAATAAAGTTTTGTTTTTATTCCTCCCTATAGTCTTTAGTCCCTATCTCCACTAATTGCGAGAGGAGACAGGAACAATAAGTTTCAGCAATGAAAAACAACAAAAAAAAAAAAACAAAAATTGGTGTTGTTCAACTTTCCAACTCTGACCCAGATGCGAGTTTTTCATTTTTGTTCCTCCTCCTCTTTGTGTGCTATAAGAACACAAAGATTGTCGTCATTCAATCCCACTCAGTGTTTTTTGTTGTTGTTGTTTTAATTTTTGTTCTGGTTTTTTGAGAATAAAGGCAGTTTCGAAAAAAAAAAAACAATACATTGGAGGAAAACCCCAACAGTATTGTCCAGTTTTCAGACATGAAATTCAATTGTATGTCCTGCAATCCAACAATCCTATATGTGAGGCATATTGTTTTATATATGACTCCTACCACCTAGGAGATCAGATAGGTAGATACGAGGTATAACTGTGTATCGTAGTTGACCTGAGCTTTTGTTCAATCTTGGCAAAATGTAGAAAAAGCGTTTGTCGGGCATGTGTCATCGCATATATGCACAAGGAATTCTGTCGAATAAACAATTACTAACTGCAGGCTGCAGGATACCATACCAGTAGTACTAGGACCTCGACTCTTGACTACCTCCAATCATGGGCCACTCGCAGCAAACTACTACCACTGTACTGTACTCGACAAACCTGTAGGTATGATATGGTGCAGCAGACTTCCGGATGATTTTTTATTCATCTCTGTATAAATGCGTTGCATTTTGTTTTTCTGTTTCGTCCTTTTTCTTGTTTATGCAGTTTTGAGTATTATTAGTTTGATGTGTGTGAATGTCATTTCATTCTGAACTAAACTGAACTGAAAGTTGTTGTGGAAATGTTTATGGTTTAAACCTTAAAAAACAACAAAAATTGCTTCCTTCATTCCGCTGCTGCTGCTGCTGTGGATGGAAAATAAACTGACTCCAGTTATCACCACACAAATAATGTACCTACTCTAGGAACTCCTCTTAGCTTTGAAGGATATAATGACCTTCTTATATTTTAACAACTAGCTGTTGACCTGTTGTCAGCAGCGCATTAATCTGCACAATTTCAAGTTTCAGTTGTGAAGAACTGTGTACCTTATTCACAATTTATTCCGTACAAGGTCTTTGGTCCTTGCTTCCTTTCGAACGGTGCGGCGCGGCGGTGGCATGGCGTGGCACGGTGGTCCTGACATATATTGCTGTTCCTGCATAATGTTAGGGCGCGGTTACATCTATGGTAAGTTTTTTTTTTCTCTGTTGTGTTACTTACTCTCGTAGTGCGTCGTCGAAAGAATAAATAAAACATCAGGACTAGGATAATGGTAGTGGGAGGGTTTGAGTGCGGTAAATGATGTCTTCGCTTGGGAACGAAGGGTTGCCAATAAAAATAACTTTCCCCTTATTTTCTCTCTTATATGTATATGTAGCTCTTACCATGGTTAGGATAAGAGGAAGAGGGTATCTTAGTTTCAGTTTGCGTTTGTATGTTTTTATGCGCTTACTAAGCTATAATGACAGTTTGATTGACTGCTATTGAAAAAGGGATAAACATAATGAAACCGATGCCCGGAATTTTATATCCGTGAAGTTATTTAAGCAAATATATAAAAGAAAAGTCCAAAGGGAGATGAACAAAAAAATGGTCTCTTCATCACTACAGAAAGGAAGAGTGATAAAGGATACATAAACGTTACGCATAGATACATATATGTATAGGATATTTACTTTGTCAAGGACATTAGTATTTTCTTTTCTTTTGGTATTTTCTTTTATTCGGACCACGAATTGGAAAGATAAACGACCTTCAAATGAGAGTTTTGGGTCAGTTAACTTGAAGTATTTTGCGCTGAGTTTGAATATATTGTTACTTGAGAGGGTTGAAATGTTTTCTATCATTATTATTATCCTTTTTATTTTTCAAATTCTTTTAAACGATAATTGTTTGGATTTTTTTTTATCAATCAACAAAGTAATAAATTTTATTAAATTTTTATTTACATTTAATGTTTCACTAAATTATAAGTATTTCCATCACTTATTTGGGTCTCGAAACATTTTTTGAACGAATGACATTAATTTATATTTTCATCGATCTTGAGAAATTTTGTTGAAAACAAAACAAATTACTGACAATACAAAAACGAATTATGCCTCTTTAAGCAACATAATTTATGAGCTTTTTGTAACACTCAAGGAGGTATTTTATTTAAAATGTTAGGTATATCAATGAAATGAAGGGTGAAAGTGGCTATAAAAATAAAATTTATTTATTTTTGTTTGCAGAAGAAAGTACGAGTATATCAACATTTTTTGGTGAGCTTGGGATGGAAAATGATGTATTTATTTTTGTTAAATTAAACTTTGTGTAACACACATTTATTTAATATCAAAACTGTCACATTGAGAAATTATTAATTTTAAAATAAACAAAAACCAATAAAACATTATAAATAATTTGAAATTTGACAACTTTATGGCGACAAAACAGTTCTTGTGTTGTATGTACTTAAAGTTTAAATGGTCTATAGGACATATTGCAAATATTTTACTGTCATAAGTCAAATTCACAGACTAATTTCGATATTAAATGTCACAGAAAACAACTTAATTAATGTTATTATTTTTGTATTGAAAGCCATTTGCTCATAAATAACAAGGACATCCAATTCTCAATAAATAATTCAATGACAAAAAAAAAATTATGTGTTTGCTAAAAATAAAATTTATTGCCGAATACTTTTTACTTAGGTCCTTGGACCTAAGACCTCAGTATCTAAGTACATGGTTTTCTTAATATCTATTAATGTAATGTTTTAGCTTTTGACAATATTTCTCAAATGATATTTGTCTAGTTACTTTTTCCTAAACTTACGAAGAGGGGGAGAAGTTGATTAAATTAACTGCCCTTAAGTTGTTCTATTTTCTTGTTCATACAAACCTAGACTACTTTTGAGCCAGACTAAGGTCGTGGTCTAGAAGTAACATATTCATTCTACACCAAATTTCAAAATATTGTGAGATTAAAGAAAAACTGGAGATATTTAGCTGATTTCACTTAAGCATACATTAAAACTGACAATATTTTTTTATGGTTTGAACAAGTTATAAAATATCTTTGGCCGTCAAAGTGGTAATAAATCAGCAAATCCAAAATTACAGAGCTAGCAAGGATATTTAAACAAAAACAACATAGAATATTTTTGTATCAAAATCAAACCTACATAAATCTAATGTCTAGACTTGAAAATTGAGAGCAATCTAGCTATTTGTTCTTTCAATTGCCTGATATAACAAAATACATACATAGACAAACTTAAAAAGTCGGCCTTGACTTCATTATTTCAATTTCACTTCAGGTTTTTATTCTGTTTAATTCTTTCTTTGGTTAAAATTGTGAAATAAATATTTGAAGAGAATAGAACATGATCCTTTTTGTGGAGGATACAAACAAAAAAGGAAAATTTATGTGAGTATAATGTCTCAGAGAAAAGAAAGTAAAGTAAGCCAAAAGGCAAAAAAAGGACTCTTCAATAAAAAGACAAACAATTGCTACAAAAGAATTCAATATTTGAGTGGATGCGTCTTTCGAAATGAAATGAAGAAAGACTTTCTTGAAAAGAGTAAAAAAGAATTTGAAAAAAAAGCAACAAGGAAGCACATATTCTACTATGTATATACTACTTGTTTAAACCTCTTCATACCCTCTCTCTATATATGTACTTTGTGGGACTTTGTTTAAGACTATTGAGTACTTTTTTTATTCTTTCATTTAAGTGTGCACATGCTCCATATTCATTTTGTTGTTGTTTTAGTTTTTTTTTTTTTGGTAAAAAGGATAGAAACTAATCATCAAGTGCTTCCCCCATCCATCGTCAATGCCGCCGTCCTGTCCCCTCCTCTCGCAAACTTGGGAATTTCAACTTACTACCTATGAACGGAGAAAGCTTTTGTGCTTGGATATATAATTTCTTCGTGGTTGTTATTGTTAGAAAGGAAGTTAAGAGGATACAGAAAAATGATTTAATTTCAATCTTCCCCCCATGATATACCTATGTATATGTATATAAACACATAGAACATGTCTATGGAGGTAGGTAAACTATAGGTTAGAAAAATATTCTGTGATTATGTGAAATTAAAAAAAAAAAAAAATAGTACGTATACGCCCGAGTGATCACGTCTAAAACTCATACTTGTTGCGACCAAACCACTTTTTTTCTTTTTTTAAATTATTTTTTTTAATTAAAATTAAATTTTAATAAGAACTTACCGATTCAATAGCTTTATCCAAGCGGTAAATTTCCTCTTGTAGGAGATGAAGTGTACCAGTTTTTCCACGATGCCGAGCAAATGCTGCAGCACAGGCACTATGAATGCTATTTACCCAGTTCTCCAACTCAACCTAGATAATGAAGAAAATAACAAACAAAAAAGAAGAAAATTAAACTTAATTAGGATAAGAACTGCATCAGAATGAATATTGGAAATATTTCCGGAATTTTTTCCAACAATAAATTCAAGTGTTCAATAAATATGAATTTTTGTGTTTTTTTTTAAATGTGTTTGTTTTATTAATGAATATTCAGAAATCTACGAGCATTATAGTAACAGTATAGGTATAAGGTGGAGGTAAATTATTCCATGTCTTGGAAAATCAAGGATTTATTGAAAAGATTAAAGTCATCGACTTTTATTAAGACAACAATAATAAATGCGAGATCGATAAAATGAAAAGTGTTCCCACTTCGATGGAAGGATTAGGGATTAATATTCAAAAGAAGCTTGAGAAACGTTACTGAGTTAGATATTAATAAAGATATTATTGTTGCCGGATAGTACATATTTCAAAAAGGATATGTTTTTTTTTGTTTATAATAACACTTAAAGGGTTTTTTATACCTTTAATATGCCAAAGACACAGTGTGAGCATTACGAAAAGAGGGAAGGGTTGGATAGGAGATGTCGGTGCACATTGATTTTGAATTCCTGAACATTGCAATGATAGGGAAAGATAGAGTGTGGCAAGGCGTTCCACATTCGCGTAGTACGGCAAACAAATGAATCTTTGTACTTCATAGTACGGCCGAAGTTGGGCTCAAGGGTAAACTGATGGGCATTCCTAGGAGCGCGGGTATTACGGTTAAATTGTTTAAGGGGAGGAATGCAACTGGCTATTTCACTAGAGCATAGTCCGTTAAAATAACGGTAAAAAAGGGTGAGGC
This sequence comes from Eupeodes latifasciatus, assembly GCA_920104205.1. Lineage (NCBI taxonomy): Eukaryota > Metazoa > Arthropoda > Insecta > Diptera > Syrphidae > Eupeodes > Eupeodes latifasciatus. The sequence continues at coordinate 186,139,752 of OV049926.1, read as the reverse complement.
AAGAAACCTTACGTCGATGTTCGAGTCACGTAAACGAGTTGATGATGTTAATGTCACCAATCATTTTAAAAGCTCTTTTTTACATATTGTCCAAGAGGCTTAAATTAGTTACTGGAGCACCAGCCCAGAGATGAGAGTTATATTCAAGTTTTGGACGTATATTGGTTTTGTAGATTGTAGCCAGATCAGACGGAGAGAAACATTTCTTACATCTTCTCAAAAAACCTAGACATCTTACTGCATTTTTGGCGACATCGCGTATGTGATCCCTCCACAAAAGGTGGTTGCTGAAGCATATTCCAAGGATGTCAAGATTTTCAGTTTCGTTGATGCAAGTGCCACTCATAGATAGTGGCAAAGAGGGTATATCTCGCTTTTACGATTCAAGACAGCATTGGTTTTTCGAAGTATTAAATTCCACACGGTTTTTTATTCCCCATTGTACAATGCTGTGTAGATTGGAATTTAATGAGCTTATCATATTTTGCCGTTGCAGTTCCATATCCGAAGAGAAGGGGTTGTGAGTCAGGAAACGAATATGAAAGGCTAAGAGTGTTATCGTCAGCGAAACAATGTATTGGATTAGAAGTACATACAGGAGTTCATTTATAAAAATGAGAAAAAGGGTCGGAGACAAAACGGAGCCCTGGGGCACACCAGCATTTATTTAATGGGTTTCAGACTTGAATCTGTCCAAAACAACTTGTATTGAACGGTTCGAAAGAAAATTTCTAATCCAACGAAGAAGAGATTCGTCGATACCGAAAGCACGTATTTTCGATAAGAGAGCAAGATGCCAGACTTTATTAAATGCCTTTGAAATATATCAAGTGCAATAATCTTACTTTCTCCAAAACAATGTAAAGATTTGTTCCACTGGTCGGTGAGATAAACCATGAGATCACCAGTGGACCTATTGCTACGAAAGCCGTATTGCCGGTCATTAAGAAGCTTCCGTTCCTCAAGATATTTCTTAAGCTGATAATTAATCAGCGTTTCCATGACCTTGGAAAGAAGTGACGTAAGTGTAATCGGTCGGTAATTAGAGGGTAAGGTAGACAATATTTTTGTGTGGGAAACATTAACACGTTTCCTAATCCTTTAAAGTGAGAAGTAATAAAAAGGTCCTCAAAACTACTGACATTTTTAGCTGGATTTTTGGAAAAATAAAATAATAAATATGAAACACAACTAAAACAAGTTTGATTTAACTGATTGAAAAACATGTATACAAAAGTTCTAGAAACAATTTTTGAATTGATTTTTTTTTAATGAAATAACAAACTTGTTTTTTATATCGACATTAACTGTTTCGACGGTTAATAAATTTAAAAATGTTGTGGAAATTTACTTTGAAGGAAAAAACTTGCCCGCTAACTATTTGTTGCGAATTACTCCTGTGGCGGTATCAACGGTTCTTATTTCTTTTGAAGTAAAGAACGGCCAATATCAATCTATTGAGCCAAGTTACTAGATTTTTGGTTTAAGAAAATTAATCAGCTAAAGATCGCAGGTATTTGGTGGCCCTCTCGTTTGTGATATATAACTATTCCTCATCATTTTTTATGGGGCTATATAAAATCGTTATCAAGACAAGCCAACAACTTTTGAAGGACGAGAATTATTTAACTTTTGTTGGAAAAAGAACTGAAAAACTGGACTCATCGAATGAAATATGTACCTTACTTGAATGTCTGCACATTGTAATGAGTGGAAAATATTGAGCATGGTTAAGCATTTCAAATTCGTCATCATTCTTTGTGTCCGTTGTTCGACTGTCGAATAGTCTACCAGTCGAATTGCAGACATTAACCTCATCAACTCTGTTCAGGGGAAAGGTATCTTTGTTTTTCTCAGCTTCATTAAACTAATTTAAAATAAAACTTAGCTTTTTTTTTTTTTTCTTTCTTGTTTTAATGTTTAATTTACATTGTCTTTTATTTAACTTATATTTAAAAATAAGTAAATCTAAATTCTACTGTAATATTTCTATTTTAAGTATTAGTCAAACATGTAAACCTGGTAATTGTTCATTTAAATACATCTAAAAGATTCATTATCTTGTTGTATATTGTTAAACAAGTTAAAATAAATACAAATACAAATACAAATACAAATACATTCGTGTAGTACAGCTAAAGAAAGAATTCTTGTAGTTATCAGCGTCAGAATTTGGGGTCAATTGTAAACTTATAAATATTCTTAGAAGGACGGATATTAAGTTAAATTGTTTGAAGGGAGGAATGCAACTGGCTATTTCACGCGAAAATCGTTTATGAAAATATCGACAGAATAATGATACACATGAGACCGTGCCTAGCAAATGTTTTGCCTATAATTTTTAAAACTCTCTTTTCAATTTTATTCAAAAAACTCAAGTATTTTTAGAAGGACACCAGCTCAACTCGAGTTTCGGATGAATACAATATTCTTGCATTGACGGAGAAAACCTAAGCACTTAGCAGCATTTTTGGGGACTTTCAATATGTGTTCACTTCACGAGAGATAGTTTGTGACGAACACACCTAGATTTGAAGGATGGTCAGTCTCTTCGATGCAAGTACCGCCCATGGATAGTGGCATTGGGGAAGGGATGCGCTTTTGCGATATTTGACAGCATTGGGTTTCCGTAGCGTTGAATTCTACACAATGGACAATGCTGTCAAGATCAGAATTTAGTGAGCTTATTATACACTGCCGTTGGTAGTCCAAATCCCAAGGACAAGGATAAAAATCTAAAAACGAACATGACAATCTGAGGGTACTGTCATCAGCGAACCAATAAAGTGCGTTAGAACTTAGAAGTATCAAAAAGAGCATTTATAAAAATAAGGAAGAGTGTGGGAAACAAAATGGAGCCCTGTGGCATCCCAGCGTTTATTTTGTGGATATCAGATTTGAACCCGTCCAATTATACTTGAATTGAACAGTCTGAAAAGTTATTTCAAACCCAATAGAGAAGATTTTCATTGCTACCAAATGCACGTATCGTTGCCAAATATTCGCAAAGAGAGCTTAATACCAAACTCTATCAAATGCCTTTGAAATATCAAGTGCATAAATCTTACTTTCTCCAAAATGTTGTAGAGATTTGTTCTAAGCTTTTAAAAAGTACCCTATAAGTTATTTTTTTTTTTAATTTTAACTACAGCTCTGCCAAAATTTTGCAGTCAAAGATTGATGGAAACTTCAGTTTAAGGTCAGGTAGGTTATTAAAGGAGTTATTTATTTTATTTAAATAAATCTTAGCATAATAATGATGTGATAAAATCCTTTAATGCCGTAGTTACTTTACTTAAGGTAGCGCTACAGTCCTTTGTGAACTAGGGCCTTTGAGCTACTTTGAGCTACCTAATTATTCCGAGAAATACTGATAATTGAAAAATATATGAGAAAAACAAAACATAATAGGTAATCATAGACTTTTCGGGGGAAAAACATATTTTTAATTTTAAACCAAAAAATCAAGCCTTAAGTTTGTTCTTGAATTAGCTTCAAAGAAAATGGGAAGTACACCTATACATATACGTAAAGTACAACATATGTAGAACAATAAAAGTACGAGTAGCTTGGTTTTTTATTGTCCGAGATTAAAACAAAAAAAAGAGCTAAAAGTACAAAAGCATTCAAACTTATGTGAGTCAGGGTTATTTGCTGCGTTTGAAATACACTTCAGAGTCCTTGAATATCCATTTATGATGTTTTTTTTTTATTTTCCACAACTTTCCTTTGGTGTTGAAAGTACTAACTGCACACAGGACGGCGATTATTATGTGTTTCTTTTTTTGTTTGCAAACGATTCGCAGACGATCAAATATATCAACTTTTTCACATACCCTTGCATCATAAGGCTATTCATTCAATTGTACGATGACTAAAATTTTCAGAAATATGTGAATGGGAGCAAGGAAAATGCTTATATCCTTGCATTGGCAAGTATAAAACTAGAACACTCCCTGCGGTTATTAAATTGTGTGTTTTTTCTCCTTTCTCTTTTCTTGTTCTTCTTTTACTAGCTAGCTAGCTGAAGGAATCTAGGAAGCAGCCAGCCCATCTAACTCGATGGGAGGTGGATCCTGGCACAAAAGATTGTTTGATTCCCCGAAGCGAAGATGACCGCTTTTGGTTGCAAAAAAAAAGAAAAAGAAAGGAAAACATGCAGAAGAAGTAAATCGGCAGAAAATCAAGGATATCTTGTTCTCTTGATGTGTTTTTCTTTCATATTTTGTGTGTTTTTTTCTTTTTGCATATCCACACACGACACACACGTTTTTGCCTTCATCAAGGACCTTAATGTCCTTTCAGTGGCTCCAATTCATTGCATATAAATATAAGAGAGAGAGAGAGAGAGGAGACACGACAGTGTTGTACAAGATAACGCCTAGGAAAAAATATAAATAATAGAATATAGAGACATTCAGTGAAAACTTTATTGTCTTATGGTTAAGAAGGACCTTTTCTTTTTTTAATTTTCCTGTTTTTTTTCGAAACGAGAGAAACGGATAGTATGTATATGTGTCTGAGGACGAGATAGAGGGGGGGGGAGGACTAGGTGGCTAAAAATGAAGACAAGAAGCCCTTGAAACCCTTGAGCAATGCACTTTATTGTGTGAACAATATTTTTTATATTTTTTTTTTCAAAAGAAGTTTTCTGGGTCATGAGTGTGCCTCTGCGCAATGTTTGAATGTGAATGTGAACAGGACATATATAGAAGTGTCGTACAAAAACAACAACAACAAAGTAAAGAAAAAAAATATGTACAAATAGTGAATCCTTTCATTTTGAAATATACACAGTTTGACTTTGTAAATGAGATTTGAAATTTGATTAAATGCAATTTGTTTAGAAATTGTATTTTTGTTGTTATTGTTTGTTTTGCTATTTTTGCCTTTTTTTATTTGTTGATGAGTTAGATTGAAATTTGAACAAGTTGAAAAGGATTTTTTTTTTTAAATTTTTGTTTCAGTAGGAAAACAAAAATGTCCGATGGCAGTGCAGTTGCAGGTAGGTAACACATTTTAAATGAAAAGAATAACATGACATGTTTGGTTTTGGTACAATTCATTTTTCTGTCAATTTATCAAGTTGAACATTTTTGTATGTATTTGTTTTTATGGTTTAAATGAAAGTTTTTGATTTTTTTTTGTCCCATGGAATACCTAGTAAAGGTTTGGAATGAAGGTGTGGGATATAAACTTTTTATGTCCTGGATTGATTTTATTTGTTAAAAACAATTGATTCTATTCAGTTTTAAGTTTTTTTTTTTTTAATTTTTCAGTTGAAAATAATTATGTTTTTAATCACTTAAAATAATTGTAGAGGTTTAAAAAATAAATTGGGTTTATGTGCTAAGTTGGTGTTTCCTCCCTGATGGAAATGATAGTCCTTTGTAATTTAAACTGTTTTTTTTGCTCAATACAACAAATTTGTATGACAAAAATCAAACCATACAAACCATAAAAATTAATTAGTTGAAATTTGACAAAAACAGTATTGAAGTCTTTTCAAAACCTAAAAAAAAACCACTCAACAATTAGGTGGTAGAGAAGTGAAGTTTAATTTAAAAAAATGTTCTGGGATTTGAAAGCTTTCCATTGGCGGCCTTAAAAACGTGAAAATAATTTTGTGTGTAATAGTTCAGGAAAATTAGATACAAAAATGGCTTTACGTCATTACATAGTTTTTGAAAATCTTTAAATAATGATTCGGATTATTCACTTCGAAAAAATTCCGACAAAGCTGAATTTTGATGGAGAGCTTCATGTATATGTTCTAAAAAAATTCTTCTAAAGTCCTCTTATTTTGAACTGGATAACATAAATTTTAAACAGGGTAAAAGGGGGCAAGTACACTTTTTTGAAAATTACTCGAAAACTAAAGGTTTTTTTTAAACATGTACGTCCTTTTTTAGCTGACGTAATTTTACACAAAAGTTATGTATCGCCTGCGTCAGAACTAGTTTTATTGTTGCATATTTTTTTTAAATTTTAATATAATGTCCCCAGGAGACTGAATAGAATATGGTGATAGGCCAGATCATGACTTTTCAGAATTTGGTAACTTGTTTATCCCGAATCATAATGAAATTTGAGTAACGTATTTTTCAATGACATTTTGAAAAAACGCCTTCTTTTAGTCGGTTATTTACTCACCCTATCTGCAAATGTCGGGAAATGTCATTACGCTAAAAATTAATTAATTTATTAACTTCCCATAGGAAGTTATTGTAATGGGTCCGATTTGTCAAATTGAAAATTTTGACATTTCTCGACGTTTCAAGGTCCATAGAGTCGAAATAAAAGATTTTTAGAAAGATGTCTGTGCGTGCGTGTGTACGTACGTTTGTACGTCCGTACGTCCGTACGTCCGTACGTCTGTACGTTCGCGACGTTTTTTCCGTCCTCCATAGCTCAAGAACCAGAAGAGATATCGACTTCAAATAAATTTTGTTATACAGATAATAAGGCAGAAAGATGCAGAAAGGGCTCTCAAGAAAATTGCGTGGGTGGTTTTTTTTACCATAGCAGTTTAAAAAAAGGTGACAATTTTGGTTGCCGCTAAAAATATCATGAACCAATGATGCTAGAGACTTGAATTAAATTTTATAATATATATTGTAACGTAATACAAAATAATTATATTTTTGGAAAAAAATCCAATCAACGGTTTTTTTTATAAATCAAAAAAACTGAAAAAAAATGTGTCACCTCGAAAATTGTACGACTTAAATATGATTTCATCTCCAAAACAATTTTGTGCAACGAAGAATAATGTTTTTGACATCTGATAAAATTTTGAGAAAAATCTAATTGACAGTTTTTTTTATAAAAAATAAAATCCTAAAAAAAATGTACTCATAGTTGGTAAAAATTGAATTTCGACGCAAATATTTTTTCAAAAACTTGAGATTAAGGCTTCAAACTTTTTTATCTTATAAGAAATATTGTTTTCAACATTCTAAAAAATGTTAAGAAAAATCGAATTGACAGTTTAAAAAAAAAATAAAAACCTAAAACAAAATAATAAAAGTTGGTAAAAATTGATTTTCGACTCAAATATCTTTTCAAAACTTTGAAATAATGGCTTCTAACTAATTTTAGCTTATTTGAAATATTGTTTTCAACATTAGGACAAAATTTGAGAAAAATCGAATAGACAGTTTTTTTTACAAAAAATAAAAACCTAAAAAAAAATTATAAAAGGAGGTAAAAATTGATTTTCCACTCAAATATCTTTTCAAAAATTGGAGATATTGGCTTTAAACTACTTTAATCTTTCAAAAAATATTGTTGTCAACATTCAGTAAAATTTTGAGAAAAATCGGTTTGACAGCTTTTGTACAAAAAATTAAAAACCTAAAAAAAATTCAACAAAAGTTGGTAAAAATTGATTTTCGACTCAAATATCTTTTCAAAAATTTGAGACGTTAGCTTCTTACTAATTTAAACTTATAAGAAATATTGTTTTCAACATTCGATAAAATTTTGTGAAAAATCGAATTGACAGTTTTTTTACAAAAAATAAAAACCTAAAAAAAACAATACTAAAACTTGGTAAACATTTACTTTCGACTCAAATAGCTTTTCAAAAATTACAAATATTGGCTTCAAACTTATTTTATTTCACAGAAAATATTGTTTTCGATATTCAGTAATTTTTTTTATAAAAATCCAACAGTCCGTTTTTTCATAAAAAAATAAAATCTACAAAAAATAGTATGCAAATTTGGTAAAAATTGATACATATAGACAAACTTTTAAGCAAGACAAATCGACAGACGGGATGGGAAGTTATCAGTGTGGGTCGCATCCCAGCCTCTTTTTTATTTTCGAGTAATGTGCAAAAATGTGTACTTGATGATTTCGACTTTGCATAAAAGTTTTTACTACAGGTCCAAATGAAAGGACTTTTGAGGGAGTGTTTATAGAATATTTATATGAAGCTATCCACCAAAATTCAGCTTTGTCGGAATTTTTTTGAAGTGAATATATAATTTTTTTGGACTATAAGCCGAATAATTATTTAATGATTTTCAAAAACTATTTAATCAAACATTTTTAATGAAACTGTTGCCGTTAGAGATTTGACTTTTATTCGAGTACCGAAATCAATTTCCTATTTTTTAATTTTTATAAATTGCGTTGGTACGTTTGATACCGTCTTGAGGAGAAATGGAATGTGTTCGTAGAGTAGTGTCCAAATATAAACTACACAACGAAATATATAAATTTGTATAGCAATGTGAAGAAAAATTGGAAAAATTCATCTACAGAAGCTCTGTTAGAATCTAAGAGTTCCAGCAGAGCAGCCAACAAAATTCGGCTAGGACAGATGTTCAAATATATCAACTTTTAATTATAATAACCTGTTTACTGCGGATGTGTTTTTTTGGCTATTTTTCACTGTGCCAGGTATGGAATTATGTTTGTAAGATATTCGAGTTAAGAAATAGTTTTGTTGAACTTTTGTTAGTTCATACCAATTTTAATGACACTAAAAAGTATTGTAATAACTAATTAAAGTCGATAGTGTGTTTGGTATGTGACTTATATTATGATCAATAAAATGTTTCAATTTTTTCTTTAATTACTATATGCTATTATTACAAAAAATACTTTTAAACTGGAAAACTATTCCCGTTTCAAGCACATTTAACTCCTGAATCCTGTAAAGTTTGTTAGAAATCTCATCCTTCAGTATACATTTGTCACCTACTTTTTAACCATGTTCGGTTATCACTTTTGGGGCAGTTGTCATATTCCAAGTTCTTTTTTCCACTTTTTACGAATTAGGGCAACTTTTGGATTGAGTTAGAAAAAAACTATATAATAGTACCCGTGGCAAAATGATTAGTGCGTTGGACTGTCATGCCAGAGGTCTTGGGTTCGATCCCTGCCTGTGCCATCTAAAGTTTTTTCACGAGTACTGCCTCTTGCGAGGAATTCATAAATTCTTCAAGAGTAATTTTTGTCATGAAAAGTGCTTTCTCAAATTAGCCGTTCGTATTCGGATTAAAAAACTGTAGGTCCCCTCCATCCCAGACAACAGTACTCGCACACATGAATGGTTGAAAGTTGTAAGTCACTAGGCCCTAATTCTCAACGGACTGTTGCGCCACCAAATTTATTTTGTATTGCATTTAAAGATTGTATTATGCATTCAAGGATTAAATAGGTATCTGTCAATTTATCTATCTGTCAAACGATTACATACTTTTAGTGACAGAATGTCAACAATTTTATATTTCACTCAATAAGTAGCTCTAAAAATCACCCTTTATCAATGTGAATTAGTATTTATATGCAAATTTTAAATAAAACCTAAATTTAACATCATTTTTCATGAAATGATAATCTTAAAATCTCTTAATCCATTTGGGGTAACATAACAAAACCACCTTTAACCGTTTTGAAAACATGGTCTAAACATCACAACACATATTTACCTACATTTGTATATCATACAACAAACCAAAAACCAAAGATTATTTTTTATTTAGTGCCAGAAAATGACACACCAAACAACAAGAACAACAACGGTGCAAAAAACACCTTTTCGTGTCCTGAGTAGATAATCCTTTGCGGATCTTGAAATCCAAATCTGTTTAACATTCCATTCTTTTTTTTTTGTTTTGAAAGCGGGTATATGTGAGCTTCTGAGTTTGCACGGAGCTCGGACATGACATCAAAAAACCCGACAGCAACAACAAAAACACACGAAAAAAGAAGAAGGAAAAAAAAACAACAACAAAATAGAACAACATTATCCTCAAAAGGACATTAACTCTGATCCTGGATGCAAGGAGCAAGAAACCGGCATAGTGATGTTGTTTGGTTGCTGTGGGTGCTGTAGGTTTATTTTGTATGTTATGTTTTTGTTTTATTTTCCGGAAATATTTATTCGTTATCTTTATCTTTGCATCCCCACAACTCAACTCCTTAAATTGTATGCATAGAATAGGATATATGTATGTAGAAAGGAGAGAGGGAAGTAGAGTCAGAGGTTATATTGTCTGTCAACTCACCTGACACGGTGCCTGGAATAAGTAAGCATCCCCGAATGCCGTACTCAAGCAGAATATGTAATCACGTTTCGGGTGCTCGGGTATGGGCTGCATAATCGCTCCGTCGACAATAATTAAATGCTTTGGTGCCGCCTCGACAGAACGTCCTTCGCGTGAATCGCACGGATAAAAGAGCAACGTGGTTCCTTTCAGGCAAACCCAGTATCCTTTCCAACCGCGCTTGCGGGCCAATTCGATTTGATGTTTTTTGCGTAGCAGCCATTTCTTCACCGATAGGAATCTGTCCAAAAGAAAAAAGAACAACAGAAAAACATTTAGAAGAGAATTTAGTATCAACACACACATATGATGTGATGTGAATATGTGTTTGCTGTTTGTGGATTCGAGTGTTCAAAACAATTTTAAGGATAAAATGAAAAAAAAAAACAGAAAAATAAAACGCGAATAAGATATGTATCAGGATTCAGAATTCAGAATACAGTATTCAGAATTTAGGATTGAGGATATTGTCGGGAGGTGTGGGATAAGGATTTTGCTTGTTTTTTTAGGACACGTCTACTTTTACACATATCCTTGTGTGACAGGGCGCACCCAAGGATGATATGGAAATTTTGTTTCTAAAACTATCAGAATAAATAATAAATGAATGTTCATTTTTTAAAGCTCTTTCTTTCCAACAAAAACACCATCAGCATGTTTCGGGTTTTTTAGGTCAGCAAAAAGGACAAGTTGGCGTGACTTAGGCTAAATAGAGGGCATTTTACTTAAAAAGGGACTGTGATTTTGGTAATTCATGCCATGACAAGAATATTTGTTACTTAATGAAAGACAGATTCAAATATGAGATTTTTAAGGATGAGGGTGGGTTTTATTAGGTTGTACCTTCTTATACTCTCCTCGTACGATTCCTATACGACTTAAATGTAAATTGTAGGTTTCTTATATAATAGAGAATCTGTTTTTGTTGAGATTTTCTAAAGCTTTGTTTTGAATAAAATACTTGAAATACGCAAAGAAAACCATTTGCGTGTCATAAGACGATTAATTTAATTGAAAACAAAAATTGTATTAGGTTGAGGGAGTGCCTTTTTTTTTTTTTGATTAATTTTAGTAATGGGATTATTATAAAACCTTATATTTAAGTAAAGCAGAACGTCTTGAAGAATTTTTAAAGCCGGTAAAGTTTCCATTTATTTTCGGAATCTCAGATTGCTTAATGACCATGGTTTTAGCAGACGTGATAGTCGTTTAAGAAAATGTAGTTGAAAAGTTAAAATGATGAAAATAGAGAAGTGGTTGTTTTAGGCTATTATTGCTTTTAAGATTAGTTTAGTAGAAAAGTGTAAAATTTTGTATAAGTTTTATTTAAACTTAGTTCATTACAATATGTTTTGCAATTCTTACACAACAAAATCATTAATTTTAAAACAGGAGCCAAGTTCTTCTGTATACAAAATATCTGAGTACCTAATAATACTGTCGCTAAAAGTAATGAGATCAAAATATACACCAAGTTCTAAATTTAAGAAGGTTTAGTATCAATTTATTTTTCAAAAATTTATATCGAACAATTTATTAATAATTACAACTTATTGTTATTGAATGGTTACTGGCAGAATTTGGATGTGTAATTCATATAAATGACACCAAACACATGAAAAGTTTGCATGTTCCACGTTCCTTGGTGTTAAAGATCATGTTTTCGATTTTCGTAATTGTATTAAAAACGATCCCTTCTATAATCCACTTAATATGATTATCATACAAGAATGAGAAGATCTTCTTGTATATTATAATTGTATATAATAACAAATACTTGAAAAGTGGGCGGACACTACGCCTCTGTGTTCACAAATCTTTTGCGTAGATTTGTTTAATGCACACCTTCTACTATACTAAATTTTATTATTATTCTTAAAAACTTAGAAGTAGTATTTTTAACTTATACCTTCTTCTTCTCGGTGTGGATACCACGCCCCAAAATTCAATTACATTTTTCAATTTTTTTTTTTTTTTGCACCAAGACCTATCTTGGTGCGAAATGTCAAAATTCGGCGATGTCGGTAAATCCTTTATAATTTTGATGATTAGTCAGGCAGTCAGTTAATAATAAAGTTTTGAGTCATCATCCTTATATGATTGGAGAGTACTCGTATTAGGCTCGAAATCAATTCTTACTAATTTTGTGTAGGTTTTTATTTTTCTAAGCAGAACTTTCAATTAGATTTTTCTGAAACTTTTTTTTGCGAAACATAAAAAGCTTGAAGTCAATATCTTTCTTTGGTTCCAAGATACTCGAGTTAAAAACCATTTTTCATCAGTTTTTGTGGGTTTTCGTTTTTGTAAAAAAAAGTTGTGCATTCATTTTTCCCAAAAATTAACTAAAAGTTAGCGAAATATTTTCCATATTATTAATTAAAGTTTTTATTCCTTAAATAACAATGCCTTGTGCAGATAAAAAAAAATTTGAAGTTTATCAATACCTTCATTTTTTTGAGCTTTTCGAGTAAATCGGTTTTTACCAATTTTTTGGAATATTTTTTGTGGATTTTTATTAAAAAATCTACCGATTGGATTTTTTTGAAAACTGTACCAAATATTAAAAACAATGTCTTATATAAGACACAATTAGTTTGAAGTCAATACTTTTCTTCGTTCCTAAGATAATTGAGTCGAAAACTAATTTCTACCAACTTTTAGTCAAACTTTTCTTCCGGAATTTATATTTTGTGAAAAAAACAACAAAATTATTTTTTGGAAAGTCTTTTCAGCAATTTCTGATGTTAATATCTGTAAGACAGAATTTATTTTAAGTCGAAATGTCTGCTATTTCTGAAGATATGACCGACGAAAAAAGGTATTCCCATCTTTCTAAAAACCATGGATTTAAATTCTAAGGACATTGAAATGCCGCAGAGTAGTCAAAATGTTCAATTTCACAAATCCAACCAACTTTTTGTAACAATAAATCTTGAAAGTCAAAAACGATGAAGTAGATATTTTAGAAGAACATAATCTTCCTTGCAATCCTTTTTTATCTATTAAAAACAAAAAAATTTAAAAATCTAAATTGTCACTATCTTAAAACCACATAGAAAATCTTTTGAAAAAATTAACTTTTTTTGTCTGTGTTAAGTTAGGAGATTCTATTTTAAACTAACTCAATTATTCATCCAAAAGCGAAGCGAGAATAGGAATGAACTTTGATTTTCTCAAGTAATCCTTATACCAAAAATAGAAACTACCTTTTATCTTAAATCAAAATCTTTTTCTCTTGAATCTCTTCTCGTATTTTTAGTATTTTTCCCTAACTTAACACATACCGTCAATTTATTTTAATTTAAAATCTCAGCAATTTACAACCAACCAAAGAGCAATATTCTTCTAAGAAAAAGGGATTCTCATAAAAAGAAAGTTCTTATTCGTACGTTACGTACCACGCCATTGCCATACTATTTGACTTTTGATCCTTCGATTGAAGAAAATGAAATTCCATTATCGCCCTCCACCACGCCGCCGCCGCCGCGCCGCCTCGCCTGTCCCCCCAAAACACCCAAAACCACACACATCCAATCAAAATTTAAGTTGATTCCGATTTGAGATTGAAATCAAAGATAAGGATAAGTGTTTTGTAAGACAGTGTGTGTGTAAAAGTGTATTTGGAATGTGGGTATATGTATGTGTATGTATGACCGTTTATGGATATTTGTATTTCAAACGAAAATGAAAGAACTTTTCCCATATCGTCCTTCGATTTCAATTTCATTACATTTGTTATTTATCAAATTGCTAACGTAATGAAACTATACGAAGTGAAACATGAGTTGGGCAAATTTTTCAAGGCTCAATTGCTTTTTGTTGATTTAGTATATAAGGATCTTTAAGGATATCGGATTGAAATATGTATGCATATGAGAAAAAAGGTGTAAGAAGTGTTAAGAGATGATGGTAGCAGGGTAACTTACCCAGCCTTTCGTACAGCTCCAGTGCAATTAAATGAAGATGCTGCTGTTCCTGTTGATTTTGCTTTATATGGTGACGCCATGACACTTTCGCCATCATCTTCATCAGATACGGCCGTGGTTAAGCTCATTCGATCATCATCGGATATCTGTATAAAACAATAGAGATAAATAAAAAAATATTACTTATTTTTTCCTTAGACGTTTAATAAACAAAAAAAAAATATGAATAAATGTTTGTTTAAATTCATATGAAAAAAAAACATACGTAATGGTATTTCGTATTTTTCTACTACTGAATAATTAATAGAAAATTCATATAAAATTCCTCATGGGCATGGTTTGGGTAGGTACACAATCGTAAAAGAACATTTTGGTATTTTTGGTAAGACGTGCTGTTTGGTTTTATGGCATTTTTTTTTTTTGTTGGATTCTCAAGGATTCTCGAATACCTAATCCAGAAAAAATTCAAATAAGGATTTTTATGACATGATTTTTGAATTATTATGGTTCAGTTAGAGAGTGGAACAAAAATATCAAAACCAAATCGTGACCAAAAAGACTCGAGTATCCTTGTTTTACTTTTTAGCATTCAGTTAACAATACAAACAGAGGGTTGAAATGTTTTTGAGTTTTTATTATTTGAGGCCAAAATTTATGTTCTTACTTGTTTTATATTTTACGAGTTCTTGAAATAAAACATTTAAATTTTCGTTTTTAACTTGAGAGCGTATAGAGAAGAATTAAATAAAGGGTAGAGCCGCATTTTATCACTTAATGTAGGCATTCGAAAGTCTTAAAAAATCAATCTTTAGCAGTTAAATGTTTTTGTTTGTTTGTTTATTTTTTTTGTTGATGATTTCCTGGAATAATGATCGAAATTACACATATGAGTTTTCAAGAAGTTATTACTAAAATTTATTTATGTACGCATTTTTGAATACTTATGAATAGGAAAGAAGTATAACTTTATATTGATTTGATTTTGATATCTTGAAAACTAATTTTGTGGGATTGTTCACATATTTACATTCATTTCAAACTATATGAAATCTATCTCTCCAGAGAAGTTTTTTTTTATATATTTGAAGACATTAGACTGATTCGAAATAACAAAAATATCGTAGATTTTTAATGGAACAACATTTTTAGGGAAAATTTCAGCAAAAAATTAAACATTTTAGAAATTCATCATTTTTTTTATTTTCAATACAAACTATTTAGGAGCTTTTTATGTTGTTCCTCTTAAGTTTTTAGCTTTGATGGTGAAAATGTTCGTACATTTTCTTAAACCAAAGAGCAATATTCTTCTAAGAAAAGTGATTCTCATAAAAATAATTCGTACATTTTCTTAGAATCGATGTAATTTTGGCTAGTTGGCATAAATCCGTGATTTCAAGAAACCCCAACAAAGAAGTCTAGGATGGTTTAAACGGGCGAGATCACTAAGATTTGTGCCACCCAGTATAGTTTGAAAATGTCAAATATGACTCAAGACTATATTAGACTGGTTTACCCGGCTTCACCTGGGATGTATTCAATTATTTTATATAAAAAAAAAATGAGGATGAAAAACTACTATTTTCTTATATTGTACCTTTTTTATTTATTAACAATTGGATAATAAGTTTCGAAGCCAAACCGTAACAAAGATTTCCTCTTTTGCTTGATCAGTTTTATACAGGGTGTCCCACGGGAACCGGACGAAAAGTAGGGGGCCCTTTCTCCTCACTGGTGCGGTCGAGCGAGGTGGGGATGGGCTCGTTTAAAACCTCAGGTAGTGTCACAATGGATCGTTGGGAAGCGGTTCATTGTGTCTTCGCACTGGAGGAATTTATTAAAAACAATGAATCGGTGGTGGCAGTGCAGCGGGCTTTCCCAATCATATTCAGCATTGGACGTCATGTTCCTTCAAGAAACACAATTATGAGATGGGTAACTTCTTTTCGGAGTATGGGCAGTGTAATGAAAAAGAAACCACCTGGCCCCGTACTGACAGCTGAACTGAACGTTGACCGAGTGAGGGTAGCTGTTCTCCAGAGCTCTGGCCGTTCCGTGCGCAAGCCCGCTACATGGACATGATAAATAACTTTTTGAGACCTCAATTACGCAGAAGAAGACGAATTATCAACCAAGCAGATGTTTACTTTCAGCAAGATGGGGCCCCCCCACTCACACTTCCAGACCCACAATCGCCCTCTTGCGCGAGATTTTCCCCAACCGCCTTGTGTCCCCGAGGTCCCCTGACTTGACGACGTGTGACTTTTTCCTTTGGGGATACCTAAAATCACGCGTTTACGAGTCGAAACCCCCCACTTTGGAAGCGTTGAAGGAAGCGATAACGTCTGAAGTTGCGTCAATTGAACAAGACCTACTGGAGCGCGTCCACCGAAACTTCTTGGACCGACTTGCCACCTGTTACGAACAAGATGGGCACCATTTGTCCGACGTTATTTTTAAAACTTGAAATGGCATTTAATTCCCTACCTTCTGATATTAATTAAAAAAAATTTAGGACTTTATCTTTTGGAGTTACATTCATTTGTTTTTGATCCGGTTCCCGTGGGACACCCTGTATATATGTATATGTAGATATACTGACTGAATAATTTCAAGCAACGAAATAAAATATTATTTGAATTTTCTCTGACTTGAAGCCTGTAAGAGTAAAAATCCATTGCTAACACAGTTTTTTTTTTTGAGAAAGTTTTGTTACTGGATGAACTTGTAGTACGTTAATTGAATAACCGTCTTTACCATGACTAAACATCAAAGGGTACTGCAGTGCATCGTAAGACCGGTGTATTTCACTTACACGTTTGAGAGTGTTATCTCGTGTTCGCAAAACGATATCCCTTTTTGTAAATTCTTGTCCAACAATTAATACGGCTACATCATCAACTTGAGGTGCATTATAACGACCTCTTTTTTCTGTCTGTGGCGCACGTTCAGCTCTGATAATGACTTGAAAATTTTCTATATTTGATGGCATTGCTTCAAAAGCATTCCTGAAGCTGCGCACGTAATGATTGTGACAATGTAACAAATATTGCAAGTCGTATAATAATTCTCTGTAAGTATTTGGGGCTATCGACATTCGCCGTTGTACTTCGCTCACCGAATCACCCATTAAAAATATATTTGCAAAAATTTCGGTTCTTTAGGGTTGTTTGGTAAAAGAGATCCAGCTAAATGATAGACTTGACATTGAACTTTAAATGTAGGCATAAAATAATCTCCATGTCTGATTTCATTGGCACCGAATTACGTCATTTGGAAAGCAGAATTGTAAACACGAATCATATCAATAAAATGTTTAGAATCTCGATAAGAATGATACAAAAGACTTTAATGGTTCCGGTGGATCAGCAATTTCTGCCAATAAAACTTTTCCTCCTGAACAGCAGAGACCTGGTAGTTCTTTAGGCTATCTGAATGCACGACAGAAATTGCACTTGATATTCATATTTCCTATCGAAACGTGACATCAGCGAATCAGTGATAATTGGATCTTATATGTATAGATAAAAAATGATTGACTAACATTATCGGACTTTATTTATGCATAAAACCTGATCCGTGATATCCTCTTTCATATAAAAAACAAAACTGCATGACAATTGGGTAAGAAGTTTCGAAGCCAAACCGTTACAAAGATTTCCTCTTTTGCTTGATTTCAGTTTTATATAAAAAAGTAACAAATGCTTTTCAAATCAATTTTCCTAAATTTAAACGAATTTTTAACATTTTTCATAATTTGACTGAAAGAAGAAACTTTTTTTTTTAGTAAAAATGTTCAATAACAACGTTCAAAAAGTTGTAAATTAAAATTAAAACTTTTAATTGTAACCTTTAAAAACTAGCACGTGATTTTTGTTTAACTTTTCTAGTGCCCAATTTCATAAACAGGATTTTAAACTGTAATATGGGATATTTTGTTTTCACCAAGCGTTTTTAAAGTAAACAAGCTTTTCAACACCTTTTAAAACTAAATGCCCATTTTTGGCTCATTAAATTTTAAAAGTGTCATTAAAAAATTCATATGACAGATTGAAAGCTGTTGTTTTGTTTTGTAAAATTTTGTTTCTCAATATTTGGAGATACAGAATGAATAGGTAAACATTTCAACATTGCATTACTATTTATAATATTATTTTTATGATTTTAATTTTTAATTAGAATATTAGATTGGTCATCTTCAAGTGACGAAGAAGAACAACATATAGTTATTCAACGTTCAAGAGTATATTCCGCGTTCACAAGAATCCATTTTCAGACTATGATGATATTGACTTCAAAATGAGGTTCCCACTTTCCAAAGCGATTCTTGTCATTTATTTCAACATACATATAATGCTTTTTAATTCTTTCTCACAAAATTCGCTTAATAGAAAGAAAAAAGGGGTTTTATTTGTACAGGGTTGTGAAGAGAAGAGAGAACTCTATTTTAACAAAAATATTACTGAAATTTCCCATTTTAAGCGTGGTGAAACTGAACAAATTTAAAGGCCTGGTAAAATTTAAAAAGCTTTTAGATAAAAGTGCTTTTAGTATTTGTTTATGAAATCGGACATATGTAGGTCATTTAAAAAAGTATTCAATCAATAATTAAACTTTAAGCCATTTAGCGGATATTCAAGACGTTAAAAACGGTTATTTGGGTATATTATGTAAACACAAAAATAAGATTCATCGCATATGAAAATTGGGATCAGCGGCAATCTGGTTTTTGAAACCATTTACGGTGTCTACGCCTTGTAAGATGATCCCGTGGCTTCAATTCTTGAAATACCAAACATAAGAAACAGCAAAAGCACTTGACAGCTGACAAAATGGCCGCCAGTTAAAATAGTGTTGCCAACTTAAACTTCTATAACTCTAAAAACACTCGCTATTAATTCCTAATTATTTAGAAACTGACAGTAAGCCAAAAATGGAGTCAACCTTGAAATCGAAATATACCTTCTTTAGGGCTATCTCTTATCTGCTTCTTAAGTTATGAAAGTTCAAAGGCTGCAACTATCTCCGTTTCTGTAGCTGCATTGATATTATCAAGTTTTTAAACATATTTTTGACAGTTATTGCCGTTGAAGAATCAGCTTGTGTAAACAAGGTGGTAACAATTGTATCATCGAATTTTGTTTTTGAATGTATTTTGATAGATGGAATTTTGTACGTCAAATCAATTTTCATAAATTTAAAAGTTTTTTCTTATTTCCGACTTTCTTTAATTTAACAGAAAACAAGAAAAGTTTGTATATAAAACTTTTTTAAGGCTGCCAACTTTCAATTCGATACTTTAAAAACTAGAACGTGATATTATTTATAATTTTTAAAATTGTCAAAAAATATTCAATCAATAATTTAAGTTCAAGCCATTTCTATGATGTAACGAGACGTCAAATAAATTAACAGTATATTTTAGATTCTAAAACAATTTTTTTTAAATGTTAAACAAAATATTTTGTTTAAAGTTTAAAGTATTAAATTGTTACCAAAAATATCAATAAACATACTTAAATTTTAATATTTTTATCAATATCTTTCAACCGCAATGTTGTAAAATTTTCCAATTGACAAACATTTTTACATGTTGCACTTTAAGATCCTCTTTCTTACTTTATTTGTCGTGAAAATGATTATCCTTTCATCCGTTTTGCGTCTTGTGTCGTCAACTTTTCATCATTTTGAAGAATTACCAAACATATATGCACATCTCCGGTAAGTACACATCGCAATGAAAGAAAATACCATCTAAAGTTATACAAGAACTTTTCGCGGTAAATATAGACGTTTGCAATATACGAGTATGTATGTATATATTTGTACGAGAACTTATGTGTATCTTAATAATTCTTATTTAACTTCAAAAAGTATTTGGAGTTTGATCAAAATTTAACCTTTGATATAATGTCTTATGTACCTTCCTTGAAGCAAAAAATTAAGAATTTAAACACAAAATAACTGCCTTTGAACTGAAAACATCTCCTCTTTTCCAATAATCCCATTATTGTTGCAGTTTAATTTTACTTTTTGAAAATATGGTCTCTATAAGAGTTACATTTTGATTTGGAAACTTCAAAAAGTTCTCGAAGAACTTATAATTCCATCAAACAAAATTGAAAAAAAAAAGAAAATACAAAAATTCCTGTCAATGTAGATTCAAAGTATTTGTTATTTTTACTTCTTTGAAAGGTACTTAAAAGTTTAAAACTCCCCGACAAAAATCGTTAGTTAAACAATTTAAATGTCAAAAAACAAAATGCAAACAAAAATAAGTGAGTACAAAATTCTTATGTCACACGTCAAGTGAATGTAAGTTACGTGGCGGTATATGTACGTCTACCCCGTGTCAGTCGTCGTCGTCGTTAGATATATTATAGTCCTGTCCTGATACTGACAGGGTTTTTATTATGACTCCAAAACTTCCGTCCTTTGACTTAAAAGTTCGATTAGAATGGAATTCAAATTTATAAGTAGACTCTGTGTTTTTTTTTTTTTTATTATTTCAAAGTGAAACTCCGTCGCTGTCGTAGTTCCTTGGAAAACTTGTAAGTACCAAGTATCATTGCATCATTGTGTATAATATTATGATATCTGAGTTTTTGAAACTTTAGTTTATTTTACTTTATTTTATTTTTTCTCGTCCTTACCCATTGAACTTTGAACGCTATATTAGTGTCACATATCGTCAGGATAACGATTTTGAAGGAAAAATTGAAAACTTTGATAGAAAGGACGATGCAGTTTTAAGTTTGAAGTCTTCCATTTTTAGTTTTACCAAAGTTTTCTACGCGGTATTGGCGTGGTGATGATGTATCTATACAATACGCACATATGTACGTTATATGGTATGCCACTTCGATAATATAAATGAAAAGCTTTCAATATGCACGTTTTCACGATTTGAATGTGAAAAATGTAGACAACACAGCACAACGCGACAGTGACAGAATAAAAGAATCATCACAACTTCTGATAAAGTGAAAATAATAAAAAAAAGAAAACATCACAGAACAAAATATCCTAACGTCATGTTGAAAATTGTCTGAAGTTAAATTGTCACTTTTAGGAGTGCGAAACTGCAAATTGTGGGACGAAAGAAAGGATTTCTCAAAATCGACGAGGACTTTAAGCAAAAATACAAAAAAGGACACAAAAAGAATACGCCAGTCACGTTACATAACATTTTATGATTTCTTTCTTTGCTGGCAGAAGTTTCTTTTTTTTTTTTTTTGTTGGATTTTTTGTTGAGTTGAAATAATTTTTGTGCCGCTGGCAGCAGACACCTCCATTTTTTATTTTATCCTTTTCCACTTATTATGTTCTTGCTTGACGTTCCAAGGATCTTCGCGGGTTTATGATTTTTTTTTTGTACATAATTTTGCTTCGTTTATGGTTATTTTTTCTCGTTCGATATACATATGTATTTATGTACCGTTCCTACTTTTTTTCTTATAACGGCACAGTGCCAGCTAGAAAGAAAAAAGGATTTCCCATTGTTGTATATGGTGGTTAAAAAGTTGGGTGGTGTTTGTTGGGAGACGATGGATGGTGAGAGAATTAAGCGTCATATTTTATGTTAATTTTGAACTCTTTTTAAATGAAAATATTCATTTTTTTTCACTCTGGCCCTCTCTCTCTCTCTCTCTAAGGATTCCCATCGGACTTTCAAAGGTGTTTGATTGTGAAAATTTTATTTACCCTAACAATAAACCAAGGCTATATGGTGATGGTAGTGGTAGGATGGAGAGAGGGGGTTGATGTTTGAAGGAGAAAGGAAAACACCATACAAAAAGGAAATATTCAAATGGTGTGTTGCCTCGTAAATTTTTTGTCGAAGCTACTTTATCACTTCGCAAAAGTTTTTATATTTTAATACTTAATTTTTTTTTCAAAAAAAAAAAGGATAGGAAACCAAAATAGGATCTGCATATTAATTTATTTTGACCTTCACTTCATCAAAATACAAAAAAAGTATCTCCGTCATAGTCTTTCTTTATCACCCTTTTACTCCTACTCTGTCTATCTTCAGGCATAATAATTAACTAAAAGTTTTTATTCGCGTTTTCTTCATTTATCGCATTAATTAAAAATTCTACAAAAAACACAAAAAATAGGTAGGTTAGGTAGAAGAAGATATATTCAAATCATTTGAGATGCGAAGAATCTGTAGGATGAATTTATAAATCCCGTCTTTCCTTTAATTGGATTCCTTAATTGGACATGTACATATTTCTTTTGTGATATATGTGTGATGTTTTTTTGGTATGAAGATTCTCTCGAAAATCAGTATTGAAATAGCGTTTTTAACTTTTCTTATTTTTTGTGTTATAGACATTCGGGGTTTAAGTTTATTTTGGGAGTCGTTCTAGTCGATTTGTAATGTGTGAGACAATTTTAATTTAACCCGAAGCCTGTTTAAGTCTTTATTGCCTTTTATAGAAGAAGACTTCCTTACGTATAGATATACATATGTTGTTGTTTATAGCCAAAGTGAAGGGCTTATATAAATATTTTGGGCAGTCCTTGCAGGACCTTCGCTTCTAAGCTCTTAAGCTGCAAATATTATTAAATACCTACCTTTCTCGAACACAATAGACTTAGTTAGAGATATTTTAAGGTATTAAAAAAGGTCAGAGCAGGTATAGAGAGAGTGCTACATAAAAAGTTCTCTAAGAGAGGCCATAAAGAAGAATATTTGCACAAATGAAACTTAATTAAAAAATTATGGAGTAATACCTAAAATAGACCTAATTTATGCGAACTTAGTAAAAAAAGAAGTGATAAAATATTAAATACACTTCATAAAGTTTTTAAGGGGTAAATGGGTTAAGTTTAAGGCAAAAAAGTTAAATATCTAAACTAAGAACTTTTTTAAAAAGTATGAAATGGATTTCTATAAAGTTTATTTAAAGGACTTCCTCAAATAGTACTATTAAATTTATTTTTTAACACCCTTATTCTTTGTTCGTTCGAAACGGATTTCTTTTGAAAGTAGATACTTTATCCTCCACTACTACTGACTTATATAATTTTTTTATATATTTTCTTTCAGTTTTCAGCAAACAAAACAACAAAAAGAGAATCCTGGAAAACTACTTATGTCCTTTTTAGTTCCATCACAAATTGCTTATCGTTTCTTCCCACCACCTTCCTTACATCGCCCCCGCCCCTAAGCTCCTGCATCACATATAAGCTGTCGTAACTTTTAAAGAACACATCACACAGAAAATTGAATTCAGGGTGAGCTAGCTAAAAGCGGAGCAACCAAAACAACAAAAATATAAAGTCTCCACAAATCAACACACAACTAATGGAACACATCCCTTGTACTTTATTGTAGCACCTTCTCCTCGCTCTTGCAGTTAAAAGATTTTCCGAAAAGGACAAACCACTTCTAGATATTGGTGGTTTGTCGGATTGGGAAGCCCCTTGGTAGATTCTATTGGTTTGTTGGAAATAGTTTTGTTCGAAAAGTGAACCCAAGAGGATTCAGGATTCAGTTTCTGGTACTTTTTAGCTAGAATTGGATGCTTGGGTAATAGTAAGTGAGAAACATGAAAATGCTTTTCAGATCGCATATACAAAGCATCGAGTGTATAAACTATCTGGCCTCTGTGCAACATGAATAAATAACTGTTTAGCCTGCTTTCGACGCCCAAAGACGTCGTCCTATATGTTTATAGGTATGTAGATGTGAAGATGTGTTATTTGAAGGTACCTACACATACTGGATGGTAGGTATATTATATATCTTGGGCTACCTTCGCACAATGTTCTTTTGTGTCATCTCCACGTCATAACGTTTCGTTTTTCATCCTCATCGTCGTCGTTGTTGTCGTCATCATCGTCGTTGTTGTCGTTTCGACAAAACAAAGAGACAAATTTGAGTAGCAAATGGCAGAATACTTTACGCCCCCCCCATTTCTCACCCCTAACAGTCCCCAAACCCCTTTTTTTAAACACGGGGGAGTGGTATAGTTAGAGAGTCAGTTAGGCCAAAGAAGGAAGTATGCACAAAGCACTTACACTGATTGGCGTCGACTTCCGTCTGACCCAATTTCATTCGCAATGGGTGGGTGAATAGTTAGGTAAGAATCTTTTTCAAAGCAACCCCAATTTTTATTTTTTTGTTTTTGTATTTTATTTTCTTCTCTAAAATAATGGCTGGTGTGACGGATGCACCTTCCGTCCTACGGAACTACAAACTACCGTCTAACCTCTGCTATATAGCAATGAATAAGCGTTGAAAATTATTCTCTAGTTCTTTTTTCTCTTTGAAAAGTAAAAAAAAAAAAAAAAAACTATTTTCTATTTTTTATTTTATTTTCAATTGAAATAAAAAAGAAAAATAATATTAAAAGTTTTCTGTATATTTATCTATGGGTTTGGTTATGGTATTGACTTATGTAGGTCCTCGTATGTTGTATATCTTCTTCAATGAAGGTGACAATATTTTGAGATGTTGAAAAAGTGTCACAATCTGTCTCGATTGGTCAGAAAAAGTTTTGAATTGAATAATTGATTATTGTGATTATTATTATTTTCCGAGTACCTACAAAAGTTGCCCTTTGGGAATAATTCAATAAAGGATTTTCGTCATCATCGACAAGTTAAATCTATTGGAGTAGAATAAAAATATGAAATTTATATATTTTATTTTGTTTGATAAATTGTATGTCAAACAAAAGTTTTTCAACTAAATATGAACGGACATAGCACTAACTCCCCATAACTTAACTTTTGGGAATAATCTTTATTGAATTTCGTTTTTGAAAGAGGATTTAAGGACGAAAATAAATAAAATAAGTAGAGTTTTAACAATATTGTTTAATAACTTTGATTTTGTTTGTTCGCTTAATTTTCCTGAATTTTTGTTTAAACTATTAGAGACTAGCGGGCCGTCCCGGCTTCACACGGGTGGACATAAATAGATAAAGATATTTTAGTTATAAGCATGCTAATTAAAACGACCATGAATCGCTAAATTAGAAAAAAAATTGTATGCTTATCTTAAAGCCTCCCTGTACACTACGTTGGCTGTGGTATTTGTAGGTGGCAACAAAACGTATTGATTTTCAAATATTAAAAAAAATAGTAATTTTCGCCAAATAGAATTGGAAAAATAACAGGTAAGTAGATAAGTGTTTTTTATTGATTAGCAAAAAAAATTTTGTGTTGTGTAGTGTTTTTGTATAAACTTATTGAGTTTACTTGCACCCGTCTAGAGGCGGGGTCAGGCAGTTCTTTTTCTTGTTAGTTCCTCATTACTGATTCAGTGATTTTGGTAGGTAGTAATGTCAAGAAGATCGTTGAGGAACTTGTCAAAGATGACAGATGACGAAATAGCTGAATTGATGAATGTAATTTCAAGCCCAGAAGATACTGGAGGAGAAGATGATTTTGACGATGATGACAATGTTGACGATCCAGATTTTATTTGCTCTGAAGATAAACTCTTGATTAATCATTGTTTGATGAATTCAAGTCAAATCTTGATTGATGCAGTAAATGCAAGCCTCGAAATCAGCGCTTTAGACGTTAGTCACCAAGAGCCAAGGTTAGCTTTAGCATCATTGCCATCAACGTCTGTTGCTTCTTTTGTTGCTTTCGAATCAAACGCCAGATCTAATGCCGCAACAAGTCCCGCTATCATATCTGAGCCTAATGTTACCCCTTCACGTTATAGAAAACGTAAACGCGACTGGAATGACAACGAATTACAAGAAGAGGAAGGTGGCCCAGATCATTCGAATACAGGCAAATTCGTTGGTGTCTTGAATGCGATGAAGAATGATAATCAAGAATTCAAATCCATGTTGTGGAGAAAAAAATATGCAGCTGCATGTAAATGAAGTCGTTTTTCGTGGAGTAAAAGAGCTGCCTCCTGAAGTAAAAGCTTTGAAAACACCATTTGATTTCTTTCATTACTTTGTGACAGATGAATTCATGCAATATCTATGTAGTTGATGAAATGAATTTGTATGCGTGCCAGCAGAAAATTGAAACCAGAATTGTTACCAATGTACAAGAGGTTCGACAGTTTATTGGAATCATGTTCTTCATGTCTGTATATCGCTATCCAAATGTTCTTTCTTACTGGGGAAGATATTCGCTGGAAGCATTCCGAACCACAATGTCACGAATAAGATTCGAACAAATTCGCAAATTCTTGCATTTCAATGACAATTCGACTATGATCCCGAATGGCCAGCCTGGATACGACAAGTTGCATCGATTTCGACCACTAATAACCCATTTCAACGAACGCTTTGGGTCTGTTCCGATGCTTCATCGTCTATGTGTAGACGAACAGATGTGTGCTACGAAAATGGGTGGCAACCCTACACGGCAATATATGCCAGCCAAACCACATAAGTGGGGAACCAAGCTGTTTGTTTTATGTGATCATATGGTCTTTTCATATTCTTTTGAAATTTATTCTGGTGCAGGAGACAATGTGGTACCAGAAAATGCTCCAGATCTCGGAGCCTCGTCAAATGTCGTTGTTCGTTTGTCTAGCAAAATTCCAGACAACGTGAACCATATTGTATATTTTGATAATTTTTACACGTCGTTGGGTTTGCTGACGTATCTAAGAAGCCGTGGTATATATATAGTTTGGGCTCCGTGCGCTCAAATCGAGTGCCAAACATCAAATTGTCGAGCGATGCTGAGTTTACGAAGCGAAAAGTAGAGCGAGGGTACTCTGAGGAATATGTCGCTTCAGCCTACGGCATAGATATAAGCAGCGTTTTGTGGTTGGACAACAAAAGTGTTCGACTACTTTCGACTTATGTTGGTGTAAAACCATTTCTTTCTCGAGAGCTTATTCCACCACCCTCCAAATCTTCGCGATGGGATAGAAAAAATAAGCAACAAATAGAAGTTGACTGCCCATTTATAATAAAATAATACAATCGACATATGGGCGGTGTCGATCTCATGGATGGTCTTCTCGGTCAGTATCATATTCACATGAAAACCCGCCCATCTGTTAGATGTGGCGATGGTAAATTCTTACATCCTTTATCATAGGGTACACAATGGAGTAAAAATCGAATTGCCAAACTTTCGCTCTGAAGTTGCTGAATCTTTGTGCATGATTTCAAATGAAACGAAAAAACCAAGAGGTCGTCCAACGTCATCACCAGTAGCACCACCCCGCAAGCCAAAGAAGATTTTTTTGAAAAAATAATTTCAGATTCGTTCTTATCGCATCCATATTTGTAAATACAGATTTTTTGAACCAAATCAAAAAATAAGGCATTAGAGGGTTAAGCCGATATCAACTATGGAAAAAGTTTGACCCTGGGATTTATTTATTGTTAGGGCAAAGGATATTTTTAAAGGGAACTGTAACCTTCTAAAAGATATGGGAAAATCAGTTGGTATCATCGGGATCCGCGGAACATGTGCGAGCTGACCGGCCGCGGGACCTGTAATGATAGTTGCTACAATCACATTATCTCTTAATTCTTTGATCAATAGTCTTGTACCATTACACGTATTGGGAGGTCTTAAATTTCTTAAAAGCATAACAGGCGTACTTATTTTTAATTTTAGTTCATGAGGTGGCAAGCCAGCAGGATTGAGGGAATTTAAAAATTCCTGTGGGTAGTGCACTGTATCTTCGATGTTGCACACGGTTTCAACAGATTTGTAACATTTAAAATCACCTGGTACTTTTTCAATAATAATTTTGTTTATATCATTTACTGAGTCGTTTCTGGGTGACAGTATCGCTCTCGAACAGAGCCAATGGAAATTTCTTACTGTAAGATTGTTGATGTCGGGATAGATTGTGTCTATAAGAATTTCTAGACTGTGAACAGTTTGAGCCAATTCAATATCCAACAGTACTTGGGAGCTGTTTGCAATTAGAGTAGTAAATTTTTTGTCTCCTAATTTAAGTCTTTTTTCTAAATGTGCTCTCATATTCGTGCGCAAATTGAGATAGCCAAAAAGGTGATGATTTGAGGCACGCTTTAATAACGTCGGCACGTGTACCTTTTGTTACAACTGGTAGAGTTTGGCGAAAGTCTCCAGCGAAAACAAAAAATACGCCACCCATCATATTGCATGAGTTTCTTATATCTTTTAATGTGCGGTCCACTGCTTCTACATGAGCTCTATGGCTCATCCTAAATAATCAGCGACGTGTCCTGTAAGAGCTTTCCCAGTGGACCATTTTTACGGATTGAACATAGAGACTGTTGATCTAAAGAAACAGCCAACGGTAATGTAAATGTAGAGTGAGCCGTTTTCCCATCATTTTAATAGGGTTCCTGACGATGACACTGCCAGTGCTTTTTTTCCGGTTAATCATACTTTTGACAATACTAAATTGGCAAGAAAGGTTTTACCAGTGCCACCGGGCGCGTCCATAAGAATAGTTGACCACTGTTATTTTCCACACTTTCAATTATAGCATCATACGCTATTTTTTGATCTGCCAAATTCTGTCAAATTCTGACAACTCGTTAACATCATATGGTATGGAATCAACTACATTTTGTGAGCGATTCGGAGAAGGTAATCCAAAGTCTCTTAAACTTTTTTTATTTAATTCTAAAAGTTTGTTTTCGATTTGTATCAAACCTTCGTTAAATATATCATAATCGGAACCTCGTTCTTGGGCTTTATGCCTGATGTCTTCACACAAATCATCTTTAAAAGTGTCCCATAATTTAAGAAGTTCCGAGGGAAAACAAAATAATAATATCATTAATACTCTTCGCAGCGTATGCGATGAAAGACATTTTATGGCTAATTTTTTTTACACCTTCTTCGGTTGGTTTTAATAGGAATTTCTAAAGATTTCTATAGTAATCTAGTACTAAATATAGCCTATGTTACTCAGTGATAATGTAGCTTTCTAATGAAAAAAGAATTATTAAAATCGGTCCAATACTTTTTGAGTTTATTCGTTACATATAAAAATACAAATCTTTCCTCTTTATAACATTAGTGTAGATAACTGATAAAAACTTTTTAAAGATTAAGACAAACAAGTTATTTGCAAGCTCAACAAGAAAAATATTTTAAAGGTATAAAAAGAATATGGAATGTTCAAAAAATCTAGATTTTCTCTCAAAATTTTGTAATTGAACAATTAGGAAAGAAGTCACATTTCGAAACTAAAAGAATGCGCAATTTATTTTTATCAGTTTTTTTTGATAACCGTTTGAAAGAAAAGTGAAATATTCCCTAAATAATAATCTTTCTTTTTCTTTCTTTTATTCTTATTAAATAATTTAATTAGACTATTAAAGCATAACTATACATAATCATAGAGGTAACTTTTATATGTCTATAGAAAGTCCTTGTAATCTAGTTATAGTTGTCCATTTTATTTTCTATCTACTGACCGTCAATCACTTTGGAGAATATCCTTTTTGTTCTTGAGATAATCAATTCTATAAAGAACTTTGTTGGAAAACTTCACATTCCTATTAAAGTTTGATCCCTATGTGGCTATTATTATTCCTTTATTCTTTCTTATGTTTTTAGTATATGGTTAAAGTTGCTATAATACAAGGTATGTGACTACCTTCCCATGTATTTATATATCCTAAAACAATAATTTAAAAACTATCTCAAAGTTTTAGATATTATCTTTTGCCGGAAGTTTTGAAAAGCGATTTAGTTGTTGATTGCCAACCAAGGAATTCTTATATGGGTTTTGGAAATTATTCCAAGTATGCATTTTTAAAACGAAACAAATTTGATTATTCTTTTGTGAGGTGGTTTTTGATAAATTTTCAATGGATTAAAAATTAATTGTAGAAGACTTAAACACTTCTTCAATTATAAACTTTTCTCCTTAATCAAACAATCAATTAGAAGAGTCCACTTGTTCTCTGCTGCAACTCACTAATTAACACTTCCTTAAACTATCTTCATAGAAAAACGTCGCAAAACAATTGAAAACTGTCTTTTTAAAAAACTCTGTGTGTTCTAAAACAAAAACCAAACAACTAAACTACTAATTAAAAATAATTCTCTAGTGAAAGGAAGAACAAAAATATTAAGAAACATCCTAATTCGTTGTATGAAGACTTCATATACAAATCACATACTCTTTCATTGAGAGATGAAACTTTTGATGAAGTTATCCCATCGCAACACAGGAAGCAAAACGAATCTTAGCAATTATCCTTTCTAAGCCAAAAAATTCAGCTTAAAGGAAAAACTGCTGCAGGAAAAAATTAAATAAGAAGAATGAATGAATGTTGTGTGCCATGGATATAGAGAAACCAAGATATTAGTTATGTTTTTAGTGTCGCGTTTTGTCCTTGTTTTTCTTGTTTAATTTTAAATGACATGAAAGGATTACTGCGTTAAAATGCAGTCATACCGAATAAGTTTTGAAACAACTTTTAAGTCAGATGATAAAATCTTAATTAATCGTTGTATATCTTAAAGATAGAGAGAGAGAAATATGAATCAACTAGTTGAATATCGTAATTCATTAAAATTCAATATGAAGTTTATTTCATCGAGGACGAAGAATTTGGATCCTGTTTTAAAAGTTTTGTGCAGAATTGTATTGACATTTCTTTAACTTATATACAAAGTGTTTTGGTTTATTTGAAGTCTTCTATGAAGAGGCAAATTTATAAGACTTAGTTATGGCTTTAAAGTTTACGAATTAAAGCGGTGCATCTTGGCGTATGCGCACTTTTTTTTGTATAAATTACTTTTTATGAAATGGTCCCTAATTTATTTGTAGCACTTGTTACTTTAGTTTTATAAGCTAAGTCTTCCTCTAAGTTTTGCTTAAGATGTATAAGATTTTTGTACTGTAATCAGTCCTGTTCCACTGCATCTGTATTATTGCAATGCTCTCAACTTTAAAGTATGAAAAAATTATGTTGGGAAAAACGTATTGGAAGACATTTTTCGGAGGCAGCCAGTAAATATTATGGACCAACAAAATCAATTCATCTTCCACGAAAACTCATATGGAAAGAGAGTAATAAAAGCAGTTTTGAGAACAGACTTGACCAAAACCTTGCTAAGATAGAAACCCAAACAGACCACGAATCGTTGGAAAAACTTATAAAATGCATCGTAAAATCTTATCCAACCCCTGGCAAAACAAGTAGGGAAACAAAAATGGTTCGATAATGAATGCAGAGAGGCGAGAGAACCATCTTTCAATTTATTGAAAAAAATAAGGGTGTTTCGACGAGACTTTGATTTTTAAAAAATTATAAAAACAAAATAATAATAAAAATATGAATTTTAAAAATACCAGTATTTGAATTATACAACTGGTATAACATTTGAATTTGGCGCCCTTCCGGCCATATTTAATTTAAGAAAAGAAGAAGAAGAAAATGAAAGAAATAAAATCATTCCATACGAACAATTCAACCCGCACGGTCTTTTCTTTTTTTTCGCTCCTTTTTTCTCGTCGTTTTTAAACGAATTTTAAAAGTAAATTTAGATTCGAAATAAGAATCAATTTGTAAAAAATATTACAAATTTTCAAAGGGATTCAGCTAATGTTGATGGAAGACTTCTTTCGAGTTACATCCAAGCAAAGGCTAGTTTAAAAAAACTGTTTAGGAAAAAGAAAAAGGAATATATACAACAAACTGCACGAAACCTCGCAACCGAAAGAAATCCAAAGGAGTATTGGAGGCAATTACAAATCCTGAAAGGACAAGGATACAAATGTGGAGTTAACATTAATGGAACCGTACTGAGAGACCACTTCAGAAAATTGCTCAACCAAAATACATTGAACATGTCTATACAATATGCAGAACCATTTGTAGAAAACCAAATTCTTGATAAAGATATATATTGCTAGATGAGATAATTATGGTAGTTGAACAAGCAAAAACAGGGAAAGCTGCAGGACCAGATCGCGTCCCAACAGAATTTTACGAAAACGCAAAAAAAACAATTTCTTCGAAAAATATGCGAAAGTTTTAACTTTATTTTTAACACGGGACAAGTACCTAAATCTTACCAAAGAAGCTTTAGTATTTCCCATACATAAAAAAGGAGACTTAAATGATTCAACAATTTATAGAGGTATTTCGTTTACAAACGCAATTGCAAAAATGTTTACAGCAGTGTTACTTGCACGTATAACAATAACAAAATGGGTAGACGGAAATAACCTCCTCAGTAAATACCAATCGGGTTTCCGCTCAGGTTACTCGACAACAGATAATATCTTCGTGATAAATACAATTATTCAAGACTTCCGACTCCGTCAACGCAAATTATACATTTTCTTCATTGACTTCAAGGCCGCTTTCGACACTATAGATAGAAAAGCTCTTTACTTCAAATTAAACCAACTGGGAATTTTGACAAAAATGTTAAGAATAATTAAAGAACTTTACAACGGATCTAAGTCAGCAGTATGGGATGGAACAAAAGCATCAGAATGGTTTGAAACTAAAACTGGATTAAAACAAGGATGTTTATTAAGCGCCATGTTGTTTGTCCTTTTCATATATGATGTGACATCTTATTTACCTGCCGGAATCAACATAGCTAGTACAGTAATAAAATCTCTTCTTTATGCTGATGATTTGATGCTACTTGCCGAATCACCTGAAAGCTTACAGTTGATGATTAATAAGTTGAAAGAATATTGTAATTTTTGGAATCTTATTATCAACATAGATAAATCTAAAGTTATGATAGCGGGATATACGAGAGGAAGTTGTTCACAAAGAGAGAAATGGTATTACGGTAGAGAAAATATTGAAGTCGTCAAAAGTTACAAATACCTTGGAATAGATGTAACTCCATCCTTCAATATTGTTCGAACGTACAGGGATTCCAAACGGAGAGGCGGCGGCGGTGCGAATCTACTCGTAAAATAGATACGAACAAACCTTGGAGTTGCAAATGCGTTCCACACGATCCACAAAGCAAAGTCATAGAATTGCTTGTCATTCTAACTTATAATAAAGAAATCAATTGAACAATGAAGTGGTGTTTTTTCCTTTGTCTTAATAATTTTTACTTTTACATATTTTTCAATATAGAAGTATTTTATTATTTTACACAATTCCTAATAATTTTTATTAATTATATACGGAAACAAATATGAAACAACATCTTGCATCAAAACTTGTCACAACAAAAAATGCAATTAATGTTAGTTGGAATCTACTATTAAAAAAGAAAGAGGTACCGAATTCAGCCAAATACAAAGTTTATGAGGTGGTACTACGTTCAATGATGTGCTATGGAGCCCAGGTCTGGGGTTTTCAAGAATACCAGGAAGTCGAAAAGCTTCAAAGATTCTTCATTAAAACAATATTTCAGCTACCTAAAAATACACCAAACTACATGATTCATCTTGAAACTGGATTGGCCGCACTCTACATATACACACTAAAACTCCATGTTGACTACATTATAAAAGTTTTCTCAACCTATAGTCAAGAAAGATTACAACACATTCAGCCCTTTATACAAAAATGGAAAGATCTAGCGGAGTCAGTTGCCTCTCCTTTGGCTATAAACCTTGAAAGACCTTTAGAACTAAAAAATCAAACGTATGCAATAATAAAAGAAATAGATATAAAACGCAGAGAAAACTATATGAAAAAAGCAAATGAATCAGAAAATCGCCTTATATACCCGACATTAGTCTATAATCTCAACGAAAATAATTATTTCACCGATAGAAATAGTTGCAGAAAAATATCTTTGTTATTTCGATCAAGAGGAGAACTCCTTAACCTGAATGGAACATCTTTTAACAGTGCCGAAACCAACTGCTCCACACTTTGTAACCAACATGCTAGAGAGGACACGTTTCATTTCATAGGTATTTGCCCAATATTGAAAAACTGGAGGATGCAGTATTTTGAAAAACCAACATTAACCTTAGAAGAACTTAAAAAATTACTTAATGGTCCGAATTGGGACGTTATTTATAAATACTGCGAAGCAGCTTTGCACTACCGAAAACTAATTATTTCAGAATTTAATTAAATCACTTAAAATATTGTATGTATATGTTACTCACTCTGACAGACGGCTATTTTGGCCATTGTCGTCTCTTTTTCATTTAAAGCATTGTAACACGATCAAGTAAAATATTTAAGAACTGTTTATTAAATGAATCTATCTATCTATCTATCTATTATGGAGTATGGTTTTTGAAGTTTAAGTGATCGATGCCACAATTATAGGTGGTGACTTCAATGCCCGCCATCCATCCTGGGGAGACTCAGTGAGCAATCCAAATGGCAACATTATATACAAATGATATAATAATGGGCCATATCTCGACCTTGATTTAATTTCTCCCTTTAGCCCAACCTATCCGCAGTCCTCATCAATATTGGACTATTTTCTTACATCTAGTTCGCTTTCGCAAACCCCAAATAATATTAATAATATGCTTTGCAAAACATTCCCTACGTTTTCAAATCATTATGGTATAGAAATAAATCTTAACATTTTTGATGTTTACCCGGTATTGATACCACCTCAATCGTATACCAGCTTCGAAAGAACTGATTGGATGTGTTTAGAATGCAACTTCACAACAGGATCTCAAGAGTGACAGCACGCGTAGATAAAAATATTACAAATGCAGAAATTGATGTAATTTTAGACAATATAAACCAAAATATAGTTTATTGTGTTGAAAATAACTCAACTATTCGAAATACAAAAGACGTTAAATACAAAAATATTTCCGATCTTACCAAAAAATCTTTTGAAAATTCGTAACATTTGGTTAAGAAAACTCAAGAGAATCTTTCATAGGCATTTAAATAGACGCAACTCAGAGTATCAACAACTTCACTCGCAAATACAGTGTCTTAGTAAAATAATAAAAGATAGAGTAAAACATGACCTTGACCAAGAGTTCAGAACACGTCTGAATAAAATTAGACCTTCTCCCCATGCTTTTAAGTAAATTGATAAAATTACAGGAAGAAAAGTCTTTGGGTCAGATATTGTCAAGGATATTTTGAATTTCGATGCAAAGGAACTGGTTGATATTGAAGCTAAACTCAGTGCATTCAGGGCCATGTACGCTAATGTTTTTGCAGACCGAACGCCGTCTTTTGATGTAAATTTAAATAATGAAGTATTTTCAAAAGTAGATGAATTTTGTAACACTCATTTAGAAAACCCTTTAACGACATTCACACCATCAAACACAGCATGTAACCAAGTTTCCTTACCTTTCACTACATATCAAAAAGTAAATACATTTAGAATGAATTTGAATAACAAAAAGTCATTTGGTCTTGACAAAATTTCAAAATATGTTTTAAGGAAATGTCCGATTTCCCTTGATCTCACTTTAACTTGTCTCTTTTATCATTGTATAAACAACGGATACTTTCCAACTGCATTGAAACAGTCCAAAATTATGCCTATAGCTAAAAAAAATAACGCCAAAAATATAAAAGATTTTCGACCAATATCTCTTCTCTCCAACATAGGAAAACTGTTCGAAAAAGTCATAGCAGAATCTCTTGATAGTTTCCTCGATAACTCAAATATTATACCAAACACCTAATTTGGGTTTAAGAAAAATCACTCAACGGAGCATTGCCTTTTAGTGCTTAATGATAAAATTATCCACAATCTGAGACAAAAAAAGTGCACAATTGTCGTGGATATTGATTTAGAGGCAGCATTTGACTCTATTTGGCATAAAGGTCTTATCTTTAAGTTAATAAGATTGAACTGTCCTAAGGCTCTCATTAGATTGATCACCAGTTTTCTTAATTCAAGAACCGCGTCGATTGTCATTGGATCGGAGTTTTCAGATCCTTTCCCAGTACTCTTAGGAGTTGCTCAAGGAACATTACTTGGACCAAAACTATTTAATGTATTTTTATATGACATGCCTTTTTGCAACTCTGAATCCGAGCCTGAAGCACTTCTGTACGCAGACTACACAAAACTTTTTGCTGCTGCTATAAGGCCAAACAATGCACTAGAAAAATTACAAAGTGCTTTACCTAGTTTACTCTCGTATTTTAAATCTTGGGGATTACAAATAAAAACTGAAAAATGTGGGCTAACCTGTTTCAGGAACTCCTACGGAAAAGGGCACCGAAAGGCTTTTAAAGAAAGCAAGGAGTTATCCTTGCGTATTGATGATAAGATAGTTCCATTAAAAACAGAAACAAAGTACTTAGGGATTCACTATCAAAATATGTTAAAATTTAACAAACATGAGCGGAATGTATTAAGCAAAGCGAAAATGGCTACTGATATTTTAAAAAAATTACTTTATTCAAAGCATCTATCCCAAAGTACTAAAATTCTGATGTATAAAGCATTGATAAGACCTACTAATCTCGTATGGTTTTATCACCTGGTTCTCTATTTTTCCAACGGCAGCAAAAGAATTAGAAAAGTTTGAAAGAACAATCTTACGATTTTTTAGTGGAAAATATCGTAGAAATAATAAAAAATGGTTTTCTAACTATACATTGTATAATTTAACAAAAGTGAAATCTTTGATAATTTATATGACAACATTATTAAAAACCAGATTAGAATCTTGTAAAAATCATCCAAATCCACTTATCAAAGGATTATGGGACAAAAATATTACCAATGAAAGCTCATACTTCGAGTATTATCAATCTCCATTCGATCTTTTGCATAATAGATCCCGAAATTTAATAGAACCTCAGATGAACAATTTACTTACTTTACCTTTTTATGAGAAAGCCACATTGAACGTTCTTCGAGGATAAAATTGTTTTTAGTTTGTATATTGAAAAAAAAAGAAAAAAAAGGAAAAATATTGTATATCCTTTTATATAATACATACAATTATAGTTGGTTCCTTTAGCCTATGAATTAAACTAAATTAAATTAATTTTCTATTATTTGTATTTGTTTGAATAAATCAAAAGTTTCTTGTTCTAATATATTAAATTATATCTCGAACTAAGTAACTGCTCTTACTATATTTATTTCAAACTCAAAAATTAAAAACCTGATAGAAAATAAAATTCTTTTATAATCGTAGCTTTCAATGGAATGCATCTTTTGTTATTTAGTTTTAAGTTCTAGTCATTAGTTTTAAGTTTGGCTTTTAAGAGCCACTAGTGAACGTGTGTCGGGAGCAAACACACGAATATATTAATGAAATACATTCTTGAAGTATGTATGTATATATTGTAATTTAAAAAGGTTTAAACTATTCTTTTATTAAACATTTTGTATAAGCCAGACATAATAACGAAGTCGGCAGCATAATTAAAAAAATATTGTAATCAAAACTAATTTGTGAATTTTAAGTCTCAATAAAGAAAACTGAACTGAAGTTTAAGTGAGTGAAAAATGTGCAATCTTCTCTGCAATTAACTTCCATACAAATTTGACAATTACATATATATTTTGATTACTTTTTAAAAGAGCCTCGACTTATGCAACCCTTACTGAAATGTTTGTTTTTTTTTTTTGTTTTTGTTTTTGTTCAAACTTGGCAATTCAAAGATCGCTTTGTACAATCATTTTAAGAGGTCAAGATTCTTTGTAGAACAACTTTATACTCGTACCTAGATTTAAGTGGGATGACAAAAAATGTTCTTTCAAAGAAAACAAACTTTAGGACCTTAAGAGCATTTTAATTTTGTGAGTTGAAGTTCTTTTTTGTTATTTTTAAAATGCTTACACGTATCAAACTTTTAGCTTTGATGTTTCATTTTCACAAAAAAAAAGAAAAAGTTCTAAAAAAAAAAATACCAACCTATCCTTCTTTTAAACTTAAAAAGAAAATTAAGTTCTTATTGAAATAAAAACATTCCTTTATCTCATTTAAACAAAAATAAACATGAGTATAGGTTTAAGTATAAGGTCATTTTAAGTGAACTTTATTTTTTTTTTAGTTTATGTGTACATCAAAGCTTGCTCCTTTTAACCC
Organism: Eupeodes latifasciatus; assembly: GCA_920104205.1. Classification (NCBI taxonomy): domain Eukaryota; kingdom Metazoa; phylum Arthropoda; class Insecta; order Diptera; family Syrphidae; genus Eupeodes; species Eupeodes latifasciatus. The sequence continues at coordinate 186,101,863 of OV049926.1, read as the reverse complement.
ATAATTCCCTTAAAATAAATAAAAAAGGAACCCTCTCTCTTCCCACAAAAAAAAGAAAAAAAGAAATACCTTCATATAGGTTTCTCTAATCCTATACCCTTGGTTAAAAGACTATTAGAGACAAAATTTCATCACAACCTCTTATAAGGGACACTCACTTAACCTTACATTTTAATCTATTTGATGTTATTCCACTTAACCATTGTAATCATTTTCATTTGCCCCAAAAAAGGACAAAACAATAATAAAAGCAAAAAACATTCTCATATAAGGATTAAACATTAATTTCCTCAGCTTACACAAGGATAACCATCAATATGCAATATTTCTCTTACTCTCTTCTTCTATCACTTTCTCTATCTTTATACATCTGTCTCATTATTTGTTGGCCTTCCCTTCAGCAAAACATAAAACAGATTATAAATTTATGCAGGCTACCAGCATTCTCATCCTCATCCTCATCAGCATCATCGTCATCATCATCATCATCATCTGCAATGATCCGTCTTTGAAAATAAAAAAAAAGGACCTCACCAAGTTCGATGGTGGCCGATGGAAAACCAACCCAACCATGACAGCTAAATAAAATGTTAATACTTCAATAAAATCCTCGTTAACTAAATTCTAGCTCCTGCTCCTCCGTCTATTATCGTGGTGCAGTGCAGTTCATGATAGCATTGTCTTAATTCAGGGGGTTGGCAAGGGGTTTAACAATGGGCGTTGGGATTGGGATTGGGGTTAAGGTTGGGGTTGGATGTTTTTAGTGTTTAGTTTGCAATGGAGCAATGTGACTATCACAACATCGGACGTCATCAAGCATTCTTGATGCTGGCCATTGCCGCCAGAGGGATTCCAGGGGCATAAACCATAAGCAATAAGCATTGCTGATGCCACCAATCCAAATCCGATCTCGCGAGGACACCAAATGGAAATTTGTGCAAAATTCATTTAGCTGGAGCTGGTGAGCTGGCGAGCTGGAGCTGGTAATGGTGTTGGGGATGAAATAAGGTCAGCACCGCACTCTGTGGCACCACCATCACAGTAATGAGAAATGCAAAGTTAGTTGGCAGTTTTGCATTTATTGCGGGGTGATTTCGGGAGCACAGGGAGGTCAACATCAGAGCAGGACGTTGGTAGTTCAGTCGGTAGGTCGGTCGGTCGGTCGGTTGTTCTTCGTCGTTCCTATTCGTAATACAGCAGGAGCTGGTGTCTCTGGTCATGCAGTGATATCTAATGAGGGGCTTTTGTGTCAAGTGTGGTTGTGTTGTCTAACGTTGTCCTGAACCCAAATAAAAGTCCTTGACAGGAAAATGCGATCGAATTTCATTTATTGGTAGTGCGCTGCGCCTCATCAGTACCCACTGCCCACTGTCCTGTCCACTGCCCAGCTCAGTGCCATCAGTGATGTTGAGTATGCATCACTATATGATGCCATACCGCTGACGACAACGCCTCTTCCACATTCGAACCTCGTACGACCAATTTCGTGATGACATTTTTCTGGGTACCAGGCACAAAAATACATTTTCGGTTTTGAGCTGGTCGAGGTTTTTGATATACGAGTGTAAGCATGGGGGTGGCAACGACAACGGAAACGGATGGATAAATGATGCGGCGCGCGGCATTTCCGATTGCAGGTTAGGATTTTCAAAGGCCAGTTTGTTTTATTTAAATTTAATTCCGAATGTATTTTATTCGAGGACATCAAAAACTCTTATTTTGTTTAAGCTTATTTATTTCGTTCGTGAATTATTAGAGGCGTAATAAAATGCGAATTATATTTTTGAATGTATTGTATACGGGTATGTAAATAATAGAAGCTCTCTGTCATTTGGATGTGAAAAATTGATATGGCAGATTTATTCGTTGCATTAAAATTTATTTCATATATAAATTTTGTGTACAATAAAGTTATGGGGGGTAAGGTTATGTATCATATGGGTGGGTTTCAGGAGGGTTGTGGGATTTTATAATATACCCATTTTTGAACCAGTAAAGTGAGTTCAATGGTTATTTTTATGTAAGTTTTAGTTTACTTATATGGCATTTAGATGACAAATTAACATGTGGTTGGAATAATTTTGTGAACCAATTTCAACAAAATATTGTTACCGAAATACTTTAAAATATTACAGCTTTTGAACGAGTTGTGTAAGCTGCTATGTTATGTGGGTGTGTTTTATTAACCTGTTAATTTGTTTGGGTCGAAAATGCTAATATATGTTACGTATTTTTGACACATCATTTCATTTGAAAACAGATTATTACGGTGACTTTAAAATTCATAAAAGGAAAAAAAGAACATATTGGGCAAACAGGAGAACAAACTGCTTAAAACAATAGCAATGTTTTGTTTTTAAGTTGACTTAAAGTAAGAGTCCGATTTGTAAATTTGGAAAAAAAAACATTTGTCACCCTGAACGTTTTCAAAATACAAAATCATATTGCCCCAACTCGTTTAACTTTAAGAAAAAATCGAGTTGACAGCTTCTTTCACAGAAAATAAAAACAAATAGAGACATCGACTTCGAACTTAGCTAATCTCTTAAGAAAAATTGTTTTACACTTTCTGTAAAGTTTTAAGAAAAATAAAATGTACGGTTTTCTTGTAAGAAAAATACTAAAATTTGGTAAAAAATTGACTTGACTTGAAAAGCTTGAGAATAAAAGAAAATTTTGATTTTAACTTAATTAATTTTATTAACTTCCCATAGGAAGTTATTGTAATGGGTCCGATTTGTCAAATTGAAAATTTTGACATTTCTCGACTTTCAAGGTCCCTAGAGTCGAAACAAAAAGATTTTTAGAAAGATGTGCGTGCGTGCGTGTGTACGTACGTTCGTACTTTCGCGACGTTTTTTTCGTCTTCCATAGCTCAAGAACCAGAAGAGATATCGACTTCAAATAAATTTTGTTATACAGATATTAATGGAGAAAGATGCAGAAAGGGCTCTCAAGAAAATTGCGTGGGTGGTTTTTTTTACCAAAGCAGTTTAAAAAAAAGGTGAACACTTTGGTTAAACTTAAATATCTCATGAACCAATGACGCTAGAGACTTGAATTTAATTTTATATTATATATTGTAAGGCGATACAAAACAAATACATTTTTTGAAAAAAATCTAATAAACGGTTTTTTTTATAAATCAAAAAAAACTGAAAAAAATATGTCACCTCGAAAATTTTACGACTAAAATATGATTTCATCTCGAAAACAATTTTGTGCAACGAAGAATAATGTTTTTGAGTTCTGGTAAAATTTTTGACAGTTTTTTTTATAAAAAATAACAACCTAAAAAAAACATTACTCAAAGTTTGTAAAAATTGAATTTCGACTCAAATATCTTTTCAAAAACTTGAGACTTAGGCTTCAAACTTATTTTATCTTATAAGAAATATTGTTTTCACTCTGAAAAATTTTGAGAAAAATCGAATTGACAATTTTTTTACAAAAAATAAAAACCTAAAGAAAAATTAATAAAAGTTGGTAAAAATAGATTTTCGACTCAAATATCTTTACAAAAATTTGAGATAATGGCTTCTAACTAATTTTATCTTATAAGAAATACTGTTTTCAACATTCGATAAAATTTTGAGAAAAATTGAATTGACAATTTTTTTTACAAAAAATAAAAACCTAAAAAAAAAACAATAGTAAAACTTGGTAAAAATTTACTTTCGACTCAAATAGCTTTTCAAAAATTCCAAATATTGGCTTCAAACTTATTTTATTTCACAGAAAATATTGTTTTCGATATTCAGTAATTTTTTTATAAAAATCCAACAGTCCGTTTTTTCATGAAAAAATAAAATCTACAAAAAATAGTACGCAAATTTGGTAAAAATTGATACATATAGACAAACTTTTAAGCAAGACAAATCGACAGACGGGATGGGAAGTTATCACAGTGTGGGTCGCATCCCAGCCTCTTTTTTAAAATATTGTTTTCATTGATTTTACGTCTCGAATGTGTCTTCGGAAAAGAGTTTAAACTTCAATATAAAGGGTGATTTTTTAGCTACTATCTTTTTGACAACACTCTGGTTTAAACAGCTGACGCACGTTTCGTGTTTTTTTCACTGTCAAACATCTTCAGTTTAGTCTATAATTTAACCATGAATCGTCTTACAAACGAAAAACGCTTGCAAATTATTGAATTTTATTATCAAAATGCGTGCTCTGTTAAAAAAGTTCAACGCGCGCTTCTTTGTGCTCAGCGACGAAGCTCATTTTTGGCTCAATGGGTACGTAAATAAGCAGAATTGTCGATTTTGGAGTGAATATCAGCCAGAAGCATTGCAAGAGCTACCAATGGATCCACAAAAAGTCACAGTTTGGTGCGGTTTATGGGTTGGTGGCATCATTGAACCGTACTTCTTCAAAGATGATGCGAATCGTAACGTAACGTAACTGTGAATGGTGAGCGCTACCGTGAGATGATATCCAACTTTTTTTTTGCCTAAAATGCAATAGCTTGACTTGCATGACATGTGGTTTCAACAAGACGGTGCCACATGCCACGTAGCACGCGCAACAATGGACTTATTTAGAGGCGAGTTCGGTGAACATTTTATTTCACGTTCGGGACCGGTCAATTGGCCGCCTAGATCGTGCGATTTAACGCCTTTAGACTATTTTTTGTGGAGCTATGTTAAGGCTTATGTCAAGCCCGCTTCAATTGACGCATTGGAAGACAACATTGAAGCATTTATTTGTGAGATACCAACCGAAATGTTGGAAAGAGTATGTCAAAATCGGACTAAGCGGATAGACCATTTGAAGCGCAGTTGAGGTCAACATTTATATAAAATAATCTTCTAACATTAAATTATATGCACCGTACTATCTATTCAAATAAAGATTTCATATATTTTTCTGAATTTTATGTGTTTTTTTTTGAAAAACTTTCTTATAGCTTTTAAAAAATCTCCCTTTATAATTGCATACTTTTTGAAGTTCTTTAAATGACAATTCGGCTTACAAAAAACTTAAACTTTACTCTTTAAAACTTCGCGTAACTATTTAGATGTCAAGCCTTTCGAAGTACAGTTGGTGCAAGAACTGAAGCCGAATGACCTGATTGCCAACTTATGATAATTGAATGTTTATTTTGTTTTAAGAATGCATTAAGTTTACTTATATTCAACATATAATATCTCAAAAACTCAATGAAATTCAATGTTACTTACTACATACATCAAAAGACACTTAACGGATAATTTGACATTTAAAATATTTCTGTCTTCATTACAACTAATTTCAAGGAACGATGTAATTTATATAAAATTTAATTTTCAACCTTTATATTTATAAGTTATTGGCCCCATATAGTCGATGGCAAAAGCTTTCAAGCATAAAATGATAACCATTTGTATCAAAAAGCATGCTTAATGAATTTATATGCCTTCATATAATTTATACTTATTCTCATTCTACAATTTCTTCTTGCCTCGTTTTGGTCTTCATTCTACAAGTCGCCGGAAAATCTACCCTACTCCTACATCGTGCGTTGTCGTCGTTGTCGTGTGTCGCCTTAATGCAGTCTAAAGGATCACAAAATGTTCCTCCAATCAATCACCTGCTTAAGCTGCTCCTGGTCTTAACTTAGATTCTTTATACTTCCCGACTTCCTTAAAAGACACACATATGACCGTGAATATCATAAAATATTGAATAACCTCCTCCTCTTCGACTTGACTCGATGATAAGGAAGGAAAAAGGACACAAAAAAAAACAACCCTCTAATGGTGACATATCTTAAAAGCTCTCTCGATTAAATTTATTTCTTTCGACAATAAATTAATTTATAATACTTTGAACAAACTGTACATGGTGCCATCCGCACACATCCTCTAACGCTATAAAAATGGTGTGGAATTTAAGCCAGTGTACCGTGCAATGGCCCAGAGTTTTTGGAGCAACTTTAATTTTTGTTTTGTTTTGAGGTTTTATCCACCTCTACGTACATAGCCATTATCCTTGCGATATATAGGCCCATTTCATGGCACATATCAAAACAGCTGCAGATGAAACTCTTTCAACTCTCTTTCTCTCTTTCTCTCTGCATCTCTATCTTTACACAAAAAATAAAAAACAACAAGGATTCGTTTTTTAAATTGAGTGATCATAAATTTTTATGAGGTTTGCGTGGAGCCGATATTTAGACTTAATGGACCCGAAGCAGATTCTCCTTCGTACTTCTATACCTCAAAAAAAATGAAAACAATATTTGCCAAAATCTAGCTTTATGTCGTCTTTCTGTAGGTACCTTAACATTTTAATGGCGATGGTGATAGAAGAGCAAAAGAAGTGAAAGGATAACTCGCTATTGGGGAAGCTTAATATGGCTTTTTTGTTAGGATACATTACTTCTATCCGGATCAGCGCGGGAGCCATTTAGAGTTTGCTGACCTCGAATTTTATACGGTTGTCACGTTTTGTGGATTTTTGAACGCTTTACAGGAAGGATATTACAGCGCAGAGGTACTGTGTCAACTTCTTTTGTTTTATGTGTATTTTTTGTTGGTAGGTATATAGTTGAGTTGGCAGTTTAAATTTAACTCTATTGTAATGTGTGGTAAAATGCTCGTGCATGGTAATGGACGATTAAATAAACGACTTCTATAATAACGAAAACCCAATGTCAAGGCTTGCTTTTCAAGACGAGAATTAGTTTAAGTTTTGTGTTTGTTGTTGTTGTTATTGTTGTTGTTTTCTGATGGAGATATGGTTACCTAGTTTGATTTAGGAAACAACAAGTTAAGTCAACCATGATATCTGATGATGGAAAGTACAATTAATTATATTAAAATTTAAATCCTTCGTCCTTTTCATCTTTTTTTTTTTCATTTTTCTTGTTGTTGTTTTGTTAATGATTTGGACGTTTTACAAAACTGAGATAGGAGTATAACTCGAGGGAATACGAGAGCGACAAAAAAAAGGTATTAAATCTTACATCAGTAAAACAACGAACAACGAACAGCAACAATAACAATAACAGCACAAGGACGAAAAAGGTTACCTTGATTACAATTGACCAAATTTTGGTAACCTTTAGTGCTGCAATTACTTGATTGAAAGGAGGATAATAAACAGTTAGTCAGCGGGAAAAAAGGACCAACAACAGAATAAAATATTTCTTAGTTTGGGGAATTTATTTGTTTCTTCTTCTTTTGTTGTTTTTGTCTTCATTTGTTGATGTTTTGGGAATAAAAGGAAAAGAATATCTACCTTTTTTTTTTTTCTTATTTTGGTTGTTTTATTAATGATCAAATCCAATGAGTGGTGGCAAAAGAAAGAGTAAGAATAAGCATTTTGATTTGATTATTTTGAATTTAATTTATAAAAGTGCTTGTGCTCACTTTTGCTTAAATAGGCCTTGAATTTGTTTTCGTTTTTGTTTTTGTTTTTGTTTTTGTTTTATTTTATTTTATTTTTAGAAGAACAAGAAGAAGACGAAGAAAAAATTCTCATTATAGAGTCTTCTGAAAGTTTAAGGTTATCGTGTTTTAGTGAGATTTCTTGGATTTCTTTAAAAGTGTTGAAATTGAATATTGGGGAAACCATTTGGAGTTTTATTGTGATTTCTTCGATTTTCTTAACTTTTCTTAATTCCTTTTTTACTTCCTTTTTTGATATCTACTATATAAAAATAAGTCGGGTTTTCCTTCCTGACGCTATAACTCCAGAACGCACGAACCGATTTCCACGGTTTTGCATTCGTTGGAAATGTCTCGGGCTCCGTGAGGTTTATAGCAGACAAAATTTAGGACAAATTTCAACAGAAAAGCGGTAAACTCCGTTTAGCTTCCCATAGAAAGCTATTGTACAATTTCCGATATGTGGAATTGAATTTTTTTAAATTTTTTGACGTTTCAATTCTATATTCTAAACCAAAGCTTACTTTTGGGAACCTTTTTTAGTCAACCATATCTCTAGAAATGTCAGAGATATCGACTTCAAATAACGTATGAAATCTACAATGAAGGAATGACTCTGATTGAGGATCAATGCTTGACTATTGCAAACAAGCTACTGATTGAAGTAGGAATGATTGCGCCAAATCGATCGATGCACGATGCATTGAAATAAGAATTAAATCGATAGCTGCAATGCAGGAATTCGTTCGAATTAATGTGCCGTAGCTGAATGAACAGCAAAAATAAGTATACGAAAGATTAATACAAGCGGTGGACAATAATACTGGTGGTCTATTCTTCCTGGACGCACATGGAGGAACAGGGAAAACATTTGTCATTTCATTGATTTTGGCCACTATCCGATCAAGATGTGACATAGCTTTGGCGTTAGCATCATCTGGAATTGCGGCAACTCTTCTAGATGGCGGTCGTACTGCACATTCTGCCACTCAATTTAAACACAATTGATACTCCAACATGCAATATTTCCCGATCCAGTGCAATGGGAAAATTGTTGATGCAATGCAAGCTCATTGTTTGAGATGAGTGCACAATGGCACATAAGAAATCACTTGAAGCACTAAAATTCACACTGAAGGATCTTCGACGAAGTAACAACATCTTTTGCGGCTTGATGATATTGTTGGCAGGCGATTTCAGGCAGACGTGGAACGCCTGCAGATGAATTGAATGCTTGCCTGAAGGCATCACTTTTGTGGAATAAGGTACGAACATTATCGCTAACCAGTAATATGAGAGTTCAACTTCAAACTGATCAAAGTGCTGCACAATTTTCCAAACAATTGTTAGCTGTTGGAAATGGAAAAGTGCCAGTTGATGCGACAACTGGATTAATTACTCTTACCAACGACCTTTGCGGATTTGAAGACTCTCAATTAGCTCTTATTGAAAATGTTTTCCCAAACATTAGTGAGAATTATCAGAATTATGCTTGGTTAAGTCAACGAGCAATTCTCGCCGCAAAGAATAACGATGTACAGGTACACGCACTGAATTTCACCATTCAATCAAAAATCGCTGGCGATTTGGTGACATACAAATCCGTTGATTCCATAACAAATCCCGATGATGTAGTAAATTATCCAACGGAGTTTTTGAACTCTCTGGAGTTACCAGGATTTCCACCACATTACTTGCAACTCAAAGTTGGTTCAGTTATTATGATATTACGTAATTTGAATTCACCGCGACTTTGCTATGGTACTCGACTTGCGGTGAAAAGACTTATGCCGAATTTGATTGAGGCAACAATTATTAACGGAAAGTACGCAGGTGAAAATGTACATACATATGTATTCCTCGAATACCAATGATTCCGACTGATCTTCCGTTTGACTTCAAACGATTGCAATTTCCGGTTCGCCTTGCGTTCGCAATGACAATTAACAAGTCGCTAGGCCAATCGCTTAGTGTTTGCGAGATAAATTTAGAAAATCATTGTTTTTCACATGGGCAGCTATACGTTGCGTGTTCACGAGTTGGGAAACCATCCGCTTTGTTTGTGATAACGTCAGAAAATGTGTTTTACCAAAGAGCACTTCAATGAAACGTAAATTTGCAGACAAGTATAACGCTTCGATTCAGAATTTACTTTGGATTCACTTTCATTTTTTACTTAGAGAAGTTCAACTAAATTACACTTCATTTTTGTAATCGAAATGAATTCATTACTGTTGTGAAATTAGATAAAAATTTTCCTTTTCAAATATAAAACAAAAAAAATAATTTTTCTTCATCTTTTAATCCTAAAACGAAATGTTACAAAAAACGAAGCCATCTGGTGTCGAAACGGAGTTCGCCGGGTTTGCTGGTAAACATATATAAAATATACATATGTACAAATATATATATGAAAAGCTTGATTTTCCTAAATAAAAATCTAGTTTGAAAAATAACCTTCCTGAAATAAAAACAGAAAAAGTAAAAAATCTTGCCAACAATTGTCAAAATATTTGCAAGGTTTCGGGAAAAAAATTAATAAGTTTTTTTTTTTTAATTTATAAGAGTTAAATAGGTCGTTGCGTTAAAGCCATCAGTTTGATTCGATTAAAAGTAAAATTCGATCTTTGTCAACGAAAATCACGTCAACTAAAATAATATTCCAGCAGGTTCGTTCGATTTCTCATGGAGGCGATACACAGGCACAACAAATGTGATCATAAATTGTTTTAAGGGATGATCCTTTACGTTAAGTAATGCCGTAACAATTATTTCGTTGTGTTAAATAATACAATACAAATTTTAAAACGTTAAAATATATATTTTTATAAAAAAAAGGTGCGTATACGCCTAGGTGCACGAGATTAAATTTTGATTTTTAAATAAAAAAGAATGAAAGTATATAAGTTTTCAACTAACTTATGCATGACTCTTCAGTTAAATCTTTCCTTTCTCATTCTGCATTTCATAGCTACTTTGAAAGTATTAGGTTTAATAATTCGAGTTTTTTTATTTGCTTTGTCTTCAAATACTCTCGTAAACTATGCCAGGCTCAGTTTAAATTTGCTTATGATTTTTTATTTGAAGAACACCAGATGGCAAATTCATTCTTTGTTCAAGCCCTTAGTTCCTTTAGATCTTGCTTGCAAAACACTTTATTTGTGCATAATACAAACGCATCTGGGAAAACATGTCAACTGAATCTATCGTCAAACTACATTCATATCCTGAATATAAATTTTTACATATACACACATATTATGTGTATAGCTTTTGCTTTTTTTAATGTGCGTGTACATAGGAAAAGCAGATTAATTCTTCATTAAAATTTACTTTTCCTAGCTGTCGTGGTTGTCAGGACGTCCAAAGGATCCCATAAATATATCAGCACACGCACATATAAAACCAAACCATACTCCTTCAAAGAGAGCGAGCTCTATGTCTGTAGCCATTCAAGAGCAAAGCAAGTATCCACAGAGTTCCTTTCATAAATCTTTGCACATTATTCCGTAAACAATGCAAATAGAAAAAAAAATAAACTGAAAATAATAATTCAAGCTTCAACGCCTTTCAACTTGGTCTATACCTACTATACGACTATGACAAAATGCATATATCTATCTATGCATGCATCTATCCAGGGCCAGGCCTAGGACAACAATTCACATGGATCTATGTGTTAGCTAACTTTGTGTATGCACACTGCACATCACAGAGCCAAATCGTCCTTGGTAAGGATTGTGTACAGTTTCTAGCGAATCGTTCACAGAATCTCTGACAAAAAAAAATACTATTTATCTTTACCAATGGACGAGAACGATGAGGACAAGAATGACGACGGTAACATCCTTCGAGCAGCAGAAACTAAAATATAATAAAAAAGAAAAACGCATGAAAACCTAGAAAAATTCAATTTTCAATTTCCTTTAATAATTGTTTTTCTTGCCTTTCATTCTCTTCTTCATTTTAGTCTTCTTCATGTTCTATGTACATGAATGTTTCAAAACTTTATTCAATAAATTTATTTTTCCTCCTAGTGGAAATCCAATGCAAACACAACTATAATTCTTCCAAGTAGTATACTTCCTGTCTTATGTACGTTTATATCTATTGCTTCAAGAGAAGTTCATATACTGTACGTTCCTATAAAACATAGTCTGGTCCTGAAAGTCCTGATTCGAAAAAATGCAGTGAACAAGAAGCGTTCATATATCTACCTATACAACAATGTCTACTAGACGCGGACACATAGTATTTCGTATCCAACCGTTCAATTCAAATGCATTCAGGAAAGATATTATATACAAAACGTACCTATACGATCTATTGAATTCTTTTTCTTTATTCTTAACAAATAAAGCACGCTTTAAAGGTTTCGAGGTACAAGTCTGTCCAATACACACAACGCACAGCTAGTCTCGAAATCCTACATAGATTTTTTGTATGGCATAAAAATGAAGTAATGCAGATTCTTTTACAATCTGGCCAAACGTCAAAACTCCAGTCTTCCAATTCAGTGACCAATTGAGCATGTTTTTAAAGGTTCTGAACCCATGTAATGTTGAAAAACACACTTTTTTCTTCTCGTAATTGAATGAGGAATATTTTCAAGAAGTCATCGATTTGGGTTTCTTGTTTTTTTTTTTGTTGTTATTCAAAACACATTACAACTTAAATATGTCAAACCATTTATGATTGAATAAATGATGAAGCATATCATCATGGCTGCCGGAACTAAAATTTAAAATAAAATTTAAAAATGATTTAAAACTTTAAAATTGTATATAGAAGAAAAATTCAATAGATGAAAATGCATCCGACCAAATTGAATTGAATTATTAATATTAATAGGTTTTATAAATAATTAACTAGTGTGGTGAAATATGACTTCGGTCCTTTCAACCCTTGATGAAAAACAAGACAAGCAACAACAACTTCTGTTTAAGGAACATTCTGTCTCGTATGGAAAGAAATAGAACTTTTTTTGGTATAAATGTAAAACTAAGTACAAAAATTGGTCTTAAGATCTGTGTTTGTATAAAAGCTGTATTGTAGCTCTAAACCAGCTTTAAAAGTTTAAAATTTAATATTTTTCAAACTTAACGAACAAAACTAAAAAAAACTCATACCTTTGGAATACAAATTTAATTCTCAACTCAAAAATTAAGTAGTGTACCTGTAAAGGAAGAAATATCCTTGATGATTTTTTTTCTGATAATTTTCGGCAGAAAACGAAAAAAAGTACAATATCACAAAAGTAGGTTCCTCGTGCTTTTGTTTTCTACTTGATAAAAGTAGAGCACGATAATTAAAGTCAATTTTTAGCGTAAAAAATAAAATCCTTTCAAAATAAAAAAAAAAGGATTGACAAAAGAAGAAAATAAAATCCTTTTATATAAATTGTTACCTGGCAAAAAGGGCAAAAACGAACAATTATGACGTGAATATTATTTTACGCGTGTCTTACAGAGCAAGAGCCATTAACATTTGTGTTGTTGTTTTACTTATCTTAAGTATCACCGCTTTATTGAAACGAAACGCGAAACTTCACTACCTGACGAATATTATGATGATGATGATAATTAAGATGATGGTGCATAATAACTTACGATTGTATAATAAAAGCAGAACTTGCTGAAGTTTTTGGATTGCTCCAAAAAAAAAAGACTTGTTCATCATATTTTGGAATGTGCTTTATATACATTATAATATAATTAATTCTCCAAAGTAGATAACAATTGAAATAAAAGCGGCTAGGATGCAAACGACACTGATATTTTTGCAATGGTGCATTTAAAAATAATGAACTGTCATTTATAGAACTTCTAAAAGTGGTAGTTAAAGATATTTTCTGTAAAAATATATTCGAAGGGTTAAATCATTATTCATATGTAATTGTATTTTTGGAAGGACTTTCATTTTTCATCACTTATTACTTAATGTGATTTCTTAAATTAGTATACTAAAAACAACAGCCGCATATTTTAGAAAACGCTTATTTCCATATTTTGGTATTTTTGTAAGTCGGTCTACTGGTTCTTGAGATATTCAACAAATAAATATTTCTTAAAACCATTTTAAGGACTTTGAAACATCAATACATTTTTGAAATAGATCAATCTAACTATAACTATGCCTAAAAAAAATTCCTTTAAATTGATAAATTACAATTCCTCCGAAGAAGTCAAAATTTTCAAAACTTATTAAAATTTTTCAATAGAGGATTATTAAAATAAGATAATAGCAATACGTTTAACATGCTCAGTTAACAAATTTCTTGTTTCATTCATGTTCGTTCATAAAATTTAGATCTAAAGGACTAGAGCACTCCCAAAAAAAGAAGGTATTCTGAACGGTCGGATGGACGTAAGATATATGTATCTCTGAAAGCCTTAGATTCTAAGGACCTTTAAATATCCATACATTTTCAAATGCACCAATCGTCTGATTTCAATATCTTTAAATGGAAAGTTAATAATATCGACAATACCAAAAGATAAATTTTGTGTTAAAACAATAAGTAAAAAATGGGATATTTAAATGTCTCCAAAACATACAATTTAAATAGCATATAATCGATATAAATTGGCCTGGTAAAAGGAAAACATAATAACGTTAAAAATATTAAATTTTTCCATAAATCTGACCCAAGAAATAAGTAAGTTCACATTACAATATGCTTGATAATTTCCATTTCAGTAACCATGTTTCTACACAAAGACCCAAAAAATACCGACACATATCCAAACAAAAGTTATATTCTTGACCAAATTTCCGCTATCGACAAAAGCTATTCGAATAACTTATTGCCTTACTGCTCTTTTTTTGTAGTAAATAACTTAACACTCAAAAATATGTGTAGGTAATACAAAACTTCAACAATTCAGCATTTCCTCGCCAGACCACATCATTCAAAAACCCATCTAATGAAAAGTCTTTTGACTGCACGTATTGGATATAGTATTGTACCCTTTTTCCACACGACTTAACGCATAACTCTAAATTTATTTCAAAAATAAATAAATGTAGAAAAAAGAGGGAGAAAAGGAAGAGAGATAGATGATAGCAAGGGTAAAAGACACGAAATTCATAACTCTTTCATTGGTTTCATATTATTCAGCAGGAAATAAAAAATATCTCACACAATATGATGAATGAATATGGTACGAACTTTATTTGAACTGAAGTTTTATAAGCTTTTTTCCTAAACCCCTAACCCAGTGCCAGCAGCTAGCAGCCAAATGCAGAGCCTAGCCCTTCTCACCCCCTTTTTTTCACCAACAAAAATAGAAAATAAAAAATACTTCGAATAAAATTGAAAATTCAAAATATTTCAATACAACATTCCTTGCACTTGAAACCAGAAAATTCAAATTCTATTCCACATCTAGTCAATGTATAGTTTTCCCCTGGAAAAAGTGCTAGTGCCTCAAACCATAATACCGACCGCTTAGTCCATACCCCCATTCTATTCCTCCTTTTACCAATATATATGAAGGTAGAATCTTTAATCTTTTAATATTTTGTCAAATTGTTTTGAGCAGGGAGTTAGTAGGTATACATTCATGCGTTTTTTTTGTTCTAGAACATAGGATAGTTTGTAGCTCACACACAATATGTGCAACGAATGCGATAAAATATCATCTGTCATGATTACAATAACGGTATGTGCTCAACATTTGACATTAGAGCTTATCTCGTTTTACAACAGAATAGGATGCTGCACCTGTGGTAGGTGTACCTGTACCTGTAACTGTTACATATTTTATGTGTACACTACATATGAGTATAGGTTTTGTTAGAAAGGATATGCTCGTTGTTCGTTTCTCGTTTTTAGTATGGCATAGAAATACTTTAACTGTATCTGTTACAAAAGTCATATTTTCTAGAAAAGACACGATGAGGCTACACACATATTGTGTATGTGGCACGAATGTAAATTTGATTCGACACAGGGTGAAGCATAGGTACGTAACGTATGTACCTACTATATAAGGATGATGCTAAAGCCAAGAAGCCAAGAAGAAGGTTGCACTTCTGTGGGGTATTTATGAAAAGAAAATAATGTTTTCATTAGAACGGATGCTCTGCAGACAGTTGACATACATGCAAACAGATCCCTCTTTCACCCCCTCCTTCTTTTTTTTCATTTGAAATGTGCCACCTGCACCATTCTCTTTCATTTTTACGCAGTTCTTAATATTCCGATTAATGTTGCCAAAGAAGCTTTGTTTTATATTTTTTAAATGTCATTTATTTTTCGAAAAATATAAAGTTATAAAAATCATAATGATAATTAAATCATTTTTGAAAACTTAGATTTCCTTAAGATAACCCTTGGGTATATTCAATTTGTCCTGTTCATTTTCCCAGGCACTTTTAAAAATTTCTAGAACGATGAAACTCCATTTCTAGTTTCTCTAACCCAATTGTGTTTGAAAAATCTATTTATTTATTGATCCTTTAAATCCCTTGTTAGGAGAGCTTACATGATACTTAATGCATTGAAAAATGCTATTGTATTTATTTTAATAAAGTTTCACAGAAGAAATTACAGTGATATAAAATGATAAAGCTTAAAAAATACCTTGTAAGTTAATAAATTACAATACCTTCGAAGAAGTCAAAATTCTCGAAACTTATGATACCTTTTCATAAGAGGACTATTAAAATAAGATGATACTAGCACACTTAAGATGCTCAGTTAACAAATACCTCGTTTTATACACGTACGTTCATTTAATTGAAATTTAAAGGACTAAATAAAAGATTGTAATAAAAACAATTTTAGGAAATGAATTAATGTGGTGAATTATTTATATTTAAATATTAGAGAATGCTAAATAAAATCTTTTGCACTCATTAAAGAGTATATTTACAAAATATTGAAATCCCTTGTAAATCTTAATCCTATAGCCTCTTTCTAAACTCCAGTTTCTAGGTTAAATGGGGTGTTGCCCAGAGGACACAACATCGTGCAACAAAAAACAACAAGAACTGACGTGGTGTCAAATTATAAAACTGGACGTAGACACATTCAAAAACTTTCACGGTATTTTGAATATTAACACCAAATTGCCTCGATAAATCACTCATTTGACAGTTTAACAGAGGTTCCTATGTTCTGACAGCGGAGTTGAAAAGTCTAGCAAAATGAGTTTTGTTTGGTGCTGGTCACACTTTAACTTGAACAAAAATTGCACTCTTAAGTCTCGGTAGTCAAGGTAAGGTTGGTTGGTTGGTTGGTCTGTAGTTCGTTCTATCGTACGTTTATTCCATCGTTCGTTCGGTCGGTCGTATAACAGAACGGAATTATGTAGGTAAGCCTTAAATAATTTTTTCTCTCTCAAAAAAGGACACGTCATGAATATGTGTGTTAAGTGTATTCTTCTTCTTTGTCGTCTTCTCCTGTGTGTGCTTGTGTCAGAAGTGTTACAGTTCAGTTGAGATGGATTACTTAATCTTATTCATGGCCACAAGGCTAAAAGGGGGGTTAGCTTTGAAGGTACCTATATATAGATAGATAGAAAGATGGATGTAGGATGAAGGTAGGTATAAAGGTATAAAAATATACATTATAAAGGTGGGTATAGGTGGTTTTTGTGAAGCCAAGGTGGCTTAGCAATACATCTTCTCGAAAAGATTCGTGTTCTTGTAAATCCCTAGATTCTTGCAGAAAGTTAAATCAATATATGAAGAAGAGAAGACACACAAAATTGTACGTTAAGGACTTTAAGTATTTCCAAGGCGTGGTAAATTCCTATGTACATAACACAAATGCGTAGATATATATTTATAGTCCTATACAGTATATGTAACGACACTTCCGTTCGCGTTGTCATCGCCATCGCCATCGCATCGTTGTCGTCGTCTGTGAGCACTGAGCAGCAAGCAAACATACACTTACCGTTACATTCGTGCGCTTCCTTTAAATTGATGTAAATTTGTATCCTTGACTCAGATTTTGCATCGCAAGCTGGATGTATTTATTATTTTTCAGTTTTTCTTTATTTTATGTTTTTTTATTTTTATTTTTCTTTTCATTTTTTTTTCCTGCGAAATAATTTATTCCTGGAAGCTATAAGAGTAGGTATGACTACTCTACGACAACTACGACGACGAGATGATGATGGCAAATACAGAAGCTTGGGCGTTGGCTGCCTGATACTGATGCTGAGCTGGAACTGAGGCTGATGCTGCTTCTGCTTCTGCTCATGCTGCAGCAATTCTGTACAAGGAACGTTTTATTAGTGGTTGAAGTGGTTTAATTTTTTAACAATATAGTGCGGTGAAGGCAAGGAGGTTTAGTAATTGATTTCTCATGATGATGAGTTGGGTAACGTATGGGTTGAGCACGAGTATAGCCTGATATAGGTGTACAGCTTTATACATATAGAATTGAAGCGTATGATGGCTTCACTTTTGTGCATAAATTAAACCATAACACAAAAACTATGTTACAAAATTGTAAATAAAGCTCAACATAAGGAAGAAACACTTTAACAGAAGTGTTTTTCTTATATCTTTTTGTTTATATGTATAGGTATCTGAAGGAGGAAAAAGAGCAAATTGAATGAAAAGTTTTCTTCTGAATCTTCTGAATATTGTGTTTAGCATAAGTTTTTTAAAATATTTACTTTAGTATACTTTCATAAGATAATGGCACCCATTATTTACATTTATTGTATCAGTGTAGGGCATGTTCTATGTTAAAAGTTTAACTTTAAAAGATTTTGAGGCTATAACATTTGGAGTGGCCTTGTTTCATATGACTTTGCGGTGATGTTTTGTATTGTTTTAGTCTATCACAGGGTTAAAAAATACAAGAACTTTCAATTTTTCTCTCGAAATTAAATTAAAGTAATATTAAAAGAAACGGTCAAGGACGATTAAGTTTCATTCAACATCAGATTGTCAGTAAATCGAATTAAAACTTCTAGCATTCAAAATCTTTTTCTGCAAATTGTATGAACTGTATTTTGAAAATCTTCAAAGCTCAACTAGTCCTTTCACATTATGTATAGTTCCTTTGTATAAGTTTTAGGAAGAACTTTAAGATTATTACTTGAATTACTTCGAAATTTCGTTGTTATCTAACGTATAGACAATTTATTATTAAGTCTATTTCCTTTAAATTTTAAAGATAATATCTTAGTCATTATATTAAATATATATACATATGTATATACAAAGGTATACATGTACATATTTCAAAGTCCGAAATCTAATAAACTAGATATTATGCCTCCTGGGGGCATATTTCATGTAGATGTAGATATGTACAAGTATAAATTTATAGTACATACCAAACATAGTACATATTTGAAATTTCCAATTACCTTTAGTAACAACCTTCCTTCCCTCAAAATTGACTTCCCATTCGACAAATCTTTGTATGAATCACCTTTTGCCTCTATTCCAATAAAATAGATTCCAGTCCGCCTTTAGAAAATGTTCTACAAATAAACGACAGAATATTGATTGACAATATTTTCTTATTTTCTTTTCTGTTCTTATTTCTATTTTCTTTTTTTGTATTGCTCATTCATTTTTTTATGTCGTCGGTCCTTGGTCGTCATCGGTCGTCACGCTATACCTACTATGGGCCGACAACGTAACTTTTACCTGATGGTCTATTAGGTGAAATGACTTCTAACCCGTTCGGACTCCCATCATCAATCAATCGATTTGCTATTTATTTTTCTGCTTCTTCATTTCTTTCTGCCTCAGTCCACATTATCGTCCTTATTTTCATTCTAAACCTCTTCTCCATCCTCGTCCTTGTGTTGTGATCCCTTTGCATCAACTTTCGGAGATATATCCTCTCACCATCATTTCTCTATATCTCTTGACTTTAGAGAGCTTATAGCTAGGCTAGCGCCGGTGTCATTCAGTCAAATGGAACGGGAATAGAAACTTTACTGATTGGTGCAGCACATTCAATCTGTGATGTGCTATCCTATTGCTGAACAGTGAACAGTCTTCAAACTCCTCCTCCTACGATCTCTGCCACCCATCCTAATATTGGATATCCATTCTGCCTTCCGCCATCCATTGCTGTCCTTAGTCATTCGAACGGAAATGATAGTTCAATGGAAAATATTACTCCATATTGACAATGACCAGTGACAACAAACAGCCGAGGGAAAAATGGAATACAAAAAAAGGAGCAGATTGTCAGGACGATGTCAGAAGTCAGGACAAAAACAGAACTGGTGTTGTACTGGTGTATACTCTGACTATAGCTGAGATGAGCGACCGACGACGACGTCATTGTTGGATATGTTGGTCTTTCGCTCAGTCTTTTGTTAAAGCTTCAAACTTATGTGCAGGTAATGGAATTTGTTAGCTTTATTTTATTTCTATTGGTACTTCGGTCTATAATTTCAGTACGACTTGAACGATGTCCAGCTTGAGGCCATAGAAAATATATGTATATACGATACGGGTACATATATTTATTTTTTCTGACGCGTAAGTTTTGGTATATTTTTTTTTCTCAAATTGCCATGGCATTAGATTTTACTGCTTGGTTTAAGTTAAAAGGATTCAGAGACATTCTTTTGCTCCCTTATTCGAGAGACACTTTTACTCTATCTGGGAAGGAAGGTTATAAAGTTCTTTATTGCATTCGGTAATGGGTGCCTTATTTTGATGTTGGTCATAATGATAACGGAAGTACCGATTAGGTGTGACAGCAGCGAGGAATGATTACACAAAACTCAACTTGAAAAAGTAATATTTTGGAAAACAGTCACGATAATAAACCTGATGTTATTATTATTATTTTTTTTTCGAGGGAAATTTCAACATCAACATATTTTGATACCAATCAATCTATCATCAATTTGATGATTGCTCACTCAGCGTCTTGTTAAATTTTATCGATAACCAATAATTTCACTGATAGATTGGGCCAAGAGAGAGAAGTATTGGTAAGTTACAAAGTCTTAAGGTGGTAAAATGATACTGATGGTCTACCAAATATTTTTCAACCATTAGTATTCCAACTTCGGACCTCTTCGTAGTGAAGACACATTTTATGTGTCAGGGTTTAATTCGATCTTTGCATGAAAAACCAATTTACAGGACTATTTCTATTAAAATCCAAGAATTTAGAATGTTTTTTGAAGAAGCATCAGCAATGAATCCATATATTTAAGGTATCATTTGTTTGATGCTCTTCAAAGAAAAGGATCAAATGAAAAATGTATTAAATATGTGTCTTGAATTACTATATGTCCTTGAGAACTCAATGAAATAAGATTGAACTTTTTTTCCAATGAATCTTGAAGATACATATTCATCTTTTTCTTCTTTCTTGTTTTTTAATCGAAGTTTTTGACTATGTAAACGTTTCCCGGTAAGTCATCTTTTCTTATTTCTGTTAAATATTTACATTTTACTTTAAGCATAGGTAAACACGTTACAGAATTTTTATATATGTATGTTGTTGTTGTTTATATTACCTAACCTATTTATCTTTCAAGTAGGAGCTTCTCTGAGGCCTATATCTAGATATACAATATTTTATGTGGGTATAACTTGCAGAAGTATACTTCCGACACGTGTGTTTTGCCTTAAATGAAATTACAATTTACGCCAATAAAAAAGTTCAAAAACAGAGGTGAGTGAGATATGGGAACGTTTATACGCAAGCTCAATGTTGTTGTAAGGACTTAAAAGAAACGTTTTTTCTTGATTTATTACAAAAATTTGAGGAAGAAAAAATAAATAAATTCATCAAACCACGACTTTTTTTTTTTTTGAATCTAACACCAAGACCAAACTCAAAACAAATCACTTCCTTTTATAATAAATATGTCTGAAACAGATAAATTCATTCTACTTACTGATGTGAAACATAAAAACAACAATTATAATGGTGATAATATTATCAAGGACAAAATGTGTGTTGAAAGACAAATGTAATAAATATAAAAAGATACTCCTACCACTTAATAAAAAACATTCAAATAAACACATTAATATGCTGTCAACTGTCACAACAACAACAACGACAACGACAACAACAATATTAAGACATTTAACTTTAAAAGGGCGGTAGAAGGTGGCACGGTCGGTGTGGCGAGGGGGTGGTGGGTGTATTCAAGCAAAAATCTGAGATTCACTTTGAAAATATCAAATATTTGCCAAACTGTCAGCAGTCTAATCATTTATATTTGTGTTTCTTTCTCTTGCATCATCATATCCTTTTTTATTTTGTTTTTACTCATAAAGGACCTTCAATATATCCTTAAAAATTTTGGTATATGTTGTACACACCGCAAACCTCTACTAACAGGACTGTTGGAAATATATGTAGGTATATCGATAATACGTCGGGAATTTTTATTTTCTAAAGTTATTTTTCCGTCAATCACCATAACCATAAAATATTGAATCCCTTCGATTGACATTTACGTCGTCTTAATTCTCAAGAACCTGTTTCTACCAAACGTCCTTAAAAAAGTATAAGAAAAATGTTATTAGAAACTTTCAATATTTAAAACTAATTCAACAAAATCACTTTCTTCAGCAGATTTTCCACAGTCCTGTGGATAAAGACATCCTCCTACACAATACTCGTAATTCTTAGCAAATTTTCCACATTTCAAAACCGTTCTTGAACAAAATTTACAAAAGTACAAAAGTATCATAATCATCTCATGTATATATTATATATGTATATGTATGTTTTTTAATTGCTTTCTACATTTGATGTATATCTTCGGCAGATGCTCGCAATGTTCAACTTATAGGACCTAAGGTTGATAAAGGGATTAAGGTCTAGATGATTATTAGTTTTGAAGGGTCCTCCTAGAAACACTTGCGCTCTCGAACAAAGTGCGAGCTAATACAATGCTCTTATACATTACCTACACCCCAGGAGGGAAACCTTATTCCCTACGAGCTATAAAGTAGTTGAAATACTCATAGAAAAAAAAACTCTTACAACATCAAGAGTGATGCTGAAAATGAATAAAATAGAATCCTTAAGTAGATATGCCGCCCGCATTCATTTCTCATGTAATTGAGTTGCCTCTTGGTTCTGCTTCTCTATATTTCTTAACCCCCCCCCCCAGCCCTCTACTTAAGTCACCCTTAAGATGTTCGGTATTATAAATTTGGCGTGGAAAATGGGGGTTCTTCCCCTGGCTCCTGATGCTTGTCCTGTCACTTTCACTCTGTTGTCGTGACGTCAAATTTATTAGACCTATATTATATATTCGAGGAAAGTAATTGAATAAATTAATCAATCAATTGAAAGTATACTTCACTTACTTCTTGTTGCTTTTATATGTTTTAATGCTTCAGAGAGATGTACTATTTTTGATATTGTTGTTGATATTAAGGACTCGAAGGAAAAGCCTCTCTTTGCTGTGATGTGTCCCTACATAGGTATGTATTAATGTTGTATATTCTTTATTCTATGTTCTTATTGTTCCTTGGTACTGTTATTTTCTTACTTAATAATAAATGACTGCGGGCAATTTAATCCAATTAGTTATTTCAAAAATTTCACGCGTAACAACTGATGTTATTGTTGTTGTTGTTTTTATTACAATAAGGACTATTTTCTGCCCGTTTTTCGGTTTTTCGGTTCCATGCCACTCGAGTTTTATGACAAATGACAATACAATGATTTATTTATCATAAAACTCATCAAAAAATATTTATGTACCTGTTTTTGAAAATTGTCAAGATTATTTAAGATGAAGTTTTGTTTTTGAGGTAGAGGCAGAGAAATTAATAATTATTTTATGTATCATCTTAAGGTTTTTGACAAAGTTTTTGATTTTTATTGTATGAGGCTGGGTGGTGGAATATTTTAAAAACTTTTGTTGAACTTAAATATTTAAAAGATATTAATTAAAATTGCCTCAACTCTTTGATAAAATAATTTTAGAGCAAAAAAAGTCATATACTTATACTCGTAAAGTTGCTAAGCCAACATTTTGACCCCCACCTAATATTTAATTCCTTTATTTTCGAAATAATTTTACTTTTTAAGATTAATCGAATGTAAATGAAGAAGAGAACTTGTAAAATATTTAAAATTTTTTAAATCATGGAAGCTCGATATTTTTTGTGAAGAGATAGTATTGCATTAAAATTTCAATTAAATTTTCTTAAATGTTGCTGAAAGTTTAGAACAATATTTTGTAAATTGTGTTATCTTAAAGGTATGTAACTTAAGATTGGCAACACTATTTTAACTGGCGGCCATTTTGTGAGATGTCAAGTTTTATAGTTTGAGTTTGGTTTGGCATTTGAACTGCGAATAAAATGACAACTGAACAACTCATAGAAATATAATGTTTGTTCGTTTGTTTGCTTGTTTGTTTGTTTGTTTGTTTGAACACGCTAATCTCAGGAACTATTGATCCTATTTTAAAAATTCTTTCAGTTTAAGATAGTCCATTTATTGAGAAAAGAATTTAAGCTTTAAAGTTTTTTAAGTATCACGCTGAGACTAATACGAGCGGAGAACTAATATATAATGTTTAAAAACCAAGGATTTTTTTTACACTTTTGAGAGTTTTGTTAAAATAATTTAATATTTATAAATAAAAGTTAAAGTTAGTTCACTATAACTTTTCTTATGCTAACTAAATTTGTTCTTAAATAAAGCAAAATAACTTTTTGTGGACATACGAACTACGAGAAACGTAAAATTTACAATTTAACAAATATGAATGACTACAAATCCTTCCAATAGAAAGTAAAAAAAAAGTTATCTTCATAACTTAAAAACTTATTAAAATGACCTAAAAATTTGACTTATTCGAAGCGTAGTTAAAATACTTTTTTAAGTTGAACTCGTGATATTCCCTAGAAGTTTTTTGAAAAAAATCAAAGATTACTTATTATGATACTTTTTAATTGGAATCCAACATTAATCCACATCAACATTTTTATGTATCAATTTTTCCCAAAATCTTATTAAAATCCAAACGGGACTTTCTTCTCAAAATGAACAAATTAGTATGCAGAGGCCAATTCCATCAAAATAAAGTATAAACCTTCACCAAATTTCAATTGCACTAACATCACGTCCTTCGATATCATTATTCTTCCAGAAAAAAAGAAAAAGAAAAACTAAACTAAAACTACTACAGTTTTGGCCATATGTCTTTTTCACAACTTTCTTTTTTTTTGTATTTCAAGCTTTTCTCCAAAGGCAATTTCCATCACCAAAACAAACTGCAAATTCCTTGCCAACAGAAGACAGAGCGGGAAAAAAAACGAAACTTAACTTCTCCGCCATCAATTTCCCACAAAGGAATTCAATAAAAAAGTTTTATTTAGGAGCTATCCAAAAAATCCACATCATACATCAGCTGAGTAGAAAAAAGGAGAAGATGAGGAAA
Organism: Eupeodes latifasciatus; assembly: GCA_920104205.1. Classification (NCBI taxonomy): domain Eukaryota; kingdom Metazoa; phylum Arthropoda; class Insecta; order Diptera; family Syrphidae; genus Eupeodes; species Eupeodes latifasciatus. The sequence continues at coordinate 186,077,109 of OV049926.1, read as the reverse complement.
AAAGGACTTGATGGCGTTATAAGAAGAATTAATAAAATCGCAACCATTTTTCATCGCCACCTTTTTGCCGATACATTATTATTATCCTGTGGCAAAAGAAGAATGTGAATGTGAATGTGAAGACTGAAGACTGAAGAGTTCACCCAAAAATCTAGAAAATAAACTATATCATGCCACACACATGGTATTCTTTATTTTTTCCTTTTTGGTTTTGGGGTTTTTTGGTCAAGGATACTCGTATACCTTGACTTTAGAGAGAGATTGCAAAAGTTGTAGGCTTTTGGGTTATTTTTTTTTTGTTCTTCTACGAGTATATCGTTCTGCATGAACCTACTTTGCTTGACGATGTCAATGCGATGACGGACGTGATGAAGCAACTACATAGTTTCGGTGTCACGTCTGACTGATGGGCAAAAAGCCAAAAATTCTCTCCTGATGCCTTGGCCTGGACGTAGGGACCTAGGGTATTGGAAACTTACGACAAACTCTCGTTTTTGGGAAACTTTTTCAGAGAAACCATTTGTACATTATCGCTTGTGGAACTTTATCTTTGTCCATCCACCACCAAAGAACTATGGAAGGGTTGGTTGAGGGCTAGGTTGAGAAAGCTATGCACTGTGTCGCTCTGTGTAAGGCTGTTGAAATTCCCATTAGTTCTTTTTTTCGGATTTGTTGCGATGTAGCTGCAGACAAATGGACAACTAGCGCATTAAACATCCAACTTTTTTTTAAGTAAAACAGATGCCTTTTTTAAAGTTCTGATACATTGTTTTATAGTAACGAACGACGAACGGTCTGTTGCCTTCTGGTCTGCTCTGCTTTGCCATATGGGAAAGTAAAATTAGGATTCAAATTTTTGGCTGTTTTTATAATTCAAGTCATACGAACTTGATAACGATGGAACATTGCAACAGACACAAAAACAACCTCAATATGACTCGTTATGTCACACATGGGAGCGAGAAAAAATTGCTTTTTGTATTCTTTGTTCGATTTTAAAAACCAAACAGAAAAAAATTATAAAAACAACTAAAATTGTTAACTGATTCCCAGGACGACATACACTGCCTGACTAGAAAACCATATAAAAGAATAAACAACAACAAAAATTGAAAATACATATATAACACAAAAGAATGCAATTTGACAAAAAAAAAAAAAAAACAAAGTGAAAAATAAAGTTGGCAGAGATAGACTTTTCCAATTATGAGTCTTTTATGGTGTGTCTGGTTTGCTCTGCTCAGTGCATGGATTTGGGCTTTTCAGGATGTGCTCTAGCGTTGTTCACTATACAGTGTACCAATCTATACGCCTCCACACCGCGCCTCTGAATTCTACGAATCCCTTGAAGCTTGAATGCGGTGACTTTTTCAATTTCATTTCGAGATTAGGAAGCGCGTCTTTCTGCCCATTCCATCATATCCATCACAATTTTCGGGTTGCGAATGATACACTTTTTCATATAATGCTTTCCGGTTGCCATACCATCGACCATAACGAGGGAGCAAAGATGCCTGTGGCGGCGTGGTGTTAAGCTTGCTTTTAATATAAAACCAGGAATTCTGAACAAACCCAATGTACCAGTGCGGCGATGATGTTGTATAGTGCAGCGCAAGTTGGTCGGAACCAAAAAATGCACAAAAATAAAAATAGTATCTTTATTCGTATTCCTATGTGTGGTTTTGGGTTGTTTTCCTTAAGCTGAATAGGACTTTCAAAAGCTGGAAAAGGATATTGCAAAATACATACATGACTTTAAGGTGTTTTGTTTAAGTTAAGGTTCTTAATTTTCTTTGGAAACCTTGTAGTAGAAAAAGTCTACAAATGTTTGAATGTCATTAAAGCCTCCCAGCAGTTTTTATTTATGAAGTTTTATTTTACCAAAAAATCAATTTGGTTTTGGGCCATTTTAACGGAATATGACTAATATTTTTGACATTTATTATTTTTTTTTAAGGCAAACCAAGAACACAAAATTGAAATAAAAATTATTTACTTTCTAGTATTATTTGTGTCGAAAACTCTTAATTTTTTTAACTGTTTGTAAATGATAAAAACATTTATCTCGATTACAGAATTCTAAGAATTTTAATATCAATGAGTCGACTCGATCCATTGAACTTTTGCATTCGTTGTAAAACTTTATTATGAAGTTCTCAGAATGAACTTTATTGTCGATTCCTAAGACTACCTTTTTGTTTCTAATCTTGCTTATCGAAGATGCTAGTTTCTGAAAATGCCCAAAGCATTTACGAAGTCAAAAATGCTCTATAATTACATGTTTCTGTGTTCTGTTGTTTTCTAAGGATGGTTGATTTGCCTCTGTTTGTGGTCATAATAATTCAAGGAATAGAAAATATAATTATATAAAATATATGGGTACAAAAAATATGGTTCAATTTTTTACATTTGAAATATAAATAATATAAAATTCTATTTATAAAATTATTCTTATTTTATATAGTGTTATAAAACAAAGCTTTAAATTTAATAAATTTAAAACTTTCACTTAAGAAAAAAGGTAATAAAATAGTTCTTCTTAAATATACAAATTAAATAAGTCGTCTGGAATTGGAACCAATCATTGGACATTTTCTGACAGGTCGATTATAGCTACCATTTTTCATTGAAACAATATATCCTCGTTGGAATCATTTATTTCCTCATTGGAATCGAGTATTTGATGTTGGAGTTAGTTATTGAAAGCTTAACTGAAATCTAGAAACACAATGATAATGAAACCTTGAGAGTGGAATGGTTTCGTTCGGAATTTTAAACTGACAAATCAGCTGTCCATTTAAAATGATTCCATTATTCAAAATTAGGAATGAACTCAAAGTTCTGGACTCACTATCTTCATTTTAATACCAAACATAACAAAGTCAACTTTCAACTCAATTGCTTTTAATTTCGAAACAAAATTTTCAATGATAAAAACCAGTGATAGCTTTACTTGACCCCTAAGAAGTCTGTTTGCACCATAGTTATGTTACTGAATATTGGACTCAAATACTATTGACTTCTTATGCTTGTTTAACTTATCTCAATATTGTACAGAGTAGTAAGGAAATTATAAAACACAACCGTATTCTAGAATTGGTCACACAAATAATATATAAAGGAACTTCAAAACGTAAGGATCTCGGAAGTCACTCGCAAATCATAAGCCTTTTCTTTAGTGGAGTCTAAGTGATCATTGAATGAATGAATCAAACATACAAATATAAGAATATAAGTATAAGAAAATTTTGTTTGGTCGATACCAAATTTGCGTACTATTTTTTGTAGATTTTATTTTTTTATGAAAAAAACGGACTGTTGGATTTTTATAAGAAAATTACTGAATATCGAAAACAATATTTTCTGTGAAATAAAATAAGTTTGAAGCCAATATTTTTAATTTTTGAAAAGCTATTTGAGTCGAAAGTAAATTTTTACAAATTTTAGTTTTGTTTTTTTTTTAGGTTTTTATTTTTTGTAAAATACTGTCAATTCGATTTTTTTTTCAAAATTTTATCGAATGTTGAAAACAATATTTTTTATAAGTAAAAATTAGTTAGAAGCCATTATCTCAAAGTTTTGAAAAGATATTTGAGTCGAAAATCAATTTTTACCACCTTTTCAAAATTTTTTAAGGTTTTTATTTTTTGTAAAAAAACTGTCAATTCGATTTTTCTCAAAATTTTTCCTAATGTTGAAAACAATATTTCCTATAAGTTAAAATTAGTTAGAAGCCATTATCTCAAAGTTTTGAAAAGATATTTGAGTCGAAAATCAATTTTTACCAACTTTTATTAATTTTTTTAGGTTTTTATTTTTTTTTTTAAACTGTCAATTCGATTTTTCTCAACATTTTTCAGAATGGTGAAAACAATATTTCTTATAAGCTAAAAAAAAAGTTTAAAGCCTTAATCTCAAGTTTTTGAAAAGATATTTGAGTTGAAATTCAATTTTTACCAACTTTGAGTAGGTAATGTTTTTTTTAGGTTTTTTATTTTTTTATAAAAAAAACTGTCAATTCGATTTTTCTCAAAATTTTATCAGATGTCAAAAACATTATTCTTCGTTGCACAAAATTATTTTGGAGATGAAATCATATTTTAGTCGTAAAATTTTCGAGGTGACAAATATTTTTTTTCAGTTTTTTTGATTTATAAAAACAACCGTTAATTGGATTTTTTTCCAAAAATATACTTGCTTTGTATTGTATTTGTATTACGTTACAATACATAATATAAAATTTAATTCAAGTCTCTAGCGTCATTGGTTCATGATATATTTAGCGGCAACCAAAATTGTCACCTTTTTTTTAAACTGCTATGGTAAAAAAAACCACCCACGCAATTTTCTTGAGAGTCCTTTCTGCATCTTAATGCCTTGTTATCTGTATAACAAAATTTATTTGAAGTCGATATCTCTTTTGGTTCTTGAGCTATGGACGACGAAAAAAACGTCGCGAACGTACAAACGTACGTACACTCGCACGCACAGACATCTTTCTAAAAATCTTGTATTTCGACTCTAGCGACCTTGAAACGTCGAGAAATGTTAAAATTTTCAATTTGACAAATCGGACCCATTACAATAACTGATGACGTGAAATAACGCCAAATGAAATAAAGCCAAATTCAAAAAATTTGGCATTATTTCGTTTTTGAAAACGAAATAAGGCCAAATTTTCAATTTGGGTTTATTTCGCTTTAGAAAACGAAATAATAGCAATTTGGCATTGTTTCGATTTAAAACTTTACAGAATTAGAAAAAAACTTAAATAAATTTATCTTTTGTTTTCTCTCTATGCTAAATTAAATTCTTTATTCAATTTTGGGAATTACAAAATTCGGTAATTGCTAAAACATAGAAAAAAATTCGGAAAATAACCAAATCGGTGTATTTTTTCGTAAACTTTAATAACTTTAAATGGTTGCAATTTTGCAACAATTTTTTTTGTTATTAATTAAAAAAGTTGAAAAATGACAGATACTTGTTGCTCGATTGAAATTTTTGAAATTGAAGCCTAAAACAAGTTTTTTTGAATAGATAGCACGGGCGTACTAACAGCTAGGTATGTAAGGGGGGGGGACATGCTGCCCCCTGCAACCTCCCTGCTTGGGATCACTATAGGATTTGGGGTGGGTGCGAGTTTGGGTATATGCAAAGAACACGAATGCGTAGTGATTCTTTCATAACTGTGAGCCATACTTGCTTTTTAAATTTTTGAATTTCTTTGATTTTAGGGCTCAAATGGAAAAGTTCTTTGCATATACCCAAACTCGCACCCACCCCAAATCCTATAGTGATCCCAAGCAGGGGGGCAGCATGCCCCCCCCCCTTACATACCTAGCTGTTAGTACACCGTGCTATCAATTCAAAAAAACTTTTTAGCAAAAGTAGCTATTCTAGACAATAAATCAACCATTTTTGCGTGTTTTGTATGTAAAAAAGTGAACTTTAAAAATTCGGCGTTGTTTCCATTATTTTTTTGGCCTTATTTCTTTTTCGAAATAAAGCCAAATTGGTTTTATTTCGTTTTGAACAACGAAATAAGGCCAAATTTGAAATTTGGTGTTATTTCATTTGGCACTATTTCACGTCATAAATAATATTGGACCTAAATGGCTACCCTGAGGAACACCGTCCTCTCTCAGTTCCAAATGAAACACTTTAACAAATTTTTTTTGGATACCGCCACTTCATTGCAGCAAAAAATTTAATTTAATTAAATCCCAGGTTCCTTAGTTTTATAAGTAGTATTTTTTGACAAAGTTTGTCAAATGTTTCCTGAAATCATTGGATACACAGGAAACTTGTTCACCAAAAATAAGTTTGTAATGGTTGACTCCTTTTTAAGAAAACCATGTTAACAATAGCAAAGAACTGAACTTCAATTATAGCAGAGAACTATACAATTCCGCTTTAAACAGTTTCGGATAGTCCCTTGTTATAAATTGATGTTATGAATGCACTTTTCCATATTTTGGGGAAAATTGTTTTTTTTTTTAATTTGACCGAAAATTTTTGAATACTTTTCGAAGTTCTTTAAATGACAATATGCTTCAAATTATCATATCAAAGGTCACAAATGGGAAGTTATCAGTGTGGGTCGCATTTGAGCATCTTTTTTATCTAACACGATTTGCTTTTATATTAAAATTGTTTAACTTGAAATTCATAAAGGTAGCGCAGTAATAGTTTTCTCACGTTTTCTACAAAGTTTTTTTGGAGCTATTAAATTATACACGACTTTAGTAATTTAATCCATTCATTATTTTACAATTGTTTGTTTGACCTTAAAAGAAAATGCACTTCATTTCTTCAAAAAACCATAATAATTTATTTTTGCAAAGAACTACACACAACAATACAAAATTCAAAACTGTCTTAGAATCGTATAAATCAAAGTTCAGAAAGAAAAAAAGATTTATTCTTTTTAATCAAAGCTAAATTATAATTTTATGTTAATGTTCATACTTTTCTATACCACGGAGGAGCGGCCGGCGGCGCGCGTGCATTAAGAAAATACCAAAATTCCCATTTTTCGCGAAGTTGGAAAATAAATATGAATATTGTAGTGGTACATTTATCATCAAAGCGAAAAAAAAAAAATAATAATTCAAGACATTATTTTCCATAACAAATTAGTACCTACATTTACCATGACTAATGTTCGTGTCCTTCTGCTTTTCACAACCAATTTCGGTTATTTTGTGTTGTATATTTTTCCTCTTTTGTCTTTGGAATTTTTACGAGATTTGGAATATGGGAATGCGAGAGGAAATATAGAAAATTTAATTTGAATTTTCCAAAATTTATTATTGCGGATCCAAAGCATAGTTTCCGACCTCGACCACGACCAAACCACATGTCCAACATTTTCTTTCCATTAAGCCCGCGAAGATTATATGCAGCACATTATACGCGAAACTAACAAATTATTCTTGTCAGAAATTTAGAAAGCAGTGATGTTTTAGAGCACTCCTGATGTAGAATGCCGCAGTGGTGGGAGGATTAAGGGTTGATGGGAGTTGGGTTGGTGATGAGAAGAGAAGAGTAGAAACACTATTTTTGGGACAACCTCAAAGACAGCAATACAAAAACGATTTTGTGTGGTTTCAGAATTTGCCGGAGGCAGCTCACCGCAAAGTAACTATGTGGCACATCCATATCATGACCATTTGACACATATGTATATTATGTAGAAGGTAAGGTACTGAGATGTGAGTTCGACCAAAACCTCATTCCTACCAATGGATGCAGATTGCGTTTTCTGGAACACTGGTGCTGAGGTTGTTCACAATAATAATTCCATAAAGTTAATTCATATTACGACCAGCATCATCACTAGCATCAGCATCACAGGCAAATTGATATTTTGTTCAGGGTTTTCAAAATTCGAGCGGGGTGAGGGACAATGCCGACGCCCCATTATCACCACCACCATCACCATCCCAACCCAACAAAATGGGAAGAGGTTAGTAAAACGATAGAAGTTGAAGGTTGGGGTTGCTTTTGATGAACGTTCAAATGATTTTCGAATTTCAGAAACAGAAACAGAAACAGAAAACTCAACTTTTGGGATTAATTAAAGTTCATAATTTCCGTCTTTGAAACCAGCGGAATCATGAGATAATGGAATGGGAATGGTTGTATAGGATTGGATATTGGATTGGTGTGTGTTCGGTTTGGTTTGCTTTGGATTTGGACGAAGCTCTGCGGTCTTGAAAGAGACATCTATCTAATTGCAAGGTGATAACATTAAGTTAGGTAGCTCGTATAAAGTTCGAAAATAATGCAACCGAATTTAAACCTCAAGGCAATTTTCATTTTCATTTTGTTTAATTAAATTCTAGAAAGATAGATATTGGGTTAAACACTTTATCGGATTAAAGTCAGCGTGGCACTTCAACGATTGCTCCATTTAAAAATTATACGATCAAAAAATGGACCCCAGCTGATGAAAAAAAAATCTCTAAAATCTCTGAATTGGTTTTCATATTTCTTTCTTTTCTTTTTTATCATTTCATTTTCTCAGTTTAATAAAAATAAATCTACACAGGAAAATGGTGCTTTGCCAGGAGAATATCCAAACACAATTTGAATATATCTACACAGTCCCTATGTCTGTATATATTTCTCTGATGTTGGGGGCATTTTCGAATGTGATTTAGGGGGTCGAGAGTTGGGATAGCGTTTATAAAAATCGAGAAGTAAGAACTTCAATTTTGGCTTATATTATACCCGGCAGAGCGCCAGGGGTTTGAACTTGAATACCAATACCCGTTTATATATATAGATAAGAAAAAAACAACAACTTTTATTCGAAATAAGGGAAAATGTTAATTTTTGAAATCAATAATAAATGAATTTGAATATAAAATTTATATTTTAAGTGTAGAATAGGGAGCACTTATAATTCTTTCGAGTTCAATAATTGGAAATTAAATTGAGATTATTTGAACTGTTTTATTTTGTTGAGGTCATTTTTATGACTAACAAAAATACACCCATAGGGAACTTTTTGAATTAAAAAATTTTACGACTATGATTTTTAAAGAGGAAGATGTCTCAAGGATTATTATGTAATAATCTTAAAAAGTATTCATATCATTAGAAAAAATAGTCATTTTATGAGAAATGTGAATTATTTTAGAAATTCATTATTGTTAACTTAGTGCTTTAGCTAAAAAACTAGGTACTACTTATATGCAGCTATTTCAATATACATATGTATATATTGTATTTTCGAGCACCTTGCCTCATTCTTAAGGTTTTTAATTAAGGCCTAATGACTTAAGCATCGGTGAAAAATATTAATTAATTAAAATTTATTCTCAAAAAATTGCTGAGCGATGTGCACTTTCCATCTCTGAAATTTTTGAGCTTTTGAAAAAATGTGCACGACAAAAATTGTTCCGAATGGTATGCTTGCCAATTTTTTATAATGAGTGTTAACTTCATTTGAGCTATAAAAATGGAGATATTCGAGATTTTCTTGACCTTTTAAAACTTAAAAATCTAGTACGAAAATTCACGAGAAGGAAGTTGTTAATTATTTGTCTAATTTTATTTTGAAACCCTTTATTTGCCTCCAATCCATACTAATATTATAATGTTGAAGAGCTTGTTTGTTTGCTTGTTTGAACACGCCTATCTTAAGAACTGCTAGTCCGATTTGAAAAATTCTTCCAGTGTTATACAGCCTATTTATTGAGGAAATCTTTAGGCTATATAAAATCAAGCTAAGACTAATACGAGCTGAACAGACCATATTTATTTAAAAATGGTTCACTTTGACTACCACTTTAAATCCTTTGAAATTAAATGTAATGCAGGTTTTGTCCAAGAAATAGAAAACGTCATAGTGATAGTGCCACCTCTATTTAAGCTAGAAAAACGAATCTTTCAGTGTTGGAAACAGGAATGACAACGACAGGCCCCACAGCGGCGGTCTGGGGCTTTAACGTTTCTTAATTTTTTGACGAAACGGTAAACGAGTTTAAGCGGCCGGAAAGGGGTCGAAGGAGGAAACTCAGACGGACTTGGTTCCAGCAAGATGATGAAACGTGTCATAACCCCGCCGAAACCGTCTAAATCGTATTGCTGTTGGGCTTACGTAATTTACCCGTGATTTGTTTGTATTAAATTTTTTGAAGTTCAAAGTGTAGTTAATAGCGGGACTTCGAAGAGCTGAAAATTATCGACAAAATTCTGCCAAAATTTCAACGGTAATGTTAAGGAAAGTCTACGAAAATGTTTTGTTGCGTTTGAGTCAATTTATAGAAAATCAAGACCGTCAAAATGTAGAAGCCTTTGAAAAAAATGTAGATATATGTATATTAAAAATGAAGCTTCTTTTCTTATTTCAAGGACGCAAATTTCGTTTTTCTGGCTCCATTAAAAAATTAGTTATGATTTTTTTTTTCAAATCCTTTCCATTTCTCTGACACACTCTGTATAGTTAAATTTAAAGAAGACCGCATATATTTGAAAATAGCAACTTACCTTCGATTTTATTAAAAGTTTTATAAATTATTTTTTGAAAAACCAAACCATCACTCACCTAAAAAGAAAAGAAAAACATTTATTTAATTAATTTTTTAGTCTACATTGAAGTTATAAATTTCTATGCTCAAAGTTTTTGTATATTTTAATGATATGCAGTTAAAAGAAATTATAATATTTTAATATCTAACATATTTGAAAACTTAATTTATTTACAATGAATGCGACGCAATTGAAAATTGTATATTTTTAGGAAGTATTTTATCTAACTTAAATTATTATGCACATTATTGATATTTTCAAAAATTCATCGTAGAATAAAAACATTTAAAAGACATAAAATCTCAATGTCAACACAAAAATATCGTCAAATTAGATAAAACCTTATTTTTATTACTTTCTTTGGTTAGGGATGATAATATTATAGATAAGGATTAAATCTCAATATTGGACAGTGTCTCGGATCAAATGTGTTTTCTCATTTGTTTTTTCTTCAGCTCTTCTCTTTCTTTTTCTATTTATGAATGTCAGTATATATGTGTGTAGCTACAAATCCATAATATAAATCATTGGTCTGCACAAATGAAAATACATCCTATCGACTATAAAAAGAAATAAATACCATTGAGATGACATAAATTTTAATTGAGCTATAAAGCCAAATCCATAAACCAACCTCCCGCGCCAGTGCCATATCATATCAGCCCATTGTCAGAGTATAGGGTATAAGGTCCTTTGGCAGTATTGCCCATGCCCAAGTCTCTGTTGATCATGATAATGAGAATTAATCTAAACATTCTCCTGCACTGTCCCCCGAAGTATCGTAACTGAAGTGGGTTCTTGAGAATGTACGATATTCGTACAGACATACGACTACAAGACCATGAAACGCAATCATTTCTATAATGCCAAAGCCGATGTCCGCTCACATTCAGCAAGACCATTTCCCGAATGTTGTACGGTTTGTAAAGGAGTCTCCATATCCCCATCCATCACATGCTCTTACTCTATTTATAAGACATCCGGTCTCTTGCACAGAAAAGGAGTTAATATATAGAAGAGGGAATAGCAAAAAATGTAGGGACATAGAGAACGTGTGTGTATGAGCTGTACACACATTCCCATTCTACACTGTAAAGTGTACACTATATAATACAGTACACTTCACATCCAAAGGACTCACTCCACTATACGCCCGCATTCAATCGCAACAAAATGAATATTTCATGGAATGTCTGCTTAATTATATCCTAAGGCAAGGACATCCGACGAAGGATTAGTATCCTCGTATCGGGCTGCAATTCCCACCGCATTCGCATTCGCATCCTCGCCTAACCCAACACCGACTCCTACTCCTACTCCTACTCTTACTCCTATTCCGACACCAAAACCTATTCCATGTTTGAAAAGTTCATAGTAGACTTAGATTGTCCGTCCAATCGTTGTCATGTTTGTTTAGAAACTCATTCTTATGTTTTTAATTAAGTACCGCAACGCGCAGGCGATTTATGTACATACATTGTACAGTACACTTTTGAAAATTGCCAAAAGCTATTCCACTTTTTAAGCACTAAAATCAACTATAAAAACCCCAAGAAATAAAATTTGACAAATGTTAAACTCAAAAACTTATTGTTGTTGTTTTAAACTTAATTCAAAACTTTTTCTAGCTACAAATATCCGAGTAAGTATATACAAAAACACGACAATGCACCTTACACGCTTGGTACTTCTATGGAACATGAACACGTATTGTGTTTGCTTGTAAAATCCTTAACAAACACAACCAATTCTGATGCCAAGGAATAAGGAAATAGGTATCCTGAATCCTCAAATCAAAAGTTAAAACATCATATAACTCGACCAAGCGAATTTCTGAATTTTGAATTTGGCAAATGAGAATTTGAAAAAGGTGGGGTTCTAGAAGCCAGAAAGAAAGCAGAAAGTTTACTCAGCAGATCCGTAATAAAAATTAATAACTCGTGTTTACACCATTTGTGGTAATTCGCCCGAGGGAGGAGAGCACAAGCTACAAGAAAAAATGAAAACAAAAAAAAAGACCAAAGAAAGAGGAATAAACGAAAGAAAAATGCTCCCATGAGTGGGTTTATTTTCAAGGATTCAAGGACTCCACAGAACTCATTCAAACATACATAGGTACATACATATGTGTGTGGCTGATTTTAATCTTTAAGTTGAAATTCCCTTCTTTTTTGGAAATTCTGGAATGAAGAGAAGTTGAAGAAGGAGGTTCTAGTCGTTGTTCTAGCTTTCTGAATTTTATCTTTATGGATGTGCCGAAAACTTTTGTCTTCTTCTTCTTCTTCTTTTTCTTCGTCTACTTCTTGCCAAGGAACGAAGAAAATATTGTTTGCTTAAAATTAATCGCTTAATCTCTGGAACAACAATATTTAAAAGTTCGGGTAATCTTTAGAAGTGTTATGGTTTACTGCGTTCAGCAAAACAAAATAAAAAAAAAAAAAACAGAGAAATAGCAAATAGCATATACACGACTGAGTTATGTGGAAGGGTAGTTTTTTGGCGCCCCAATGTACCCAAAATGTATTTTTTAATGTACCACAAATAACCACAAATTGATACGATTAATTTTGATTTTCAAAATTTTAGCGATTTCATAAAAGGGCATAAAAGTCTGTTGTGCACGTGTATATTGAAAAGAAAGAGTAACTTAACTTTATCTTTTGTGAATGTAGAAGAAACATAATCGTATCTCAGATAGTACTCGTATCAATTTCCAATTAAAAATTGTAGCTTATGTCATTTTCGATACAAAACAGATTGAGCGAGAAAATTTATTTATATTATGTTTTATATTATGACTATTTAGAAGAAAAAGAGAGGAAATGGTAGATTGTTGTTCTTTTGTTAATGATTTCTTCTTTAACAGGATAAATCCTTACATTAAAAAATGCTGACATATTTTGGCGTAATAGGAAAATCTTTAAAAAAAATAATCCAAACATTGAATTACACAGTTTTCTGTGTCAAAAATACTTTTATATTCGAATTTTATTCTAGTTAAGGTCTTACAGTAAAACTTATGAGAAACAACAAAATATCAATTGATATTTGATAAATACCTATCAAATTTAGTTCACTCTTCTAGTTGAGGTGAAAAATTCGCTACATTAAAAGGAAAACTTTCAAACTCTACTGCAACTGTCAATCTATGCTATCAAGTGCCTTTAAATTGATTGTAACATAAACACAAATTTCAACGATCATTTGATGGTGAAATTGTGGTGGAGATGGAGGTGAGAAATAAAGCGAAAATGAAAGCGTTGAGCCACTTTTTCTTCAGTCAAATTGAATTTTGTTTTCACTAAAGAAAGATTGTATGTCTTAAAGCATGAAAGTTTTTAATTTCAACGAAAAAGGTTTTCTTTTTGTATTCATTTACAAACTTTAAAATAAATGTTTGAGAAATAAACAAGAAATTGAATTGACATTTTCATGGTAAAAATAATGTGGTAGTGAGAAATGAATCAGAAATAAAAACGTTAAGCTAATTTTCTTTTCTGTTCGATTCATTTTTTATTCACTCAGGGAGAGTTTATTTTTGCGAATAGAAAATGTTAAATTTAACTGAAATATGTTTAAAGAATTAAAGATTTTTGCTTAAACGGTCTTTACAGTATAATGTTTTTTTTTTTGCACGAAAAAAGTCGGATAAAGTAAAATTTTACCAAAGCGGATTCTGGATACTCGTGTGTTCAACCATGTCACTTAAGTGATATTCAAAAATGTTACTTAGCGAATATTTACAACCAGAAATAATTGCATAACTTATGCTAAAATTAATTTCTTCACAAAATTTAAATAAAAATTGTATGTCAAAATAAAAAAATCAACTTTCATTTTCATGGAGAAAATGACGTTCAGTAAAAATTTTCTGTTCTATTCTGAGCATTTTTGTTCGAGTTTTTTTACTTAAAATTCCAACAATCAGAATTCCCAAACCCTAAAAATTTAAAATCCTTAAAATGCAAAACATTTAAAATTTAAAATCCAGGAAATCATAAAAGAAGAAATTCCAAAGGGGGCTAAATGTAACCATTCATTCTTTCTATTTCTTTATGTTTTTTGTCAGGTTTCGAATTACGCGATTTTGGAAATTCGGGTTTTTTGGTTGTCGGGATTTAAAACCTTCGAATTTTTTAATGTTTGCTTTTTTTGCGATTTTGGATTTTCGAAATTTTTGGTTATCGGAATTTTGTTTGAAGCCTTTTTACAAAAAAATATAAAATTTTACTTGTACTGAAAATATGTTTCAGGTACTATTAATTTTCAGGTATTATAATTCATTTGTTTTTAATAAAAATATCGTTATTTAATGTATTATTACTTAAACCTCGGAACGTTTGATTGGAGATAATTGGATGGAATAAATGCCTTTTTAATATGAAAGGAGTTTTGCTTAAGCAGCAGCTAACTTTAAAGGTTGATAAGTGGACATACAAAAAATACAAAAGTGTTTCACTTAAATGAGTTTTATTTTTAGAGGATTTTACTACAATTCAAAATAAGTACTACGAGAAAAAATTAGAAGAACAACTTAATATTTTCTAAAGTTCATTTCCATTTATTTTTATTTTCCCACTTTCAATTTGATTTGCCATTAAAGTGGATAAAGAAAAGAAATCTCATGACTAAGTGATACCGAACCGAACAAACGCAGTCAGACAGACAGACAGACAGACAAGCCGACCTTATGCCTCAAGACATTAAAAAAAATAAAAAATAAATAATAATAAAACTCCATAAACATACCTCAACTTATAATAAAAACTGACAACAAAGAAAGGACTATAGTAGTTATGACTGAAAAGATTTATGGAAATTATGATAAAAAAGTGCCTCAACGACAAAAGAAAAAAGTGTCACTATGGGTGTCTTGTTTATATGTACCGAACGTCGCGTCGCTCGTCATCGTCGTCGTAGTACAAGGTACAACCAACGGCAAAGCCAGCCAACTTCAACACTCCTTCCTTTAATGTTTTGATTTTAGTTAGAAAAGTCTTGTTAGGTGTATATTTATAATTTCTTTCTTATTATTTAGTTTGACAGGTCCTTTTTCATTTTGATGTTGGTGTTGTTTGTTTGCCTGGAGGTGCCCTTTTACCTTTTTATTTTTTGAATAGAGTGTGCGTGTTTAAAATTTATATCTTAACGAACTTCTGCAGCAGCAAAATTTATATAAAAAAAAAAATGTCGTCTACCTTGCTGTCGGGAATATGCATGGGAACGAGGAGGGTAATACCTATACCAAAAATAAAAAGGAAAGATACTTATCCTACTGGGAGTTGGGTCTGGTTCTGGGTCTGGCTCTGGGATAGAGACGCAGTCAAACAAAATTTAAATTCCAACAAAAAATACAAAAATAAAAGAAAATAGATGTTTAACAATCTGGAATGCCATTAGATGACTCAATGGACTGGAGATACTGCTAAAACAATATGACACACGACCAACAAGATGAATTTAGTGACAGTAAGCTGCTGTCATTGTCGGCAGTAGTCGCCACACCAACACATCAAAAAGATCCTTTCAATTCTATCTTCATCTTGAAGAAGTCCTGTGCTATTTTTTTTTTTTTTTTAATTTTGTTTTACATTTTATACTATATAAGCTATAAGGGATGATTTACTCTCTAAAATGTAGTCAAATGAAGCGGAGTTAATTTAACAAGATTTACAACAAGAGAAGAAAAA
Source organism: Eupeodes latifasciatus (assembly GCA_920104205.1). Taxonomy (NCBI): domain Eukaryota; kingdom Metazoa; phylum Arthropoda; class Insecta; order Diptera; family Syrphidae; genus Eupeodes; species Eupeodes latifasciatus. The sequence goes on along the minus strand of OV049926.1, from coordinate 186,061,375 downwards.
AAGTACAAAACGAGGGATTTTATCCCACTCAATGCGTCACTTTCGCTCTTCGTCCTCGTCCTTGACGGACGGTCTTAGTTGTTGGGAGTTATTGCGTGTGATGGAATCTTCAATAAGGATTCCATGATGCATTAAAATGAATAAAAAGTTTCCTGTAAGAATTTTTATTATGAAATTTTTTGAAAATTATTGCAGCTTTATTAAAATCTTTTAAATATATGATGTAATTGGCGTGTTTAACTGAAGCTATTCAAAAAAAATATAAAAATAGGGGAATTGTGATCTGAAGCTGTTAAAGAGAAATCACCCCTTTTAAAGGGAAAGAGATAGAAGTTGAATGTGAATCTCTATCACTAATTAACTCTCTAATTTATTGAGTTCAAAGGTCGTAAACAGAGCAAAATAGCTTGTTTTTTTTTTTTAATTTTTGGATAGAAACAGTACGTTTGGTGAATTCGAAACTTCACTTTCGAGTGAACGATCCCAATAAATGAGACTACAACGTCCTATTGGTGCTCTTTAAAAGAATTACTTTTTTCCAATAAGCCAAATTACATTTTTTAACGATTTTTGAAAGTATAAAGTTTATAAATAAAATTTGAGTCACACAAACTAAACAATTTTTTTTTAAAGGAATTTGTTGTCCTGAATTGGAATTTGACCTTATAATTTCTCTAAGAAATATACCTCTCTGAAAATGTAAAAAATAATACAAAACAAGCAGTTTTTAAGGCTAGGGTAAAATACAACGTAAGAAGTTATTAATAAAATATTGCACAATGATTTAACAAAGAACAAGTCTTTATATCCTAGATAAATTTTGAATTATTTTAGTATCTCACTTAATTTTATTTAAATTTCTTGTAAAATCTTAAATGTAAATCCTTTATCCTTCCGAATAGATTTAAGCTTTATTTATGCTCAACTTCAGAAATATCCGTTTTCAATATCATGTGTATATATTTTTGTATGTATTTTAAGAAATTGATGTTAAAAACTACAGGCTATAAATTCGTAATAAGAACGAAAATTGCTTTTATACCTTTTTAACTTCCTATAGGAAGTTATTGTAATGGGTCCGATTTGTCAAATTGAAAATTTTGACATTTCTCGACGTTTCAAGGTCCCTAGAGTCGAAATAAAAGATTTTTAGAAAGATGTCTGTGCGTGCGTGTGTACTTACGTTCGTACGTCCGTACGTCCGTACGTCTGTACGTTAGCGACGTTTTTTTCGTCCTCCATAGCTCAAGAACCAGAGGAGATATCGACTTCAAATAAATTTTGTTATACAGATAATAAGGCAGAAAGATGCAGAATTTTCTCAAGAAAATTGCGTGGGTTGTTTTTTTACCATAGCAGTTTAAAAAAAATGTGAAAATTTTGGTTAAACCTAAATATCTCATGAAGCAATGATGCTAGAGACTTGAAATAAATTTTATAATATATATTGTAACGTAATGCAAAACAATTATATTTTTGGAAAAAAATCCAATTAACGGTTTTTTTTATAAATCAAAAAAAATTTGTCACCTCGAACATTTTACGACCAAAATATGATTTCATCTCCAAAACAATTTTGTGCAACGAAGAATAATGTTTTTGACATCTGATAAAATTTTGAGAAAAATCTAATTGACAGTTTTTTTATAAAAAATAAAATCCTAAAAAAAAATTTACTCATAGTTTGTAAAAATTGAATTTCGACGCAAATATCTTTTCAAAAACTTGAGATTAAGGCTTCAAACTTTTTTTATCTTATAAGAAATGTTGTTCTCAACATTCTGAAAAATGTTGAGAAAAATCGAATTAACAGTTTAAAAAAAAAAAATAAAAACCTAAAAAAATTAATAAAAGTTGTTAAAAATTGATTTTCGACTCAAATATCTTTTCAAAACTTGGAGATATTGGCTTTAAACTACTTTAATCTTTCAAAAAATATTGTTGTCAACATTCAGTAAAATTTTGAAAAAAATCGAATTGACAGCTTTTGTACAAAAAATTAAAAACCTAAAAAAAATTTAACAAAAGTTGGTAAAAATTGATTTTCGACTCAAATATCTTTTCAAAAATTTGAGATAATGGCTTCTAACTAATTTTAACTTATAAGAAATATTGTTTTCAACATTCGATAAAATTTTGTGAAAAATCGAATTGACAGTTCTTTTTTACAAAAAAATAAAAACCCAAAAAAAAAACAATACTAAAACTTGGTAAACATTTACTTTCGACTCAAATAGCTTTTCAAAAATTACAAATATTGGCTTCAAACTTATTTTATTTCACAGAAAATATTGTTTTCGATATTCAGTAATTTTTTTTATAAAAATCCAACAGTCCGTTTTTTCATAAAAAAATAAAATCTACAAAAAATAGTACGCAAATTTGGTAAAAATTGATACATATAGACAAACTTTTAAGCAAGACAAATCGACAGACGGGATGCGAAGTTATCAGTGTGGGTCGCATCCCAGCCTCTTTTTTTTTATAAATCGGACCGATTACAATAACTTTTAGGGTAGGCTAAAAATGAGGAGAATTTTTGTAAACGTTACTTCTACAAACTACAACTTAAGTGGAGCACGCAACCATTTTACACTGAGATTTGGCATATTGAAAAATCACTTAAAATTCAAAAAATTAGTTTGTTCCCCTAATTGTGTGCTTTATTAGTTTTTTCGACAGAACATTAATTTTCATTGAAGAATTTCAATGCATCTACGTAGACAAAAGATGTAAAGTGGGAATATTATATTTTCTAATAAATTTTCAGAAAGAACATAATGGAAGAGAATATGTACAACCGTTTTAGGCCCCACAGGATCTTTTCCAAAAAGTTTGTCTTATTTATGGATTTAAGCATCAAAATTTAAAAAAAAGTTTACGAACTAAAACCATAATTCTAACCTTAAAAAAAGTATTTTCTAAGAGTAAAATAATTTCAATCTAATAAAATTAGGTACATTCTTTTTGTAATCGAACAATTTTTATTTCTTAATTTGTTTCTTCACCGCTTTTTCTTTTTTTTTTTGAAAACGTTGTTTCTTTTTATTCTTTTTTATTCGCTTGCCTTAATTTTGTTGGGTTTCTTATACATAACATAGCATAGAATCAAAATGTAAAAGAATATAACAAACAAAAATTCAACAATATCTTCAATATATGTATAAAAATGAAAATCTTGAATACCAAAACCAAACAATGGAGAAAATTAAATTTATGTAGATACTATCTACGAATTAATTTCGGTATTTTGGTAATCATTTCAACACAAAGCCATTTAAGATAACAAAAGATTGAACCTTTTTCTTTTCAAGAGGACCAAGAATATAAATACCTACCAACCATAAGAAGAAAAGATCCTCTCAAAAACATGGTCATGGTCGGTTTGCTATATAGCGATAGGTGGTTGGTTGATGGTGAGTGGGGAAGGTGGGTGTAAGACGATAGGCAAGAGGTATGTATAGTATATAATACGCTACAGAGAAGTAGGTAGGTATATATGTATATATGTAAGAATAAAAGATTTCATTGGCCTTGGTAATGCGGCTGTTAACATTTCAAGTAAGTTAAGAATTGTTTACCCTTCGTTAATTATACCTCACTGTTTCGTGCTGTCCTTCAACTTTACATTTTCTATTTTTTGAATTACCCTTGAACCTTTTTGAGAATTAAAAAAAAAAAAAAAAAAAAAAAAAAAAAAACAATAAAAAACGACTTGAAAAAACGACCTTTCTGCTAGACTGATCCTAAGCAAATAAAATATAAGCACGACATGTAGCACACTGCAAAAATACACACACACACACACACCTACATACATATCCATGTGATGATGATTTGATATAGCCAACCAAAAGAAAAACCTAACCTTTTTGAGCTCAAAATTAATTTGTCATAAGACCTCTGTTCCATTATCCTCCATCATCCTTCAAAATCACACTGCTACTTGAAGTCATTCATCCCCATAAACCTAATTGTCCTTAAAATGTCGTCCATGTACCTCAAACTCCCCCTTCTTACCCCCTAACCACTCTCAGCAATTCATCATAGGCCACCCGAACCACCAAAACAAAAAAAAAAAACAAGATGAACAAAATATAAACTAAATGAAAAGGAAGACAAATCGAATCCTGAAGGACACAACGAACACACGAAATTCAAAGAAATCTATATTTGACTGATATGTAGAACATTTCGTATTCAATTTGGGAAATTTTCGAAATTTGTTTACACAACAGGCAAAGCAAATATTTTATTGAATCGCAAATATTACGTAAGAGAGAATCGATAAACCAGCAGCAAGAAGGTTGAGACTTTAGGGTAGGAGTATGGAACTCGAGGAACACATAATATCTACAACAGGATATGAGATAAAAAACGTGTCCTGGTATCTTTAGGAGACACAAGCTGCAACATCCCAGCAACTACAAGCTTACCCACATGTTTGTGTCGAAATCAAATTCGAAATGAAACTTGGAATACACAGGTAGAAGAACGATGCCATGGAGAGGAGATGATACATCGAACATGGCCGTGTCGTCCTAGTACAACAGCGATATGCTGAACGATACAAGGCGGTACCAATGAGATACCACCCTGCTTTATGATAAAAGGAAATTGAAATATAAAACGAAACAGAAAAAAGGAAAAGAAGCCAAACAAGAATGATTTAATAAATTATTCCTGAATTTCACAGACATATTATGATGATGATGATTATGATGTTGATGACGATGTTTGTCAGATGAATGCCGGAGGATGAAAAGGAGGTGGGTGATATGGCAACAACAGGACATACGATATATACGTTAAGGATACTCCCGTGCCCTCGCATCATTCGATTTGCGGATGGCAATTCAATTTCGGATTTAGAATTCGCGACATATTATGCAAAAGTGTTATTAATTTGGAGACCAGATTGTGTTTGTTGGTATTTATGGCAATGGTAATAGCATCCCCCATCACCATCAACATCACCATCACAGAAGCCGATAAGGATAACGAAAAGGGGTGAAATGTTACATATTCACATCATAAAGCTTTGCTATACTCGTATAAGGCTGCCATCATACGCATTTGATGCCGCCACATATGTACATATATACATAGATTGTTATGTAAGCCCGCTGTTGTAATATTATGGGTTTGGAAAATGTTTCAATTTATTTGAATTGGCACATGTGACATGAACAAATAAAATCTATCGTTAATGGGATAATTTGATTTTTTTGAATTTCAATCAAAAATCGAAGCTGTTCTAAGGTTTAACTATGTTAAAACTATACTTTAAGAAAGAACATTTAAAAAGGATCGAAGAACTGGGGCTAAGCAAAATTTACTAATTTTCATACTTTACCTAAAGAAGTTTTTTTTTTAAATTAAATTAACGACAATCCAATTTAAAAAAACATTCACAATCTTATAAAGTATCGAAATTCGTCATTTTTGAAAAACAAATTCATCAAATGACGAATTATTTCAATGGATTTATGTATTGCTATGACAAAATTTTGTTAAATTATGAAAATATTAATTAGTTCATTTTACTGAGAGTTTTCATAGAATAAACGTATTTAATTATTTACTTTAACGAAGTATTTCGTTAATACAATGACGAAAATTTTTCATAAAGTGATGGAACTCAATTAAAATTTTACAACTTATAAGTACTTTACTTTTTACTTGTTTGTAATCTAAGAAAACCTTAGAAAACCTTTTTATAGAAATTATTATTTTGATGTTTTCAATTCACTGGTCTACAGTGAAAAAGTATTCGAAATAATTTTAACTAATTTTTACTTGTTTTCCAATGCTAAATACAAGTTTATGAGTAAAAGTCATTTTTTAGATTAAGTTTTTGCGATACTTGCATTTTTCGGATTTAGTGATTTTTGCAGCTCGCATTATATTTACTTTGGTTATTTTCTTGCCAAACATTCAAAACAACACCCTTAAAAATTGATTTTTTTTCTAGTACCACAATTTACAAATGTTTTTAAATAATAAAGATTATAAAATTTAAATTTTAATAAAAATTGAATTTTATCGACCTTAATTTGTTTTGGAACTACCTGCACTGCCAACCACTAGAATAAGGCCACAAATTTTGCAATCGACTTTCGGTTTTTATGCCTGTTGGAAGTTTATACCCGGAAATGTTTACGACCTTTGAAAGGGTACATATTTCCCCATTTCAATAAAAGTATAGGGTTAATTGGAACGAGCGTTGGAATTCCCCAAGATCTATCAATTAACTACTAAAAACCCATATAAAATTGTGCTTCACTTGGATGAGTTTAGTTCGAATATTTCCGTGCCGAAGTTTACATGTACCATCTTTTAAAAATTTGGGTATTTTAATTTATTCCGTTCTTTGCAAGTATTATATTGAAAAATGTCACGAAAATGTGTGAATAATCCCGACAACTTTTGCTACATTTGCGGTGAAGTGGTATTTTGTAAGCAAAGATGTTCTATATCGCCGACAATAAAAGAAGCCTATTCCTACTACTTTAAACAAAGTATAAAACATCAAGATAAAAGCTGGGTTCCGCATTTCTGTTGCAATGCATGTGCGACAGGTTTGAGAAATTGGATGAGTGGAAGAAAAAAATCATTTCGGTTCGCAGTACCAATGCAGTGGCGAGAATCAACTAGTCATGCAACGGATTGTTATTTCTGCCTCACCACTCATGTGTTTGTGCGAGGCAAGGGATTTTCTAAAAAAAAGAAGAATACTATAGTGTATGCAAATGTACCATCGGCTACTCGTCCTTTGCCACACAGCGATCTTCACCCGATTTCAAAAAGCCCTCACATTGACGAAGAAGAAATAACACCTACACCTGCTTCACCAACAATTTCTTCAATGTCAGAATTCGGAGTACCTAGCACATCATCACAGCCACACCGGATAACACAAGCTGAATTGAATGATCTTGTTAGGGACTTAGAATTGCCCAAGAACAAAGCAGAACTTCAAGGCTCGAGGTTGCAACAATGGAATCTTTTAGGAAGGGGTGTGGTTATAACATCTTTCCGTACTCGACAAAAGGAGTTCCAGCGATATTTTGAAATGGATGAAAGTTTGGTTTTTTGCAAAGATGTCAGTGCTTTGATGGTAGCCCTTAACATAACGTATAAACGGAGTGAATGGAGACTTTTCATAGATAGCTCTAAGTTAAGCTTAAAAGCTGTGTTGCTACATAACCGAAATATTTTACCTTCGATTCCAATTGGTTACGCAGTTCATATGAAGGAGTCTTATGAAAATATAAAAAGTGTTCTGCTGCGGATTAAATATGAGGAACACCAATGGCAAGTCTGCGGGGATTTGAAAGTCGTAGCTCTTTTGCTTGGACTGCAATTAGGCTACACGAAATTTTGTTGCTTCATCTGTGAATGGGACAGTCGTGATAGAAAACAGCATTATATTAAAAAGTTGTGGCCTCATAGTCAGTCGCTTCAACCTGGGCAGAAAAATGTCAAAAATGACCCTCTAATTGATCCACAAAAGGTGTTACTTCCGCCTTTGCATATAAAGCTAGGACTCATGAAAAACTTCGTAAAGGCAATGGACAAAGATGGAGCTGCTTTTCAATACCTTCGCCAAAAATTTCCAAGAATAAGTGAGGCTAAAGTCAAAGAAGGCATATTCGTCGGTCCGCAGATAAGAGATTTATTTAAAGATGTCAACTTTGACTTGGTTCTAGAAGGGCAGGAAAAAAAAGCCTGGGATGATTTTCGCCTTGTAGCACAAAATTTTCTGGGAAATAAGAGGAGTGACAACTATGTTGAACTTGTCGAAAATATGCTTTCGTCATACCAAGAATTGGGTTGTAATATGTCTTTAAAAATCCACTTTTTACATTCCCACTTGGAGTTCTTTCCGGATAATTGCGGAACTTTTAGCGATGAGCACGGTGAGCGCTTTCATCAGGACATCGCCAATATGGAAAAGCGGTATCAAGGCCATTGGAACGCTTCAATGTTAGCGGACTTTTGTTGGACTATTTATAGAGATATTAAGGACGCAAAATACAAGAGGGCCGCGAAAAAACCAAGTCGCAGCTCTGTCGGGGATTGAAAAAACATAGAAAATCCTCTACATTTTTCAAAAAATTGTTTTTTTCGTTTTTTTTTTTAAAGTAAATCTAATTTTAATTAATAGTAATTGTTTTAGTGTTAAGTACATATAAATACATAAAAAAATTTACTTTACATAAGCAATACTTTTTTAAAGTCAAAATTTGTAGACCAGTGATTATTCTTGAGCTAAATTTGAACTGACGTTGTTACTTAATTATTTATTTAAAAATTTAAATAAAGAAGCCTTTACAACATCAGAAGTGGTATTAGTTGCAGTTATAGAAGAAAACCAATACCATTTTCCGGATATGTCAAGAATGAATAAAAGCGTTCTTCTAGCATGGTGTGAAGACAATAATGTAGCAATTCCGTTTAGTGCAACCATAGCTCAGCTGCGAGACCTTTATACTGAGCTTACAAAACCTGATAGGATAAATTCCGAAAATTCCGTGGTTCATGAGCTATCGACAATATCCGAACAGGATGAAAGGACAGAAAATAGTGAAATTTCTGGACATTACGAGCAACAAGGCGTTCAGCCTAATAATTATATTGATTCCGAGTAACACTACACAATTGGATGACGAAGAAGCTTGTGTTGAGAAGGAAATTCGTTTATTAGAAAAACGAAAAACTTACTTTAAAGCACAATACATAAATATGAACAAAAATTACAAGGAAGTATTAAAGAATAAAAGGCAAATATACTCAACGAAGATTGCTCAAGACCTTGCAGACTGTAGAAATACCGGAGAATTCTGGAAAACTTTTCGAGTAATCAACAATAAACCGAAAAAACAAGTTGCTGGGTTACTTGAAATGGATGAATTAGTAAAACACTTTAGAATGCTAACGCAGGAAAATTTCTCCTCATCTTTTCAATTTGCTAGGCCTTATATCCAAAACGACGATCTGGATGAACCATTTTCTTGCTTAGAGGTACAAATAGTGTTAAATGAGCTCCAAAACAATAAGTCTCCGGGATCGAATGGAATACCTCAAGAATTCTATAAATTCAGCACTTTTCTTTTCGTAGAAAGTTTAACAAAAGCTTTAAACCAACCTTATGAAAGCTCCTGTTTACCGGATTGTTTCAGAGAGGCTATTACCTGCCCTATTTTCAAGAAAGGCGATAATAGAGTTCCGGTGAACTACAGAGGCATATCGTTGCTGAACTCTTCAATGAAATTTTTTACAAAAATACTTTTAAAAAGGCTTTATAAATGGGTCCAGAATAACAGCTTGTTGAGTGAGTCACAAGCTGGCTTTCGGTAAAATTATTCGACAATTGACCAAATTTATTCGCTCACCAACATAGCTGAAATATTTGTAGGTAATAAAAAGAAGCTCTACGCTTTTTTCATTGATTTTAAGGCGGCATTCGACACCATAGACAGGAAAGCATTAATTTTGAAGCTGTACAACAAAGGAATGTCAACAAAGTTTGCAAACATTCTAGAACAACTGTATGATTCAACTACCTCTGCAATTGCATATGGAAACAAACTTTCCGAACAATTTAGAATTGAAATAGGACTGAGACAAGGCTGCAGCTTGAGTCCTCTATTATTCGCTCTATTTATAGATGACATTGAAGATGTATTGTAAGGGGGAGCACGCATTTCAGCTGATCTTTTAATAAAAGTCTTAATGTTCGCTGATGACATCGTTGTCTTGGCTGAGTCACCTGGAAGTCTCCAATTGATGATCAATAGATTGTTCGAGTACTGCAACAAATGGAGGCTCCAGGTAAATCTCGCCAAGTCGAAAATAATGGTATTTCGGAACGGTGGAGGCCGCAACTGTCGCAATGAAAGCTGGAAATTTGGAGACCAAAATATCGAGGTTGTGAAAGAATACAATTATCTTGGAATAAGAATCTCCAGAAACTTAAACCTGAAAAACCATATGATAGATAAACTAGCGAAGTCCAAAAGTGCCCTAAACGCAACTTGGAGGAGTGTGATGCAATGCAAGGATGTTGAATACGAAGCCAAATATCGTATTTTTAGAACAACAGCGGAAGCAATCATGTGTTACGCAGCTCAAGTGTGGGGACACAAGCAGTTTGAAGAAGTGGAGCAGCTATTGAGATACTTCTTGAAACGAACTTTGAGGCTACCAAATAGTACGGCTAACCACATTCTTATGCTAGAGACGGGGCTTTCTCCTTTATTCACATCAACACTAAAAATGCAGATTGACTACATACTTAAAACGACCGAAATGGAGGATAGTCGTTTACCAAAGAAAATAACAATGCTGGTGATACGGAAAAAGACATCATGGTTCGAGTCCTGGAGAAGTTTAGCCGAGTACTGTGGAATCTCACTTTCACTTCAAGTTGAAAGGATGGAAACGTGGAAAAGCGAACTCTATCGTTTAATTAGTTTGGTAGACGAAAGGAAAAGAGAAGAATATATTGAGAAAGCCAGGAGCTCAACTCACAGGAGTATATATGCGCAACTTAACTACAACTTGGCAGCTAACAATTACTTCAGGGCGGAGTACTCAACCGACCTCATGGCACTCATTTTAAAAGCACGAGGAGAGTTACTCCCCCTGAACTTCTTGCCGCATAGGAGTGATTTACGAGAAACGTGTGAGCTATGTAATCTTGGAGTGAAAGAGGACGTTTTTCACTTTCTGGGTAGATGTCCAATTCTGGCAGAAACGAGAAGAAGCACCTTTGCAAAGAGTTACCTAAGTGATGCTGAAATGATTAATACTCTTAACGGGGTAACTGATTGGGATATTTTGTATCAATATATTAAGATAGCTCTTAGCTACAGAAAACGAATTTTTGATGAACTTTTTTAAAATAACTTAAAAACACTGAACACTTATGTATATGTTATAACAATTTATTATAATATTCGCCAACTGGCAGACGGCGCGGCGTATGCCATGTCATATAATGAATGTGAACCAAATCTTTGTAAATTGTATTATGAAATAAAATCATTTGAAAAAAAAAATACTAACATTACGTAACGAATTAAGATTGTTAGAAGAAGGTAGTTCATCAAATAATGGCAACATTTCACAACTTTCTTTCAAAGATATAAAATATTCTATTTCAGATTATTCTGGGGATGATTATGCCAAAATGTGGTTGGATGTTTTTGAACGAACTTGTGAATTAGTTCATGGAGATTTCACATTCCGATTAAAATGTATCCGTCGTCTTATGAAACAAGGTTCTGCTGCAGAATTATTCGTTCGTATCGATAACTCCAAGACTTATGAAGAATTCCGTGACAAATTTCTCACACATTTTGGTCATAATGACTCAATTTCCGATGTAATTGACAAAATGCGGAAAACAACGTTCAACTCTTCAAAATCATCCATCATGGGATATATTTTGAAGATGCAAGAACTGGCTTCCCGTGCGAATATCGATGAGCGTCAAAAAATTAAATTTATAATCGACTAGCGGCCCGTCCCGGCTTCGCACGGGTAGACATAAATACAGGTATTTAAGTTACAGCATGCTAATTAAAACGACCATGAATCACAAAATTAGAAAACATTTTTTTTCCTATCATTAATACTCTTCGCAGCGTATGCGATGAAAGACATTTTATGGCTAATTTTTGTACACCTTCGGTTGGTTTTATTAGGAATTTCTAAAGATTTCTTTAGTAATCTAGTACAAAATATAGCCTATGTTACTCAAGGATAATGTAGCTTTCTAATGAAAAAAGAATTATTAAAATCGATCCAGTACTTTTTGAGTTTATTCGTTACATACAAAAATAGAAATCTTTCCTCTTTATAATATTAGTAAAGATGGTTTTCGCTATCGTTCAAATAACATAGGTGTTTTATATCCTGCTTGCAATCTTGATGAATTAAAACAGTTATCTCACCGTTATTTTCAATTACGTGATGATGTAATATTTGAATTGTTATAAGTAGTTAATGATTGGGGCTATCAAATGTCAGAATTAGCCGAGTTATAAGTACCTACTTTAATTTTTACTTGTTTGTAATCTAAAAAACCTTACAACACCTTTTTATAGAAATTATTATTTTGATGTTTTCAATTTAATAATTATTATTCTTGAGCTAAATTTTAACTTGTTACTTAATTATTATTTAAATAAAGAAGCCTTTACAAACTCTTAAAAAATTCAAAAATTTAATGAAAAATGTTCATTAAGAGATTCAACTTCGCCAATCAAATGTTCGTTGAGACAATTAAATATTCATTAAGTCAACAAAAGTTTAGTTGATAAAAGAACTTTATTATTATTTTAAACATTGATTTTTCCAGCTTCCTAGCAAAAATTTTGAAAAAAATCAAAGAGGAAAATTGTATACGTATGTTTTAACTTTAATTACAAAATTGGTAATTGAAAATTTTGACATTTCTCGACGTTTTAAGGAACCTAGATGTCTGTGTGCGTGTGTAGGTACATCCGTACGATCCTACGTTTGGGATACCATCTTTCATCGGCTATATTTCAAGTATTGTTAAATGAACATTAGATAAATTTTGTTCACAGGTAATATAATTAAAAGATGCAGAAATGACTTTCAAAAAAATTAAGGGGGGTGTTTTTTTTTCGACTTTTGGCCAAAAATTAAAGATATTGGCTTGAAATTATTTTTATCTTATACAAAACATTTTTTTTAACATTTGGTAAAATATTTAGAAAAAATGAACTCATATTTTTTTTTATTAAAACGCAAATCTACAAAAAAACTTTGTTTCAAAATATGATACTAAATACTTCTTTCGGTCAAGATATCTTGGAAACAAAATCAGATATTGAAATCAAACCAATCAAAAAATGGGTTTCGACTCAAGTATCTTGAAAAAAAAAGATCTTGACTTTGTTTTTATTTTCTATAAAATATTGTTAATAATATTTAGCAAACCTTTTAGAAATAACGACAGATGGGACTGACTGTTAAGTTATCAGTGTGAATCGCATTCAAGCCTCTTTTTCCAATACATAAAGGTCCGAAACGTGATTCCGGATCAAATGAAAGAGAACTTATTTTAATGAAAGTGTTTGGTAAGTCATTCTTATTGCTTTTTTGGATTGAGTTTACTTTTAAAAATTAAAAACTTGGAACACAAAGAAAATGTTATTTCTTGTTTCCAAATAAAGTTGCAAAATTAAATCTTTTCAAATCTTTTCACCAAAAACCAAACCATGTTCACATTTTCACGGAAATATTTTCTGTTTTCAAAGAGAACAACTAATACAAAAATTTATTCAGCAAAATTTCCTCCGAAAAGAAGTTCAGATAGCAAAATTAATTAATTCTACCACGAAGGTTCCCCCCACCAACCATTTGCCATATTTTCAAATGAAATTTCAAAAAAAAATCCACATTTTCTTCTTTGTGAATAGAACAACCCAATCCATAAAAAGGACATGGAATAATAAATAAAATGTACAGTCGCAAAAATCAAGATGATTTTCCCGATTACACAAAAATTGTACAAATTAATCCTTCCAATGTGGTATATTATTTGCTCTATCCTATCCACATAAAAGCTTATGGGCACATTTTCAGGGATTCGTCAGGGGTTATTGTCGGAAGAATTAGAGGAATTTTTGGAATTTCAGGGGCTCTTAACTCAGACTTTTTTTTTTTCTTTTTTTTTCTTTTTGCTTGTCGCCAGCTTAATCCCTTAAACAACATTGATTTTTGTCGGTATTGTTTACCAAAATATCTGCTAATAGGATTAACTCAAACAATCTTCGCACAAATTGAACCCGAATGAATGGAAAAAAGGAGGAGGCTCCGGCTCATGTCTCATCCTTCATAGAATACATTATCTAAATTATCGTAAGCTAATCATTACGTGTTGGTTTATATTTTTCGTCCATGCAAATAAAAATAAAAAAATATTATGATAAAAGTGATGTTTGCACCCAATTAGGTTGAAAGTTGAAACCACTAAAAGGTTTCGATTGAAACCATTTTTAGGGAAGAATGAGGCCTTTAGTCATTTTTAAATATGGATGAAGCCTCTTTGAGAATGAAAATATTTAGTAATGTTTTGAAAAAAAGTTCAAATTCTTAGCTTACCTTTCTCAAAAATCCTTCATTACACTCCTTGGCCGTGCTCCTCCAATGTCTATGCCGGTAGCGGGAATTACCGAGCTTGAGAGTTCCCCGCAATTGTGCTGCCTCCGAGACTACCCGCCGAATTGTTTGGTATCTCAGCCGATTACACCGATGAATCGGCTTCATGAGCATCTGTACTCCGTGTTCAGGTTCAGATTCGGCACCAGATCGCACTTGATCGTCATCATCGTCCACCCACGCACTCAGCACACCCTCAACAAAATTATACAACATTTGGATGTTCGATTGCATCGGAGCCGAACCGGACGGAGTATCAGCGGATGGTGGCTTTATGAGCTTTCGATTTTGGCACACCTCTCGCAGGAGGTTCTCACCGAAGTGCACAGTCTTATGACGTCTCCGCCGCGAATTGAGCGATGCTGCCGATGCTGACTTCATCAGTTTGGCGCCGTGATGGCCACTGCCGGTACCGTTGGTGGTGCCATTAATGGCGCCTCCAGAACCGTTTTGTTTTTTTGTCTTGCTGATCGTTCGGGGTAGCGAGGCACGTGAGTCACCGCGAGTCAGAGTGTTGGGTTGCGAGTTTGAGCGGTATTGGTGGTGGACCGTGGCCACCGTGGTAGTAGTCATAACATCTTGTGACGAGTGTCGTAGGCGATGGAAGTCCGCAGCAGATCGTGGCAGTGAGTTGCATTTCGCGGCGTTGATACACTTTTGATTTTGACACACCCTCTGAGGCCGGCACTCGCGACATGAGCGCAGACAGACAGGCGTCTGCTGGCGGACCGGTGCCGCATGATGGTCATACCATTCGTTGTAGCAGCAGTTGGGATCGGTGCAAATGGGCAGCAATGGGCAGGAAGGATCTGTACAAGGTGGCGAAGGACTTCGAGGAGCTCGTTCGGCTGACGACGATTTCCGTTTGGCAGTAGCACCGGTACTGCGAGAGCCAGTCATGTCGGACACAGTTGCGGAACGTTGGGTCTGATGGCGTCGAGAACGTTCTCGTTTTGCTTCGCGATCTTTGGGTGGTGGTGGTTGCGGCTTGGACGTCGAGATTACCTCTTTTAACAGTGGAGGCGGTTGTTGCTGGTCTTTTGGCACGTACTGGTATCGGTCCTTGTGTGGTTTGGCATAGAGCCGTTCGATATTGGGTGCAACCACTTCACTGGCAGAATGTCGGAGCTTTCGCTCACGAGAACGGTCCACATGCTTTGGCGGTGATGGTTTACGTTCCGGTTGCGGTTTTCCCATCGACTGTAACTTATTCAAAGGGTATGGAGTCCAGTCCGCCGCAGATATAATTTCATCCTCCAATTCTCGATCGGAGTGACCAAGTGAATGCCGCTTCTTTGGCGTCGCTGAAGTGTCCTCCTGCGAATGGCTTCGAGGGGCATCCCCGCCACTCCCATTGCGTCTATGATGGCGGATACTGCTCTTAGGAATAGCACCCGTTTCCTCTTTTGATTTCGATGTCTGAAGCTTCGTCAGCCATTCTACTATATCGCTTTTGAGCAACGAGAACTCTCCCGGCCCAGAGTGTTGTCGTTGCAAAGGCTTCTTCAGCAGTTCTGTAAGTTCTTCTTTGAGAGACTTGGCATACGATGCTGCACTTGGTTTTGGATCTGATGCTTGGCGTTCGACGTTGCTTCGTTTTCGTGGCAAGTGTTCTAGCAGCCATTCTGGCACTTCGTCTTTCATCACAGTCGTTGTGAGTTCACTGGGACCGGACGACGTTCGAGTGGGTGGTTGTTGGCGATCCAACCACTCGATTGTTTCTTCTCGAACAGGTCCACTCTCAGCCGAACGTGCAGAATGCCTCTGTTGGGCCTTCCGATCAAACCATTCCGATTCGTGGGGTGCCACAGCTGAGTTCTTGCGGGAAATGCCCGTATCCTCTTCGGCACTCTTTTGCCGACGTGGCGGTAGCTGTGGCGGTGGCAGTTGCGGCGATTTATCTTCGATATGCTTGTGATGAGGCACTGGTGGAGGAGGCAGTGGCTGCTGCTGCTGCTGTGTTAAGGGAGGGTGGGCGTGTGTGTGATGAGCATGGGGATGGACATGCTGATGAGGCGGTGGCAGTCTCACTGAACCTTTCCGCTTAATGCACTTCTGCTCGATCGTTTCCTCATCTCGTGCTCGCACTCTACGCGTTATCTCAAAAATGTCTCCATTTATCTGATGGTAGAACTTCTCCACTTCCACTCCCCGATCGAACTCCTGTTTGGCATGACTGACAGTTCGAACTAAGGCGGGTTTTGCTGGAACTGCTGGTGCTTGTGCTTGTGCTTCTTCTTTCTCATCATCCCCATCATCCGAATCACCAGCTTTTCGTGCTGCTAACGCACTTGGGGGTTTTGCGGGCAATGGGGCTGGGGCAATTTCTGCCGGCTTATGTTGCAGCAGTCGATCCAAGGAGCCATGATGGGTTTTAATCGTCGGACCGAGAGGTCCTTCGCCAAGCGACTGCAATCGGCACTGAGCATTACATATACACACACCGCGCTGTTTGCTGCCAAAACGAAACAAACTGCTTGCTAATCCACTTACACCCCCGCTGCTGGTGCCGCCTCCGCCGGTGGTGCCACCACCCCCACCCCCGGCTACATCCCTTCCCGAGGCCGTTGTTGCCGATGTCAAATAATTCCTCCCCTGAGAAACTGGCGTTATATCGACTATCACGCAACAGCAATGCAACGAGAAGGTCTTCTTATCACCAGTGCCGCTAACGGAATTATTATTTTCACTACTGCCCTCACTGCTCTTTTGTGAGGCGGCCAGAATGAGCTACCGCCAATCTCGGCAACTGATAATTCAGATGACAATAATAACAATTTCAAATTAAAACTCAATGTCTCAAGGACTCGACTAGAAACACAAATTAGAACAACAACAACAAACACAACTAACTTCCAGTCGATCGTATTTTTATAAGAAGCTATCCTTGACAATAAAGGATGCGATATCCACACATACATTCCTTGATTATTTTCATTGATTTAAATTTTATTTTTTAAATTTTAAATATTTTTTAAATTTTTATATCACAATTTGTTTATGTTTTAAAATATACTTAAATATTTTGGTTTTGAAGTTTTAAGAATAATTTTAAAATTTTTTTTTTTTAAGACTAAAAGATAGAAGAGCCGATTTCAATTCGATGTTTACACGAAAACATTTGTATTCTCATCAGCTCCCTTGGCGACTAAATTTACGTTTTGTTAACCTAAACTGTGTTTCAATAGAATTTCCCAACTCGGCGGTTGTGGAAAATCATGTTTTTTTTTTTTTTTTTTTTTTTAATTCTTTTAAATTTAATTTATAACAAAAATAATAATCATTACGAGTATTTAAATTATATTTTTGTTGTATTTACAATCAAATCACACGAGTGCTCTCAATTCTTTCAAATGGATGTCCTTTTTTGGTTTATTTTTGTACACCTTAAATATTAGTTTATTTAATTTACACGAATAATTTTTAATAATATTTAAAATTTCACTAAGTGTAGATAATATATTTATTTATTTTTATATATATATATATATAAGTTTTGGAATTTAAAATAAAGCTCCTTTTTACACGCACTTGTAACACTATAACATGGAAAAACAGGACGAAATCGAAATGTAACAAGAAGAACAAGAACCAAAAACTAATTTGCCACGCAACAGAAAACAGGTAACAGGCTTTACTTTGCTTCGACACTTCCACTTCACGTTGCTGTCGTTGTCGTTGTCGTTATCGTCGTCGTCGTCATTTTCGTCCTTTTTGTTTTTGTTTTTCTTTTTTTTTATTTGCTTTCTGCTCACTCCCTCACGCTGCGGGTTGAATGTTGAAGGATTATTTTCCAATAAAGGAAGGTACACGTGCCAATATTATTTTTACTTAACTTTCTACCATCATATTTGCTTTTTCACCTTAAAAAAGGAAAATAACAAAACACTACAACACGAGGTGGAAAAAACCATCACAACACCATCCTTCGTTTTACATGTGTTTATATTTTGTATCCTTAGTGTGTCAGGTTGCGGTGAGTGGCGCGGCGGCGACGGCGGCGGCGGCGGTGACGATGACGATGACGGTGGCGGTGATGGTTATAGCGGGCGGGCGGTTGGATGGTCGGATAGTCGGATAGTCGGGTTTGGGCTTTGGGGGGCTCGAGAGGGTTTGAAGAATGCAAAATATGGCGGGCTGAGAGCTGAGAGTTGGCTGTGGGGTTTCTGGCGGGGGCGGGGCGGTCGGTAGATGGGGGCTCGTAGTAGTTATGCCTGTTTGTGTGTTGTTTTTTTTTTATATATAACTGTGAAAGGATGTTGATTTAAGTGCGCTTTTAACACATATTTATTCTTTTTGCAGTGAGTGAAGCTGCTGCTCTGCTCTGCTTTGCTATAGTTGTTAGTTGGCAAGCTGTGTCGCTATGTCACTATATATCGCAGTGTGTAGCTTTTTGTATATTCGTTTATATGGCTAAGAGCGAAAAGGATTTCGCTACTTGTTTTCAGATTTTTCCTCCTTTCTTCGTATATTTTCTTTTTTTTTATATATTTTTATTAATATTTTTTTACAGTGATATCCTTTATAAATGCACACAAACACATTTCTCTAAAAAAGGAGCACATTATTCAGAGCGAAAGAAGAAAAAAAAATCACAATAAACGAAACGTATAACAAAATTGAAGAAGATGAGACTAAAAAAAAAAATATCAAAATCAGCGCACAATAAATTCCGAAGGAAATAAAACGAGCGTTATCCTGTAGGAAATTTATATAGAGTAGCAGAGTTGTAAGATATACACTTGGCTGGTGGATTTAATGCATCTATCTAGTGCACAATAAAGCGCAAACCAGCATCAGCATCACTACCAGTACCAACATCAAGCGAAAGAAACAGGAGTTAGAGGCCAGGGCGAGAGGAGGAAGAGTATAGTAGATATAACGTCAACGACGGAAACACGGCAGCACCCCGGAATAGTGAGAGGGAAACACCGATAAATATAATAACAACGTTTTGCGGAAGACGTCACAGTAGCAGTAGTTTCGATTCAAATTTCGAACGACTGAAGGACATTCACTATTTCAGAGTAATAAGATCAAAATCACAAGAAACGAACACAAAATATACAACAAGGACGAAACAAATCAACAATTTCTATTTTTATTTAAAAATAAATCTCGATGTGGAAATAATTTAAGGGGAAATATGTATCCGGATAATTTTGATGGATGCGAATGTTATTCAAAATTTGATTCGTTTTTGATTTAAAGGACGAACAATTTAAGCAAAAAACAAATGAACAAAAGAAGAAAAACTCTATACACAATGATGTTTTTGTTGTTGTTTTGTTTTTCTTTTTTTTTGTTTGATTCTATTCTTCTTTTTTATTTCTGTGTGTGTGGCGCGATTCACGAGGATTTTCCAAATGACGCACACATCGCCCGACGACGTTCTCGATATGACTGAGGCACTCTGGCAATGATATTATTAAAATCGTCCATTTTAGAGAGAGAGGACATCTTGTATGAAAAGCTCCAGTCAAAGAGCTTTCGAATTGTGTCAGAAGAGTACAGAAATAATGTAGTGTGGTTCTTTTCTAA
The DNA here is from genome assembly GCA_920104205.1 of Eupeodes latifasciatus. Taxonomy (NCBI): domain Eukaryota; kingdom Metazoa; phylum Arthropoda; class Insecta; order Diptera; family Syrphidae; genus Eupeodes; species Eupeodes latifasciatus. The sequence continues at coordinate 186,041,632 of OV049926.1, read as the reverse complement.
AGGATCCCACCCATATCAAAAGTGTATACCAGTTTTTTGGATTCTATTCAAGTAGTAATTCTAGGACAACGAGAAGAATTGGAAACAAAAAAAAATACAATAAGAGAGAAAGAGAGAGTGATTTACATAATCTTAGCTTTTTTTCTTCTATCGAACTGTGTTATCGACACCATGCGCATTATCCTTCAAACTTACATAAGCTCCATATAACTGTTATAATAAAAGCTCGATTTAACTTTTCCCATATGTTCATCGGGGTGAAGTAGCTATCAGGGGGAGAAATGATGGAGGTCGGTAAATATATTTCGAAATTTTGGTATGTGTAATTGTAATAAAATGGCGAAAATGAAAGTGAATTCCTGTGCTTTCTCCATTATTCATAGAAAGAGAGAGAGAGAGAGAGAAGGGTTTTTATGTATGCACTAACTTTCGCTCTTTTATTGCATACCCAGTTTTGTGTTATTTCCGTAGTTTTTGTTTGTTTGTATTTTTCGATATTCTAAATGAGTGAGTGAGTGGTATATGAATCTCTTAATGAAGCTTTAAAGTTAATATTATTATGACCAAGGCAAATGTAAAAATTGTTGGCCTATACCTATCTGAATAACCTATGTGCGCAGAAAACTTTAACAGTGGTTAAGAGAAGTAAAATATCGCTATCGGTTATTGTTAACCCTTTAAATAAAATAAGTTTACTATTTAAAGCCTACGAATGTATGTGTTCTGAGTTAATATGTTGAATTTTTTGTTGTAATGCTAAACAATTAGTAATCGAATCCTACAAAGGAGGAGTTTATGAGTTCGAAATTATATTTTTTTAAGATATGATAAAACATGTGAATGTCGTTCCAAATGTTGAAAAACTATGAGATTACAATCACACAAAAATTAAAAATTCCAATTAAAACATTATGTTCTAATAAAAAAAAGTTCAAAATTTGAAGTCTGAGTAGAAGCAGGCAATATAAGTTTTGTATTTTATTTTATTCTTATGACATCCGGGTTGAGCCCCTAGATACTTCTTTCCATATTTGTACATAAAATAAAATGTTGATGTTTTTATGAAACTAAGAACAAGAAAAGAGTTAAACAATCATTTGGAATCTAAAAATCACTTTAATAAAAACACAATCATTAAAGATTTGTGTTAATCTTTAATTATTGTGGTAAAGGAGTTAAAATAAAAATGTGGCAGGATTTGGTTGATGAATCAACTGAAATTGTATTTTAATAGGAATTTGTTCAAAAACCTCTTTGTTTAATTTGAATAATAAAAGTTTTACATACGTTGTATCTGCTTATTAAATTTAGTTTCTTTTCCATTTCATTAAAATAGTAAAAAACAAAAAAAAACAATATATGAAAATATGAATAATGTATATTCAGACAAGATGAAACTTCAAAACCCAGAATAATGATTATTTTCAGAAAAAGTTAAAAAAAATACTACCTCTGTCCTTGTTTATCGAAAACTAAAACAACAATTAGAGCAATATGACTTTGTTTTACTTGTTTCGAAACTGTTTTCAATTACACAAAATAATATTTTTTAAAATTTGCATCTCAATAAACAACACCTATGTTTATATGTATGTATGTTATATGAGAATATGTAGCTCTAGTTTAAAAATGTACATAATACTTTCCTCTTTCTATCCATATCTATAACCAAACCATATCAATTCTGCCCTCAGTATCCGTAGTAAGTTTCCAGTTTCAGGTCAACACGAATTAATGAAATTCAAAAGCTCCCCAGGTCACATCCCCCCAAATTTTGTTGCTGATAAATTTCAATATCGTATTTCCAATTTTGTTCTCCCATATTTATACTCTTTACTCTACGTCTACACTCTACACTTTACACTCTACACTCCACACTCTATAAACTCGTATGTATGTTTGACGTATTTTTGACGACGACCTCCAACAAAGTTAAAACAAAATAAAAAAACAAACAACAACAAACACACAAAAAAAAATACAAGAAAATTTTCTGAAAATTATAAAAAATCAACAACAAGGATGATTTTACTTCCTGCTGATGCCAACAGTCAAACAAATTTTGCACAGTTCCATATCCTTCCTTATGATGATGCTCTGCCACTGCCGCTGCCACTGCCACCCTAAGGACACTCTTGTATATGATAAACATATCGAGGGAATGTGTGTTTGTAAATATATTTTGCACACGCACACAGTCCCTGTCCCTATCCCTGTTCTTGCTCCTGTCCCTATCCTGTATGCAGTGTGATAGTACAGCCCCGAATGTGTGCTGGTACTTACAGTATCCTGCATATTGAATCAAAAACTTTGTAATTGGGTTATCCTTTTCGACATCGAAAAACGTTTTGGCAGCTTGATTTTTGTTTTAATACTAAGTTTTTTTTTTTTCACTCAGCTTCTTTATGGACTGGGATTGGAGGAGTGAAAAAGGGAGATGAGATGGGATGGGATGGGACGGGTGGGGTGGAGTGGAGTGTGTGAAGAAGTGAGATACTCTTGGTCGAAATACCATCCAGGATGACACGAAGGACAACGAGAAGAGAGCATGTTAATGATAGTTATTGCTCGAAAAGACCAAAAGTATTAACTCGTTGCTTTGGGGGATGTTTGGTGAGAAGTTTTTTGCATAATTGAAATTATGAGGAATTTGATACCTTTCCTCAAAAATGTGATATAACAAAAACGAGAAGTAGGTTAGCTCACGAAGCTAAGGTATAAAGATAAACTACAAGTTTTGAAGAATTGAAAACAGCTTCTCAATAAGATTATAAGTTATGCAGAGCAAGTTCATTATACTACTCGTATAGTATAGCAGTATAATAATGTTTATAGAAGAAGTGCAGCAAGTATCGGAATAACAGCATCATCACTGATACCTATGGCATACCATACCATACCATAGCATAAATTGCTGCAAGGTCAATAGATGTTTATAGTTCAGCTAATTCAAGATAAACGTTAAAATTAACTACATCAGTGGTTTGAGGCCATTTTTAGTAAGGAATTCGGAATGATTTTCAATATACCACACACGCACAGGCACACGAGGTTTTGAAATAAAGGTTATAGGTACTTACGAAAGGTTTAAGTACACATAACAAGCTAATTTTGTGTAGATTTTTATCTCTCTTGGAAATTGAGGGGATCTCCGATAGCATGGGTATACCTACTAATAAAGTTTTAGTGCTATTTGTTAAATATAACCAGAACAAAAAGTAGTTAATACTTGAAGTTTTTGCTTAGAATTAGGAAAGTTTTTGAACAAATTCATTGGTAGTAATAAAAATTGAAGCAAAAAAGTAGAAGCTATACTTCCTAAAGGCATGTACATAAATGTGATTTTTTATTAATTAAGGTTTAATAGTTTTAGGTTTTTCGGGCGCCGTGACTTGAGCGTACGTGTTCGCTCAAGTCACGGCGCCCGAAAAACCTAAAACTATTAAACCTGACTCCGTTCAAAATGTATTTTCCCTTATACTTGAACGATTAGAAGAACAAGGGAGAATTAACACAATTATTCTTGAGAAATTGGACAAATTTGAGTCGGCGGCTCTTAAAACACCAAATTTACCGTAAACATGGATCAGTTGTCCCAACAACTCAAAATAATAACATGGAACGCGAACGGACTTACCGCAAAAATCGAAGAACTAGAAACGGTTCTACTTAACGAAAGAATAGATATTTGTTTGATCTCTGAAACTCATTTGAAAAAAGACTCAAATTTAAGTATTAAAGGTTATTCGGCTTACCACACATGCCATCCATCCGAAAGAGCAAGGGGTGGTTCTTCCGTATTTATCAGAGAAAATATCAATCATTCGTTTGAGATAAATATCGAGCTCGATACAATGCAAGTTACTTCCGTTAGCATAAAAGTTAGACACGTATTTTTTAATATTGCGTCTATTTACTGTCCTCCTCGGTCCAAGATAGACAAAAACGATTTTAAAGATCTTTTCAACGCTTTAGGTCCAAAATTTATTATTGGCGGCGACTTCAATTCGAAACATTCATTTTGGGGATCACGTTGCATTTCGACGAAGGGTAGACAACTCTACAAAGCGGGTATTGAATGTAACGTTGAATTTTTCTCATCAGGAAAACCAACGTATTGGCCAACCGATACAGCGAAAACACCCGATCTTGTTGACTTTTTCATCGCAAGAGGAATGAACAGAAAATATATGACAGTAGATGATAACTTCGATTTTTCTACGGATCACTCGGCCGTTATCTTAACAATAAACAGTAACATAATCGAAAAAGAAAAGCCCCTAATTTTAACAAATAATAACACAAATTGAGATAAATTCAAAGAAGATTGCGAAAATAGAATTATACTGAACGTCTCTTTGCAAACTCCGTTTGAGTTAGAAGATGAAACAGAAAAATTTATAAATATTGTTCAAGAAGCAGCTTGGAATAATACTCCGACCTGTAGTAAAAAGTCAAGGCAATACGAAGAAAAAATTCCAGAAGATATAAAAGAATTGATACGCGAAAAACGAAAAGCTCGAAAAGTATGGCAGCAATCACGTGCTCCTCAGCATAAAAGTGTCGTCAACTTTTTATCAAACAAGATTAAAAATTTGTTACGAGATTTTAAAAACAGCGAGAATTCTGCCTATCTTCAAAGCCTAACAGCAGACAAAAAAACGAATTATTCTCTTTGGAAGACGATAAAAGGTATTAAAAAGCCTCAAATAATGTCGGCACCTATTCGAAAAAATAATTCTGAATGGGCAAAAACTGATAAGGAAAAGGCGGATTTATTTGCTAAGCACCTTGAGGAAACGTTCAAACCTTTCGATGGTCAAGAGCTTCTGACTAATGACGGAGAGCTCCAACCAGCGCCGGACAATTTTTCTATCAGGAATATTACTTTGACTGAACTTGTCCAGGAAATAAAACGGCAGAAAAATAATAAAGCTCCTGGCTACGACCTGATTAACGGTCGTGTCCTCAAAGAGTTGCCTAAAAAAGCAATGGTTAAGCTCTTACAGCTCACTAACGCTGCTTTAAGACTTGCTTACGTACCCACGCAATGGAAAGTCGCCGAAGTAATAATGATCCCCAAACCGGGTAAGCCACCGAATGAGAAAAAATCGTATAGACCAATTTCTCTCTTACCAATTATATCTAAAATATTTGAAAAATTGCTTCTTAAACGAATGCTACCAATTATTGAAGAAAAACGTTTAATTCCCGACCACCAATTCGGTTTCCGGAATAATCACTCGACAATTGATCAGGTTTACCGAATAACTAACGAAATTGAAAAAGCATTTGAAGAAAAAAAGATTTGCTCAACTGCATTTCTTGATGTTTCTCAAGCTTTTGACAAAGTTTGGCATGACGGGCTAAAATATAAATTAAAAGTCTTTCCAGAGCAAATATATAACATTCTTGAATCGTACCTAGAAAATAGATTCTTTCGAGTTAAGCAAGGAACGGAGTATTCGGAGTTTAAAGAAATAAACGCTGGGGTTCCCCAGGGTAGCGTCCTTGGACCGATTTTGTTTGTTCTTTATACCCGAGATATACCCCAAACAGAAGACACAACTTTAGGCACTTTTGCCGATGATACAGCTGTACTCGCAATATCGGATTCAATAGAAACGGCAACCTCTAAGCTTCAAAAGGAATTAAATAGCATTTCAGATTGGACAAAGAAATGGCGAATTGCTCTTAATGAAACGAAATCGACGCACACAAATTTTACGTATAAAAAAGTATATAACTTACCTATTTATATAAATTCTGTGCAAATTCCATACGCTAATGAAGCGAAGTATCTAGGCATGACTCTAGACGCGAAACTTAAATGGAAAGTTCATGTAAAAAAGAAACGCGATGAACTCGAAAATAAACTCCGCGAATTGACATGGCTTATTGGAAGATATTCCAATCTAAGCGTTTATAACAAGCTTCTTATTTATAAGCAAGTACTGAAACCAGTTTGGACGTACGGTATACAACTTTGGGGTTGTACCAACGAAAGAAATATACAAATTTTGCAAACATACCAAAACAAAGTACTTAAAATAATAGTAAATGCTCCATGGTATGTAAGAAATAGCGACTTACATAGAGATTTAAATATAAAATATGTAGAAAACGAAATTAAAAAATTTGCTACAGAGCTAAGATCACGACTTAGAAATCATAGTAATAACTTAATCCAACAATCTGTTAGCGAGGCGTTCGTTTTTCGGCGTCTGCACCGAACAAGACCTTCTGATCTAGCGCAAACAAATTAATCTCTCCACTCGAATTTTGTGGAATCTTCAGGTCCTCTCGTTGGGGAGCTTCCTGACAAAACGCGAACAAAATGACGCTAAAACTACTTGTTAAGCTGGACTTAGTTGTAGTAATAATATAGAAGATAAGGGAGGTGAGTTTTAGTCAGTAAAAATCTGACACTACTATAAGCATCGGGCTTATAGTGTCTCTGAAGATTTCTCACCTTCCTGCGAAAAAAAAAAAAAAAAAAAAAAAAAAAAAATTAAGGTTTTAATTAAAATTAACATTTATCTAATCGAGACATTAAACATCTGTTTTTAGGGTCCATCTTGAATTGAAAAAAAAAAAAAAAACATTTCTTCATTATTGAAAATTGAGTCAAGACAAGGAGTGGAGTTATGTTTTCGATTGTTTCTGTTACTTAAAAAACAATTTCATTCTTGAAAAAACGAAAGTTTTTAAGAGACGAAGAAAAAAGTATGCATGTTTTGTTCTTATACTTTAGTCTGACTATTTGCTTTGCTCAAAACTTTTTTTTATCCAAATCAAATTAATTTAAAAAAAAAATTAATATATTAATTTCAAGCCCTAATTTCAAATTCTAAAACAAACAAAAATTTTAATTCCACTTTGAATACCAATGATGATTTTTCATTTCAATTATTATCGTTTTAACAAAAAACCAATTCAAGAGCATTCATCAACTCTCATCAGAAATGAAAAATCCACTTTAATTCCCTTAGAATAAAAAATGTAAATAACGTCATAACTGTTCTACATTTTTACTTCAAGCACATAATCCAACATTAACCGAAATGAAATAAAAAAGTAAAAAGAATGATTTTAAAATCTCACCACTTTCATTGAACTTAAGCTTTCATCGAATTTCAATGGCAGCAATGACGTCGGTCGTAGTCATCGTGGCCCAGCGTGCGTCGTCGTCAAAGGTGGGGTGGAGTTGATATTTCATATGAAAATTTTGCCACTATACCACACCTCGTTTTATACCTCATCTCACCCCGCTGCGTATATATCAACCATCATTGCACACCAAATGGCTGTTAATTTTGAATTATGTGTACATAAATGAAAATTAATGTATACAGCTTGTATTTATTTTTGGAATAATTAAGTGTGACATTTTTGTATGTTATAAAATATTTCGAACTTTTTTTTTACAGTTTTTGTGTTGTGTTTTAACTCAATAAGCAACATTATGTTAAACACTTTAAAAATATATGTTTTACGGATTTTTCAGAGGGATGGCTTTGGCTATTACTGAAAAAAGATTAATTCACTTAATTTGTCGATAAATGAGTGAAATCAAGAATTTTGGCATAGTCAAATTGGACGGATACAGGACATTCGGTTTTTTATTTTTTAAAGAGAGGATATTTAACGAGGTTTTGGTTATCATGAATAAGGCTAATTAATGCCTTGGGTTGGTTTAAAACTTCAAGTAGATACCCATATGGAAGGTGGAGAAATTATAGCCTTTAGAGTCGTCTCTGATTTGTGCCCAATTTTTAAACTCTTTTAAATTAGGTTGTCTACAATTGGTGGTCTTAGCTTAATTTTATTAATTCCTTAACGAATTCTTCTAACATATTCTTTTTTGAAGGTTTTTATTTCTTAAGATTTTACCAGATGTCGTAAACGTTTTTCTTATTTCTTTTTTGTGTCTAAAATATGAATTAGTTTCGAATAATATAAAATTTAATTGAAGTGGCTATCGTCATTGGTTGGAGAGATATTTGGGGTTAACCAAATTTTTCACTTTTTTTTTTAAATTGCTGCAATAAAAATGCACCTTCTCAATTTTTTGAAAATCCTTTGTGCATTTTTTGATGTTATTATCTCTCTAAAATTCTAAAATTCTTTAATTTAAATTCTGGGGACCTTGAATCGTTGAGGAAAGTCACAAATTCATATTCGAAAAATGGGAAGTTAACAAGACAAAAATATTGTTATAATAATTTTGATTAAATAAATATACACAATTATTCGGAAGCGTGTTTCTGGAATTAACGCTTTATGATGTGTTGCCAAACCTCATTGAACAAAAATGTCAACACAGTTAAACATTTTTAACTGTGAAATCACATCATAGGCAACAAACATCGGAACTTTTCGTGCAACTGAAAAAAATCACGCTTTGTGCCTCCAAGCTATACTCAAGTCCAAAGAATAAAAATACGGATGTTCTTATTTTAGTCCAAAGCCTAAAAATAGTAATGTTTTGAAAGTTTCTAAATCCAAACTGCTTGAGTAATTATTAAAACTAAACGATTTTTCAGAATTTGAGGTTTTCTCAAAATAAAAAAAAAACAAAACTTAAAGTTTTTCGGCTGCGAACGCTTAGCACATCCTTGATACTTGTTTTATGGTCATAGAAAAATATTCTTATGATGATTAAGTATACAAATATTTCATCCAACACCTTTATCGATTTCGAATTAATCAGAATCAGTCTGATTATTCTAATGATGATGTTGATGAACATCCCCTATAGCTGAATTAAAGTTTGATAAAATAATTTACGTCTCAATATAAACACCATGTCCTATAATATTGAATTGATTAAAAGCTGTCTACTTCTATATTCTTTCGAATTATCTTGTGCAAAATTGATTAAATATCCCAACATGTCTAACTATGTAACTATATAGGGTTATCTTCATCATTCTCTTATGTACATACATATAAATGAACTGGACTTTGGTTTATTGTATACATGGTTCAATGGAAAGGAAAGAAAAAAAAAAAACATTGATTAAATCTCAATGAATTTGGACATACGATAAGAAAATTTACCAGAAGAAAGGCATCAATTTTGTGTTAGGGTTAATTTTTGTATAGGTTTATGTATGTACATAGTCAGAGTTCACCTATAGAGACAATAATATTATCTTACACAGAGTTATTCATTTTCAAAATTTCTCTATCTATCTCTATACTCGTACAATCTTTATCATTTAACAGGATCTTAAGTTAAATTATGTTTGAGGCTTTTGAAGATTACGGTCAATGAATATATAGATAACCATTTCATCAAGTTTTAATTGAATTGATCAATTATGTTGCGGCCTACTTCCAATATTTGTCAAAAAAATAAATAAAAAGATATACCTGCATCAAACTATATCTCTTTATTGGAAAGGAGAGTCCTTTTTTGATAAGAAGAACAGGAACAACAAAAACAACAACAAGGACAAAATAACTCAAAACAAAACACTTCAAATAACAATCATCATCATCGTCAAACTTTTCTTACCAAAGGCTCAATCATTCGAAAATTTTCTTTGCCCCCTGTTACGGCTATATACGAGTATGCCATAGCCCGCAAAATTGATTTGCTTTGCTGCTGCTACTGATGCTGAAACTGATGGCTTGTGTCTATAGTGTATATAGTTGTGGTGCCGTTCTGTGATAGAATAAGGATGCTATACAGTACATGGTACATCCTGATGGTCTTGTTACGCGGGTTGCGGATTAAATCCGCGCTATATAGCCAAAGACCCTTTCATTTCATAACATTCCACAAAACAACTCAATAAACATTTCTGCTCCAGTTATGCCTGAAAAGGACTCTGATATAATTCATATACCATACAAACCTAATATATATGTATGTATGTATCTACTTAGAGCTATGTGAGTGGGTAGCCCAATGGTTTGGTGTTTCATCGACAGAATAGCTGACTGACTGAGTGACTGACTGACAGATGAGCGCCGCCGGAAACCATCTATTGAACTAACACGCAAAAAACTTCATTTTATTTCTTCTATTATTATTTTTTTTTTCGGATCCTTGAAAAGGGTGCGGCAGTGTCAGTCACTTTACTACATAACAACTACTCAATCATTGCTCTTGTCCATGCGATTATAATTAGTAAGAGACAAATAGAAACAAAAATTGATCCAAAAAGGATAAATACGATTTTCCTTTTTTCTTTTTTCTCTTCATTTTCTTCTTTTTTATGAATTTGGTATTTTCCTGCTTCTCTCTTTAATTAAAATCTAAAAAAAAATAGCATACAAACATGACATTCTGTGTATATGGATTGACCTTGGTAGGCTCAACCATCCACCCCAATATCTAGTCCTACTTCCACCCCCAGAAACCACCCATAAAGCTGAGGAAAAATAAAGTTATATAATCAATCAAAATGTTAATGCCATATTGTGGAGAGTACAGTATTTTTTTATTTCTGCTCCTCTTGTCATCGTAGATGGAGTAGTTGTTCAGAGTGGGCAGGCCGGGGGCCGGGCGGTGGGTGGATTTCTTATTTCTTTTTTAAACTTATTTGTTGCTATGTTATGCTTATGCCGTTGCTCTTAGCGAAATTAGGATGCTGCTGCAGAGTGGCCTCTTGAATATTTAGTTTATTTTTTGTTTTGTGCCGCCATCACCATCACCACCGCCACCGCCCCTTATCAAACTATTTGAGCAACAAATTGGGGCCAACTACAACTAGTGCTAAATTAAAGAAAAATTTAGGATAGCTTGATGTTGGGCTGATGGAAATGGAATAGCATTAGCATCATCATCACCGTCACAACAATGGTCCAAGCTGTACGTTGTTTGAATCAACCGCACAGACGTGTTGTTTATGAAGGCTCACTATGCAGCGTTTTTCAATACATACCTACGGTATTGTTTTTCTAGCCCAAGGATAATCATCATTTTTACTACATCTTAATATTTCATCGTATTCACCACCGCCGCCGCATCACCATGAGATGGCTTAGTATTTGCTTAGCAATTTCCAGCATCAGCTAAAGAAATTGAAGGCAAAATGTCAACGACAATGATTACTATGACGTCAACAGAGAAAAGCTTCAATAACCCTCTCCCCTTCGTTGATTTATTTGCCAATTTTCGCACTCCTTTTTTATCTCTCTCTCTGTTTTTGCCTCTTGTTTTCTCTATTTCGCCCTCTCCCAAAATTTTCCCGCTCTTTGTGGAAGAGTTTTTTTTTTTCTTTCATTTAGTTGAAATTTTGGAGACGGTGATGACGACCGGAAGCCATGTCCTTTTTTCCACATGCAAAAATCTGTAAATCTGTTTCTGTTTTTCTGTGTAGAGAAAAAGGAATGCATATGCATTTGACATACAAAAATGAAAACGAGAAAAACACAAAAAAAAAACAAAGATAGAGGACTCCCATGCGGAAGTAAGGATGTTCAACATGCCATCAATGCAGTGCGAAAGCTCCCTTTCTGTTGTGTCATGTGATGGGGCTGCATGGGTGTGTTTTTTTTTTTTTGAATTTATATTCTGTTCAAACCAACACACCTTGTTTTAGAGAATTGTGTTTTTTGAAATGATTTTCAAGACAGGAAGATGCGAACGAGGGATGTGGTGTTGGTGAAAGGTGGTGAATAGAACGATGACACATAACCAGGATAAGTCTGTAGTAATGTGGGCAAAGCATGAACATCATTTGGTTGAATTTATCTGAAAGCTTTTTGCTGATTCCTTGCTCCTTCTAGGTCAAAGCTTTGCTATTTTTTTTTTCCTGCAATTTCTTTTACAAGTGTATATGCGAATGTGCTGCACATCGAATTATTTTTGTTTTCCTTTTAATTTTCATCTGCAAGGAGCGGTTTTCTATCAATTCCCCATAGTGAGGACAACTACGACGACGACGACAGCAATAGTGACAGCGACAACAAAGACGACGACGACGTCAATATTAATTAAAAGGATGTTTATTGGATTACGTATCCCAAGCAACACAGTGGCACTTTTCATGCATTGCGTGTGCTTGGTACTTTGAGGATGCTACTCTACTCGAGTTTTAACAATTTAATGAAAAATAAAAATAAGGAAAAATAAAACATCTTAATTAAATTGGTAAAAAAAAGAGATAACTTGGTTACAACAGTTACAAGGGACGACGTCAACGACAACACATTTAAAAGTAAATTAAGAGTTTTCTTTTTTCCTTTTTGTTTGGTTTCTATACTATTCTTCCTTTAGGGATGTTTTATTGAGTCAGGTCTCTGTGTAACTGTTAGGTGGATTGCTTTTGCTTTTGTGAAATAGATAATATGAGTCCTTTTGAAAGCTTTCAAAACTCAAAACTGTTATAAACAACAACAATAAATTACAAAAAGAGGGGAATTCAAACTCAGTACAAAAACGACGACCGAGTCGAGTATTAGTGTTAAAGAGCTTAACTAATATTGAAATGGAAATTTCGAAAGACGAAATTGATGAACGAAATAGAGAAGAACTTTATAAATGCCCGGGAGATTGGAAAAGATGTGGACATAAGAGAATCATGTACGATAGGACCAACTAAAAATATTAAGAGCAAAATTAATTAAGTTGCAATGTTCTCTTAAGATACATAAACTCGTAAGTATCATAACTTTTAAAGAATGATCGAAAGAGGCAAACTTAACTGTGAATTCGTATATTTAAAAAAAACCTTTTGTTTTGAAATATAGAGATATGAGACTTTAGGAACAGTGGCGCTAAAAAGTTTCATATTTATACTAATAACTATAAAGCTGAAGAGTTTGTTTGTTTGTTTGTTTGTTTGTTTGTTTGTTTGTTTGCTTGATTGTTTGTTTGTTTGAATGCGCTACCCTTAGGAACTAACGATCTGATTTAAAGAATTCTTTCAATGATAGATAGCCCATATAACATTGATTTATATCGGGTGATTTTTTAAGAGCTTGAAAACTTTTAAAAAAAAAAAAAACGCATAAAATTTGCAAAATCTCATCGATTCTTTATTTGAAACGTTAGATTGGTCCATGTCATTCACTTTTTGAAGATAATTTCATTTAAATGTTGACCGCGGCTGCGTCTTAGGTGGTCCATTCGGAAAGTCCAATTTTGGGTAATTTTTTCGAGCATTTCGGCCGGAATAGCCCGAATTTCTTCGGAAATGTTGTCTTCCAAAGCTGGAATAGTTGCTGGCTTATTTGTGTAGACTTTAGACTTGACGTAGCCCCACAAAAAATAGTCTAAAGGCGTCAAATCGCATGATCTTGGTGGCCAACTTACCGGTCCATTCCTTGAGATGAATTGTTCTCCGAAGTTTTCCCTCAAAATGGCCATAGAATCGCGAGCTGTGTGGCATGTAGCGCCATCTTGTTGAAACCACATGTCAACCAAGTTCAGTTCTTCCATTTTTGGCAACAAAAAGTTTGTTAGCATTGAACGATAGCGATCGCCATTCACCGTAACGTTGCGTCCAACAGCATCTTTGAAAAAATACGGTCCAATGATTCCAACAGCGTACAAACCACACCAAACAGTGCATTTTTCGGGATGCATGGGCAGTTCTTGAACGGCTTCTGGTTGCTCTTCACTCCAAATGCGGCAATTTTGCTTATTTACGTAGCCATTCAACCAGAAATGAGCTCCATCGCTGAACAAAATTTGTCGATAAAAAAGCGCGAAACACATTTCGAACCGAACACTGATTTTGGTAATAAAATTCAATGATTTGCAAGTGTGCTCGTTAGTAAGTCTATTCATGATGAAATGTCAAAGCATACTGAGCATCTTTCTCTTTGACACCATGTCTGAAATCCCGCGTGATCTGTCAAATACTAATGCATGAAAATCCTAACCTCAAAAAAATCACCCATTATAAGTGGAGGCCCAATAAAGAATGTTTCAAAATCAGGGATTTTGTTCAATTTTGAGAGCGCTGCGAAATAGATCAATGTGTTGCTAAAAAAATCATGACAGAATTGACAGCATATGTCTATATGTTGAAGTTTGCTCGCTATAGCCTTTTGTATGCAAAGCAAACATCAGCCATGCTGACTGATTGCTTATTTCCAAAAATCAATGAACTGAACAAACGACATTTGGTTCAAACAAGATAACGAATTCTTAAAAAAATCCGTTTGGTGACAACTTTTTTTTACCAAAGTGGTCCTTTTGTTACCTCTGACCTCTTTTTCGTACGACTTATCACATTTAAATTAATTTTTATGAAGCTATGTAAAGGCATTTGTAATTGCCGATAAACCAGAAACTCTTTAGGCATTGGAAGCCGATATTCATACAAGCCACCATTGACGCCATATGGCATGATTTATTGGAAAATATAGTGGGAAATTGGACTGATCGAATGGACTATGTAACTTATAGTGACTGCGAACATATGGTGGAAAACATATATAAAATTAAATTATCTACCAGATTATAAAAATAAACATATTTCTGCCATGTTTTTTTATTTAAAGTTCCAAATCTTTTAAAATACACCCGACAGAAAACAATTGGCTTTGAGATAAAATAACTAATATGTGTAGCTTGAAATCTAAAAGACCCTTATTTCCGATTTATTTTGACTGGCAAATGTTTTCAATGCACTTAAAATTGCTTTGCAACAATATTTATAATTCGGCTACTCGGGCGTATACTTACTTTTATTTTTGTTTTAAAGGAAATAAGAATTTAAAACAGAATTAAAAATATTTGAACATTTTAAACATTTTTTTATTCAATGCACACGTTTTTAAATGTTAAAGCTGGTTGTAAATAAACGAATTCTCCCATATAATCTTCCATAAAAGGACATGATATAGATTGGTTAACTTTTGAATAATCTAAATGTTGGCGCACTGCATACTTATCTATATATCAAATCCTTAATCCCCCTGCAGCAAATTTATTCTAAGTAAACATAAAAACTACATATACCGTGCATTCATAGTATACCTATGTATTATATATAGGAAGACCTATCTGTTTAAGGAAGGTTTAAATTTCAAAATCAATATAAAACAAGCTATGAAATAATTTTGAAAGGACGTACGAGTACCTAGAGATAGGTTTATTTTATTGAACAAAAAGAAAATTAAAAAAGAAAAATTCAAAGAAAAAATCAACCCATTTTAGTTCCGTTAGCACTAAACCACGCCAAAGGAAGAACAAAATCGACATCCTCGACCTCGTTTACTTAAATCTCTTCCGCATGGCTCCTCTTACCTAACCCAACTTCCCCTTCCCACCTCTCTAACCACCCGTATTTGTCCCCTATTTCCTCCTGGTGCAGCGATGCGATGGTCGTATCGTATAGTTTTTGGTCGCTTGTCTAAAATAAACCCTCTCTTTTCGAAACCTTAAATCAGCCTATATCTATAGGTTAGATTAGATATTCTTAACAGAGGACTTACATCCATCCATACATGATGGCAGCCATCCATATGCAACGAAAGAAATTGTAAATCACAATGCTAAGCTTGCAGACATTGTGCTTCAAGTTAACTCATTTCCATTGTAGATATACAAGAATGGATGGCATTAGGAGATACTTCTCTTCTCCTATAAAAACGTATTCTTTTCTACGAAAAAAGTAGCTTCAAACCCAAAGCAACATTTGCATCTGTCAATTTGGACGTTTTTTTTTTTCTTAAGAAAGCACAACATCCCGCTGCTGGGGCAGAAGTTAAAAAAACGCACACATACACTGCACACGCTCAAAATAAAATAAAATTTCAGGCGCCAAAATCATGGTTAAAACTACTGGCTACAAAAATCGACATGACGTCTTGAAGAGTGCACTGCAAATCCGAAAATGGGTGCGAGAAAAGTAAATCCTCTGACGATAACGGTATATACTGCATATAAGATCGTAGTTTAAAGTGCCCCCTATCTAAACACACAATAGCAGAAACCAAAATTCAAGGATGTTTTATTTTTCTTCTTTGCAACGGATCAACGGAGAACAACCGAAAGCAAGAACCACGGACGAAAGGAACAAACGTCCCGTTTTAGTATGCAGTGTACACTGCACAGTGCACATATACGATAGTGCATATTGTTCTTCTGCTTTCAGGACCCTGTTGGTTGTTGGTTCAGGTTCTGGTTTTGACTTGGATCGGATTTGAGTTTGGGCCGGAGCCGGAGATGGAGATGGAGACGGAGCTGAGCTTGTTGTAGCTGCCGTAACTCGTAACTCGTAACTGGTAACTCGCTCTCGTTCGGCTCCGTGTTTCTAATACGTTTTTGGAATATGAATATGTGTGTCATGTGCGCTTACATGCACCAATGAATGCAATGAGCAATTAGGCTACACAGGATGACGTAGACAGCAATGACGATGACGATGAGGACGAGGACGAGGACGACTACGATGTCAGTTGTAGTTTTTTTTGGTTGTGCTCCTGCTCATCGCCGTCGTCGTCTTGTGATGATGCATCCAAGGAAAAGGGTGTTTTTGCAAATCAGAAAAGGATTGTTATTCCATATCTCCCCGCAAGTGAACCACCTATCCTATCCATATCTATGCATCACCATTACCACCACCAACATTACTCGTCCTTTCATTGTCGTTTTCTCTATGCTTGGGTTGGTTGCCAAACCGAAAAACCGCCATGCCACACCACAACACTTCCATGCACCTTATGCCTCGGTTACATTCCTCATTCTCCATCATCTCCATCATCTCCACCAACCGCAGCCCCTTCATCAAATGCAGTTTTGCATTGCATCCTCTCACTGTACCTTTTCTACCAGAGGCTCCATCATTCTGATTGTTTTGAGGAGGTTTGTGCCGTTTGCCCAGGAGGAATTCTCTTAGAAAAACAAAAATCCAACCGTGTGTCCTTGGGTTTGAGAATAGCGTTTATATTTGTGAGGTCGCTTGGATTCTTGCGCAAAAAGGCCAAATATAGGAGGTTTTGTTTCTATTTCAATTGTAGTATGCTTTTTTTTTCTTCTTTTGTTATTGTTTTTTCGTTGTTGTTGTTGTTGTTGTCGCTGCATTCCTTCTCGTAATATGAAATGCATTTTATTTATTTAATGAAAAGGTATAAGGGTATGGCAGGCTATGAGGTTAAATGTGGAGTAAAGAGATGAAAAGCAAAAACAAAACACAGAACAACAGAAGAAAAAAAAAACAAACTAAAATGAAGCATTTAAAGGACTATTGTTAACGAGGAGCAGTTTTTCGCTGGGATGCTATGGAACCATGGAAGTCATTTTCTCAAAATGAAAAACCGATTTGGGTGTGATTCTGGAAACAAGTGAAAATTTATGTCACTCTTTTGGGGGTTATTTATCTTTTTTCTTTTTACATTTTCATTTTCTTTGTATTTTAGATTTTATATTTTATATTCTTTTCTTATTTTGAATTGGTTTTCATTTGTTGAGGGATTAAGAAGTATAAATGGGTCCTCCTTTATTTTTCAACACTCGGTCATCATTTATGCACAGAAAATCTTTAGTATTAAGGTCTGATTCTGATATAGGATTGTCGTATAGTATAAACACTAAACAGTAAAGAGTTGTGCTGTGCCTTGACTTGCTAATGGATGATAGTTATAACGAGGCACTGTTATTAGAAAAGCCTCAAACTTAAGAAGTTTTCGGTAACAAGGTTGGGATATGATATACGAACGAGAGTAGGTATTGGTGCACTTTTAGATTTATTTAAAGAATTTACTTGAAAAGCTTAAATCCGTAGACAATGATTTAGAAGGATTAACATTTAGGACAGGGATTTTTGTGTTTCCATGGAAACCAAACCATAAAATTAAAATATAAGACTTAAAGTTGATAAAAGAAATATTTCATTGTCTGGATTGACACTACTGGAAGCGTTATAAGTTTGACCTCTTTACTTTGATGGTTTTATTTTAGATTGAAAGATTAAGATTGATTAAAAAGAAAATTAAAAATACGATATTAGAACAATAAATTATTAGTTTCCAATAGTTTGTTAGAGAATAATTAAAGATTTTTAACTCTTTAATCCACTTCTTCACTATTTTCTGAAGTAACACAATCCCTTGATAAAAACTGCCTAAAAGGGAAACAGAGAAGAGAAACAGAGAGCTTTTATGAATTGACGTCTTTAGAAGCGTGAATGGTTTGAAGTGAAAAACTATATTCAATTCATATTATCGAATTATCCTCAAAGATTCGGTGAAAGTTTTAGTGATTTTGGATTTTGGATTTTGGTGATGTACCTTTTAACACGCTTTCTATTGAGTGGCACTTTAGGAAATGCAACACTGAATTATTTTAAAGGGTGTACTTTATCTGCATGAGAAGTTTTGATGATTGTGGTCTATGGTTTGACAGTTGAGAATGTCAATATTTTTTGATATTTCTATGCAGTAAAATTTGACAATTAATCATTAACTAACTCGGGAATAATGCTTCCAAAATATGGACATTTATTTTGAATAACAAACATTTCCGCAAAGTTCATACAACTCTTGGATTTGAAGAAATGTGCTTAATAACAAAGCTTATTACTATCCTCAAGCCATTTTTTGATGTGGTTTCTGGTGACCGGTATTAAGTCATTTAGATTTTTTCTTTTTCCAAAAAACAAAATTCTGACAACATTTAGTTACAATAAAATGCAACTTGTCAAACACCACGCATTCCTGTCCTGTTAACTGGCCCCCGGCCCCCTCGTTCGTGCGATTAAATGCATGCCGATTACATTTTATTGAGCTTTGTTCAATCATGAGCTTATGTCAAAAAACCAGTAGCTCTTGAAGTACTGGAAGCTTATATCCAAGCCACCATAGACTCCATAAGACTAAATTTACTGAAATAAGTACTGAAGAATTGAACTGATCAAATAGACTATGCATGACTTAGCCAAGCTGATATAAGCGAGAAATTATTAAAATGCCAGGTTATACCAATATTTCTGCATTTATTTTTAAATAGCTCTTAAAAGAACAACCGAAATAAAATTTGTGAAAGTCTGTTCGCTTGATATTAAGAATGTATATAAGCCTGTAGTGTTTAACAGAATTTGTAAATGCTTTCTATTCATGACACAGGATATATGAACAAATTTGCCTTGTTAAGTAAATATTAGTAAAAGGAGTCATTTTTACTGTTAAATATTTTATTTTATCAAGAATTTGGTGTTTTATTATTACTTCTACTCAACAAAATGTCCATAAGAATCATAGTCAAAAAATATGAAGAGGATATAATATTTTTAGAGTGTAATAAAATACAAATTTTAACTTATATTTAAAACCCTAGAGCTAGAACAGTAAATTGAATTAAAGTTTTATTTTTAATAAAGTTAATTTAATTATCATTTGCATGCTTATAAAACATGAACCTAAACATACATCTTCCATTTTGTTTATAGCCTCTTGAATTATGAAACGGATATCCTTTTACAATACCATCTACTTATTACGACTTCTTTTTTTTAGTCCAATCTTTCAAGAACTTTAAGTGCTCGCATCAAAGTCGTGGATTCCGGAGGTCTTAAGACGAAAACTCAAGTATATATTCATTTATTTTATGAACAACCTTTAAAGTACAATCATCATAAACAAAGGTTTTATTCGTAAAATTTTACATTTATTCTCATTACACATGCGAAATGAGTCTGAGAAAAAGTAAATTTAAATGCTTCCCTAATAAAAAGTTACTTCCTTTTTAACTTTTAAATAGATTTTGCATTTTGAAGAAGTTATAAGCTCAAGAAGTGGGTTCCTAACCTACACACTTTTACTTTGTGTAGTTATTTTTGTTTTCACCGATGTCACTGATGTCTTATTCAAATTGTGTCTTTAAAAGGCAAATGGTGGAAACATGTAGTCGTACGTGTAAATTTGAAATTTGTTTTGCCTTATGAAAGGTTTACATCCTTGTAGGTACTACAAAACGCATACAGTTAGAAGTTCTCTGCATCTATAACTATGTACTCGTATGTAGAACAGTTTAAATCTTCAGTCAGTCACATGTCACAGATCTTCCTCTGACATTTTAGGGATGGGGGTGGTAAGGAGTGTGAGAAATTGATTGTATGCACCGAAACTTGCATCGGAAACACATGCAGACTGACTTATATCTACGGGAATATTTTTTTTTTCCACAATTGATCACACAGCAAAATAATACAAAAAAGAAGCAACAGAGAAAAAAATATCCTTCACAAATCAATGCCAGTTTGCATTGCTGCTCATTTATTTGGAATTTTCTCTGTGAATGAATCTGAAAAGCCCTTATTCCAAGGACTCAATCTATCACATACTCACAAAACCAAAGCCAAGTACTAGCAGCAGCAGCAGAAGCGGCAGTAGCAGTAGAATGCAGAAGCACCACTACCACTACCACCTCCACCCCCAACCAGCAACATACTAAAACTTCAAGAACTACTCTCTTTTCATGCATTATTTTATTCTTCATACTTGTTCCTACCATGATGATGCGTATATACCACGAAAATCCCAAAGCGCATATACAACAACCCTCACAGGATATCCTACATCACTTCAGATGGAACCATATGAACAACACACAAACAAAAAAATTGAATACAAAAATATAAGAAAAGATCCTAGAAAAACAATGGAAATTACGTAAAATGAAAACATTGAGGCCGGAAGAAGCAGGTTGGGGTAAGGTTTTTCTCGCACAAGATGAGAAATACATTGTCATTACAGCGTCCTTACATATTCTGACAACCATCACTACTAGCACTACCCCTAGCCCTAGTCCTAGTCCTTCTAGCCCAAGCCCAAACAACCAAACTATACGAAACGTACAAAACTATACTTTTTGACTCCTTCGTTCGTCCTAGTCGTTTTCGTATCGTCGACGACTACGAACGTAGCCTCTTTTGCAATAAATTCAGCTCCAAAACATAGTTTCACATTTGCGGAGCAGAGGTGGAAGACTTCCAAGAGAAATATCCTTATAATGCACTAGTTTTAGAATTTTTTTTTTATTTTTATTTTTATACTCGTGTGTGTTTTCAGTTTATGAGAAGATTGTATCCTTGCAGGATTTTATGGTTATGGGTCATAGGAAAAAAAATATATAAAAGCGATCTCGGGGAACGTCTTGCACTTTCGACAACGACGACGTTGACGAAGCGACGCGAAGGAAGCAGCAGCAAAATCGGTAGTATAACATTTTTGTGGGCACTTTGAGTGGAATTAGATTGTGGGCGAGGAGGGATTGAGGTGAGCGTGAGGTTGGTTGATGGGCTTACTGTGAATTCTAGATGTCTCTCCTCTCTAGGACGAGGATGAGCGAAGCGCTATGCAATATACTCTTCCATCTACTTTGACTGACATTGGCACATTCTTAGGAGATCTTCTTCACAAGGATTTATTGAAATGGGTTTGTTCGGTTTATGGCTCCTGTTTTTCCTTTTTTTTTTTCGTCCTTTTTTTTAATAGATAGGTAAACGAAATTCCAAGTCAAAGTCTACTACGAGTATACAATATGATGAGTGAAGAAGATAATCCTTAGAGGCGTGAAGAAAATCTCAGGCACGTTTTTTGCCTTTCTCAAGAATTTCACAACCAACAAAAAAAAATGATAGAAATATTTTATCAAACTTGATTAAATTTATATAGATTAAGAAGATTCATTTGAAGTGTGAAAATCATTGGCGACAAAATTGGGTTTTACTTGGTATCAGTCTAGACGACGAATTATGTATATATTTTTGAAGTATGACATTATTATTTATATACTCGTACATTTGAGAATTTCTAACATGATTTTATGCATAGTCTGATCTTAGGTTTATGGACTGAATCTTTGACGTGGGTCATGTTTGACAAAAAAAAACAAGAAGGCTTAACACCTATTATACAAGTGTTTCTTTATTCGCGATAAAACCTCATTGTTTTAAATCTAGACAAAATAAGTGATATTAAATTCGACTTCAAAAAAGTTCTCAAATTGACAGTTTTTACTATTTAGTCATTTTAAGGAATTCAATCACATGGAAAACGTTGAATAAATGTCAAGTAACTAAGTTATACCTTAGTTGAAACTCCTGAGTCTAGTCGAAAGCTGCAGTTCTTTATCAATGTTATGGAATTTCTAAGTTTTTTATAAATATTTGAAATGTTTGCTTTTTTGATGCTTAGAATCTAGCTTTCTTAAAAATTGATGCTAGAGCAAAAAAAAATTCTCACAAAAAAAGGTAACGGACAATTATTTCACATTTCGGTTTTTTGAAAACTACAATATCAGTAAGAATCTTCGGGGCTCAAACTAAGTTCAATTGCTTTTTGCTTAATTTGAGTCAACAAAATTTTTATTCCATGTGTAATTTGCATTGAACACGGGAGCCGAAATAACTATGTATTTCCTGTTTATAAAAACGGATATAAGTCTTAAGACTTTTTTATCAACTTAACTTGGAATTAGAATTTAATACTTACCTTATAATAATTGTTCTTTGTTAATAATTTTAATTTGACTTACCTGTAAAGAAAAGAAAATTGTATTTATTAAATAAACAATTTTAGAAAATATTCATTAAAAATTTACTTTAAATTTTTTTTAACTCAATCAAAAACAATATTTAGTTCAAAAATGACAAAATGGAAAATTACTCAAAGTTTTGCAATAGGTCTTTTTAATCCTAGTTTCTAGTACAAGAAATAAACTTTCAGAACCGTCTAAACAACAAACTAAACAAAAAGAATCAGTGAGTTCATCTGACGATAGATGCTTCTATTGAATACTCATAATGGAAAGAAGCAAAGCGTCAAAAAAGACACATCGCTGACACAAAACCCGAAACAAAAAGCTGATCTTTTTGCTCAATATCTCCTGAAAGGTTTTTAGCAAATACGACTATAGATCCTTTACAGTTTGTTGATAGCAACTACGAATGTGACTTTTCTTTTGCATAGTTCAAAGAAGTAAGAATTATGTGTCAACATTAGTTATCTAACAAAAAATCAATAACCTTCAAAAAACTACAATTTATAATAAACTAGCTTTTACCCGCGACTTCTTCCGCATTAGATAGTTTTTTTTTTGATAGTAGTATGAAAAAACCTGAGCTGTACTTTTTTGTACGTATGTTTGAATTGTGCCGAGATGGGATGAGGCCATACTAAGTGTGATTGTCATAGGTTAGGTAAAGTTAAGTTAATACATTTTAAGAAGAAAATAGGTTACTGCAATAGGTACATTTTTATATACGACGTTTTTTGTTTTTCCTTCCTTGGCCAGAACGTAAAGATTTTGTGGGTTTTAGACTCGTGAGCAAGCTACACATAATTATCCATGGGAAAAACAGTTTTTTTTCCAAATTTACACTTGAAACTTTCAGCGTTTGCCCCTGAGCTTTATTTATTGTTATTGCAAATGCTGCACTGCACTCTTTTAAACTGAACCGGCAAATCGGTTGGAATTATCGGAATGCGGGGAATTAAAACATTTTTTCCTTTTGCTATTGCTATTCCAGTCAAGATTATAGCTTTTATAATATTTCGTAGTACCCGTGGCATGATGGTTAGTGCGTTGGGCTGTCATGCAAGAGGTCTTGGGTTCGATCCCTGCCTATGCCATCTAAAGTTTTTTTCACGGGTACTGCCTCTTGCGAGGAATTGACAAATTCTCCAAGAGTAATTCTTGTCGTGAAAAGTGCTTTCTCAAATTTGCCGTTCGGATTCGGCTTAAAACTGTAGGTCCCTTCCATCCCTGACAACAGTACTCGCACACAGGAATGGTTGAGAGTTGTAAGTCACTAGGCCCTAGTTCTCAAACGGACTGTTGCACCACCCAATTTATTTATTTATTTATATTTCATCCTAGGTGAGTAATCTGTAGCCGTGTACCATTACAAAACTTTGGTGCGTCAAGATTTCTCATTAACAGGACTGGAACACCAACCTTCAATCTCAACTTATGAGAAGGCACCCCTGATAATTACAAAAAATTAAGAAACTCTATGGGGTATGATGTTACTTGCTCCGTGTCCATACCGTTGTCTACTGAGAGGTGCTCGACAATATCTCCCTCCACGATCGACATAATTTGTTCGTTTATCTGGCTAACTATCTCATTAGTTGGAGCTAAAATTGCACTCTCACACAACCACTCGTGATTGCCCATATTTATATGTGGGTTTGGAAAGACATTACTTTTTAATTCATCAGTGCTACAGACAATTTGACAGAATACATGACTCAACGTAATTGAGCCGTTACAGTCTGTTGGCATACTCCAATTCTGCGATTTTTAGAAGAGCAGCGGCATATTGTTTTGCTTGAGAATCATGGTGTATCTGTACTTGCATATTCGTAGTCAGACAAAACTTTTTACAAGTACCCATAACACAGATGCTTTCAAAAATGCGTTTATTTCATCTGCCGGTGTACTTCTAGTAATTACCGGCAGGGTCTGTCTAAAGTCACCAGCGACTTATTTCATAAGGGTTGGGAATGCGTTGTTTTCCCGTAATACTAATTTTGGTAATTTAGGAGTAAAAGCGATCAGATTCCCCGGAAAGTAATTTTTTCCCATGGGAATGCGTTGTTTTCCCGAGGTCAAAAGTAACTCATGTCCTTTCTTAAGTCTCAAACTATCTCCTTACCAAATTTCATTTAAATCTGTTCAATTGTTTTAGGCGTAAAAGCGATCGGCCCACCTGAATTTTCCCATGGGAATGCGTCATTTTCCCGGGGTAAAAAGTAGCCTTTGTCCTTTCTCGGGTATCAAAATATCTCCATACCAAATTTCATGCAAATTGATTCAGTAGTTTAGGCGTGATTGAGTAACAGACAGACAGATGGATGTATGCCTTAAACTAAGACATGTTCTACACCATTTTAAAATTAAAAAAGTCATTGTCATACCTAAGAAGGGTAAGGCACTAATAGAAGTAACATTTTGCAGACCATGTCACCAAATTTCGAAAAATTGTTACTGAAAAGATTCAACAAAATAATAAAAGAAAGAAGACTAATTCCGAACCATCAGTTTGAATTGAGTAGTAAACATTCGCTTAAGGTGCTGTGTCTCTACTCTGTACATTTATGTGCTGTGTAGTATGTAATGTAATGTAATGTAACATTCCACGAATGACGAAGTATATCGAATTAAGGATGTGATGGAAAAGGCAATTGAAGAAAAACAATTATGCTTCGCTTTATTCTTAGATGTTTCTTAAGCCTTTGACAAGGTTTGGCTTTTGGCACTTGAGTAAAACTGCAGTGACCTTCCAAGTCAGTGCTACGACGCGACGACGTTCTGAAATCTTATGTTACGAACCGACTCCTTACAGTACGGTATTAACACAATTACTTATAACATAAGACAATTAAAACCAGTGTACCGCAAGGAAGTGTCGTAGGACCAAGCTTGTATCCAAGGGGTATTCCAGTGGATATCAATGCTACTATGACCAACATTGCTTGATGATATTGTAATATTGGTTCCAGATAAATCCGTTGCATATCTATACAACAATTTAAGAAAATACCCGTTTGGATATATGACCTACAAATATGGGGTAGTAGAAGTCAAACAAATGCTCAACTCATCCAAAAATTTCAAAACCAAGTTCTTCGTGGACTCATTAATGCCCCTTGTTAAATACGGAATAACGATCTACATCGTGACCTTCAAATTAAAATGGTTATAGAATTTTTAAAAACACGCTGTATCACACAATCAGCGACTGCAAATGAAAAGACGGACCAAAAAAGCAATATTACGACATACAAAAATATTATTGCAGAAGGGAAATTTCAGTAATGATGTTTTCATAAATATAATAATTGGAATAGCTACCTTAAGTTTCGTTTTTGTTTAAAACATACATTTAACTTTTCATTACATAACAAGGATTTTTATTATTGAGCTGTCAGTAAATTTTCATATCAAGAAATTAATATTAAAGATGTACATACTCCAATTCGTATAAACTTGCAGCTCTAAGCTTGTAACGTATAATTAATCCTTATTCATTATTTGAAAAATATTAACTTTCTTGTAGATGGAAATATTTATAGAACCATTGTCATAAGACTACATTGTGATACATACATAATTTGGATTCATGACAGTGTGTTCCTATTTTTAAAAATTTTTTAAATTTAAGAACACCTCATTCACATTATTTCTTATATTTTTACATTTTGCTACGCAGAATTCTTTTTGTAGCTTCAACTGGTGTCAGTTCCAAGTAGCTTTTCAACTTTTCTGACAAAAAATACTTTTGTTTCGGAGAATAACGAAACAATTTATTTTGTTTTAAATTTATTAAATTTTTAAACACTACTAACATTTTGTGAATTATTCCAAGTAAAAACATATTTCCGAGTCTAGACAATTATTTCCTACTTTCACAGAACCATTTGAAAATTTTTCCTTTCCCTCAAACTTATAGAACAAAATCACATTTATACCGTAAATTTATTATAATCCCATGAAAATCGTGAGAAATTTTCCAAGAACAAAACAAAAATCTGGAAAACCATTTTCCAAACATGAATGTGAAAAAAAAAAAAAAAAATAACAGACTTGCTAATGTAACTTTATCACGTGTGTGGATTTTATTTTTTATTATTTTGTGAAAAAGGTAAACTTTTCGAAGTAAAAATCTCTCATAGGTTTTATGAGATTTCACCAAAAAATAAAATAAAAAAGGAACACAAAATGGAAAAATCAGTTAAACCACTTGAAAATTGGATATTAAGAAAAAAGGATTCCCTATGGGATGCGCACCATTATATGAGGATGGTATAATTCTTGTCGAGCTTCAAGCTATAAAACGGATGCCTTATACTTGT
The DNA here is from genome assembly GCA_920104205.1 of Eupeodes latifasciatus. Taxonomy (NCBI): domain Eukaryota; kingdom Metazoa; phylum Arthropoda; class Insecta; order Diptera; family Syrphidae; genus Eupeodes; species Eupeodes latifasciatus. Next base: position 186,014,860 of record OV049926.1, on the reverse strand, counting down.
ATTCATAAGTCATCTAAGAGTGAAAAAGTTTTCAAAACAAAACATCTTAATATCTTCAACAAACTTTTTCTATACATATACCAACTTCTTCTTCTTCATCTTCATCTTCATCTTCATCTTCTACTTGTTTTGCTTTTGCTTTTTGGAACTTCGTGTTTGTGGTATTTGTTCTTTAAAACGGATACATCGTCTGGCTTGGGTCCCATTTAATTATAAGGATGTTGCCAAGAAACCACACTTTCATCAAGGAGAAGAAAACTTATATACATATACGAGTGTGGTATTTATATAGTATTTATTTATTTATACATAAGGACGAAAGAGAAACAGAGACGGGCTATTTTGTTGGCTTGAAGATAACAATAAAATGCCACTAAATGGACCTCAACTTTCTCCATCAAAATTGTCTACAAAACTGTCATAAGAAAAAAAAGTCCTTTTTTTCGTTTTGTATTGTCAGGATACACCTAAACAACACACAACAACCCCGAAAACTACTCAAAAAAGTAAAAAAAAAAAACATCAACACAGGATGAAAAGGACGAGAAAAGTAACCTCTTGGCCTCTTTTATTTAGATTGCTTTGGAGTTTGTTTTATATTTTTTTTTTTTTTTGTATTTTTTGTTGGCCTCTTCTATTGTGACAACTATTTGTACAAGTGTGAAGACTTAAAGTGGACGACACGACATGTTTGCTTTTATCTGATAAAATCGTATTTAATGCCAAAAACTAACATTGAACAATGGAAAGTGTAAACATAAATTATTATGCCAAACTTAACCCCAGTTGACCGCAGTAAAAGTTTTCTTAAATCTTAAAATACGTACAATCGAATAGGAAGAGCATTTCGTTCTTCTTACTTACTTCCTTATACGTCTTGTTGTGTCCTCATTTAGAATTTTGTGTATGAGTAAATATTTTGTTTGCCTTGAAGGATTATGAAACACTTTAAAGTTAAAAGAGTGAGGAGGTCCTATGATGGGGTATTTTAATGTTACTTTCAAATCTTTTGGTAAAGAAAAAAGGCTTTAAATAATAATGCATACATTTTTTGGGAGGACTTTAAGGCAGTTAAAAACTATAACAAGTTCATTAATTTAACTTATTATGAGGGTAGTTTATTAATTTCCTAATGGAAGTTATTGTAATAGGTTCGATTTTTATAATAGAAAATATGTATATGTACATAATCCTAATAGCGGTTCATTTCTTTCAAGGTATGGAACTTTAGGTTGGCAGCACTGTTTTACCTGGCTCCAATTTTTAGCTTTCAAATGATTTGTTCTTAGTTTGGTTTGAGGGCCCTAAACAAGATTGCCGTTGATTACAATTTTCATAACGATGACAACATTCGCCACGTTATTGCCAATTTGCATACGTCCAAAAATGTTGGAAAAAGTCAGTAAAAATTGGATCCCCAAGCCAACGGGGGCAGTCATTTCCCAAAAATAATATTTAAATTCTTATATTGGAAATTTAAAAAAAGAGGCTGGGATGCGACCCACACTGATAACTTTCCATCCCGTCTATCGATTTGTCTTGCTTAAAAGTTTGTCTAAATGTATCAATTCTTGCCAAATTTGCGTTCTATTTTTTGTAGATTTTATTTTTTTTATGAAAAAACGGACTGTAAGATTTTTATAAAAAAATTACTGAATATAAAAAACAATATTTTCTGTGAAATAAAATAAGTTTGAAGCCAATATTTTTAATTTTTGAAAAGCTATTTGAGCCGAAAATCAATTTTTACCAACTTTTATTAATTTTTTTGTTTAGGTTTTTATTTTTTGTAAGAAAACTGTCAGTTCGATTTTTCTCAAAATTTTATCAGATGTCAAAAACATTATTCTTCATTGCACAAAATTGTTTTGGAAATGAAATCATATTTTAGTCGTAAAATTTTTGAAGTGACAAATTTTTTTTTTCAGTTTTTTTGATTTATAAAAAAAACCGTTAATTGAATTTTTTTCCAAAAATATAATTGTTTTGTGTCACGTTACAATATATAATATAAAATTTAATTCAAGTCTCTAGCGTCATTGGTTCATGAGATATTTAGGGTTAACCAAAATTTTCACCTTTTTTTAAACTGCTATGGTAAAAAAACCACCCACGCTTTCTTGAGAGCCCTTTCTGCATCTTTCTGCCTTATTATCTGTATAACAAAATTTATTTGAAGTCGATATCTCTTCTGGTTCTTGAGCTATGGACGACGAAAAAAACATCGCGAACGTACGGACTCACGGACGTACGTACGTACACACGCACGCACAGACATCTTTCTAAAAATCTTTTATTTCGACTCTAAGGACCTTGAAACGTCGAGAAATGTAAAAATTTTCAATTTGTCAAATCGGACCCATTACAATAACTTCCTATGGGAAGTTAAAAAATCATCTTTGTTTTATTCCTTTTCAAAGCTCTATATCTCTAAAAATACACCCTTAAGAACGTGTTTACGTTCAAGATACCTTTGGTCAACCATATTTCGAGAACTAGCAGAGGTATCAACTTCAAACCTTAACAAAAAACAGTTTTAAAAATCGGTAATAATTAAAAAAAAACAGCTTACACTTTAAATGTCGACTACAACCTTTTTAAAGTTAATTATATGACAGATGGGCTAATTCCAAAAATAAATATTACTATTGTTTTAGTCTTCTAAATCTTAGAAACCTCTTAGAAGTCATATTTGAATAGTGTAGTTTTTTTTCCCGAGTTAACAAAGCTGTAGTGCCTTAGCTTGCAGTGCCTTAGCTTGAGCTCGTTAAACCCCAACGGCAGAATTATAAATATAACATTTTTATAGCTACTTTAAGAGTTGTAACAATTCAATTCCAAGCTTCATTTCAACTTCTTTTGCTTGATTTTTTTTTTTCTTTGAACAGCTTTATTAATGCGCCGGGTGTTGTGGAATGAATGAAATTCATAAATTTCTCCCTTCGCCCCCGTCTCTTTGATGTAACAAAAATCAGGATCTTCCTTCTTTTTAATATTACCTACACACACATCAGAGTGACACTGTTCTTCAAATACATTTACTTCTCGATGTCACGTAACTTAATCATTTTGCCCCCAATATAGAAAATTTAATAAATTATCCGCTCTTTTGTTTTCGCACTTACCTAAGCTCCTATCCTACACATATACGGTATATGATTGGTGTCATATGCCCTCAAATGTTGACATGCAACAAAAAAAAAAAAACTTATATTTCATTCGACTTTTTCCTACACAAGGTACCTGTCTCTGCCTATAACTAACCTCAAAAGGATGTCGAACATGAAGTGCGTTGTTGTTGTTGTTAGTGTCCTGGAAAAATTGACAAATGAGTCTGTTAGCATTTTGTCCGTCGCGTCGGTTTGTGTAACACAAAAAACAATGGCAAGGACGAAAAAGAAGAAAAAGAAGAAGAAGAAGAAGAAAAAAAAAACAGTAATCAAACCATTAGTTCCAAGAAGACGTCATACATAAGGCAAACAAAAGATTCCAAATGAAACATTTATTTCCACACTTATTTTTAGGACTTTAGCTTCAGCGTCGTCTTTGTTGTCGTTGTCTCTTATGTGAGTGTATAGTGTAGTGTCCCTTTATAGAAGGGAGGCTTTTGCACCGCACCGCCACAGGTCCAATAAAATAGAAAATTGGAAGAAATAAAAAGTAATGGGTCTTTAAGGCTTGCCTAGGCTTGATTAAGAGCAAAACTTCTCCCATATACATAGCAGTATAGAAACACCTTGCTTGGCTCACAATGAAATAGCATTCACCCTTTTTATATCCCCATTAGGTTTCTTTTATTGTCTTTTCGTGTGTCGTCGTCATCTTTGTCGTCGTCGTCGTCCTTGTCGTTTTGGAAGTCTTCTAAAGGATTGCGAATTGGGTCTTCCACACTACATACATTGTGTCGAAAAATATACGAGTTAAAGTTCGTATAATGGAATTTTCATAAGCCCCAAGAAAGAACAAGAAGAAGAAGAGGAAGAAAAATTGATGAATTAAATCTTAAGAAACATAACACACATTTCATTGCCATTCAATATTTAATTGAGTTGTATTTCACGTCATCTCATCGTCCTGCCTATTCTCATGCTGATTCTTGTTTGCTTGGCGAAAATCCTTTTTCTCGGGCGTAATTCGACAAATTGCATGTCAGGACTTAGGCCAGAAGCGAATATCTCGACTGTCATAGTCCTGTATACAATAAGAATAGGTACATATTCATATTTTTTCATGAGCCGAGAATTTCTTTTATATTTTTGTCTTGTGTTTTTCTGTTCTTTCATGTGCTTTCTTTTGAAATTGTGTTGACATGATTGATATTTGAGTTTTAGTCCTTGACATCTATGCGATGGGATACAAATCACAGCACACTTCCTGTTGTCATTTTGCAAATAGACTTGGAGAGAAAGAATGACAGGAGATGGAAGATGGAGAGAAAGAGAAAGATACAGCTGAAAATGTAATTGAATGCGAGTACAAAAATATCGGGACTAAAATTGAAATTGTCTTTTTAGGTTTGTGGTGAAAACGTCTTTGTTGATTATACTCTATGGACAAACAATTGAAATAGGGTTTATTTTTTAGGTTTTGGATTTGGGTTGGGTTTAGTTTGGTTTTAAAGAACCCCTGGTGAATTGAAGTAAAAAAATAAAAAAAAAAAAGAGAGTAATTTTGGATGTGACAAAGAAATGAAAGATTCTTAATCCAAAGGGAATTCTAAATTGAATGTGACCTAGGATGCATCAATAAATAGAAAAGTACTGCATTGTTATTAAGGAAGTTTTGTCTCTGTTGACAATAATTGGAAGAGATGGATTAGTTCATCTAATTGGGGTCTTAAAATATTCCAAGGGGGGGGGTTGTTTTTTTTAGAAAAGCTTATGATCTGAAAATATAGAGTTTTATGGCACGAAAGCTTAAGAAAGCAAGCAAAATTTGTTGTGCCATTGTTATGTTGTAAAAAAGCGTATGCCTTCAAAATTTATGTAGAAAATTTGTTTTAGTGATAGGCAAAAGTTATCGAAATTTCATTAAATATCAGCTACATTGTTTTGATTTAACAAATCGGACAGTTTTCAATAACTTAAAATGATAAATTAAGAACAGTTTTAAAAACACAAAAAATAGGTTTGATTATAAATGTGGTGGCAAAAAACTCCACAAGAAACAAATGATTGATTTTTGAAAATCCAGGCTTGTAAAAGGCTTTTCTATTTAGTAAAATTTTATAAGCCCATATATTCGGTGTGATAAAATTTACAGGGACGCAATTAAGGCTTGAGAAGCAAGAAATTACTATTTATTTCGGACGTCTAGATACAGCGAACTAGATTATATTATAAAGGTAGAAAGGTTGCCGCGTACGCACAACATACAAATTAAGATAAGGGTACGAAGTCTAAGGCCGCGTTTCCATTTGCAAGTCAACTCGCGGAAGTCTTGTAGAAGTTTCTTGCAGTCGGGTTTACATTGTCATGTGAATTCTTGCAATTTATTCTGCAATAAATGTCTTGGAAGAAGCTCGCGCATCATAATGTCGCAATTTATTGCAGATGTATTTACACCAGGAGAGCAATTAATGTCGCAAAAAATCTGGTTGTTTACTTAAAATTGTGAAGTCATGACGAAAAAACGTCAACGATAAGCAGCTGCGATGATAATTTTATTATTAAAAAAGAGGCTGGGATGCGACCCACACTGATAACTTCCCATCCTGTCTGTCGATTTGTCTTTTAATCCTTTCGGGACGGGAGTGGTACGTTTACATATAAATATGCTTTGTTCTGTCCCACTCTCGTACCGAAAGGGTTAAGCAAGGTACGTTTTCGTGTTTTGTTAAAAAAGTTATCAGGTAAATTATTCTAAAAAAATTAAAAATAACCAACAATATTTGGCATATGATTAAATAGTTTGATTTCAAAATCTATTTTTGTCAACGAGATTTTTAGTCGTTAATCAATTCTTACCAATTTTAGTAGCATTTATTAAACGTTTTTATTTCTAATATAAAAAAATACAGATTGGATAATTGAAATTAATTTGGAGTCAATGTTTTCTATTATTCTCGAGATATCGAGAACCGAAAATCAATTTTTAACAATTTTGCGTACTATTTTTGGAAAACAATATTTCTTATAAGATAAAATTAGTTGAAAGCCATAATCCCAAATTTTTGAAAAGATATTTTCGTCGAAAAACAATTTTTACCAACTTTTGTTAATTTTTTTTTAGGTTTTAATCATAATCCCAAATTTTTGAAAAGATATTTACGTCGAAAAACAATTTTTACCAACTTTTGTTAAATTTTTTTAGGTTTTAAGTTTTTTGTACAAAAACTATCAATTCGATTTTTTTCAACATTTTACTGAACGTTGACAACAATATTTTTGAAAAGATAAAAGTAGTTTAAAGCCAATATCTCAAAGTTTTGAAAAGATATTTGAGGCGAAAATCAATTTTTACCAAATTTTACAAATATTTTTTTAAGGTTTTTATTTGTTGTAGAAAAACTGTCAATTTGATTTTTCTCAGCATTTTTCAGAATGTTGAAAACCATATTTCTTATAAGATAAAATAAGTTTGAAGCCTTAATCTCAAGTTTTTGAAAAGATATTTGAGTCGAAATTCAAATTTTACCAACTTTGAGTAATGTTTTTTTTAGGTTTTTATTTTTTATAAAAAAAAACTGTCAATTCGATTTTTCTCAAAATTTTATCATTTCATTTTATTTTCTTCGTTGCCCAAAATTGTTTTGGAGATTAAACCATATTTTAGTCGTCAAATTTTCGAGGTGACAAATTTTTGTTTCAGTTTTTTTGATTTATATAAAAAACCGTTATTTTGATTTTTTCCAAAAATATACTTGTGTTGTATCACGCTACAATATATATTATAAAATTTAATTCAAGTCTCTAGCGTCATTGGTTCATGAGATATTTAGGGTAAACCAAAATGTTCACCTTTTTTTAAACTGCTATGGTAAAAAACCACCCACGCAATTTTCTTGAGAGCCCTTTCTGCATCTTTCTGCATTATTATCTGTATAACAAAATTTATTTGAAGTCGATATCTCTTCTGGTTCTTGAGCTATGGACGACGAAAAAACATCGCGAACGTACGGACATACGGACTGTTTCGATAAGCTGCAAGAACTGTCGCGAGTCGATGCAGAAGTGTTTAAACTAGCAATTAATTGCACTTGCAAATACTCGCAAGAAGTTATGAAAGTACTGTCGCGATAGAACTTGCTTGGTAGTTTCCACTTGCAATTCACTGTCGGACAGACTATCGGACATTTATTGCAGAAGTTTTCTTGCAAATGGAAACGCGGCCTAAGAAGATTATCACAAAAATATATAAATGCTTTTGTAGAATGATTAAATGTGGTAATAACGGCTAAGTCCGAAAATTAAACGTGATATGGTGTCGAGCTTACGCTGTTGAGTTTGCAGAAGATTTCACAAACATTGGTCAAGATTACTTTGAAAACAGATAGATTAATGTATTAATAGCTTAATTAATTAATATTTATGTATAGCTTAAGAGCCTATTGAAGCAAATTCCGTAGTTTTTTACTGATTTTACAAATTTAATTCGTTATCCACTGAACTTGATAAGAGGAAAGTACGAGTAACTCAAGTCCATATATCTTTTAGCTATGACGAGACATTTTATTGTTAGTACATTAAGAGTAATAGCGGATCAAAATATAATAGCTGAGAGGTCTTCATTGATCTATTGAACACACAATCATCAAACAATCAAATTGAACAACTTTTCAGTAAAGTAAAGATCATTAGCAAAGAGGTGTTCGTGGCAATGGTTTATTAGTTTTGAAATTTCATTAACCAACATATAATGAGAAAATGGAAGGAACAAGTATTTAATCCGTAGTACCCGTGGCGTGATGGTTAGTGCGTTGGACTGTCATGCAAGGGGTCTTGGGTTCAATCCCTGCCTGTTCCACCTAACTTTTTTCACGGGTACTGCCTCTTGCGAGGAACTGACAAATTCTCCAAGAGTAATTCTTGTCATGAAAAGTGCTTTAGCCGTTCGGATTCGGCTTTAAACTGTAGGTCCCCTCCATTCCTGACAACGTTACTCGCACACAGGAATGGAATTGTAAGTCACTAGGCAAAGGACTGTTGCGCCACCTAATTCTTTTTTTAAGTATTGGACCTTGGGGAATTTCACAAAAAATTGATACCTGAATACTAATTGAAACCGCTTGCCGTCTGCCAGATAGATACGATAGAATAAGCTTCACAGCTTCTGCTGAAAAGTTACAAATTTATTTGTAACTAAGCATACATAATGTATTAGTTTGATTGATAGTATTCAATGGCTTAGAAGAATCGTATTGAATTGGGTATATAGAGACAGGATTGGGCTCAAAATTAAGAAATTTCAGTAAGCTTGAAATTGTACAGAGAAACTAAACCATCAGGGTCAAAATCGGAAATACCTGAGAAAAACTATAGATTTTCGTGGTTTTGTCGATTTTTGCTACGTTGCGTTCAGACTTCGAAGTGGAATACCTGGAATAATCGCCAACGTCAAAAGCACCTAGAAAAAATTGGATCTACTGGATTCAAGGAAATGGATCTTTCAAAAACAAATTTAATTCAAATTCAAAAACAGGATTTAATGTATGATCTGATCTGATGTATGTATTTATATAGTTTTTGGACTAACAGCAAGTTTGAGAAAAATAAAAAGTTTAGTTTCACATCTGATCTCAGGAAATGAAAATTTAAATTTTTCAAAACGTTAAGTAAGTCAAAGAAAAATAATATCAAATTTTTGCTTAACTGAAAATAAATCTGTTATTTTTATATATTTACAAGGAATTCCAATAATTAATCAAATATTTGGATCGGATCTCTGCGTATAGGAAAATTCCATAAAATTCCGATGAACAAGAAATCATTAATTTTCTATCATAATCATAAATCTGATTGCATATTAGAGGACTTTGTATAGTATATGTCTATTCAGTTTTGTATATGTATTTCTTCTTCATAACCCTCAAGGACTCTCGTCGTCGGTTGTTGGTCGTCATTTTCTCTTCAATCGAATGCAAATCAAATTCAGGGATTGAAAGGATCCGTCTTTTTGCAATAGTTCTATATAAATCACAAATGGCTGTAGGTGATGGAGAAACTTATAAACCAGTAGATTGTCAATAGAACATGACAAGGGATTATTGATTTTGATTTGAAATAAAATATTTGTCCAGCAATAGATATCGTATACCTATGAACATACGACAACACCAACAAAAACAACAACAAAAAACTTTCTTCCAATCAAAAATATCATGTTTTTGGATTTGTGGGTATTTTTTTTTTTTTTTTTTTTTGAAGAAATCATAATCATTTTATATGGTAATGGAAAATTTCATTAGACTCATCACTCTGAAGGATTGTGATGGAAGAAAGAGATTGAATTCAAGGTTTTCCTCACCTCAAACCATAGAATATTCTTCTTATATAAGTTTAACACTAATATTTTTCAATATTAAATTCTTTGTTTTTATAAATCGTTTTTGATTTATGTTAATGTTAAACATAAACACAAAGCTGGCACTATGGCTGTACCAATTAATAAACTCCAATTTACTTTGCATAAATTCTAAATCAAACATTATTACTTCAGCAAATAGGGCATCCCACGTCCTCATGGTTGTATCATTAAATAATCAACTATTTAACTGCGAACACCGCAAATAGGCAAAATGTAACCCTACAATTATTCTGCATTTCAATAAATGTATAACGACGGTGTTACTTAACGGGCTCCTCTAACTAACCAACAATAACAAGAATAACCTCGAAGCCACAGAAGGATGCCGACCGTAATTAACATATACTATATACAGTATAGTGTTAGTTTAGAATAGGTGGCAGGCAAAAGACATTAACACCTTCCCAAAATGACTATTCACCAAGGCAAATCCTCGTTCTCGTTTTGAACACACATCCACCCCCTTTATACCTTTCGATACTTTCCTGCACGTTCCCTCTGTTCTTAATGGTTTAAAGGATATCTTCGTATTTCTGTATATGCTGCCAAAACTACTATAGGTATCTAACGATAACGACGACGACAACGACGCAACTTTTGGTTTTATTAAAGTAGTGTAGCTCTAAACCATTACCACCTGTACTAACCTACCTATACCTGGCTGACTTGCTGCCCTACTGCCTGTTTTTCGAAATCAGAAATTCTTTTGTCTTGGCAAAAATGAAAGGTGGTAAGTGTGTAGTGTATAGCGACAGCAAGTTTCTTATGAACCCCTCGATAGGATAGCGACAGCAGCGCCAGGACCAGCACCACTACCAGCACCAACGCCACGGTTGATTAAAGTTCATTCACTATTCCGCATTGAAATTCAAAAATCATAGTAAACACCCATCCTAATGCCAGGGATTTTCTGCTGCTCTATACTTTTCTGCTGCTGTTGCTTTTTACCTTCAGCTGCTTCCATTGCTGTGTCAGTCCTTGTTTTTTATTCGCTGCTACCACAAATCCTGTCAACTGTAACATACGTACGTGTTTATGTAGAGTTTGAATAATAAGACGAGCAATACTCCACGGAAGAAGCGGGGGGCGAAGGAAAAAAATTCCTGGCTTATACGAGAAGAATTTGAAATTTTATTTTAACACTAGTATGCTGAATGTATAGATAGAGACATCCATGATGAGATACATATGGTTGTCTTTTAATTATATCCTGACAAATTTTGTGGAAAAAGAAAAACAACAGAAGAAGAAGAAGAAAAAGCGCTGGAAAACCAACTGTTTGCTTTTCATCTCCATTTCTCCAAAACTGAAACGAACCGAACTGATGATGTCGCTGGTGCGCCATTTGTGAAAATTTGTGTTTTCCATCACAGATTCACAGCTTTGAACAGCGAGGATTTAAAAGAAGGGTTTCTAGTTTCTTCTTTTTTTGAATAGGAACAGAAGATACAAAATTTTCTTCCAAAATGTGTGTAGTTTATGCAGATACATGTATTTTGGAAATGTGTAGTGTAATCATTTATGCTAACATTATTTTAAAGGAATTTACAATTCAAATTTTGATATTAAGTTAAAGCAGTTTCTGATGCTAAGACACAATTTTTAAACTTATTTTGAAGTAGAAGAATATGGTTTTAAACGGTTTCTATGGTATTAAACAATAATGAAAATTACATTCTTATAAATAAGTACAATAAATCATTTTTGAATTTTATTCTAGAAAGTGAAAGATCAAGATGTCCATTTATTTCATTGAACTCCCTAACTGACCTTGAAATTGGTTCATTCATTCCGTAGTTTGTTCTATGTCTAGGTTGAAATAGAAGGTGTCTTTCCCTCAACGGTCTTGTTGGAGCGTAAATAAAAATTAAAGACAGTAAGGTAGGGCATTTAATATGGTAGCACATAATATCACACACAAAAATTATATCATGAATAGTTCTTCGAGATTTGAGCATCTGCAGACCTAGAAGACTTTGCCTGGCTAGGGAGTTTGGACAGAAATTCCAATGCATTTTATAAAAAACATACCTTGTAAAACGATTTTGGATCTTTTGAATTCTATCGGAGAATAGTTGTTGGTGAGGGTTCCAGATGACATCAGCATATTCCAAAATAGATCTTACTAAAGTAGTATAGAGCGCAACAAAAGTGTAGGGGTCGGAAAAATCAGTTGAATTTCTTTTTATAAATCCTAACATTGAGTTAGCTTTGGCGACAATGGCATCAACATGTGGAACAAAAGAAAATTTGTGATCGAATGTAACCCCTAGACCTTTAACTTTAAATGTTCTTTGAAGGTGGCTGGCTCCAAGAGAATAAGGAAACTCATAAATAAAGTGTTTCTTGGAGATAGAAATAACAAAGCATTTTTTAACGTTAAGGTTTAGGCTGTTTGACTTACACCAACAGGATAAGTTATCTAAATCCATTTGAAGTTTAATGCAGTCGTAGTCGCTTGTTACTTTCAAAAATAGTTTGAGGTCATCAGCATATATTAAACATTGGCTAAAATTAATATGGTTGACAATATCATCAATAAATATTATAAACAGCAAAGGACCAAGATGACTACCTTGAGGGACACCTGAAGTACATCTAATAGGCCTTGAAGTATATTCCTCTATTTTCACTTCTTGCACTCTACCAATTAGGAATGAGCCGATCCATTGAAGTAGACTTGAGTGTATGCCAAATACTTCAAGCTTACGAAGCAAAATATTGTGACATACCGAATCGAAGGCTTTGCTGAAGTCTGTATAAATAGCATCAACTTGGCTTTGGGTTTCAATAGATTCAACCACGAAAGAAGAAAAACAAGCTAAATTAGTAACGGTCGATCTTCCAGAAATAAATCCATGTTGGGCACTACTGACATGTTCCTTCACAAGAAAATCAAGTTTTATTTTAATTAAACTTTCTAAAAGTTTAGGAATGGCAGATAACTTACAAATTCCCCTATAGTTTTCAACGTTGTTTTTAGAGCCCGATTTAAAAATTGGAATCAAGAAAGATGATTTCCATTCGTCCAGAAATATTCCGGAAGACAGAGAACGGTTAAAAATAATAAGCAGAGGTAGGCAAAGAGAATTAGAGCATCGTTTTAAGACAATCGCAGGAATGCCATCCACACCAGGTTTGGCGTTGGGTTTGAGACTTTGTAATCCTTCTAAAACATCAGCAGAATTAAACTGTATGGACCCGATATCCACTTTGGGCTGATCATTAGAAGGAATGAAAGCATTTCCCTGAGCGTTAGAGTATACGGATTCAAAATACTGAGCAAAAAGTTCAAGTGTTTTACTAACCTCAGTAGATTCTTCACCTTTAAAATTCATAGAGTTGGGAATCCCAATTGATTTCCGTTTAGAATTAATAAAAGACCAGAATCGCTTTGGGTCGCATTTTAAGTTCACTTCAGCGTTCATGACATAATTTCTGTGCGAGAATTTACTGAGAACAATGAATTCTTTACGAAGCTTACAAAATTGGATTTTGTCATTCAAATCGTTGGATTTCTTAAACTTGGCAAAAGATTTGTTTTTTAGATTTTTAAGGTGAGCCAGCCTCCTATTATACCACGGAGGCTTTGAGGCATTCTTTTTCAATCTAGCTGGAACAAATAAATTGAAAGCATTATGTAAAAAGCCCGAAAAATGATTAAACATTCAGTTTTCCAGTCGATATTTCCAAGGTAGTTATCGAGCTCAACGAAATTGGTTTTTAAAAAGTTATAAGATTCTAAATAATTATCAATTATTAAATAATTATATAATTAAACTTCAATATATAGTTCTTTGTGATGGACTGAATTGTTTAACAATGTAAAAGGGACAGTATCATTAACTGACGCTTTAAAATCATCATATGGAATAAATATAAGATCAAGAATTTTGTTTAAACTATTAACAACATTATTGATTTGGTATAGATTAAGGGCAAATAGATGATCAATGAAAGTTATTTCAGTATCTTTTTTTAAGTTACAAGGTATAAGCATATTTTCAGTAAAAGAATGCAACCAATTTACATCAGCTAAATTAAAATCGCCGATTACGAAAACTTTTTGTGGACTATTGTTAAGATTGTATACAAAATCAATATTAGCAAGGTGCTTTTCATAAATATCAATGTTACAAATATCGAGAATAAACCAATTTTGATTCTTTTCTTTTTTTGTCCTCAAGGTCTAAAAAGACGAATGGTAAAAATTTGAAAAGCGCTGTTTCTAGTTTTAAGTAACTATTACGATACATGTTACTGTATGCAGTTTGGTGGACTTTTTAAATTTTTACTAAGAACTCAACTAAATTACAGAATTCACAAAATATGAACAAAAATTCCATAAGTCTTATAGACCGGCACAGTTTTTGATATTTTTGATAAAATTGTCATTTTTTAAAGTAAAGTTGAAACAACAGGGATTTTTGTATTTTCCGGCATTTAGAAACTGGAAAATGTGATATTTTGAATAATCAATGCCCGGGATAAATTTTTTGATCGCCAATATCTCAAGAACAAGAAAAGATATCGACTTCAAATACATTTTTTTCACACAGATAATAATATCCAGAGGTTTAAAAAATACTCAGTGGGTGAGTTTCTTTACGATAGCATTTTTTTTAAAAGAAGCTGGGATGCGACTTACAAAAAACCTGTAATTTTTTTTTAAAGTTTAAAATAATGTTTTATAAAAGATACAAATAATTCATATAATAATCCAACATCAATTTCTAACAACCTTTAGTAATATTTTTTTTTAATTAGTAAAACTTGACTTCGACGCGAATATCTTGAAAACAATTAAATTCATATCATTTTATACAAAAGAACAATCAAATTAATGTCATTTTATACAAAAGATTGTTGTTAACAATTGATACAAATTATTAAAAAGTCAAACTGTTAAAAATACCATAAATTAAAGTTCTACTACAAATATTACTAAATCAATTAAGTGTCTCGAGTATTTAGACAGAAGACCACTTAAACTTTAATGTTTGTTCTTTAAATAATAATTTGGCTTGCAAAATATTTAATAAGAAAATGTGTGAACTCTTTTTTAAAAATCAATAAATTTTCAGAGAACTAAATATCTATCTTATCTTATCTTTTCTTATCTTATTTCTTATAATATATATATAAAAATATATATATATATAAAAATATATATATAAAAATATATATATATAAAAAAAACTCGAGAACGGCTGAACGGATTTATCTTATCTTAGTCTTGAAATGTTCGTGGAGGTCTAGGGAAGGTTTAAAAGGCGAGAAAAAAATCGAATAATTTACGGGAAAACCCTAAAAACAGCCCTTTTCTATTTCCCATACAAACGTTTTCTAGAGTCAATTTGAACTTTATTGCTATACAATAAAGTTCATATTAAATTATAATCACTCACTGTTGTCTAAGCAATTTAGGCGTGTTCCTAATGTCAAAGAGTCAATTTGCAATTTATTACCGCTGCATAAAGTTCAAATTCAATCATATCTATGAAAATAGTCTTTGCGTGCGCTTTGGAGGATCTAATGTCGCGTTCCGAAAATAAACAAAAGTGAATCGCAAACGCGACAAAAAATTTAGTAGTACTGATTTCCAATTAATTTGGTCGGCTTCGCGAAACTTAATTTTAGCTAACTTCAGTTGTAACTGTATCAGATTATTTTTTTAAGTTTGATAAATCTTAAGTTTTGTCACAAATTAAGTTTCTGAACACAACCATAATATTTGACATTAGATTTGACAACCAACTAATATGAGACATTGATCATGATAGAAGATATGTGTTTATTGATAGCAAATAAAGTATTGTCGTGTTTGGGAATGACAGCACCCAATCGTCATATGCACGATTCATTAAACTACGAGTTGCAAAGGGAACAACAGTACGACATTGAAGCATTGGCCGAAACAGTGCGTACACAGTTCCACAGTTAAATCAACAACAAAGAATTGCGTACGACACTTTGATAGGAGCTGTGAACAGTGGATCTGGTGGAATTTATTTCCTTGATGCTCCCAGAGGAACCGGAAAAACGTTCTTAATTCATTGCTTTTGGCGAGGATCAGATCGCGAAATGATGTTGATCTAGCGTTGCTTCATCTGGAATAGCTGTGACTCTGCTAGAAGGCGGCCGAACTGCGCATTCTGCCTAGAAATTACCATTAAACATGCAAATCACCGAAACACAAATTTGCAACATCGCCAAAAATAGCGCAATGGCCAAGATCCTACAGGTATGCAAATTAATTGTTTGGGATGAATGCACAATGGCCCATAAGATGTCACTGGAGGCGCTGGACAGAACATTGAAAGATCTTCGTGACAACCAAAATATTTTTGGTGGGGCCATGATTCTGTTGTCAGGTGATTTTCGTCAGACTCTTCCAGTTATTCCCCGATAAACTGTTGATGAACTGATGAACTAAATGCATACCTAAAGTTATCAAATTTGTGGCAGTACGTAAAGACACTCCAATTAACAACTAACATGCGAGTATTTTTGCAACATGATGAAACTGCAAATGTGTTTGCGAAAGCAATTGTTAGATATTGGAAATAATAAAGTTGCAATGGACACCTCGACCGGATTCATCATCATCAAAAGAGGAGCTTATTCAGCGTGTTTTGTGTTTTCCCAGATATAGCGCAAAAGTTCAATAACCATAATTGGCTGGGTGAATGAGCAATATTGGCAGCGAAAAAAAAGATGTCGAGGATCTCAATGCGACCATTCAGAATTTTCTTCCAGGACAGATGGTTTCCTTCAAATCAGTCGACACCGTTATGAACCAGGATGACGTAGTCAACTATCCCACGGAGTTTTTAAATTCACAGGAATTGCCTGGATTACCACCTCACAATTTGCAGTTAAAAGTAGGATCAGTTGTCATCATGCTGCGTAACATTAATCAACCTCGACTATGCAATGGAACAAGACTAGCTGCGAAAAAGCTGATGAATAACGTCATTGAGGCAACAATCATAAAAGGAAAATACAAAGGAGAGAATGTTTTGATCCCGTGAATACCGTTGATTCCAACGGATTTACCATTCGATTTTAAACGCTTACAATTTACAGTACGTCTGGCCTTTGCGATGACAATAAATAAATCGCAAGGACAGTCTTTCTCTTTAGAAGTTTGCGGAATCAACTTGGAGTTTCCCTGTTTCGCGCATGGACGGAAGCGAATTATACGTCGAGTGTTCACGCGTCTTCTTTGTTTATTTACGCACCACAAAACAAAAAATATAGTTTATGAGAAAGCTTTAAATTGATTAACAAACTGTATCATAACAGTGTGTGTCTGTTAATAAAAATTTAAACCTTATAAATAGCCAGTATTTCAGAAAAAACTCTGTTTTTTTAAGTAAGCAACATGGTGTGTCGAAAATAATAATAGAACTTCATGCTTCATTAAAAAAATGATTTTTTATTCAATACGTTTTGTTTGTTTTGAAATTAATTTATACAAAAGTTCAGGTCTTTTATTTATCAATTGAGGTAGTACAAAGTTTGCCGGGTCAGCTAGTTTTTTTTAATAAAAATTGGAGAATACTTATGGAAAAATTGTCGATTTGTAGAAAACTTTCTATGAATTCAATATAAAAGATTTAAAAATTATTTTCAAATGCTCAAAGTTTCCAAAAATTTCTAAAGATTAATAAAGACAATGAATAAAATCAAACTACATATGTTTTAGGATTTTAAGAAATAATTCTAATAATTTTCTAATTTTGGACGTTTTTGAAAAAAACTTTACTAACTTCAAAAAATAAAAATATTAAAGAAGTTATATATGAAACATTTTTGTGTATTAAAAAGACAATCCGAAAATTCTCCTGAGAAGTCCGGTTCAAGAGTTTACTATTCGTTTAATAACTTCTTAATTTCTTTAACAAGTTCTTATATGTATATCTTTATATTTGAAATATATTTTAATATTGCTATGTTAGGGGTGATATTTTGAAAATATATTACATAATTTATAAAGCAAATATCACAAATTTCATTCTGAGAAAGAGATTCGTACAAATTCTCTGTCCTTAAAGCTTCTAGAAGAAGGGTCATTAAATTAACTTTAAGCACAATCTTCCATAGGAAAAACAAAAAGTATAGATAGATAAAACCAATAATTTATTCTTCCTCACATAGAACCTACCTCTATATAGAAGGTATGTATGCTTAAGAAATCAAATATTTAGGTGTTTCTTACGATATCCAATCGACAAGTTTTCAAATGTTATCCTTAGCAATTTGCAAAAAGGGACATTTTCAAATAGCTTAATTCCAACACAAACCAAAAACCCGCTTCATCCATAAATCTCAGAGTCCATTCTATATCCTTAAAATTTAGGTATATGTATGTGCATGAGTCTCTTTCTATCTACATATGTATTTCTTTTGCTCTATAATTTATGCCCAAGCTTAGCTATGCGGCAATATCCATATGTGTATCCTATCTGCTTGACAACACACAAATATTCTGTCTTGTTGAATGTCTTGCATGATAATAAGACATGCCAAAGCAATGAAAGATATCCTTTCTTACACCTGTTTCTATCGAAAATGCAAGACGTCTAACCTACTTTACCCACATTTTCTGAATTGTATAGATACGTATAGAAATTGTAGAACAACCTCAACATTTCAATTTTTGAATAAATGTAATCCGTAATCCTTTTTCAAATTTTTTTATCGGAATATACCAAATAAAAAATCGTGAAGCTAAAGGTGCGGGAGTTGCAGATAAAAAAATGTATTTTAAAATGGGTGGGGTGCAGCAAGCAAAGTGAAAATCTAAAATTGTTATTTCCTTTTCTATAAATGGTTACCTTTCTAGAACTTGTATTGATATTGCTACCCCCTGGCATATAGCAGATATATGGCACAATGTATAGAAAAGCAACATTGATTCATAATAATAGCACATTTTATTTTTCATTGGATGGCGTGTGACTTCATAACTTAGAAAACCCCCCCCCCCCTCCAACACGACAGAAATTTGTAGTTCTATGCAAATCTATTCCAAAAATCACACCCACAAAATATATTCAGTTTCAAATAAGCTTTCGTGTCCTTTCATCGATGTTGCTCCTCTGGCATGCTGCTTGGCAATTTTTCTATACAATTCGGACAGAGCAAAGAAATGTATTTCTTGAAAATGATATAAATAAAAAGGATTTTGTTATTTTTAAACGGGACACCAAGATCAGAAATAAATATATATGTAAGGACATCTTTTTTAATACGGAGAATAACCAAAACTTATTCTCTCGTATAGCACTGAAAGCGACATCATTATAGAATCGCCTTTATAAAATAAATAAAATGATAAAATTGTCTTCAAATGGTCCAATCAAATTTATATCAATCATCGGCTTTTAAAAGTTCGCTAGAAACCATGTGAAAGTTTTTTTTTTAAAGGAACCCAAAAATTGTTAATTTTTATTCTATACAACAAACAAGGATCAAAAGTTGAAAATCTTTTCAAATTTCGAGAATATTTTTCTACAAAAAATTTGCAATTTGTCTCAATACTTTTAAACACTTTAGAGAAATATTTGTTCAAAAGGGTTTGATATATTTAATATATCCCTTAAGGCAATTTGAAAGTATTACAATTTTTTTCCAACAGAAGTTGTAGGTAAGCCATTTGCTCGGATTTGGAAAATGTGTCAACTTAAATTTTCTCCTAAGGCTTATGCTTATGTTTTCAAACTAAGCTTGGAGAATTGAAGAAAAAGAACACTTATAACTTTCATTGTCTGCTCGTAAGAACTTTAACCATGAACTTCGAAAAGTAAGCCATAAATAATTGAAGTTTAAGCTATTTTGTCGGGACGTTATAAATCAGTTCAATGTGACAATACTTATTTTTAGAAGAAAATACAGCGTAAAAATTCAAAGTTCAAACTTGGAATTTTAAGGTTTTAGGGTCTCCATAGATTTTCATGAATTATTCGCTTATTTTTTAATATAAAAAATATATTTTTCTATTGTCCCTTTTTATAAAATTTTCTAAGAACTAAAGAACAAATACAAATAATTTTTGTTCTTAACAATTTCTTACATTGTCTAAATAATATTTGATGTTCTAAAATGTTTTATTAACTTCCCATAGGAAAATATTGTAATGGGTCCGATTTGTCGAATTGAAAATTTTGACATTTCTCGACGTTTCAAAGTCCCTAGAGTCGAAATAAAAGATTTTTAGAAAGATCTCTGTGCGTGCGTGTGTACGTACGTCCGTATGTCCGTACGTCCGTACGTTCGCGATGTTTTTTTCGTCGTCCATAGCTCAAGAACCAGAAGAGATATCGACTTCAAATAAATGTTGTTATACAGATAATAAGGCAGAAAGATGCAGAAAGGGCTCTCAAGAAAATTGCGTGGGTGGTTTTTTTTACCAAAGCAGTTAAAAAAAAGGTGAAAATTTTGGTTAAACCTAAATATCTCATGAACCAATGATGCTAGAGACTTGAATTAAATTTTATAATATATATTGTAACGTAATTCAAAATAATTATATTTTTGGAAAAAAATCCAATTAACGGTTTTTTTATAAATAAAAAAAAACTGAAAAAAAAAATGTGTCACCTCGAAAATTTTACGACCAAAATATGATTTCATCCCCAAAACAATTTTGTGCAACGAAGACTAATGTTTTTGACATCTGATAAAATTTTGAGAAGAATCTAATTGACAGTTATTTTTATAAAAAATAAAACCCTAAGAAAATTGTACTCATAGTTGGTAAAAATTGAATTTCGACGCAAATATCTTTTCAAAAACTTGAGATTAAGGCTTCAAACTTTTTTTATCTTATAAGAAATATTGTTTTCAACATTCTGAAAAATGTTGAGAAAAATCAAATTGACAGTTTAAAAAAAAATTATTAAAAGTTGGTAAAAATTGATTTTCGACTCAAATATCTTTTCAAAACTTTGAGATAATGGCTTCTAACTAATTTTAACTTATAAGAAATATTGTTTTCAACATTAGGAAAAATTTTGAGAAAAATCGAAATGACAGTTTTTTTTAAATAAAAACCTAAAAAAAATTATAAAAGGTGGTAAAAATTGATTTCCGACTCAAATATCTTTTCAAAACTTGGAGATATTGTCTTTAAACTACTTTAATCTTTCAAAAAATATTGTTGTCAACATTCAGTAAAATTTTGAAAAAAATCGAATTGACAGTTTTTTTTACAAAAAATAAAAACCTAAAAAAAAAACAATACTAAAACTTGGCAAAAATTTACTTTCGACTTAAATAGCTTTTCAAAAATTACAAATATTGGCTTGAAACTTATTTTATATCACAGAAAATATTGTTTTCGATATTCAGTAATTTTTATATAAAAATCCAACAGTCCGTTTTTTTCATTAAAAAATAAAATCTACAAAAAATAGTACGCAAATTTGATAAAAATTGATACATATAGAAAAACTTTTAAGCAAGACAAATTGACAGACGGGATGGGAAGTTATCAGTGTGAGTCGCATCCCAGCCTCTTTTTTTTTTATTTCAAAAAATATTGATTTTGTTTTTTCAAAATTCGATATTTCAAAAACGGGTTAATAATTTTTAACGAAATTTTAAATACAGTGTATATTTATGGACACCAAATAACCGCATACCAAAATTACTCTAAAACAAATTTATACATATACATATTAATATTTAAAAAAAAAAAGCTCTAACAATTTTTGAAAAAAAAATTAAAAATAAATTAAGGTTTTTTGAGAAATTAAATGGCATTTAAGTTTTTTAAGACAAACTTATTTAGCAGGAATATTTTTAAATCTTAAAATACAAGTACTATTTCTAAACGATTCAGTTGTGCATTTTATTTTTCAAGATATTCGAGTCGAAAGGTTTTAAGATTTGTAAAAAACCGTCAATTTTTCTAAAAATTACACTAGATGTCAAGAACCTTATATTTTGTACCACAAAATTATTCTGAATTAAAAATTATTTTTTGTTCGTAAAATATTAGTAATTAATTTTTTTTTTAAATTGATGTGAAATAAAATTTAATGTAAGTTTGTAATATTTTGATTACATGAGATTTTTGAGACTAATAATAATTTTATTTTTTTTATACATTGGAAGTGTTTTTTTTGGAAAATTCAGTACAAATGTATTTGAATGAAAAAAATACAAAATCCACAGTAGAATCACTACAAATGAAAGGTAAATTAAAATACTGCTGCGAGCTTTTCATTTTTAGACGTAAGTATGTTTAATAAATCCTTGAAACTCGTTGAATGTGTTTGTAGAGTAATGTCCAACATAGAAAACATTTTTCGAATATATTTCAACTAATGTGTATGCTAATTTAATTAATTGTGTGTTTTTCCAATTAACTGACGACTCAATTATTACTTTATATTTTTTGTAAATGTATGTTTTCAATTTTATTATAGTCCTACAAAATTTTGTCACGACTCCCCATCAACGGCAGTGCGATTCTCTTTCAGAATTAAACCTAAAAAGTATCTTGGAAAAATCTTCAAAAATATAAAAAAGATGACGAAAAAGTTCAAATCTTACTTCTCATCCAGGTTTCTTAGCATCTGTTAGTTGTGGTCTGTATTTTGCTAAAATGTTAACAATATTGTTTTAAATTCTTCTGACAAATATTGAATTGTATCAACATTAAAATGTAAAAACTGGACTACTACCGATCGGTTTTTTTGACAATTTCTCACTGTACTTTATATGAAATCCCAAAAAACACGTCCAGTAAGTTCACAACAAAATATAACAAGAGTACAGACATTTTTCTAAGAATATATTTAGATTCTAAGGACCTTGAAACGTCGCTCGTCATCGAGGAATGTAAAATTTTGCATAAGAACTTCCAAAAGTAAATTAAAATTAAATTGGGTGGCGCAACAGTCCGTTGAGAACTAGGTCTAGTGACTTACAACTCTCAACCATTCCTGTGTGCGAGTAATATTGTCAGGGATGGAGGGGACCTACAGTTTAAAGCCGAATTCAAACGGCTAATTTGAGAAAGCACTTTTCATGACAAGACTTACTCATGAAGAATTTGTCAATTCTTCGCAAAAGGTAGTACCTACCCGTGAAAAAACTTTACATGGCATAGGCAGGGATCGAACACAAAGCCTCTGGTATGACAGTCCAACGCACTATCCATCATGCCACGGGTACTACTCCAAAAGTAAATAATCTGTACTAAACTAAACCCAATTAAATTGAATCACAAAGGACATCGGATCAGTGCCTGCATTCAAATTTTTAAACTCCACATAAGACCACAAATGATCGTATTTAGCATTTTCTCAAATTTAAATTTGTATATACTATAAAATCATTAATTTTAGATATAAATCATTCTTCCTTTTTAAAATTCTATTGAACAATCTACGAGAATATACAAAATTTAGATATTCCATTGAATTTTATAGAGATATTTTCATTCACATAACTTATCAATATTTTCATCGTGGATCATAAGAAAAACCTCATCCGATACATTTTCTAATTCTGATTCTGATTTGTTGTTCTTTTTGGTTTTAAGCTTTATAGAAAACAATGAAAAAAAAAAATATCTAACAAAAGTATAAAGGTGTATTTATATTGTTTTGAAATACATTTTGCAATTCCATCACGTTCAATGCAAATCGTTTGGCATTTTCATTTCCAGAATTGTTGGTTTTGTCGGTTATGTCGTCGCTCGTCGTTGTTTCAAATCAGTCACGATGATGTCTTTTACTTATTTACACATATACAAAAATACAGCTTTTTCCATAGTCAAAAACTAATGCTTATGCATATAGTACCGTACCTTTTGTATTGGTTATATATACTTATGGGTGGCTAATTTTGAATTGGAACGCAAATGGTATAGTATCTCGTATCAAAAACAAATCAAATCGAATTTATTGCATCGCAGTTGGAATATCAAAATAAATAGGTAAATATTTGATATCCTTGAGTTTCCCTCTTTCAACCAACAATATGTACTCAACAGAGTTTTGCACTACCCACTCGGAATCGACCTACCGACTTGTTCCTATAGTTAGTTGTAGTTATATGTTGCATCAGAATGTTATGTATAGTTGCATCACAAAATACAAATAAACTAAAGTTTAAATATTCAACGTAAACATAAATACCAGCCTCATCGCTATCGTCATCGTCATCCCTATTGCTATAACGCCAGGAGGGAGAGCACAAGAAGAGTGCCGTTGAACACAGAAAATGCATTTTAAACTGGAACAGCCAAAATACATAAATTTAACACGCTTCATCTAGGACTTAAGTGTGGCGAAAACGGACCGAAAAGCTGCCAACAGCAACAGAAACACCAAAAGCAGCTAGAGTTTGTTCTCGTTCTCATTCTCGTACTCACTTCAACAAATTCGTATCGGATCAAAAACTTTGGGTGATCGGATGAAGGACGATTGGATTTAAAGTACACCAACATCCAATATATGTACATTGGGAGGATTTCTATACTATACTACAGAACACTTGCTGAGAACATTATTGTGATTGTCCGAAGCGAAGGAAGCATTTGTAAGCAAACGAAACGAATCTAAACGAAACGCATGCAAATTTGAAGGCTTTAAGGAACAAAACATATAGACAAATAGACCATATCCTGTTGATTGCGGCCGACATCTAGCCATTTATACTATTGTCATGAGTTCCAACAAGAAGAAGGTTTCTAAAACATGAAGGTAAATATCTATAGAGTACATCATGAGGATGGGTATATATTTAAGAGAGGGAGAAGGATATTACATAAAGCGGTCTATTCCTTGAAGGGATATCCAATGTGTACACAAGGATCAATCGGAATCAACTGCAACACAGTGGTGTACCGTTAATGTAATCGCAGGATGAAGCCTTGTTGTGTATGTGTCCTATGTAATGCAACTGGAAATCTATATGTAGCCGTAACTTCAAGTTAATCATTTAGAAGAAATATTTCATATTAAGGACATGGTAATATACGCCTTCACCGAAATTCACATGGAATTTGAAATTGTTTAATAGCTTTTTTTGTTGTTGGGAAGTAGAAGGATTATTTTAAGAAAAAATAAACATACAAATCTTGATATTTTCAAAAAAAGTTTTGAGAGTTAAAATTTTATTATTCTTCTACAAAAATAAAATTGAAAAAAACAAATTTTTGTTTAATCGAAGCCACAAATCCCTTTTAACGACTTTAACTCAGATTTATGTTTTCAAGACATAAAATGTTGTTCCATTCGAACTGTCATATCAAAAATCATGTTGTTAGTATTTTTGGGTCAATAATTCCACATTGAAATCCCGCGAAGTAGCTATAAATAGAATTTCATGATGAGAACGATTAAGTCCGTTGTTAAACATCGTGTTAACGATTAAATCTAATTACCTCTGCAAAAACACCATCACTCTGGACAGTATGCCAGCAAAATGTTTATAGACCAAAGGCAACGTTCAATGAACTTTCAACGTTATTAAATTTAACTCCCAGGCAACGACGATAATAACCTACACCTAACCCCTTCTAAAGGTTGAAGTTGGATTATCTTATAATTGACAGATCCTTTCATCCTTAACTTTGAAATTGTGAGCTCTATTTCGATGTTTATATTGTTTATAATATGCAGAAGTTGTATAGCTTTATATCTTAATTAATGCTAAAATCTCTGCTTGTCAATCAAAAACGGTTAATATCCTAATTATTATCCTTAGCAATACCAATGCGGAATACACGAGAAACGCACTATAAAAGGATATTATGGTTTGCAAGGATATAAGGTGGTGATATAAGTCTGTCTATTGAAAGAATGTGGCTTTAATTTTAATTGCTAAATTTAAAAACACTTTTCATCACCATATGAACCGAATTTTTATAGTTTGCCGTTTAATGAAGTTTTAATTAAAATCTTAAAAACATTTCAAAACATCTTATTTTTCAACTTTATTACTATCAGTAACATACACCGCTCTACAAAACTTTCATTTATCAAAAGTTTTTAAAGATTAATTTTCAACAACTTCATCATTATTTCCAACTTAACTTAGGCAACTGATGCATGTCGATAAATCGGTACTAATTAGCTCTTCCCTATTGAATGATGAAAGATGAATTAATTTAAGAAGCGAGACAATAGCAATTAGCCATTTCATCAGTAGCAGGAGATAATAATAATTAATATTCGGCAATTAATTCAGTCAAGTGTTATTTTGTCAAGTTTCATTTTGTAACTTTCTATTTATATGATGATGATAAATGGACAACATTAATTTGATTTTGGTGAAAATTAACCTCAAGTTTTTAAGATATTTAACTTAGTTAAGTTTGGAAGTGAAAGCAATTATTATAAATATTTAATGGTGTTTGATGGGGAGAACGTGTAAAACAAAGGAAATCGTTTTTAAAAATGAAAACTATTGTTTTCAAATAGCAATGGTCAAATGGAAGATTTAATGAAATAGATGTATTTTTTCATAATTTATAAGGCAAACCCTTTTATCGAATATTTGTGTCGAGTCAAAACATTTTGCTTGATTCCAAAGTCCGACAAAAATAGAAATTAATCAATTGTCAGTACAGCAATTACATCATATACCGGCTTGTAAAGCCAATCTAAGCAAAATCAAAGCAATCAATTGATTGCAATTGTTTGGGACTTCGTCCATTCTTTGGATTTGATTGAATTCTTTGCATATTCTTAAGTCATATTTCACTACACATTTTTGAGATTTTGATTTTAATTTAAGAAGTCTCAAATAATTGCAATCAAAAGATTCCAGCCTTTTAAGCTCAAATGATTGCGGATTTAAAGTCCTAATCAGAGTTTTGAATTTTCTGTGTAATTTCGAGATTAAAATTTGATGCATACTGCTTATTTACGAGTATTATAATATTCTGCAAACAAACATTTTAATTAAAGACAAGTACTTAAAAAATCAAAAAATTGTCTTAAACGGTCCTCCAACTTCAAAAAAGTAAAAAAAGAGGCTGGGATGCGACCAACACTGATAACTTCCCATCCCGTCTGTTGATTTGTCTTGCTTAAAAGTTTGTCTATATGTATCAATTTTTACCAAATTTGCGTAATATTCTTTTGTAGATTTTATTTTTTTATAAAAAAACAGACTGTTGGATTTTTATAAAAAATTTACTGAAATAAGTTTGAAGCCAATATTTTTAATTTTTGAAAAGCTATTTGAGTCGAAAGTTACCAAGTACCAAGTTTTAGTATTGTTTTTTTTAGGTTTTTATTTTTTGTAATAAAAACTGTCAATTCGATTTTTCTCAAAATTTTATCGAATATTGAAAACAATATTTCTTATAAGATAAAATTAGTTTGAAGCCAATGTCTCAAAGTTTTAAAAAGATTTTTACGTCGAAAAATTAGATTAGATTTTTTTCAAAATTTTACTGAATGTTGACAACAATATTTCTTATAAGACAAAATAAGTTTGAAGCCTTAATATCAAATTTTTGAAAAGATATTTGAGTCGAAATTCAATTTTTACCAAATTTTATTAATTTTTTTTAGGTTTTTATTTTTTGTAAAAAAAACTGTCAATTAAATTTTTCTCAAAATTTTGTCAGATGTCAAAAACATAAATCTTCGTTGCACAAAATTATTTTGGAGATTAAATCATATTTAAGTCGTAAAATTTTCGAGGTGACAATTTTTTTTCAGTTTATTGGATTTTTTTCCAAAAATATACTTGTTTTGTATCACGTTGCAATATATGTATAATATAAAATTTAATTTAAGTCTATAGCGTCATTGGTTCATGAGATATTTAGGTTTAACCAAAATTTGTACCTTTTTTTAAACTGCTATAGTAAAAAACCACCCACACAATTTTCTGGAGAGCCCTTTCTGAATCTTTCTGTCTTATTATCTGTATAACAAAATTTGTTTGAAGTCTATATCTCTTCTGGTTCTTGAGCTATGGACAACGAAAAAAACGTCGCGAACGTACAGACGTACGGAAGTACGAACGTACGTACACACGCACGCACAGAGATCTTTCTAAAAATCTTTTATTTCGACTCTAGGGACCTTTAAACGTCGATAAATGTCAACATTTTCAATTTGACAAATCGGACCAATTACAATAACTTCCTATGGGAAGTTAATAAATGTTAAATTATTGTATTTATCAAAGAAATGCGAGTACCTATACAATTAATTTTGACAGTTCATCCAAAAAGATTATTTTGAAAAGTTGTAAAATTTTTTTATCAAAACTGAAATAAATTCGAAGATACGAGTAGAGTAAAAATCAAAGCAAAAATCGAGGCTTGAAGCCAATATCTTTAATTGTTGTCGAGATTAAGTCACACACTTTTCTGAAGAATTGGCCCGTATATAGAACTCCAATTCGATACAATTTCTTCGTTCTTTTTGCCCAATCTACTATCTCCAGAGTAATGGTAATATTCATGACAGATTTAAGTCTATACTAATATTATAAGGATTAAAAGTTTGTTTGTTTGCTTGTTTGTTTGAACGTGCTTATCTTAGGAACTGATGTTCCCATTTGAAAAATTCTTTAAGTGATAGATAGTCTATTCATATAGGCTACAGGCAATATAACATTAAATTAAGACTAATAAGAGCTGAGCACCAATAAGGAATGCTTCAAAATTGTAGATTTTTTGCATTTTCGAGAGTTTCCACTGCGTGCGCCGCCGAGGAAACGGTTAAGGTTTTGCTAAAATAATGTATGACAAAATTTTTCAATATTAATAGTTCTAAAAAAAGTCCACAAAAGCATATGTATATTTTTATAAGTTATATAAAGGGTGATTTTTTTGAGGTTAGGATTTTCATGCATTAGTATTTGACAGATCACGCGGGATTTCAGACATGGTGTCAAAGAGAAAGATGCTCAGTATGCTTTGACATTTCATCATGAATAGACTTACTAACGAGCAACGCTTGCAAATCATTGAATTTTATTACCAAAATCAGTGTTCGTTTCGAAATGTGTTTCGCGCTTTTTTATCGACAAATTTTGTTCAGCGATGAGGCTCATTTCTGGTTGAATGGCTACGTAAATAAGCAAAATTGCCGCATTTGGAGTGAAGAGCAACCAGAAGCCGTTCAAGAACTGCCCATGCATCCCGAAAAATGCACTGTTTGGTGTGGTTTGTACGCTGGTGGAATCATTGGACCGTATTTTTTCAAAGATGCTGTTGGACGCAACGTTACGGTGAATGGCGATCGCTATCGTTCAATGCTATCAAACTTTTTGTTGCCAAAAATGGAAGAACTGAACTTGGTTGACATGTGGTTTCAACAAGATGGCGCTACATGCCACACAGCTCGCGATTCTATGGCCATTTTGAGGGAAAACTTCGGAGAACAATTCATCTCAAGGAATGGACCGGTAAGTTGGCCACCAAGATCATGCGATTTGACGCCTTTAGACTATTTTTTGTGGGGCTACGTCAAGTCTAAAGTCTACACAAATAAGCCAGCAACTATTCCAGCTTTGGAAGACAACATTTCCGAAGAAATTCGGGCTATTCCGGCCGAAATGCTCGAAAAAGTTACCCAAAATTGGACTTTCCGAATGGACCACCTAAGACGCAGCCGCGGTCAACATTTAAATGAAATTATCTACAAAAAGTAAATGTCATGGACCAATCTAACGTTTCAAATAAAGAATCGATGAGATTTTGCAAATTTTATGCTTTTTTTTTTAAAAAAAAGTTCTCAAGCTCTTAAAAAATCACCCGATATATAACCTTTTTTATGCTAACCAAATCTGTATTTTTCAGTCATAGTATTTACCTCTACTTGATAAGTTCCAGAATAATTATAGAATTATTAACGATTTCGACACTAATGTTGTAAAGAAATTATATTTACGAACAGTTTTGTATTCCACATGAACAATTGCAAATTTTATTCTACATATAGGCATATCCACAGTATTTTTAACTTTCATGTTACCACAGTATATTAAGCCTTAGAAATGAAATTTGCACTTTCTAAGTGGATAGATTTCCGTATCATGACTTATTTCAATTACATATGTAACCTACTTGTGATTTGATTGGATAAAATTTTTTAATTAAAATTAATAAAAAATAGACTTAAATATTGCAAATTTCAAGCTTACCAGATGCAAATTTATTAAGTTTTATAAACAAAAAAACATTTCAACGACCTTTGAAACAACTTAACATCATTAATATAATAATTAATTATAATATACACTGATAGAAAAACCTCGAAAAAAAGGTGTGCTACCATTTAAAAAATAGTACAGAGCAATTAAATTAGAGTACCTGCGTTTTTACAAATATTAAAATCTGATCTTTTTCTCTATATAACTTTCTCAACGATCGATTCTGGTAGTATTTTATAGGCTTAAATTATTCTCTATTAATCAATAAATCAATTAAAATTTAATTGGATCATGTGCCTCTATTTAAAAATAAATAATGCCATTTTAAAGTTTAAAATTGAAAACGTGATTGGTATAAAATGTGTTGTAATATGTGATTTTTTCAGCGGCACACCTATCGATAAGATCTTACAGCAAAATAAATGATTGTGAATGATAATTTCACGAATAATTGATAGTAAAAAAAGCTTTTGAAATTTCAAAGTTTGTACGACAGCACAAAACAAAATTTATTATGAAATGAGAGTTTTTCATTGATCTAACGTACCGGATATTACGTGACGGATATTCTTTTAACACTTACCCTTATCAACGATGTTTCAAAATGAATCACGCAAGTATTTTCTTGTTATTTAGATGATAAACAATCAAGAAAATGTTTGTTTATAGATGTCCCTCAAAAAAAAAAAAAAAAATGTTCAATAGTTGAAAATGAAAGATTCTGTGTATATGCCTATACATCAAACCATGATACATCCTAGAAATGCAACTTTCAAAGCTGAGGTACCTTTATGCTATACGCATTTGTATACAAAATCATGAATATCTTCTTCCTTTTTCAGACATAGTATACCTTAACTTTATAACCCTAAGCCCGATATAATTTGAATAATATACTACCAAGACCGATTTGTTGTGACAGGGTGCACAAATTCTTTTTTGTAAATTTTGGAAGGCAGGATACACTATAGAAGCTATCTCGACCAACGACCAAGCCAAGTGTAGCATAAAATTATTAAAAGCAAAAGATACAACTAAAAAAAAGTTATATCCAAGAGATATCAATAACAGGACGAACATTTTCCACTATCATTATAGTGAACTAAATTTATATGTATAAATATGAGTATACATTTTATAGTTTAGTTTTCATAAAGGTAAAATATGATATTCATGCATAAAAAGCTTTATACGGATGTTATAGCGCATATAATACTCTTCTACGATATTCGCCCCGCAGGTATAAAAATAGAATATAAATTCAAAAGAGAGGATAATGCGACAAAACTTGGCACTGACAAACACACCATCAACAACAAAAAGTAAAAAATAAAAACAAGAACCAAAGAAGTGAAAGAATATTTTTTTATTATTATTTTAAGTTTTCATAAAACGTCACTTTCAAATTCAAATTAATGAAAGTGTCAAGTGCACACACTTTTAAAAGTCTTTATGTCAACTCAAACGATAAGGCAGGTATCTATATTTATACTTACACACACACAAACAGTGTTGTTATAAACTACATGAAACAAAGACAAAAATTCCAAACAAAAGCGGCAACCCTGGAAACAACGCCGCTTGCATTTCCGTCTTTCTTTTATGTCTCAAGAAAAGACAATTATAAAATTCTGGTAAAATCTTTCTCACCCGAAGAAGAAAGCTTAGTGTAAAATATTCACAAAAAACAAAAACAAAAATGAACACCAGAAGTTGGTTGTCGGGATTTTTTTTAAAAACGAAACAAAAAGAAAATAAAAAGAACTAGGAGATGGATAACATTAATGTCACAATTTTTACGATGAGAAGGATAAAAATGTATCTATGAATATACATGAAGGACGAAAATGTAGCACATTATATTATCTTTTTTTATGGGGCAGAGATGAATTTAAATTTGCATTGAAGGTTTTTTTGATTCTTGGCTTTTTAAGAGCCATTAAGAAGTTAGTCCTGATTTTTGTAACCTCAATCTTAATGCAATGTTACTATAAATTTTGTTTTTAATAGTTTCCACAAAATGTTTACTAAAAAAACTTTAAATTTTTTAATTTTTCATTAAAAATGAACAATTCCAACCCATGCATCCAACGAAGGATTTGTTAAACATTTTAAAAGATTCTTAGCTTTATTTTACTAAACGTTTTTCAAAAGATTGTTTAAGATTTCCATTTAGAAGAAGATATAAAGAATTTCAGGAATAGAACTGGACACAGGACGGAGCCCTGAGGCACGCTAAAATGTTTTTCTTCAATTTTAGATATAAAGCCATTTAATTAAAAAATTAAATTGCTTGATCTAAAATAAATTACCAAATCGAATACATTTTTTAAAAAGATATTATTATTGCGCTTTTTGACAAAGAAATTGGTGTTCGTTCTCTTCTACACATTTATCAAGTTTGAATTTAATTATTATCTTTTTTGAAAACACTCGAAAGTAGCCAAAGTATACGCATTAACTCATTTGTTAAACAAGGCTTTGTAACTAACAATCAAATTTTACTTTTCTGAAAACTTTGTCTCTAGTCTAGGCCCGTCTTTTCTTTTTCACTTCAAGTTTTACGTTTTAAAATTCAAAAATTAAATATAAGGATTTTTGAAGGCAATGTTAATTCATGGCAGATCACTGCGGACTTAGTATTAATCCTCAAAAAAGCAGACCTCGTCCTTTTTTACACAGAAATACAAGATCCCAGAAATTGTACCTCCTTCAATAAAAGGTGTACCACTAATTTTTACCAATGAGGCCAAATATCTTGGTCTGATATTGGACAAAAAATTAAGTTGGAAACCTAATATTCAGGAAAGAGTTAAAAAAGCTACAGCAGCTCTTTTCCTTTGCAAGAAAGCCATAGGAAGCAAATGGCGTTTTCAACCTCGCATAACCTATTGGCTATATACATCGGTAATCCGACCAATACTTATTTACGGGGTTGCAGTATGGTGGACTGCACTGGAGAAAGTCACACACTACGACAAACTCAGCAGAGTCCAACGCACTGCATTTCTCTGCATAAGCGGGGCATTAAGAACCACACCCTCAGCAGCGTTAGACACTCTCCTCCATCTGACACCCCTCGACATCTTCAGCAAACAAGTGGCAGCGAGCACAGCTATAAGACTCAACGCCTCATCTCAATGGACCAACAACAATGTGGGGCACTCCATCATTTTGAACCTCTTCGGTTCTATACCAAAGTACATAGACTACACTGTTCCAAAACCCCAATTT
Organism: Eupeodes latifasciatus; assembly: GCA_920104205.1. Lineage (NCBI taxonomy): Eukaryota > Metazoa > Arthropoda > Insecta > Diptera > Syrphidae > Eupeodes > Eupeodes latifasciatus. The sequence continues at coordinate 185,981,953 of OV049926.1, read as the reverse complement.
GGAAAAAACTTCCAGGTATCCATTCCATCCAGAGATGAATGGGAAGACAAAAAACTCCTGGATGATAAAAGCATCCATTTTTACACAGATGGATCCAAGACAAATGAGGGAGTTGGTAGTGGTGTGTACTCAGAAAAGCTTAATTTAAGCATCTCATTCCGCCTCCCTAATCATTGTAGCGTCTTCCAAGCGGAAATTTTAGCGATCAAAGAGGTTCTCTCCTGGCTAAGAGAAAACGTGATATCAACTTCTGATATCCGCATCTTCTCTGACAGTCAGGCTGCTATCAAGTCTCTTGACGGCGTCTCAACCAAATCTCTAACGGCCCTCGATTGTCGATCGTCTCTTATGGAGATGGCGCAGCAATTTAACATTCACCTATGCTGGGTGCCGGGCCACAGAGACATCGCAGGAAATTGTAGAGCCGATGAACTCGCTAAAAATGGAACCGTCATACCTATTTCACCTGAAAGGGAGAAGATAGGTATACCGATAGCTACATGTAAACTTCTGCTAAAAGAAAAAGCTTTCGAGATAGCAAACTCTAGGTGGTACAATTTACCAACATGCGCAGCCACAAAACTAATATGGCCTTCATTGGACCTAAAGCGCTCTAAAGACTTGTTATCCCAAAGCAGACTTCATATTAGCTCCCTAATAGGTGTCCTTACGGGACACTGTCTTATAGGCAGACACGCAATACGACTTGGTGTAGCCTCAAATGACTTCTACAGGAGCTGCATGGACGAGGAAGAAGAAGAAATAATCTCTCACCTCCTCTACACCTGCCCTGCTTTTTCACGAAGACGCAAACTTCATCTGGGAGACTACTCTTTTGATGATCCCAGTGAACTAGCTAAAAAGGATATCAGATTTCTTCTTCGCTTTATAAAAAGCTCAAAATGGTTCGACTAGTGGGAAGTAATTCTCTAGATTCATGTGGTATCACAATGGGCCTTTTCTTTTGGCCTAAGTGTGTGGATTTTGTATCCGCAGCCACTTTAACCTAGCCTAACCTAACCGTTAATTCATGAAATATTTCTTTTTTTCAATCAAACTTTAAATGGTTTTAAAAAGCCCATCTTAAATATTAAGTTCAAATATTTTCATCATTTCATAAAAACAGTCACAAATGATTCAAAAGTAATATTTTGTTACCTTGCGTTAGCCTTAAAAACACCATACTACGGATTTTTTTAGATTTTAAAAGAGGTACACTTTAAAAAACTTTAAAAAAACTGTCCTAATGGAGATATTATAAGGTCGAATTGGAAAACTTTTATATAATATTTGTATATAACAACAAGCTTTATAACGTTTTTAAACATTTACGTCGACAAATTTACGTTTTTGGGTTCCCACATTTACATACTGCTTAAAAAAATAGGGAATTAATTTGGGAATTCAAACGATGGCACGTTCTTTGGAATTATGAAACAAAAATTAGTCAATAAAATAAATGCTTGGCATCCTTAAGGAAAGGAGTTTTACTTCCGTTAAAAAATAAAAAAACAGTGAAATACGAAGGCAGTATCATGATGGTGACCAAGACAAGATATCGTTATATTCTGAAAGGTGCAATGCTTCCGTATGCTGTGGATAATATACCACTAAGATGTCATTTTTAGCAAAATAACGACCTCAAGAACCCTTTAAAATGGGTGATGGCTTGTTTTTTAAATAATCGAATCTGGCCATCTCAGTCCCCTGGTCATAAACTAAAGAAACTTTGAGTGGGTGTAAAAAAGTATTCAGAAACCATGTTTTTAATAATAAACACCAACTATGGCTTGGAATACAAAAGCAATGGAAAGCCATTCGGGTATGTAAATGTTAGAAATTTAATACCTTTTCCAATGTAAGAAAGAACTCAACTCATCCCAAAAAATATGAAACACAGCGAAACTAACTTATAGAAAGAAATGGTTTGTGTATTGGATTAGTTTATTCAAATACACAACCCATTTTTTTTATTTATAATTTTCCCATTATTTCGACCGTTCGCGTACTTTCTGTACCAAAATTCGTAAAAAGAAATATTTTAAAGAGTGGGGAAAAAATTCTCTCACCAAAAAAAAAAACTACAAAAAAGTAAGCGAACGGGAAAACAACACATTTTTCACACAATATTACTGTCTTGTTGCTGTTCTTTGAAAATTTGTTTTAAAATTTTATAACTGACAGTAAAAGCGAGCAATTCATTTAATACATTTGAATTTCTATCAAATTTGAAATTTTCACAAATCAGCCCAAAGAAATTTCTTGGGCTAAAATTCGTAGGTTGGGGAAATATTTTACTCTCTCGTGAGCGCTCTCTTTTACGAAAACTACGAAATTTTTAAGTACGCGAACAGGATTTGGTTAAATTTCGTATTTTTTCGTAAAATTGGACTGTTTTAGGAGGGTACGCGAACAGACCTAATAAAAAATTAAGTTTTACAAACAAATTTACATTTATATCCAGTAAAAATAAATTTGTTTTGACATCTTATTTGTTAAAATTGGTTAAGTGTGCGAGATGGAAAAAGGAAACTTAAAAATCGAAAATTGCAGGTTTATTTTAAAAAATAAAAAATGTCCTATAATTTTCTTAAATATTTAAGGGCTTATTATGGATCACAACTCAAATTAGTTGTGTTGTAAACAAGACAACTCAATAAGAAGACAATTGCAAAAAAAAATCGTATTATGGGAGACAACTTTTTTCAGTTGAGTAGACCAAATACATTGCCTACTTTTATGTGCTTGTTTTGTGTCAAAATCAGCTGTGTAAAGTAAAATACGTAGGTATTTCAAAGTTTTGAATTCAGTGCAAAATTGTATTAAAAAGACAAAATAATACGAAATGGAGAGTTGTATTGATTTGTTTCTTGTAAATTCGGAAAAATAAAATCCCGTCAATGTTGCGCTGATGAGAAAAAATATTCGATATCGCTCCAATCCATTGGAACTTCCAAACAAAAAGTATTACATATTTGTAAACAAATTCTTTTGTGAGAAGTGTTGATTTAATGTCTCCGTTTTGTTGCAGATTTAGAAGTTATTTTATACTCGACAAAGACACATTTGTTTATGTGCTAAACGAAATCAAAGATTATTTGAAACAACCATAACCATATCGTTCCTTCGCAGTCCCACCAATTCTCAAACTCTGCACTTCCCTACATTTCATGGCAAAAAGAAGTTGCCAAAAGTGCAGTGGTAGTGATTTTAATTTAGGTCTTGCTCAACCAACAGTTTCGGTAGTATTAAAAAAAGTGCTAGACGTAGTAGAAGAACATATCTGACCAATTTGAATTTATCGAAGATTCATTTTTACCAGAAAACCAGATTTCCTGGAGTAATAGGATGCATCGATGGAACTCATGTTCGAATCATAGCATCAACAAAAAATCTTCAACATCTCTATATAATTATGTAAATAGAAAAGGTTACTACAATCTGAATGTCATGATTGTAAGTGTATGTTTCTGCTGATGAACATCAATCAAACTCTCGAATTGGGCAGGTTTTGTGATTTATGTATGCTTTGACATTTCATCATGAATAGACTTACTAACGAGCAACGCTTGCAAATCATTGAATTTTATTACCAAAATCAGTGTTCGGTTCGAAATGTGTTTATCGACAAATTTTGTTCAGCGATGAGGCTCATTTCTGGTTGAATGGCTACGTAAATAAGCAAAATTGCCGCATTTGGAGTGAAGAGCAATCAGAAGCCGTTCAAGAACTGCCCATGCATCCCGAAAAATGCACTGTTTAGTGTGGTTTGCACGCTTGGACAGTATTTTTTCAAAGATGATGTTGGACGCAACGTTACGGTGAATGGCGATCGCTATCGTTCAATGCTAACAAACTTTTTGTTGCCAAAAATGGAAGAACTGAACCTGGTTGACATGTGGTTTCAACAAGATGGCGCTACATGCCACACAGCTCGCGATTCTATGGCCATTTTGAGGGAAAACTTCGGAGAACAATTCATCTCAAGCAATGGACCGGTAAGTTGGCCACCAAGATCATGCGATTTGACGCCTTTAGACTATTTTTTGTGGGACTACGTCAAGTCTAAAGTCTACACAAATAAGCCAGCAACTATTCCAGCTTTGGAAGACAACATTTCCGAAAAAATTCGGGCTATTCCGGCCGAAATGTACGAAAAAGTTACCCAAAATTGGACTTTCCGAATGGACCACCTAAGACGCAGCCGCGGTCAACATTTAAATGAAATTATCTTCAAAAAGTAAATGTCATGGACCAATCTAACGTTTCAAATAAAGAATCGATGAGATTTTGCAAATTTTATGCTTTTTTTTTTAAAAAAAAGTTCTCAAGCTCTTAAAAAATCACCCGATATTATTATTTGTAAAACTTACATTTTTTTCTCCATTTTCTTAATAAAATTGCTTTTCAATTCGCTGTTGGTGCGTACCGTTATTTTTTTGTACACACAAATGCACCACACAACCGGTAAATAGCAGTTCTTGAATTTTGATAACAATCACAACTAAGATACAACTCAACTGGCTTACATAATACCCCCAAACACACTTAAAAATTCAACCATTTCTCAGTTGAATACTGGTTGACTTATTGTGACCGTCAACTAGTTGTGATCGGTAATACCGATTGCCGGATTACAACTCAATTTTGTTCTTAGTTGTCTTACATAATAGGCCCATTAAAAACAAGTTGGTGTTGTGCTTTCCCTATATTATTTTAAACATCTGTGTCAATATTGAAATATTTCACCTTAATGTTTTTAAAAATATTAACAATTCAATTTTTAAGCGATTCGACTGTTGAACGTTAAAAATTTCAAATATCCATCATAATCCCTTAATTTAAATAAAAAATAAACTTAAATATATTTGAGGAACTTACCAAATCGTATTAATATTTTAATTATTTGTTAATGAAAGCTTACCTGAAAAGAGAAAAAAAGAAAATATTTATATTAAATTTTAAAGTAATTTCTTTTAAATGGGTATACGGAAATAAAATTAACCTCAAACCGTAAAAATATAAAAATAACCCCCAAGTAATATAAAGCGAGATTGTTGCTCCTAAGAACCAATAATTTAATTGCAATAGAATTTATACCACTTTGATTCTAAAAACCAAATAGTCACATTTAATCTGCCATCTGTCATGATGCCTACAAATCCTACGAGACTATAGTCCCCTCACATTCATCACTTCACTAAATCTGAATTGGATGTTGGCCGTGCTTCGGCCCCTACTCTCTCTCTCTTAACTCTATTGCTCATCTGACATTTAATACCATAAATGTCATCATTATCATCGGCCTAAATCTCTAATCATCAATTAACATTATGAACATATCCGCCCCCAGTCCCAGTCGCAGTCGCCTGCTGCCAGAGTGTCATAATTAGCAATCTAACGCAATCTAATAAATAAATAAATGTGAAATTTATTTCTCACCTATGGGCTTCTCGCAGACATGTGTATACAGAACGTATATATCTACGAATAACGGAATATGGTACATATCTATAAGCATCATATGATGGTTATTATGGTGGTAGAAAGGACTCAGCATAAATATTAAAAATAATAACGTTATACCCACTCATGAATTGTTCGGTCGGATATGTGTGTCCTTTAGAAAAAAATAATTGGAAAATGTATTTCATTCCCCTAAAGAGTGTTATATGGGATGTCAGTGCTAGGCTATAGTCCTAGTGCTATATTCAAACGAACAGGATATGTTCAACATTATGATGCTCCTACAAGTGCTGCCCAATTCAGAATCTCGCAGCACAATTCTCACAACTCAAACTATACAGGACGTTGACGAGGCTATAGCTGATGGTGGTTGTCATGAAATCCAAATTCACATATAATTATGCGAATATGTCATTCTCATCAAGTACTGGTTGGTTGGTCGCATCGCAACTTAATGGAGCATCAACTATCATCAACATCATCATCAGCAACTGGAGGAGCAGAAGAAGAACCAAAGTGGAACCTAGGTTGTTCAAATAAAAATAAAATAACTTCAACTCATCCTCGTCCTCGTCCTCGTCCTCGTCGTCGCCGTTCGTAGTGCCACATCACCAGTTTCTGTTTCTACGACTGCTCACGCTCCCACTCCCACTCTCACTCCAGGCCCTTCTCCCCTTGACAGGCTATACGAGTAATGATGTCAACATTGAATTTTTGATGAAGTACTTTTCCAATGGAAACTTGTTACACGCTCCCAGAACTCAGAACCCAGGCAGACATACACATGCCGTATAAGAGCTACGACAACGACAGAGACAGTACGTTCCCCTATGTCTTACATTACACCAAGCTCCCTTCTTATTCCTTCCTCAAAAAAAAAAAAATAATGAACAACGTTTTCGGGTATGTCAGATGCCAGACGTCTGGTGGCTGGGCTGAGTCTTTAGTTTCATCTCCATCTTCATCTTCTCAAAAACCAAGAACATCAAGAAGACGCGAGCAGGAATGTTCTGTTCACAAGCGTGTAAATGAAATTGTCCTTCTAGATATCTTGTGTTTGTATAATAGCACTTATCAAAAGTCGACATTATCGGGACAACGACAAAACGATTCTTTTTATGGGTACTTTTACGCTGCTTCTAGAGACGAGTGCCAGAACATCCTGTCCAAGTCCATTTAGCGCGATGTTAACATATTTCCACCAAATAATTTGTTTCTCCTTAAATCTAATGTGAGATCATTGAACGGACAACTTTTGGGGAAATCGGTGAGGGTTCGGGGTTTTCTATAGGGACGGAGCGATTTTAAAGACCCGAATGAATCGAACGTTCTTGCTTTTTTAGTTTAAGTTCTTAAAGAGAATTTTTTTTCGTGGTATAAAAAAGTCGTTAAAGTAGGTTTTTTAAGTAGTTATGTATTTGTTGGCCCATAAATATTTGAAAAAATTGGTTTTCCAAAAAAAAAAAAAACAAAGATTACAAAAAAAGAAGTTGAAAATATTTGTTTATTAAATGTTCAACACGTAATTTTGTTAATAAAAGTCGTTAAAACTGTTTTTGAGTTTGCATGGCAGGTGTCAATATTTTTGAAACTCAGAACATCAATAAATCTAAATATGCCATTTCTTTTACGAATCCAAAACTTGTTCCCACATTTATCTACAATATAAAAATGTAAGGACTGGTAAGCCCGATTCCCTATTCACCAAATTCAAATGATTCCTTTTTTGGGAATTTATAGCTATTTACTTGAAATCGGTCAATAGCCTTGATGATAATAATATACGAAGAGAATTTCAAGCAACCATATTATAAGATGTCTGGCCTTGAATTGAGGTGAACCTTGAAGTTGGCCTCTTTTGTTCAGTCGATAAGAGGGTGGCGTTGCGTATATGCGTTTTTTTTGTTTTGAAAAGTTGATGGTTCTGTTTCAAAAGAAACAGAATATGGAAAAAATTATAATAAAAGTAATTTTCTAAGTAATAGTTTAGTGGAGCTGAAAGTTAACAAGGGTTTTATGACCCATATAAAACAAGGATCCGTTCTTCCCTTTTTTTAATTCTTTGTTTTGCTTGTTTTTCTTTTTTAAAAAGGCAGCTAATCAAATTAAAAAAATTAAATTTACATTCAAATTATTTTTGGTGTTTTTTAAAGGAATTATATAAATTACATTTCAGGTTGGTTGATTTGAAGTTTTTAAATAAAAAAAGAGGCTGGGATTTGTCTTGCTTAAAAGTTTGTGTATATGTATCAATTTTTACCAAATAAGCGTACTATTTTTTGAAGATTTTATTTCATTGAATATCGAAAATATTATTTTCTGTGAAATAAAATAAGTTTGAAGCCAATATTTTTAATTTTTAAAAAGCTGTTTGAGTCGAAAGTAAATTTTTACCAAATTTTAATATTGTTTTTTTTTTAGGTTTTTAACTTTTTGTAAAAAAAAACTGTCAATTCGATTTTTTTCAAAATTTTACTGAATGTTGAAAACAATATAATATCGTCGGTATGCTGCAAAAACAACTCAAGTCACATAATTGTGTTTCTGAGTTATTGACATTTCAAAGTTTATGGCAGCTGGAAAAATCATTCAATCGTTGAATTCGAAAATGGATATTGCAATCCGGTAGTTAAATCATTTACGAATAAGATGAAATCAAAAAGTTGTATTTAATTTAGTTTAATTAAATTTGTTTCATACAAAAGCAAAATATGTCTTGGACATGTGCTTTTTTTGCATAAAAAAGTATTTATTAATGGACATGGGTTTTTTTCATAATTTTTTTTTTTTAAATTTATTAATCTTGATCTGATTCAGTATCATCATTAATATCGGGTTCCGGAGCTCGATTTTTGATAGCTTTGCTTGTTTTTAAGCTTCTATACCAGTGATGAACTCATCTGGGATGGCACCTGATTTACACAAATTGATTAAGTCTTTCTACTTTTGAATGCTTATAGGAAGGCTGCTTTTATAAACTTTATTGATGTTAACTTCTTTTAGATTTATGTGCCTACCTCAATCACACTAGGTTTAATCTTTTGGTACCTAAAATTTACCTTCAACCTTCCTTCGTTAAAATTTGTATTTGGTATAATCTCCGATAGTTTTGATGAGTCCAGAAAATCAGTATACTTCATTTGGGTTATATTATAAGGACTTCCTTTGCTCTTAAGCCTTTTGGAGCATGCGAGTCGGAATATATTTAGTAAGCCAGTCTTGAATAGTGTAAAATTAAGATCTTCATCATCAAAGGGTTTAAAAGGTCAAGAATTACCATTTGATTCTGTGGAATATGCTTTTGAAGCTTTTGAAGTACTGGGAATGCACAAATTTTTATCACGGTTTTCACCAGAATGTCCTAAAGGTACTTTGGCTTTAAATTCAAAAAAATACTATTCTGAAAAAAACGACCACCTTTTTAATGCAAGCTGTAGTAGAACAGCACTTCGACTTGAAGAATTAATTTTTTTGTACGTAAAGTTAAAAGTTTAACCTTTTCACACTGAGAATATTCAATAAATAATGAACATTTCCTTACATGTAAATCCAAAGGAAAACATTTAAAAGGCTTTTGGGAAACCCCCTCATGACTATTTTTGAAGTAGGCTATGAAATATTTTGTCTGCTGGAATATTTGTGGACATAAGACATGAGCTTTTTTTGCAGTAAAAATATAGATAATAGAAAAAAAAATTGTGTAAGAAAAACCCAGGTCCACTTGAGATCTTTTTGCACCACACGTTTGGATGTTTTGGACAAGACTGAATTGTTTTTATACAATAACTACAAAACTAATGTAAATAGACATGGGATTTTTTTACACAGCATAGACTATGAACTTTATCATCATCATTAAGTCAAAATCACAAAAAAGTGGTCTTGAGCTCTTTTTGCAGCAAACCGACGATATTTTGAAAGATAAAAGTAGTTTAAAGCCAATATCTCAAAGTTTTGAAAAGATATTTGAGTCGAAAATCAATTTTTACCAACTTTGAGTAATGTTTTTTTTAGGTTTTTATTTTTTATAAAAAAACTGTCAATTAGATTTTTATCAAAATTTTATCAGATGACAAAAACATTATTCTTCGTTGCAAAATATTGTTTCGGAGATGAAATCATATTTTAATCGTACAATTTTCGAGGTGACACATTTTTTTTTTCAGTTTTTTTGATTTATAAAAAACCGTTAACTGGATTTTTTCCAAAAATATACTTGTTTTGTATCACGTTACAATATATAATATGAAATTTAATTCAAGTCGCTAGCGTCATTGGTTCATGAGATATTTGTTAACCAAAATGTTCACCTTTCTTTTAAACTGCTATGGTAAAAAAACCACCCACGCAATTTTCTTGAGAGCCCATTCTGCATCTTTCTGCCTTATTAACTTTATAACAAAATTTATTTGAAGTCGAAATCTTTTCTGGTTCTTGAGCTATGGACAACGAAAAAAACGTCGCGAACGTACAGACGTACGGAAGTACGAACGTACGTACACACGCACGCACAGACATCTTTCTAAAAATCTTTTATTTCGACTCTAGGGACCTTGAAACGTCGAGAAATTTCAAAATTTTCAATTTGACAAATCGGACCCATTACAATACCTTCCTATGGGAAGTTAATAAATAAATTAGGTGTCGCAACAGTCCATGGAGAACCAGGGCCTAGTGACTTACAACTCTCAACCATTCCTGTGTGCGAATAATGTTGTCAGAGATGGAAATGACCTACAGTTTATATGCCGAATCCGAACGACTAATTTGAGAAAGCACTTTTCATTACAAGAATTACTCTTGAGAAATAAGTCAATAAAACGCCTTATAGTCTTGCTTGTATAAATATTTTATTGATGACGCGTTTCGGCTAAACAGCCATCCTCAAATCACCATCGACTTTAATTTGATTTCTTAAAAAAGCTTTTACAATTTCAAACCTTACAAAGAACAAACAAAATTATATAAAAAAGCTTTTTAACACAACATAATTTCTAAACAAAAGCAAATTACATAACAAATAATGAAAACACAAAACAGCTGTTGCAAATTTTTAATAACGATGAGTCAGCAAAGCCAAAGTTGTCGTTCAGCGCTACGTTATGTAGTTTGTTTATGTAGATCTACATAAACAAACTACATAGCGCTGAACGACAACTTTGGCTTTGCTGACTCATCGTTATTAAAAATTTGCAAATAAACCAGCTGTTTTGTGTTTTCATTATTTGTTATGTAATTTGCTTTTGTTTAGAAATTATGTTGTGTTAAAAAGCTTTTTTATATAATTTTGTTTGTTCTTTGTAAGGTTTGAAATTGTAAAAGCTTTTTTAAGAAATCAAATTAAAGTCGATGGTGATTTGAGGATGGCTGTTTAGCCGAAACGCGTCATCAATAAAATATTTATACAAGCAAGACTATAAGGCGTTTTATTGACTTATTTCTCAATTCAATTAGTCTTGTTGGCCGAACTTCTTTATTTAATAGAATTACTCTTGGAGGATTTGTCAATTCCTCGCAAGAGGCAGTACCCGTGACAAAAAGTTAGGTGGCACAGGCAGGGAATTAACCCAAGACCCCTTGCATGACAGTCCAACGCATGTACATATGTACATAATATTACTTTCTTTTTTTTTTAACTTATACCTACATAATTTATGTTGTTTTGTTAATCTGTTTAATGCATACATAATAATTCCACCATTTGAATTCAAAGCACAATTTTTGTAAAAATAGCATTATGATACTGAGGTTTGCTCTAGCTTATCTGTATCTTACAGAGTATAATTATACAATAAATAAATGAATGAATGAATAAATGAAAACTAACCATCACGCTACGGTTACTACTGATTTGAAGTTTTTAATACATGAAAATTTCAGGTCTTCCCAACCATAAAGGCATATTTAAATGCAAGTATTTACTAGAGATGCCACGAATAGTGAATTGGCCGAATACCGAATACCGAATATTCGGCAACGCTGTCGGCCGAAGCGCCGAATATTCGGCGCGAAGTACATGCTTGGCGGGGCGCGTTAGTTGGAAAAGACAAGTCACAACCTGTTTTTCTCGTTGCGTTCGCGCGGCAGGCGACGACAATATTGTTTGTATTTGTTTCAATCGCGTCACGGAGCGCTTTGTTAGTATATAAATAATACGTAAAGTGAAACTTAAGTACTATTTTGCTAAGAAGTTTGTTCCTTAGTTCATTTTCAATTGTTTTTTCGTCAAAAGGCTTATAAAATGACACCGGTTAATAAAAAATCGCCCATATGGGAATATTATGAGATTTGTAGTGAATTTGTGCTAAAATAGAAGCCAGTATTTCACAGGCAGCAGCATTATCAGTGACATCTGATATATGGACATGCCAGCACAATAACGAGAGCTTTCTGAGCTTCACTGCGCACTGGATATCTCCGGAGTTCATTCTGGAACATGGCGTTTTAGCTATGAAATCATTTCCTGGCTCACATTCTGGTATCAATATTGCAAAAGAACTCAATGCTATTACAGAAAGATGGAATATTCCTCAATCCAAGCTCCATTTACTTGTCCATGATAGTGGCTCTAATATGATAAAAGGTGTGCGGGATGCAGGATATGATTCAGGCAGGTGCTTTATTCATTCACTACAACGAGCTATAGATCAGTCGCTACAATCTCAACCAGAAGTACAACAGATGATAGCTGCTGCGAGACGAATTGTTACCCATTTTAATCATTCTGGCTTAGCAGAGCAGAAACTTAAATCTATTCAAGAAGAACTTAACTTGCCAAACCACCAACTAGTACAAGATGTGAGCACACGCTGGAATTCTACGTATTATTTAATGGAGCGATTATTAGAACAAAAGCGAGTTGTTTCCTTGTACATAACAGATCATGAAACTTTAATAAATCTGACACATGCTCAATGGGAACTATTGGAACAATGTATCAAACTCCTCAAACCATTCGAAGAAATAACAAAAATAACTAGCTCAGGTATCTCTTGCATCTCTGAAGTAATTCCACATTCAGTAACTTTATTAAAATATCTGGGAAAGGTAGAGACAGCCGAGAAAGTACCTAATTTAGTCACGATGAGATCCTCACTGCAGGCCGAGCTAGAAAGGCGATTCAGCTTCGATGATAAAAACAAATATCTGGTTGCTACTTTTCTGGATCCTCGCTTTAAAAGTTTTCTAGGATTGGTTCAAACAGAAAGAGCAAAACAAAAAATTCTTCTAGAAGCTCTAAAAAAAAGTTGTGATGAACCAAGTAGTACCGATGACGATTCTTCTCCAGCGCGTAAGAAAAGAAACTTGAATGAAAATGATAAGACTGTTGAAAATGTTGAAATACACGACAGTTTCTGGAACTGCTTTGAAGAAGTCGCTACAGATAATATGCGAAATGCTTATGATGTGGAGGACGTGGAGAAGAATGCTGTGGCAAACGAGTTGGATTTTTATTTGAAAACAGTTCGCCTAGATCGGAAGGCCGATCCTTACAAGTGGTGGTCAGCAAACGAAAAACAATACCCAAACCTTTCGAAATTTGCTAAAGTTTATCTTTCTTCGCCTGGAAGTAGCGTTTATAGTGAGAGGTTATTTTCCGAGGCTGGTAACGTTTACGATGAAAAGCGCAATCGTTTGCTACCAAAAAATGCTGAAAAGCTAGTTTTTATTCATCACAACTTACCACTGATTAATTTTAACTACTAAAATGTTGTAATTTGGAAATAAATACATAATTTTGAGTAATAAATAACGTGTATTTTTTTACATGACTTGCTATTCGGTATTCGGCCGAATAGTACGTACTATTCGGCCGAATACCGAATAGCAAAAAAATGGCCGAATAGGCCGAATACCGAATAGTTGCCGAATATTCGTGGCATCTCTAGTATTTACATATATATTTGAAATGTTCCTTTACTTCAATTAACTCAAACAATAACTTAATATCTATGATACGAGTACCATATAGACTTCTTTAATTTTAGTTGATTTAGAATTAATCCAAAAAATTAAGTACTTCTTTCAACGTTTTTTTTTTAAATACAACAAAATAAATAATAATAGCTAAACTTTATTAAAATAAATTGAAATACTATAAAATCAAATAAAATTAAATAAAATTAAATAAAGTAAAATGGAATAAAATAAGATAATACAAAATAAAATGGAAAAATAAATAAAATTAAATAAAACAAAATTTAAAATATATAAAATGGGATACATTTTGTATTGGCTGTTAGATTTTCATAGAAACTCGATGGTATATTCAATACTTGGAAGAGAGACAATATGTTACCTCAACCTTAAAAAACCCTTTACATACCTATATTTAAATTTTGTATTTGTAAAAAATGCGGTTATATTTTATAGACGATTACAAATATAATTGCTCATAATATTGAATTCCAGATAAAAATTCCTACAAAATGTTTGATAGCTCTAAAAATGAGCTGGAACAAAAGTGAGCTAAGCTTACCTACAATACGAGCTTTCACTTCCAGTACAGTAAAAAAGTTAAATTGTTTCTTGATATTTTTTTTATCACTATCAACACATATTTAAGCTTTTTCGAAAGAGGTACTTGAATAGAATATTTTGAAAAACTATAATTTTCCAGCTCTTTCAGTTTATATCCGAGACATCAACCTTTTGAAAAGTTGAATTAGAACTTAATTTAAAAGTTTCTATAAAAATGAATAAACCTGAAAAATTAGTCCACAATTCATTCTTAAAAGCTTTCTAGTTGGGTTTACACTAATTTCAACCTAATAAAAATACAGATTTACGAAAAAGCTCTTACATTATTTCTTTATAGTTTTTGAGAGATTTCTTTGTTTTATTTTAAGCCAATACAAAACAAAAAAAATCAAGTCTCATAAGCTTTCAAAGCTTTGTATATTATAAAAATAGCTTTTAGATTTTTAATTTGAAGTTTTTCAATGGTATCTACATTCCACAATTCATTTTCTCAGTCTTAAAAGCTTTCGAATAAAAGAAAGATATTTTTATAAATCATAAACTTTTTTTTCTGTCGATGATGGATGTCATTTCTATTGAAACAAATATTTTAGTTTAAAAATTCTTCATTTTTTGTTTATTTGAAATTACATATAAGACCGATAACTTGTTCTTATTTTTGAATTTAAATATGTACTATCTTTCTGAAATATGCAAAATATAAAAAAACCTATCACCCATATTATTGCGTTTCCTTAATGGTTTAAAATTTTAAGTACACATTTGATTTAAATGTTAATACATTTATTATTATTTAACGACTATTTCTATGATTTCTGAATCAAATTTTTAAAAAAACTCAAAACTCTGAAACCCTTTAAATCGACGAAAAATTCTCCTTAGAGAAACTCATTAATATGGGTAAGTTCAAAGATTTGAGATATAAAGAAATAAGAAGCCTATAGAACTAACGTGGAGATATGAAAAAATCAAGAATTGAACAACAAACAAAAATCCAAGTTTTACAGTGATCTTTTTACAATAATTTCTTGGGATGATTGAAGAATTTCTTGTACCAATTTAAGGACTTATCTAAATCTTATCACAAAAGCTTCCTATGAAAGTTGATAAAAATGTTAATATTTTCAAAATGACGTACTGATTAACAATAGTTTACACTTAATTTGTCTTTATTAATACGAATGCAAATATTTACACTATTCAAAAGAAAGTAGATCCATAAGACAACAAATCATGCTATTTCAAAAATTCTATTCAGAAAACCGTCACTGCAAATAAAGACTGTCAAGGAGTTTGTTACTTTTTCTTCAAAAAAATTCTCAATTTAATTGATTTTATATATGTACGATGACGTCACACAAATCAGGACGAATATTTAAAAGCCGCATAACATTAACTACTTATTCCATTTTTTTTGTTGTTGTGTGCACTTCTTGTGATGAACCTTATATGTTAAGTGATTTCATGCATGAGAAGGACAACTTGAACACGTGCAAGGCTAAATTGCCGCAGCGTATTTGATATATGAAAATCAATAAGCTATAGTGCGAGTATAGGCTAGGCTATATAAGAGAAGGGTTATTCAATAAAAATAAAACTTAAAACAAAAATGAAAATGTTGCATATGCAATGCAGTTGTTGATGGTCACACAAATAAACGTGACTTTTGTATCCTTGCTGCGCGCTGCTTGCTGATTTAAGTTTTGCTTGTTTATTTTGCAAAACTCTTTCAAAAAACAGCATAAACGTCAAGTTCACTTATGGCACCGTTGCTGTTTTAATTGACCTTTATCAATAATAAACTGCTCTAAGTACTTGCGGCAAATTGAGCCTTGTGTTTTTTTCCAAAAATAGATTATAGCGGAAAAGACTTTAGTAATTAAAACAGCTTTTCTTTTAAGGTTTTTTAGTGTTAGTACTGACACAGTTGACACATTGCCAGTAAAAGTAAGTCTTTGGAAATAATCCAATTTGTAAATTTACAAACATTTATTTTCTCAAGGCAATCGCCTTTGAAGCTAAATTTTGTTCGATAATTTCAAGATTTATAGTGAAATTCTTTTCCTATTGAAAATGTTTTGTTAAATGAAAAGATCAGAAGTCCTTTTTTATTTTGATGAATTTATACATACAACCATTTTATTGTTGATTTAATAAGCCAAATAAATGGATTCAGGGGTTCTTAAACCACTCAGGGACTTCACAAAACACCTCAACAATTAAGGACGTATTTGTTCAGCTTTGCACACAACTTCTTTGAACATTACTCCTTTTTGAAGGAAACAAGGACGAAACATATGGTTATACAGCAATTAAAATGAAAAAATCTTGAACATTTCATGATGGCCATTTTGGTTGAAGAAATAAAGGTACCTCACACACCTCTGAGCAGTTTACGTGGATCATGAATTGGATATGTTGAAAATAAAAAAAAAAAAAGGAAACAAAATTCACTTCTTCGTCCTTTTTTCACTTTTTTGTAAATTTAACGGACACCATACATACCACCTCAATGAATTATTGATTTCTGTATGGTTTTACAGTTAATATTTTTCGAAACATGCAATATATCCGTGTATAGCCGAAAAATGCAATCATTGAACCTGTTACCTGAGTATATATAAGGTACACAGCAGGTGTGCGGTAGACCGATGGGATAATTCCCTATCCCTCGAAAAACCCATTGAAAGGATGCAAGCCCCTATGTGTGTTGGTAGGTAGTATATCATAATTTAACTCCAACTCATGTGGAAAATGGAGATCTAACCTGCCAACTGCTGCTACTATCCTTTTCATGATTAGTATGCCACTGCCAGGCCAGGGACAGGACACTATATCTATGGGAGTTGTCGTCCTTTTTGTTGCTGTTGTTGGTAGATATGTTGTGCAATGTGGACCAACAAATATAAATTAAGCTACTGGAGGATGATTTTATTATTTTTCTTTCTTTTTTTGTTGGTATATATTGGACGTGTGTGCCTGCCTTTACTCCCAGGATATGAAAAGGACCAAATAATAGCAGCTCTAAGAGATAGTGTCTACAACTTTTACAGTATACCTGTGTGTATAGTTTTGTTTGTATATCTAGATGATATTTTTTTTTTTTTTAATGTTTGTCGTCTTTTATAATGGAGGCCGAAATATTTATTTATATTTATATTTATCAGTTTAAAAATGCATTTTTCGTTGCTCGCTTGTTTGAGATTTATTTTATTATATTGTAATGCCAACACAGCGAAATGATAGGTACATATTTTTCCAATTTATTTATTTAATGTTTTTCTTTTGAAGTTGAAGTTGAAAAGAAGAGAGATTTTTTTTTATAAATTGAATTTTTAAGTCGATAAAAGGTATGAGTGTGTTTTATTCGTGGTTTAAAATTAAATTTAAAAAAAAAATAAAATTAAACAAGTCAATTTTTTTTCAAATCTGAGAGAGAAATATTTTAAAAAGTTGTGAATTGAAAGTGACATGACCCTAGGCATGTTCATTGTCAAGTAAGACTTAAACGTTCGGTTAGTCAAAATTAGGAGTATTCAAGCTAAGTGAAGCTGAACATTAAGGCTCTTTTTATGCTAATTTAGTGCTATAATCAACGCTGAGAACAAAAATACCTTCCCCCAAACTCTTAAAAAACAAACATTTCTAACTTATTTGATAATTATGGTGGAGATTTTCAAAAACTATCAATATTTTAAAAAAAGGTGTTAAAGATGGAGAAATTTCCTCTTATTTTTGAGAATATGTCCAATATGTCCTGTTAGGGAAATCCCTTAAGCCTTATAAGTCTGTAGATTGATTGATTTCGTCAGCCCTTAATTCAAAACTCGTGTTGTTCCATACTTTGGAATTAAACTGAAAGCACAATACCTTAAGGTTAAACATTAAAAAAATAAAATACACGACTGGGTCGCACGAACCTTTATAACATTTAAAAATATACTTGTAAAATAAGTTTGTCTTCAAAGATATAAATGCCATTTGATTTTTTTTCCCAACAAAATTAAGACAGTATTGATATGGGTTACATTTTTTTCGGATGTAAAAGTAAATAGTGCGCTTATCGCGAAGGGAAATTTTTTGTCGAGAATAGAAATTAAGTCTGAACGAATCATCATCATATATATTATTTCGTTAGCATGTCTCCCTTTTTCGGCTCTCATACGGAATTAATTTTAACAAATAAGGTGTCAAAACAAAGAGAATTTTCCGTAGGCTATGCGAATTGTATTTTATTGAATATTAATTTATAATTTGTTGAATAAACTTAACTTTTTATTATAATAAAAATATGAAATACTCGGAAAATATTTTTGGTTTGTGTATTTGAATGAACTTATCGAATACACACCATTTTTTGTCGGTAAGCTAGTTTCCAGGTATTTCATATTTTTGGGATGAGGTCTTTCTTAAGTTCTGAGCGGTATTAAGATCAGCTAAGGCAGGGGGCATACTTAACGAAAACAATTTTTTGTGTATTCAACTAGTTTGTTCAAAGCTTTTTCCTTTGGATAGCTTTATTTTAATTTCATATTAGAAGAACCAGGATGGAAAATAAATTTATCTGAAGATAAGAAAGAGGAAGAACATGTTTGTTTAAATGAGATGGGAGGGGGTTACATTTAATACAAGTAAAATAATTTAAAAAAAAACTAATTTAAGATTCAAAATTTTACCTGAAAAATAAGTTTGTCTTCAAAAATTTAAATGCCATTTTATATATCAAAAAACCTTTAATTTTGAAAAAAATTTTTTCGAAAATCGTTAGAGCGGTTTTTTTTTAAATTAATTTTTTATATAAAAAATTTTTCAATTTGAAGGCTAAATTTGAATTTCGTAAAAAACTGTTCACCCGTTTTTGAGATATAGAATTTTGAAAAAAAAATTCAATATTTTTTAAAAAATCCAAACAAAAAAAAATTGCACTTTTGATAATCAAATATTGTTAAGTCAATATAAGCGCTCGTTCAAAAAAAAATTATTGAAAACGGTTCATAAGTTGCTGAGAAAATTAAAAAAACAATATAACGGTTCTATGAGCGGTACCTTTCCGGAGCAATACAAAAATATGTTTTTTTTACTAAAAGAAGCCAAGTTCAAAAACTAAATTTTAAAGAAAATTTAAAAAAAAAAATCTATCGGTTTGTTTTTGAGAAAATTTTCGTTTTTTGACCAAAAAAATTGTATGGGGGCCACTGTTAGTTTTGATCTTAAAAAAAAAGAAAAAAAGCCTAACGTGAATCTGCTCAAACCCATTTTCTAAAACTAATTAAATTATAAAAAATAATTGCATATTTTTGTAATACTTTTGTGTACTAATGTTTGGAAAACAGATTGTTTTGATATTTTTTTTTGACAACACTAATTTTGACAGAACATGCACGTTTTGTATTTTGTGTCACTGTCAAACATCTTCAATTTGGTGTAAAATTTAACCATGAAACGTCTTACAAACGAATAACGCTCGCAAATTATAGAATTTTGTTATCAAAATGCGAGCTCTGTTAAGAAGGTTCTTGGCGCACTTCTTCTGTTTTATGGTCAGTTTAATTTACCCATTGAGGCAGCTATTCGGGTTATTGTAAGACATTACACCACCAACACGTTTATGTAGAGTGCGGAGTGCCAGTGTTAGTGATGAACGTGAATTATAAATTCCGTGCCTTTCATATCAATTCTGCATTTGTGATTCGATTACGTGGAAAATTTTCCAAAAGGATTTAGATGTAAGGCCTTTTAAATTGCAGCCGCTGCGAAATTAAAGCCGATCGACCTACCACAACGCCCAATTTTTGGTGAATAGACTTGTGAAAATTTGGATGATGTGAATCCCAACATTAAATGCTTAAATTAAATAGAAGAGCTTCATTGTGATTTAAAGAAGACGGTGCCACATGCAACACATAACGTGGAACAATGGACCAATTGAGAAGCTTAGATCGAACGATCTTAAGTATTTTTTAAGGGAGCTCTGTTAAGACTCATGTCTATAGCGACAATCCCGCTTGGATTGACCTACTGGAAGTCAACATTAAAGCTTTTAAGATAAAGGCCGCAATATAAGAAAGACTATGTTAAAATTGGAATGAGTAGATAGACCATTTAAAACGGAACTGTGACCAACTTTTGCATGAAATAATCTTAAAACATTAAATTATATCAACCGTAAATTTTATGAATTGTTTTTAAACATCTATGTATTTAGTTCACAAAAACTCCTAAAACTTAACTTGTTACTATCTGCGGAAGTCATAATTGTAATTTTCCAGCGCTTATATTTGAAATTTTGTTGATTTTAAAAATTTTAAGGTTTTAGATTTAGTTCTAATTTGGAAAAATCATTATTTTTTGCTAACTTTTAACCCTAAAACGTAATGTTCCAATCTCAAATTTAGACAGGAAACACCACAAGTTTAAGGGAAAATACATTTTTTGTAAATAGAGCTTTTAATTCTTCCATCATTGGAATTTCTAAGTTTAACAGGTAAAATGAGTAAAAGATTAACGAAACTGTTCATTAAAGAACAATTTTTGTTCATTGATTCAATGAATTGATTTATTAAACAAAGTTAATTTATAAAATAAATCTTTATTGAGTCATTTAAAATGTTGGTACTTTGATTATAGATTTATCAAAGATTTCATGTGCGACGAAACAGGGCTTCTCTAAAGACCTTAAACAAAATATTAAAGATTAGATCACTTTGACATAGTTTAATGAAAAACTTCACTTTGTTCTTATTTTTGTAGGTTTGTATGGATAGCTTTTTAATATATGGTATCACTGTAAATGCAAATTATTCCTCCCAAAGGCTTAAACATTACATAAAAAATACTCTGAAGACAAAACTTGTTGAACTGGAAAAAAAAGACTAACAGAAGGCTAAATCACATCACAATACGACCGGCCATGTATGAGCTTACAATTACAATCGTAGGTATAGGTTGACTGTAATCTTTTCTATGTACGTTTGTACTTTTAGAAAGGTTTGAACAGACAAACAAAATAAAAATGAACTAGGTTATGTACATTTTTATGGGAACATGAGTAAAAGACACCAATAATCGCTAAAATAAAAAAGAAAGAAGAAAAGAACAAACTTATATGGTATAGGACTAGAGTATTTCTACACGGAAAGAAACGTCCTCGAATTTATAAGGGTTGATAGTTAAAACAATGAAGTTGACGAAGATGGGTAGATTTGCTATGAGTTGGGTATGGGTACCCGTATATGTGCTCTCTCTCTCTCTGTGCATTTGCAGTTTTATATTGCATTCAAATCGAATAAAAAGCTAAAAGGCACACAGCAAATAATACTCACTATATAGAGTGGGTGGTAGGGTAGGGGATGATCGCCTACCCGCCTGTACCCTGCTTTTGCTGTTGGGTTCTGTTGATGCGACTCTGCGACAAAAATAACGAAGCAGAGAATATCAGATGAATAGGCAAATTGCTGAATAAATGTGCTAAAGTTGTTGTTTTGTTAATTGCTCGAGAATGGTCTTTTCCATTTCCAACCCCCTCCCCCTCTAATCCTAAAAGAGGGTGTATAACATGACAGAACTACTTAAATGTACGCGAACCAGGATTAATGCTCTCAATTTCGTCCTAACTTACTTCAAATGAAGATAGAGATTCACTATTAGAAAAGAGAATTACACTGATGGTACATCGGGCACGCTTTGGATGAAATGAAAGAGACATAGAGACAGAGAGGAAGAGAGAGACATTATGTAGCTCAATGAGATTTTAATTGGGTAATACGTACGTATTGGCAATGACGATACAAAAAGGAAAGGCGAAATTATTTCGACGGGTCTGATCTTTGGGGACCGTTCACCTCGGAAATATACGTTGTGGTTGTGCCACAAAGTCCTCTGTCGTCGTAGTTATCGTCGCCATCGAAAGTATGATAACGGATATTATGCAATTGAATGAAATTGCTTGAGCTATGGTATATCCGTTTTGCTATATGGGTTTTTAGAGTGTCAGCTAAGCTATAGTGGGTAAGGTGAATTGCATGGATACTACATCCTTGTTACCACTGTATTATGGTTTTAAATTCCACCATTCCACTGTGAGCATACAAATAATTCCAAATTATTCAATTCAAAGAGTTATTTCATGTGTTACTAATTACATTTCTATTTAGTCTACAACACAAAACCCCTCGTACAAAAAATTACCAACCATGCACAAAAATCTAGAAAAATTCCTTTGTGAAATTAGTTTTTATGATTTCAAATTGGTTTTGCATTCTCGTTGCATTTGACTTCCCAGATTTTCAAAAGCTATTTGTTTGATTCCTCTTTAACTTGATGCTATAACTCCGCATATCCTTCAAAAAGGGGAATAACAAAATTCCTGTTTTTGTTTCTGACAAGAACTGAACCATCAATCAAGTGAAATATTTTTAAAGCTATTTGATTTTTGTTCTTCTATTTTTTTTATTGAGTATTTTCGTAGTAAAACGTTTAAGCTTTTGAATTTTTAGTATTTACACCCAGGACATTATATACAATTCCTTCCAAGAAGAAACAGAAACATGTTAAAAGAATTCAATTTACATGCAACAACGACAAATCTAAATATACAAATGGCATGTTGTTTGAAAGTAGAATGAAACTACATATTTTCCTTTGTGCATCATCAGCATAGAGAGCGAGATGCGAGAGCTCCCTCCAGTCCAGGAAAATTCCGCAACTTCTGTTCTGTCTTCTGTGTGTTTTCAAATCGAGCTCCAGAGCTCAGTCAACAACAATACTGATGCTGCTTACTGCCTCTGGGTATTCCCGTTTTTCGTTGTTACTTTAGTCCTTTTTTAACACACATATAAACATACATTTGTACCTATATCGTCGTATCTTTATCCCGAAATGGAACTTATTCTAAAACTTGAATGTGTTGTGTACACATCATCCACACATATCCAAAAAGCCTATACATGAGTCTTGTGTGAATAATGCAGGCAGTCAGGCAGGCAGGCAGGAATGAAAATATCTTTTCAATTATATATGTACATTTCTTTATTTCGAGCTTTCAACTAAAAGAGGGAAGTTTTAAGTTGACACGTTCTGTCAGGACGTATAGATATGTACTGCACATACACATGTATGTATATCTATAAAGGATAACATGTTCGTGTAGTTTTTCCTTTCTTTACTTTTTTTTATTAATAAATGTTTTGAAATGCCTTAATAGGATTTCCAAAAAAAAAGGAATAAATACTTTTGGCAATCTTTTGAAAGCTGGATGGGATTTAATTTTAGATTGTATGAAAATACGATATTTAGGTGAATTCTGTTCTATTTAAAACAGAACTTGAAATAAAGTTCAGCATGAAAAATATTTATATAAAGTTGTTAAGAAAATGTGGAATGGGGGCAAATTTTTAAGAGACTTACATAAACCTCGAATTACATAATTCTATAAAGTTAATTTATGTATACATCACATACATACGAGCAGAAGAGGAATAATAATGTAATTACTCGAAAAAGAAGGGAACTTTTAGGTTTTGTAAAAAAAAGTGCGTATACGCCCAGATGCCCATTTTTAAAAATAAGAGATGAAACGACTTATTTTACAAAAAGGAAGCATATCATCCTTCAAAGTGCACATACATAATTCATTAACTTATCAGGAGCCATTATCTGTGCTTCATTTCGAAAAAAAAGGCTGAGATGTGACCGAGAGCGAGATTTTCTCATTGGTGCCCTTCATAAGTAAGTCTCCCTTTTCCGACTCGCAAACTCCACCAATTTTAACAAATGTCAAAAGATGAAAATTTTCTGTAGAATATGTCAATTTTTGTATTGAATATTAATTTATAATTTGTTGAAAAACTTAACTATTTATTAAAACAAAAATATAAAATACTGGGAAAATTATCAAAATAAATGGTTTGAGTATTTGGACAAACGAACTGAATACACAAACCATTTTTTTGATAATTTACCGTGAAACTATAATTAATGGTTTTCGGGATGAGTTGTTTCTTAAGTTATGAGTGATCTTAGGATGAGCTAAGTCAGACTATGAAACGTGCGGAATGTTTTTGTGGGTGGTATGAACGCAGTCCATCCCTAAGGACATTTAATAACGGAAACAAAAACTCTTTCAAGAAAAATGTAATACTGGTTATCATTTTTCTTATTTCCGTTTGAGTTTGGGGTTAATTGAAATGATTTTTTATTTGTTTAGTCAACGTAGCTGAAGGATTTTTAGTAGAATTTTTGGCAAATTTTATTTGAAATTCCCCTGTGGGTGTGTTTTATATTAGTGAGGAACCAGAACGGAAGACAAAGTTTCTGGTGATAAGAAATAATTATGATTGAGTTAATTTATTGACCAATTTGTGTACTTATTGTGATTAGTGGAAATATAGTTTTCCGTCGGCTTTTTTGGTCACTATAATTTTTGCAATGAAACAATTACGTTACATTAACTTTCCCAACGTTTCGGCAGGGGTTGCTGCCTTCTTCAGGGGAGCTTTATTAACACAAAAAATATACAAATGATCTTAGTTAGAACAATGTGATTCGAATACAATAAAGTTTACTCACTTAAGAAAGATATGAAAAGCAAAATTTAATATTAATTACATTAATTAATATACATTAGAAATAAAAATTAGCACTTCGAAGAATGAAGTTAAGTCTAAATTGAATAAAGCACAATTTACATTTAAGAACAAAGAAGAGAGCAATATATAGCAGAAATGTTTTGTGTGTCTTGTTTTCGGTTCATGTTGTTTTTGTTATTGAGAATATGTAATGTTTCTAACGTGTATCGTTTCGAAACATGTTTCTCTGTCTGTAGAACTTCTACGTCTTCAAAGTTTGGAGAATGACCGCTTACAATGCAGTGACTGGCCAGGGCTGTCTTCTCATAATTTTTTAGTTTTATGTCGGACTAATGATTCGAGATGCGTTGTCTAAGAAGTTGTTTTGTGGTCCCAATATAACACAGGTTGCACGGTTCATTTGATTTACCATTGCAGTTAATTTTGTAGATCACATCTGTTTGTTTGTCCTTATCAGGTTTCGTCTTGAGTTTAGTAAAACAATGGTCAAGTGTTTTGTTTGATTTAAAAGCAAGGCGAACCTCTGTCAATTTTTTGGAAATAGATTATTTGAAGTTGTCGGATAAAGTTGGGACGTAAACCATGGTTTTGTAGTGCGTTCTAACGGGTTCATCAATGTTTACTCGTGGAATTTGCATTTTGTGTTTTAAAATGAGGCTTCGAATTATGGTAGAAGGATAACCATTATCACTTAAAATTTTGATGACTTTTTTCTCGTTAGCGACGTGGAATCGTACATCACTTATTTTGTATTCGTATCCCATTGTTCTAACTAAGATCATTTGTATTTTTTTTTGTGTTAATAAAGTTCTAATGTAGCATAATTGTTTCATTGCAAAAACTGTAGTGACCCAGAAAGCCGACGGACTATATTTCCACTAATCACAATAAGAAACAATTATGTCTAGAAATGCCATTGAATTTTCTTTTTATTTAACCGAAAGTCAACAACAAAATTTTGCATAAAATGAAATAATATATTCAAGTCAGAAATAAAACTGAGGTCAAACCAATTTTTTGTAGGTATGTATTTGTGTAAAGAAAGCCATCATTATTTTTTTTCAATTAATTTTGATCCCATAACATTTTTGTTTGTAAAAACTTTGTGCGATATTTTTTTCGGTCAACCAAACATTCCTTTTCTTACTATGTATTCCTTTAGTAAAAACTACACACTGAAAGTTTTACCTTAACACAAACGCATACCTACAGATATCTCTCTAAAAACTATGGATTACGGTTCTGGGGAACTTGAAACGGAGAGAAATGTCAAAATTTGTGACAAATCGGGCCGTTTACAATAACTTCTAATGGGAAGTCAAAAATTAATCTTATTTCAAATTGATTCGTGAAGAGTATTTTAGTGCTATTCTCGAGAATCCAAGATTTAAAACTTAATACATAATGATTTAAGAGTTCTAAAAGCATTGGATTTTATTCCATTTTCGAAATAAAAACTAAGAATTCTTAATTTTTAGTGAATTTTACTTTCCCAATAAAAGAACCGTAGATCGATTTAAAGTTCTTAATATTCAATGAAACGGCATAGAATTTTTTTTTTAAATGTGTGAATAATTAAGGCTTCGTTAAAATGGTAAATGCCGAGATATCATTTTTGAATTACATTTACAAAAACAAATATGTCATTTTTTGATTTATCGTATTCTCATCAAAAATCTTTCATACAATGCACCTACATAAATTCTTATATCAAAAGTCATTAGTACCGCTTACGACGTAATTAACGTTTATTTTCAAACGATTACCTCCTTAACAACCATCACCCTCATATTAACATATTTAATACATTTTTGTTTCTTTTATGAAGTATTGTCATGCCATATTGAAATACTCATCTAAAGCTCTTTTACAAAGACCTTAACATGTTATTCAGATTTGTACCGCCTAATATCCTTCCCTTGAACCTAATTTACGACATTAAATTCTTAATTGTTTTAGCTTTTTAAAAATTATTACCAAACAAAATAAAAGTTTTTTCATTGCAAATTGCGATGTCAACTGATAAGAAAAATGATTTTAATTCATACTTAATTTATTGCCCTCAATTCATTGTAAAAATTAATAAATACAAAAAACAAATCAAAAGAAGTTTTCCATCTTAGCGGTCGGTGGTGGTGGTGACGACGCACGACGTAAGTCCATTCAAGAGCCTTAATTTATTACTCTTAGTCACAACACGCCCGCCCGGAAAATAACAAAAAAAAAATACTCACAAACATCTTAGCCTTTATTCATGAACATAAGCTTATTCATAATTTTCTAAATAATTTTCCAGTTTTGAATTATTATCCTCTTATCTCACGATTTCCATTACGTGCTAAAGTAAACTTATTCCATACGCGAAATAGCTTAACTTGTGTATTGTCGAGAAGGAAGAGCTGGGACTTTGCATGTGGCGTCAGAGTCACCACCGTCATACCAACTCGGAGGCCTCTTAAGATGTCATTTTTCCCGAAGAACTTCCCCAATGTGAAACCCCTTTCTTAAGAATATATCTAGGAGGTAGGACTTGGGTTTGTTGCTTGGGCAGGTAAGGTAGGTAAAACACACAAACACTACTTCTAGGATGTGTCGTGTGTCCTTAAGTCATGCTAAGGACTATTTCTATTTTTTTTTCTTCTTCTTCTGCTTCTTATAATTCTTAGAACGAACGAACGTTAGAATATTTGTAACACACAATAGTGAAATGAAAGAGGAACAAAAGTATGAGAAATGTAAGTGCATGTGTACCAACATATTTTTTCCTGGTTAATTAGAGACTACACTTCTCACTTCTCACTTCTTTTTGTTTTATTTTCTTGTATGTATTTTGTGCACCCTTTCAAGCTTCTGGGTCTACTGGAGATGATTTTTTTCTTTCTTTTTTTGTTAACATCAGGGTTCAAGGCTTTAAATAGGTAACTGCTGCTGCTGGGTGAAATATTTTATGACTTCGGAAAAAAGCTTCCCATAAGCCATCATGATGGTTTTTCTCTGTTTGTTGTAGATAACAAAAACAAAAACAAAAACCAAAAATAAACATTTCATTTAGGGCCCATGTATAAATACCTTTGCCGATTATGCAATAATTTACTTTTGGTTATTCTTTATGTAATTTGTGGGCACAATTTCAATTAAAAGGGGATTTATATTTTGATATTATAAATACACAAATTGGGCTTAAGGGATTAATAGTACTTTATGTGAATTATGAACTGTTTAAAGAAACAAGCAAATAAAGAGTGGATTTTGGTTAAATTAACATTAGAAGCAAAAATTCAATTTGACAGTGTTTGACTTCTTTTCAGTCTTTGTGAATGCTTTAAAATAGATAATTAAGACTTACATAAGATTTTGATGGTTATTGATAAGTATATACATACATACATATATTAATTCGAAAAAGTTCAAAGTTTCATAAAAATCAGTTTATCTCAAAAGGAAAACAAGTCTAAATGAAAAATACTATTTTTGCAAAATTATTTAATGAAGGCCTATTCCTTTTTAAACAAAGAGGCTGGGATGCGACCCACACTTATAACTTCCCATCCCGTCTGTAGATTTGTCTTGCTTAAAAGTTTGTCTATATGTATCAATTTTTACCAAATTTGCGTACTATTTTTTGTAGATTTTATTTTTTTATGAAAAAACGGACTGTTGGATTTTTATAAAAAAAATTACTGAATATCGAAAACAATATTTTCTGTGATATAAAATAAGTTTGAAGCCAATATTTGTAATTTTTGAAAAACTATTTGAGTCGAAAGTAAATTTTTACTAAGTTTTAGTATTGTTTTTTTTTTTAGGTTCTTATTTTTTGTAAAAAAAAACTGTCAATTCTATTTTTCTCAAAGTTTTATCGAATGTTGAAAATAATATTTCTTATAAGATAATTAGTTAGAAGCCATTATCTCAAATTTTTGAAAAGATATTTGAGTCGAAAATCAATTTTTACCAACTTTTGTTAATTTTTTTTAGGTTTTTAATTTTTTGTAAATTCAATTTTTCTTAAAATGTTACTAATTGTTGACAACAATTTAAAAAAAAAAATAAATTAGTTTAAATCCAATGCCTTAAAGTTTTTAAAAGTTATTTGAGTCGAAAATCAATTTTTACTAACTTTTACAAATATTTTTTTTATGTTTTTATTTTTTGTAAAAAAAATTCGATTTTTCTCAAAATTTTACCGAATGTTGAAAGCAATATTTCTTATAAGAAAAAATGTGTTGGAAGCCATAATCTCAACAAATTTTTAAAAAGATATTTGAGTCCAAATTTAATTTTTACCAACTTTGAGTAATGTTTTTTTAGGTTTTTAGTTTTTATAAAAAAAAAACTGTCAATTAGATTTTTCTCAAAATTTTACCTGATTTCAAAAACGTTATTCTTCGTTGCACAATATTATTTTAGAGATAAAACCATTTTTTATTCTTAAAATTTTCGAGTTGACAATTTTTTTTCAGTTTTTTTGATTTATAAAAAAACCGTTAATTGGATTTTTTTCCAAAAAATATATTTGTTTGGTATCGCGTTACAATATATAATATTAAATTCAAGTCTCTAGTGCTATTGGTTCGTGAGATATTTAGGGTTAACCAAAATTTTCACCTTTTTTTGAACTGCTATGGTAAAAAAAAACCACCCACGCAATTTTCTTGAGAGCATCTTTCTGCAATATTATCTGTATAACAAAATTTATTTGAAGTCGATATCTCTTCTGATTCTTGAGCTATGGACGACGAAAAAAACGTCACGGACGTACGAACGTACACACACACGCACGCACAGACATCTTTCTAAAAATCTTTTATTTCGACCCTAGGGACGTTGAAACGTCGAGAAATCTCAAAATTTTCAATTTGACAAATCGGACCCTTTACAATAACTTCTTATGGGAAGTTATTGTAAAGGGTCCGATTTGTCAAATTGAAAATTTTGAGACGTTGAAACGTCGAGAAATCTCAAAATTTTCAATTTGACAAATCGGACCCTTTACAATAACTTCTTATGGGAAGTTAAAAATACAACTGTCATCAAAATGTCTTGAACTATTTATTGGATTTCATACAACATTTCAAATTTTTGTTTATAGTGTTTAAGAATAACGTTTTTGACATCTGGTGGAAGTTTTAGAAAAATCGAATTGAAAGTTTTCTTGTAAGAAAATTAAGCAGGATTGTTTAAATTTTTATTTCCTGACTTAAAATTACTATACTTCCTTAAATTATTAATTTTTGGAGTAAAATGTGTCTTCTGATCTCAATGAAATCTATTGGAGTTCCTTACGAAACATCGTTCTAGAAGAATTTTCCTAGGAAGGTCTTACGTTTTTAAGCTAGAGCAGAGCAGGTATAGAGGAGGTGCAGAACCGTTTTCTCTTCTTCCTTTTCCATACACCTTCTGCTGCAAGTCGTTTGAAAATACACCTAGCCTATAAGACAGTGTTTGGTTATGACTCCAAATATCGAGCTTATATGCAATCTGCTTGGAGATATCAAGCACCTTTAGCACCTTAAATTTAGGATTCGACTTGATGTTTTTTTTCCTGTATAGCGTCTTGTTTTAGCAAAGACTTGAACGTAGCGATTGGTATACCAGCATTATCCAAACGTGGTAGAATGGGTAGTACAGTACCATTTTTGGCGAGTTCATATCTGCTTTACAATTTTCTATAATATCTTTCTGGCACCCTGCAAAAGTGGATTTTAAATTGTTGTGCCTTCTCCATAAGAGATTATTGACAACTATGGACTGACTGTTGAGTTTGCAAAGACAAAGATTTAATGACAGCCTGGCTATCTGAGAAAATGCGGATATCAAATGTTGATATTACGTTTTCTTTAAGCCAGAACAAGACTTCTTTAATAGCCAAAAGTTTTACTTGGAACAAGCTACAATGATTGAGATGGCGGAATAAGAGATTTTATTTTAGTCATTTAAAGTACACGCCCCACCAACCCCCTCATTTGTTTTTGATCTATCTGTATAGAAGTGGATTGGCTCGTCTTTCAGGAATGTCCTATTCTACCAGAAAGATATTAAAAGTATAGAAATCTTCAAGTTTTTATCAAAATGTAGTTGGGGGATTGTGTAGTGTGTGTGCCTTGGAATGGATTCTACATAATTAGAAATTCATTGTGACGAAGGTACAAAGCGAGTTACATAGTTTACAGCTATTTGTTTACTAAGTTTATCTAAAGCTGTCAGATGGATAAGGGTAGTTAGTACCGCAGATGGGATCGTAAGAAGGGATCCGCTTTTAACTTTTGACGTTGAAAAAGTATTAAGCATTGAGTGAATATAAAAAATTAAAAAATCCTATACCCGACTTAAGTTCTACAATTTCCCTACGATTTTAATAAATTACAACTCCATTTTTTCAGCAATAAAAAAAAACATACAAATCTTTATATATAAAAGAAAGT
Source organism: Eupeodes latifasciatus (assembly GCA_920104205.1). Taxonomy (NCBI): domain Eukaryota; kingdom Metazoa; phylum Arthropoda; class Insecta; order Diptera; family Syrphidae; genus Eupeodes; species Eupeodes latifasciatus. The sequence continues at coordinate 185,950,995 of OV049926.1, read as the reverse complement.
CGTGTTAGTTACACTATTTATAACTCAAGAACGGCTGCACCGATTTGGCTGAAAATTGGTGGGTAGGTAGCTTAGAACCAGGAGAAGGACATAGGATACTGTTTATCCCGTTCGACAGCGTTCCCGTGTGACTTGGCATAAAACGTCAGTCACTGTAAAAATGGTATAACAAAAAAGAATCAGACTTGGAATAACAAAACGCAAATGACAGCTATGTGATGGACATATGGGTGACAATTTGATTTTTGTAAGAAATCAATATGAAAACCATTTCTATTAAATAAATAATCAACAATCATAATAATGTAAGAAATCAATATTAAAACTATTTCTATTAAAAAAAAATAATTAACAATCGTAATGTAATGATGGAGCCATTGCCTATTTCAAAAAAAAGAGAAGTGAACTATAAAAGGTGGTAAACCAAAAACGCATCAGACTTGGAATAACAAAATGCGCATCTCGAACAGCTAAGTTATTTTGTCTATGAATAATTGGTTGAAAATTTGAGTTGTGAAATAAATGTTTAGATGAATTGAAGTGAAGTTTAATTAACAAGAGGGTAGTAATATCCCCTTAAATGTGCGCTTATTATAAAAAAAAAACAATGCCGCGACCAAGACGATCAAATCTTTCCCGACAACGCCGTAATGCAAGAAGGATACGAAACACTACAAATAAAAGGACTGAAGAAGGACAAGAAATCGCACGTGAAGAGGTCAACAAATAGATAATTTGCGACGCAGAACAAGAGATTTATAAAGTGCTGATTTGAATCGAGCAGTGTTTCGATACGATTGCAGCAATGATTACAGCTTGCATCCTAGCGTTTGCATTGGACAAATGGACGTTGTTTGCCAGTATTGTGGTGCATTAAAGTTTTCCGGAGAAATGCCCGGATTATGCTGCCTTAATGGTATAGTGATATTACCATTGTTGACTCCGCCACCTGAGCCATTGTCTTCATTGCTTTGTGGCGAAAAAACTGAATCACGCTATTTTCTGGCAAACACTTAAAATCGCAATGGTTGTTTCCAAATGACATTATTTGGGCTGATATTATCGAAGAACGAGGATTTAATCTGACATTTAAGGTATATATACTTATTTTTGTACTTACATAGAATATAGTTAAACAATAACTTACATTACTCATTCTTACGTATTAAATTTGCAAATTCTGAACTCTACTCTCACATCGAAAAAAGTCTTTTTATTTTGTAGATACAAAGACAGATTCACCATCGAATTGGAAAACAATTAATGGATATTGGAAATAGGCGAATTGAAATTGATGAATCTACACAATGTATCACCCTGCAAGCAAACTTCTGTAAGATCACATAAAGCATCGACGAATTAGGCGTGCTATATTAGCAGCCAAAAACATCGATGTCAATACCATTATCTTCACCGTTCAGCATGGAATACCCAGTGAAACGACAACATATGAGTCCATCGATACTGTGGAGAATCAAGACGGGATTGTCAACTATCCAACTGAATTCTTGAATTCGTTAGGTTTTCCAGGCATGCCACCGCACGTTCTTACACTGAAAATTGGGGTACCCATTATTCTTCTTGCTCCTGGATACACGAGCGCAAAAAAGAATTACTTTTGTGGATACACACAGACAAAAAAATTAAGTGGGCATGCAAGAAAATTTGACAGTAGAGGAAGAGTCGGAAATTAAAACACAAAAAACTTCGTTGGATACTCAGCCGCAGGTACTTTCTTTTCGAATGAACTATTATAAGTTATTATTTAGACTCTCAATCAAGAAAATGACGAACAATATTACCGAGGCAACAATTTTGACTGGAAAGTTCAACGGTGAAGACGTAGGTACTGTTGCCACGTATCCCAATGATCCCGACAGATATGCCATTCGAATTCAAAAGTTTACAGTTCCCGGTGCGACTCGCTTTCGCAATAATTATTAACAAAGCGCAAGGACAATCGTTGCAAGTGTGTGGATACAATTTGGAGAATCCATGCTTCTCACATGGACAGCTCTATGTGATTTGCTGACGTGTGATTCTGATTTATTAGTCTACGCACCAGATGAAAAAAAGATAATCTTTATTGTGTATCCCACAGCACTTTTTTTCGAAATAAACAAATTCAATAAAATGGCTTAGAATGAATTGAATATGTGTGTAATGATTTTTCTTTAAAATTATTTTTCTTAAATTTATTTTAGCCCTTGGTGAAGCAACGCACGCCGGGTAGAGCTAGTAAATAATAAAAAGTGTTTAAAAATATTGTCAAAATAACGAGATTTTCAAAGCAATAAGAAAATTCTTAAAATAAAAATTACCGAAACGTGAACAATCAGTTTTTTTTTAGAATTTTTGAATTATTAGAAAGTTTTCAAGTACCAATACCAGTACATATCCCTCATGATCATAGCTACAATCTCTGCTATTGAATATGAATTATTTGAATATTATGAAATGTAAATTGTAGCACACCAGTATTGATAAATTATGACGGCCTTTTTCATACGAGTATCACTTTAAAAAAATTCTCCGAAATTGTCATTTAGCCAAAAAAAACTAATTCTCAGTAATTTTTCAGGAAAATTTGCATATAATTTCCATGTGTATAGTATTATCAAAAAAAAGCCTTATTTTCCGTCCTCTACAATTTTTCCAAAGAATAAAAAAAAAAATTATCATCTTCCCTTGACTTTATTATATACAAACTACAAGCAGGCAGGCAACCTCTATAAGAATAATAATAAAAATGATTTATCAAAGAACAACTCTATTCATATATGTACCTCTACAATTTCTATGGCGAAGAACAAGCAATAAGCAAGGATCTACGACTCTAATAGTAATAATATACTTTCCTTCTTAGCATGACTCATGCTAAAAAATAAAAAAGAAAACCAAATAATGAGCAAATAAATAGAAAAAGAAAAATAAGATGAAAATTCAACTTCTCATTTTTATTGTTGTTTCTGCTGGAAGGTAAAATAGTGTTTTCTTTTATTCATTTATTCGTCCTTTTTTTCTACCTCACTTGTTTATCAGAGCATCCTTTAACCTAACAAAACAAAATTCAAAACTTTTCTATAGAAAAATTTGTGTATATAGGTATTTTTTGAACCTGGAAAAAAAGAGTTATTTGCCAATGCGACAGCGGCAGCAGCGGCGGCCATGGGAGGGCAAGCAATATACAGGAGGAATGACGGTGTTTTGCAAGTTGTGCAGAAGCAACGAACAACACAACATAATACAGTTGTGGACCTGGACACAATATAATGTCTCTTGGATTTTATTAGGAAGGATATTTACACAAATATGCACTACCACACAATATTACCGACGAGGCTTTAAGGCCCTTTTCTATAATCCTCTACATCTTCCTTCTGCCCCTCTGACACACAAACAAATATCATTATCATTCTCGGGTATTGTCATCAGGATTGTTATTATCACTAAAGTCATTATGCAGCTCTGGGAAGTCTGCTTGATTTCACTCGCTGAACAAACTATCTTACATACAAAAGGATGTATATTATATAGTATAACCTAGGATCCAGGTATCCTTCCTACACAAATGTATATATGTTTCGTGTTTTGTTTGGGGCTCTATGTTCGCTTTCCAACATTTATGTAGTTTCATCTTTTCTTGTTTTTTTTTTTTTTTTTTTTTTTTGAATAAAAATAAAGTTGGATTCAAATTTCTATTGCACTCAGTTAACAGAGAGACATCAGCCAACAAAAATGGAAATACGAAAATATTTGATTATCAGGATATGCCTTTCAGCATTGTGCATATGTCACATTATTTATTTTTGTATTTTTTTCAGTTTTTAATAATTTTTTGGGATTATTTTTCATTTTCTAGGTGAAATTTATGTGGAATTTAGTTTCGGTTTTAAGAACATTCTTATTGTTTTTATTTTTGGGTTCTTTCATTTGTTGATCAAATATACTTGTTTGAAAAATAAACTGTGCAGTTTCATTGATATATGGTTTTTCATTTGATATAATTAGTGGAAGTGAAAATATTGGAATAGGTTTGTTTCGCTTGATTAAACAGTTGAAGTGAGCTGGCGAGAATACTCAGCAGCTTTTCCTTTAGCAGTAGTAGTACCCGTAGCGTGACCAACTCCAACCCGTCAAATCTTCGGTCGATAAGTCTTCTTCCGAGCATCAGCAAAGTTTTCGAAAAAATCATTAAAAGGGCTCTGACTAAGTGGGCTGCGGACAACAAAATAATTCCGGATAAACAGTTCGGGTTCAAGGCGGGTCATGACACAATTCGTGCAGCGTCTAAACTCGTTTCTGATATCCAATGGAATAAAACAAAACAACAATGCACTTCTACCACAACATTCTTAATTAAAAATGGTCTTCAACAGAGAGCGGTGAATTCGCTGATTCTCTTCAGCATTTACACCAGCGATCTGATAGGTAGTCTTACAAAGGCAATTGCTCACGCCGACGATCTAATTGCGTACAGAACGGCCCGAAAGGTTGAGGTTATTAGAATTCTCTTGCAGCGTGATTTCGACAAGATTCAGCGATATTGCGACAACTGGAAACTGAAAATAAATGTCCAGAAGTCGGAGACATTTCTGTTCCGGACTCCGTTGGCTAGGGCCACGAAGGATACGTGTAAGAATTGGCGCAAGATGGTCATAGTTGATCTTCACGGGCAGCCATTAGCGAGCAAAAGTGTAGTGAAGTACCTCGGTATCTGGTTAGATCAGTATTTATATTTCGACAGACATATAAAGGCTGCTCTGACCAGGGCCAGAGGAGCCTTCGCTCTGACGAAACGGCTGTTTTACAGCAGTCGGCTTGACCCCAGAGTGAAGTTAATTTGCTACATGGCCATCATACGGCCGATGATCGTTTATTGTTATCCTGTGTGGTTCAACGTTGCCCCTTCCCAGATGGAGAAGTTTCGGGTGATCGAGCGGCAGTGTTTACGACGCTGTACCGGCTCATATCGAACAGCAGAATCTTCTTACGTGCATTACTATTCCAACGAGATCCTATACAACGGGGCTCGAATCAACAGAATTGACAATTTCGTGATAAAACTCGTTCGAGGTCACATTGCAAGAGCTATGTCTTCGACCAACAATTTAATTTTCGGGGCGTTCTATCCGAACGACTAGTATTTTGAAAGTGCACGCTTGAGCGGCTTCATTCCACCAGAGGCATTCCTCTTTTTAGATAGATGCGGTCTGATACAGGATAGATTGGCAGTTCCGTTAATCTACCACGTCAGACGACAGACCGTGGATAGGCGACTCCTGTACAATCGGGACGTCATGGCGCAAGGCGGAGCAGAGCTCCTTCGGTTCAGTAGGGCTGTGTCCGAACGGGACCGAACTGATAGGGTGAAGCAGGAGAACCAGTTTTGGTGGCTTCAATCGGCACTTGATAGTGGGTAGTCGGGATGGGGTTTTAAGCCTTGGCCGGCTTACATACTTGTTTTATAGTTTTAGGGTTTAGTTTAAAGTAGAATAGGCATGGTGGCACAAAAAAAAATACAAAAAATACAAAAAAAGAAACATAAAAAAAATTTAAAAAAAAAAAAAAAAAAAAAAAAAAAAAAGACAACAAAATATGAAAAACAAAAAACGTTAGATAGTTAGATTTGCTGCTGTGGTTGTTCTAGTTTTAAGTAGTTTATAGGTAGAATAGGTAGTTTTAGTTAGTTTAAGTTTTATTTTAAGGACCTTATTTTAAGTAGTTTTTAAGTAAAAATAAAAAAAGGATATTGATATTAGTTTTTTTGAAATTTTCTAATGAATAAAAATATAAATAAAATGGAATTGAAGTTAAATAGATCTTAGGGCCGAAAGGCATTAGCATTAAGTATTATTGTTTAACTTAGAGTGTCCGTATGGGACCAGTAAGTTAGTTGTAAGTTATGGTTAATTAGGCTAGTTTTATGAATTTTTGTCCAGCTTTAAGATAGATTTAAGAGTGAATTAATAAAAATGAATTTAAAAAAAAAAAAAAACCGTAGCGTGATGGTTAGTGCGTTGGACTGTCATGCAAGAGGTCTTGGGTTCGATCCCTGCCTGTGCCACCTAACTTCTTTCACGGGTACTGCCTCTTGCGAGGAATTGACAAATCTTCCAAGGATAATTTTTGTCATGAAAAGTGCTTTCTCAAATTAGACGTTCGGATTCGGCATAAAAACTGTAGGTCCCCTCCATCTCTGAAAACATTACTCGCACACAGGAATGGTTGAGAGTTGTAAGTCACTAGGCCCTGGTTTTCTACGGACTGTTGCGCCACCTAATTTATTTGTTTGTCCTTTAGCAAGATGATTTGAGTTGCCATTCATGGTTGATTCATGATTTGTAACTCTGTGAAACACATTAACTTCAAATTTTTGTAGTGCCTGTACTTAAACACAAATTATCGAAATTTATTCAACTAAGAAATGAAGAAAATAGGTCCAACGTAAGTATAATTATCTTAAAGAAGAATTAAAGAATTGGAAAGCGTAATTTGTATTCTTCTTTAAAACCAATTCAAGCTCTAGTTAAGTACAAAATAGTTGGAATTGGAAGAAAATTGATTCCTAAGGTCTTCTTAATTCTTTAATAGTAAAATTTCTTAAAAAGTCCAACTGATAATGTTTTAAACAAAATTAAAGACTCAAGTTTCATGATGGTTAGTGCGTTGGACTGCTTATAGACAGTCGAGTACGACAGTGATCACTGCGAACTGGCTGCCGTAATTCAGATTCCAAACGAACGCGTGGAGTTGGAAGAATAAGTTGCAACGCACTCTTACAATTAAAGTAAGATGCGCCGGCCTCGTTTCACCAAGGCCTTAGCGAGAGAACTTCGTTCAAGTGACATAGCCCCACCAAACAACAGAAACCTGACAAATACAGAAATTGACCCACATTTACAACAGATGGACAAAACAACAAAACGAACAATGGAACGGACACTACCAAAGTACAAAGAACGGGATCAAACGGACGCACTACGTGGGCACAAGAGTGGCTTACTGACAAGACTCAAAAACTTGTACAGGCGACTTACAGACCCACACGACTTGGAGGTTAGCACATTGAAGTCGAAGAATAAAAAATGTCAATCAGTTGATTAAGGAAAACAACAGGTTATCAATTAACAAGTACTGGGACCGCAAGATCCGGTCAGTTATTTTCAGTGACCCTAGTATATTCCCGAAAATCAACAAGATATTCATGAAAAAGAACGACAATGACCTTCCGTGTCTGAAACTCCAAAGAACTGAATAGAACAGAGACGTACTTAGGACAGCGCAAATAGATCCAAAAGAAGCCATTTTTGACGATGACTTTTTTATAATTAAAGATCCGAAGGAAAAAGTGGAGGCAGTGGGAGCTGCTTTCCAGCAAGTGTACAAGGTAAATGTTAGCATTCGCCCCAACCACGATCTGGAAAACAGAGCCCTACTTAATCACTTTTACCTTCGAAATGATATGACACAATGGCGATCTGAGAACCGCGGACCAAGTGCCTTGTTAGTGACGAAGGTTGAGCTTCAGCTCATCTTCAACTCAATAAAAAACAAAAAGTCAGCAGGTGTCGATGGTATATCCAACGTTGTACTAAGACATTTACCGATTGAGGCAATTGACATTTACACCACACTCTTCAATAATGCACTGAATAATGCATATTATCCAGTGTATTGGAAGACCGCTGTGGTTCTTTCTATCCCGAAAAAGGGAAAGGACAACTCCAACCGGGGCTGTTCTATCCGAACGACAAGTATGTTCAGAGTGCACGCTTGAGCGGCTTCTTTCCACCAGAGGCATTCCTCTTTTTAGATAGATGCGGTCTGATACAGCTGATACAGGATAGACTGGTAGTTCCGCTAATCTACCACCTCAGACGACGAACCGTGGATAGGCGACTCCTGTACAATCGGGACGTCATGGCACAAGGCGGAGCAGAGCTCCTTCAGTTAAGTAGGGCTGAGTCTGAACGGGACCGAACTGATAGGGTGAAGCAGGAGAACCAGTTTTGGCTTCAGTCGGCACTTGATAGTGAGTAGTCGGGATGGGGTATTAAAACATAAAAAATATAAAAAAAATAAAAATAAAAAAAAATATAAAAAAAAATAAAAAATAAAAAAAAAAAACATGAAATAAAGAAAAAAAAAGGAAAACAAAAAAATGAAAAACAAAAAACATTAGATAGTTAGATTTGCTGCTGTGGTTGTTCTAGTTTTAAGTAGTTCATAGGTAGAATAGGTAGTTTAAGTTAGTTTAAGTTTTATTTTAAGGACCTTATTTTAAGTAGTTTTTAAGTAAAAATAAAAAAGATATTGGAATTAGTTTTTTTTTTTTAATTTTCTAATAAATAAAAAATAAATAAAATGAATTACAGTAACATAGATCTTAGGGCCGAAAGGCATAAGAATTAAGTATTATTGTTTAACTTAGAGTGTCCGTATGGGACCAGTAAGTTAGTTGTAAGTTATGGTTAATCAGGCTAGTTTTATGAATTTTCGTCTAGCTTTAAGATAATTTTAAGAATTAATGAATAAAAGTGAATTAAAAATAAAAAAAAAAATTGCATTGGACTGTCATGCCAAAGGTCTTAGGTTCAAACCCTTCCTGTATCATCTAAAGTTTTTTTATTGGTACTGCCTCTTGCGAGGAATTGACAAATCCTCCAAGAGAAATTCTTGTCATGAAAAGTGCTTTCTCAAATTAGCCGTTTGGAGTCGGCTTAAAACTGTAGGTCCCTTCCAACCCTGACAACAGTACTCGCACACAGGAATGGTTGAGAGTTGTAAGTCACTAGCCCCTAGTTCTCAACGGACTGTTGCGCCACCTAATTTATTTATTTATAAAGACTCAAGTAACTTGAGTCTGAGTTATATCAGTTCTTAATTGTTTTTGTATGTTTTCATTTTGTTGTTAAAAAAGCTATCAATTTAATATTTCTGAAAAATTATCTGAAAGTTAACAACAATATTTTGCATACGATAAAGGACTTTGATTTAATTATCTATTTTTGTCCCTGAAATATTTCAGTCGAAAACGAATTTTTTAATATTTTGAATAGCATTTTTTGAAGGTATTTCTTTCTTAAAAATTGGATTGATATTCGAGTTGAAAGCCAATTTCTACCATTTATTTTTTAAAGAAAATTGTCACTTCGTTTTTTTTTTTTGTAGTTTTACCGGATGTCGAAAACGTGATTATTCGATAAATAAAGTTATTTTGGAGGTGAATTTTTGTTTATTGACATTTTTAATTTTTTTTTAAGATTTAAAAATATACCTGCAAAATAAGTCTTCAAAAATTAAAATGACATTCATTTTTTCAAAAAAGCCTTAATTTTTCATAAAATAAAAAAAAAAGTTTTCAATTTTTGTTTAAAAATATTTTTATTATGCAGTTATTTAGAATTTACACGTATTAATATGCATTTTATATCTGATTTTCGTAAGAAAACGTTGACCTGTTTTCGAGGTATCGAATTTTGAAAAAAAAATAATACTTTTTTAAAAATCTTAAACAAAAATGTTGGTATTTTTGACCATCAAAATGAAATCGATTCATGAGGTCGTGAGAAAATTTAAAAACAAAATAATGGTTCTATTAGGGGTAACCTTTTGGAGCATATAGTTCCTATGTGTCGCAAATAAAAACAATCACCCACTCAATTTGTTAGAAAGTCATTTCTGCATCTTTTGATGTTATTTTCTATAAACCAATTTTATTTGAATTCGATAGCTTTTTGAGTATGACCCACGGATAAAGATAACCTGTTCAAACGTCCGGACACACAAACATCGTTCTAAAAACCTTTGATTTAGATTCTAGGGACCTTGAAACGTCGTTGTCGAGAAATGTCAATGTTTTTAATTTGTTAATAATTTTAGCGTCTTGAAAAACCAGCTTCTTGATTGCATATTTTTTGAAGTTCTTCAAATGACAACTCGGCTTACAAAAAATATTAGTTGCACATTTGGAAGAGTACCAATTGGAAGCTCTCAATGTGAATCGATTACCAGCCTCTTTTTAATTTATTTGGATTGTTCTTTCATCGGGAATTGAATTCGACTAATTTTGTTTCTGAACTGTATTCATCAAGCTACATATGTATAATCATTTCAAAATGTTTTTTTTAAAAAGCAAATTGTAAAAACGTATTCAACTGTGCACAATAATTGACGTTGGTTACTTTAAGTAATAATTTTCAAAAATATACATAATTAAATAAATATAACACAAATATATTTTGGTTTTTTTTTTTGGGCTTGGCTGAAGTTTATTTCACAGCTTCACAAGCTTAAGATTTCAATTTTCTATCTGATAAATTTTGAACGACATACCCTCTTGATAATAAACCTCCTTTTTAAGGTCCACATATGGGAAAAGTAGATGTGGTTGGTCATTAAAGGATAGAAATATACTAAAACGAATGAATTACCACATCTTATTTGAACAACTATTATTTTTAAATTGTGTTTGTGAAAACAAATTTACGACGAGGATTTTTTTCCTCTGAAGCTTTTAAGTTTTCTTTAGAAATATCAGATTTAGATAAATGTTTCATTCTAAAATTAAAGTAAATATACGTATGTTTTGAAATTAATCGTATTTGAAATAATACTTGAAATTGAAAATGTTAACTCATAAATTTAAACCAAAAATCTCCTTTACTTTAGTCAATGCTGTAACCAAAAAAAAAAGAAGAGAAGAAAAGAAATCGTTACTTTTACTTTTTCTCGATTTCAAAAGAATAATAAAATTCTGGGTAGGTACTTTCGAATAAATTATCTCCACAAATCAGACATAAACCTCACTTAACCTTATACACATTTCATTGAATTTAATTTATTCTGCTATTTTCCACACTAAACATAAATAAAATGTCTCTTTATCAAAGAAAATACCATATACAAAAATCTCTATCGGAATGGGTTACGAGTATACAGTAGCCGTCAGAAAAAAAAAACACTGAAGTGTAATTCGATTTTTTTTTATGAATTTAAGTTTTTTTCACGGTATACAAATTTGTGGTCAGCTATTATAGAAAATAAAGGACATGCTATAAAATATTTATTTGAACTACAAATTTTGAGAATTGATAAATAAATTCGCAGTATTGACTAAAAAAAGTTGCGGTTTTCATTTTTTTGAAAATGCTTTGGACATATCTTAAGAATTTCAAGTATAATTGTTGTATATACTTTATTTAAAGGCTTAAAAGTTAATATATTTAACAGGAGGAAACTGTATTTGATTTACCAGATCATTTCTTTAGTTTCACAAAGTTGACAATGTTTTGCAGTTCTATTTCTGACCGCTACTGTAAACGATGTATTTGTATCCATTTCAAATGAGTATATGTATGCCAAGTAAAAAGTAAACTAAATCACTTTGTCAGAAGGGGCCGACTAAATCGATTTATATTATTCAATTGGAAAAATGTTAATTAAATTAAGGAAACACAATAGAATTGTTCCACAAACCCACAAGAAGTATCCACGATAAACTACATCACAATGATGATGATGATGATGATAAAGTTGATGATGACGATGATGGTTGTTTTCTTTTTTGTAAGGCTTCTCATGCAAATCAAGCAGTTTTCAGTTAGAGCTTTAAAAATAAATAGGTACACATCACCAAGCCCACAACAAACAACATTCATTTGAAACTTATTTTTGAAAACACTACAGGAAGGTATAAAGCAAAGCTTCCCCTTTCCATCATCAGATCCTTTCCTTTTTTCATCTCATCACCATCATCACCCCCAAAAGAGCCATGAACCAGTTTCCTGCTTAAATATTTTCCCTTTTTTATTAGAAGTTGTAGAAGAAACTACTGATGACTACTTCTGTGCCTTCTGCTGCCTACAAGATAGCATAGCTACTCGTATTATGTATGTGCTGCTGATGCTGGTATGACAGGACAGGAATAAAGACCATCATTTGGGTGATGGCCACTTAGTAAACAGTGACATAAATTCTCAAAGCCTTAATATTTATTCTAAGGACCCATAAATATCCTTCGATATCACGTCGCTGTCTCATCGTATGAAGTATATACTTTGTCATTGAGATTAAGATAGAGATTGAGATTTGAGGAGTACGTTGAAATGGGCATCGGCAGGGTATGAACTAAGCCAAATTTCTGCTATGTGACAGGTAATTACAAATTTATTTAGATTGACTTTAAGGATTGATCCTTGTTGGGTGTTCAAAAGAGTACCCTTATTATTAAAAAAAAAAAAAAACAAAAAAAGGTTAAAATGGTATCTACGTGGTTTGGTAATGACCTGATGTTATTTCTTACTTATCTTATTTGTGTCTTATAATTATAGTGTGACCAACATATGGAACAATACCAAAAAAATACAAATCATTACGAACGAAATAAATGCATAATTTATTCAGAAAATCTTAACAAGTTTTTTTTTTTATAACATAAAATAAGTATGAATCCAATTTAAAGGGTGTATTTTTAGAAGTTTGGTTTTCAAGAAGAAATAAAACGATAAGATATAATTCAATGTTATACCAAAGAATTTAGCTTTTTTACATGGATAAGGGTTTGTCATTATTTTTTTAAAATAACTTCGGTCATGTTTAAATTAATACCACTTTTTGCATCAATTGGGGACATATGTCAACTAAAACGTCCCAAATATTTTTTTCTCGGGCTTATCTGCGTAAACAAGGGAATTCACATAACCCCACCAAAAATAGCCCAGCGGTATTAAATCACACGTTCGTGCCAACAAGTCCATGATGACGCGAAATAAAGCACTCACCTAAAGTTTCCTTTAATATTATTTTGATTGCTTCGGTTTATGGCGTGAACCAAACCAATATTTTGGTACAAAATTGGAGTGATTTACATATGTTTTTTAGTAGTAAGCGTATTTATTATGAAATGTCAAACCAAACTGACCATGGTAGGTAGGTAGAAATGGCGATCTCAAGGCAACCTAGCCTGAGATCCAATTAGCGCTGTAGTGCGCCGTTTTGCTACCAAAACTCGTTTGACCTGTGATAGAAAGGAAAAGATTTATAGATAAGCTTCATAGCGATTATGTAAGAGCCATTTTGTCGCATTGAGAAAAAAGATTAGGTCTCTAATCTTTGTCTCAGATAGCTCATCAAGTTCGTGAAAGAATGCTTTCCCAAAGCAGGACATTTGCAGAGGAAATGGATTATCGTTTCACTTTCTCTTTGGTCACTTCAACTACGGCAAAAGGTGTTGTAAGAGATACCCAACTTCTCTGCATGAACTCCTTTAGGCCAATGTCCGGTACAAACCGCAACAATCCTGGCTATGTCTTGTCTTGGCCTGCATAGAAGATCGTTTGTACTGGTTTTATTATAGATGGGCCATATCTTCGTAGATATAATGCGGTTGGGTAAATTGCTCCAGCTTCGGTTTGATTCAGTTTGGTAGATAGAAAAGATTTTACCCTTCATAGCACCAAGAGGAATGTTAACCAATTCCGCAAGTGAGCTATGAAGGGCCGATCCTTGCCTGGGTAGCTCGTCAGCCCGTTCATTTCCCACGATACCACTATGGCTCGGAACCCAGATCAGGGTGACACCGAGGTTAATGTTCAGGCTCGCAAGCTCATCGCGACATTGCTGGACCAATTTAGATGAGGATGTGGCCGAGTTAATGGCTTTGACAGCTGCCTGACTGTCTGTGAATATAGCCGCATTTCGGCTTTGATTTGGGCTTTGTTTATGTATCTTACATGCCTCCCTTATTGCCAGCAGTTCAGCCTTAAAAACGCTAGCAAAGTCAGTAAGCCTAAAGGATTTAGCTATATTTAGGGACTCAGAAAAGATCCCAGAACCAACTCCGCACTCCATCTTTGAACCGTCAGTAAAGATGGTTGTGTCGAAACCTATCGACACGATGTCATCCTCCCAATCTTCTCTGGATGGGAAAATGACCTTAAAACCCTTACTAAGGCTCAAAGTAGGAGTGCAGTAGTCAGTGTTTACCGAGATAATATCTGAGGGAATCAATTTCGTTGTGTGTGACCATAAGGTTTTGATAACCAGCTGTTTGGTTCCTTCAGCCTAATAGCGCTGAAGGAAACTATGTATTTAATGACTGACCATAGTTCAAGTTGGTTTCTGTTAAAAAGACCAACTCTGAAAAAAGTATTGCCAGATTAAAAATCAAGTTTCTCAAAAAAAAACACCCAGTATAAAAAGTGTAAAAAAGAATTTTTTGACAATTCTTTTTGTAACAACATTTATTTGATATATTTGCGGAACCTTAAGCTATGACCTACGAAAAACATTGGACATTACTCTTAAAACCATGGACTTAGATTCTCGAGACCTTGAAACGTTGAAAAATGTCAACATTTGCAATTGAACAATTCGGACCGATTACAATGACTTCTAATTTGAAGAAGTTAAAATTTGACAAAAGTTTTACCTTTCAGACTTTTTGTTCAATTTTTGTGCATCCCGGGTTTGTAAGCTTTCAACTACACCTATAGGCAGTCTTCGTAGAATTCATATTTCTTTTGATAACACCTTGAGGAATTTTTATTTTTTAACATATTTATGGACGCTTTTTTCATTCAACTCTTTTAATCTGACTCATTTTGAAGTTTCATTCTTTTATCTCCCTCTAATAAATAATAAAATTACAAAACGTCAAAAAGAGTGCAATTTAAACATAGATTGAATTTTTAGCATTTTTTATTAAGCTTATGGCAACACTTTTCTCAAATAAATCTTTCGTATTTGACAAAAGACTGTTGGTACTTTTTCTGCTTTACATGACGGTTGATAGGGACTCTAACTTTAAACTCTTCATGAGCAATCTCTCCAGTAAATTAATTTCAAAAAAAATATGGTTACACTATAAGAAACCTGCCGATGTAAGATAAAAACTAATTTATGATATCAAGACATCTTCCTTTAACCTTACAACATTCAATAAGTTAAATTTTTCTCAAATAATCTTACGTGCATCAGCTCAACTTAAGTGAAATATTACTTTAAACCATAAGCAGCAAAGCAACAACCTCTCTTCTCGAGCTATTATAAGTACATTTTATTTATTATTTATTCTGTCTGCAGGGCGAATTAATTTTTCACCCATTAAATAAACCAAGTGTAACAAATTTGGCAACAATACTCATTATTACTTCTACAAAATAACAGTCAAAAAAGCAAGAAAAATTATTACAGAAAGCAGCAGAAAGGTCGTAGAACGTCCTGGTTCTTCGAACTCCACATCAAAATTGTTGCCTTCTTTATACATTTTCGTATAAGGGATTGTTTCTGCACCCGATGTGGGTTGGTATAGAGCTCTGCATCCTTTCTGATAAACAAAAAAAAAAAGGAACAAAATCCACAAACACATTGTGATGAATAATTAGCAGGGAAATAAGAAGTAACAAAGCTCTTTCTTGATACGAATATAATTCACAATTATCGTTAAAGTACAAAATGTGAAGATATCAATCACCTTTAATGGTATTTTTTAACGTTGATTGAACGAAACAGAATATTATATTTCGCAAGGAACAAGGAAATCTAAGACGAGGAATATAATTTTATATACATTGTAGGTACAAGTATACAGACATTTCGTAAATGAGGATCTTATTTTTATATATGTAATGTATAGTCATTTGATGGGTACCTTTTCATTGAATTATTATTTTTCTTCCATAAGGCAAAATGATGATGATGATAATGGATTTTGAGAACAAAGTGACATAAAATGCTTTTCCTTGATTTGACATGAAAAATATTTAATTATTAAGACATTATTTATATGAAGTCAGCCTTTGTATGGAACATTTTTTACGATGTATATATTTGTGAAGAAAAAAGGTTATTTTTATTTCAGTTTCTGTGTCGAACGTAAAAGATGAAGTTTAGTTATTTCTAGTAATAAATTATAAGTGACGTTATTAAAGCCTTCGTCTGTTTTGATTTTGAAGCTTTGTCAATATCGTAGGATTTTTCAGGAGTTCCTTTTACTTCTTGTATAAAGCAGAAGTAACGGAAATAGGCTCGAATGTACCGATTTATGGAATTCTTGAAACTGGACTAGCAGCACATCATACTTTCTAGCCTATCCTTAAAGAAAAAGTATATATGAGCCGTTTATTTTGAAAGTGGCATAAGTCACTTTTTCAAAAAAATTGAGTTAATGGCAAAACTAAATACAATTGAACGGTATCTTTTCATTTTTAAAAAATTTGCACTCAATAAGTTGAGAACTATTGAGATTTCTTCTAGAGAAGTATTGGTAATTAACGGTATAACAAATATCTTAAATATCACGACTTAAAAAAAAAGTGACTTATGCCACTTTCAAAATAAAGGGCTCATATTTTGATTCACTGCGAATCCAGTATTGCGAATCGTATCAACTAGAATTGAATCTTAGCTTCGAAGACTGAAAGAAAAAGATAAGTACTCGTTGAACTCATTCGTAGCTACCTATTTATTCAAAAATTTGATCACTTTTTGAAGAATCACTTTTACTAATAGCTGCTATTTCGAGCAAAAGAAGGCATTTAAGCATTAAAGTTTCATCTCAAAGCTTCTGATTTCAGCTTTAAGGGACGAAAATGAAAAAGAAAAAATATTAAGTAGCACAACAGCTTGTAGAGAACTAAGGCTTAGTGACTTTGAACACTCAACTTTTCTTGTGTGCAAATAATTTCAGGGATAAAGGGGTCCTACAATTTGTATACCAAATCCGAATGACTAATTGGAGACAGCACTTTTCAGGACAAGAATTACTCTTGGAAGATTTGTCAATTCCTCACAAGAGGTTAAGTTAGGTTAGGTTATAATGGCTGTCCAAGATGGATACATTGTGATACCACATGAATCTTGAGGCTTCCTCCTAAGCTCAATGGAACCAGTTTGAGTCCCTTACGAAACGTGAGAGGCTGATTATTCTGATATGATTTAGATCGTTAAAGAAGAATTCTCCTAGGTAATTCTTGCGTTTTCGAGCCAGAGCAGGGCATGTGCAGAGAAGATGAAGAATTGTTTCTTCCTCTTCCTCGTCCATACAGCTTCTGCAAAAGTCATTTGAGAATACGCCTAATCTCGTGGCGTGCTTTCCTATTAGACAGTGTCCGGTTATGACACCTATTATCGAGTTTATATGCGATCTGCTTAGAGAGAGCAAGCACCTTGAACGTTTTAAATCTAGTGTTGGCCAGATGTTTTTTGTGATCTGACACGTGGTTATGTTGTTCCACCTCGTACCTGCCCTCCTCACAGCGTCTTGCATTAGCAACAGTTTACAAGTAGCGATTGGTATGCCAGTACGTGCCAAACGTGGTAGGATGGGCTGTACTGTACCTTTCCTGGCGAGTTCATCTGCCTTACAGTTACATGGAATGTTTCGATGGCACGGCACCCAGCAAAGGTGAATATTAAACTGTTGTGCCATCTCCATTAGAGTTGATCGACAGTTATGGACTGTTATAGAGTTTGTAGAGACAGAATCCAGAGATTTGATAGCGGCCCGACTATCTGAGAAAATACGGATATAAGATGTTGATATCACGTTTTCTTTAAGCCAGGACAAGACTTCTTTTATCGCCAAAAGTTCCGCCTGGAACACGCTACAATGGTTGATGAAGGCGGAATGAGAGACTTAATTTCAGTCGTTCAGAGTAGACACCTCCACCAACCCCATCTTCCAGGAATGTCCTATCCTCCCAAAAAGATCTGGGAGGTATAGAAATCTGGAAATTTCTGTCGAATCGCAGTTGGGGAATGGTGTAGTCTGTGTGCTTTGGAATTGATTCTAAATACCTAAGAATTACGGAGTGGCCAATGTTGTTGTTAGTCCACTGCGACGAAGCTTTGAGGCGAATAGCAGAGCTTTCAGCTACTTGTTTGCTAAAAATGTCAAGAGTATTAGTTAGAGTAAGGTGTCCAGTGCCGCAGATGGGGTCGTGCGAAGCGATGCGCTTATATACATAGGCAAGCTGAACATTGGACTTTATTTAATCTAAAGCAGTCCACCATACTGCCACACCGTACATTAAAATCGGTCTGATTACCGATGTGTATAGCCAATATGCGATTCTGGGTTGTAAGCCCCATTTATTACCGATGGCTTTTTTGCAAGAAAAGAGAGCTACAGTAGCTTTTTTGACTCTTTCCTGTACGTTGCGTTTCCAATTTAGTTTTTTATCTAAGACAAGACCCAGGTATTTAGCCTCGTCTGAGAATTTTAATTGGATTCCTTTAATATGAGGAGGGTTGACAAATGGAATTTTGTATCTCCTCGAAAATAGGACTTAATCGGTTTTGTGTGGGTTAACGCCCAGTCCACACCGATCAGCCCAAAGTATTAGTCTGTCTAAGACATTTTGTAAGAGTTCTTTTAGCGTGTTAAGATGCTTTCCTAAAACTGCTATAGCAACGTCGTCCGCATAGGCTATCACTCTGAAACCCTCCGCATCCAGAGAGGTAGTACCCGTGAAAAAAAAAAACTGGCACAATCAGAAATTAAACCCAATACCTCTTGCATGACAGTCATAAACACTAACCATCACGCCACGGGTTTTACGTATGGGACAGAACCGAGAGTGAAAATTTAGAAGGATGCCTTTAAAAGGTTTTCCAATAAGAATTTGACAATTTTCCCAATGGGAGAGTGTACTCGTACGTCTCTCCAAATGGTCCACCGGCTTCAATTTTTGAATCAGTTTGATATTGTTTGGCTCCAAACCATGAATTGTATGCAAAATACGTTATAATGTAGCCTGATAGATGAGCAGCTCTTGAGAACGCCATGGGTTTGATTTGTTTCACTCATATAGTTATTATCTGTCTACTATAAGGCCAGAAGTATTACCGAAAATTGGAGTTAGTGCTCTTAAAGTTGCGATCACTCACTCAGAACTTCAGTAGAAAATTTTGAACACGTTACTCATTCGTGTAGGCTTCCATGATGAGTTAACTTAATAAATTTATAATGATAGTTTGGTGATTAGTGAAAGGATAAGTTCACAAATTAAATTGAAAGTTGTCAAGTCAATATTAGAAGACACGATTTAAAGAAGGAACATGGAGGAAAAATTCAACGAAGAGGTGTATAATCATTAAAAAGATGTGAGACAAATACAAGAATAAGGTTGTAAACAGATTATCTTAGGGACATGATAGAATTACTGGAGATTCGGGAACAAATTTTCAGTGCTAAGAATTTTGTTTGCAGAACGTACATATGTATTTTAGTATTCTATATTATTACATCCAACTTAATACAAAGCTCCAGAATGCTTACAGAGCCCTGTGAAGCCAACCCCATCTATTAAAACAATTAACTTAAATGACAGGAAATTAAAAATGTTTGTGAAGATCTTGTTTTATACAAAACAAAATCTGTGAAATACATGAAATCAATCTTGTTAATTTCTTAAAGGGGCTCTTTTATTTTTAAAAGGAAGGGATTCATTTTTAATTTTGGATGCAGCAACACTAGTGTTAGAATGCAAGAGCATTAGTCTGATGAGGTTTTGAAATGTTGGATGCAGAATGAAGCATAGAAAGTTAACATCTTAGTTGACGCATACTCTAGTGCAGGAATTCATCAAACTATTTATTTTTAAGGTTTAAGTGGCAAAAATGGCAGGAGGAGATGTTGGTTAAAGCTTTTGTTAATCCATCTCGATCTGTAAGCACAATTGAACAATATTGGGACAGTGTATACTAAAACTTAATTTTTGTCATTTCATGAAATTTTACGAATGACATATTTTTTCGTATTAAAACTGTGTTGTTTTAAGTTAAGAAAACCCGTGAATGAATTATTGATAAATCTTCAATTTTTTTAACACGGTGTTAATTCTTTATTGGTTTAATTAAAAAAAGTAAAATATTTCTAAACATTTTGTCAATATGTACTTATTTTCTCTAAAAGCTACAGCACGACAGGGTGGCACACTCGGGCACACTTTTTTAATGAATAAATAGAATTATCAAATTCTAAACAAATAAACATTTGGTGCATTTCTGTATAATTGTAGAAAAAAACAGTTGGTACATGAATTCGAAAGAAAAAAATGGGCTGAAAATCAAA
Organism: Eupeodes latifasciatus; assembly: GCA_920104205.1. NCBI lineage: Eukaryota > Metazoa > Arthropoda > Insecta > Diptera > Syrphidae > Eupeodes > Eupeodes latifasciatus. Next base: position 185,930,915 of record OV049926.1, on the reverse strand, counting down.
AACCTATTTTATTGTTGATAATAGCCGCGTTTTATTTTTACCATGATCTGATCCGGATCTTGAATTTACATGCATTACAACAACAACACAAGATCCTGCTTTGTGTATGGATCTCAATTTGAGGTCCAAAATTTAATTCTTTTTTTCACAACAAGAAGCGCTTTATCATTATAATTTCACATGTAAATGTTGGTATCATTGCAAACAAATTAAATAAAACCTGTATTGCCATATAAACATTTTCATTTGACTGAAATAAAATATTTTTTAAATAGAAAGCGAGAAGATTTATATTTATTTATTTGGTATATAATCCATGAAATAATTAGATATTTTAACAAAACTAGATATTAATTGGTGAAATTAAAATAATTAAGTCCGAAAAAATGTATATTTGACATAATTTATGGGTATTATTTTCCCCAAAAAAAAGGAACAAAAAAAATCATTGAGCAAAATGTTCTTTGGGCAACCCTGCTTTAAATGTCAAAAAATATAAATAAAATCGAGAAAGCTGCAGCACAAATATCAAAATCAAAAAAACTGAAAAAAAAAATTTGTCACCTCGAAAATTTTACGAATACAAAATGATTTTATCTCCAAAACAATTTTGTGCAACGAAGAATAATTTTGAGAAAAATCGAATTGATAGTTTTTTTATAAAAAATAAAAACCTAAAAAAAAACATTACTCAAAGTTGGTAAAAATTGAATTTCGACTCAAATATCTTTTCAAAACTTTGAAATATTGGCTTAAAACTACTTTTATCTTTCAAAAAATGTTGTTGTCAATATTCAGTAAAATTTAAAAAAAAATCGAATTGATAGTTTTCTTACAAAAAATAAAATCTTAAAAGAAAATTTAACAAAAGTTGGTAAAAATTGATTTTCGACTCAAATATCTTTTCAAAAATTTTGAGATTATGGCTTCCAACGAATTTTAACTTATAAGAATTATTGTTTTCAACATTCGGAAAAATTTTGAGAAAAATAGAATTGACAGTTTTTTTACAAAAAATAAAAACCTAAACAAAAAAATTAATAAAAGTTGGTAAAAATTGATTTTCGACTCAAATATCTTTTTAAAAATTTGAGATATTGGGTTTTAACTACTTTTATCTTTTGAAAAATAATGTTGTCAACATGCAGTAAAATTTTGAGAAAAATCGAATTGACAGTTTTTTTTACAAAAAATAAAAACTTAAAAGAAAATTTAACAAAAGTTGGTAAAAATTGATTTTCGACGCAAATATCTTTTCCAAACTTTGAGATATTGGCTTTTATCTTTAAAAAAAAATTGTTTTCAACATTCAGTAAAATTTTGATAAAAATCTAATTGACAGTTTTTTTACAAAAAATAAAAACCTAACAAAAAAACCGTGGCATGATGGTTAGTGCGTTGGACTGTCATGCGAGAGGTCTTGGGTTCAATCCCTGCCTGTGCCACCTTAATTAAAAAAAAAAAAGAGTTTTCACGGGTACTGCCTCTTGCGAGGAACTGACAAATTCTCCAAGAGTAATTCTTGTCATGAAAAAGTGCTTTCTCAAATTAGCCGTTCGGATTCGGCACATAAACTGTAGGTCCCCTCCATCCCTGCAATTACTCGCACACAGGAATGGTTGAGAGCTGTAAGTCACTAGGCCCTGGTTCTCTACGGACTGTTGCGCCACCCAATTTATTTTTTTTAACAAAAAAACAATACCTACTAAAACTTGGTAAAAATTTACTTTCGACTCAAATAGCTTTTCAAAAATTACAAATATTGGCTTCAAACTTATTTTATTTCACAGAAAATATTGTTTTCGATATTCAGTGGTTTTTTATAAAAATCCAACAGTCCATTTTTTCATAAAAAAATAAAATCTACAAGAAATAGTACTCAAATTTGGTAAAAATTGATGTTCGGTTCTTGATATCTCTCAAATTAATTTAATTCATCTAATTAGTAAAAATTTAAGAAATGCTACTAAAATTGGTAAACATTTGTTTTTCACTAAAAATCTATTTAACAAAACTAGATTTTCAAACTAAACTATTTCTTTATATGAAAAATATTGTTGGTAATTTTAAAATTTTTAAGAATAATTTAACTGACAACTTTTTTAACCCAACACGAAAACCTACAAACTTTGAAGCAAGACAAATCGACAGACGGGATGGGAAGTTTTCAGTGTGGGTCGCATCCCAGCCTCTTTTTATCATGATCTGATCCGGATCAGATCATGGTGATAATAAAACGCGGCTATTAATTCCTAGTTAATGTACGATTTATAACAATGTTGAATGAGACAAAATTATTTAACTGTTTTTAAACAAATGAATGCAAAATAAAAACTGACTCAAACCCTTAATTCTCTGTATAATTTTTGGCCAAATTTGAACTAAACTCAGTTTAATAGGAAATATTTAAAAAAAACAACTCAATACCCATAACCATCACAAAAGTTCATTACAATAAGAATATTATTAAATTTTGATTGAAATAATACAAAACAATTATAATTTTTGTATTTCCTTTTGTCAAACAAATCCTCAAACGATTGTTGTTTTTGGCAATGACAAACGATAATATTTATGAGAAAAAAGCAATAAACCAAAATCTAGGTTACAACACACAAGAATAATACTAAGCTTCATATATACATATGTATGTACATATGTATATATATATTTATAATCCCTTCATTCCATTCGAATTGAAATTATTTGGCACAGAATCGTACATAAAATCTCGTTCACACATAAATTGCCGCCTGTGCCTCTGTTTCTACCGACAACGACGACATTGCTCACTATGTTCACTATGGCGTATACGTAATATGTGTTCGTTCTTTAATATAACTGATTCAGAATTAAACCCTCTGCAAAAAGGAATAGACATATAAACATCATTATCGCGGTCGAAGAGTGTGTTTCCATCAGACATTGACGACGACGATGACGTCTGATTTGAATTTATTACCCTTAATAATAACCTGCCATAAGAGGATAATAACATCAGGTAAAATGAACCGTGACTTCTATGGAACTTGAGGTGTAGGTTGATATGTATATAGGGATGTAGAGTAGGCGTGGGCAAGATGGCTTATTTATTTATTCATCATTATTATGAGCTTCGGTTTGGCAACAGGAAACAAGGCAGGAAAACCTTCTGGCCATGAAATAAATTTCAGGGAATTAAAAACCTAGAAGAACATAATACCAACCTAATAAATTGCTTATCCATATCATCTCATGTTGTTTGTTATCATCTAAAGTTGAGTTCTGTATCCAAGTAAGGGAATAAGGGAACTTCCAAAAACAAACTCAGCCAGAGTATGTATCACTAAAAATCACAGGGGACAATCAATTAACGAATTCATTAGGGTCTTGGTCGTATTCGTATTCGTATCCGTATTCGAGAAACGGAATCGGAATTGAAATTGGAATCGAAATCAAAATCGAAATCAATATCGAAGAGGGGAGGAGAGAAGAGAAAAGAAGAGGATGATATTTTACTACTCAATTACATAAGTGCACTGCCGGCTTGGATTTAATGCACACACAAATACAATCACATATATGTATGTATGTTGTAGACACTCGCACATGCCCTAACAAATGATCGGTATCCACTCAGTACACACAACAATCAGTTCAATTGTGAAAGGACACTGCACACATCCTTTGTTGTTGATTTTCTTTTCTTCTTTTCTTATTTTTTCATATTTTTTCTATTTTTTTTTTTAAATATTTTTTTTATTTTCTTTCTTTCTATTTTCCACAGCTTTTTTCTTGCCACTACTGGATTTTTATAATATCCTTTCTACAGAGAGAGTGTACCGCCACTGCATTCACTTATCCTGCGGTTTTCTTTTAATGAATTCACTGTAATACACATATCGCATATGTACACAACATACTCATATTCGCTGTAGTTGTGTATATCCTTTTTTTGCCACTCTTCACGCGCGCAATTTTTTATTTTTCTATTATTTTTTTTTCGTTCGTTTGTATCCTCGTCACTCACATCCTTCTTCACCGAAGGATTCTTTATTTGTCGTCCTGTGTTGTTTTTCTATGTTTATTCGCCTGGCAAACTATAATATTTTTTTATTATTATTATTATTATTTTTGTTTTATTTTTATTTTTCACTTAAAGCTCACGCGACATTTTTGTTACAATTTACTTTTGCTTTAGGCGAAAAATATAGTGCGAGGACGGTTTATTGTGATGCTAAGAATTATGTTTTCAATTTTTATGGGAGCAACCGGTTCATTTGAATAAATTAAACAAGGACATGAAATTTTAGCACACACATTTTGTGTGTTTGATGTTAATGTTAATGTTGATGGTGATAGTGATGGTGATGAAAAAGAAATGATAAAAAGGATGCATTTTCAGGACACTACGAATAACTCGTATAATTATAAGCGAGATGCATTGAACTCTGGTGCAATGATTTTTTTTTATACCTGTTTCAAAAATAATTCTCGCACAAATGACGAACCGTAGTTTTTTAAAACATTTGTTTGTAACACACATAAAACAGGACGAAAACGAAGACGACGACGACGTGATTTCGGAGGAAACAAGCTTTCCTATATGATGGATGTTTTGATATTATTACACATCCGATTGGACCACTTGTTTAAGTCAAGACTTAGACACGACACACGAGTATATTGGGTGTCCCGAATAAGAGGGTTCTTATAATATCAACACCGTTCCCGAATAATTAACGAAACAACGAACTCGAGAATTTTTTCATCCACAAATAAATACAATCCGAAAAAATGCCAGCAAAGAGAGAAATTTTGCGAATGAAGAACTCTGGGATTAGGATAGTTTTCTACTTTTTTGAATTCTTGCTTTTACAGGCGATTCACCTCGCTCCAGAGGAAAGTACACAGAACACAGGACCAGGAGGCGAGAGAATGAGAGGAGAGGAGTTGGATTCCAAGTTCCAATAAAACAAACTCTACTGGAGAAGCTTTGAAGTTTCCCAACCGAATGAACACCGCAATGCATGTGGTTGCAAGACAATATTGTGTAAGAGCTTTTTCGTTTCTTGTTTGAAGAACCATGTTTCTCTCACACAAAATATAGCGAGAGAGGGAAAGAGAGAGAGCACAAGTTAGTGCGAGAGAAGTTTACTTAGTTTTTTTATTTTTATTTTCCTACGTTTTTGAAAATTTCACATGCTTCAGAAACTTTCTCATGTTAAATCACACTTCTTTGTTGGGGTAGGGGTGTGTTGTTTTCTAAAGAAAAACTTTAGCTACACGGATTTTTAGCTTCCCTTCTGATAGTATCGTCTAAAAATTGGGTTACAAAAAAAAAAAAAAACAGAAAGTCAAAATCTGTGCAGGGACAGGGAGTTCCAGAAGATTTGAAAACACACATGCGCTGGAAATTCTTTCTAAAAATTTATTTCACTCGCAGCAGCTTGCTGAGTGTACGACGACGACTACGGCGATACGAGTATGTCAGTGTAACACTGGAACGATTGGAACCTATCCTTAACCATCCCCAACCCTTAGATGTGGTATACGGTACACAATCATTTTGAGATGGCATGGAGGGGGGAGGGTGGTATTTTTCTTGCATCTGTTGTCATTTTTGCATTGATAGGAGTTCCTTTTGTGATGAAAAGGAAAACAAATATGGAAAATTAAGGTGTGGATACTTTTATTTTCGTCTTGATGGTCTTCCAAAGGCACAGGACCCACACAAGAGACACAAGACAAAACTCTCCATTGATGGACAAGCTAATATAAAAATAAGGATTAGAAAAAAAAAATAAAAATGAAATTCAAGCGGAAATGATGTGGAGCAAATGGAATTTTAAAAATGAAGCAAAAGCATTTTTTCGTTTCGTTTTAGATATTTCCCTCAATAAACCGACACGACACGAGTGTGGTTGAGTTGTATGATGCTTTTGAAGAAGTTTAGAGACAAAATTGTTCGAAAAAAAAGGATTTGTAGAAGAGTTCATTGAACTTTAGAAGGATTTGCTTGATGTGCACTATAGAGAAATTTTAATATTTAGGGATTACAATGATGGATGAATGGGTTTAAGCTCGATGTCGGGTTATTATTCATGTTTGTCTTATTTTGTTTTAAAAGGTATGTCACTCTTTAAGGTGATTGCAGTGCTATTTTGGAATTATTAATGTATACCTATGATTTTGACTACAGCCAGCATAAGGTTTCGGGGTCCTGATGCATTTATGCAATTGTATATGATGAATTATACAACTTCAATAAAACTTTATAGCAGGGTTTGTAGGGTTCTTTTGTACTCATTGAAAATATTTTGCTACCAGAGATGACCTATAGACCTTCAACCAACCAGATTTTATAATATCATTATTCTGTTCACTTTATCTATACAGAAAGGCGGTAGGTAGGGTGAAGTTCTTTGTAGGACAGTGAACAAGTTTTTGCAAGACAAATCTTTAAGAAGATTTTAGGGTACTTTTAACTTATTTACAAGTAAGACGTGAGTGTTAGTAGGTATACCTGACTGTAAAATTTAGAGTTCTTGAGTTTTTCTAATTTTAAAAATACGTTTTTCAGAAGGTACTTAGCTTTCTACGGGAATAGATGAATTCATTTTTCCCATTAAAGACCTCGTCCTCGACCAATTTTAACAGATGACAATAGCGGTAAGAAAAATGGTGTCCCAAGGCCTAATACCTCACAGGATGTTCCTTATTAAACTAGTTAAAATCTTTCCAACTTTAGAAAACTAATAACCTTCTACCGTTAAAAATAGTAATACAAAATGACTAACACATGATATATATAGATTTTAGAGGACAATTATCTGAGTTAGATTTTTGTAATGTTTCTGATTTGAGATAAAGTCTAATCAACCACTCTTTTTCATGCTAACAACTTATTCATATTCTTTACCTTTAAAATTGTGATTTTTAGCTAAGAAACTATGAGAGTTGAAACATATTTACATATGTCACATAAAGGTTTTTTAATTCCATTACTAGATATTTAGAAAAATTTAAATGTTACTTTTTTAACGCCTTTAATAAAATTCAAATATCGTCGTTTTGGTTTCATTCGCAACTAAGCGAAAAATGTTGTTAAATTCGTTTCCAGCTTTACATTACTTTTAAAATAAATGACGTACCAATTTAGTATAAAACCTTTTGTTAAGGTAAGTAATATTTTGATAAAATTGTCGTACCTTCGTAAAACGTATAAAGGTATCCCCTATCAAAGGAACAACGAAATTCTCCGAAATTTGACTTCAACATAGGTATGCATGTATGTACCGTCGACATAGGATATAAAATTTAACATTATCATATCAGGAATAAATGTTTTTCAAAGTTGTTAAATAGTTTCTATTCTAATGAGTGATTTTATTGGTATTTTCTTTTTGTCAACACTGGTTTTGAAAGCTTACGTAAGTTTCGTGTTTTGTTTCACTGTCAAACATCTTCAGTTTGAATTATAATTTATAAATAACGCTTGCAAATTATTGAAATTTATTGTCAAAATGCGTGCTCTGTAAAGGAAGATCATAGCGCGCGCTTTTTGCATTTTATAGTCAGTTTAATCGACTTACTCAGGCGACTATTAGCGCTATTGTTGGATATTAAAACACCAACACGTTTACGTATAATGCCAGTGTTAATGATGGCCGTACGCATCAATTGGGCCTCGGTTACTCCATACGTGGACAATTTATTAGGTATGAATCCTTTCAAAAAACAACTGAGCTGCTACAAGAATTGAAGAGGAACGACCAACATTGAAGCATTTAACCAGACATATTTCTTAGAAAGACTATGCTTAAGTTGGACTTAGCGGATGATGGACCATTTAAAGTGGAGCTGTGGCCAACATTTGCATTTAATAATCTTCAAACATTTTATTACACTGAGTTACAAAAAAAGTGGCGCAGTCATACTTTTTGACGTGTTGTTATTATTTTGATAATATACCGCTATGTTTTTGTAGAGATTATTTTTTTTTTTCGTTTAACTGTATATTTGTGTGTATGTTTGCATATTCTTTTTCGATTTTCCTTATCACATTAGTGCATTAAGTGCATTATATTGAGGAAAGCCGCAACTTTATCATTTTTTTATAATAGACGCGAGTTATACAAATTTTTGCTTCCGTGATCCCGTAAATGTTTTAATTAGTTTATTGTAATGGGTTTATTTTATTCTTTATCAGTTTTTTAGTGATTTTTGTGAAAAAAAATGCAAATAACGGCAGAAGAAGTCGCCAGGGCGCTGGCTTTAGTTAAGGATGGACGAAGTGCGTTGTATGCCGCTGTTATGATCGGAAAACCGGAGACGACGGTAAGAAGAGCCATTCAAAGGTACAGGGAAAACAACTCCTGCAACCGGCGGAAAGGCTCAGGTCGCCCCAGAGCAACATCTGCAGGGGATGATCGATATTTGGTGCTTCAAAGCCTTCGAGATCGACCAAACAGCGGTTGAGCTGTCTCACAGACTTCGATCCGTTAGGGGGAGAGCTGTGAATGATCAAACGGTGAGGAGGCGATTAGTGGAGAGTGGCCTGAGAGCAAAAAGACCTGCTCGTGTACCAAGACTCACGTTACAGCACAAGAGACGTCGGATGGAATTTGCTCAACTTTACCGAGATTGGACCGAGGCCGACTGGGGTAGAGTTCTTTTCACTGATGAGTCCAGATTTTGTCTGCGCTCACCAGATGGACGTAGCAGAGTGTGGAGACGATCAGGTGAAAGATACTCTTCGGAAAAGGTTTCCCAGCGCGAAAATTTCTGGGGAGGTTCCGTCATGGTGGTGGGCGGGAATTTCCAAGCACGGAAAAACCGAGCTGTGCATCGTGGAAGGATCGGTTAATTCCAGTTACTACATCAACAACATTCTGGAGGAATATGTGGTTCAATTCGCACCATTTATTGGAGACAATTTCTTGCTAATGCAGGACAATGCTAGACCACACGTTGCTAGGTGCGTTAACGACTACTTACAAGAAGTGGATATCGATGTAATGGCTTGGCCTGCGATGAGCCCGGATATGAATCCCATCGAACACGTTTGGGATCTACTGGGAAAAATGATAAGGAGGCGACCCGCCCTTCCAGAAACACTCAATGGGCTGAGATCTGCCCTAGTGGAGGAATGGGAAAATTTGGACGATACCATCGTTAAAAACCTTATCTAAGGTATGCCCAGGCGAATCAAAGCTTTTATTATATGTTCGTGGAAGCAATACCTACTATTGAAGAAACAAGGACTAGTTTAAAAAAAAAAAATGTAAAATGTCAAGTTATGAAGTTTTTGCATAATTTCCTTAATTTATGGTTTATTTTTAAGTTCTTCCTATTTTTTCTTTTTTTTTTACATGAATGACTTACTTTTATGTTAATAAACAAAACTTTACCAGAAAAACGTTTATTTGTTTAAGTTACTTCAAAATGTTGCAAAATTTCAAGGTGCGCCACTTTTTTTTGTAATTCAGTGTATATTTCCAATATCTTCAATTGAAATAAAGATTTAATGCATTTTTCTGAAATGTATGTTATGGATAGCTCTTATAATCACTCGTTATTACTATCAAATACATAAATGTCCTTTTTAATAATTGAGTTACATAAGTTTCTATAACCAAAACATTAACTTTTATAATAGTTCAATCAATAGTATGATTTAATCAAAAATCCTCAACTCCAAGGGCCTTCTTTTCAAATAATTTTACACTCAAAATAGGTCGAAAAATGTTAGTTTTAGATATAAGTTGATATAAGCCAAATAAATGACCTTTTCCAATTTCAATTTTGACTCGTTTTGATTGCTTTTGACAAACACCGCCTACCAGCCTAACAACTAAATATCATTTTTTTCAAATCTCATCCTCATCCTTATCGAAATTATTATTTAATAAATTGTTCACCGAGTTAAACGATAAATTTGATTGTATTTTTTCCACCCTACCACATACTAGCCCTACATGTTCCTAATAAATTTTAATAAATTTATTAAACTCAAAATTGAAATTGGCAATTATTATTAATTTTCGCCCTTTCACATTTCGAGGTCAATATTTTAACCATAATCAAGAACCAACAAAATTGTCCATATATTTCTGATGCTACATATATTAAACAGATGTACTCTTCTTCCTCTCGTCCACTACCCTCCCCCCCCCAACCCTCTTTTCTGCCCTTATTCCTTCGATGAGTCCTTTCAAAATTTAATCACTTTAACTATATATCTACCCACGAAAACCACATCAATAAAGTTTTATAATATTATACAACGAAACGAACAACCGCCCCAACCCCAAGCCCAACCCTAACCCAGACCCATCCAACCAACATTGGGCAACATAATTTTAACCGCGCGCTCTTCAGCAATCGACCGCACCTGCACTCGATTGCTCAAAAATATTTAAAAAATAAAAAAAAAAAAAACATGAGGAAAAATTGATTTTAAATTCTGTAAATGAATATGAAGACGATGTCAAATGATGGTTCCTTGTGTCGGTCGTCCTGCCTTATGGTCATAATAATAATTTTGTGTCCCTGTCCAGTCCATGATGCAGGATGATGATGATTTTGGGTCCATATCATCTTATATTCTTATTTTCTATATAAGAGTACCTACAGAGTCATATATTGTGCTCCTCCCTCTCGGCATCAGCTCCGGCTTCAGATTCAGCTTCAGCTTCGGAACTCACTGCATAGGGCATAGATAAAATGTGCCTTCTTTTTCATACATCATCGTCTTTTTTACATGACAGAATGTATCCCTTGTATAAACTGTATACGGTACAAACGTCCTCGTATACAACAACAAAAATGTCCTTAGTACAGAAACAGAAACCCAACTTGGAGTAATATTGTCGCAGTCCTTCATTTTGGTTCTTTCTTCTTTTGTATAATATCCCCATAGGAGGAGCAGGAGGAAACAGAATAAAGAGAAAAAGCAAAGGTGAGAGAGCGGGAGAGAGCACATCAAATAACCATCGCTCTTACAGGACTATTTTTCTTTTATAGGGTGTGTTGTGTTTGTGGGTTATAAATATTTGTGGTCATAAAAATTGAGTATTTTTCTTTTGAATGTCTTTTTTTTTTTAAGTGAAGTGGGAACAGGAACCATTTGAGATAATGTTATTCACGAGCAGAAATAATAATAACAATCAAGGTCTTTTTTCAAATTATTGTGGTTGGGATAAAAAGAAAACCATTATAATTTAAAATTATTTATCCTTGAAAAATATAAATACAAAAATGGAAGGTCGCTAAATAACTTTGTGTTGAATTTGATATATTTGAAAGAGGAAAAACAGTTATAAGTGAAAAAGTTATATGTTAAAAAAATCATCTAAAATGTATTTTTTAGTTAAAATACAAGCATTAGGTACGAGTATGTACACAAAAAACTTTTGTCTACGATCTCCCGAATAACATTTTTTCAAAAACCATTTAATTAATTTGTGTGTCCTTTTTCTTCAGGTATGTTTTAATTTTATTAATTCTTATAGGACAGGAAACACAGAAACCTGCTTTTGAGAAAAATATACTAAGTCCCTTACTTTGGGCGGCACTTTGTGGCGGAATCAAAAAAATAAATAAATTTCAGTAATTGTAGCTGATAAAATGCTTCTTTGTAGCTTTGTAGCGCAATAGTTCATTCTTGATTCCAATTTAAATTTTCAGAAGTACATTTTCAGTTCACTGAAGACAGGGAAGAGATTTTTTCTTAAAATGAGTTCTCTGACATTTTTTTTTTTTTCAAAAATTGGTCAATTTTGGAAATATTAATATTTTTGTTGCAACAAATAAATCAGTGTAAGAACAGTCGTTGCACATTGGTTTAAATTCCTGAATATTGCAATGGTTGAGAAAGACAGTGTGGAAAAGCATTCCACATTCGCGTAGTACGGCAAAAAAAACGAATCTCTGTATTTGACTATACCACCGGACTTGGGTTCGAGTGTATATTGATGAGCATTCCCGATTACTAGAATATCGCAGTTGAATTGCTTGAGGGGAGGAATGCAGATGACTATTTCTCTAGAGAATAATCCGTTAAAATAACGGTAAAAAAGGGTGAGATAAGAGACTTTACGACTGTGTTCAAGCGACGTAAATAATTCAAGGATGTTATCACCAATCAACTTGATTGCTCTACGTTCAATACTGCCTAAGAAACTTTAAGTAAGTTGCAGCAGTAAAAGCCCAGGCATGAGTTATGCTCAAGCCTTGAATCTATATAAGTCAGATCAGATGGGAGAAAAACTTCATGCTCACCTCAAGAAACCCAAACATCTTGCGACATTTTTAGCGTGACATCGCTTGTGTCTATAAGATATTTTGTGTCCTTCGACAAGATGTAAATTTTGAGGTGTTCAGTGCACTTAATGGAAGAAGAGCCACTTAGGGATAGTGGTGGGCAAAGGTGTTGCATTATGTTTTAGTAGCTGTAGTTTTTTTAAACAAATTTACATACATACATATGTACCTATGGAATAATAGCATTACTACAATTTTTAAGATTCACATTTTTTTAGGGGAACAATTCTTTTACACTTTATTTTAGCAAAACTAAGCGTTTTCAAAGCGCACGCTCTTAAAAGGGAAACAAATCTCGGATTTTGAAAAGTTCTTTATTGTTGCTCCGCTCGTATAAGTCTTAGAGTGATTTTATATAGCCTATATCCTTACTAAATAAATTGGCTATCTAACAATCAACGGTTTTTAAAAATCTGACCAGTAGTTCCCGAGATAAGCGCCTTCAAACAAACAAACAAACAAACAAACAAACAAGCAAACAAACTCTTCAGTTTAATATAACTATTCTTAATTTGGCTCCATGTAAATAATTCAACCTGATGCTCTATAAAAGCAGCATGTTTCCATTTTTTTGACCATAACTCTAGCTAAAGATTCAAAAACTATTTTGGAATTGTCTTTTCAAACAACGACGCGACGGCCGACATGGCCCATGAACGAATAATTTTTGTGTGCCACTCTCGAACGAAATCAAAAAGTTTTCTCATTTCAACAACAATAATAACAACAACAACAACAACGACGACGTCGACGAAAACAACAACTGGCATTTACATGAAATACCTTTCAGAATTCAGAAGTCATTTCGCCAGTGGTTTGGTATGAGTTGAGTACGGAGGAGCTAGAAAACGAGCGGTAGGATAGCATTATGACCCTGATTAATCAGGCCCATCAGCCTGTCTAGGGTATTATTACATTTTATTTATGTGACATGTGCCCGTAAGCTTTACCCTATGATGCCAACTTCTTTAAAGTACGAATACAGTGTACAAAAATACTCTCTCTTCTATTTTATGTATGCTATGTGGTTGCTGACCTAGTTGCATGCACCAGGCTGGTTATATTAATACTGTGTGTCGTGGTGGCAGATAGAAACGGATAGAATGAGAGCATTCCCTGGGATCGTTTGATTACCCCACTTACCATTGGCACCTTCAACCATTCCACCATCAAAACTGTCCGTGCCTATACCTACTCTCTCTCTCTCTATAACCAACCTAAGAAGTTCCTTCAGTGTTGTTTTTGTTGTTGCTGATGTTTCAAAAGGACTCTATATACAGTACACTTATTTCATTTTGGTTTGTTTGAGTAACACGGTATGTTAGTCAGGTGGGTAGTAGGTAAGGTAGGCCGGTATAGCTACTTCTATACCTACGTAACGTCCACTATCCTATCCACTATCCTTGTTAATCCACAAACAAAAAAAAGTAAAGTAAGGTAAAGTAAAAAAGGACTTTTAAGTAAAAATATAAAAAGCACTCATGAATTCATCAAAAGTATATGACCCAATTCAGAGCTAACGGGCAGTGATGCCATCGGATACAGACATCCTGGATTTTATTTGAACAAAAAACAAATCCTCGGGATTTTTCGAAATAGACAAAAAATGTAAGCCGTCCTGTCTCTCTAATAACCGACCGACTCAGCTGTCATCATTAGTCGCGTTCGCGTTAGCGTTAGCGTTAGCGTTAGCGTTAGCGTTAGCGTTAGCGTTCGCTTTAACGTCCGCGTTCGAATTAAGTTCAAAATTTATTTAAACATTTTTGTTTTATTTGTTTATTCTGTAATTAATTCCCAATGCTAAAGAATGCAATATACTAAAAATAATTTCCTTGGGGGAGTTGTGTAGTGTGCTGTGTCGCTGGCACTGTGCATCAGGAGGAGGAAGGTGGGAGCTGGGAGATGAAAAAAGCTTGTTTTTAACTTCCAGGATGGGGAAATGAAAGCGCTTAATTGTAGTACAATGCTCTCTCCGTTTAGTGTCACACATAATGGAGATGGAGACGAGCTGGTGTCACTTCCAATTCACAAGATACAAATGAATACGGTAACAGGACAATGGATGGAACTCGAACTCACTCTGGCACTGTAATATCTTTCCGCCCATCCCGTCCAGCAGCAGTAGCTCTATACCCGACCCGTACCGTAGTAGGCAGCAACACAATACGTTTTTTTCGGTTTAATGAATGCATACGATTTTTTTGAAAACAGGTCGAGGTCGTTCATTCGCTTTTGTACCTCGCTGGACTAAAGTTATTTTAGCGTTTGTCGGGGACAATCATGAGAACAACAAAACTGCGGCCTTAGAAAACCAAAAAGGATTTAAGTAAATTGTTAGGTTTATTTTGTGCATAAATGAAAAAAGGTTGTCGTTATGGGGAAAATAGCAGAAATTGATAGCAGTTGTTTTTTTTTATTGTATATAGGTTAAGGGAGGGGCTTTTCACATTTAAAGGTTGAAAATCATAAACAGAGAAAAATCACATTATACTCGTCATAACCTATGACAAATGATAGGGATCGATGTTAAAAATTGGCAGGCGTAGCTTTTGTGGATATAAAAGGTGATAAAAAAGATAAGATTATAGTTGGAAGTTATGGCTACAATTTTAATTATGGGTGTCATTTTTTTTTGTTTGAACTGGCATAAAGTTATAATTTTTTTAAACTCTATTTTTAATATAATTCATAGGAAAATTAAATAGTTCAGAGGTTGAACGATTATTAATACATATGTCTTATGTACAAATTAATATAATAAATCCTGTAAGATCCTTATAAGAAAAATAAGGATGAAAAGGAATTTTATCTAAATTTGAATTTAATCCTATTGGATTATTATACATATAGGAAAAATTTAAAACATTTGGTTTTGGAATACAATTTGAAAATTCAAGAAATATTAATCGGGATTAAGGCTGGCCAAGAGACGATACTGCTTTTGAAGCTTCAAAGACAAAATCGAGAGAAAACTGTAAAGCGTCTCACCGGTCTCGTCGGTTTATAAGGTTTTATATTCTTTTTTTTAAATAAATTCTTCGATTCATAAAATGAAATCAAATTACACTAATACAAACGTGTAAAAGCTTTAGAATTGAGAAGATCCGTTAAAATTAAAACTTTTTAATAAGTAACAAGGTTTTTAAGAGTAGAAATTCCAATAAATCAATGAAAGATGGAAACGCCCTGAATTTCCCGCTTCATTTTGTATTTAGACAAAAAATCTTTACTACCGCTTGTAAGCATAATAACAGGTCACAACCTCCTGGGTTAACATAAAAAAAAAGATACAGTGATGTGGAAAAATAAAAAGACAAAGGACACTTCTTATGCCACTGCACAGCACCATGCCATACTAAAAACAAATTTTTAGGCAGACACTTTTTTAATAAGCATTTGAAGAGATTCCACAAAGAAGCCTATTAGACTTCATCAAAAACTCTAAATGGCTAGAAAAAGAAAAACCATATTATGATAGGTTTGATAACTCTTTTAGAAAAGTTAAATTCTTCAGGGTATCACAATGGATCTACACCGATTTAAGTGTGGCGATAATGTCATCAATCGCAAGCCCATTAACCTAAGAGAAGAGTAGAAGTTTATTGGTAAACAAACCTATTTGTGAAAAGTCGTCTGGTACATACTTTATGTCAAATTTAAGATCTTGAGACATTCATTGGATGGTCCTTCGAGAAGATTTCCCATTTTAGGGACAACAGACTAATGTTGGGCGAAGAGTGCTGTCCATGAAAGCATTCGGGTCATGGTTGCGGGTTCAAGACGGGTTTGATCAGTAGCTTTTCCAGAATGACAATGAGACATATTTTGGCACTGAAGTAATCCTTCATTATATCGGGTAATTATTATAATTATGAGACGTGACTCAATTATTCGAGACCGATACCGAGACTGACATTTTTTGCAATAGTCTCGTCGGGTCCCGTCTCGTGGCCAGCCCTAATCGGGATTACCATAGCGAATCAACATAAATGTAGCATTACTACTTTTCAAAAAACTTAATTTTATTTAAAAAGTATACCTAAATAAATTAAATTAGTTGACGCAACAGTCCGTAAAGAACCAGGGCCTAGTGACTTACAACTGTCAACCATTCCTGTGTGCGAGTAATTGCAGGAATGGAGGGGACCTACAGTTTATATGCCGAATTCGAACGGCTAGATTGAGAAAGCACTTTTCATGACAAGAATTACTCTTGGAGAATTTGTCAATTCCTCGCAAGAGGAAGTACCCGTTTAAAAACTTTAGGTGTCACAGGCAGGGATCGAACCCAAGACCTCTCGCATGACAGTCCAACGCACTAACCATCATGCCACGGGTACCACAAAAAGTATACCTACTTAAATAAAAATTGTTCAATATCACGGGCAGTAGTGTACACGATTAAGTTTGCTAAAGCTTTTGTAACATGAGAATTTTTAAAATCGGGTATGAGAAATCTTAGATACAGAATACTTTATTCCCTTTTTGTTATCAACGCAAACCTTACATTACATTACATTACATTACACACTACTCAGCACATAAATGTACAGAGTAGAGAACACAGCACCTTGAGCGACTAGACTATATAAGGTGATAACAACACAAGACATTAATACAAGACAGAAGGACAGAAGAGAAAGAACAACAGAAAGAAAGAACACATGACAACAGCACGCGGTAGGTTTCGAGACGGTCCCCCATCTGAGTACTAACCACGCTCACTGATGCTTGATTTCGGTGATCGATGGGAACCGATGCTTTATCAGTGACTAGGCCGTTGCCGCAACGCAAACCTTTTTTTAAGATCTTAACATTTATTTTGAATGAATGTATAGATGACCAAATATACAGATTTAAGAACTTGACCTTCTATTGATTGCTTATGTTACTTAATGAAAAAAAACATTCTATTTGCTGACTTATAAGCCATTACATAATTCTAACATAAACCTAAAATAAATACAGATAACTTAAAGGAGGAAATATAAAAGTCCGTACGACCGATCGTATGCAGTGTCGAAATATACCCTTTTTCCGTTTGCCATATCTCAAAAGCCCACAGAGATGTTGACTTCAAACACTCAAGTTTACGGATAAAAACATCATTATATACCTACAATAAGGACTTTCGAAAAAATTCAGTGGATGTTTTTTTTTTTTTTGCTTTAGCAGTTTCAAAAAAAAATTAGCTGACGCACATTTCTAATCAAAGAACTAAAAAAAATGCTACACCTTATATATTTTTTAAATAAGAAATGACATTACTTCCAAAGTAATATTTTTGAAATCCAGTAAAAATTTTATGAAAACCGAATTGACTTTTGAATTTTTTTTTACAAAAAAATGAAAAAACCTCAAAAAAATACTACAAAAAAAAATTAATTTCGACTCAGACATATTGAGAACATAAATAGATATTAAATTGAAACTTATTTCATCTTACACAAAATATAATTTTGAAAGTGTTCTAGAAATGTAAGTCCATTGGCAATTCTTATGCAAATAATAAAAACCATCAACAAAATATTACTAAATTACTGTCAACCTTTTGAACAAAGAAAAATATTGACTACAAACTAATGGCATCCTTAAAAAAACATTATTTCCAACATTTTTTAAATATTAAAAAAATACAATTGGCATTGACTTTAAAAAATAAATTTGAATCCTGCCGAAAATATTACTTAATTGCTTCATTCTAGAATATCTGAACGAAAACAGCACAAGCATTAATTTGTTTACTTTTTCAAATTATTTCAATGACGATTCTGCTTGCAAAAACATCATTTTCTAAATTTCAAGTTCTTACGGCAGAAACTTTCAAAACTTAGCACGTGCACGACTTTGATGATACGTCTTCAAGCCATATCAATTTTGACATTGTATTGCTTCTATCAAACCCAGATTATAATACGGATGTGGGGGAGGGTGGTGTAAAAGATCTTCTTGCTCGCACCATGCCCCAAGACATTCCAGATGAATTAGGGGTGTTTTTAAGTAGTGGCAATGACTGTGACATTAAAGACTTTGTGAACATTTTCTAAAATGATTCAAGAAACCATACGCAAATAAAATACCAAAAAGAGGCTGGGATGCGACCCACACTGTTAACTTCCCATCCCGTCTGTTAATTTGTCTTGCTTAAAAGTTTGTCTATATGTATCAATTTTTACCAAATTTGCGTACTATTTTTTGTAGATTTTATTTTTTTTTAAAAAAACGGACTGTTGGATTTTTATATCGAATGATATATGAATATCGAAAACAATATTTTCTGTGAAATAAAATAAGTTTGAAGCCAATATTTGTAATTTTTGAAAATTTTTGAGTCGAAAGTAAATTTTTACCAAGTTTTAGTATTGTTTTTTTTAGGATTTTCTTTTTTTAAAAAAAAACTGTCAATTCGATTTTTCACAAAATTTTATCGAATGTTGAAAACAATATTTCTTATAAGTTAAAATAAGTTAGAAGCCATTATCTCAAATTTTTGAAAAGATATTTGAGTCGAAAATCAATTTTTACCAACTTTTGTTAAATTTTTTTTCGGTTTTTAATTTTTTGTACATAAGCTGTCATTCGATTTTTTTCAAAATTTTACTGAATGTTGACAACAATATTTTTTGAAAGATTAAAGTAGTTTAAAGCCAATATCTCCAAGTTTTGAAAATATATTTGAGTCGAAAATCAATTTTTACCACCTTTTTTAATTTTTTTTTAGGTTTTTATTTTTTGTAAAAAAAAACTGTCAATTCGATTTTTCTCAACATTTTTCAGAATGTTGAAAACAATATTTCTCAAGTTTTTGAAAAGATATTTGCGTCGAAATTCAATTTTTACCAACTATGAGTAAATTTTTTTTTAGGATTTTATTCTTTATTAAAAAAATGTCAATTAGATTTTTCTCAAAATGTTATCAGATGTCAAAAACATTATTCTTCGTTGCACAAAATTGTTTTGGAGATGAAATCATATTTTGGTCTTAAAATTTTCGAGGTGACAATTTTTTTTTTTTGATTTATAAAAAAAACCGTTAATTGGATTTTTTTCCAAAAATATACTACTTTTGTATCACGTTACAATATATATTATAAAATTTAATTCAAGTCTCTAGCATCATTGGTTCATGAGATATTTAGGTTTAACCAAAATTGTCACTTTTTTTTTAAACTGCTATGGTAAAAAAAAAACACCCACGCAATTTTCTTGGGAGCCCTTTCTGCATCTTTCTGCCTTATTATCTGTATAACAAAATTTATTTGAAGTCGATATCTCTTCTGGTTCTTGCGCTATGGAGGACGAAAAAACGTCGCGAACGTACAGACGTACGGACGTAGGGACGTACAAACGTACGTACACACGCACGCACAGACATCTTTCTAAAAATCTTTTATTTCGACTCTAGGGACCTTGAAACGTCGAGAAATGTCAAAATTTTCAATTTGACAAATCGAACCCATTACAATAACTTCCTATGGGAAGTTAAAAAGCAGTCTTTTTTTGGACAAAAAGGTAAACATGGTAACTTGATTGGAGAAAGAAAGTCGGAAATTGAAATTTTTAAGACTTTTTTGATGAAGAAGTAGTAAATTTGATTGTTCAACAGTCTGGTGTTTATGTGGCACAGTTTAATGCCCACAATTTTTCACTAACCAATACGGTTTAAATAAATGTCTTTTTAGGTGTTTTGCTTTACAACGGCTATCAATCACTACCAAGATGAATACACCCAAGTACCAATTATTGATAACAATATGTTCCAAACCAGATTTAAATCAACAAATATCTCCACCTTGCTCACGACAATAATTTGATTCTCACTGACAAAATAGTAAAGATAAGGCCTTCAGCAACCCTTCTAAAAGAAAAATTTTACCAGTTTGGATACATAAATGAAAAAGTCTTGGTTGAGTCGATGGTGAAATATCGGGTGATTTTATAAGAGCTTGAGAACTTTAAAAAAAAAAAAACGCATAAAATTTGCAAAATCTCATCGATTCTTTATTTGAAACGTTAGATTGGTCCATGACATTTACTTTTTGAAGATAATTTCATTTAAATGTTGACCGCGGCTGCGTCTTAGGTGGTCCATTCGAAAAGTCCAATTTTGGGTAACTTTTTCGAGCATTTCGGCCGGAATAGCCCGAATTTCTTCCGAAATGTTGTCTTCCAAAGCTGGAATAGTTGCTGGCTTATTTGTGTAGACTTTAGACTTGACGTAGCCCCACAAAAAATAGTCTAAAGGCGTCTAATCGCATGATCTTGGTGGCCAACTTACCGGTCCATTCCTTGAGATGAATTGTTCTCCGAAGTTTTCCCTCAAAATGGCCATAGAATCGCGAGCTGTGTGGCATGTAGCGCCATCTTGTTGAAACCACATGTCAACCAAGTTCAGTTCTTCCATTTTTGGCAACAAAAAGTTTGTTAGCATTGAACGATAGCGATCGCCATTCACCGTAACGTTGCGTCCAACAGCATCTTTGAAAAAATACGGTCCAATGATTCCACCAGCGTACAAACCACACCAAACAGTGCATTTTTCGGGATGCATGGGCAGTTCTTGAACGGCTTCTGGTTGCTCTTCACTCCAAATGCGGCAATTTTGCTTATTTACGTAGCCATTCAACCAGAAATGAGCCTCATCGCTGAACACAATTTGTCGATAAAAAAGCGGATTTTCACATTTCGAACCGAACACTGATTTTGGTAATAAAATTCAATGAGTTGCAAGCGTTGCTCGTTAGTAAGTCTATTCATGATGAAATGTCAAAGCATACTGAGCATCTTTCTCTTTGACACCATGTCTGAAATCCCGCGTGATCTGTCAAATACTAATGCATGAAAATCCTAACCTCAAAAAAATCACCCATTATAATCAAATGTTGTATAGCTTTAACCAACATTTCAAAAACTTCAAATGATGACACCACCGAAATACCAGAAAACAGTGAAAATGAAAATAATTACAACAGTTAGAAGAAATCGACGAAAACGAAGTACATGCTAATATACAATATGCCTTAAGCAATTTTTAGTAAAACGAATAGCATAGCAATAGCATTGATTAAAAAAACGTTGAAAAAAATTGTGAATTAAATTTGTAAGTTACAACTTCCAAGAATAAATTGTGCAACGATTAATTGTAAGTTTACTGTACAATTTGTAACTCTCGTCACAAATATGTGATCCCACTTATTTGTAGTTGGTGCAAAGCAAATTCAAATACAAAATTTGTGATTGTAGATTACAAGTACAAATTTGTGGTTGTAATTTGTGAACTGGTGCAATAGGTCCTAAGTGAACCATATTTGCCGCAATTTGTTTTTAATATGATTTATGAAGTTCCTTTAAGTTTTTGTTTTTAACTTTTTGTTATGTTTCTTTTTTTAGTAAAAGTTTTTAAAAGCTGAATTACTCTACTTACTTAAAATATTTTCTGAATTATTGAAAATGTAGAAAATATTCAAATGTTCCTATTTTAGTACTCAACATTCATTTTTGGAAACTCATTTCTTATAAGGTACTTTGTTTTCGTAATAAAATCCATTCTCATTTAAGATGCGTCTACTACCTTGGGAAGATTAAGACAACTGTGTAAACTTAAACTCAATGCAAAAGTCCATTTCACCGACAGTCTTTAGCAGATACTAAAAGTCACATTTTAGTATTGATAAGACTTCCAAAAACAACTAATCAATTAAACGTTGTAACATTTATAAAAATATTAAAAAAATATAAGTGGTTCTCTATAATTCCATCACCAATCGCCTATTTTCAATACTTTAAACATAATATTATATAAAAACAATTCACTTACCTCAGATGATGTCAAGTAGCACAGCCTGGAATCGGTGCTATCAATCGATGCTTGCTGAACGATGCCATAACGTTGCTCACGATCACTTAAATAGTCAGAACGTAAACTATCTTGACGTATAAATTCACCCCTGTAAAAGCAACAACAACAAAATTGAATATATTTTATTATTCGAACTAAAATAGTTTGCATTTTAAGAAAGAGACCTTTGCTCTAAGGAATCAGCGCGTGCACTTTTATAGCCTGAATCATTCAAGCTGCTATCCTGACGGAGTGACGGTAGAGAATCCCACGGCGAGCGCTTATGACCAGATCCAGTTGAAAGTGGTGGCATCATACCCGTACCAGACCCAGAGCCCATTGTGGAACTTCCCGAACGCCAGCCATCAGAATGGCGAAACCATTGAGCGCGAGCCGATTCCCCAATGCAAGAGGCGCAGCGGGAATTCGAAAAACTTAGCAAACCAAATAAAAAAAAAAACACAAACAGCAACAACGAAAAAAAAAAACAAATGTATGAGTTAATATGTGATCTAAATTTTTACAATATTATGTAAATAGATATGAATTTATGAATTTCAACAAGCTCTAAACTATCTTAACATACCTTGCATTATGATCACTCAAATAACCACGATCGCGTTCGCGTTCTCGTTCGCGTTCCCTGATCAATTCATTGCGATCACTGTAGTAACCATCACGCTCACGATCACGGTCTTTGTCACGAGTTGTTAGTGGCCTATGCGGAGGTAGTGGTAAAGTTGATGACTTGGCGTTGGCTACAGATCCTTAATTAAAATGAAAAATAAAATTTGTATGAATTTGTTTTATTTTTATTTAATTTTGAGTCTTAAATAAAATAAATAAAAATTTGTGTTCTATATATTTCAAAACCAATTCTGAATTCAACTAAGAATTTAGGTAGTTAATAAAAAATATATTATATAAAAACCAAACAGCAATCAGATTATTTTCGAAACTTGCAATAGTTTTTTATGCAATGATTTGGAATAAATTTTGATGACTTAATAGGTTTTTAGATTAAAAAAACAAAAAAAAAGGAACAATCTACTTACGACGTCTTAATGGGTATGGGCTACGCTGGTTGGATCCTGGTAAACTCTCAGCAAACTCTGATGGTTTTGTGATACATAGGGGTTTGTTGTATTTTGTTTTTTTTTTTTTATAAATTTTGAAAAGGATTATAAGTTTAAAGCGGTTATAGAAAAATAAAGTGCAAGGCATTACAATCGTTAAAATCTACGTTTTACAAAAAACGGACAATTTAACAATTAAATAAATAAATTAAACTAAATGCTATGTGAATGATACAAACAAATTAAAATAAAAAGCAAAGTGATACAAAATCAAAGAAAAATTCAGCAAGTATTAAAATTTCTTTAAAAATGTGTGTTTTTGAGATGCAAATAACATTGAATTGGGAACCCTGTTTTTTTTGGCAGATTATCTGTCAGTTTTTGATTATATTGATACAAATTTCTTTAAAGTGACATTTGTAATTCGTAAAGCTTTTGAAACACATGGAGATATGGGCTAAAAATTATCATAACACACAAATCTGTGGCATTATAAACAACCAATTAATAGAGCCAAAGATACGTGCTCCAAGTCAGGTTCCCTAAGAGACAGCGCATGACACTGGTTTTTGAAAGGCTGATAAGCTTTTGTAATCGATCAGAATTCTAAAAGAAAATGTATTGGTAAGTATTGAAGTAAATACAAAGTACAAAATTTAAAATTGGATTCCTCGAAGAATTTGAGAAGAATATTTTTTGTTAAAGAAATAATCTCAAGCAAGTCTTATGAATCATTCAATCGAAAGATTCTATTGAATTTGATAGAACAATAGGACTCTTAGTAAATTGCTCAGTCTTAAATTAGGCTTAACTTAAGATAGTTCTCTAACTACAAAACCTACAAAATGTTTAAACAGTTCTTCTAATTAACAGAATTAAACCTTTAATAAGGTTCTATGTACAAAATGGTGAATATTTTTCTAAGGGCCAGACATAAATGTGTTTCCTTTTGATTAGAAATACAAATTATGTACTAATACTTCTAAGTATGTATGAGCAGTTATTTTTCACTAAAAATTGACTTTTCTATTTGAGGCAGGGAATTAATTTTAATGAACAGATGGTTCATTGTCGAAGAATGAAACGAATCGTTCCACTGATTTGTGTTTTAATTTCACACAATTTCAATTTTCCAGTGGATTTCAATCAGGAGGGACCTGTCAAAAAAATTCCAAAGATTGGTTTCAGTGATGAAAAACAATGATAACTCTGTTTTTATTAAAAAACTTAAAAACGTTTATATAACCCAAAACTTTTCTTTAAGTTAATTCTTACAATTTTTAAAACTTTGCCTTCTCTAGGTTTCCCGAGAACAAAGGGTTAGTAATGAAATCGTTTTTAATTAACAGCTGATTCTTCAGTTAAGAATTCGGAACAAAACAGTTTCAATGAAAGCGTTCCATTTTCTTTATATTCCCTTCTGTCAGATTTACTGTCACATGACAGAAGTTGGTTTCAATGATGAAAAACAATGATAACTTTAACTGATGGCTATTTAAAAAATTGCAGTTTACATTGAATATTCCAAAGACTGAAATTTATTTTGAGAACCTTTGGAATGTGGGTATGCGATTTTTAGCCTGATCTCAGGTTCATATTTTATAACACACACACGTTGCGTCTGTCTTAATAATCCTAGACTTGTATCGTAAAACTATGAAAACTTTAACAATGTCTAAACGAAGTTGGTCTGCTAAAACAAAACTGATTTTTTAAGTCTTTAATTATCCAATTTTTTTGAACAATTTCTTATTTTGTTTAAACTTTTAAGGACTGGAAATCAATTAGCTTTTCTTTGAAAAACATTATTTATATTTCTTTCAAAGCATCTTTTTATTGATTCACAAGCACATTAAAAAATAAAGAGCTTAATTAAACTTTTCAGCACTGAATGTTTAGACAAAAATTAAATTAATCAAATAAATAGAAACTACCACAATGCAAATTCTCTTCTTCCAAGAAGAAGATACCAACATAAACAATAGACACTCTTTTATTGAAAATCGGACTCACCCAAATTTTCCATGCTCTGTGATAGCAAAGCCTCAAAAGTGTGAAGACTATACGACTCAGCATCCATTCCCTTGGCTAAGGTGTTGCGTAAATGCATTTCGTATTCCAACAACAACCTTGAAGTGGGACTTCCTGGAGTTGGTGTCACATTTGGCTGACCTGGATGATGATGAGGATGACCTCTGCCGCCACCACTCCTTTGACCATAAGATTGGTCCTGGTCAGAATTTCCATTACTTGAACTTGGCGTAGTGGCATAACACTGATTGTCGAACATAACGTTGTCCGATGGCGGAGAGCCCTCCAAGCAGCCGCGTTCTCTTTCCAGCTCCAAGTATAGATTTCTTTGCGGATAGCCACCACGTCCGATTTCGTGAGATGATCTGTTTCAGGAAAATCAAGACAGTTCAGTATAAAAGTGTTGATACCGGCGAATTTTCTTTAAGAATAATCAAACCAAATAAAACAACTCACCTTGATCCGGAGAAGCGTGATGCCTGACTAGATGGCCTTCCCATCGAATTATTGTTGTTCATGATGTGATGCATTCCATGCTGGTGCATAGCATGTTGTGGGCCCAGAGTATTGGCCATGTTTGCTGCATTGTAGTAGTTATAACGCCGACGTCCCATCTCTGGAGAAGTTACCGGGCTCTCGGTGCTGGGCATGGGCTTCAGCATGCGTTTCAAAGTGCTTGTGTCGGTTGCCATGTTCATGTCTTCGGTGCTCTTTGTCTTACGCCTGGTGTTGTTGTTAATTATGTTGTGGTGCATGTCGTGTGATTCGCGTGCCTGCGTAAGAAAAAGAAAAATGAAATAACAAAAGGGTTTTATTTTCCAACTTTTGTAGGCTTTTTTTGTTTTTTCTTCATTTTGGTGACGAAAAGGTTGAAATGACAAATAGAAAACATGTGAGGTAGTTAGAGCAGAAAATAATCCAACAAAGCTAACGTCAACGGCATTGACGATTAAATCCTTAATCGATTTTTTTTTCTTTTTCCTTTTTGAATTTGTTAGTCTCGAATTAATTAGCTAAGCCCAGCAGAATAAGACTGGGGTTAAAAATGGGGTACAATGCTAGTATTTTGAACCTTCTAGTATAATCTGAAGTAATACAGAAACCTTCATTGTTAGATTTCTTAGCGAATGCCATTTTCTTCAATGAAAATTTAACAGGGGTAGTTTTAGACGAAGACCCTTATGTATCACGTTACATGTATGGATATCACAAAGACTTATGTACCAAAATAAGTAAAATTTAACTGCTGGAAAAAGCCTATCAAGTCAAGTGAGTTTGTATTTTTGGTAATGGACACGTGCAATCAGCCAAAACCGGTTTACTCTTCGAACCTATTACTGCATTGCGGATGAAAATCAGCTACAGTACATAAGGAACAACGGCCTTGTTACAGTCAATGATGTCTATGTTCGAATAATGTCGGGGATGGTGGAGACCTACAATCTATATACCAAAATCAAATAGCAGCCAGTTTGAGAAGCACTTTTAATGACGAGGCTTAGTCTTAGAGGATTTGTCAGTGTTAATCATTTTAGTATCTTACTTAGTTTCTGGAAATTCTCATTGGTTATAGATAAGTCTTCAATGAAGTTTTGAAAAAAGCTTTTGTCTTCTTGCTTTTGAAAAATAAGTTTTGTAATTAATTTTAAGTCTGCTTTCTGTTTTTAAAATTATTTTTATATTTTTGAATATATTTAAGCACAGATTAGTTTAAAAACAATCATTTCTTTCAAACTGTTTGCCTCTCTCTGTTAAGAACCGTTTTTGCAACAATTGTTTAGCATTTCCTTAATAATTTATGTATGTCAGATAGGTGAAATCTAACAACTTAGAATATTTTTCAAACATTTGATGAAATAATATAAATATTTCAACTAAATATTTAAAGAAAGCCTTACACGTGGGTTTTTTCTAATTTTAAAAGTAACATTTCAAACATCTGACAATTTTTGAGACGGATTCGAATTGAATCCATTGAAAATTGCAATTTGATTACCAAAAGCAAAACTCTTTCGACCAGTGTAATTTATCTTCACAAAATTGATATCTTCACAAAAGTACTCGTATAATGCCCTTTTTCTATTAAATAAGAATTGAGTAGTTGATTGGACTCGGTACTAGTCTAAGTCATTAAAATGGACAGTAACAGAGAACAGGCTTGCCATATTTTTAGGTCCTAGTAACGTAAGACTTTTGTTTTCTAAACATCCAATTTTGGAATTTTGAGAAGTTCAGAGATTCTTTTTTTTTGTCGCACTATACGAATGTTGAAACCTTTATATTCAATGTGATATGCCCAAGAGCACTTAGACCAAACTGAATAAACTCAAATAATTGGGGCAATGGCATTTGATTTGATTTTTTTGCAACTCGAGGCCAAAACTCCACAAGATCCTTGTCTGGTATTGTTTCAGGGTAAAGTTTTTCAACCTAGTTGACATTAATAATTATAAAACTTTTCAAGATTTTCATGACCCGAAAGCAATTCCAGTAGAAGAATTTTGAGGTTTTAATGGAGCTGATCCAGACAAACTTTTAGAAACAAAAATAGCAAAATAAATAACGCAAAGTAATTGATATATCACTAGGCTAAATTTTGTAGTAAAATTTCTAAAAAGTAAAAGCAAGCCTGGCGGAGATAGAAACAAGAAAATACTCTTTTTCCAAGATCCCAATCATGTTAATGGAAAGAATGCTTTGAAATTGATCCCTATACGCAGATGAACAAAGTACTTAAACAGCTCAGAATTGTTAAAAAGAAATTGGGCGTTATCATCTTTAACCAATGTTGATTTTGCATTTGTTGGTCCTTATGTCACGTAGAAAAACGCAATAAAATTTACCGTCGTCGTTGTCGCTCGACTTGCCAGATTATAGAATTCTTCGCTTGACATGACTTTTAAAAGGACCAATAAAACCTTGAATCAAAAAACTTCTACACTTTAAACTCGCACGCAACTCAAAACTCAAAGAGTCAAGAATGCAATATAGTTTTTTTTATAGACTATATAAAAACTAAGACTAAAAACTAACCATTTCATCGTTGTAGTCCTTGTTGTAATCTTTGTTGCGTGTACCGGTACCAGTTGATTTTGTGGAAGATAATGTATTCTGCTGAAGGGTTCCACCAGCTTGTGTGCCTTCTGACTTACAAGTCTCCATATCCCCACGCTGCCCGCCTCCCATGTTGTCGTCTTGTCCAATCTGTGATCCCACGTGATTCTGTGAATTCGAATCAACGCCACCCCCTCCACTGGAGGCATTCACTCCACCTGCTAAATTTGCATTTCCAGATATATTCTGTCCACTGGACATGGTGTTGGTTTCTTGTGTTTTAGTTTGACGTGAAAGTGTATCGCCTTCAAGAAAATAAAAACACAAAAATTAATTTATTTTTATTCACCAGTTTTATCAAAGACACAAACCAAAAGCACATTTGTTTGGGGTGGTGTGCTTTTAGCCAGAAAATCATATATTACCTTGCCCTGATTGCATAGACTGTGTTCCAGATGCAACATTATCATACAAAGATGTGCTGGATGTTGCATTCATAACCTTTTGTGATTGTGCTTCTGTGTCTGTAGCCCTAGAAGCTGTCCGAGGCAGAGTTGATGAACCTACATGAAGGCATCCTTGATTATATTCAAAAAAGTCAACCAAAAACTGAAAAAACAAAAACCAAAACCAACAAACCTCGATATCTTGGATCCTGTGCACGTAAGCGTGCATATTGTT
Source organism: Eupeodes latifasciatus (assembly GCA_920104205.1). Lineage (NCBI taxonomy): Eukaryota > Metazoa > Arthropoda > Insecta > Diptera > Syrphidae > Eupeodes > Eupeodes latifasciatus. Next base: position 185,901,929 of record OV049926.1, on the reverse strand, counting down.
CAGCTGTCATGCATGTACACTGGGGCTCTCGTACCCTTGATGGACTTGCCGGAGTGCTTACGGGCTTACGCTTCGCCTTAACCTTACTCTTGCCAGGTGGATCCAATTTCAGCGAATAGCTCGAGGAGGCCTTTCGTGAAAATTTGAAAGAAGGCGACTGTAAAACGTCGCACTATGTTAGGTTAGTCGGTTGGGAATCACAAGGTTCTGTTTGTGCGGCTTTTTTTGTTTTGATAATTTTTTGTATCTTGTTTTTCAATTTGTACTTTTCAATTTTTTGTTTATTTTTTGATTAAGAGAATTCAGAGAGAGAAACATTTTGCTTGTAACGTGTAAATTTTTAATTTTTTGAAAGAGAAATACGACACACACATACATACTTAGACAGGAAGAAAAATAAACATTTTAGAAAATAATTCTAGTGTTTTTTTTTTTTTAAATTAATGTTAAATTAATTTTTAGAGAAGTATTTTATTTATTTATTTCGAATAAATGTGTCGTCTTTTTTAGTTAAAGATTTTTTTTTTTTTTCTTTAAGTTATTAGTTCTTGTGGAACTTGTTTTTGAGTTTTTCTTTATCTACAAGGAAAATAATAATAATTTTAAATCCATTTCGGATAGAATGTCTAATTTTTAACCGCTTTTTAGGTATTTTGGGCAGGGTAGGTATGGGAGAGTATTAAGGAGTTACTAGGTATTCAAGGAATTTAAGGCGATATCAAAGGGTTTACTTCGAGCATAAGTCAAGAAATTATATTAACAAACTTTTAAATGTTTTTTTTTTTTTAAACATTTTCTAAAAGAACTTTCAGCTAAATTAGATTTGTAATTATTTCATAATAATCAAGATGAACATCTTCAATTTCAGAAACACAAAATTTGTTTAAGTTTAAGAATTATGCTTTTGAACTGAACTAAATTTTGTAAACATGTATAAAAGCGTATTTTTAAAAATATCAAGACAACAGTTTTAACTGTTTGTCTCAATTCCAACAATTAGATGATACTTAATAAGGACTTAACTTTTTAAAATGGACAGTGAGGGCGGAATTTTTTGAAAATCAGATCTAAGAGAATTTTTGGTTGGTAAATTATAATGCCATTTCTATCTTTCAGAAAATTGCATTGAAATATCTTTCTTAAGAAAAATTTTAATTTAAGCCTTCCATTTATGACTTATTTCACGATGGACCTAACCACAATATCAGGACCAGAGTCTACGATCCCAGTACAATTTCGCAATAATGCGTAACGCATTAACTGCCCCCCTTACTGAGAAGTGATGTCTATCTTGCACCTCGTGCGTTTTGGGGGTCATTAGTGGAAAACAGAACTCTTAGAATACCTTTAAGCTCCGTATACGGCAACTACAGTCACCACGATGCTCCTACTTTATGGGGTCTACATCTCAGAAAGGCTGAGCCAAGGTGCATAGTGTCCATGAGACATAAGAACCTACAAGACCCAGAGACTCATTACTCCCTTGGTACCCAAATATAGCTTCAGGTCGAGCTTCGCAACCGTTGAGGTTACTTCCAGATAGGCTCCTTACAGTCTGAGGCCTGACAATTTCAATTGGGGTTTTTGAACAATTTTGTTCATTAGATTTTTCTAACAAACAGACAAAATATAGAACGAATTTTAATAATTGCTGTAAAAGATTCAAAATTTTCTTGTATCGAACAAACAATTTCATATTTGAAACATTTAGAGTTAATCCTCAAAAAGGATACTATACAATGATGCTTATCAAAAATTTAGGATAATACAAATTTAAATTTGTTTCTAAAAACCAAAAAATGTTCACTGTCGTTAAAAAATATGAATTAACGAAATTACAATTTTACAATTTTTGTTCATGATAACTGCATTTTTAATTCAAAACTCAAGAATTGAGTTGGTGGCAACAACAAAACTTTACTTTTCCAGGTTTTTCTTAGAAATATAAATATTCTTTAACTGGAACTTCTAAATTTACTCAATTGATCTCCATTTATCTTAATTTCAAAGTTCCAAAATCGGTTTTTGAAATATGCCTTTGTGTTGTTATGTTAAGAAACTTTTAATAAAATAGGTAAAAAAAATCATAAATTGATTGAAGTATTTGTTCATCTGAGATTAAGTTATGATATAATTGGTAGCTTATTTTTCAAAAAACAATTGATGATTACGAGTATATTAAAAACAATTATTTTAACTTAATTTTATTATACTTAAAAGTAAGTAATTGATTTCAAGATTTATGCTCGTCCTATATTAAAAAATTATTTATTTATTGTTTAATTTTTGTTTTATTTAAAAACAGAAGGCACAACACAATTTTAAAAATGTGTTTTTTGATAAATGTTTTTTGTGAAAGCGAAAGGAGTGTACATAGAGATTTTTTGATAAAGAAAAATGATAAGATTTAAAAAACAATCCATGTTGTCTTAATTTTTTTAAGGCTCTAGAAATTTTGAATAAAGAATTTAAAAATAATGCTTATTTTGCAATATTTGAAAAAAAAAATTAAAACATTGACAGCCATGTTGTGTGTTTAATGAAACATACACATAAATTTTGTATCGAACCAAAATAAAATGATATAGACAAAATAAAATATGCCTGAAAAAAGGATTTTTTCTATATAAGAATAAAATTGCTTACAAAAAGATAAATATAGATACACAAGGATTTTAAGGACGAAACACAGTTATTAAAAGTTCTGTACCAAGGGAATGAAGAAATATATTATTATAATGAATGTGATGAACACAAAAATATTTTCGCTCATGCGTTAATTTTCTTCTTTTTTTTTAAATGAAAGAAAAATTGAAAAATAAAATAAATAAATTGTTTTTTTTTTTTTTTATATTAGAAGTTATATAAAAAAAATTGTAACAAAAAGGTGGTGTGATAATATTAATTTGGAATGAATTTGAAGAAAAAAAATATATATTTATATTTAATATGCAGTGTATGGGAAGACGAGAAAAACATGACACCGATATTTGCTAATTCATTGAAGGAAATACCTTATAGCTCTTTTTCCAACGAAAAATCTAGATCCCAAAGTATATATGTAAGGTTTAATGAAAATTTGGTTTTTCTTTATTTTTGAAAGTGAAATATAATTTTGTTTAAAAAATTATTTACTAGGAATGCCCAGTGAAATAGCCAATATTTTTTGTTTGTAAATAAAAAACAAAACAAATAATAATAATACTAATAGAAAGTTCTTAAGTGTGTGGAAAATTAAAAACAAACAATAATAAAAAAAATAATCAGTACTCTTGTTTTGTTGAAGAAAAAATAATTATAATTTATAAGGGAAATGATTTAAACTTAATTCGTTTCGAAATACTTTTTGAAAGTTCAACAAATTCCTTAGCGGCCTTCGTCTATTGTTTTTGTTACATTTTAATCAATTTTAGAATCGTATTAATATTTAATGTTGAAATACTTGAAGAAATAAAAAACCTTGAATGGCTAAACTAGTAGAAAACTGTTAAATTTTCATTTTAAAGGAGTTTCTCAAAATCACAAAAATTTATCAATAACAAGCCTTGGATTGTAAAAGAATGAAATGGTTTCTGAACGCAATCTTTTGTGATATAAAATAGAAAGCACAACAGCTGATAGAGAACCAGAGCCTAGTGACTTACAACTCTCAATTATTTAATTCACCTAATAATGGGTGATTTTTTTGAGGTTAGGATTTTCATGCATTAGTATTTGACAGATCACGCGGGATTTCAGACATGGTGTCAAAGAGAAAGATGCTCAGTATGCTTTGACATTTCATCATGAATAGACTTAGTAACGAGCAACGCTTGCAAATCATTGAATTTTATTACCAAAATCAGTGTTCGGTTCGAAATGTTCGAAAATGACAAATTTTGTTCAGCGATGAGGCTCATTTCTGGTTGAATGGCTACGTAAATAAGCAAAATTGCCGCATTTGGAGTGAAGAGCAACCAGAAGCCGTTCAAGAACTGCCCATGCATCCCGAAAAATGCACTGTTTGGTGTGGTTTGTACGCTGCTGGTGGAATCATTGGACCGTATTTTTTCAAAGATGCTGTTGGACGCAACGTTACGGTGAATGGCGATCGCTATCGTTCAATGCTAACAAACTTTTTGTTGCTAAAAATGGAAGAACTGAACTTGGTTGACATGTGGTTTCAACAAGATGGCGCTACATGCCACACAGCTCGCGATTCTATGGCCATTTGAGGGAAAACTTCGGAGAACAATTCATCTCAAGGAATGGACCGGTAAGTTGGCCACCAAGATCATGCGATTTGACGCCTTTAGACTATTTTTTGTGGGGCTACGTCAAGTCTAAAGTCTACACAAATAAGCCAGCAACTATTCCAGCTTTGGAAGACAACATTTCCGAAGAAATTCGGGCTATTCCGGCCGAAATGCTCGAAAAAGTTACCCAAAATTGGACTTTCCGAATGGACCACCTAAGACGCAGCCGCGGTCAACATTTAAATGAAATTATCTTCAAAAAGTAAATGTCATGGACCAATCTAACCTTCCAAATAAAGAATCGATGAGATTTTGCAAACTTTATGCGTTTTTTTTTTTAAAAAAGTTCTCAAGCTCTTAAAAAATCACCCGATATAAGAATAACAAGAATCGATCATTTAATTCACCTAAATATAAGAATATCAAATTTAACAAGAACCAATCATTTGACCATACAAAGATTGAAGTCATTTGATTCGAACCATTTGAGACCTTAAGCATTCCTTTGAAGTCTTTAAAATCCATTTTCAATCTTTTGTAGTCCTTATATTCTTTTGAAATCTTTGCATTTTTTTCAAATTTTTTGAATTCATTTAAAGAAAATGATTGCACTGAGAAGAGTGGTTTAAAAGGATTGCAATATTTTTTGAGAGATCAATGATTGGTGATTGAAAAATCTTAAGTCTCAATTTTTAGGTGAATTCAATGAACGCAATCGTCTTATCTTGATTTTAATAAATGACTCATATTAACTGCATTATGACTACTGATCTTATGGTCAAAATCGTTCCTCAGGTTTTAGGACTAGATAGATTACCTAGCAGGGGAGCTTTCCTTTTTTAAGAAACTATTCCTTACGTGCAGGATAAGTATTTCCACATTAAAAAAAATGTTGGTGAAATGTTGGTTTTTCAATTTGCGCGGGTAAATTGTTTTGCAGATAGACGTAACTTTGAGGTAGTCAAGGACTTCGTCTACCTAGGCTCCGCTGTAAATGCAGAAAACAACAACAGCGCTGAGATCAAACGAAGAATAACTCTTGCTAACCGCTGTTTCTTTGGGTTAAGAAAGCAATTGAGTGGAAAAATCCTCTCTCGAAGGACCAAAGTATCGCTATATAAGACCCTTATCATCCCCGTCTTGCTATACGGTGCAGAAGCATGGACTATGACAAAAGCGGATGAAAGCACCTTGGGTCGTTTCGAGAGAAAGATTCTTCGTGTGATCTACGGTCCCGTATGCATCGAAGGGTAGTGGAGGAGAAAATGGAACGACGAGCTGTACGGGCTGTACAGTGTACAGCGACGTAGACTTAGCCAGAAGGGTAAAAGTCCAACGACTAAGATGGCTGGGTCACATAGAGCGCATGGAAACCAATGCTCCGGCACGGAAAGTCTTCGAATCCACACCCACAGGACAGCGCAGTAGAGGAAGACCGCGAATCAGGTGGCGCGCACAAGTGGAAGGTAACCTCACCCAACTCAGAGCGCGAAACTGGAGACATCTAGCTAGGGACCGAGCTAGATGGAGAAGTTTGTTGGGTGAGGCCCTAGTTCACACAGGACTGTAGCGCCACCTTAAAAGAAAAATAAAAAAGAAATTGTTTTGCCCTGTTGTGGCCATTTTGTTTTGGTGACATCTGTCAAATCTTTTGTTTATTATTCAGTTGTTTTTACCAAATCATCATGACAAGTTACACGATTGAACAGCACGTTCAAATGATAAAACTTTATTATCAAAATGAGTGTTCGTTAACGCAAACGTTGCGCTCATTGCGCCCATTTTACGGTTGACGTGGTGGCCCTTCACAGTCGACTCCTCAAATTTTGGTGGCCAAATTTGAGACGACCGGTTCAGTAAACAATCAGCCAAAACATCGCCGCGGTGCGTGAAAGTGTACAGCACAACCCAAGGCAGTCTATTCCTCGTCGTGCAGAAGAACTCGGCCTTTCGCAGAATTTAATTTGGCGAATTTTGCGTCGGGACTTGGGCCTTCACCCCGTACAAGATTCAATTGACTCAGGAGCTCAAAGTTCATGACCATAGACAACGGGGTTTGTTCGCTGACTGGGCTTCGAATCGTTTGGCAGAAGACCCCAATTTTTGGCCGAAAAATCATCTTTAGTGACGAGACGCATTTTTGGATGAGTGGCTGTGTGAAATGGCTGGGAAGACACCAACCCACGCGAGGTTCACCAGCTGATAATGCATCCTCAAAAAGTTACCGTTTAGTGTGGATTTTAGGCGGGCGGGCGGCGTAATTGGTCCGTACTTTTTTGAAAACGACGTTAGTGAGGCGGTCACCGTCAACAGCGAGCCCTACATAACGATGACAACAAATTTCAGGCCATCGCTCAAACTCAACCAGATTAATGCGGAAGAGTCATTGAAAATTGGACCACTCGGACCCTTGCCACCGTAAGAAGCCGAGGCGGGTATTTGAATGATGTCATGTTCCGCACTTACTGGCCTTTCAAATAAAAAATAATTTTGTTAATACCTCACACACAGCTTTTTTTATTCAATTTCAACATCTACCCGCCCTTATTGAAAAACCCTTTATAAGCAAAATTAGAAGTTGCATTAAGGTAGTAAAAATGTTCTCTAAAAATATGCAAGTTGTAAATATTTTAGGAATAAATATCAGACCACGTTATAAGATAAGTTAACGAAACGATATTTTGGAGACGAGGTGTGAATTTTGGGTTTAGGGTTCGTGTTAAAGAACATAGAGTTGTAAAGATGAAAAAATTTGTATGATATCTCTTCACGTTCTCCTACAGTTTTGAGATCGTCTCAATCGCTCTGAATCCTACACGTACTCTTTGTTAAGGGAACCATGCTTGAGAGTCGTATTCTAGGAGGGGTCGATCAAAGGTGATGTAGAGTGATTGGGAAATTGTGACCCAAGTCTTACAAAGCAGAGTTCTGACTTAGCTTTAAATATAAAACAGAAAATTAAAATCCCGGATCTTATATGAGGAAGGTGTTGGTTTGGGAGAACGCGTTTAAGTGGAAAATGCAATTGACTGACATTGGTTTGTATTAAGATCAAAACAATTCTTTTTACAGAAAACAGATAAACACCAATGAGGTGGTCTTGAATAAGGTAATAATCATGCAAGGACCTAATAGTCTCGTCAGTGTTGATTATATATAGTTTCCATATAGCTAATGGTGTATATAAATAGGAGAGGACCTAAATGTCTACCTTGGGCTAGGCCACATTTTGTGAGAAAATGGTGAAAGAGAGCGCATCTGAAGCAAACACTACAGATGCGGTTCTCGCAATAAGAAGAAATCCATTTAAATGAAACCAGTAGATTTTTTTTTATAATAATCACACACTCAAGGCGATATTACTACCCATATTATGCAGGCACAGTGTGAGCACTAAGAGGAGAGGAGAGAGGGTTAAAAAGGAGATGTCGGTGCACATTGGTTTTGAATTCCTGAATATTGCAATGACTAGGAAAGACAGAGTGTGGTAAGGCATTCCACATTCGCGAAGTACGGCTAAAGAACGAATCTCTGTACTTGACAGTACGGCCGAAGTTGGGCTCGAGGGTATACTGATGAGCTGAGCATTCCTAGAAGCGCGAGTATTACGGTGGAACTGTTTAAGTGGATGAATGCACCTGGCTATTTCACTAGAGCATAAGCCGTTCAAATAACGGTAAAAAAGGGTCAGACAAGAGACCTTACGACGATGTTCAAGCGAAGTAAATGAACTTATGATGATATTATGGTCTATCAATTTAAATGCTCTACATTCAATACTAAGAAAACCCAAACACCTTGCGGAATTTTTGGCGACATCGCGTATGTGATCATTCCACAAGAGGTGGTTGGTGACACACATGCCGAGAATATCGAGGTGCTCAGTCTCATTGATGCATGTGCCATGGATAATGGCAATGGGGGTATATCTCGCTTTAACGATACAAGACAGCATTGCTTTTTCAAAGCGTTAAATTCCACGCGGTTTTTTAATCCCCATTGAACATTGAACAATGCTGTTTAGGTCGGAATTTAATGAGCTTATCATATTGTGTCGTTGCAGTTCCACATCCGAAGAAGAGGGATGTGAGTCTGAAAACGAATATGAAAAGATAAGAGTACTATCGTCAGCGAAACAATGTATTGGATTAGATGTTGCAGACAGGAGATCATTAATAAAAACGAGAAAGAGTGTTGGAGATAGAACAGAGCCCTGGGGCACACCAGCATTTATTTTATGGTTTTCAGAGCGTAAAGGACACACAAATTCCAGAAAAGTATTGGTTGTAGACTTAAATTTCTGAAAACTATGTTTTTTAGGGAAAATGAGAGACTTGGAATGAAAACACGTTTATGACTTCAAACTAAGGCCCAACATTGCAGAATTAATTGAACTGTTTTCGAAATTTTGCTTGAAAAGCTCAAATTTGTTGCATATTTAAAATTAAAAAAATTAAATATAACTCTTAAAATATTAGTTTATAAAAAAAAACAAACAAACAGAGACTGAAATGGATATACCTACGTTATTGTATGTACTATGTATACAAAATATATACGTGTATCTCTGTTAAATATTGAAATATAGTTTTACTTCTTTATCCTTAAAATCGTAATTAAACAATAATTATAAAATAGACAAGTATCGACTTTAAATGTATGTTAGTTTTAAGTGAACGAATATTTTGTTTGTGATTGTTATTTTTATTTGAATATTTCAACAAAATAAATAAAATTATGATTTAAATATAAGATGAATGTGTGCGTGGTGATATAATGTATGTTTATGAAGTTTATGTTCTTTCTCGAATTTAATTTTTTTGAATGAAATTTTTCTGGTTTTTTTAATGATTTTTAATGTTCGCATGATCATTTCAATATTATTTTGATTTGATTAACTTTTCATTTTTTTTTTTTTGTGCACTGAACCTTGCTGTCGGAGATTTGTAAGAGCAAAAATGGGATAGATTTGCTCTCATAGATCCGAATAGTATACTTACACAACATTCCCGAAATTGTTTCGCATCAATGGGGGATGTAAAATTCAAACCCCATGTGTCATTTGTCATTGGGTCCTTCCAGTAGACGAAACATTCTGATGCTTGTCCAATTCTTGTGCCTATATGATGTGTTTGAATAATTTAAATTTAAAACAAAAATTAAAAGGAACCAAATTAAATTTAAAACTTCGTAAGAGAGTTTTAAGGAAGAACAATCCCAAAACTCTTTTCCGGATCCTTAAAACTTTACAACAAAATTCGTATTTCGTTTTTTTTTTCGTTTTCATATAAATTGACATTTTTAGCTCACCTGGTTGGACAAGTCGTACGTCAAGGATTTTGTCAACCTGACTGTTGTAGGCTGTTATGTGAAATACGCATTCAGGTGAATCTTGTATGCAGGTAATGTTGACAGGAACCAAATCTTCGGATACTTGTTGCCATTTTACGGTACCAGCACCGCTTGAAGATACATGGAACACCTCAGCCCACAACCTGAACGAACTTATTCGTGTTACCATTTACCAAAAGTATATGTTTCATTTTTTTTGTTAATTTTGTTGAATGATCGCGAATAAAATGTTATATTTTTTTCAAGTGTTTGGTGTTTTTTTTTAAATTTGTTTGTTTGTTTTAGGTACCCATGGTTTTTGTTTTGATAAAATTTTTATGTCGCGCCGATTTTGTAGTGGTTGGGGATTGTTTCATCAAAAAAGATAAAAAAAAAAATATTTCTTTTTTTAATTTCCAAATTTCACTTAACTTTAAGGCATTATAAAATATTTTCCTAACCCCAAGAAAATATTTCTTGCTTTGTTTTTAGATACAACCAATTAATAAATAAAAAATAATATATATGTACATTTTTGTGTTTGTGTCTTGTTTGTCGTATAGGTTAACGAGAGAATTCAATTTTTCATACCGAAATATGAAATTTGATTTCTTCTCCAAAAATATTTTTTTAAAGTAGTTGAAACAAATTAGTCTTCATAATCTTTTTTTTTTAAATATTTTTTTAAGTATTTTTAATAATATTATATTAATTTCACCTCAGGAGATGGCCGTCCCGCCGACGAGAAGTCTGCCATGGAGAGTCCTCGTATCGGTATGCTTTACGCATAAGCGGCGCACAGGAACAGCTCAGTTTATTACCCATGGCGCAGCTAGCACAACCAGCCTGACCTCCTGTTAATTTGTTTTTTTTTTATTAATATATTTATAAATTTTCAATTGTATTTATTAATTTAATAAAAAAAATATGTTATTCAAACCTGAGGCACCCCGGTGTCACCACATTCCGCTCACGTCTGCTTGCGAGAGTGCTTGACCTCTGTTTAGGGACTGCGAACGTTGATTATGTCGATGTCCGTGATATCTGCTTCCTCTCTAAAATTATACAAAATAAAACAGTTTTAATTAAATAATCAAAACTACTTTTTTCTTAAAAATAAAATATTTTTAAAGGACTTTTAACCTAAATATATTTCCTTTGACCTCAAAGTGCAACTCAATTATAATTTTCATGATCATAGTGTAAGGACAAACAGAGAAGTCCTTTTTTTTTTATTAAATAAGTAATAATATAATAAATTATTACATATTTTCTAAGACTCTATAAGTATATGTGCGACAACAGATAATGTCATCGCAGTGAGATTAATTTAATATTCAAATGAGTGTGCATCTTTCATTTTGGCATCACATCTTAATCACATCATCATCTTTGAGAAACGGTAGCAGCAAACTATGTAAATAATCTTCCTCATCCTTGACTATAAGCTAATTAAGATGCTTCTCCCACATCTCATGTTCATTCGCTGCTTTCATAATTTTCTAACCTGAGCTGAGCTCAGCATACATATATAGCATTATATTATTTCTAAGTGAATGTATAGTGATGTGTACTCACTCCCACATGTTGTTCTTGATTATAAGGAAGGTTTGATATTATGTAGAAGGCTAAAAAGGCTCAAGAGCAGGAGCAGGAGCAGAAGCAAAAAGCCATTATGCTTGACGAAACTGAAGTCATGCACATGCACAAGGATGTGCGACTTCAAAATGTCGCCGATATTTACACATTGCTTTTTGTTTTGCATCCTTAACCCTTTCTCGCGTTTGCATATCTTTCTATGTTTATAGATACATATGTATCTTTATGTATTTAATATGTGTAACTACATATATATGTATATAAATATAATGCACATAATACGAGTATAGGAATTGAAAGGAACTTTAGAGGACAACCAACCAACCAACCAACCACCTGCAAATTGCTACGATTTGCTGCCATAACCACCTCTAACGACTGTGAACATGGGAATGAGCTTAAGAAGAATCAGTGTGGCCAGAGTAGTTAAAAATAAACAAACAATTCAATATTTTGCCTTGATCGTAAAATTACACGTCTGATTTAATTTTAAAAAAAAAAACACAAAATAAAAACAAAATAGGTACTACTAAAAGTTGGTCAACATCGATTTTCGACTCGAACATCTTCACAACCATTAAAGATATTGACTTTAAACTTATAAAAAAAACGTTGTTTTAACCTTTTATACAAATTTTAAAATATCCATTTTACAATTTTTATAAAAAAAAATTAAACATGTACAAAAAGTTTTACACAGAATTCGTAAAAACTCATTTTCGACTTGAATAACTTGAGAAAAAAAATTAAGACATTCACAACAATATTTTGTTTGATCTAATTATCAATATTTAAAATATTGATTTTAAAATAGAGTAATTTTTTCAGAAAAATTCAACTGGCATTTTTATAATAAATACAAGTATTTAAAATAAAAATTAGTAAAAATCCGTTTTTGACTTAAACATTTCGGAACAAAACAGAATATTGAAATTTAACTTTTTTATGCAAAATATTGTTGTTATTTTTTATAGAAAAGAAATTGACAACTTTTTTTTATAAAAAAAAAATAAAAAAACCCACAAAAACAACTAAAAGCTTATAAGAAATGGTCTTATACTAAAGTATCTGGAGAAAAAATAAAGATGTTGACGTAAATTTTTTTTGACAAATCATTTTTAATTTCCCATAGGAAGTTATTGTAATGGGTCTGTCAAATTGAAAATTTTGACATTTCTCGACGTTTCAAGGTCCCTAGAGTCGAAATAAAAGATTTTTAGAAAGATGTCTGTGCGTGTGTGTGTACGTACGTTCGAGCGTCCATAAGAACCAGAAGAGATATCGACTTCAAATAAATTTTGTTATACAGATAATAAGGCAGAAAGATGCAGAAAGGGCTCTCAAGAAAATTGCGTGGGTGTTTTTTTACCATAGCAGTATAAAAAAAAAAGTGAAAATGTTGGTGAACCCTAAATATCTCACGAACCAATAACGCTAGAGACTTGAATTAAATTTTATATTATATATTGTAACGTGATACCAAACAAATATATTTTTGGAAACAAATCCAATTAACGGTTTGTTTTATAAATCGAAAAAACTGAAGAAAAAAATATTATTTACCTCAAAAAACTTACGAACAAAAAACGATTTTATCTCCAAAACAATTTTGTGCAACGAAGAATAACGTGTTTTTAACATCTGGTAAAATTTTTTGAGAAAAATCTAATTGATAGTTTTTTTTATAAAAAATAAAAAACCTATAAAAAACTTTACTCAAAGTTGGTAAAAATTGATTTTCGACTTAAATATCTTTTCGAAAATTTAAAATTATGACTTCCATTTAATTTTATCTTATAAGAAATATTATTTTCAACGTTCCGTATAATTTTGAGAAAAATCGAATTGACAGTTTTTTCCAAAAAATAAAAACCTAAAAAAAATATAAATAAAAGTTGGTAAAAATTTATTTTCGACTCAAATATCTTTTCAAAACTTCGAGATATTGGCCTTTAACTAATTTTATATTTTAAAAAATATTGTTGCCAAAATTCAGTAAAATTTTGAGCAAAATCGAATTGACATTTTTTTTTTACAAACAAATGAAATCTAAATAAAAATTAATAAAAGTTTGTAAAAATTGATTTTCGACTTCAATATCTTTTTAAGACTTTAAGATATTGGTTTTAAACTAATTTTTTGTTATAATCAATATTGTTTTCAATATTCGGTAAAATTTTGAGAAAAATCGAATTGGCAGTTTTTTTACAAAAAATAAAATCCTGAAAAAAAAAACAATACAAAACTTAGTAAAAATTTACTTTCGACTCAAATACCTTTTCAAAAATTAAAAATATTGGCTTCAAACTTATTTTTTCTCACAGAAAATATTTTTTTCGACGTTTTGTAGATTTTTTATAAAAATCCAACAGTCAGTTTTTTTCATAAAAAATTAAAATCTACAAAAAATAGTGCGCAAAATTGGTAAAAATTGATGTTCGGTTTTCGATATCTCTAACAATAGAAGGTATTGACTTCAAAATTATTTCATTCATTCAATTTGTATTTGTTTATATAAGAAATAATAAAATTGGTAAAAATTGTTTTTCGACTAAAAATCTCGTTAACAAAAAAATAATTTCGAAATCAAACTATTTCATTATATGCAAAATATTATTATTAGTGGTTTTTAAATTTTTAAGAATAATTTAACTGAGAACTTTTTTAACAAAACACGAAAACCTACAAACTTTCAAGCAAGACAAATCGACAGACGGGATGGGAAGTTATCAGTGTGGGTCGCATACCAGCCTCTTTTAATTCATTTTTTGTCAAACTTTTAAAAACATCGACAGACTACTGGTAAGAATGGGAACAGCCCCTTTTGTGTTTTTGATCTTCTCGATAAAGTGAAATTTTCAATTTTTTTTTCTTTCCTTAAATTACATAATTTTTTAATTTGATCGCATTGATTTTATAGCTTTGTAAATATTCGTAAAGCTTCTGGCCACATCATCTTATAACTGATAGGGCTAAAAAATATAAAGAAAAATACACACACCTGAAATTTCGTTCATATTCGACTCGACTCAATTCAACTCAGCGCGTTATCCCGAATGACACATGACGTATGTTAGTTTGTGTTTGTTCTGAAGAGTGTAATAATTATAATTCCTTGACACAGGATGTTGTGCGGTATCCGACAACGTCTTCAAGATAAAACAAAAAATCTTTCGAGTTTTGGTTTCCGTTTTTAAAAGGGAGGGTTTAGAACTTAGAAGAAGAAGAAGAAGAAGAAAAAAGGAGGAAAAAAAGTCTCCAAAACAAAAGGCTCAACGTTTTATGTACTATATGTAGTGTATGTATATATATACATTTTTGACATACATATATACAAACATAAGTATAAAGAGAGTGAGCATTTCTGAATGTATTCAGTAAGGACATTTTTTGAAAGGGTTGGCTGTTTGTCGGAGGGGCTAGAGGCGATCATAATTGCAACGGTGACTTTCTTCCTTTTTGCCATTCACTCATTCAACCTCGTCATCATCACGTCTGACATCCCGACAATCCATTACATACACATTTTAACATAAACATATACAAGTGTGCAATCACACAAACACTCACACACACACAAAGTCCACATCACGATGTTGTTTCATGGTGAAAAGTAGAGGGCAGTGTATGACAAGAAGGAGGGGTAGAGGGGGACCTATAGACAGGACTCTGCACACATCCACTTAGGCAAATTAAAGGATATAATGAGCTCAGAACATTGTGCATCCCTTCAATGTCAATGTAGGCAAGCAGGCAAGCAGGCAGGCCAGAAGGCTCTTCGCTCTATTATAGGAAAAAAGGGGGTAAGTGGTGGGTTCGTGCGGGCCTTGCGTGCGCTGTTGTACTACGACGACAACGACGACTGGGGGCTGTCATAAGGGTGTACACACAATTCTCGGCATCACATTATCATCATGAACATCAGCATCGTCATCGTCATCTTGAACGTTCAGTTATGTAGGTACGAACATAGCTAGCTAAAGCTATACATATATAGCTGTAACTGTAACTGGCTATACGAGTATGTCCCTTTTTGAATGAATTGAAATCGGAATGATGTGTAATGCTGTATACAACAACTCGGCACATCTTTCTAGATGCTTAGATACTTGCAACATAAACTCACGTTTATACGACTCTCGCTGGCGAAATACTTTAAATGCCTATTTATTGCGTTGCCTTTCAACACAATCCACTTTAGCTTTGGAGCTTGGATGAGCTCGGAGGTTTGCTGCGGATACCTATCTCTCTGGATATCTTCTATCTACTAAAGAATGACTATGGCTATATACGTATATGGATGATTGCTAAGATGAGTGGGTGGAGATATTATATACCTACATGTATGGGGGTTGGGGATTGGCTTAAGAGACTTATTGTCGTCCGATTTTAATGTGCGTTAGAGTTTTATTACTTACACACTTCAAGAACATATATCTAACCATTAAAGTTATAAGCAATCAGATGGGTTATGGAAATAATAATAAAACAAACAAAAAAACGAAACAACGACCGAACGAGAAGACGCACGTCATGAAAAATTATATAAAAATATTTAGCTTCATGATGATTTACTTACAACTTAAAACTTTAAGTGAGATGAAATGTTATCTGTGCATTATATTTAGGTAAAGAAAAGCTAGAGATATACAATTAGCTTAGTGGCCAAATTCATATTGCAATACATAATAAATAAAATAATTTAAAGCTTTTAAGAATTCTATCTTCAACCAATTTTTTTTAAATATCTTTTAGGAAAGACTAAAGTACTAAGTTCCTTAAAAAAGTTAAGGACATTGAGTTTATTATGTTTATTCAATCATTAAGAGCAACATAATCCATATATGATACAACAATTGTTAGATTGTATTAAATCAATCAAAAAAATATAAATGTTTGCTTTAGAAGACAATATTATAACATATAAGGGAGCACGTATAGGTAGGTACCTTTTTATACACTGACATAAGCACAAAATTATCTGCAGTGTACAAATAAAATGAGAGAGGGATTAAGGATTCTATTAAAGGAATTAACTACTCGACTGAAAATAAATATCTAGGGGAGATTTATTTATATATATGTACTGTACATATGTACACATGTACATTTGTTAATGTACACACTTAAATATCATAATCATATAGCGTTCTAACCATCATGTAAACAAAAGTAAATTACGAAGAAACCGAGGTCAAGACCTTAAAGGGTGAGGTGGTTTCTGAGCATACATACATTTTGAATTCTATAAACTGTTAACATCATGTAGAGGAAGTCCGAACATAGACGACCTTAGATTTCGCAGTTTGTGATTAAAAATCTTTTGTATATGAGAATGTATAGTACCAACTTTAAATTCATTATGATGTTCTCCAATTTTCCTAGGTATTCATACAAAAATGTACAATTAAGTTTTGTAAATCCATTGCATTTAGGATTTGCTTATTAGTTTTTGTGACATAACTGAAATAGTTTAACGTTTGAGTAATAAAATCATGAAAAATCTTCATCTAGAATCTTGAAAAATGTTGTTTTAAATTAGTTGTTTGTGTTCCAGAAAATCAGTTTTTCAATAAAAAATGGTGATTATTAGCTGAATGTGAAATTTCGTTATTTATTATCTATGGCTTAGTATTTTATAATGTAATATTGTGTTGACACATCTATCAAATAAGGTTTGGCAGTAACTCTTAAACGCTATATTTTTAACTTCCCATAGGAAATTATTGTACCTAATGGGTCCGATTTGTCAAATTGAAAATTTTGACATTTCTCGACGTTTCAAGGTCCCTAGAGTCGAAATAAAAGATTTTTAAAGAAAGGTGTCTGTGCGTGCGTGTGTACCTGTACGTACGTTCGTACGTCCGTATGTTCGCGACGTTTTTTTCGTCGTCCATAGCTCAAGAACCAGAAGAGATATTGACTTCAAATAAATTTTGTTATACAGATAATAATGCAGAAAGATGCACAAAGATGCTCTCAAGAAAATTGAGTGGGTGGTTTTTTTTTACCATAGCAGTTTAAAAAAAAAGGTGAAAATGTTGGTTAACCCTAAATATCTCACGAACCAATAACGCTGGAGACTTGAATAAAATTTTTTATTATATATTGTAACGTGATACCAAACAAGTATATTTTTGGAAAAAAAATCCAATTAACGTTTTTTTTTTATAAATCAAAAAAACCGAAACAAAAAATATTTGTCACTTCGAAAACTTTACGAATAAAAATTGATTTTATCTCAAAAACAATTTTGTTCAACGAAAAATAACGTTTTCAACATCTGGTAAAATTTTGAGAAAAATCGAATTGACAGTTTTTTTATAAAAAATAAAAACCTAAAACAAAAAATTAATAAAAGTTAGTAAGAATTGATTTTCGACTCAAATAACTTTTCAAACTTATTTTATTTTTTAAAAAAATATTGTTTTCAACATTCAGTAACATTTGGAAAAAAATCGAATTGACAGTTTTTTTTACAAAAAATTAAAAACTTAAAAAAAATTAAGAAAAGTTGGTAAAAATTTACTTTCGACTTAAATATCCTTTCAAAACTTTGAGATATTGACTTTAAACTAATTTATCTTATAAGAAATATTGTTTTGAACATTCGATAAAATTTTGAGAAAAATCAAACAAACGGTTTTTTTTTTAAACAAAAAATAAATACCTTAAAAAAGCATTACTGTTCGTAAAAATTGATTTTCGACTCAAATATCTTTTTTAAAATTAAAAATATTGGCTTCAAACTAATTTTACTCACAGAAAACATAACCTACATTTTTTGTTTTTATTTGTTGATACCAATTCGAAAAATATTTGTGTTTATCAAATTTGGTCGAAACCCCAAACATATTATTTTTTTAAATGTCGAAGTTTTCGACGTGCAATTGAAAAAAAAAATAATTTCTATTTCATCCCATCAACATACGTTTAAATTATAAATAAATAAATTGTGTAGCGCAACAGTCCGTTGAAAACTAGGGCCTATAGTGACTTCAGGGCCGGACAAAGCATATGTGCAAGATGTGCAAATGCACAGGGCGCAGAATTCTGGGGGCGCATTACCAGGAGCAAGAAAATGTAATCTGATCTTGCGCAAACAAATATGTACTACTACTATTTTTCAAAAAAACATTTATCACAACTGTCCTAAGTTATCTCTTGCACACTAACTAACATCACTTTCATTGTTGCATTCAATACAAATTTAACTCAATATATCGCAGTAGGTACTAAAAATCCTACCTACCTAATGTCCAAATATTTCACTCTGTTCGTACAAGAGAAAAAAAGAAAAAATTTCCATGCCACCTCATATGTGCAAGATTTATTTCATGCACAACGACTCCCAAAATTAACATAGAGAGTATGACAAAACAAAATACTTATTCATATTGAATCGTATGGGCTAGAACGTGCAGTTTATGTGAGTTCTCACCTACAAAGAAAACAACAACAAACAATTTTATTTTTAGTTTAAACCTTGAAGATTTTGCTCCGAATTTAGTAATTGCTCTCCAAATCCTTAATACAATCCCGGTCACGGTAGCTTCAGGAAAACGTAGTTTTTCTAAACTAAAAATTATTAAAAATTATCTTAGGACAATCATGACTCAAGAGATATTGGTAGGTTTATCTATAATGTCAATTGAAAAGATATTATTAAATTCTTTAGACTTTGATGATCTCATTTCTAAATTTGCAAAATATAAGGCCGGAAAAGTAAGTTTCCAAGTTTAAAAGTTTCCCCCTCTGCTCATCTTCGCTGCGTTTTAGTTTAATGGTTTAGGCCTCCTGGGGATACCTCAATAAAAAAAACGCATTGAAAGTCTACCTCCTGGGTAATGTGGGAAAGGCTTATGCTTGTGTATTAGTTTATATGTAAAAAAAATATAAAAAAGGGGCGCTTTCTACAAATCTTGCACAGGGCGCAAGTTTGGCTGGGGCCGGCCCTGAGTGACTTACAACTCTCAACCATTCCTGTATGCGAGTGCTGTTGTCAGGTATGGAGGGGACCTACAGTTTTAAGCCGAATCCGAACGGCTAATTTGAGAAAGTAATTTTTATGACAAGAATTACTCTTAAAGAATTTGTCAATTTCTCGCAAGAGGCAGTACCCGCGACAAAAAAAACTTTAGATGGCATAGGTAGGGATTGAGCCCAAGACCTCTGACATGACAGTCCAACGCACCATACGTTAAAATATGACCCTTTAAAAAAGATATTTATTTGCATTTTTCTATATTTCCACTATTTGACCTTTAGTTCGCGCTAAAATGTTCGATGTTTAAAGTTTTAACTTTAGAACTTAATGATTCTTTTATGATTGTAAGTGGTTTAAGCTTAATGAAAACAAACTAAGATTCAGAATCATTATATAGAACGCAACATAAAACACACACAAATTTTACGATCCTGAACAAAAAGGATATGCACCAATAGAGCCTTAAAACTTTCAATTTTAAGTACAAAGCTATGAAAACTAAAATAAATTTAAAAAACTTGAATAACTTCATGTGCTAACTCGGGATTTTTTGGGACTTTCTATAGTTTCTTTATAATGATGTTTAAAAAAAGTCTTTAAAAATGTTCATGAATATTGGATTGCAGCTAAATTTCTATTTAAAATGGACTGTACTAATAGCAAGATTGTGTTCTTTCTTCTAATTGAAAAATAAAGATGCAAAACTTTGTTAAAATTTCTGAAATTAAATAATTTATACTAAAATCAATTCCAAGTCTAAGATTTTATTGTTGTATAAGCTAAGAAAATATAAAATATATATAAAAAAATTAAGTTACGCCTGAGAATACAAAACTAACTATTTATACTTTTTATGAAGTGACCCTGTTCATCATTAGAAGTTTAAGCAGATCACATTTTTGGAAACCACTGCAACTTCTAAACGCTTGCTTGTTTATAAAGAGCCTAACTGAAAAACTTTTTTGTAACATTTACCTTTCAAAAATTACAGACATTTTCGACGAGAAACCTTAATAACTTTTTATAATCTCTTGGGATCTTTAAGGAATTTTTGTTACTTGTTACAAATGATGTAATCAGTGTCGATTTTTATATGCTAATGGTTGAATGGCTTCGTCAATAAACAAAATTTTCGTATATGGATCGAAGACAATACCCAAGCTCCTTACATCCATTAAAATTTACTGTTGGTTGCGGTTTACATTAACACTGGCAAATCATCGGTTCTTAAAAAATAAATAACATACAACTATTGTCTTCCGGATTAAAATAATACAAAATTCAATTGGTCGGAAAATCCAGAATTCAAAAACTCGTATTCAAATTGAAACTTATTCAATCAAATTCCGAAGCTGACAGAAAGCTTCTCTGCCAATTTCATAAAGAATATGATTTTCTAAACAAGTATTTGCACAAGCAATACCTACATATTGAACATCCAAAGCCGAATTTCTTCGGATTCCAAAGCCTTTTGGACTTTTTTAAATGGAAAGAAACGTTCTTTAGCTCTTCAAGAAAATATGGAATTTGATGGTAGTATTTCTTCTGATTTACAGAGTTCATGTGAACTTTTCTCAAATTTTTTTTAAGTCGGTTTATGTTCAACATTCCGAATTAAAGCTTCATCAAACAGAAAATGTATGCATTAACAATGCTAATATCCCAAAACTTCATCTCTTTGATTCTGACATTCCTAATGGTACCTCAAAATTAAAATCTAGCTCAAATCCTGGTCCAGATGGAATTCCATCTCTGGTTCTGAAGCAATGTCAATTCACATTAGTGTTCCCACTACTAATAATTTTTAATAAATCTCTCTGTATCGGCGAATTTCTTGATGAGTGGAAGTTCTCATATATACATAAGTCCTATTTACAAAGCTGGTCCAAAAAATCTTGTAACAAATTACCGCGCTATAACTAAGCTCTCTGCAATACCTAAATTATTTGAGCTTATAGTAAAAGATCGTTTGTATTTTAGTATAAAAGAGCATATTTGCGTTGAACAACATGGGTTTATGTCAGGCAAGTCTACTTCAACAAATCTCATGCTTTATTGTAAATATGTCGTCGATTCATTAGAATCTGGTTATCAGGTAGATACTATCTACACAGACTTTATAAAAGCATTTGATTCTATTTGTCATGAAATTC
The DNA here is from genome assembly GCA_920104205.1 of Eupeodes latifasciatus. NCBI lineage: Eukaryota > Metazoa > Arthropoda > Insecta > Diptera > Syrphidae > Eupeodes > Eupeodes latifasciatus. Next base: position 185,880,624 of record OV049926.1, on the reverse strand, counting down.
TTCTAGTTAAACTTCGAGCTTTTGGCATTCACGGATTGCTTCTGAAATGGATTTCCAGCTACCTTTACAAATGTTTTACCAATGTTTGAAATTGGGGAAATTCTTCTCTAATATCATACAAGTTTCATCAGGAGTTCCTTAAGGTAGCCATCTGGGACCACTTCTTTTCAATATATTTGTTAATGATATCCCCTCTCTTCTTAAAAATGCATCTTGTTTGATGTATGCTAATGACATGAAAATTTTTCTTTGTATCAAAAATAGAATTGATCAGCAAAATCTTCAAAATGATTTAAATGTTTTATCTGATTGATGTGATAGGAATATCCTCCCATTAAATATCACAAAATGTAATGTGTTTACGGCACATCGTATTTTAGTTCCAATGACCCACAACTACCATATGTTCAACCAGATTCTTGATCGCAAATCTGAGGTTCGTGATCTTGGAGTCATTTTTGATCATTCATGTCATGTCATTCATGTCATTAGTTCGTCCGATCCTTGAGTATTGTTCAATTGTTTGGTGTCCTTCTACTTTCATTGGGATAACTCGTATTGAAAGAGTTCAAAAGGCTTTCACAAGATTTGTTATTAGGCAACTGAAATGGAGAATTGATACTCCTTCATATCCGTCAAGATGTGCTTTGATTGGACTTGATTCTTTACAAAAAAGGCGTTCTGTTCAATGTGTACTGTTTGTCCATGATGTATTTTTATACCTATACATACATATATATACATACATATTATAAATTAGCTTTAAGTATTTAATTATATTTTTATATCAAAATTGTTAGTAATCTGTAAGATTTATATCCATAGATGAATAAATAAATAAATAAATAAATTCCTCAAAAAACTGCACTACCTATAAAATTTCATTTTATTTTCCTACTACCTGCACTAATTTTACTAAAGTACATTATATTATTCCAGTGTTGTTATTTTATTGTTGATTGATTTGGTGGATTAAATAATTTACATGTCAAAAAGTTACTTCTCATATGATTAAATGCATGTAACTGCAGATAACATGCCAATGCCAACTAAGTCATTAACCGTTCAGACTGCCTGCCTTTGCCTAATGCCAAGGTGCCAACTTGGTACATTATTAAACATTTTGAAATGTTTCACCTGATAACCACTACTGGAAATATTGATATAGAACTCTCTCCCACCTATATGTCGGTAGAGGTACATATATAATTCCAATTAATTTATGTATAAGTCCGTGGTCAAGCAAATGATGCAATCAGATAACTTTGATATAATTGGGTCATTGGTTGGTAGTTTCAGTGGAGAATTTTGTTAAATTTAATTCGGTAACTCTGCGAACTTCGATGTATTGAAAACATCTACCTGATCCATAACTACAAAATGATTCAGATGGAAATTCAATACAGTAAGTTTTCAATTTTTCGTATTTCAAAAGCTTCAACAAAAATGTAGGAATAAATAAGGTACGTGAGATCTAATTAACAATTTCAATTTGTGAATTCGGAATTGAAAACGGTTGAGCTATATTTTGATTCACAGTTTGAATAAGGACCTCTAATTGGTAAATATTAGTCCAAAAGGTCATTTAATATGAAAGAAGTAGGAATAATGATGAATGTACATTAGGGTGTCCCGACAAATCTTGAAGAAATGACAGCAGAGGCAAATTGAAGAGTCAAAGAGGGAAGCAAAAAAATGGTCTACGCAGGAAAAGGATATTGTCTCAGGAAACTGCAATGAAGAGTTGGTGCGTGAATCTTCCCCAGAAACACATTCGGTAACAGAGGCATCCCCAACAAACCCCCTTTGACAGAGGCACCATCGACTTCAAGAGCTTATCGCAATAGATTGATGTTGCCAACAGTTGTCAAGGTATGTGATCGATACGGTTTATCGACGCGATCTGCTGCTGCTGTCGCTTCTGCTGTTTTGGCTGATGTCGGCTTAATTTCTTCCAAAGATTCAACTCTTGTTATAGACAAAAATAAGATCCACCGAGCTGTATCGAAATCACGTGAAGAAGCTTTAGAAGATATTGGAGGTATTGCTATAAAAAGCATTTACTTTGATGGAAGAAAGGACAAGACCCTGATAAATGAGAAAATAGGGGCGCGTTATCACCTTAAAGAATTTTTTGAAGAACACATCTCAATTTTGGCAGAACCTGGATCAATTTACTTGGGACACACAACACCAGGTCGTGGCACCGCAAAAGGCATTTTTACTTCCATCACAACCTTTTAAGAGAGTCAAGGTTGGAATTTAGATGATGTGCTTTGCATTGGATGTGACGGAACTGCAACTAACACTGGTTGGAAGGGAGGCGTCATTCAATATTTAGAGGAGTTCTTGAAGAGACTGCTGCAATGGTGTATTTGTATGCTTCTCGCCAATGAGTTACCTCTTCGTCATTTATTCTTGACATTAGATGGTTGCACTTCGGGTCCTAGAGAATATTCTGGACCTATTGGGAAACAATTAGCTGATTGCGAAAGTAAAACCACCGTGAGCTTTTGTGCAGTGGCTGGTAATATGCCTGACTTGCCGAAAAATGTGGTTGATGAACTTAGTACGGATCAAAAATATCTTTATCAGATATGTCAAGCTGTATCTACTGGTTTCTGTTCTCCTAAGCTGGCAAACCGTCAACCTGGAAAAATGGCGCACTCGAGATGGCTTACTTCAGCTAATCGCTAATTTGCTATTGCTTGTCAACTACGTCGTCAAAGTATACGCTCCAATTTGGTTCCGAATCAAGCAACAGGCGTCTTTTAAGGATGGAGCCAAACATATTTTCCAATTAATTATGTACTCTCGATATTTACCCGAAAATTTGAGATGTGTTGTGCATTCTGTTATAGAAAGAAATGCTTATTTTGCACATCCAGAAAACCTGCTTATCAGTATGTTGTTTGATGAAAAGGACCACATTCGGGAGCTGGCATTGCGAAGAATAAAAAAAGCTAGAGAAGCTGAAAATATCAACAAACGCAGGATATACATATAAACCACCAAAGATCAACTTTTCTGCTAAAAATTATACCGAAATTATTTTGTGGAACAAATGTCAGGTAACATCACCCCCGGTTCTTCGACATATTTCTTTTGAAGACCTTCACATCATGGCAAAAGATAAGAGTTTGGAAATTGTTGACTTTCCCTGTCACACCCAATCTGTGGAAAGATGTGTTAAACTGGTAACAGAGGCATCACAGAGTGTAACTGACCCTACTTCTAGAGATGGCTTTATTAAAAACAAGTTGAAATCTCGTGCAGAAATGCCAAATTTTGGACACAAAAATAAGTTTAAATTCTAAGGTTATGTCATTAATTAAAAATTATATCTTACTTATTTTGGTTTAATGTGATTTGTTTAAATAATATTAATAATAAAATACGTTTAAAACTTATTTTTTTTTATATAATTTTATTCAAACGGTTAAAGAATGTAAAAACATGAAATTTAAAAATCTTCAAAGCCCGGTACTATCCCCAAGATAACATGTTCTTTCAGTTTTTTGACGTTTTCTTTATCTGTGTAAAATTACGCAAAAATTTGATACCCCTTTTGATAGTGTAGCTCGAAAAAAAATTTTTCTCATACATCGACGGGACACCCTAATGTACATTCCAGTGTAAAATAAAACAAAAGCCATAAACATTAATTGAATAATTTAAAATTGTTTGTTGCATTGTGTCGAGAAGAAATAACATCCAATCTTAAATGTTCAATATTTGCATGAACATCATGACCAAATAAAGGTATAGAAACGCCTATAATGCTCAAAGAATACAAATTGTTGGTCTAAGCATTAAGTCAGATAGTAATTAGATAAGAACATGTGCATTTAAAATAATATTTCAAAATATTATTCTTAGAACAATTTCGTCATTGATCTTACATTTTTAATATATCTTGACAATAAACTGCTGGATGAGTCTGATAAAAACGCTTTTTTAACAACAACAAGAATTCACGGAAAAAGTAGCCAGTACTCCTAGAAGCATTAGTATCTCTTCCATATATGTCTGTATGTAAATTACTCGGTTCCAGTGGTCCCAGGATTTTGAAACCTGAATGCATTTCAGTGAAAAAAAATTGTATATATGTATATTGAAAAAAGAGGCTGGGATGCGACCCACATTGATAACTTCCCATCCCGTTTGTCGATTTGTCTTGCTTTAAAGGTTTGAAGGTTTTCGTGTTTTGTTAAAAAAAGTTGTCAGTTGAATTATTCTAAAAAATACCAACAATCATTTTGCATATGATAAAATAGTTTGATTTCAAAATCTATTTTGTTAACGAGATTTTTAGTCGAGAACCAGTTTTTACAAATTTTAGATATTTCTTAAAAGTTTTTATATCTTATAGAAACACATACAAATTGGATGAATGAAATCATCATTTTTAAAAAAATTCGCGTACTATTTTTTGTTGATTTTATTTTCTTATGAAAAAACTGACTGTTGGATTTTATTAAAAAATTTACTGAATGTCGAAAATTATATTTTCTGTGAGTAAAATTAGTTTGAATCCAATATTTTTAATTTAAAAAAAGATATTTGAGTCGAAAATCAATTTTTACGAACTTTTAGTAATGCTTTTTTTTTAGGTATTTATTTTTTGTTAAAAAAAAAAAACTGTCTGTTTGATTTTTCTCAAAATTTGATCGAATGTTCAAAACAATATTTCTTATAAGATACATTAGTTTAAAGCCAATATCTCAAAGTTTTGAAGGGATATTTAAGTCGAAAGTCAATTTTTACCAACTTTTGTTAATTTTTTTTAGGTTTTTAATTTTTTGTAAAAAAAACTGTCATTTCGATTTTTCTCAAAATGTTACTGAATGTTGAAAACAATATTTTTTAAAAAATAAAATTAGTTTAAGGCCAATGTCTCAAATTTTTGAAAAGATATTTGAGTCGAAAATCAATTCTTACTAACTTTTATTAATTTTTTGTTTTAGGTTTTTATTTTTTTATAAAAAAACTGTCAATTCGATTTTTCTCAAAATTTTACCACATAGTTGAAAACGTTATTTTTCGATGCACAAAATTATTTTGGAGATAAAATCATTTTTATTCGTAAAATATTCAAGGTGATAAATGTTTTTGTTCAGTTTTCTTGATTTATAAAAAAACCGTTGATCGGATTTTTTCTACAAACATATTTGTTTGGTATCACGTTACAATATATAATATAAAAAAATATATAATATAAAATTTAATTAAAGTCGCTAGCGTTATTGATTCGTGAGCTATTTTGCGTTAACCAACATTTTCACCTTTTTTTAAATTGCTTTGGTAAAAAAAAACGCCCACTCAATTTTTTTGAGTCCTTTCTGCATCTTTCTGTATTATTATCTTTATAACAAAATTTATTTGAAGTGGACATCTCTACCCGAACAATAGATAAAATTGTAGTGTATCCACATATGCGCCGCCACTGCCCATTCAATAAATGAGTAACAAAACATGTGAAATGCAAATCGAGTATGTTAGTCATATCATACCATCAACATTCCACTCGATTGCATTGATTGTCACTCAATAGTAATAAGATCCTTAATTATATAATTTAACCAATAGAAAAATAGAATTATTTTGAATATGAAATTCAACGTATAGAAGTAAGATAGAAAATAAGTATATCAGTTAAGACAATAGTATTTAAGGAATGAATTCAATGAAAATAAAAAAGAGTCAAAAGAACATTCATATTGATCTTTTAATTTCAACCTTGCGGCGAGCTAACTCGCCCTAACATTTTAGCGTGGTGCGCTTACACCAACAATAGGACTTGTGTTTTGAACACGGAAACCTTCATTTCTAAATTTGGCGGCGAGTACTAGCTCTATTTAATTTAGCGTAGTACGCTTTAATTACTGATAGCGTGGTACGCTTAAAGTACTTAGGGACCTATACCACCACTTATACTCTACAAAATATCTACAATCAATTGTAAAATAAATTGCCGCTTCAATAAAACTTTTAGATATATTGTACGATGTTTGTAGAATGTCAGAATTCTGAGTCAAAATTGGTAACGGGATGCTACCAAAATATCAAAAAACACCTTAGAATTCAGTTCTATTCAACAGAGTTCTTAAGCTCCAAAACTAAAAAAAAACCTAATCTTCCAAAAAAACACGTGAATCCGAATTTGAAACTTACTTATTAACTTCCCATAGGAAGTTATTGTAATGGGTCCGATTTGACAAATTGAAAATTTTGACATTTCTCGACGTTTCAAGGTCCCTAGAGTCGAAATAAAAGATTTTTAGAAAGATGTCTGTGCGTGCGTGTGTACGTACGTCCGTACGTTCGCGACGTTTTTTTCGTCGTCCATAGCTCAAGAACCAGAAGAGATATCGACTTCAAATAAATTTTGTTATACAGATAATAAGGCAGAAAGATGCAGAAAGGGCTCTCAAGAAAATTGCGTGGGTGGTTTTTTTACCATAGCAGTTTAAAAAAAAGGTGAAAATTTTGGTTAACCCTAAATATCTCATGAACCAATGACGCTAGAGACTTGAATTAAATTTTGTATTATATATTGTAACGTGATACAAAACAATTTTTGGAAAAAAATTCAATTAACGGTTTTTTTATAAATCAAAAAAACTGAAAAAAAAAATTTGTCACTTCGAAAATTTTACGACTAAAATATGATTTCATCTCCAAAACAATTTTGTGCAACGAAGAATAATGTTTTTGACATCTGATAAAATTTTGAGAAAAATCGAATTGACAGTTTTTTTACAAAAAATAATAACCTAAAAAAAATTAAAAAAAGTTGGTAAAATTGAGTTTTGACTCAAATATCTTTTCAAAATTTTGAGATATTGGCTTTAAACTACTTTTATCTTTCAAAAAATATTGTTTTCAACATTCAGTAATATTTTGAAAAAAATAGAATTGACAGTTTTTTTTACAAAAAATTAAAAACCGAAAAAAAAATTAACAAAAGTTGGTAAAAATTGATTTTCGACTTAAATATCTTTTCAAAAATTTGAGATTATGGCTTCTAACTAATTTTAACTTATAAGAAATATTGTTTTCAATATTAGGACAAATTTTGAGAAAAATCGAATTGACAGTTTTTTTACAAAAAATAATAACCTAAAAAAAAATAAAAAAAAAGTTGGTAAAAATTGAGTTTTGACTCAAATATCTTTTCAAGACTTTGAGATATTGGCTTTAAACTACTTTTATCTTTCAAAAAATATTGTTTTCAACATTCAGTAATATTTTGAAAAAAATAGAATTGACAGTTTTTTTACAAAAAATTAAAAACCGAAAAAAAAATTTAACAAAAGTTGGTAAAAATTGATTTTCGACTTAAATATCTTTTCAAAAATTTGAGATTATGGCTTCTAACTAATTTTAACTTATAAGAAATATTGTTTTCAACATTAGGACAAATTTTGAGAAAAATCGAATGGACCGTTTTTTTACAAAAAATAAAAACCTAAACAAAAAAATTAATAAAAGTTGGTAAAAATTGATTTTCGGCTCAAATAGCTTTTCAAAAATTAAAAATATTGGCTTCAAACTTATTTTATTTCACAGAAAATATTGTTTTTTATATTCAATAATTTTTTTATAAAAATCCAACAGTCCGTTTTTTCATAAAAAAAATAAAATCTACAAAAAATAGAACGCAAATTTGGTAAGAATTGATACATTTAGACAAACTTTTAAGCAAGACAAATCGATAGAAGGGATAGGAAGTTATCAGTGTGGGTCGCATCCCAGCCTCTTTTTTTCTTTTTTTAATAGACGACTCAAGTTAAACGTATTGGTGCAAAGCATAGAATAACGAAACCCAATTTATCAAATTTCTCCAACAAAATGGTATCAATATTAAACAGAACATCAAGTTTTAGCAAACCAACCAAAAGTTACCCTAAATATAAATACTCAGTATACAAAAATGTTTTTCATTTCAAACTCAATTTTAACAATTAGTGTGCAAAAATGTATTTAGGGTGTCAAAGCAAACGATTCACCAATTAATTTTTAACTTGTATTTGTATACAAAAAAAAATCTCTAGAACCCTTTATCAATTTATCATATAATTCAATTCAATTCAATTCTTTAAGCTAATTTCAATCAGGAAATTGCATACTATTAAAAAATAAAAACAAAAAAAAAAAATTACAAATATTTCATACATATTGTCAATGACTTAAGCTTGAAAGGAAGCTCCCCGCTTTATAATAATAAGTGTAATACTCGAGTTTTTTTTTATTCACCCTATACATTTACAAAAGCACTTACAACCCCTGTGTTTTTGTAATCGATTATTATTTTTTTATTTTTTATTTTACACAATATACAGAATTACAGAAACAACCCCAAGTCTATAAAAATTCATCAATATTGCTACACGGTGTGTTAAATTTTACATTAAATGTCATGAGTAAGCGGGAAAATAGATATAATGATGGAAATATGTAATATGCACGAATTCATAGGATTCTCTTCTTTTTTTTTTGTTTAATGTATCAATGGAAAAAAAGAAACAATAGTAAAAAAGTAAATGTTATTCAAGCCACCCCACATATATTCATAGGGGATAATGTCAAACAGGATATTGTACATGAAATGTCATTCACTATACAAAAAAAAAACACAATATCCTGAATTGATATTTTAATTATTCAATGAGAATTCGGTGAATTTTTAAATCAAATATTCTGTAGGAACTCACTTTAGGCAACTCTGCCCTAACTTCAAGAGAGATGCAAAACTTTCATTATATGAAAAAAATTATTGATCTATCAATAGCTTGCTACTTGCTTTTTTAGTGCATTTATTCTTGGTCAACAACTTTACGAGATGATGCTTCGTTCTTCATTTTTGCAACCACAACTTTTCCGCAACTTGGTGTAGGCGATTTGTACGTAATAAGCGTGAGATAAAACTTTAATAAGGATGCTGCAAAGGAGTAGACTCTGTCTCTTAATAAGGACCATACTGCAGAGTATTCTACCGTACCGACCTACTAAGCAAATTTCTCTATATACATACATATTTTTTTTTCTGTTGTACAACAATTTATTGTAACCTTATTATTTGCTTTTTTTTTTTTTTTTTTTTGTTTTGGGTGCTTAGTGGTACTTTTTTTCTATCTTATTAATTTAAATACCATTAACCGATTTCACCCTTGTCGATATATAAACTGTGACAAAAGGGAAGCTAAATACACCGATTGATAGTAATTAAACTTTTAGCTTTCAACATCACCAAAGAAGGAGGACACCCGCCCCGACACGATATGCCACCATCATGACATAAGGGGTGGAATATACGACGAGTATAGGAAAAGCAAGACAACAAAAAAGAAAGTGCCTGTCGAACTCTTTTTCTCCCTATATCATTTCGTTGTCTGCAAAAACGTATATCCTCTGTCGTTCGTCCTTTAAAGGTTAGTTAAATTTTCTACTCGGGAGGATAAAAGTCATTGTAGAAGATCCACTTGCAAAATATATGGAAAGTGAATATATAGTTAAAATTTGGATAGGAGTGGAAAAGGAAAGAAGAACTCGAAATTTATGTAGCAGAAAAAAGACCCAAAAATAAAAGTCCATGGATAGTAGGTAGAGTCCTTTAACAAATACCAATCGATTCATATATTCATAGAAGTACTTTTACTTTTTATTTGCACTGATCTTTAGAGTGTAAAAAAAAAAATTCGCTTATTTTAAGCTTTCTATATTTCGCTGATGTTGTTCCTGTAGCGGTTCTGAAACAATCCCTATTTTTTCACTTTGATTATTTTGCATTCGTCTTTTGGTGAAACAAAATCAAAAACGTATTTTTAAACATTTCTTAAGGCTTTGTTTTTTGGTTTCTAACCCCTTTTTGCATGAATTATAAAGGCGATGGAAAAAAAATAGTTTCCTTTGATTCTTCTTCCATTCCGGGAAATGATCCAAGTTATCTGAACGCACCGTATTAAGTGGTAAATCTTGAAGCCTTGATGGAGTTTTACGTGACTTTTTGCTGGGTACTGGTGAATAGGACGGAGTGCATGGAGTCGGGGCTCGGCTTGTTGGTGTACTTAAAGTTGGTGTTCCAGCTGGACGACCACGTTTTTTGGCCATACTTAAAACTTTTCCTGGCCTTACGCATATGTTCGGAGACTGCAAGTTTAAAAGCAAACAACGGCATGTATTCATCATTTTCGTTGATTCGGCGCCATAGCAACCAAGCATTTACAAGGCTCATATCTACCATGTGGACAAAAATTCGTTTGTACCATTGACGAGAGCGTAAATGGATAAATGGATTCTATAATAGCCAAGCATAGAATCAAGCAAATCTACATCCCCCATGTGCTGATTGTAAACATCCACAGCTTGAGGAGATGTCACATCCTTGAATTGTTTTTCTCGCCGAAAATACCGCCGTTTTGTTGTTTTCGGCTCACTTCCTACATAAGCTGACAGCATATTCACAACCTTACTATCGTACTACGACACTAAACTTAGCTTAACACCGTCTATGATTGCTGTTTTTTCTGTCATGCTTCCACGTCCCTTTTTTTCAAATCTTTTTCAGCAGGCATATTCGAGTTCGGCACACGATTTAATCTCACTGTTCCCAACGATAGCAAACCACTTTTAAATAAATAAACCTGAAGCTTTGGGATATTAAACCAATTATCAAAACATATTTTATAGTTTTGATGTTTAGGTACAGTGGAGGCGAGTCGGGTTACGACGTTAGAACTGATGCCAAGATCAGGTGCATCCGAACACGTTCACAAAATCTCAAACAATTTGGCAGTTGCACTTTGTTAGCTGTCAAATTGCTTTTTTTCAGGGTTGCCAACACTTCACTGCACAAATGGCGGCAAATTCAAATCAAAACCCAAGGGTGTCCCAAAATTAACGCAAGATTTTAATTTGCCGCCATTTGTGCAGTGAAGTGTTGGCAACCCTGAAAAAAAAAGCAATTTGAAAGCTAACAGTATAGGGTTATTAAAAATGGAGCGTTACACGATAGAACAACGTGTCTTCATTATTAAAGAATATTTCAAAAATAGTGAAAGCTTGGCGGCTGCAGTTCGAAAATTTCATACAAAATATGGTCGGAATAGTGTTTTAACTTCGTCAACTGTGAAGAGATTAATTGAAAAATTCATGGAGACTGGATCCGTTGGAGACGCCAAACACACTAAAATAAATAAATAAATTAGGTGGCGCAACAGTCCGTAGAGAACCAGGGCCTAGTGACTTACAACTCTCAACCATTCCTGTGTGCGAGTACTGTTGTCAGGGATGGAGGGGACCTACAATTTATATGCCGAATCCGAACGGCTTATTTGAGAAAGCACTTTTTCATGACAAGAATTACTCTTGGAGAATTTGTCAATTCCTCGCAAGAGGCAGTACCCATGAAAACTCTTTTTTTTTTTTTTTTTTTTTTTTTAATTAAGGTGGCACAGGCAGGGATTGAACCCAAGACCTCTCGCATGACAGTCCAACGCACTAACCATCATGCCACGGGTACTACACGCCAAACACACTGGTCGTCCAAAAACAAGCCGTTCAAATGTGAATGTCGAAGCAGTGCGTGAGAGTGTTGCTGACAATCCAGGAACCTCAATTCGACGTCGTGGACAAGAATTGCAAATTTCAAGAACCTCTCTACAGCGTATACTCACCAAAGATCTGTGTCTTCATGTTTACAAAATTCAATTAACACAACAATTGAAGCCTAATGACCATGGACAGAGAAGAGAGTTCGTTGAACATCAAAAAATGGACCCTGATTTTTCGAGCAAAATCATCCTAAGCGATGAAGCACATTTTCATCTTGATGGCTTTGTCAATCGCCAAAATTTCCGCATTTGGGGTTCGGAGAACCCACATGTGATTGTCGAAAAACAAATGCATCCACAACGCGTGACTGTATGGTGTGGATTTTGGGCTGGAGGCATAATTGGGCCATATTTTTTTGAAAATGATGCTGGTCAAGCAGTGACTGTTACTGGTGCTCGATATCGCGACATGATTACACAGTTCTTTCTGCCAAAATTGGATGATATTGATGTGTCCAATATGTGGTTTCAACAAGACGGTGCCACATGTCATACAGCCCGTGAAACAATTCAATTACTGCATGAGACATTTCCAGGTCGTGTACTCTCTCGTTTCGGTGATCAAAATTGGCCTCCTAGATCGTGTGATTTAACACCGTTAGACTTCTTTTTATGGGTTATTTGAAATCACAAGTCTATGTCAACAAGCCCACAACCACCCGTGCATTAAAGGAGGAGATTCAACGCTGCATCAACGAAATTCAGCCACATTTATGCAGAATGGTCATGGAAAATTTCAACAAAAGAGTGCGCATGTGCATGCAAAGCCGTGGAGGCCATTTGTCCGATGTGTTATTCCATACATAACCCTATCCTATGTACCTTACGAGTCAACAAAAATATAACTATCAAAAGACTAAAAACGGCGTTTTCTATTTAATTCAAATCTTGCGTTAATTTTGGGACACCCTTTATAAACAAAAAAGAACAAAGTTCCGTTACACAAATGTATGCATAATTGAAATTCCTCGTTGGTCATTAAAGAAAAAACACAGTTTATTGATATTAAAATAAGCTTTAAAGTTTACAAAGCCATATTTGGCTTCGTATGCGGTAAGAAGCTAACTAGCACAATACTCTATAAATATACAAACATAGAAGGAAGATTCGATGAATAATGACAAAATAATTATAAACTCTCTTTTGCGATAGTGGTGTAATTAAAGAAGCTTTATCCGATGTAATTTTTTACAATTTACAGTTACTCAAGGGGTTATTAGTACCCTTTATTTGTTTATATTTAAACACCTGTACACATTGGTCTTAAAGTTCTGAACATCAAAATGGGAGGAAAAAACAGAGTTGGTCAAAGCATTCCACATTCTCGATGTGCGGTTTAAGAAAGAATCCCTATACTCGACAGAACGCCTGAAATTGAGCTCAAGTGTAAACTGATGAGCATTACTGGAAGTGTGAGTATTATAGCTGAATCATTTAAGGGTAGAATGCAACTGGCTAAGGAAGGTTCTAAGGATCAGATCATGGTGGCCCTTTTAAGGTGAAACGTATGAAGTTACGTTGAACAGATTCTATTCTTCTCCTGTGGATTTCTATAGAAGGAGACTCAAGATGGGGGCGGACTAAAGAGCGATAGTTACATAAGGTTTGTTTTTACTAACGATCGAATAAACATATTTCGAGAGTAGAATCAAAAAATAAAGTCAAAAATCTTTACAGCGTGATTAGAGTGAGTGATGCGATATTTTCTAATCAATTGAATTTTTTAGAGATTCTATGTTTTCGAAGATTTTCATATCATCTGCATAGATTAAAAGTAGCTGTATCGTACTAAAAAAGATACATCATTGTAAGATAAAGAGTAAAGGTCGTAAATGATTACCCTAGGGAATTCCTGATTTTGCAATGAAAGGGTTGGAGAAAGAACTTTTGCATTCAATTTGATAAGACCTATTTTGATGATAAGAAGAAATGCATGTGATAAATTCGGGAGGAAACCCAAAGTTGGTCAAAAACTTTATATTCAGTGTTAATACAGTCAAGCCCTTGACTGAGTTCTAGGGTATTTGAGCACTTATTCAGAAAAGCAAGTAGATTAGTAATTTTCAAACGTTTTCGCATAATATCATGTTTTTGATTACATTTAATTTTCCTTGAAATTAAAATGTAAACTAACAAAAACGAGTTGTTTAAAAAACTTTTCAAGTAATGAAAAATTGCTGAAAGTTATAAGTAAGCGCGTTACAAATTTCCGGAGTAGGTACCAAATAATTTTTCCTTATTATAATTAAAATTTACTGGATAGCCAGGGCCGGACAAAGCATATGTGCAAGATGTGCAAATGCACAGGGCGCAGAATTCTGGGGGCGCATTGCCAGGAGCAAGAAAATGTAATCTGATCTTGCAAACAAATATGTACTACTACATATTTGCCATTCTTTAACCACAAACATTCTTAAAATAATCTCAAAAAAACATCCATCACAACTGTCCTAAGTTATCTCTTGCGCACTAACTAACATCACTTTCATTGTTGCATTCAATGAAAATTTAACTCAAGATATCGCAGAACTAAAAATTCTACCTACCTCATTTCCAAATATTTCACCCTGTTCGTACAAGAGAAAAAAAGAAAAAAATCTCAACACAAAAAAATTCCATGCAAGAGAAAAGAAGAAAAAATCTCAACACAAAAAAGTTCCATGCCACCTCATATGTGCAAGATATATTTTATGCACACCGAGTCCAAAAATTAACATAGAAGTATGACGAAGCAAAATACTTATTCATATTGAATCGTATGGGCTAGAACGTGCAGGTTTTGTATCACGCACAGTACCCTGTATGTGAGACTCACATGAGACATTGTGAGTTCTCATCTACAAAGAAAACAACAAAAAAAATATATGCTGTTTGCTGTGTCTTTGATTTGTAGTAGAAGGTAGCACAGAATACAGAAACCTACCTGCTCTCTTTTTTCAAAGACATTTTTTTGTTGTTTTCTTTGTAGATGAGAACTCACAATGTCTCATGTGAGTCTCACATACAGGGTACTGTGCGTGATACAAAACCTGCACGTTCTAGCCCATACGATTCAATATGAATAAGTATTTTGCTTCGTCATACTTCTATGTTAATTTTGGGACTCGGTGTGCATAAAATATATCTTGCACATATGAGGTGGCATGGAACTTTTTTGTGTTGAGATTTTTTCTCTTGTATGAACAGGGTGATATATTTGGAAATTAGGTAGGTAGCAGCGTTGCCGCGAAGACAAAAATGTTAAGGGCCATTTTGAGGGCCATTTCCAAAATGTGCGGGCCACTAGCACACTACCCTAGAAAAAATTTGTTTAAGAAAATAAGTGCGTTTTGTTCGCATTCCATATATAGTAAAGTGAGAAATTGCCAACAAAACGATCCGCAGTAGTCCGGTTTTTATATTTGAAAGTTGATTCAACTGAATATTTGCCAGAATAATTTATCAAAAAATTCCAAAAAAAAAATAGCGAAATTCAGACCAGGGGTGAAATCGTGTAAGCTGATTTTTGATAGTTGACTATCAAAATCAAGAAAATACGTATGTGTAATGTGAAAGTCGATTTCAAAGTTTTAACCAAACAATTTGACATAAAATAAAAACTTCAAGAAGGGGGTTTGTTCGTAGACTACTACATTAACATGTGGTGTTGAAGCAAGCTTGAAGCTCGCCTAAATTCTTTATATACCTGAATCGAGTTGAAATGAGCTTGATTCGCTCGATTCCGGTCGGGGATCGGAAATAATATAATGCGTTATATGTATATGTTTGTGTACAAAAAAATATAGTTTTGTTTTAATCAAATTAAAAAAAAAATGCACATGGAGTAGGTAGCATATTCCTATATAGTGCTGAACTATTCAGTTTTTCATTGTTTAACACGAATCAAACTATCTGACTTGCACTTCATAAGAAACATCGAAACACCATTTGCATTTAAGAAAATGCTGTCAAACTTAACTTAATGCGGTGGAAGCACCAAAAAAGATTTATTCAATCTAAACTGAGATAAACCTTTTCTAACTTTTCTATTGTTTTCTCTTGCAAATTAAGACCAGTTAGTCCATTTTCACTAACAAAAATAAATAATATCAACAGTAATAGAAAAAATTTGTTTAAGAAAATAATAACAATTTATCTTTTATAAATAAACTTATTATATGTATTTCGAATTAAATTAATTGAATTAAATTAAATTTTCGAATAAGTCATCAAATCCGTAGCTAAAATATAGATTCCATTTAAGGGTTTCAAAGAGAGCTGTTCGAATTCGACTTCAAATATATTGTCTAGGCTTTCTAAGTACTCAGCTTTAACAATTTTTTTTAAAATAACATTGAATTTTTTGTTTGCGTTGCCTTTTTGGGCTGTGTTTTAAGAAATTGTAGATATGACAAAACAAACAGACGAGATACGTACTAGGTAGGGGAAAAAAAATAAAGTGGCGATTGGTGAAAACAAAATGAAAAGCAAACGTCATGTCAGTCTGAATGAATGAGTTCAATATGGGAAGTTATATATGGAGGAAACACATTGATAATTTTGTTGATGGAATGAAAAGATTGCATTTTTGTTGTTTTAGAAAAAAGAAAATATATGATATGCGGGCCATTTAATGTTGGCCCCGGGCCACGGGCCAAAATAGAAAACTTAGTGCCAAATGGCCCGATCGGGCACATTTTGGCAACGCTGGTAGGTAGGTGTCTTTGCTACAAATAATGGTGAATGGATGTGCAAGTTTTCTTTTTTGCACACTGAGTATCGAAACTAACATGGGAGATATTTAAAAAAAAACTTATTTATACGGAATCATATGGATCAGAGCGTGCAGGTTTTCTTATTGCACACTGTGTAAGAGTTAAGTGCCTGATTACAGGAGATGAAATTTTTAATAGAATGGAAAAGGAGCATAGAGCTTAAAAATTAAAGAGGGATGATTCTATTTGGAGTCGAATTGTTCTTGCGCAGGCAGTTTGTTTTTTTTTTTGTTTGAAAGTTAATGACTATTGTAACGGCTACTTTTAATGTATATCTAGTCTGGTGCAGAATGCAGATTGTTTCAATTGTTTTTTCGCTTTGTTGGTTAATTAATATTAAATAAATAGCTACCAGTTTTTAATAGAAGTGACGTATTTTGAAGACAAGACAAGCCAAAGTTATGATAATGGTTCGAATATGAATATGAAAGGAAAAGAAGCGGGTGTTCAGAATCGAATTCGAACCCTGGAACCAAGAGCATTTTTGGTTCCATGTTGCCCGCATTCCTTAAATTTAGTGGTTAATGATGCTGCTCGTTAAAATTTTCGATACAATTCAATGTTTGTTTAACTTTTTTTCAATTCAAGAAATATATGAAGCCCTATAGAATTAAGAAATCTAGAGGCAAAAAACATTGCAGAATCGTTAGGAAATAACATTTTTGATTTTACATTTATTTGCTGCCTGCTAATTTGGTTTGATATTTTAGAAAATATAAATTAAACTAGTTGCCTAGTACCTCAACTGGAGATTGGGTTCTAACCCCAGTGGAAAGTTGTTGGGGGCAGCAAACGAGAGAGGGGGGAGAGGTGTTTCCACTAAGGCACCTCTCCTTATCCAGACGGCAGCGGACGAATTCTCGAGATGGAATCAACGGTGGCGTCTACAGTTCCAGTAAGGCTGAACTACTTAGTGAACACCTTATAGGGCTTCTACGACTTATTCGGAGCCCAGGCCTATAAGGAGCGGTTTATCCGGCTCCCCGTCCTTGGAGTTATACTAAGGATCTGGCCCTCCAGGTTGGGGGTTGTGCCGTCAGGGTGACTTCCTGACCACGTAAAAATTTTCTAGTTGCGAAGCACCAACAAGCCTCGGATACGGACGGATTCACTGTTGACAACCCTAGCAAACGAAATAAGGACAACGAACTTCGGATCTGTACGTGGAATGTTAGGTCCCTTAACAGACCACGTGCAGCCGAACAATTAGCGGAAGCCCTAAACTGCTGCAAGGCAGATATTACCGCCATCCAAGAAGTGCGATGGGATGGACCGGGCAAACGCAAACTAAAAGACTGCGATATATACTACGGCGACTGCTACCGAGAACAAAGGCAGCGCCTATTTGGGTGTGGATTTGTTGTTGGAACTAGACTCAGGCAAAAAGTCTTGAGTTTCAACAGTGTGAGCGAGCGCATCACGACAATCCGCATCAAGGCTAAATTCGCCAACATAAGCCTAATTTGCGCGCATGCCCCAACAGAGGAGAAAGATGAAGACACCAAAGACATATTCTTCGAGCTCTTGGACAAGACATATGAGCAGTGCCCTGGCTATGACATTAAAATTGTCTTAGGAGATTTTAATGCCAAGCTAGGAAGAGAAGACATCTTTGGTGGCACAATCGGAAGATACAGCCTGCACGACACCACCTCCGACAACGGATTCAGGCTGATCGATTTCGCTGCGGGGCGAGACGTTCTGGTAGCTAGTACGCAGTTCACACATCTCAATATCCACAAGGGGACATGGAAATCTCCTGATCAATCAACCGTCAACCAGATTGACCACATTGCGATCGACGCACGACACTTCTCCAGTATACAGGATATCCGAACATTCCGAGGGGCCAACATTGACTCGGACCACTACCTCGTTGTAGCCAAGGTACGGCTACGGATATCCCGGTCCAAGCCAAAACAAGGAAGTACTGTGAGAAGTTTCGACGTTAGACGGCTACAATCGCAAGAGACTGCCATGTCCTTTTCCGATCGAGTCTCTAGTAACCTCTTAAGGAGTCCTATGCTGCATGCATTAAGCATTGAAAACCAGTGGCAACATTGCCTTGCAGCCATCAGAGATGCCGCCTCTGAAGTGCTAGGTTTCACACGTCCACAACAGCGAAACCCCTGGTTTGACGACGAATGCCGGCAAGCGCACGCAGCGAAGCAAGAGGCATACAAAACGGCCCTGCACAGAAGGACCAGAGCTGCTCGCGAGCTCTACGAGCAGAGGAGGAGAGAGGAACACCGGCTTCTTAGATGGAAAAAAAGAGAGCACGAGAAGCGCGCGATCGAGGAGATAGAGGGATGTTACAACAGGAATGAGGTTCGTAAATTTTACCAAAAGGTAAAAAGAACTCCCAAGGGTACCAGCCACGAACCGAAGCCTGTAAAGACGATCAAGGGAACATCGTAGTAGAACCGCAGTCTATGTTGAGAATATGGAAAGACCACTTCTCCAAATTATATAACGGCGATGACGAACCGAATCCCGCTGTAAGGGAGATAGAACCACTCAACTTAGGCGATGCAGATCAACAATTCCGCCTACCCGACCTAGACGAAGTGAAGATAGCTATATCTAAACTGAAGTCAAACAAAGCTGCTGGAGCTGACGGCATAGCTGCCGAACTATTTAAAGCAGCAGGCGATGACTTGGTAGGGAGCATGCACCAACTCATCTGCAAAATATGGTCGGAAGAAAGCATGCCCGATGAGTGGAATCTCAGCATAGTTTGTCCGATACATAAAAAGGAGACCCTTTAAATTGCGCCAACTACAGAGGGATCAGTCTCCTTAACATTGCATATAAGATCCTTTCTGCCGTACTATGTGAACGTCTGAAGCCGTTCGTCAACAACCTGATAGGTCCTTATCAGTGTGGCTTCAGACCAGGAAAGTCCACTATCGACCAAATATTCACATTACGGCAGATCTTGGAAAAAACCCAGGAGCTTCAAATCGATACCCACCATCTCTTTATCGATTTTAAAGCCGCGTATGACAGCATCCATAGGGAAGAGCTCTACAGAGCAATGTCTAGTCTTGGCATCCCTGTCAAACTTATCCATTTGTGCAGAATGACGATGGAGAATGCACGCTGCTCCATCAAGGTCGGAAAAGATCTCACCGATGCATTTGATGTCAAAAAAGGTTTTAGACAAGGCGATGCACTGTCATGCGAATTCTTCAACATCGTTCTGGAAAGAATTGTGCAAAACTCAACCGTCAACACTAGAGGCACAATCTTCCAAAGGTCCATCGAATTACTCGGATACGCAGATGATATTGACATAATTGGAAGATCAAAGCGTGATGTTAGTGGAGCGTTTTTGAGCATTGCAACGGAAGCGAAGAAGATGGGTTTAGTGGTCAATGAGGGCAAGACCAAGTATATTCTGTCATCGAAAAAGGACATTGAACAACGACGTCTTGGACAAAACGTCACCATGGACAGCTATAACTTCGAGGTAGTTAAGGACTTTGTCTACCTAGGCACCGCTATAAACACAGGCAATACACCAGCGCTGAAATCAAACGAAGAATAACTCTTGCAAATCGCTGCTTCTTTGGACTTAGAAGGCAATTGAGTAGTAAAGTCCTCTATCGAGCATCTTAAATCACCATCTATAAGACACTCATCATCCCGGTTCTTATTTATGGCGCTGAGGCCTGGACCCTGTCAAAGAAAGATGAGAGCGTCTTAGGATGCTTCGAGAGACAAATTCTTCGGGTGATTTTTGGTCTCGTATGCATAGATGGAGAATGGAGGAGAAGATATAACGACGAACTGTAAACGGGCTGTACAGCGACACTGACCTAGTTAGCAGAATAAAAGTCCAACGGCTTAGATGGCTGGGTCATGTAGAGCGAATGGACATCAACGCTCCAGCCCGGAAGGTCTTCGAATCTAATCCCGAGGGACGGCGCAGTAGAGGAAGACCGCGACTCAGGTGGCGCACTCAGGTGGGTGAGGACCTCAACCAACTTGGCGTGCGAAACTGGAGACAGCTAGCTAGGGACCGAGCTGGCTGGAGACGCATGTTGGTTGAGGCCCAGGTCCGCCCCGGACTGTAGCGCCACCTTAAGTAAGTAAGTAAATTAAACTAGTAAATATTTGCAAAGTTCGTCCGTTAATCTGTCAACTGGCATAACAGTTTTAGAAAATACAAAAAACAGTTTGATTTTAATGCGTTCCGATGAAAAATTTAATGAGTAGGTATGTTCAATTAACCGAGCGTATTGCTAGTTCCCTAGAAATACCAAATATGTTTCTTGTAGCTTCATCATTGCGATCTCAACGGAGAAAAATACTTTATGCTGATGAATGTCCTGAAACTATATTAGCCGAAACAAAGATTCAAAGTTGAATTTTTTTTTCAAATACTTGAAAGGTTTGATACGTATAGTATCAATTTTACATTTTTGAGTAACATAAGCGAATGTTTAAAAAATAAAAATGTACGTGCTTCATGCCTTAATTTGCAGAATGTTTTAACATAAAGTAGTTTTAAATATTTAGATGGAGAAGAATTGTTTCAAGAGTTAACCGTAATATCCCAGCTTGTTACGCCACAAAGCTCAAGTTTAGATATGTTTAATTTTATTTTTAGTTCAAACCTTGAAGATTTTGCTCCGAATTTAGTAACTGCTCTCCAAATCCTTAATACAATCCCAGTCACGGTAGCTTCAGGAGAACGTAGTTTTTCTAAACTTAAAATTATTAAAAATTATCTTAGGACAACCATGACTCAAGAGAGATTGGTAGGTTTATCTATAATGTCCATTGAAAAGAAATTATTAAATTCTTTAGACTTTGATGATCTTATTTCTGAATTTGCAAAATGTAAGGCCAGAAAAGTAAGTTTCCAAGTTTAAAAGTTTCCCCTCTGCTCATTTCTTCGCTGCGTTTTAGTTTAATGGTTTAGGCCTCCTGGGGATACCTCAATAAAAAAAAACGCATTGAAAGTCTACCTCCTGGGTAATCTGGGAAAGGCTTATGCTTGTGTATCAGTTTATGTGTAAAAAAAATATAAAAAAGGGGCGCTTTCTACAAATCTTGCACAGGGCGCAAGTTTGGCTTGGGCCGGCCCTGTGGATAGCCATCAGATTTTCTTGTTGTATTAACGGATTTCCAAAAGCTTTTGGCCAAAAGATTTATAAGATCTTCAGCATATACATAATTGGGAGCGATTTCAACTTTAGAAAGATCTTCAGGCGAGTTTTTTAAGCCTTGTTTCTCTTAGCATTTTAAGCTCTTTCGTATACAATGGATACCAAAACATAAACTTTTAGGGTCTCTCCAAAGTTAAAGGGTTACTTGAGTTAAACTCTGAAAGCAGAAACTGCATAAATGATCTCTCGCTTAAAATGGAGGGTATTTATAAAAGAGGTCAGCAAAATACGACAAAAACATACAAACACAAAGAAAAATTGTTAAAAAAATTAAAATTAAATAAAAAAGTGTGTATACGTCAAAGTGCACCTTTTTATCTAGTTTTAAATTAAAAAGGACAGCATGTTTTTGATTTAATTTTTGGTTAATTTCAAAAAGGATACAGTTTTTATAATATGGTCCTTGGTAACAAAATTGTTAAAAAATTGTCAATAATTTAAAACAAACCCAAAAAAGTGCGTATACGCCTAAGTGCACCAATTTATCGTAGTTGGACAGAAAACAAAATATATCGTATTTGTGATTTAATTTTAAACTCCTTTTGAAAAGAAGCCGTTTGACTTATCACCATACTATCGGTGATAAGTCAAACGGTTTTGGAACTTAAAAACTTCACTTTTTAAAATACTAACGAACATTTTGAAGAAACATTTTTTTGTTCCTGTACCCGTGTGGATTTTTCTTTACCACATCCCTTTAAAAAAATGTACATTATGTTAAAATACTGAAACGAGTTAAAAAGGTATTCCCTATAAGTATAGGTAGAAACAAAACTCATTGCAAGACCAAAACTCCTCAACAAGTCAACGCCTTTTCATATTTTATGTATTGACAGTACAATTCTCCTAACCTATTTCTTGATCTACATATTTCCTTCTTTTTTTTTTGAGTTTTTTTTGTTGTAATATCCAGGAAGAAAACAAAAACGAATAAAACAGAAAAAACAACAAACAATTTTCAAGGATGCATAACTTAACTCCCCTGTGTGCTTTTTTGTTTCTTTCTCTCTCTTTCTCTGTTACTTGTTCGTATGGTTTGTATAGTGACACGATTCCCAAATGACTTCTCGATATTTCCTTTAAACAAAGTGCTATATAGGTAGGTAAGGTAGTGCTAGATAGCCAGGACTAGAAGCATAAGTTTGTAGAGTTCTAAAAGTGAATCTTGTAGGTACATACATACATATAGCTAGCTAGGTAGGCCTGCAGAGGCACATACTTCATTTGTTTTTCTATATAAAGTGTTCATACAACCGCATAGGTATATAAATTCACATCCTCTGTCATCCATCAGAGAGAGGCACGCGATATCCTTTTGCCATGTACTCTCGTACCTCTGTTGTATTCTAGTTCTACTAGAACTTTTCATTTTCAAAAAAGAGCTCAAATAAATATTTAACCATCATTATTTTGTATTGGAACGGAGCGTTATAGTTTCGTGTAAGCGGTTTGGTTCGGAACGGAACCACCATCCACCATCAGGATCAAAGCACAGGAGGACCAAAACACCATCATATTAGGTCTTCTTAATGCGGATGCAGGATGTGTTGAATTCTGCTTGATGCTCTGACGAGTCAAGAAACAAAAATGAATAATTTCTCATCACACCGAACGAAACGACATACGACCAATGGTGCTTTGCAAACACACGATGCACATTTTCCATCATGTATAAACCTCAAAATATTATCAACTTTATTCGTGGTATAGCATAAACATTTACGTACATAGATATACAACAACACATGTGGATTTGAGGAGAATTTCATAAACTTTCTTGCTTCCGAAATTAAATACAAACATTTTAGCTTTAGACGAAAATTGTAGTAGAAGAACAATTCAAAAACGTAACTCCATATTGACCACTTTTTGAATAACAGCATCCCTATAGGACAAGTAACTGCTTAGAAACAAATTAATAAAGTACACTGGTCGAGGTTTTGTTCTTAGCAATCAAATCGCACCTTTTTAATGGATTTTGATAGCTTTAGTTCAAATCTCACTCTAAAATTAATTTATCACGTAAGTTTTACTTTTTAAAACTCCAACAAATACGTTTATCAGGCTTTGTGAGGATATGTTTATTCTTTTTCAATAACATTTGTGACTTTTTTCAAAATCTATAATCTAAATCTTCAGTTTAAAAATGTTTTCAACAAATCTTCCTAAGTTTTTGATTGTATATTTCTTACATAAATCATACTAAAACAGAAAGAGAAAAACACCACATCAAATTTATGAAATATATTGTAAAAAGAGGCTGGGATGCGACCCACACTGATAACTTCCCATCCCGTCTGTCGATTTGTCTTGCTTAAAAGTTTGTCTATATCAATTTTTACCAAATTTGCGTACTATTTTTTGTAGTTTTTATTTTTTTATGAAAAAACGGACTGTTGGATTTTTATATCGAATGATATATGAATATCGAAAACAATAATTTCTGTGAAATAAAATAAGTTTGAAGCCAATATTTGTAATTTTTGAAAAGCTTTTTGAGTCGAAAGTAAATTTTTACCAAAATTTAGTATTGTTTTTTTGTTAGGTTTTTATTTTTTGTAAAAAAAACTGTCAATTAGATTTTTCTCAAAATTTTACTTATTATTGACAACTATATTATTTAAAAGATAAAAGTAGCTTAAAGCCAATATCTCAAAGTTTTCAAAAGATATTTGAAATCAATTTCAATATTTCAATATTTGAAATCAATTTTTACCATATTTTTATTAATTTTTTTGTTTAGGTTTTTATTTTTTGTAAGAAACCTGTCAAATCGATTTTTCTCAAAATTTTTCCGAATGTTGCAAACAATATTTCTTATAAGTTAAAATTAGTTTGAAGCCATTATCCAAAATTTTTGAAAAGATATTTGAGTCGAAAATCAATTTTTACCAACTTTTGTTAAAATTTTTTTCAAGTTTTTATTTTTTGTAAAAAAAACTGTCAATTCGATTTTTCTCAAAATTTTGCTGACTGTTGAAAACAATATTTCTTAAAAGATAAAAGTAATTTAAAGCCAATATCTCAAAGTTTTGAAAAGATATTTGAGTCGAAAATCAATTTTTACCAACTTTTATTAATTTTTTTTAGGTTTTTATTTTTTTTTTTAAACTGTCAATTCGATTTTTCTCAACTTTTTTCAGAATGTTCAAAACAATATTTCTTATAAGATAAAAAAAGTTTGAAGCCTTAATCGCAAGTTTTTGAAAAGATATTTGAGTCGAAATTCAATTTTTACCAACTATGAGTAATTTTTTTTTTAGGATTTTATTTTTTGTAAAAAAAACTGTCAATTAGATTTTTCTCAAAATTTTACTTAATGTTGACAACTTTATAATTTATTTAAAAGATAAAAGTAGCTTAAAGCCAATATCTCAGAGTTTTGAAAAGATATTTGAGTCGAAAATCAATTTTTACCAACTTTTGTTAGTTTTTTTTAGGTTTTTATTTTTTTCTAAAAAAAACTGTCAATTCGATTTTTTTCAAAATTTTACTGAATGTTAAAAAATATATTTTTTAAAAGATAAAAGTAGTTCAAAGCCAATATTTCAAAGTTTTGAAAAGATATTTGAGTCGAAAATCAATTTTTACCAACTTTGAGTAATGTTTTTTTAGGTTTTTATTTCTTATAAAAAAAAACTGTCAATTAGATTTTTCTCAAAATTTTATCAGATGTCAAAAACATTATTCTTCGTTGCGCAAAATTGTTTTGAAGATGAAATCATATTTTAGTCGTAAAATTTTCGAGGTAACAATTTTGTTTTCAGTTTTTTTTGATTTATAAAAAAACCGTTAGTTGGATTTTTTTCCAAAAATATATTTGTTTTGTACTACGTTAGAATATATAATATAAAATTTAATTCAAGTCTCTAGCGTCATTGGTTCATGGGATATTTAGGTTTAACCAAAATGTTCACCTTTTTTTAAAACTGCTATTGTAAAAAAAACCACCCACGCAATTTTCTTGAGAGCCCTTTCTGCATCTTTCTGCCTTATTATCTGTATAACAAAATTTATTTGAAGTCGATATCTCTTCTGGTTCTTGAGCTATGGACGACGATAAAAACTTCGCGAACGTACAGACGTTCGAACGTACGTACACACGCACGCACAGACATCTTTCTAAAAATCTTTTATTTTGACTCTAGGGACCTTGAAACGTCGAGAAATGTCAAAATTTTCAATTTGACAAATCGGACCCATTACAATAACTTCCTATGGGGAGTTAAAAATAGAAAATAAATGTTAAGAATCAGCAATAAAAACCTCTAACTTATTTTAGAAAACCATACAAGAATTGAATACAAAGTTTTTCAAAATTTTAAATACGTTGAGTAAAATTGGGACTGGGAAGTAAGCAAGATACTAATATTATTCAAACTGTATCTAGAATGATTTGTACTTTGAAAAATTATCATTCAATTTATTGTTAGGAACTATGATGTGTTTTATTTTAGCCCAAACACCCTTTTTGGTTGTCTTTAAAATGTTTCAGCCTTAGAAACACCTCTTTTAGCCTTAAAAACACCGTTTTTGGTTGTTTTACCCACCAGAATCGCTTAAACACTATTGAAAGTTTTGAATTTTATACTAAGGACCTTTTTTGTAATCTGAGATCAAAGTTTATTCTGAATTAAGTACAACTACTTTTCAGTTTTCAGTTCAAAACCAATATAACATCTTAGAACGAACAATCAAGCAATCTGCAGATAGACACATTCTGACAGCATCAGCAATGAAACCACAAAAACTCTCAAACGAAACATTAAAGGTTATTAAAGAACGTGAGAGTCTACGCCTTAAGGTCAGTCTTAATCGATCCGAAAAACATAATCTTGCAAATCTTAGGAAAAAAATTAAGAAGAAATCACAAGAAGACATCCAAACTTTTAACGACAACTTTTTACAAAATATAATTGAAAAAAAACAAAATCAATTAAAAAAGCAAATGCTTTATTAAAAACTAATAAAGAATGGATCGTTTCCTTATCCAGAAATGCTAGCAAGACTCATAACAGAAAAGATATCAACAACATAGCAACAAACTTCTACAGCAATTTATACAAAACCCAACTAAACAATTCTGACTCTCATTCACTATTAAATGCTGACACAAGCACTGATTGGCAAGAAGAGCAACAGTTTCCAATTTTACTTAAAAGCGAAGTCGAGAATGCGATTCAAAGCTTAAAAAAACGAGAAATGCAATGGAAGTGATGGAATTGCTGCAGAGTATTTAAAATACGCAAAATGTTCATTGGCCAACTGGTTGAAAGATATTTTCAATCAGGTTTTGGTCACCGAGGAAATCCCAGAACAATTGAAGAAATCCGAAATAATCCTCATCCACAAAAAAGGCAAGACGGACGACATAAACAACTATAGGCCCATTAGTATAATATCTTGCGTTTATAAAGTATTTGCGAAATGCCTTTTCAATAGAATGAAAACAAGCCTAGAATTCAATCAACCTTTTGAGCAAGCTGGGTTCAGATCTGGATTCTCAACAATGGACCATCTTCAAACAATGAGCCAAATCATAGAAAAGAGCAAGAAATATAATATAACGCTATATATTGCATTTATTGATTTCGCCAAAGCGTTCGATACAGTTGAGCAAATATTTATCTGGCAAGCGCTAATTAAACAAGGTGTGGAACCGAAAATTGTTCGTGTTCTTCAAAACATGAACAAGGATAATGTTGCGCGCATTAAAACGGAAAGTACTGGACCAATATTTCAGACGACGCGTGGAGTACGGCAAGGTGATCCACTTTCACCAGCACTTTTTTCCGCAGCTTTGGAAAAGATTTTTCGTAACTTGGAATGGGAAAACAAGGGATTGAATATAAACGGTAGATTTCTATCAAATCTTAGATTTGCAGATGATATTGTTTTAATCGCCACGTCAAAACATGAATTACAAACTATGCTAAACGAGCTTTGTATAGAATGCAAAAAATTCGGTTTATCCAATAATCGACAAAAAACCAAAATAATGTCAAATGGCAACCATTCCATAATAAAAATTGATGATATCGCTTTAGACTACGTAGAAGACTACAATTATTTGGGTCAAACTATATCATTCATCGATAAAGACTTTAAAAATGTTAACCATAGGATAGCAAGCGCTTGGAGACAATTTTGGAATGTGAATCTGCTGGATC
The DNA here is from genome assembly GCA_920104205.1 of Eupeodes latifasciatus. Classification (NCBI taxonomy): domain Eukaryota; kingdom Metazoa; phylum Arthropoda; class Insecta; order Diptera; family Syrphidae; genus Eupeodes; species Eupeodes latifasciatus. Next base: position 185,852,908 of record OV049926.1, on the reverse strand, counting down.
TTAATATCTCAACCCAAACAAGAAAATGTGTTTTCGACTCGACGGTTCTTCTAGTCTTGACATATGGTTGCCAAACATGGCAATCTACGAAAGCCCTCGAAAATAAGCTCCAATCTTGCCAAAGAGCGATGGAAAGATCGATTCTTAAAGTGAGGTTATCCCAACGGATTAACCACGAAAACATAAGAAACCAAACGAAATTTGAAGATGTTCTTCAAAGAACAAGAAGACTTAAATGGGATTGGGCTGGACACATATTCCGAACCTCAGATGATCGATGGACCAAAATAACAACAGAGTGGACCCCGCGAGACAAGAAAAGAAATGTAGGAAGACAACTCAAAAGGTGGAGAGACGAAATACAGCATTTTTGCCCAAACTATTGGAGAGAAGCTTTAGACCGACATTTGTGGAAGACGAAGGGGGAGGCTTATACTCATCAAACTTATTGAATAAAAATGTAAAAAAAAAAAAAATTGTATACTTTTTAGAGTGAATAAAATAAATAAATTAGGTGGCGCAACAGTCCGCAGAGAACCAGGGCCTAGTGACTTACAACTCTCAACCATTCCTGTGTGCGAGTAATTGCAGGGATGGAGGGGACCTACAGTTTATATGCCGAATCCAACGGCTAGATTGAGAAAGCACTTTTCATGACAAGAATTACTCTTGGAGAATTTGTCAATTCCTCGCAAGAGGCTGTACCCGTGAAAACTCTTTTTTTTTTAAATTAAGGTGGCACAGGCAGGAATTGAACCCAAGACCTCTCGCATGACAGTCCAACGCACTAACCATCGTGCCACGGGTACTAAAGAGTGAATAAAGCATGAATAATAATAACTTTTCAGTTAAATAAAAAGATTGTTTTGAAGATTAACCACAAACGACTTCTCGATTCAGCTTATACATTACTTCAAATAAAAATTGTATTGCTTCTTCTCAATCTAATACACTTCTTGATATTCTCATTAATTTTGTTAAGGGTTGTTGCGTATTTTGTATTTTTTCTTCTTCTATAATTTCAAAACCATAATCTATAGTAGTCTATGAGCCTTTTTCCTTATTTGTTGTACATTTTCACAGGACCCACTTGAGTCAAAACAAAGATGGAGGAATTCTCATTAGACTTTGGCGAAATTTTTTTGTTAGTAGTAGAACACTATGTCAGATGTACATAGCCCAGGTTGGAGTTCAGTGGCGCACGGCACAGAACAGCAAAACATAGCACAACACAACACTGCCTTTGCTACCTCTGCGCTGCCTTTATTTCAGTGAGGTTCATTTAATCTGCAATTTGCATGCAATGCTGTTAACCTCGTAATCATCAGGATACCTCGTCGTCGTCATCAAAACCGTAAGCAACATCATAATATTATCTTTTTTTTCCAATTTAGGACTAGACAACTCTGGAACTAGGCAAGGATAGTTTGTGTGTTATGTGTGTGTGTTTTGTGCTGGCTATACACTGTAAGTTGTACATCAGGCACACGTGTGTTCATTATAAAAAAGTGATGAAAAGTTCGCAAATGATGATGCTGCAAACGCTCCATCTCCGACTCTGACTCTGCCTCTGCATGTGCCTAAATAGAATGCAACTTTATTAGATCTTGTTGCTCTTCTAGGTCAGGTGGGTGAAGAAAAAAAAAAAAAGTTTTTTTAAAAACCTAAATTTTCATACACAGTGATGATTGATTTATGTTAACATGAATGAGGTTTTTGCACAAAAATTATATATGCAAACTTGGGAACATGCCAATAATAACTGCATAAAAAATGCATATTAAAAATGTGTATTTAGGTCGGCATCTCCTCCAAAATTGGTCATTTGTTGCTCACCAGTTTTATGTTTTTAGGCGAAACATGTTTTTAATGAACACGCTCCAATAAAACGCAGAAATTGCAGCAACAAACTGAAGCTAGGTTGGTGTCAGTTTTTCGAAACATTTATAGAATATGTAAATTATTGATTTCTAAATGAAAGGCAATACTTTTTTTTTTCTTAAGAGTACCTTCAATTCTGACACTTAGAATCCCAGCTATTTTTGGACAATATCATATGACACAAGCATATCCTCGAAAAACCTTGAGTTTGAGTCGAACGTACATACCCATACAAAAAAAAAAAAACGTAAAAACGTAAACTACCTTATGAACTGGAAACAAGTTGCAATTTCAATGCTTGCATTGAAATTTTTTATCGACCAAGCACAAACCAAGCACGAGAATCATGATGACGGAACCACAAAACACAGTGAAGAGTGTCATCTCAGTCATCAAAGAGGATAAAAAGTGGTCTATGGTAAAGAGTAATTGACTCACCTACTCGAAACGTGCATCACTAGTTTGGTATATGTACATATGTATGTACTCTTATAAAAGGGAGGAAGAAGCCTTGAGAAAACACAATATGGATAAGACAATGGGTTTTTGGGTTTGTCTGAAATAAGAATTTCAAGTTGAATTTCAAGTAGACTTTTGGTGTTGTTGAAGCTTGAAGGTTAACTTAGAAGTGTGTACTCTATACAGTATAGTGATGTATGAACGTTATTGTACGAATATGGACCGTAGACATGATTTAATTTTTGTTCATAAACTGTTTTCTTGGCTTTTTCTGTTTAAACAAAAAAGTTGCGAGAGAAAATGCAGTTTTCATATTAAGCAATATTTAATTAACTTTGATTTCATCAAGACTTCAAAGAATGGTTCCAAGGAAGCATCAAGCACAGGAATTGCAAATAAAGTGGAATTCCATGACTATTTTGAAATGCAATGTATCCTCGATTACGGGAATATACAAAATGTTTAGTGTTTTAGCTTTATCTTTAAAAACTTAAATGGCCAAAACGCATGAAATTAAACATAAATAATTGAATTTTGTTTTAAAAAAAAACACCCTTTAACTATAAATATATGTATGGCTTCTATTTGTTCGGTTTAAATAAACATATTACTTTTGGGAGATGGTTTTTGGTGGAAGTTTAACAAATTTTTAGAAAAATTCAATTGACAGATTTTTTGTAAGAATACAAATTTACAAAAAATACTATCAAAAGTTGGTAAACACTGATTTTCGACTTGAATATCTCGAGAATAAATGAAGGTAATGACTTTAAAATTATTTCGTTCCATACACATGTTTTCCATGTTTTTCACATAAGATTATGATACAAACCCAATTAGTATTTTTTTAAAAGGAATAAAAACCTTCAAAAAATGATACTTAAAATTGGTAAACATTGGTTTTCCACTAAAATATCTCGGAAACAAAATAAAAGATTTTAATTAAGTTTATTTTATCATATGCAAAATATTGTTACTACTTTTTAGCTTAAATGAAGAATTTGATTGTTTGTTTGTTTGAACCCATTTGTCTCTGGATTTGAAAAATTATTTCAGTGTTAGTTAGTGATAGTCCATTTATTGAGAATGAAAAAAAGAACAATATGAGCTCTATTAAAGAATGTTTCGAAATCAGAAAAAGCGTGCGCTTCGGAAACGACTAAAGTTTTGCTAGAGAATTGCTTCTCTTTAATGGTTTTAAGAAAAAGTCCGTGAATGCATGTGTCTTTTTTTTTTATATAATTAGCGAACACTAAAAGGGTTTTGTATACCTTTAATATGCCAAAGACACAGTGTGAGCATTATGAAAAGAGGGAAGGGTTGGATAGGAGGTGTCGGTGTACATTGATTTTGAACTCCTGAACATTGCAATGATAGGGAAAGATAGAGCGTGGCAAGGCGTTCCACATTCGCGTAGTACGGCTAAAAAAAGAATCTCTGTACTTCATAGTACGGCCGAAGTTGGGCTCAAGGGTAAACTGATGGGCATTCCTAGAAGCGCGGGTATTACGGTTAAATTGTTTAAGGGGAGGAATGCAACTGGCTATTTCACTAGAGCAAAGTCCGTTAAAATAACGGTAAAAAAGGGTGAGGCAAGAAACCTTGCGTCGATGTTCGAGTGACGTAAACGAGTTGATGATGTTAATGTCACCAATCATTTTAAAAGCTCTACTTTGAATACTGTCCAAGAGGCTTAAATAAGTTACTGGAGCACCAGCCCAGAGATGAGAGTTATATTCAAGTTTCGGACGTATATAGGTTTTGTAGATTGTAGCCAGATTAGACGGAGAGAAAAATTTCTTGCAACGTCTCAAAAAACCTAGACATCTTGCGGCATTTTTGGCAACATCGCGTATGTGATCGCTCCACAAAAGGTGGTTGCTGATGCACATTCCGAGGATGTCGAGATTTTCCGTTTCGTTGATGCAAGTGCCACTCATAGATAGTGGCAAAGAGGGTTTATCTCGCTTTAACGATGCAAGACAGCATTGCGTTTTCGAAGCATTAAATTCCACACGATTTTTTATTCCCCATTGTACAATGCTGTGTAGGTCGGAATTTAATGAGCTAATCATATTTTGCCGTTGCAGTTCCACATCCGAAGAGGAGGGTTGTGAGTCTGGAAACGAATATGAAAAGCTAAGAGTGCTATCGTCAGCGAAACAATGTATTGGATTAGAAGTGGCAGGAAGTGAGGAAGAGGGTCGGAGACAAAACGGAGCCCTGGGGCACACGCACACCAGCATTTACTTTATGAGTTTCAAACTTGAATCCGTCCAAAACAACTTATATTGAACGGTTCGAAAGAAAATTTCTAATCCAACGAAGAAGAGATTCGTCGATACCGAAAGCACGCATTTTCGATAAGAGAGCAAGATGCCAGACTTTATCAAATGCCTTTGAAATATCAAGTGCAATAATCTTACTTTCTCTAAAACGATGTAAAGATTTGTTCCACTGTTCGGTGAGATGAACCATGAGATCACCAGTGGACCTATTGCTACGAAAGCCGTATTGCCGGTCATTAAGAAGCTTCCGTTCCTCAAGATATTTCTTAAGCTGATAATTAATCAGCGTTTCCATGACCTTAGAAAGAAGGGACGTTAGTGCTATCGGTCGGTAATTTGTGGGAAAAGAAGATTCGCCTTTTTTTGGGATTGGCTGAACAAATGCAGTTTTCCAACTACTCGGAACGAGACCAGAAGAATAGGATAGGTAGATGGAAAAGCTTACGCAGTGGTTCTGCTAGCGTGGAAAAACACCTCTTCAGAATAATAGTGGGGATACCATCTGGGCCAGCGGGTTTATGAATGTTGAGATCTTTAAGAACTCTCGCCACAGTTCGAGTACGAAAAAAGATTGGTCCCATAGAATCATTTACGCGTTCAAGAACTGGGGGAGTCATGACACTATCTGGCAAGGTGGAATTTTCGGCGAACTGCCTAACAAATAAGTTGGCTTTACCAATAGAGCTAACTAAAGGAGTGTCATTGACAGCAAGCGTAGGAACCGAGGAAGAGGAAGAATTCCTCATATTTTTTACAAATGACCAAAAATTCTTACTGCCTTTGGGACATTGCAGTATTTTTCGCCGTAATTTTTGGTCATGTAAAAATTTGGTCTTTCGAATATAGGCGTTGCAAGCCTTCCTGGCTTGCTTAAACTTTTTCCGGTTTTCCTCAGTTGGGTTGGCTTTAAAACATCGGAAGCTCACCTCTTTCTCCTTGATAACCTCTTTGCAGCTCGAATCGAACCATGATTTAACCTTAGGTTTAATACTTTTAACCTTATTCGTTTCCATTCCCAGATGAATCATACTAGAAATCATAACTGCACTGGAGTCTTCGTCGCTACCGAGGAAGCATAGCGACCAGTTAAAGATCCTGAAGAAATTATTGAGACCGTCCCAGTTGGCTTTCTCGTACTGCCAAACGGTTCTCTTTGGAGCCCTTTCTTTAACTGGATTTGTTTGACACGAGAAATTAGCAGATATGACACTGTGGTCCGATGTGCCTAGAGGCGTCAATACACTGATTGTGTATTTATCAGGATCAGAGGTGAGAAACAAGTCAAGTGTATTTTCTGTTCGGCCGTTAACGTCTGATATACGAGTAGGCTCATTGACAAGCTGAGTAAGATGGTTAAACTCAGCAAAAATCTCAGCACACATTCCTTCGGGCGTTGTCTGGCCCGAATGGCGAAGCCACGAAGAATTGTGAACATTGAAATCGCCCGTAATAACGACTTCAGTGTGAGGATACAGGGAGACAATTCTTTGTATGGAGTCAGACAGAGCATCAAATTCCTGAGAAGTTGAAACTCTGTCCAGGTTTGGGCTCCGATAAAGAAAACAATAGTGTGTTTATTCACGGAAAGTTTTAACCACATGAAATTAAAAAGGGAGTTGGTACAATGACCGTATTGTGGTAAAAGTTGATATGCAACATCATTCCTAATATATATGGCGAGACCATGGTGTGAGAAGAATAATGGCACCAAGCAATACCCATGACTAAAAAATTCAGTAGGATCGGAATCTTCACCTACTTTGGTTTCACTCAATGCAAAAACAGCTGGTCTGTTAGAATTAATGTGGATGTATACAGACAGAAAATTCGATCTCAGCCCACGAACATTACTATAATCTACTCTAAAATTACCAGTCATTGCAATATAAAAAAGTCCTAAAATCAAAACAAACGAACTTCTAAGTCTATCATTTAAAGTTGTCTCACTATAATCTTTTTTTGCTAACCCAATTGACAACTTTTGTTTACAAAAAATGAATCTACTTACTACTTGTTGCAGGAAAATGTACACTAGTTCAAAATGGCAACACAAAATATAACATCTTTTTTTCTTGCAAACATATTTGTCATCAAATTCGGAGTTCAAGAAAATTAGTATCACTATTCTAGTCTTGAATTATATTGAAATATTTTCAATGACCAAGGCTTTGATACCTTTTGTCATTCTCAGTACGAATCGTCTCATAAGGGGTCTGTGCTAGTGCTGACTTTTTCATAGACAATTAAGCGTTAACAGCCTTAGCTCAAAGCTTTAAACAACATATTGTTAAGGGCTTAATATTTCACGAAGAAGTTTGGAATTCCTAACTGTAGACTGGACCTTCTATTCACTGCTCTTATGAGATTAATAGTACATAGTTCAAGCTTATGTTCCATTAGGAAGTTCACTTACCAACATCAGCCTAAAGCATATTTCTCCACACAAATAAAAAAATGTAGTGATATCCATATAAGAACTTGTACTTTCGGTGAAAACTAAGCCTACGATTTGTAATTCCGTCTTAGGTCTTAAGGTTTTCAACCAAGAACCAATCTGTTGCCTTGTCAAACCTATACCTAGAGTAAAAGTCTCCCAACTTCTCTCCTTAAAGGGATTTGCTCGGGACATAAAACACTGTTTTGCACCGAGTCTTTTTCGAAATCTTCGTCTTCCGAAAACATTTTCTAAATTAAAAACAAAACAATTGTTGCTCACGAATAATAAAAAACACACAAATCACCTCTTTCAAGTAAAATTAGCAATAATTTGATAAATTGCTAAAATTTAAAGAAAGCCATTCCGTGATTTTAACTTCAGCAACATTTTAAGAGATAGTAAGTGATGTTAAAATCGTTTAAAATAAGTTAAATCATATTTTAAGCTTATATTAAATTGCTAAAAATGGATTTAGCATTTTACTAAAATTGTTTAAAATGTAATGTTTATGACTTCAAAAAAATCCATGTTCATTTCAGTTTTTGTACAATCAAGCTCATTCACAACAACCATAATCATCAGTTTATTACTCACTTGAAATAAATGACACATTCGTTTATAAAATTACACTTTAGTATAACCAAGATGAGTACAAGTAGAATAATAATATTCACTCACATACTGAGTTGTGATTTTATCTATTTGCTTTAACTTGTTGTTTTAAGGTTACACATCAGTCATCATGTAAAATAAAAATTGATGTTATCACACTAAAAAAAAAAAAAACTAAGAAAAACACAAAATATGTAAATCAAATCAAAATCTCATAAACCATGAACTTTTCCATCACTGCACCAACAAAAACAAGAACAAAAATAAAGGCTTTTAAATCAAACAACTATTTACATAGCACCCACGCGTGAATCACTCACTGCATCTTTTAACTAAAAAACTTCATCTCAAGTCTATTGCCAAGAAGACAAAACCTATTTAGATACCACCAACACGTTACCCATAACTTTCTACCGCCCACCCCCGACACACCAGACAAAACCCGAACAACGCAAAGTGATGGAATTTTTTAAAAAGCGGTGAAAAGGTGTAATTTTTAGTGTAAACATGCTAAATTGATCACCTGCAAAAAGGTACCGTATACAAAATTGACAAGCCGTCAGATCTTCGTTCATAAATTCTTTTTTTTTCGATTCTTGAAAATTTATCTCGAGTAAAATTTTACCAAAATAGAACATAAATCAAAAAACCAATAAAAAGTTAGATCAAAAACTAAGAATGGATTTGATCATCACACCACCATCGTCGAGTGTCGCGGCCCGTCTCGGCGTCGATCTTTAGTCGTCACTCAATGTCTCACAGCGATCAACGATCAACAACAACATGTGTCTAGTGGAGAACTAATAAAATGACGGAAGTTTGTTTTATCATCAATATCTAAACTTACAGTTTGTTTACAATTCAAAGTGTAAAATGGGAAATGGCACGCGACCGCGACTATTTTAGAGACCGTAAGACGGCATTTTATAAAATTGTCGTTTTTGGCAAACAGATCATTCATTTATTTTTAGCTTGTTGGACGACTCGACGACGATGAGACAACCGAATTCGGCGGTTATACCAGTGAGTGCGATGCACGACTAAAGGTGTTTGAGAAACTACTGACAGCAATCACCTTTAGCTCTTTGGATAGACATACACACTGATCAGTGATCATACGAGTACTACAATAGAAAATTATGTTGCTGCTGTCATGCCGGTCTGGTCTAGTGATGGTGTCATAACGACAACGACAACGAGATCTGCTACCATTGCACCGAATGAGCTTATAATGTGCCAGATCAACCGCCCACAATGACAAGATTAGACGACTACGCCGCGTCACCGCCGACACGTTAAATACTGAACTGGCTTGAGGGGTTTAACATAAGAGTACGCGATGATGACGAAATGAAGCCAACGTTTTTTTTGTTTTGTTCTTCTAATATTAACAGCTTTAGCACGTGTTTCTTAGAGATTGTCCGGAAACTGTGGGAAAACGTCAGAAATCAAAGAGGGCGCGCGCCTCATTAATTCTGATTAATTTATAAATAAAATCTGTTAGCATATTGCACTAGCGACCGCTATATGCTTGAACAAATAAAAATTTTAACATATTGTTTTAGGTACTGCAGTGAATCATCATAGCCCAAAAGGGAAAAAGCTTGAAATCAACGAAAAGTTGTTTTGGCAACATTTTCTGTTTGTGTTCTAGAATAGATCAGTTTGCAGGGAACTGATTTTTAGATCAATACTTAAGTCAATAAAAGGAATAAGTAATAAATTATTCTCAGTAAAGTATTAAAGCTTCTTTACTAATTTACTAACCTAAGGATATAATTTTATTAGTCTTAAGCGATTTTTCAATCTTACTATCATTTAACAAATTATTACAGTTGAAATACCAAAATGGCTTCTTTAACTTAAGTGTTTTGCCTAATTCATTGGTCTTTGAAATTCTGTCATTTCAAATTGATTAGAATATTTCCTGACTTAAGATTAAAAACGGTCAGTTTTTAGTAACAGGAAATTTGTTATGTTATCAAATAAGCAAAGATTAAAGTTTTGGAATACTTAGAACATTGCTAAACATTAAGAACATTTGAAACTATTAAAATGCTAAGCCGTTAACAAGGGGTTATTGATTTATGTGAAAGTAGATAATCGGTAAATTCTTCTACTTTGAAAGAGAAAGCTTTTTGTGCAAAAATCTGTTAATTAAAATTACGTAAATGAACTGATTAACTTCGAAGACACACTCGACGCTGAAGAAGCAGGATTCGGTACTGGATCTTCCTATGTGACCCTTTGGATCATGATGATGATGGATCCAAATGTCATGTTTTGGATAAAGGAAGGTTATCAGAGGAATTTAAAATTCAAAGTGGACCAAGGCACGGCTGTATACTCTGGACTGGAGTATCGTGAATCTTTATTAAATGACAATAAAAGTGGAGAGAAAAGCAGAAACCGTGGTACAAAAATTAAAAGTTTGCGCCTTGGAATTTCCTCATCAATCCACAAGTCAATATTTTTAGACAACCGGTAGAGATGGTAGAAGATTTGCAATATTTGAGTATTGTCTCTATGGGTAGTGGCACTGATCTAGACGTAAACAGCCATATCAGAAATGCAAAAGTTTCTTTAGGAGTGCTCTCTAAAATATCGAGAAACAACTTTCTTAGCCTAAAGATCACGCTAAGACTGTTCTGCTCTAATGTTAAATCCATGTTATTTAATGGAGCAGCACTTGAAGAGTCCCAGACACTGACGCAAGGCAGCTGCGTCAATAGATGTCTTCGTATCTCCAATCCTGAACTTCATGCGAGAACGGGTCAGAAACAGAAAGACCCTATTATGCGAAGACGAAAGTGGTAGTGGATTGATCAAATGTTTCGAAAAGCCGATGAATGCCTTGCGGACCAAGCGATTCTGGCGTAGCAGTACGATATAAAGCAGAACCGGAATCAGCATAACTGGGGAAGAGTTGTAGAGACCTAAAGTATATTTCCAGTAGGAGTTATGGATGCCTTATTTCCGCCATGTGGAACTTCACGGACGTATGTAATAGGTCGGACCTAAGAAAGTAAGTATATAAACTGAACAGTATATTACAAAATGGAATTGGACAGAATTTCGGAAAAAATCAAAACAATTTCATATTATGAAATACGCAAAAATTAACTGAATTTAGATATTCGTGGTGTACGACTTATGTTTTATACTTGTAATAGCACTTTAAAAGAAGAAAAAAAAACACAAGATAATTGGGATATCACAGAAAAATTCAAACTGTTCTAAAAATTTTGAAGAAATAATTGAACTTTGGAATAACACGATCTACAATTCACATGTTGTTTTCAAGAAATTTTGAATAACACTCCAGATAACCACCTGTTATCACCCCCTCTTCACCAACTAATAATGTGTAATTCACTTCAAATTTATGGTACTTTTTTGGAAGTGTTAATTCCTTACCAATATTTTTCGAAGTTATTATTTAATTCCTGAATTATATACTTATTTTAGTTTCTAAATAAAAAATTGATTTGAATATCACACAAATGTCTTTAAATACAGAGATTTGTAATAAGTACATGAATTTCCTGTGTAGTGAAATGGTTCTATGTTTAGTGGTTATAAGTTGGCGCATATCCTTTTCATACTTTCAAGAACTTAATCCATCATTAACCTTCGTATGTCTTTTACATTTTTAAGGGAGCTCTTCTTCTTTTTTTTCAATTTAAATTGCTTTGTATCAACCGCATTACTCTATTCCCTATTTACTGTAAAAAATGCGTTAAGTAATTAACAAAATTTAAAAAAAAAATTCCCCTCACCGACCCTTATTTAACTGTGGTCTTTCCTCCGTAGACATAGGATAAGGTACCAATACACATAATATAGCAATTTCTTGATGAAAATTAAGTAAATTCCTCAAATTCAGTCCAATCAAACTATGAATAAAATTGTTCTCATTAACCTAATTTAAAATTTAAACACCAGCAGGCATATCACAGGTACATAAGTATAGGCATAGAAGAAAAAGAGGTCTTCGTATACACATACTTGATATATATTCAAACAAAACACACAGGTATTTTCTCCAGATGCAGAACATCCCACCAAAGTTTGCCCTTAAGCTAAAGTCACTTCCGTCCACCATTAACCAATTTAAAGTGTATTCCAGGATATAAGAAAAGAATAGACCAGCAGCCCTATTTTCTATATAACTTACTCGTATACCACGTTACCATTACCCTCGAAACATTATATTCTTACCTTACCAGGACACACCGGAAAATGTTGCAGAAAATGTCTATAACATCATCAGTTAACCCCATTAGTAGTTAATATTTTATGTATAGCAAACATTTTAACTCGCTGCTGTGTAAGTTTTTATAAGTGCTAGTTGTGACAAGGACATGAAATAAATTTCATCTTCCTCTCTTCAGCAAAACCTATCTTGCGAACCTATGAACTAGGATACAAGAAAAAGTCATACAATCACAACAAAACTTTTTAAAATAAATTCCAAAATGTAGTAGAAAATCAAATCGGTTGAAAAAAAAATAATGTATCCTTCGGCTATATGCTCGTAATTCGACTGACATGGAAGCAGAGTATTTTTTCTTTAGTCAAAAAAACTACAACCCCTTTCGTTTTATGTTTTGCTATTTTGCGAGAAAAAGAATAGTTCCATGTTTTATGTACACATAAATGTATCTATGTATCTACGAGCTATGTATCTTAAAGATGTGTATAATGTTTATTCTGTGAACAATGTTTGTATATCTATGAGTACAATAAAGTATATTGTGTATATTGTATATGAATAAGATGCAGATTTGACCTTTACTGCACTAACCCGGTATGACACGATCCATTTCACAGCAATTTTAACAGATTTCATATACTTTAGCCCCCTGTGCCCGATTCTTGTAAAAGTTTGGCTGGATGATGGCATCTGCACATCCCAAACACTAGAGGAACTCCCGATCTCTATAACAACCCCTTTGTCGATAAACTACATAAGAAGGAAGAATGACGTGCCAGGACGAAGTAAAGGATGAGGACGAATATGAGGACGAGGACAACCGACAAAATGGGAAGAGTATGTCGGTGACAATGTTGAATGTGTGTAGTAACCATTTCAGCTAGATGTCTTTTGCATTATGGATAATGTAAACATGTCATTAATAATTCGTTACGATAGAGCACACACTGAAGCTGCAAAGAAAGGGGTTGCAATGGGCGATATGACTACTCCTAACAACCCCTTGCTTTCCACCACCCACCTACCGTCGTCATCGTCGCCACCCGATAACAAATAAAAGAAAAAATATCAAGCTCCTAAAGCAAAGACAGCTTGTATAGTAGAAGGTATAGCAGAAAGCAGGAGAGAATGGAAGTTTTCACATATTATAACCAAAGCCATATTCGACTTATGGGAGGAAGAAGGAGCATTAATTATTCAGAGATGGCAGTTAGGTAACACTCAACTCATGTCCGTCTTTGAGACCGACCAACCGTTTCTATATTTCCAAGTTTAAGGTTTCAACTAGATGAAATGAAACTCAACTCAATTCAACCCAACTCAAGAGTCTGTCAAAAACTATTTTTCTATTGTCGGTGTAGAACATATAGATACATATGTACATTCAACTGTTTACGTGAGGTCATTTAACATAAGTTTGGATAGATATGTATAAACTTCAGTGCAACAACGCCAACGTCACCGCTCCGCCAAGCCGCCAAGCCGCCGCCGATAAAAAAGCAAGAGGGGAAATATTTATTCTTGCTAATTAACTATAAAATTATAATGCAAGTGATTATAATGGCATTTTATAAGAAAGCTTAAACAAAACAAGTGCAATTATTTTTGATAGCTCAAACAAATTTCATCTTCTTCCTTAGAAGAGTTTTCTTTATAGAAGAAAGCGAAAAAGCAAACTTTAAAATAATAGGTACAAAATTGATAAAGTATATAAATTATCTTAAGAAATCAATATTTATCGCTTTTAGAAGGAAAGTTTTCTAAAGAATAGTGGTTTAAATTCCTGAAATTAAACTAATTGAAATTAAACTTGAAAATTAACAAACAAAATTATATGTAAATAAATTTACACTTTCCGTACACAAAAATAATGATTTTCAAAAGTATACGAATTTGAAAACTTGAAAATCGTAATTATTATTATTGATAAAGCAAATTGACCAAGGGAGTAAATAATTGTAATTAATACTTAAGTGCAGACGATTGTCAGATTTATCGCAGTAAAAATATTCTCCAAAATGTCTTACAAATACAATTGTGGGAAGATAAAATGTTGTATGACAATATTGGCAGAAGCGTCATTTTCCACCATTGTTTTTTGAAATTATCAGATATGTGACTATCAATTTTTTCCTTCGAGGCCGCTAACTCTCTTTTAATGAAATTTTAAGACTTTTCGACAAAATCTGCCAACCATGTGAATAGCCAATTTTTGTTTGAAATGCATTTAACTATTGTTAGCTTATTGGCAGCTATAATTAGAGTACTGACTAATCTAACTATTATTGTAAATTCTGACTGCAATCTGTACATAGCTTAAGATTTTTTATTTTATGCTATATGTACATTAGGGTGATTCATTTCCGCAAAAATTTTTTTTTCTCGGTGCTCAAGCAAAATATTAATTTACTTATAGAAAAAAAAATTCTCACCAAGGTAGAGCTCTTAATATCAATTTTAAGTACTTGCAATTTAAAATTGAAGTTTTCCCATATAAAATGCATGTAAAAAAATGCTTTTTTTTTCAAAGTTCTAATGCTCACGCACCTTTTACAATATTGTCAACCGGTTTAATGGACCTTATAGGGAATTTTACGCTCTTTAAAATTGCTTTTATGTTTTTTGTGTAACTCGCACTGGTTCGCCAGTAGGAGTCATCAAAGTGTAATTTTTTGAATGAATAGCTTTTTTTCCAATTTTTTTGAGCAATTCGCAAAAAGTAGGGAGAAAAAAAGGGCTGATTCGTAAAAAATAGTCCTTTGACCAGTATTTATTCAATTTACAGCCATTTTTATGCCTCAAAACTTAAGAAATTGATAAATACTAATCAATCATGCTATTTAAATTGAACTTTTTTATTGATTACTAATGTATTTCTCTATAGCAACAACTTTTTTAGAATTATTATTATTTCTGACTTATAATAAATATAAAAATAACACATCAATTAACACATTGAAGAATATAGATAAAGTTTATTCAATTTTGAAGTTGAACAGTGCAGAAAAGAATTTCCAACGTGTGCCAAAAAGCTCCACTCAGCTCTAAAATCTTAATCTGCTTTATATAAAAATCGTAATTATTTAATATTTATCAACTTGTTTTTTATGACTATTGAGATGTTTACTAACTTTGCAATATATTACCTAATAATGTAACCTTCTGTTTGTTTTGATTAAAGTTTTGTTGTTTCTTTTTAAATTAATGTGTTCTTTTTATATTTGTCATAAGCCAGAAATCATAATAATTCTAAAAAAGTTGTTGCTATAGAGAAATACATTAGTAATCAATAAAAAAGTTCAATTTAAATAGCATGATTGATTAGTATTTATCAATTTCTTAAGTTTTGAGGCATAAAAATGGCTGTAAATTGAATAAATACTGGTCAAAGGACTATTTTTTACGAATCAGCCCTTTTTTTCTCCCTACTTTTTGCGAATTGCTCAAAAAAATTGGAAAAAAAGCTATTCATTCAAAAAATTACACTTTGATGACTCCTACTGGCGAACCAGTGCGAGTTACACAAAAAACATAAAAGCAATTTTAAAGAGCGTAAAATTCCCTATAAGGTCCATTAAACCGGTTGACAATATTGTAAAAGGTGCGTGAGCATTAGAACTTTGAAAAAAAAAGCATTTTTTTACATGCATTTTATATGGGAAAACTTCAATTTTAAATTGCAAGTACTTAAAATTGATATTAAGAGCTCTACCTTGGTGAGAATTTTTTTTTCTATAAGTAAATTAATATTTTGCTTGAGCACCGAGAAAAAAAAATTTTTTTGCGGAAATGAATCACCCTAATGTACATACGTAATATTTTCAATAATATTTCCTTTAATAAAAGTGTTTGGTTTAATATATCCCTAACCATTTCTATTTCAAAAATATTTTCAAAAATGGATTTTAAGGCGATCAAACAAAAAAATGAAAAAGAGGCCGGGATGCGACCCACACTGATAACTTCCCATCCCGTCTGTCGATTTGTCTTGCTTAAAAGTTTGTCTATATGTATCAATTTTTACCAAATTTGCGAACTATTTTTTGTAGATTTTAATTTTGCTTATGAAAAAACGGACTGTTGGATTTTTATAAAAAAATTACTGAATATCGACAACAATATTTCTGTGAAATAAAATAAGTTTGAAGCCAATATTTGTAAATTTTTACAAGTTTTAGTATTGTTTTTTTTAGGTTTTTATTTTTTGTAAAAAAAAACTGTCAATTTTATTTTTCTCAAAACTTTATCGAATGTTGAAAACAATATTTCCTATAAGATAAAATTAGTTTGAAGCCAATGTCTCAAAGTTTTGAAAAGATATTTACGTCGAAAAACAATTTTTACCAACTTTTATATTTTTTTTTTTAAGTTTTTATATTTTGTAAAAAAACTGTCAATTAGATTTTTCTCAAAATTGTTCCTATTGTTGAAAACAATATTTCTTATAAGTTAAAATTAGTTATAAGCCATTATCTCAAATTTTTGAAAAGATATTTGAGTCAAAAATCAATTTTTAACAATTTTTGTTAATATTTTTTTCAGTTTTTAATTTTTTGTACAAAAGCTGTCAATTTAATTTTTTTCCAAATTTTACTGAATGTTGACAACAATATTATTTGAAAGACGAAAGTAGTTTAAAGCCAATATCTCAAAGTTTTGAATAGATATTTGAGTCGAAAATCAATTTTTACCAACTTTTATACAATTTTTTTTGGATTTTTATTTTTTGTAAAAAAAACTGTCAATTCGATTTTTCTCAACATTTTTCAGAATGTTCAAAACAATATTTCTTATAAGATAAAATAAGTTTGAAGCCTTAATCTCAAGTTTTTGAAAAGATATTTGAGTTGAAATTCAATTTTTACCAACTTTGAGTAATGTTTTTTTAGGTTTTTATTTTTTAGAAAAAAAAATGTCAATAGGATTTTTCTCAAAATTTTATCAGATGTCAAAAACATTATTCTTCGTTGCACAAAATTGTTTTGAAGATGAAATCATATTTTAGTCGTAAAATTTTCGAGGTGACAAATTTTTTTTTCAGTTTTTTTGATTTATAAAAAAAACCGTTAATTCGATTTTTTTCCAAAAATATACTTGTTGTGTATCACGTTACAATATATAATATAAAATTTAATTCAAGTCTCTAGCGTCATTGGTTCATGAGATATTTAGGGTTAACCAAAATGTTCACCTTTTTTTAAAACTGCTATGGTAGAAAAACCATCCACGCAATTTTCTTGAGAGCCCTTTCTGCATCTTTCTGCCTTATTATCTGTATAACAAAATTTATTTGAAGTCGATATCTCTTCTGGTTCTTGAGCTATGGACGACGAAAACAACGTCGCGAACGTACGGACGTACGAACGTACGTACACACGCACGCACAGACATCTTTCTAACAATCTTTTATTTCGACTCAATTTGACAAATCGGACCCATTACAATAACTTCCTATGGGAAGTTAATAAATACCTTAAAGTAATTATAAATATCGGATTAGATTTTGTTGTGGACTTGATAACTTTATAACAGCCTGCAAATATTCTGGATTTGAGAAGATCAAGGGCAACAATAAGTTGGTCCATCCTCATTTGCTCTATGAATTCAGGCCAAGCTTTTCTATTCTCAAACATTTACATTTTATAGGTCAAACCTTTTAATTCCCAAATATTTAAGAACATTGGTAGTGAAAAATGTAAGCAAACAAAATTGGCAAAATAGCGAAATTATCATATTTTCAGAAAGTTTTTATCTGTTTGGAGTTATTTTTTAATTTAAATTAAACTTGCTGTAAGCATATTTGAAATTTAATTTATAGTCCTGAGGTTTTCCAGGATTTTCTAGTTAATTTGTAGATTGATTTGACATCCAACTTGACATTCAGCAAACCAAGGGGCCTGTTATAGCTATTACTGGTTCTTATCACTGACATTTTTTTTTCGAGATTTAAAAGCGAGTAAGAGCGTCAAATTTGTTATGTTTGGTGTCAAAATGAAGCTGATAAATTATAGATTTTTTCTACTTAAAAATACATGGTTTAAACCAGAACTTTTCCTTCAGTTTATTTTAATTTTTTTAACAATGAAAGCGTTTTCAATGCACAGCTGATTATTGATTCCACATTTCGGAACATAACCGTTTCATTGAAAATATTCCATATTTTCACCTGCAAGTTTTTCTTTCATTGATCAACTCCAACCTTAATTGCTTGATTCCAATCAGGAAATTTATGTACAATGGCAGAAGTTTTCATGGAAAGCTATAACCAACCTGTTAAAAAAATACAATGATGGGTTTCAATGATAAAAACCAATCATAGCTTTAACTGGACTCTAATAGAAATTATGGACAAAGTTCTAAGTTACTGTCAAGAGCTATTTTAGACTATGATAATATATTTTTGAATAGAATTTTTTTAGAATCAATATCATACAATTTTCGGCTTTAAACGCTGTCTCAAATTCAAAACGACTATTTTGAAAGCTGAAGCTCGTTTCACTTTCAACTTCTGTCTTAAAATGCAGTTGTGAAATAATATTAAATAAAAAAAATAAATTAGGTGGCGCAACAGTCCGTAGAGAACCAGGGCCTAGTGACTTACAACTCTCAACCATTCCTGTGTGCGAGTAATGTTGTCAGAGATGGAGGGGACCTACAGTTTATATGCCGAATCCGAACGGCTAATTTGAGAAAGCACTTTTCATGACAAAAATTACTCTTGGAAGATTTGTCAATTCCTCGCAAGAGGCAGTAGCCGTGAAAAAAGTTATGTGGCACAAGCAGGGATCGAACCCAAGACCTCTTGCATGACAGTCTAACGCACTAACCATCACGCTACGGGTACTACAAATAATATTGCAAGTTATGTTATTTAAGAGTCAAAATCATTCCTGAGTGGATAGCTAACATTTTACAAGTTGATTTTGTTACTGCACGTTTTTTATTGAAAAATATTGAGAAGTTTCTAACTACCTGAAAAAAAAAATCTCAAGAACATTCCCTTCAAAAATGTTTGTAAAAACTCACGTTAAGAACACTTTCACTTTATTTAAACCAATACTTCTCCACTAATTTCGATGAAATTTTTCACAAGAAATTAAGAGACGGGTTTAGGGGCTTTGAAATGAATCCGGAAAAATGCTTAAATGAAAAATCACTCAAAGAATTTGTTTTTAAAGTTTATTTCCACAATTTTTTTCCTAGCTGTAATTTCTTTTCCTAAATAGTTGATTTTATTTTGTCAAAAAATGAAACGAATCGTTTCACTGGTTTGTTTTTCATTTTTAGATAATTCCATGAGAAAAACTTTGTAGGCGGTTTCCTTTCAGCAAATCAATGCTTTCAATGATTTTTAGGAAAATGATTTCAGAAAAAACTCAATGATTGATTTCAATAATAAGAACCAATAATAGCTATAACTAAGTTTTTAAGTTTCACTTTTTAAAATCAAAAGTCAGCATTGTTTGAAGTTTTGGAGAAAAAATGGATAAATAACTGAAATGCTCTAAAAAACAAGATCAAACAGCTATCACAAAATCACAAATTCCAATAGTTGATTTACCTAAACTATATTTGCGAATGGAATTTTAGAGCTGTTAAAATAATTCGTATCGAAAAAGGTATATTCCCATAAATTTTCATTAGACAATGTCCAAGTCTATTATTTGTAATTTTCCTTGACCAAATGTAAACAGTACATTTTACTTACATTTAATCCAAACTTCAAAAAGGAACCTTAAATTCCTGACCTACGAAACTTTTATTTTTCGATGATGGACAAATTTGATAATTGCAAAACTATCCGTGTTCCCCGAAATTTCGAAAAAAAAATTATAAAGTACTCAACATTTCTGTGAAAAGTAAACATATGTAAGTGATATTTAGAACTTGAACCTGATGGAGCATCAGCTCAGGTTGTTGCGGCAGATCTGGCAATGCCTTTGCCGAACTTTCAAACGCACCCCAATCCTCCTGTCAATCAATATTTGACAACCAATGCTATTCACGAGGCCAACTAACCTTTATTAAATTTTGGCGCCAGCGGCAGAACCCAGAGCAAGGAATACGAAAGTAATAAAAATTATTTTACTTTAATATTAAAATTTGAATTATAATTATTTCATTTAGAATTTTTTTAATAAAACCATATTGAACTAGAATCGATATCTTTTCCTTGACAACATTTAAGAAAAATCTTTCTGGCAATATGCCGCCGAAGGCCCCCAAAAATACTGGAACTAACGAGAAGACATATAGCTGCCTCTTGTGCAACAATGTGGATAATCTCCGAATGGTTCGCTGTGATAAATGCGATGGCTGGTATCACTATATATGTGTTGGAGTGACTTCCACCATGTAATTCTAAGAATGCATTAGATAAATCCAAGAGTGAAGGGAAATTGGATAAAGTACATATGTAAGGAACGCCGCATGTCTCTTAACGACGGAGATTCACGTCCTTTCGTCGGCGATCTGGTTCCTCAAACCTCTATTCTCTTTACCTGTTACAGAAAACACACCAAATCTATTAAGGGTGGTCACCAGTCGGCCACTTCCTGAGGCTCATTCTTCTCAAGATAATTTAGCTAATGATAATCTAGAGGTAGCACGGGATCTCGGCAATTCTCATACAGTTTTGCCGGAATCTGTAAGTGGTGAACTCGTCAGTGACATAGACGTAACTCGCCAACATTTAGGTAGTCATAAGATCTCTGCCCCAGCAAAAGATGACAATCAAAAACTCGATGGGATATCTGCACCCAAGAAAATCAATAAACGTGCGCGTTCTCAGATATCGAATGCTTTTTCTTCTAATGTTAGGCGAATAAATCTTGAATTGCAGCTACTGCAAGAGCAACAATTAATTTTGAAACAAAGAGAAGAATTCCTTACCAAGCAAAGAAATTTAACCGCCCAACTGGCAGAGGAAGAAGACCAAATTTCATCATCGGACGAGGAAAGTGAGATTTCAAAAGTTGAAAGATGGCTAAAGGCATCACATCCGATTCAGTCAACGTCTAAAGGTGCACCTGCTGCGGAAAGCACAAATGCGACGCTGCTTCAGCCACCCACTGTTCCTCTAGTTAATGTTGGTACTGGAGTGTCTCACCAAGACCCACTGCTACAGCAGATTTTAGAAAAATTACTTGCTTTAGAGATCAAAACGTCTACCCAAACGGTTAATGCAAATACAACTGATTGGATTTCACCCGGAATGCTTACAATAAGCGCAACACAGCGCCGGAAAAAGAAGATGCGTCCAAATCAAAAACTGATTCAAATGATGTACCACTTATTACACGTGAACAGCTCGCGGCTCGCAAGCGAATATCAAAAGAACTTCCTAAATTTGATGGTGACCCAGAAGAATGGCCTAAGCTATGTGGATTATCGGATCCGGAAACCTTCTTCGTCTTCGACAAGCTTTGGAAGGAAAAGCACGAAAATCAGTTAGAAACTTATTGCTGCACGAATCTTGTGTGACGCAAATAATATCAACATTACGGATGAAGTTTGGCAGACCGAAACTAATAATAGATGTCCTGTTGTCACAAATCAAAGAAATGGCAGCACCTAAAGAAAATCGTCCAGAAACAATAGTTGACTTTGCACTAGAGGTACAAAATATATGTGCCACCATGAAAGCCTCTGGTTTGGTGAATCATCTGTGCAACCCTGAACTTCAACAAGAATTGGTCTCTAAGTTACCTGGCCTTTTAGGTCCCTTTTGGGGAATGCACAAACTAACATTAAAATAATACAATTATTGGACATAACTTGCCTAGGAACCAAATTAGTAGGCTAAACATTTTACGAGAGCGTAGGTTAATATTTTTGCACAAATTCTGTAACTTCGGCGTCTGATTCTTGAAATTTACAAAATGTTTTTCAAACTGTTTGCAAATGAAACACCTTTTTAGTAATTTGAAAACCAACAATGCCTCTAGAAATATATGTATTATAAGAACAGTATAATACTGTTTTTGACAAAAAAAAGTGTGGTTTTAAAATATACAATTTCAATATACCAATACATTTCTAAATTTAACATTGATCTCCTACTACTATTTTAAGTAATTCTCTATTTCTATAAAACTTCTGAATTTCTGACATTTCAAATACGTTTAAGGCTTGCTGTCACTATTCAAGCCGGTTTATGCTCAAAATTTGTAATAATGGTTATTTCAATTTTTGAATACCAATTAAATTGCTTAATATTAAGAAAAATAGGTTGTTTCAAATCTTGGGTTATTGATATTCATACATTTGTGTTCAGGTTTGTTTTTATGTCTTCAAATTTTACGAGTAGGTTTAAGTTTTTTGAACACTAAAAAATAATAACAAGAACGCACCTCAACTTGTCCCCAACCGTCGACGTTCATTTTAGCCGCAGCTTCAACACTTTCCTTTGCTCCCATCTTGCTTGTGTTTAGTCCTTTTCAATAGTAGTATTTCAACGATATGTTCCAGATGCAATATTACAGATTACAGTTTTGTTTTTTTTTTTTTCTTTAAATTAATCCTCTTTTGGAGATTTTTTGAGTATTGAGTTTGCTCAAAAATTAATTTTTAGTTTTATAAACGTGTTTCCTTTTTTTTGTTTCAATTCCGCGCACAGTCGGCACAATATTTCCCACAAATTAAAAACGAACGAAAAAACGAAAAAAACAAATGTCCTTGCCAGAACTATACGAGTATATACCTATAATGTGTGTTCACACTCTGTAAGATTGTCTTTTGTTGTATTTTCAAAAATTGTTTACAGTCCTTTTTCTAACCTAAATTACTTTGTAATTTAACTTTTTTTAAAGACGTCATGTTTTTTTTTATTTTCTATTGTAGGTATGATGATTTTCTAGTTGTGTTTTGAATTTTTACAATATTAAATATTTTGTTCTTTCTTTAGTTTGATTAAACGTCGTCGTCTCAAAGGAATATGTCTCCTCCCGTGTCGTACTTATAGATATATTAAATATATATGTATATATGTATGTGTGTATTAAAATTTCGGAATTATTTTGAATTTTATTCGAGGACACTCATTTGTTGTGGATCACTTTCCAATATGAGAGAATTGCTCCTTAAACATTTATTTTGCTGATGATAGTCTCTGAGGTTTCGTTAAGTTTTATGGCCTCACCAAGGCACAGCTGCCTGGAAGTGCGATGATGTCCTTTTTGAATATAGCAACTTTTTTGTGCCCCCGCCTGCAACCCGAACCTCTTTTTCGATGCTGATGCTGGTGATGCTGCTTCTGCTTGTGCTTGTGCTGTGCTGTGCTGTGATGCTGGAGCTGCTGCTGCTGCCTCTGCTACTACCTTGTCGACTGTGGTGCTATGCGTCAAACACACCCACCTATATTTTTAAAATTTATCTAGAATCGAAAACCGCAGATGTATCATGTATCCTTTTGAATTCTGCAAAGTTTTCTTGCACTTTTTTACACATTCACTTCAGGTTTTGTTTCTGAGTCCTTTATTTTCAAATTCAAGCTTTAAGGATTTTTATATTCGCAATTGAAAATGCAATATTTTTTTATTTGTAATTTGATACACAAACACAGACACACAAGGGGGAGGGGGGGCGACGTCAACACCCGAAATTTCACAACGGTTCGATATAATTTTTCTACAACACCCTTCTCGCCGTGAAGGACTTTTTTAATTTTGATTTTTCTCTGGCAAAAGGATGCAAACTTAATATATATACTTATTTTTATCACTTAACTCGAGTTATCCTTTTAGCTATTTCTTTTGAAAAGGATTAAACTTTTTTTTCTCGTAGAATATCCGTAGAGATGTTTTTTATAGCACACAGGACACACGGAGAAGAAGTAAAGTCCTGCTGACGACGATGACGAGGATGGTGATGATGATGGTGGTGATGTGTACGGATCGATACACCGACGAAAGTAGTAGAGAAAGGACTCTGTTTGCGTGTATATAGGAGATGAATTGATGCTGCTACTGCTGCTGCTGCTGCTGAATGATGGGAGGGGTGGTGCGCGAATATGCTCTTGCTCCTTCGGTTTGTGCTCCTGTTGTTCTTCTTCTTCTTCTTGTTCTTGTTCTCGTTTTCGTTCTCGTTGTTGATGGTTGTATTTTCTATGTGTTCGGTTCCGATTCGCTCTCTTTTCGAATTTGTTTTTGAATTATCTTTTTCAAAACTTTGTTGATAATAACGACAACGAGCGATGTGAAATTAGTGACAGGCGGCTATGGCTAAGTCTATATGGCTACGGCTACGACTACGACTACGATTAAGATTAGTTTAGATTTAAAAAGGTGTGGGTGGTGGAAGTGGTTTTCTCTTAGTTCTTGCAGCTTCTCTTGGTTAAATTCATTTGACAGGAACAATTTGAATTTCAACAAAAATAATATGGAGAATGTAAACAATATGAGAATTTGTGGATAAAGATAAAATAGCAGCACACGGGAGATACGAGTAGATGCGCTCACAGTTCGCAGATGAACTCAACGAATCGTTCGAAACCTGGAAATTTTTAACGAAATTTGACGGGGGCGGGGGAATCTCAATCAGAAGGACTTGAGATTTTTTTTTTTTGTTTTTTTTTTTTTTCGTTTGTAGCAAAAATGTCCTTTTAATACTTAATTGATGTAGCCTCCACCACACCTAGTTTTTTTCTTTTTGCAAAACTTATTTTTTTTTTTAAATCAATCACAACCCGTTTTCGAGATTTAGGATTCGCAACTCAAACCTTATCTATAGTCCTTTGTGTTTTCTTGTTCGCTATAAATTGTCCTGCAAAGCATCCCATCACTCGCGAGTAACCATTTTATCTTTGGATTTTGATTTTGATTTCGTTTTCGATGCAAATAAAATATAAGAACTTTGGATTTTCTATTTTTGGTTGTTTGTTGTTTGTTGAGGAAATAAAGTTATCTTTCTGGAAATCCTTTGGAGATTTTCAAAAAAGTTTGGGAGTTGAATATTTTTTTAAGGATAATGGAGAACTGGTGTATATTATATTAAATTTTGTTTCTAAAAAGCTACGACCACACAACCGACAACGATGAAATTCGTGAAATTTTTGCCTTTGAGGATACTTTGGTTGGAAAAAAGCCACCCTTTGGAGCAACACCCATGCGCTGGAAGGATGAAGGAACAACATCTCCCGAGGAAGAGGCTATAAAGGAGAGGATGAACATTTTTCATCTCACACAATTCGCACAGTGATTCGATTCTGTTTCTGTTTCTGTTTCGGATTTTAACATCCCTTAAAATTGAAAAAGAAAAAATGTCCGCTATGTTGTTGAACATGAGTGCGAGGATTGTAAGCGTGTGACTTTTTAGTTTACTATAAATATTTTATGGTTCGTTAAGTTTTTTTTTTGTTTTTATTTTATTTGGTAGAAGATTTACTATCTCTCTCTCAGCCGATACCATTGGAATGGACCTAATTTTCGTATAAGAGGTAAAAGGTAAAGGTGGGTATAGGTGGAGGTGGAGGTGTTGGTTGCATTGATGTGGAAGGGAATAATAATGTTGACGATGATGATAATGATGATGATGGTGATGATGATGTGCTTCTTCTGATGCTGGTGTTTTATATGTCGTTGGAATTTGTTTACATTTAGCTTAAAGAGGAACAACGAAATTGAAATCAACAAATCATAATTTGCTTTTGATGCTGGTAAAGAAGTTACCTGTACCTGACTTAAGCGGTTTTAAAGATGATATTTTTTAAGATAGTTTTTTTAGATTGTTTGAGAATTGTTGGTGTATATTTATAATAAAGTGTGTGTTTTATTTTTGGGCATTTTAATATTGAGAACATGTTTAAATATTTTTAACCACTAAGAATGGGCTGTCGTAAATTATTTCTTATCAATGTTTTTATTTTTATTTTAAAGCAATTTTTTAAAACAGGATTGCCTATAAAATTACCGCTCTACAAGACCCTATTTATAAGTTATGCAAGTATTTACATTCTTCAATCAAAGCAACAGGCTTTTTATGTCGTTACTATGTCCATACTTGGTATGTTCCTACAACACTTGTGGGGTTTATCGGTTTGACCCAAGTTCTAGAGTCTAGAATTTTCACTACCTGTCTGATTTTTATATTATATTATTGTTATATTGTTTTGTTTTGATGTTATTGGATGCAAACTTCTTTTAAAAATCTTCTTCAACTTAAAATGATAAATTATAATGGTTATTACCAAGGATCACAAATAAGAAATAATTTTAGTTATAAAAAAGTAACTTCGCTTTGACAGTTTTACCACCATATTTTTCAGTTATCAGGGTTCTAGTCAAAATTTTAGAGCTAAATAAATGTACAGGTACATAGTTTAAAAAGAGGTTTTTCAAACAAGTTTCTGTTTTATTAAAATGATTTGATTTATCACAGACAAAAATGTATACATTTGTCCATGTTATTTGACAGTTCCTGTTTTCAAAACTTGAAACAATCCCATTTCAACGAGATCCTTGTACCTACAAAACCAATACTTTGAACTCTGTTAAATAGACGATTTGCTAAGTCAATGATTTTAAAATACCTTTACATATTACCACAAATAATCATGATTATAATAATACACATCTTGGTTCAAAAAATAGTAAATTTGAGCGTATTTTTTAAAGTTTTAGTAAGGAACTTGTGATAGCGAAATAAAATAATAAATTATTTGGCCTAAAAAATTTCAACCTGAACACCGATCGTTTTGGAAACGCTTTCACGTTAGAAAACTTCATAAAAACGATAGTCTCTCGTTTTCAACACTTACACAAAATATATTTAAATTATTGTACGTTTTGTTTCGTTTTTACAGAGCTATAAAATATAAAACCAAAAAGAAGTTGGGATGGGGCCTACTTTGATAGTTTTCCATTGATGCCCTAAAAAATGTTTAAATGATCTTTTCTGTGAGGCAAACCGTAATTTAAATATTTTCAATCAAAATGCAACATGAAGATGAATTTTATGCTGTTTTGCATCGAAAAATTCGAGACGTCTAATTAATCTATGTAGTTGTATTTTTAGGGTGACTTTAAGTTATGTTTAAAATGTTATTACATATCATTAATGCCATTTTTCGAAGTAAACATTTATTTGGAAGGTAATATCTAATTATCATCACTAAAAATGTGGCAGTTTTGTTTATTGACGTAGAAATTGAACCTAAAGTGAGCTACATAGGGTGTCCCAAAATTAACGCAAGATTTGAATTTGCCGCCATTTGTGCAGTGAAGTGTTGGCAACCCTGAAAAAAAAGCAATTTGACAGCTAGCAGTATAGGGTTATTAAAAATGGAGCGTTACACGAGAGAACAACGTGTCTTCATTATTAAAGAATATTTCAAAAATAGTGAAAGCTTGGCGGCTGCAGTTCGAAAATTTCATACAAAATATGGTCGGAATAGTGTTTTAACCTCGTCAACTGTGAAGAGATTAATTGAAAAATTCATGGAGACTGGATCCGTTGGAGACGCCAAACACACTGGTCGTCCAAAAACAAGCCGTTCAAATGTGAATGTCGAAGCAGTGCGTGAGAGTGTTGCTGACAATCCAGGAACCTCAATTCGACGTCGTGGACAAGAATTGCAAATTTCAAGAACCTCTCTACAGCGTATACTCACCAAAGATCTGTGTCTTCATGCTTACAAAATTCAATTAACACAACAATTGAAGCCTAATGACCATGGACAGAGAAGAGAGTTCGTTGAATGGATTATTGAACATCAACAAATGGACCCTGATTTTTCGAGCAAAATCATCCTAAGCGATGAAGCATATTTTCATCTTGATGGCTTTGTCAATCGCCAAAATTGCCTCATTTGGGGTTCGGAGAACCCACATGTGATTGTCGAAAAACAAATGCATCCACAACGCGTGACTGTATGGTGTAGATTTTGGGCTGGAGGCATAATTGGGCCATATTTTTTTGAAAATGATGCTGGTCAAGCAGTGACTGTTACTGGTGCTCGATATCGCGACATGATTACATAGTTCTTTCTGCCAAAATTGGATGATATTGATGTGTCCAATATGTGGTTTCAACAAGACGGTGCCACATGTCATACAGCCCGTGAAACAATTCAATTACTGCATGAGACATTTCCAGGTCGTGTACTCTCTCGTTTCGGTGATCAAAATTGGCCTCCTAGATCGTGTGATTTAACACCATTAGACTTCTTTTTATGGGGTTATTTGAAATCACAAGTCTATGTCAACAAGCCCACAACCACCCGTGCATTAAAGGAGGAGATTCAACGCTGCATTAACGAAATTCAGCCACATTTATGCAGAATGGTCATGGAAAATTTCAACAAAAGAGTGCGCATGTGCATGCAAAGCCGTGGAGGCCATTTGTCCGATGTGTTATTCCATACATAACCCTATCCTATGTACTTTACGAGTCAATAAAAATATAACTATCAAAAGACTAAAAACGGCGTTTTCTATTTAATTCAAATCTTGCGTTAATTTTGGGACACCCTTTACATCGCTTAACAAAATTCGATTATGGAAATTATGGAATCAACGGTCATCTTGCCTTGGATGCATTCATTCAATTGACAGTTGGCAAAATGGCCTCCAGTTGAAAATGATTGAATTTTATATCAGCTTAGTCTATATATCATAAACTACGAGCATATATACATTTCTATAATGCCTAATTTTAAATATACATACATATATTGTTGCAAATGTGGTATTAAAAATATCAATCAGGATTTATGGCTTATCAATCAATTGATGTTTGACAAAAATGAAGTGAGATATTTAAAATTTAAAGTGATATATTGATATACAAGCACTTTGAATGAAAGATCTAGAAAAAATAGCGACTTGTCGTTATCAATACTAATATAGGGTGTCCCAAAATTAACGCAAGATTTCTTGCGTTAATTTTGGGTGTCCCAAAATTAACGCAAGAAATCTTGCGTTAATTTCAAACAAGTTGATATACATATTTATTTAGAAACGAAATCTCATCAAATGGTAACCTTTTTGGATTGATTAAGTGTTTAAAAAAATACTTGTCTTTATAAAGGGTGTCCCAAAATTAACGCAAGAAATCTTGCGTTAATTTTGGGACACCCTATATTATAAAGCTAAAGAGTTTGTTCGTTTGGTTGTTTAGAACTGCTAATCTCAAGAACTACTGGTCCGATTTGAAAAATTCTTTCAGTATTAGATAGCCCACTTATTGAGGAAAGCTAAAGGCTCTATAAAATCCCGCTAAGACTAATACAATTGAAACACCAAAAAAGAATGTTTTTCAAAACCGGGGATTTTTTCTCTTTTGCGAGCTTCTACTACGTGCCATTCGAAAACTGTTAAAGTTTTCCTAAAATAATTTATGACAGAATTGTTCACCTTCAATAGTTCTAAAAAAAAGTCCGCGACACCATGGGTTGGTATGCGAAATGCTTTAGCTCAGTCTCAAAACTCATTATTTTGAGCTTTTGCTATCATTCCTATGCAAAATCGTTTTCAGACAAAACTCACTAAAATGTGATCGATCTCATTTTGGAGATCTATCTCATTTGAGACATTTCCGTATGCAGAAAGAAAGCATTGTCTCATTTAAATGAGGTAAAGCATGTAAAATGTTGAGACTGGAAATTTGTTGTCTCAGGAACCGCAATGGCTGAATATTTAAATTTGTTTGCTCCTGTTGAGTCAACAGGAAATTTTAAGAATCTTTATAGATTTACCCCAACTCAAGTTAAAATCCTAACGAATTATTTTTTTTGAAAATCGCGATACTTTTCGAGGCGGTCGATTAACAAATAAGACCAGAATAATGGTGTTTTAACGATTTGTTGGTGATCCTGGCTTTCAAAGCGGTATTGGCGAAGATTTTGGAATCGATGAAAGCACAGTTTCCAGGATTATTGTCGAAGTAGCTGAGAAAATTGTAATTAGGAAAGAGGAGTGGATCAAATTTCCCAATACGGTAGAGGATGAAGATGCTGCAAAAATAATTTGGCTTAGAAAATATAAATTTCCATCCTGTATTGGAGCAATTGATTGCACTCATGTGCGAATAAAGAAACCTTCAATGCATAGTGATGAATTTATAAATAAAAAAGGTAGGTAACACAAAGCTTTAGTGATTTTAAAATTTTTTAATATTTTTTTTAGGTTTTCACTCAATAAATATTCAAGCGACATGTGACGGAGCAGAAATGTTTACAAGTGTGGACATTTCATGGCCAGGATCGGTGCACGATTCGAAAATCTTTAAGAATTCGGATATTTACCAGACTCTCCTTGAAAGTTCAACAAGTGTACTAATTGGCGACGAAGGCTATGGACTAACTCCATTTTAATGACTCCGTATCGGAATCCGGTCAGTGCCGCCGAAGTTAATTTTAACTATATTTTAACAAAAGAGAGAGTCATCATTGAAAGGGTGTTTGGGCAGCTCAAACAAAAATTATCATGTTTGCAGTACAAATTAAGAATGGCAACACGTAACGCCCCAAAAGTTATTTTAGCGTGTTTTATTCTACACAACATTTCAAAAGCATTCCAGAGTGCCGATGAAAATACGAATGAAAATGATCAATAGGAAGCTGCAATGGAAATAGAAGAACAATGATGAACTGATTTAAAATTGAATTTAAATTATTTGAATTTAAATTATTTTCGAGACAAATCCTTCAAAATTTCCGTTGCGCTGGCAACGGAATTAGAGGATTCGTCTCTATTAACGCCCGCCTTTTCTGCTCCTGTACTATTAAAAATGTATTAACATAAATTAAATAAATGCTCGCTCTTACCTTCAAGCCTGTTTAGAACGGGATTCGAATTTTCAGGGCCTCCGTTGAATAAATCCCATAACTCTTTTTCCCATTGCTTGAGTTTAATTTTTTTGTTCCCAATTTTGTTTTTGTGGCATTTGTCTTTAAGTCTATTTTTAATGTTTGTTTTTTAGATATTTGCTTTATTTCCATGTTTTTTCCAATTTTTTTTTCGAATTCCGCCTTAAACGCTATTAGTGCGCTTTTTTTCCTTTTTTTTAAATCAGGAACTTAGCTTTTTCTCAAAAGAATAGTATTTTTCTTAATAAAATTAATAAGAAAACTATTAACATCTTCGTTCTTATCCGCTACGCTTTCACTATCACTACTTTCACATGAAGAAGCCATTTTAGAAATAAAGGTTATTTTGAGACAGAGATAGTGAAATGAGTCAAACCTCTTGCATACCAAAATGAGCTTTGTCTCATTGCAAATTCTCAATCTCATAAGCTTGAGCTCAGACTCGTAGCTCATGCTCATGAGACTGAGTAAGTTTATTTGCATTTCGCATACCACCCCATATGTCTATTTTCTAAGGTTGGTTCTAAAATAAGAAGAGAAGCTGAGCTAGTGAAATATTTAAACAAAATCAGGGCCGTCTTTAGACTTTTGGGGGCCTTGGGCCCAATAGGATTTGGGGGCCAAAAAAAGTAGGTATAATGTATTTTTTTCTAATTCTTTAGGTTAAAAAAATCATTTTAAAATTAATTTGTTTTTTTTTTTTACATATTTTTACTTTTTAAAAAGAACTAAAAAAAAAACATAAAACATAAAACAGATATTTTTTATACTTTTATAATTTTTTTTTTAATTTACCTTCAATAGTTGAACATTTTTCTTTATAGTTGATTTTTGAAAATTTGTATTGTTTTTTTGGTTGATTTCTTATGTTTTTATATATTTTTTTTAAATTGTATGTAAGTTTATTTTTTATTTATGTATATATGTTTTGATTTGTTTTTTTTTTTTTTTAGATGTATGGTATATGTAAGTTTAAGTATACAATACAATATTATTGAAGGCATACTTTTCTGACTCTGTCAGTTGCAAAATAATGAATTAAGTCATCAAATTCAATTTCCCGCAGTAATTCATTTTCAATTTATAAAATTGATAAGCTGTTTAGTCTATCTTGTAGCATTGTGCTTCGAAGTTCATTTTTTATCCGATTCAATTTCGAAAGAATTTGTTCGCAAGAATTTTGCAACTCCACTGAAGTCAAATATTGCAATCGACAAAAAAAGGCAAACAATGCATTAATTTCTTGATAGCAATTGGATCGTATTTTTAATTGCAAAGTAATAGTGCCAATAATTGGAAAAAAAGTTGATATTTTAAACTTTTCTTTCCCAATTAGCTGGACGGATGGTGCAGGACCATGAAAATATGTGGCACGCGAACTTCGTACTATTTTTCGTTGCAATAAGTCTTTATAATTAGCATTATCAAAATTCTCCCTTATATCATTTATGAAAGAACAAAGCAAATTGGCAGCAACGTCAATCGTTATTGATTCTTTTTGAAGGCTCTTGCTGGTTTTATGAATTCTTTCTAACATTTTGCTCCAAATTTCTGTTAAAATGAGGAACTCCAGTTTTGTCATTTTCTTAGACAGGCTTAGATCTTCGCTTTTTGTGTCTGAAGCTTGCTCTGGATCTCTAGAGATAGATGTCAATGTCAAGGCTTCAGTAATTTGCTTATAACCATGATGGAGCGCGTTAACTGTATTAGCTCGTGCAGACCATCTTGTTTCAGAAAGGCTTTTAAGAACTTTATGTGAACCTAAACATACATTCAATTTATTCCAGCGATGGGTAGAAGCAGAAAAAAAGGTTGTATATTTTTTGAACCACTTGAAAGAAACTTCTTGCCTCCTGCACACAACCAGCCGCATTAAGGCCTACTAAGTTAAGAGAATGTGCTGCACAAGGTACAAAGGTAGCAAATTCGAAAACGAAAGCAGAGTTGTTAAAATAATGTTGACAGCGTGTGCAGGTGTATGATTGATTAAAGATTCATGTTGCCAGAAGTTTAAGAAGTTGAGGAGGAGAATTTCAACGGAACGGAGAGTACAATGAAACTTGTTTTTCTGTTACTGTCTACTAACCTTATTTCGTTTTCTATATAATTCTTGTATAGATTCATTCATTTTGAGTTCGTGGATTTGGGGCCAAATAATTGCGGGCCCTGGGCCCACCGGGCCCATGCCTAAAGACGCCACTGAACAAAATACACTATGCTTATGGGAGCGGGTCGAAATGCTGTATTTTAAAATACTGTATGGTCATAATACTGTATGGTTAATATTCTGCATTTCAAAATACTGTAAATTTAAAATATTGTGTCTCAAAATTCTGTATTGTCAAAATAATGTATCTCATAATACTGTATAATACTGGAAGTTTTGACTGATCAATTAATTTAGTGCAATTGTTGATTATGATAAAAAGTGCGCACTTTTTTACATTGTCAAAACGATTTTTATTTTTTAGCCTTATTTACAGCTTTTTGAAATACATTATTTTGAGATACAGTATTTTAAATACAGTATTATGATCCATACAGGATTTCGACCCCAACCCTATGCTAATTTCCTCAAAAGGTATGCATTTATATACTTAGGAATATACATTCATGAAAAAACCCGTCTATTTTATTAATAGGTAGTGGCCAAAAACAAAGATTATTTAGTTTTATTATAAATCAACAGGTATGTTATTTATGTAGATACACCTACCTATACCTATCTTTAAATTGATTAGTTTAAAGTCTAAGCATCAAGGGAACCCCTGAATTTATATATGTGTACAAAAGGTACATAGATATTCTGGATTCCATGTGGGTATATAAAACATAAGATCTGGTATCTAGTAGGTTAATTCATATGTATGTATATTTCACTTAATCAGTATTTATGTGGAGACCTAAAATATAATTTGCCGCCAAAATTTAAACATTCCTGCAATCAAGGGAATAAATAAATTTAATTTTCCAAACACGAATAAAAACCCAGAAATCATAGGTACTAGGTATACCATATCTTCCAAAAGTTAGTTGGTATGTGTAGGAAAATACATATACATATGTACGTATGTAAGTATAATATACAAATACTTACAATTTCTATGACGTTATTGCTCACGTCACGAATCGGGCTTAAATTGGAAAAGTGTCCACAGAGCCACCCAACCCCAACAATGTCAATGCAATGCAATGGTTGCATACAATTCTACGCCGCAGAAGCAGATGACAGCGATAGCCTAGCATAGTGCAAGCAAAAGCAACTAGGTATATGTTTGGCTTTTGGCACGTCAAAGTTTTGCAAAACTGCGAAATCGTGTTTCAAGTGTGTAGAACTTTTGAACTTGACTAAGCCAAATACCTACCAACTATAGCAACGCCCAAAAAAACTAAAGCCGTTCTCGTCGAAATAATCCCAAACCAAACTGTAATGAATTCCAACTGAACTTTTTTTTCCAGCGGCGTCTTGCAGTACCATCAAAATCCAATACCCATCTCAGTCATCACACCATTCCCTTAACACTTATTTTACATCAGAGTCAGAGTCAGAGTCCCATACCCCGGTTAAAGATGGTTGACGTGCAACTACATGCGGCAAGTTGGAGCACTTCCAACAGAAACAGCAGTAGCAGCAAAACAAAAATAAATAAACCAGGAGTTAGAGGTGCCGAATTTAGCACCGCGTCTTGCTGCTCTGCTGCACCAAATGGACCAACGACCAAGTCAGTAGTCGTAGTTGAAGCGTAGTGAAGTCAAGTGGTGATGACAACAGGGATAAGGGTAGATGGTCCACGGTCCACCATCAGCATCAGCATCAACATTCCCATCCAGCAAAACAACAAGGAAAATATTTTTGCTCTTTGTGTGTCGCACAAAAGCTTAGGAATCGTTAAAAGCTTTTTTCCAATAAACGTAGATTTTGGGTTACAGAGAGGGTGTGGTTATATTCACATTTGCATGACACACTTTCGGCTTTCATTCACCCGGTTCGGTGGTCGTTCCTCGTTGCCGTTGCTGATGCCGGAGTCGGAGCCGGTGTCTTTATATACCTTTTTCTTTTTCATATATATATAACCCTCTCTTTTCTTGTATGATGAAAACAAATTGTTAAAGACGTCACGTGTGAACAGACCACGAAACCGGCTTTTTCTTTAACATTTTCAACAAAGAAAAGCTTCGGTTGTTGTCACAACTTTGATTAGCTAAAACACAAACCATGGTATGTGGTAAAGTTTAGGTAGAAACATTTTTAAATTATTTAGTAGGGTAAATTGGGAATGTTTAAATTTATTTAGATCAATAGAAAATTTGTTTCATTTTTATATTATTATACACCTGCTACACTTTAAGTTCAATGTATACGATCTTAATGACAATCAAGTTGTTTTTAGACGGTTAGTTGGAAATGTATAAATACAACAATATAATGACAGGAGTTATTTGTCAATTTATTACTGAATACCAAATTATAATAATAAACTCCTACCAACGAAAAAATTTAATGCAAGTTCATTGGTCTCAAAAATTGCGTGATGTTAAAAATATACAGTTTCTGCACTGTAATGCAACTTTTTCTTAGCATACAAATTGTGTGTGCACAGGATTGTCAAAAATAGGTCCCGTTTCGACCTAGGTGAAGTGAAACGATAGCTATATGGAAACTGAAGTCCAGCAAAGCTGCTAAAGGTGACGACATCTGTCGAATTATTTAAAGCAGAAGTCGATAACTTGGTAAGGAGAATGCACCAACTCATCTACATACAAAATATGGTCGGATAAAAGCATGCCCGATTAGTGGAATCATCATCACTTATAAGATCCTTCCTGCTGGAACTTTACAAAACAGTCACTATTTTCGGCATCAAATTATACTTATTTGTTTGTGCAGAATGACGACGCTGGATGTCAAAAAAGTTTTCAGCAAGGCTATGCGACTTCTTCAAAATCGTTCTGGAAACAATTGTGAAAAACTTTATCGTTCAACACCAGAGACACAATCTTTTAAAGGTCTGTCCAATTTCTCGGATAAGCCGATGATATTGACATAATTGGAAGATGGAAGCGTGATATCAGTAGTACTTTTTTGAGCATTGCAATGGAAGCGGAGAAGATTGGCTTAGTAGTGAATGAGGGCAAGACAAACGAATACGTTTTGGATAAAACGTCATCATGGACTGCTATAACTTATAGGTATTTAAGGATCTTTTCTACCTAGGCACCGCTGTAAATATAGACTATGGCACCAGCAGCGCTTAAATAAAACAGAGAATAATTCTTGCGAATGGCTGATTTTATGAGGCAAACATGTTCGAATCGCTTTGGATGAGTTCATAAAGTGCACGGCAGCCAAAACTGCAATTCGTTTAAGAGAACTGAGTTTTTGGAGGCACAGCACTTATGGCCACGGGTCAATCTTACAAAGATATGACACGATTCCAGGACTGAGGGAGACCACCGATTACATCCCCCCTTTACTAGATTTCGATAGGAAATTTTCTATTTTCATAGCAGAAAGACAGGGGTGGGATCCCAATTCACTTATAAGTAAACAGGGTATCCCTTTCTACACTGACGGTTCAAAAATGGAATCAGGAACAGGTGCTGGAGTGTTTTGCCAATCTCTCAACATCAGAGCGTCATATACACTCCCGGCTGACTGTAGTGTCTTTCAGGCCGATGTCTTTGCCATTGGAAAAGCAGCTGAATTGGCACATCACGAAAAGCTAAGCTCTTCGGAGATTACTTTTTTCGTGGACAGCCAGGCTGCTATCAAAGCCTTAGCCAGTGAGACCATAAGATCAAAAGCAGTTTTAAACTGTAGGAAGGAATTAAACAAAATCTGCCACACTAACCGGGTAAAGCTCTGCTGGGTTCCCGGACATAGCAATATAGAAGGGAACGATATAGTAGACGAACTAGCCAGGAAAGGGTCAAAAGCAGACACAAGTAGTAGCGACCATTCAGTTAGGGGACCACTCGTCCCGATTGGGGTACTGAAGAGGAAGATAGACCTTAAACTAAAAGAGAAAACCATTATCTCCTGGAAATCCAGGAACGATTGTGCAATCTCTAGAAGTTTATGGCCTAACACAAATGAAAAAGAAACTAGGTATATTCTATCGCTGAGTAAAAAGAACATTAAAATCTTGATAGGTGTACTAACAGGTCATTGCGCCATTGGCACAATGGCTAACAGAATAGGGGCATTTGCACCCGATTTTTGTAGGAGCTGTCAACTTCATGCTGTGCACACCCCTTACAACCTAACCTAACCTAACCTTGCGAATGGCTACTTCTTTATACTTAGAAGTACTAAAGTCATCTCTTGAGCAATTTATGTCACCCTTTATAAGACAATTGTCATCCCGCCTCTCATATATTGCGCGTTGGACCTTGTAAAGTCAAGATGAAAACGTCTTAAGATGTTTAGAGAGAAAATGTATTTGGATGATTTTTGGTCCCATCTGCACAGATGAAGAGTGGAGAAGAAGATACAACAACAAACTTTACGGACTGTACAGCAAAGATGGCTGAGTTATGCAGAGCGAATGGTCATCAACGCTCGAGTCCGGAAGGTCTTC
Source organism: Eupeodes latifasciatus (assembly GCA_920104205.1). NCBI lineage: Eukaryota > Metazoa > Arthropoda > Insecta > Diptera > Syrphidae > Eupeodes > Eupeodes latifasciatus. The sequence goes on along the minus strand of OV049926.1, from coordinate 185,815,629 downwards.
AAATTCAAACCCCGAGGGACAGCGCGCAGTAGATAAAAACCGGAAATGGATAGTTGGATAACTGCCTCTAGCTGGTTTTCCAAGAAAATTAAAAGATATTAAATTTTGAGATTCAGCTAATTTTATTTCTAGACAATTTTAATAAAAAAAAGTAATAACGAAATCAAAATGATTGGGCTTTTGAATTCAAAATTTTGTGTCCAAAAATCTCATCTCTCATCAGTTGGTTCCTTGTAATGGACAGATTTTCAAACCTTTGGAATGGAAAAAAGTTTAAAAGAAATCAAAGAAATCTACATATTTATGTAAATGTAGACTAACGCTTGGTCAACAAACGCAACGAGAAAATGAGACGTGGCCACTCCAAACTTACATACATACATACATCGTATTTTAAGCAATTCAAGTATGAGAAAACAAAACTGAAAATAAGACGTAACAAAAACATGTTTTTGACATTATTTAAAAAGTAGGAAATCAGCAAATTAAGTTAAGATTTTTGTTTGAAAATTGCTTATTTTTTACACACCTAATTAATGATACTTCTTCTCAATATTTTAAATACCACTCAAAAATATTCATATTATTATTTATGAAACTAATTATTTCTGTGACAAATCGCATTCTAATTGAAAGGCTTAATGTTCAATCAAACTATTTGCGTCTCTATCACTAATTAAATCAAATTTAATCAAAAACAGCGAGAAAATAATAGCTTCAGTTTAGATCCTTGACCTTGTATGTACAATACGAGTATTAAATATCCTTGATAAAGTCTATGTTTTCTCTTGTACTTGTGATGGAGATGTGTATCGCAACTCCCTATAGAAATGTATCATTTATTTAGATACACAGTCATGTACAGTACATTATGTGTACATATGTTTGCTATATGCATTTACTATAATTGAAGTCCTTTTTATCACCACAAGAATTGTTTTCATCTCGTTCGATTCGATATACAGTTTGCAATGTTTCATATCACCATCATCTGTCCTTTATTGAGCTATCTCTGCAATTACTTTTGGTATGTTTTATGTGTGTGTATGATGATGTGTTGTGATTGATTAGGAAAACTAAGTTATTGAGACTTCCGTCCAAACCAAACCAAAAACCCAGCAATATAAAGTCAAAAACCAAACATGATTACAAACCAACAAAACTTCGGCATCGATTTGAATTTCCCTCCATCAATATAGATCAAATTGCAAGCGTCATCTCAATGATATTCAAAGTTGCATAAGACTTTTTGTTCGGGGTTTTGTCGAACAAACTATCCAAAACATCAAACTCTTCTCCCAGAACCCCATTAGACACTCTTTTTTTAAAAGTCAGCTAATTTTTCGGTATAAAAGCAATTATAATGCAAATTTCTTCTGTTGTGTGGTCTTTTTGACGAATTCTTGGTTTTTTTACGCTTGCACTAGCTGAGCTGATGCCATAACCTCTTGGGTGTGTGGGTTTTTCGTCATAGTCGTCGTCGTCGTCGTCATCGTCGTATGCTCCGCTCAGTTCAGCTCAAGTTGATAAATCCTTGAGCGAAATTAGATTTTTGAATGTGACACCAGAGATACACAACGACAAGAAATACGGACAAAATTTAAATTTAAAATTTGAAGACTTTGTTGTCTGGCCTGGGCGCAGTGTTTGGGGTGGTAATAGCTAACAAAAAAATACCGTTTTTACTCCTCCGCCTCCACCGATAAGCGCATTACATTATATCCTTTACTGATGGTTGTTGGTTCTCTTTCGGGATGCTCCTTCTTGTTCTGTATCCTTTCTTATATTTACATACAACTGCAAATTGTATGCAATTCCATCTTTGCCATAGTTGAATCGGAAGAGAGGTGCCTTGCTTTGCTTTGCCTTACTTTGCCTTGCCTATTGCCTACAATTCTCAGGAATAAATGTTCATCCTTGTTTCAACATACATTTCCGTTTCCTGTATCCTGAGCTGATGGTGTGGTTATGTGGTTAGGAGCATTTGTCTGCAGTGTAATCAAATTTTATTCCAATATATAAATTTTGAAAGGACGAGAGGGTAAAAATAAAATAAAATGATTTACTTTATTGCTCTAAATTGCGAGGATTTATAGAACATATAAATATACGTACTCGTATAAAATTTATCCATAGAAAGAAAATAAGAGCAAAAATGTTGAACCTCGTGCTCGATGTCGGTTGTGTTGTGTGTTTGCGGTTTTGAAAATGATTGAAGAAATAGAAAAAGAGCGAGATAGAACGACTTTGAATCTGAACATCATCGGAATAAAATCTGGCAGAGGAGCAAAATTAAATTTTGATAGCTCAAGCAAACTGGAAAATTATCACACGCACCCAGAGCTACAGGCACCATAGGCATTAGGCACAGGAATATAAATTGGGAGAGGCATAAAGAACAGCAGCAGGAGTACAGAGCAAACTGTCACAAGTAGAGTCTTCTCGTCCTTTATTAGGGATCTGTTTTCTTATGAAGCTGAAGCGATATGATGGGATTACGAAGTTTTCGATTTCTCTTCTATGGTTTTAGGTTTTAGGTTGATGATGTTTTGGCTTGACTATATTGCCAAGACTTGATGAGATTATTAAGAGTTGGAATTGGATTTGTTCGTTTTTGTTTCGAATTTGATGGCTTTGTAAAATTTAAGTCAAAAGATATATACCTAGAGAGTTTTGTGTCCTCATTCTATAAGAAACTTTTAAGGATATTCTTGGAAGTACATTTTTTTTATTAAATGAATTAAAACGTTTATGTACGATATTAAGCTTTAAATGCTTTATGTGGAACATTTTTACTCCGAAAATTAAAAAAAAAAGCACGCAAGAAAATGAATCGGAAGCTGTTAAATCTTGAAATATTGTAGCTCTGTAAATTAAAAACCATTTTTTTAAAGAAAAATTGTTGCAATACAACATAACCATAACATCACACTTGGTCGCTGGCCCATCATTGACCCAATTTTTTTTTTTTTTTTTACAAGACGTAGGTATATTGTGTATAATCTGGGTGCACTGCGTTTTGGCGAATGGACAGCCAAAAAAAGTGAGAAAAATACTTTATTGTCGGAGCAGAGCATCAGAGTAGCATAACCCCCTCTGCAAATAGGTCATGATGTGGGAATTGTGGCATCTGTACTCTATATAACTATACTAAAAGTGCAATGAAGCGCAGCGGAAACGTATGGTTTCAGGCCAGCGATGAACTTTAACTTCAAGTGTAGGTAATATCGGTTAGCTTTAATAATCGAATGAATGATATGGTAGCTTTAGCTTTTACACTAAAATAATATTTAATGTTATAATATGCCTCCATTAGATGACAAAAAGGCTATCGGGGATCATAGATTTTTAACATATGTTTTTCCGTGACAGTGCTTATCCTTATTGCATTAAAAAATAAGGTATGATTATGTGAATTTGTCATTTTTTTGTATTTATTTGCAAAGAAGTTCTGGGGAAAGCCTTATGACTTTCATTAAGGCATTTAAAGTTATATGAAACTTAAAATTACTATAATTTGTCGCCCATTACCCCCTAGGCAACTTAAAAAGCATTTTGCATTTTTTAATTATGTTTTTTTATAAATTTGAAGTTGTTTTTTTTTTTAAACAGGTATTCACTTTAGAACATAAAATATTTTTAATCAACAGATTAATACACACGCTTTGCAATCAAAAGCTTTGTTATTTGCCGAAAAAAGATTCACATCAATAAAAAAAACCTAACGTAACTTCAAGTAAAATGTCAGTTTTTCATCTTTGTTTGAAATAAAACGCTGGCGACACTAAAAATTACTTCTTTTGCTACGGCATATAACACGATAGTTGCTCAGAGTTGCTGGCAACTTAATTGTCTAGCGTGCGATAAGCCAATGGTATTATAATAAAGGGTCAGTAATACATCTTGATTATACATAATATCAGATGGAAATTCTTCATCAAAACACAAATTGATTTTTTAGTTTTTTGATAAACAGCTGATTTGTAAAATAATGGATAAGTTAACCATTCGGTTAAGTTTTTTATTTGGTAAATGAACTGTCAAATTTTTTATCAGAAATGATTCACACATTTTGGTTGAATTTCTACAAGGATTTTGCTTCATACAATTACATATTCACAACTTTGTAGCTTAAACTAAGCATAATTATGATATTTAATTACGATAATTTCACTTTTGTTAAAGAAAATAAACAAACCATCAATTTTTCCGAATAATTCTAAATTGAGTCAATCATTCGTTTCTTTTTGTTGCTTATTTTTGGGCATTTTGGAATTTTGTAGATTAGATTAAATTCTTTATTTCGATACTAAAGTTACATAAATTTAAAGCTAAGAATATAAGGACATGGCGTTGTTGCCATCTGCCTGATAAACATTTCAGTTAAAAATAGTTTAACATTATGAAAGTTTTTTTTTGTTTTGTTTTTAGTATGAGAAAATAAAAACTGTATTTTTTAGTGATTTTTCTTAACAATTTTCAAATATAACAGATGAATAATTTATTAACTTGAATATTTATAAAAAAGAAGATAAATGAAACAATTTTGAATTATTTTATAATCTTTAAAGATATGTACATACATACACTTTTGACATGATTTGAAACACAAAAAATATGAGTTTAAATAGCTCTATTTTTTTTCGTTTTTACATTCTTAGTGATTCGAGACTTAAAACATCAATTTTGCCGTGATTTGAAACACAAAAAATATTAAATTCTCAATCTCCATAACTAGATACATGACCGCTCAAAAGCTACTTCTATAAGCTAAAGCATGTTTGCAAAATTTAAACAGATTCGTCCAACCACTCAGTCCGTTAAGAATGTCAATAAGTTGGTCCATAGACAAAAAACTCATTTGGAAATATAGCCGTCGGATTTCTTGTAATATTGGACAGACTCTCGGATAGCCAAGCTGCGTTAAAATCCTTAGACTCTGTCTCTACAAATTCACTAACAGCCCTAAATTGTCGATCATCTCTTACGGAGATGGCTACACAGTTCAAAATTCACCTTTTCTGGGTGCCGGGCCATAGAGACATTTCAGGAAATTGCAAAGCTGACGAACTTGCAAAAAGCGGAACAACTTTACCTCTGCTGGCTCATAATGCTAGCGTAGGTATCCCCTTAGCTGCATGTAAACTCATGCTAAAGCAAGATACCATAGAGAAAACAAACTTCAGGTGGAATAACACCACCACCTGTGTAGCGACTAAACGAATTTGGCCTAATCTTAGCACCAAGCGCTCAAAACAATTAATCTCTCTGAGTAGATTGCACATTAGCTACGTTATAGGTGTCCTGACTGGGCACTGCTTAATAGGAAGGCATGCTATTCGACTTGGAGCCCCTGCAAATGATTTTTGTAGGAGTTGCATGGACGAAGAAGAAGAGGAGACAATCTCTCATCTTCTGTGCACATGCCCTGCCTTATCACAAAGACGTAGAACCCACCTTGGAGACTACTACTTTAACGATACCAGCGATCTAAAAAATTCAGACATTAGTTGTCTCCTACGCTTCATTCGAAGCTCCAATTGGTTCAACGAGTTAAGCTGATTAACTGATCCATGTGGTATCACAACGGACCATACTTTGGTCTAAGTGTGTTGGTCGTCCCAAACCAACAGCCACTTTAACCTAACCTAACCTAACCTGGACAGACTGCTATGAAATAAGTTTAAAAAGTCTTTTTAAAAAAGTATCTTTGTAAAGTCTCAAATTCCTCTATTTGAGCGTATCCAAAGGCTTGGACACCGTAACATAACCAAGTATTTATTGTTGCATTGAAGACTCTGTACTTTGATGAGAGGTCGATAAGTTAGTTGCTTAAAAAATTGGGCCACATCAGGTTTAGGGCCAGTTTGGCCTCCCTGGTTTTCTCTTTCGCATGATTGCTCCAGTTTAGGTTATAGGTCAGCAATACACCTAGATATTTAAACTCACTCACAATTTCAATACGCTCGTTGTTGATGTTCCATGACTCTTTAACACGTCGTGCATGCCGCCTAGATTCAAATATCATAACCTTGGTTTTTCTAGTATTGATCCGTTGGCCCCAAGTTTCGCAATATTCTTTAAGTCTATTGATTTGCAGTTGTAAAGAAAATAGGTTATCCGCCAAAAGTACCAGATCATCTGCATACAGTAAAACTTTAATCAAAGATTCGCCAAATGTTACACCTCCTGGTAGGATTTCACAAACCGCATCAATATAAAGTGCAAACAAAATGGGACTTAGAATACATCCTTGGGGAACTCCCGCCGCTGTCTCAAAGCTTTCGGATAAGTTGTTGCCATCCCATACTGAGGCTTTCGTTGAACTCAGTAAGTTAGAATAAAAAAGTAAAAAAAAATTCGAAAGGCCAAGAGAAGATAGTTTGTAAATCAATGCTTGTCGATTGACCGTACCAAAAGCAGCTTTGAAGTCAATGAAGCAGCTGTAAAGCTTTTTCTTTTTCTCCAAATGTTGTCTTGCTATGCTTGTTAGTGCAAAAATTTGGTCTACCGTTGAGAAACCGGATCGAAACCAAGCTTGGAAGATACTTAAGCGGTTGTTTGTCTCTATCCATCTCGTAAGCCTCTCGTAAGGAATAGAGTTTAAGATTTTCCTTAAAGAGTTGAGAATAGATATGCCTCTATAGTTTTCTGCAAGACTCCTTTTTCACCTCATTTGAAAATAGCGTAAATAATGGCTGATTTAAGGCAAATGCGTATGCAAGCATCATTATAAAGTTGGTTGAACCAGTCCACTAAGTAGTTTTTGAAGTAAGCAGTAGAATATTTGTAAAATTCCGTTGGGATTCCATCAGCACCCGGTGCTTTGTTGTTCTTCATTGTTTTCATAACACTTTCTAGTTCAATCAAGGATATCGGTTCATCAAGTTCTGGAATATGGTTGTTTGGCATGGCGTAACTAAACGATAACAGAGACTCATCTGCTGATAACAATCCTTTGAAGTAATCTGCAAAAACCTCAGCTCCGAGAGCATTATTATTTGAAGGAGTATGTTTACGCCCTCCTAATTCTCTCACATTATTCCAAAATGTTTTAGAGTCCTTGCAGAGCACTAAGTTTTTTGCAGTAGTTTGAAGATATTCAGTCTTTTTTGAGGAACAAAGCTGTTTATATTCCTTATTAAAATGTAAGTACTGGTTTTTAAAAAAAAAAAAACAAATTTTGTACGAGTTTATAAAAAATCTTCACTCAAACATTTGTGTAAACTTATTATTTCACACAATTTTTAAACATACCACCTTGAGTGAGTAGTGTTAACAACATTTTATTAAAAAAAGGAAATATTATTTTCTCTACCTTTAACGATTTTTAACAAAGCAAATGACATAATGGAGTTTCTGTTCTGCGGAACACAAGAATCTGACCAGAGAATCAAGTGAGTAAAATGCTGGTTATCTTTAATGACCCGCTCCAAAATTTTTATTAAGGCACTGGCCAAATCATTGCCACTTCTTCCCATTAAATTCTCGCTCCACAAAGCGCAGTAGACCTACATTAAAAGAACATAAATAAACTTATTATCTAAGAAATATTACATTTTTCTTACCATATTATTAGTGGACAGATGGGCAGTGAGATTATAATTATTTAGCTTTGAATGGTAAAAAAATGAAGAAACTTCGGCCCTAGGACAAGAAAGGACATTTTGAAGATCAAAACATATGACTGGAGTCGATGATGTTCTGTCCAACTGTCGAGTTTCTCTCGATTTTTGTTTTTGTAATTGATGTGCCTCATATTTTGATTTGAATTCTTCCAATATTATGTTGCTCGAACTTGAAGTGACTTTAAATTCCTCACAGAGGTCACATCTGTCCTTTTTAGGTTTAAAAAAGGAGATGTTGAACTCTTGTTCAAATATTCTGCGGTAGACGTGGCTTTTAACTGCCTTTTCCTCTTCACAACTGGCCTCTTCTATGAAGAGCCTCCACATTGCTTGAATATTTAAACTCGAGTCTATGTATTGTTTTTTAGAATCACGTCTACAGTAGTGTGATTCAACGGTAGGGAATCGAGCAATATGATTTCTTATCGATTCCTCTATTTGCTCGGAGACTCCACATTTTCGATGTTTTCCCTGTGTTGTTTGCCGAGGAACCCCACTCACAGCATTTTTTTGGTCATGGACGTTATAAATGGGCTTCTGACTAATATCCAAAGTGGACAAGAAAAATTTTTTACATACCCGAAAACGAATCTCTTATGTTGAAAAAGTATTTGAAAGAAAATTTTTTCTTAGAATTGGTCGTTACTTTTCCTTTGCGCCGGATGTGAGGCACATCACGTTCGGTGAAGCTCGATAAAAAAATGCGTTTGCCCTGCGCATCCAAAGAATAGTACGACTCAAATATTGCCCAACGATCTTCTTCTTTGATCGCAGAGCACATAAACGGGCAATCTCGACAGGAGGTTTCGATGATAGGCTTTATTTGCTTAGCTGGAACGAATTTGTTCGAGGAATTCGTATAAGCTTTCCCTTCCTGTCGTAGTCTTTTTATTTGATTCCGCTTCCAATTTTTTTCATTTCTCAGTCTTTTCCGAACTGCGTTTTAGATTTTTGATAAAAAAAAAATAAACATTGTAATATAGTTAATATTATTTTTCTGTACATTTTGTAGTCTACCTGAAGGCCTGCTTTCTAAAACTTCAATTTCTTCAGCATCATGGGCTTCCAACAAAATGATATTTTGAGGGTTTATTTGTATCTCTGAAATTAGACTCTAATTAAACTAAAATATCTAAATCAAGGCAAACAATTCGTTTGATAAATTCATAATAACCTACGCGAAATATCATTGTTCTGGCTAGAGGGACTCCTGTAACCCGTAGATGAACCTGGCAAAGAGAGTATTTCGTCCAAATACTCTTCATACAGTTCGTCTATTGATCCTTGTTCTGACATAATGTACTTGCACTGTAACTATTTTTCTTTTTAATGCTTAAAAATGGTTTAACATTAAAAAAACAATAATATTTACCTTCGTTTTAAATTTTCTCATCAATCGAGACACAAAAATCACAATGAAAATAATACTTAACAGTAATCTTGACCGTACGAAATGTAAAATTAAAATAAGTTCTATGTCTCATTGATAACAAAATTCAAAGAATGAACATTTGCTCAAATGGTTCTATGTCAACTAATACATAGAACTTTTAGTTTCATTCAAACGGTGTTCAATGCCATAGGGTTCCATGTTGAGCAATTTAGTGCAAAATAGTTGCATGTAACTTAAAAGTATTTGTTTTTTGTATGAGACAAATTAGGCAAAGGGTTCTATGTTGAATTTTTAATAACATAGAACCTTATGATATTGGATATTGGTGCAAATGCATGAAAGTTGTATGTGTTTTTTGCCTGTAGTGTTGCCATTGATTTTTTCTAATTTATAATTTTGATTTCATCTGAAAGCCGCTGAAATTACGAAAATTTTGATGTATAAAACTCATTTTTTGTTGTTTCTATGACATGCAACCTTTAAGTATTCAGCCAGCGGATTGTCACCTGTTAGCAAAGAACGCCACCAATGTGTTCATGCCTTAAATAGATCACAACCAATGCTGAACACTGTCATCTCTCAATGAAATCATTCAACGAATAACTGATCTTGATGCATTCACACAACAACTTTCAAATTCAAATTTCAGATTTGACATTTCAAATCAAATTTCAAAATAAAACAAAGCCATATAAAACTAGAAATTGTGAAATAAATTATTTGTTATTAATGTTTTCAAAAGATTTAATTCAAAATGCATGAACATGACATATTGTCTTACACCAATTGTGCAGGATCAGATTTTAAAGGTTTTCAAGAAAATTTCCCTATTAAATGTTTCCTAACTTATTGAAATTTCTTTTTAGAATTACTTCTCAAACGTGCCAAAGACTCGTACAAAATTAAGGACAATGAAAGTTCGATATTTTATCAAATAAAATCCCTATGCACAGGATTCGAATCGCGATACAATGTTTCAAGTAAGAAAATAAAACCACTTTCCCTAACAAGCTCTGCATAATGATAATGTGGCCTCATTTATTCCGTGTTTTGTTTTTCTTGCAATCAACACTAAATTAAATATTACAGCTGATGAAATCGAATTACCTGACACCAAAATTAACGTAGAACAAGGGCTTATGTTCCAAGAGTGAGAATTTGAATTTGTCTCGAGGGAATTCTATTTTAAAATTTTATTATTTCCACAGTCGCCCGCTTTTCAAATACGCTGTGGAATACCTAAAGAGCCGAAGTCTTTCTAAGAACAAATCTCCCCTAAATAAAACAGACAAAATTAATGAAAACCACTCAATAGATTCAATGCAAAGAGTTGAAGAAATCTGTGCATCTCTGCCTCAAGGTAAATCATATTTAAAAAGGTTCCTTACCTAGAATCCCCATTGAAGTATTTTCTATTTTATCAGAATGGACTGTAATTCAATTATGCAAAGAACAACGCGAAGAAACAACTTACTCCATGTTTCGAGAGATCCTTGCCTTTGATGCACCGATTTATCTTTCCATTTTAAAACATCCCCGAAGCAATGAATACCCAAAACCTATTTGTCTTCGATTGACTGGTGATAATCAAGGTAATTAAATAATAAAATAAAATTCATAAAATGTATTACTAAGTTCTTTCTTCCACTCGTAGAAGAGCTTTTTAAGAAATTCTCCGTCCTCACAGCCTCCTTTACGGAGTATTCGACTTTACCAGCTGGTTCGGCTGGTCCGAAAACGACTCAAGAACTGGAAAACTATTGGGCTGGTATGGCAGTTCTTGAGAGCCGTGTGGCGGTAAGAATGCAATTGTAGTCTATGAATGTTATGAATTTCTTAATAAATACTAAGAAACATAATAAAAGTTTTGAAATAAATTAAAATAATTGTATATTCAGGATGCAATTGCAGAGTTAAAGACTTTCATGGGACCCTGGATAAGTCTCATGTGTGGTAATGTTAAAACACCATTTGTGCAAAAACAACAGAATATTTTTAAGGAAGTCGATAAATTCTGCGATTCGAATGAGTACGAAAAGAAAAATTACTCCCTTTTCTGTAATTCCATTTAATTTGTTAATGTCATTATGTCTAGCATTGAATGCCAGCAGCAGAGAGTTGTCCTAAGTCTATTAGCCCAACAGCGACACCTTCTCACTGATGAACTCATAAAACAAGCTAGCATTGCTCTTGCAATGGAAGGTGACGGTGACGGCAATGGCAATGGCAGTGCCAGCGAAGGTGATGGTGAAGAAGAAAACCCAACCACATCTCGGTTAATTTATGAATTTCTCATGAAATTGCCATCGGAAGACGAAATTGCATTTGGTCCTTGCATTCTCATTCTAGACGAAGTAAGTTTGTCTACCTTCTGTTTTATGTTCTGTATTTTTTCTCTGTCCTTTGTTCTATTTATGCAGCAACAAAATACAAATTGGTTTTCAGTTTTCACAGTTTTCACAGTTTTTCCTGCTTTCAACTTCAATTTTGTTTGTCTTGTTTTTTTTTTATATATATATTTAAGCGCATTGATCACTTTTATTGGGAAGTTTTAAATCCATGGCAGGAATTGTGTCGTATGAGCTCATTTCATATTCTTGTTCGTCTATATGAGCGCTATAAATCGAAAATCAAAAACGGATATTTGATGGTGGATGTAGAGAATGGACGTTGTGTCGTTAATCCAGGTTAGGATCGAAACGATTGAATTTTCTTAAATTCCAAAACTCATTTATCATCGTTTTTCTTTTTTTTGTTTTTCAATTATTTTAGATTCAAATTTGCCGAACATGGAAGAGCGGATGAAGAGTTTCTTTAATTACTGGTTGCCCAATTGGAAGTGTACATATAACGTTGTTCCGAAAATGGAGGATTATATGAAATTGTTTGAGGAAGCTGATTGTTATGTGTAAGTTATGGGGCGATTATTATTGATTAATAGGAAATTCAATTTGTCTGGTTTGTAGTAATAAGTTAGACAATACACAAGTTAGTTGGATGTTTGTTATACATGGGGATACAGGAGTTTTGAATTTATGCATAGATTTGTCTATAAGCTGACAAATTTATTGTAGTATGCTTAGAATGTATTAAAACACAAAATATTTCTGTCAAACGTGTTTGGTTTTTTGATGGGAATTTCCGCGAATAAAATGTTTTGGGGAGAGTACGATAACTCAGGCGACAAAGTTTAATGACGTATTTGTATAGAACAGTTAAAAACAAGCATTTTTTACTATGGGAGGGGGGGTGGTGTGTGTCTATCTCCCCCGTTTAGGCGGTAGGGGCAATTTTAAAAAATATGTACGTTTAATGGAAAAAAATAATTAAATAATAATAATTAAATAATTAAAAATATTGGTAATACTTACAACTAAGTTTTATACATTTTTTTAAAGCCAACACTTTTGTCTATTAGCTTGTTTTTAAAACAAGTCAAAAATATGCATAGTTTTTGAAAAAAATTGTTTTAAACTCAAAATTTGTGCAAAAAAAATTAAAAAAAAGGTTTAACGTGTAATTTTTCAAAACTTTCAGATTATCTACCATTTTTTTTTTAAGAATTCATTGTTCTTATTTGTTTTTGATCAAAAACTGAAAACTAGATGATTTTATGTCTTCTAGTTCTTGAGAAAATTGAAATTACCAAAAAAAAAAAAAATATTTTAATTAAATTACTTTTTCCGCCGCCTCTGACGTGCTGGGTTTCAAGCGACCACCAACAAGGAACCCCTGGTTTGATGAGGAATGTCGGCAGGCAAATGCAGCCAAACAACAGGCACGCAAGGCGGCGCTGCATAAAAGGACGAGAGCTGCTTATGAGCTCTATGAGCAGAAGAGGCGAGAGGAACACCGACTTCTCAGAAGGAAAAAGAGAGAGCATGAGAAGCGTGCGGTCGAAGATGTTGAGAGGATTAAAAGCAGAAATGAAGTTCGAAAGTTTTATGAACAGGTGAAACGAAATTCACAAGTACATAAACCTAGAACCGAAGGCTGCAAAGACGAAAGTGGAAACATCATAGTGGAACCGCAGTCAATGCTGAGGATATGGAAGGACCACTTCTACAGACTGTATAACGGCGACGACGAACCGAATTCCGCTGTCAGGCAGGATGATCCATTCAACATAGACGACGAAAGCCAACAATCCCGTCCTCCCGACTTAGACGAAGTAAAGATTGCTATATCTAAGCTAAAGTCTAACAAAGCCGCTGGAGCGGATGGCTTGAATGCCGAGCTCTTTAAAGCAGCTGGAGATAAGTTAGTTAGAAGCATACACCAACTTATCTGTAAGATATGGTCGGAAGAAAGCATGCCCGATGAATGGAACCTCAGTATTGTTTGCCCGATCCTGAAAAAAGGAGACCATCTAAACTGCACCAATTATAGAGGAATCAGTCTACTTAACATCGCTTATAAAATCTTCTCTGCCGTAATATGTGAACGTCTAAAGCCCATCGTCAACAACCTGATAGGTCCTTATCAGTGTGCTTTTAGACCAGGAAAGTCCACAGTCGATCAAATATTCACATACGGCAGATCCTGGAAAAAAAAACAAGAACACCAAATCGACACCCACCATCTTTTCATCGATTTCAAGGCCGCATATGACAGTATCTACAGGGACCAGCTGTACAGAGCCATGTCTAGTTTTGGCATCCCTGCCAAACTCGTCCGTTTGTGCAAGATGACCATGAAGAATTCACGCTGCTCCATAAAGGTTGGAAACAACTTAACAGAACCTTTCGATGTCAAAAAAGGTTTTAGACAAGGTGATGCGCTGTCATGTGATTTTTTTAACATCGTACTTGAAAGAATAGTGCAAAGCTCACACGTCAACACTAGATGCACTATCTTTCAAAAGTCTGTCCAATTACTAGCTCTTTTATGTCAATGTCATCAGCATATGACATTGACATAATCGGAAGAGCTCAGCGTGATGTCAATGGGGCTTTTGTGAGTATTGAGGCAGAGGCGGCAAAAATGGGTTTAACGGTTAATGAGGGCAAAACAAAGTACATGCTGTCATCAAGAAAGGACCTACAACACCGACGTCTTGGTCAAAACGTCACCATCGACAGACGTAACTTTGAGGTAGTCAAGGACTTCGTCTACCTAGGCTCCGCTGTAAACGCAGAAAACAACACCAGCGCTGAGATCAAACGAAAAATAACTCTTGCTAACCGCTGTTTCTTTGGGTTAAGAAAGCAATTGAGTGGAAAAATTCTCTCTCGAAGGACCAAAGTGTCGCTATATAAGACCCTTATCATCCCCGTGCATCGTGCTATACGGTGCAGAAGCATGGACTTTGACAAAAGCGGATGAAAGCACCTTGGGTCGTTTCGAGAGAAAGATTCTTCGTGTGATCTACGGTCCCGTATGCATCGAAGGGGAGTGGAGGAGAAGATGGAACGACGAGCTGTACGGGCTGTACAGCGACGTAGACTTAGCAAGAAGGGTAAAAGTCCAACGACTAAGATGGCTAGGTCACGTAGAGCGCATGGAAACCAATGCTCCGGCCCAGAAAGTCTTCGAATCCACACCCACAGGACAGCGCAGTAGAGGAAGACCGCGAATCAGGTGGCGCGCACAAGTGGAAGGTGACCTCACCCAACTCAGAGCGCGAAACTGGAGACATCTAGCTAGGGACCGAGCTAGATGGAGAAGTTTGTTGGGTGAGGCCCTAGTTCACACAGGACTGTAGCGCCACCTTAAGTAAGTAAGTAAGTACTTTTTCCTTGGGTATTTACGTATAGTCTTATTTTGATAGTAATAATTTAATATGGATTAAGATTACACCGAAACTCGCACCTACCATTATTACTATCAAAATAAGACCACTCAAGAAAAAAAAAAGAATTAAATAAAAATAGTAGTTGTGGTTTTTATCAATTTTCTCAAAAACTAAGAGACATAAAATCATCTAGTTTTCAGTTTTTTATCAAAAACAAATAAGAACAATAAATTCTGAAATAAAAACAATGGTAGATAATCTTGTAGTATTGAAAAATAACACTAAAGGTTTTTTTAACTTTTTTACTCAAATTTTGAGTTTAAAATTAAATTTTTCAAAAACTAAACATAGTTTTAACTTGATTTAAAAACGGGCTAATAGAGCAGAATGTTGGGTTTAAAAAAATGTATAAAACTTTATTGTAAGTATTACCGTTATTTTTTAATGATGTTTTTTTATTTTAAATACTAATTTTTTTAAATTGCCCCTCCCGCCTTAACGGTTGGAGATATACCCCCCTCCCATAGTAAAAATGCTTGTTTTTAACTGTTCTTAAGAAATCCGTTTTAATATCTTGTCGCCTGAGTTATCGTACTCTTGCCAATGTTTTTCTCGGAACTTACCCCTTTTTCGGGCATTGGGAACATACATATGTACATGATGCTCAAAAATTGCCCTCGTATTTAATTGGGATCGAGAAACAAAGTTACAGAGAAATTTGGTTGTCATTGCATAGAATTGTCAAACAATTATATTTAAGTCAAATGTGTTTTGAATAAAGTCTAATAGTTATAATAGCCTGATCAAAGGGGAAGGGGGAGGTAAAATTATGATTTTGGAAAAGTGGCCGCCCCGTCTGTCTCGAATAAATTTCAGCTGAGAGGCCCAATTTTCGACCACTTATCGCAGCAATTGGGGGAATATTTTCTTCCACGACGTCAATGGTCTCGGGATTATCTCCGTAGATAACTGTCTTTAAATAACCCCACAAAAATAGTCCAGCGGTGTTTAATAAAACGATCTAGAAACCCCCCTCACAGCCCACGACGACACTAGATAATGCGCTCACCAGAAGTTTCATTCAATAAATTGATTTTTTCCATTAGTTTGGTAACTAAACTGAACATAAATTAAGTGACAGCTGTCAAAAATACCGACTCCGAAAAAAGTATTGCCAGACTCAAAACCTCTAGTCTGAAAAAACACCCGTTACAAAATATAACCGTTAAGTAAACGAGATTGTTTATTTAATGGGAATGATTTTCCCGCAATAAATAAGTAATGCTCTAAAATTTCCTTTCAATTTACTGCTGGAACACAATGGTGTCGGAGCCGGAGTCGGAGTCGTAATTGGAATAGCTGTCAAAGTATTCAATGTACGCAAATGCAAATGTACGAACACAACGCGACGCAACTGGAATCGGAGCCGCAGCCGGAGTCGGAAGACTTAACCAACTTTTAACTTTGACGTACGACACATGTGACGTTTCCATTTTTGAAGTGAATAACTTGGTGATTATATTTTTTTTTTTAATAGTTTTTCAATAAAAAAGTGGAAAAATATTTAAATAAGAAATAAAAGTGAACAAAAAATATTTTCTAAGAAAATAGATCTTTGCATTGCATCAAAAATCGAAATACTATCACTTTACAAACAAATATCAACCTCTGAGGGCCAGCCCTCGTCGTCAGCGAAACAGATCATTAAGAAAAAGTTCAGGAGACAGGACAAAGCCCTGGGGCACACCAGCGTTAATAGAATAGAACTCATTTAATACGACTTGAACGTAACGAAAGGTAATTTATAATCCATCAAAGAGAAATTTGTCAAAAACGAGAGCACGCATTTTTGATAAGAGACATTTATAAAATGGTTTTGAAATATCAAGTGTAATAATTTTAATTTCTCCGAAACGGTATACAAATTTGTGGGAGTGGAATAAACCATTAGATCTCCAGTGGTCCTGGCAACTGCAGCCTTTGTAAACAGACCAGTTACAGATCCTGAAATAATTGTTGAGAGAGCCCCAATAGGATTCCTCGTACTTTAAATAATTCTCTTTTAGGATCTGTTTGTTTAACTTGATACGAGAAAAAAGCATATACAAGACAATTGCCAGAAGTGCCTAAAAAAAATAAAATGCTAAAGAAAAAAGGCAATTTTTAACAAGATGACAAAAATTAAAACAGTTATATTTTTGAATTTAAAATACATTTTTTTTATATTTCAAAATGCAGCAAGAAAGGATTTTTCAGCTTTTACCATTTTGTAGCAATTTCATTTTGTTTTCATTTATTTTAAGTGCTAAACCAGTATCTTCAGAATAGAGCCAAACAATGGGTCATATGCTAAAAGATGATAAAGTTCTCAGAGTCAGAGCTGATGAGCTTGAACTCGCATGTGAGATCGATCGAGCAGACTCGGACTTGGACTCAGTTTCATATGCAAAAAAACTAGTTCACTCTCTACAGTTTTGACTCAGTGATATGAGAACGATCTCAAAGCTCTTTGTATGCACTTGCACTAGTTAAAACAGTAGTTTCTGTGCGGTCAGTCGAGGCAAGAAGGAAAATGGCTTCTGAAAGCGAAAATGAAAGTGTAATTATAAACAATAATGCTGACCATCTTATTGGATTTTTAGTAAATGAACTGAAACTAAATAAAGTTTTACTGGAGAAGTCTCAGTTACCAGTTTTAATGCTTGTACATTTTTCATCCGCGTTGCACGTAGCCTGTACATTTATTGAGTAGTACCCCTTGCGGTTGACGTACTCCTCGTGGTGATAGAGTGGTTTCCTTATACGCACATGTGTACAATCCAGAGCACCAATGGCGTAAGGAAGCTCATACTTACTGCTCCATATAACCTTTGCGCTTCTTCTATTTCTGCAGAAGTGTGTGGGAATATGATCCAATCAGTTGCATGGCTTACAATATTTGTTGCGACTTGCTGTACAACCTTAGACATCGTTGATTGATTGACACCAATGTGTTCACCAACACCGCTTTGAAATCCAGGATCTCCTATATACCGCAGAAAAATCCTCATTTTTTCTTGATGAGTCAAAGCACCACCAGGGTTTGGCCCAAAAACTCATCTGTCAATAATTGCACACCTGTTTCATGAAATCTATAGAATTTTCGAAAATCTTTACCAATTGGACATCTTCTATTTTTATAAACACGATTTGTAACACAATTATTCAGAAACTCGGCCATTTTGATAGTTGTTTATGAACTGAGTAAGAGAAAACCCATCCTCAACAATTTGTGAGCGTTTGCTCATCTTTTTGCATATCAAAACTAGAACTTTCTCACATAGAGCTTTCGTCGAGAGATCGATCTCAACACTTTGAGTTCAAAATCACAGCTTGAGATCGATCTCGGTCTCTGTATTTTTTTTTCTCAGAAAAGTGAGTAAAGCGCTTGAAGTCATCTTTTTGCATATGACCCAATGGATATATACTTGGCAATCAAGTATATGTCGACAAAAATAAAGGTCTTGTCTATATTATTTTAAATGAGCTGTGATTGCGACTCCGTTATTATCAAAGGCAAATGTTGAAAGTAGGTGTTACAATATGTCCTCACCCAGTGCTTATGATCTAATTTTTACTCATTGTTGATTAGATTGTGGTTCTGATGTTGTGGGACTGGGCATGTGTTGCCCGGTAAAGTCCGAGTTATAATTAATCTTTTTGACATTAACCAATTTCAAGCGATAAATAAAAAAAAAAGAAAAACATTACCACAGACAGATGACCTATTTTCAGGATGTGTAAATTTTGCAAATATTTTCAAACGTCAAGCAATCAAACACACACTCGTGTTTCATCTGATCAACTAATCAACTTCTAACTTGTAACTTATTTCATCATAAATTGCATAAAATTAATTAATTAGCCTTAACTAGGCTAACTGACCACAGTTTTTTTTTTTTAATTCCAAATCCCATCGAAATATCCGGTTAACCATATCAAAAACTGGCAAGCAGCATATCACCTTTTTACCCAATCCAAATCTGCTAAAGTGTTAATATAATATTAAATTTTGCAATAATCCAAAAGTGACACGACGACAGTGCGGTACCGAGCCCAGCCGACACCGGTAGTAGTAGGGTTTGAAAATACATAAATAAAATGAATAATATTTAATTGTGTATATTATGTGGTGGTATACCAAGCAAACAACTTCCGCTACAATTCACTTTTAACCCTATAAAACCTCAAACATTCACAATTGGCAATGATACAGAGATACTCGTATATGGAGTAAACAAAATAAATATAATATTTTGAGACTCCTCTCTACTCTTTTTTCTCTCGAACTGAAATCACAAATAAAATACAAAAATTTAAATTTTAAATTTCAGCCCAAATGAAATTTGGTTGGTTTTTTTTAGTGGATTGCTTTTTGGAGTTGGAATATTTTTGCATTACAAAATAAAAATGTATCTCGAAATGCTTTGAATTCCTTTGTCGACGAAAAAAAAGGAATTATAGGCAGGTATAGAAATGATATGAAAATTGCTAAAATACGCTTCGTTTGTTTTGCAAATGACTAGCCCTATTTTTTGTTGTTGCCATTTATGTGTCTCTGGTGGGTTATCTTCTATGTATTATATTCGATTGTATTAAAATGTAATTTAGGAAGAAGAGGGACCATTTTTTCTCCTCTTCGATATAGTAAAAGGATAACGATGATCAGAATAAAATTATCATACATTTCGTTATTTTAAAATAGTTTCAAATAATTGATTTGCTTTGTTGGAATGGTTTTATTTTTGTTTCGTATTCACTTTCAGATATTGTGGCCATGGGTCAGGACTTCAGTATCTAAATGGTCGAAAGATAAGTAAATTCCAAATGAAATGCATTGTCTTCCTCTTTGGCTGTGATTCAGTTCGTTTGAGATCTCAAGGACTGCACAGTGAAATGATTGGGTCACATTTGTTTTATCATGCCGCTTTGTGGTAATTTATTCTACACACTTAATAAAATTACGTCACTTAAAGTTTTTCTTCTTTTATTTATTTAGCCCAGCTGTTGTGGGAACCCTGCAACTAGGATTCGATTTTCAAGTAGATAAAATAGCAACAACTCTTCTTAGCGAATGGATTCCATCCAACGCGGAAGATATAGACCACTGGCATCATATTGATAAGCCAAGTTGGAAAAAGGGAACTATACAACGTGAGTTTCTTTTATTTCTGTTAACAAATAAAAAATTAAATTTAATAACAACCAAACTAATCCAAAAATCTTTAGCTCTTCATTCGAAAAACACTAGAATTCAATTAGACAATTATGAGGGAAGTCTCGCCAAAGCTGTGTGTGCTATTCATCAAAAAACCGAAGAGAAACTTTATAATACTGTGGGATTTGTGTATCGAGGACTACCAGCATGGAATTCGAGTAATTCCCATTTAAATTGATAATAATAAGATTTATGTATGTTTTTAGATTTTCTGTTAACTTTTACTTATAAGATAAGATTCAATATTTTTAAACCCCTATGAAAGACATAAAAAAAGGAAGAGAATATAGACTTTTTTAAAATGTGAGTCAAATAAAGCTCAAAATATTCAATAACAATAACTTAAAATCTCCCTTTTTCTCTTTATGAAAAGTTCCTCATAAAATTCTCTCCGAATTCATATTTTATCTTTAAAAATAATGCTTTTCTTTCTCAAGGAACTTCCCCAATAAAACAACACTTAATTATCAAGAACCTACAAACATCCAGACTAACGGACTTAAACTCAAAAACGAATTGCCTAAATTAGTTTTAAGTGAATAAAATTAAAAAAAAAAAAAAAAAAAACAAGGAAGAGAATTTAATCTTAATAATTAATGACAAACAAATCTCCTAACCCCACTTCACCTCTCCTACCCTTCCATTTTATTCAGTTTGTGTTTGAAAGACACCAAATCACAATCAACAACATCTCTGATGCCAATTACAAATTCAAAACCATTTTACTAATTTCTTTTGAACATCACAAAATCTTCTTTTGACATGAGTTCCAAAAACAAAAAACAAAACACCCATATCATCATCTGCCTGACATTCCTTTGGAATTTCTGTTTTCTTTTCTTTTTATTCGGAAATATTGCGTATCAAGGGAAAAAGAAAAAGAAAATCCCAGTTCGTTTGCCCACACACAAATTCACGCCGAAAAATTGCTTTCCTCTCCATAAAACTACTCAAAATAATAAAACAAATAAAATATCCTTCTCGATGTGAAAAAAATAAATAAATAAAACTCACAGACAGGGCATATCCTCTGGAAATGAATGCAAACCAAAGAAGAAATTTAGTGAAATTTCTTTTCTCTCACAGTTACATGAATCGGAGACCGACGCGACGACGCGACGCGACGATAGGATGGAAACGACGCACGATGGTGATAATGGTGGGAAAAACCCGGAAAAAGGACGATGAAGATGGTGGCCATTCGTTGTCGGTTTATTTGGTTCCTGTGTGTTTTAACCTGGCATCCTGTTTTATGTACATATTTCTTTTTGTTTTAATCAATTTATATGAAGCAGCTTTAATATTTCGCTCTTTTCCTACAGATGGGATCCTTAAATAACATCAAATGAACTCAAATATTCGGACCATAAAACAGAGAAAGGCGTTTTTGTTTTCTTATTAGAAAATTCGAAATAAAAAAAAAAAGAAATACAAAAAAGTTAAAAAAAAAGAAATAGGTTATTCCACGACTACGTCGTCGTCGTCTGCTTAGTCGGATGTCCCTCCTGGATCATAATATTACAACGTAACGTCACCATCCTGCCAAGGACTAAATTCTCAACTCCTCCTCCACTTCAAATGAAAATAATTACATAATCCTATTTGAATATAATTCACGCGTTTACCAAAAAAAAAAATAGAAGATGAAAACGAAAAATGAGAAATAGGTACAAAACAAGTCGTGGGAAAGTTCACTCTTCTCTCGTTACCATGTAAAATACCTATTATCCTGCAAAAGTTTTATTACAGGTCACGTATAAACAAGTGAAAAATATTTTTCAAAAAAAAAAAAGGAAACAAAAAACAAAACATTAACAATATACACGCCCATAAATTACATGTTCTAGGAGATTTGAACAGGGTGTTTTGTTTTAAGAATGATTTGCATAGTGGAATTTTTTAAACTCTTAGGTCCTAAGGTCCTTCAAATCTAATATAAAAACTAGATGGCACTAATCAGAATTTGAATTGAAACAAAAGAAAGTATTTCAAAGAAAGTTTGTGAAAAGATATCCCTTTTTTAAGATCTTCCCATATTCCAATTAGAATTTTGGGAATTTCGTTAGAAATGTTTATTTCATGACTAATTTAACTTAAGGCATCTTTTAAGACACAGGGTTTTTAGTGTAAAATGTGTGTGGCTGTAAACATTCCAAACTTATAAATAAAGAAGTAATTTAATTTCGATTTTTTTTTAAATTCTGGGAACGAGTTTAAAGTTTTTAACACCCTCTATCGGTGAAGTGTCTTTTTTTGTTTCTGATGTATGTATGTAGGTGCTTGCGGGTGGATCAGGGCTTTATAATATTAAATAAGGACATTTTTGCTGCTCGCTGTTATCGCATGTGTATATCATGTTTCCCAGTTCTATGTGATGACAGGGAATGACAGCAATTAGTTCACAGGAAACAAAAGAGAATGTTATTTTAAAAAATAGAAAACGAAATGCATACATTCCATACCCACATTTCGAAAACGACATTTGAATGTTTTTAAATGGTTTTGAATAGAGGAAGTTTCATAGACAATTTTAAGTACATTTCACAACTGAATTTTTGCTGCTACTTTCTGCTGCTGCTGCTTCTATAGCAAACAAAAACAAAACACAACAACAAAATACAAAAGTTTATGCGGGAAGCAGTTGAAAAAAAGGACTTAAAAGAAAAACTTTAGTTCATGTTTAGCATGATTTATAATTATTTATTGTCGGTAAAATTAAAAAAAAAAAAAATAGTTCAAGGGGAAGTTTCGAAAATTATGCGTTGAGTTAAGTCAAATTAAATACTTTTCGACTTTGGAATCATGTTGCAGTAAAAGTCGTAGTTTTTGTCACACAAAAATTCCAAAAAATATTATAGGTGCCTATTTTGGTTCAGGTCAAACATAAAATGCATTCGACGACAGAAAAATTGAAACTTTAAGCGAAAGCAATGAATGGGGTTGGAAATTTGAAAAGTTGTTTCTTAAAATCAAAGTAAATGGGTTCATCTCAACCAAATAAATTCTATCTTTTGTTTACTTTGAGGATAGTATAAAAAGCAAAGACATTATATTTTTACGTTCTTTATAAATTTGTTTTTAAATCAAAAAGTCTGAATAAAAATTTTGTTGATAAGCTTGTTAGTTTTTATAGCTGTTGCACTTTGAAAAGCTGTGAATCTAGTATTTCATCTAAATTAATTTGCTTGTGCTAAAAAAAGGAAAAAATTAAAGGCTACTTGGGTTGAAAGAATGAGCTTTGGCATTTCGTAGAAGATTTTTAACATATAAATAATTAAAGAAAATCTTAGTCCATGTTGAACAAGTAGTGCACGAGTATGCTTATGCCAATTACACCGCTTAGAAAAATCAAGACTTTTGCTGTTATGTAAACCAAAAAATACTTTACTAAAGGATTTAGGTGTTCAAAAAATGAAAATTTTGTTTTTGGAACATGCCTCGGAATTTTAAGGGCAATAACAATACATTGTAGGATAATTTTGCAAAGTAATAATCTTTATCATTTATGTAGAAACAGTCTGATCTTTTTAAGTATCACATAAAGTTTAAGAAGATCCTCATTAGTTATGTAACTTTTGAGTCTTCATTTTGCCACACATGAAGTTTTGAAAAACTTCTTATGCTTAAACGGTAAATTTTGTATGCTGTAATAATATAATGTTTATGTGTCTGCAAAATCATGTGCAGCTGCATATCTACGTTTAATTTTCAGTATTTCAGTCAAAGTCAACCATAGTAGTCCGAAGAGGAACGACCTAATTGTGTGTTTTTTTCAGGTAGAAAAGTTACCCCGAAATATGTTTCTGTATCTATGTAGGTACCAATTATATTGTTTTTAGTTGTAACTAACGCAATGATCGTATACGAATCTACTTTTCACAGAAATGCCTAGAAAATATACCAGGATTTTGGGGACAAGACGTTATACCGATTATACAGCTGAGACCCTACAAAATTGCTTGGATGAGATAAGGAGGGGCGAAATTTCACAAAGACAGGCTGAAGAAAAGTATAAAATTCCAAGAAGAACCATCATTTACAAATTGAAGGGAATGCATTTAAAAAAACCAAGACGGCCCAATGTTTTTACTGCAGAAGAAGAACAAAGTTTTGTCGAATGCTTGTTTTCTTTGGGCGAGTTCGGATTTCCGATTAATATCGGAGAACTGCGACATATAATCAAAAACTACTTAAGTCGATGTGGAAGACATGTAAAAGTATTTCAAAATAAACTCCCGGGCATTGATTGGATAAATTCTTTCATAGCAAGACACCCAGGCATTTCGTTACGTTTTGCAGAAAATGTTAAACGCACACGAGCGGCAGTAGATGAGCCTATGATCAGGAGTTTCTTCGAAAACATAGCACAAGAGCTTTAAGACGTCCCCCTACAAACATTTGGACCCTGGAAAAAAAAGTTCTCGTTAAAAAAGAAAGCAAGTATCCAGAAATAATTAGAAATGCTTCCAATCTATCAGTGTCTGTGATGTTTTGCGGTAACGCTGCTGGGGAGCTTATGCCGCCTTATGTTGTGTATCGGGCTACGAAGATGTGGACAAAGTGGACGGAAAATGGTCCCACAGGCTGTCGATATACCTATACTTCTTTAATAATTTTAAGAAATTAATGCGTCATCCTTCTTAAGATGGCGCGGTGGATTTGTTTTTGAAAAACAAAAAATACTTTAAAACCGTTTCATGTAAATGATTCAGAGTTTCGAAGGTTAATGTAGGACAGCTGAAGACTAACAATTTATGAGGATTTTTCGAAAGTTGTTTTTTTTTTCGAAATACTAAAGACATTTAAAATAAACATTTAAGAAAGGAATTAAAGCATTGGAAAATCATCACGGATTTCGTTTTTCTATCCGGTGGAAATCTTCAAAAACACTTGGTAAGAATCGGTACGGAGTATAGTGTGGAATCTTACTGCACTAACAGCACCCATTAATGAGGACCTGTTTATGAAAGACCGACAATTGATTTTTCTTTTTTAATTTAAAATTGAATGTAGGGAAAGTTTATGGTTTTAATACTTTACCATAGCTTTTAGACCATCATCTCCGAGAATTGTCTCGTAAATTTAAGACGGTCTCCATTTCGTAGTTGGTATGACTTTGAAGTCGATGATTTCCTATATCATGCAGTGTTTTTTAACCAAATCTAGATTCTTCTATTATTTTTCTGAGATTTGTCAATAGCAGTCTTTCGAATACTTTTGAAATGATTGGTATAAGCGATATTGGTCTGTAAAATGTTACTTCAATTGGTGGCTTATCTCTTCATTAAGTATAACAATACATTTTTCGATTTTCCAATGATATGGTACAATCTTAGTTTAAGGCATACGTTTATTATAAGATGGAGTTTTTTTTTATATTGCGCACGCACTAAAGGGGTTATGAATACCCTTATAATGATTAAACACAGTGCGAGCAATTAGGAAAGGAGGATAGGATTAGAAAGGAGAAACCGATGCACATTGGTTTTGAATGTCTGCACATTGTAATGAGTGGGAAATATTGAGCCTGGGAAAGCATTCCACATTCGTGTAGTGCGGCTAAAGAAAGAATCTCTGTACTTAACAGTTCATCCGAAATTGGGCTCAAGGGTAAACTGATGGGCGTTCCCAGCAGTACGGGTATTACGGTTGAATTGTTTAAGTGGAGGAATGCAACTGGCTATTTCAATAGAGCATTGTTTATAAAAATAGCGATAAAACAATGATAGGCATAAGACATGCTTCTTACGTCTTTGGGCGTAACAAAAGTTATTTTACATTCGTCGTTCAAATCAAAAAATTTTAAGATATCTGTAGCCTTATTTGCTGCACAGGTAGGTAATATTCGCGAGATGTTCAGCAAAAACGTCACGGGTTTTTGATCCATTTGCCATCTTGGGATTTTACTGGCGGGTTTTATGCCAGGGGTCTTTTTAGATGATTTGCTGTTTTTCATAAAGAGCATTTGGTAAAAGCATAAAATGTCATCAGACTTTTCAGAATCATTTTTGAACACACTGATTCTTATTTTTAAGTTCGTTGTTTCGACGGTTAAAGACTGTCTTATCATCTGAAAATCTCACCGCTTGCCATTTCCTTCGAAATTTTCCTTGGGAAAGTTTTTCTTTCTCGAAATAGTTGAATGGTAAATGTTTCGGAAGTAATTTTAACGTAAACTAAATTTTTAGGGAAATTTGATTAGCAATGCATTCTTTCTAGGGAAATTTTATTTTCTAGGGAGATTTATTAATCATAATTATTAGAAAATATTTCGAGGAAAACAAATATTTCGACGAAAAAAAAATTAAATTAAAGATTTACGCTAGGAACAAAAGTTAAAACTTTAATAGTTTTAAAATTCATTTCAGATTTCGGAAACTTTTCAACCGATTTTCCTTTAGTCCTGCAATCCACTCACCTAATAATGTCTGAAAACTTTGTATCAAATTTGTACGACACGGTAGCTACCTACTTATTGAAATTTTATGTTGGGTACTTATGTAATTATTGTGTAATTTAATACAATTGGGGATATTCAGTAATAGCCTGCTTCCATTAACATAAATATTCACCTCATTGAACAAATAAAAGAATAATTTTTTCCATTTTTTTCGAGGGGGATAATAATTTGTAACAATATTCGATTTCCTGACGCATTATCAATATATCATCGCCATCGGTTTTGAATATTTCAAGTCAAATTAAATTGAATATTATTTTGTAATTGTTTTCGAAATTGTCCGAGTCCGAGTCGATATACAAAGGATATTGGAATAATAATGGTATTGATTGTAACAAGTTTAATTCAAATAAAATTTGCAATCATCATCATGAACCATCTAGAGAAGGTGTGCATATATATGTACATAAATGTTTCCATTAGGTTACAAACAGAGCGAGCTTTTGTTTAATTGCTCCGTTATGGTTGCCTTCCTCTTTCTGTGGTTTCCGTTTTTAAATACAATTTTCCAAACATATCCCGAAACGAACTGAACGGAACCGAAACAAAGAATAAATTCCACCATTTTTTTTGTGTTGTTTTTGGTCTACGTGACCGTTATTGTTATTGTTACATTGTCGTATCATAAATGTTTCAACTTCCTTTTTGATGTTGAACTTTTTGTTTTTGACTTCATTTAAATGATTGTCGATGTCAGTGTAAAAGTCAAGGAGGAACAATTTCAGTTTTCAAAGGACTCGATTGATGAAATCAGGGCAATTCATTCAACCGTTTAAGGGACCATGCTGATGTGGTTCTCTGTATCATACATAAATTTCGCTCCTTTCGTTCGATTATCGACAATAAATAACCAATTTGATGTATCGATATCGAATCGAACTGTGCGTTGCGGTGGGGGCGAAGAGCGATGCTGTACTCGTATCGTAGATATTTTTATATGGAAAAAAGTCATTGCTTGATGAATAACACTTGAGATAGAGTAGGAGAGATGTTCGGAGACACAGTAGACGCCATCTGATGAACGATGAGCGAATCAGATGGTATCTTGCGTGGCGCGCTGCTGCTGGTGGAGGGGTCGATATGTTACTGTGACAGTGATGGGATGTAAAATGATATAAAATCCACTTTTATTGCTTCGACTGTTAGTTGGATCAATGAATAATAAGTCATTCTGAAGACATTCTCATTGGAATCATGATGGTAAATATATTTATTTTGTATCAAGTTGAGATGTAGTATGTCTGTTTAATGTTTTTGAGGGGGGGGGGATATTTTAGAAACACAGGATCAACAAGTTACTTGGGCACGAAAGTCATAAAGTGTAACTTAAGTTATCTAAGTTTACAATCATAATGTCTTTTAAAGCTAGTAAAAGAAAACAGATAAAAGATTTAATGAAAGATGATTTGACTGATAAATATTTTTTCAAGACAAACACCTAAATTTAAATTCCATTAAATATTTCTAGAACGACAATAAAAGAAGTATAAAGCAGTAGAATCACAATTGCTTGCGTTTTAGGTAGTAACTTTATGGTATCAAAGCCGATCAACAAAAAGGACATATATGACGTCATCAGAACCAACCAAAAGCAGACATTCAGCTTTATCACAGGCCCCGTCGTAATAGATTCGTCGTACGAACCCCGAAAAAAAGTATCATTGCTCCCGTCGTCGTACTAAAAAAATTTGCTACGAAATTCGGAGTTCGTGAAAAGTGGTATTACTAGCCCCGAATGAATAGGAAGTTTGGCAGTTTTTTCTACGAACAGTTATTTTGATCAGAGCTTAATTGAAAACCGAAAAAAAAATATTTAGCGTGCAAAGATAAATTAAATAAAAATAAAATATATGAAAAGAATCATGTAAGTTTTACTATTGTTTTAATGTGACGAAGTTACCTATATTTTTTATTTTTTTTTTAAGGGCAAATAAAGTTATCACAAATATATATAATAACAATTCGTTTAAGAGAATTGAGTTTTTGGAGGCATAGCACTTATGGCGACGGATCAATCTTACAAATATATGACACGATTCCAGGACTGAGTGAGACCACCGATTACATCCCCCCTTTACTAGATTTCGACAGAAAATATTCTATTTTCATACTAGAAAGACAGGGTTGGGATCCCAATTCACTTATAAGTAAACAGGGTATCCCTTTCTACACTGACGGTTCAAAAATGGAATCAGGAACAGGTGCTGGAGTGTTTTGCCAATCTCTCAACATCAGAGCGTCATATACACTCCCGGCTGACTGTAGTGTCTTTCAGGCCGAGGTCTTTGCCATTGGAAAAGCAACTGAATTGGCACATCACGAAAAGCTAAGCTCTTCGGAGATTACTTTTTTCGTGGACAGCCAGGCTGCTATCAAAGCCTTAGCCAGTGAGACAATAAGATCAAAAGCAGTTTTAAACTGTAGGAAGGAATTAAACAAAATCTGCCACACTAACCAGGTAAAGCTCTGCTGGATTCCCGGACATAGCAATATAGAAGGGAATGATATAGTAGACGAACTAGCCAGGAAAGGGTCAAAAGCAGACACAAGTAGTAGCGACCATTCAGTTAGGGGACCACTCGTCCCGATTGGGGTACTCAAGAGGAAGATAGACCTTAAACTAAAAGAGAAAACCAATATCTCCTGGAAATCCAGGAACGATTGTGCAATCTCTAGAAATTTATGGCCTAACACAAATGAAAAGGAAACTCGGTATATTCTATCGCTGAGTAAAAAGAACATTAAAATCTTGATAGGTGTACTAACAGGTCATCGCGCCATTGGCACAATGGCTAATAGAATAGGGGCATTTGCACCCGATTTTTGTAGGAGCTGTCAGGATGAGGAGGAAATGGAAACCATTAAACACCTGCTCTGAGACTGTCCGAACCTCCAAACCAGCCGATTAATTCATTTCGGAAACAGGTTTGTTGGAGAACTGGATGATCTAGCACAGGTCTCAATGGCGAGCATGAGGAAATTTATAGATAGCACAGGCTGGTTCGTTAACGAGCCAGTCTACGCTAATCGACAGAGTTAAATTGAACTGAGGAGCATTGATGCTAAATTTTTACTTTTACAGGGGATCACAATGGACCAATAGGCCCCCGTGTACGCAACAGCTTCTTGCTGTGCACACCCCTTACAACCTAACCTAACCTATCACAAATAAAATTCTGTTCCAAAGGCTTTATGAAATGCTTCAAGAAAAACCTGAAATTGCCCAAGGATTTTCGAAAATCCCTAAGGAGGAAGTGAATTCATTTTGGGAAGCAGTAAAAACAGAGTTAATAGCATAGGCCCACCTTCTAAGGACACCTCTAGCTGTCTAAGTGAATAGATTAGTCCAAATTTTTTAAAAATTTAATTCAATTCTTAGATGTGGTTAGATTGGAAGGCATACATCAAGAGAAAAATGGTTGAGAACAAAAAAGAATGCAAAGCTACAGGTGGCGGAGGAAATAGAATGCATTCTTTTAGCAGCCCCGAAGAAGGTGTCACAAGACTGACTTGCCTTGACCAGAGAAATTGAACCAAGTTAAAAACAAGAGCCCGCAGGGCAAAGTCATTTCTAATAATCAGAACATGTTTTCATCTTTTAATCAATTCCATGGAATTGTACACAAGCAGAAGCCTTGTAGGGCTTTGAAGCTCAGCACCGAAAATAATAATTGATTAATCACCTGTTGTAAATAAAAATAAATTAAGAACGCTCTTGAGTTTTACCTGTAAGTTTGCCACAAGGATACTTAAGGGCTTTCAAATTGAAATTTGTACTTGAGGAATTTTTATAATTGTAGCCTAAAACGAAATCTTATATATTATTTTACCTGACACCAACTATTACTTTGTGCTTAAATTTTGATATTTAAAATATTATTCGAAATTATAAAGTATTGGTGTTTACCTCTTTTCTCATCAATCAACTATTGATTTAGTGAGTCCCAAGCTTGTATTTAAAAATTGATGACGAGTATTAACAATTTTTTTTTGTCAATATCTTAATGTTTTCTGTAGAATTTATGAATTTAAAAATTTCACACTTTTGAAAAATTTTTATTATTAAGTGATGGGTTCAAAAAGTTCATTTCTCCATGTTTTCATTATTTAAGAAAAGTTGTATACAAATTCTCTTATGTTTCTACATAAACTTTAAATTTTTGGGGCTAAGCCTTTTACTTGTTATTATTTTTTTAAGATTAAGCAATTTACTAGGTATTCCAGAAATTGGTATCATTGTTTTTAAAAATGATAGAGGGATGTCACAACAGGAATGAGGTTCGTAAATTTTACCAAAAGGGAAAAAAAACCTCCCAAGGGTACCAGCCACGAACTGAAGCCTGTAAGGACGATCAGGGAACATTATAGTAGAACCGCAATCGATTTTGAGAATATGGAAAGACCACTTCTCCAAATTATATAACGGCGATGACGAACCGAATTCCGCTGTAGGGGAGATATAACTACTCAACCTAGGCGACGCAGATCAACAATTCCGCCTACCCGACCTCTACGAAGTGAAGATAGCTATATCTAAACTGAAGTCAAACAAAGCTGCTGGAGCTGACGGCATCGCTGCCGAACTATTTAAAACAGCAGGCGATGACTTGGTAGGGAGCATGCACCAACTCATCTGCAAAATATGGTCGGAAAATAGCATGGCCGATGAGTGGAATCTCAGCATAGTTTGCCCGATACATAAGAAAGGAGACCCTCTAAATTGCGCCAACTACAGAGGGATCAGTCTCCTTAACATTGCATATAATATCCTTTCTGCCGTATTATGTGAACGTCTGAAGCCGTTCGTCAACAACCTGATAGGTCCTTATCAGTGTGGCTTCAGACCAGGAAAGTCCACTATCGACCAAATATTCACACTACGGCAGATGTTGGAAAAAACCCAGGAGCTCCAAATCGATACCCACAATCTCTTTATCGATTTTAAAGCCGCGTATGACAGCATCCATAGGGAAGAGCTCTGCAGAGCAATGTCTAGTTTTGGCATCCCTGTCAAACTTATCCGTTTGTGCAGAATAACGATGGAGAATGCACGCTGCTCCATCAAGGTTGGAAAAGATCTCACCGATGCATTTGATGTCAAAAAAGGTTTTAGACAAGGCGATGCACTGTCATGCGACTTCTTCAATATCGTTCTGGAAAGAATTGTGCAAAACTCAACCGTCAACACTAGAGGCACAATCTTCCAAAGGTCCATCCAATTACTCGGATACGCAGATGATATTGACATAATTGAAAGATCAAAGCGTGATGTCAGTGGAGCGTTTTTGAGCATTGCGACGGAAGCGAAGAAGATGGGTTTAGTGGTCAATGAGGGCAAGACCAAGTATATGCTGTCATCAAAAAAGGACATTGAACAACGACGTTTTGGACAAAACGTCACCATGGACAGCTATAACTTCGAGGTAGTTAAGGACTTTGTTTACCTAGGCACCGCTATAAACACAGACAACGACACCAGCGCTGAAATCAAACGAAGAATAACTCTTGCAAATCGCTGCTTTTTTGGACTTAGAAGGCAATTGAGTAGTAAAGTCCTCTATCGAGCATCTTAAATCACCATCTATAAGACACTCATCATCCCGGTTCTTTTTTATGGCGCTGAGGCCTGGAGCCTGTCAAAGAAAGATGAGAGCGTCTTAGGATGCTTCGAGAGACAAATTCTTCGGGTGATTTTTGGTCACGTATGCATAGATGGAGAATGGAGGAGAAGATATAACGACGAACTGTACACGGGCTGTACAGCGACACTGACCTAGTTAGCAGAATTAAAGTCCAACGGCTTAGATGGCTGGGTCATGTAGAGCGAATGTACACCAACGCTCCAGCCCGGAAGGTCTTCGAATCCAATCCCGAGGGACGGGGCAGTAGAGGAAGAACGCGACTCAGGTGGCGCACTTTGAAATGTCAGAAACTTAGAGACCTGATTAGGGGATATAAAGCGAATCGTCTTCAACTCGATAACTCCTTTTCGACAATACAAATGTCATTAAATGGCATTAACGTTAAACATAAGAATTTCAAAAAATTATTAAGAAGTGCTTATTCTCCTCATTCTGATCATTTTCTTTTATATAAAGTGTTTAATAAGCTCTTTCAGCTTTCAAAAGACGTAATTGTGTTTTGTCGGTGTTGTATTTTACTCTTCAAATTGATTGTTAAAAGGACTCCAAGTTATCTATGTAACAGACTTAATTTTTGTGTTTCTAGCCGTTCCATTTTATTGCGCTCGTCCACCTTTATGTTTGACAAGGCGCAGGCAATTTTTCGTTCATGCTGTTAGACTGTGGAATAACCTTCCCAGTCATATGAGGTCTAGAATCGAAAACAGAAAGTTTCAAGCAATTTGTTTTGAATATTTCTCGAACTTTAACTGAACATACTTTTAAATTAATAATTTTCAATTTTATTTTCCTTCGTCTTGATTCAGATAACTTTTAATTAACATGCCTTTTGTTTTTTTTTTTGATGCATTATGAAATTTTTAATTCTTAATTTTAGTCCATTTTTAATGTATAATTAATTCTTACTAATTTTTTGTTAATTTTGTTCTCACACGTTTGTAAATATATCTTTTGTTAATTGTATTTTAAATCAATGTTTTATATCCTGTACTATTTATAAGTTTTACTTGATGTACAGCTGACATACAAATAAATAAATATCAAATATCAAAAAAATTGATTGATGTTTAAAACTAAAAAAAAGTGGTTCCCATTGGGGCGAAAATGGAAATGTCACTTTCAATTCGATTTTGATTTCAAAAATAAGGCGAATGTAAAAAAAACAGGCGAAATCAAAGCAATGGTACTAAACCTCGTTTCCCCCATAGTTAAGAAAAATGATTTTAATAAAAATCCATTACATTTACTTGTAATAACTTTTTTCAAATACTTTAAAATGTAATAAAATAAATTCAATTCCCAATTACATGAAAATGAAAAATTTCAATTACTTGTAATTTAATTACATAAATGTAATTGAAAACAATGATGGTTTTCTTCAATAATGATGGCTTTTTTCAATAATCATTACCTACACCAAAATGTAATCAAATATTATTTTCGTAAATTACATTTTACGCGATATTAATAAAATAATATCTTTCACTGTAATTTAAAAGTGTTTTTTCTCAATGACTTAAAGAAATATTGACATTTTTACAATTTTCAATTATATGTAATTAGCAAGTGCTATTTTTCAAATATAATTACAAGTAGGTGATCTATATTTTTTCAATTACAATTACAAGTAATTGTAGTGTAATTAAAAAAAGGTCAGTTATTATTTATGTACATTTAATTAAAATGACATTAATTATCAAAATTTGTTATTATTTCCTAACTCTGATTTTCGCTGACTAAAAGGATCCGCTTTGTATGAGCTAATATGAGCTATATGAGATCCCATAAGTTCTATGGATTTATTATAAAAGTTAAAATCGCCATTTTGTGGTAAGTCTTGACATTTTACTAAAGTTAAAACCTGATACTAAAATCAGATAAAATTAATAAATGTTTTAAATTAGTAATTTTCTAAATTGGCTGAGTTTTGTTTCCCTCTAACAGCATCACGTTCCAAAATAAGAAGTTCAACTTTGCCTGACTTAATAGATTGGCTTTAATCGATTTTGAAATCATTTGCTTGACAATCTTCTTATTATAACTAAATATATGTACCTTTAATTTGCATATTCCAACAAACATACCAATGGACATCAGGACAAGAGAAGCTATTAATTGAAGAGGGTCATAGTCGTTGGGTGAAGACCAAGAGACATTGCTTAAGTTTTTGGAAAATTTTCTTTTCTGCAAATGCACACAATTGAATTAGCCTCAAGCTTCACAACTAAGCTATACCATACAACTAAATATAAAACCTTTCGCAGCAAAGCCACCATAAGCTTCTCATCTTGTCTTTTATGTTTATCATCGAAGTTGCTTCTCTTCCGCATCATTGATTAAAGTTTATACATATATTTTTTTATCGCATTTTCTTACTCTCTCTCCCCATCAATCTGTCGTCCTCTTTCTCTAATCCAATTGTGAAATGAAACGTCAAACTAAAAATTGCTTTATCTTCTGTACAGTTTAGTTTTTCTTTTGCCTCTTGCACTTCATCCTTTATTTATAAGAAAAGTCAAAAAAGGATTTCCATTTTGTGAGCTTAATCTACTTCCACATAGATACATTTTTGATATAATAAAATAAAAACAATGTGAAATTGCGTTAGAGGTTTATAACGAAGGAGACACAGACTAAAAAACATAGAAATAGAAATAGGTATAGGCAATCAACTTAATCCAAAATTAGACTTTTCAAAAATTAAGTCTCGCACTAAGCCCTAGCAGTTTGTGGTTTCACGTTACAAAATATACAGCCTTACATAAAATTTGGGGGGGGGGGGGGATATGATTTATCGAGATGATGAGATGATATCCTTTTTCTATTACATAATAAATAATATCTCTATCAACCGAAGTGTAAACCCCTTTGCCAGCAGTGAGGTAGCTTTATTTTTTTTTAGGTCCAATCGTGTATAATATCGATTACCTTACGCCTTTGGTCAAGGTCAAAGGTTTTTATTTCTAGAATCAACGCTTAGGATATGGGAGCAGGACACATTTATATAGATAGTAGGTAGGTAGGAATAGGTATATTAACGCGCATAATTAGCTTTGATATAACCTTCAAAAGAATATCTATGTACATAGGTATCTAAATATATAAATATTTTAAAACACAAAGGAATTTTCCTTCGATCCTTGGAGGTTATTGTTGCGATAACTCAAGGACTAAACTTTGATATTAAAATATTCTGATTGATTCAATGAACTTTAAAATTAATTTATTTGATGATAGGTATAATATTCGAAAAGGGACTGTATGAATTTTGAACTATGCATAATCAGTATAAAATTATATTAATGTTAAAATAAATTTGGTTAAATAAATCATTAGTAATAAGTTTAAAGGGTAAATCCTCTGCCACATTTCCGTTTACAATCATCACATAAATTTAAAAGTTGGTAAAGAACTAAAAGTTAAAATAATTGATTAAACTTCTCTGCTCGAAAGGTGAATTGGATTAAGTCTTGTTAAGCCATTTTTCAGGAGAAAGAATTCAAACATTATAATTATAAATTTTCAAGTTTTTATAAATAAAAACGGTAGTTTTTTAATCGTCCAGGTAAAATGATTTAAGTCTGTTAAATTTTGCTATTTTTTCAAATATTTGAAAATTGACTTAATTTGCAAATAATTTCAAAATTATTTTTAATTCAAAAAGGAAAAAGGTTTAGCTGCACAAATTTTGTGTATGCAGATTTTTTCACAAAGACAGAAAGTGTACTTAAATATAAGAACACAACATTTTTGTTTATTAAGAACGGCTTATTTATTTTAAGACATAAGACGCTTTGCGAAATCTATTTTTTTTAAATTGATTGATTAAAATTAGGTGGCGCAACAGTCCTTAGAGAACCAGGGTCTAGTGACTTACAACTCTCAACCATTCCTGTGTGCGAGTAATTGCAGGGATGGAGGGGACCTACAGTCTATATGCTGAATCCGAACGGCTAGTTTGAGAAAGCACTTTTTCATGACAAGAATTACTCTTGGAGAATTTGTCAATTCCTCGCAAGAGGCAGTACCCGTGAAAAAAAAAAACTTTAGATGGCATAGGCAGGGTTCAAACCCAAGACCTCTTGCATGACAGTCCAACGCACTAACCATCATGTCACGAGTACTAATTGATTGATTATAAGTTCTTAAAACAGAACAATATGATAAGACAGAATAAAAGCTAACTTTTTTATTTTTGGCTTAAGTTGACCTAGCAGGAGTGTGAGCTTAAATTGGCTGTTTTTAGTCTAAAAGGCACATGTTTTTAAAAAGAAAGCAAGAGCAAATTTGCTCAAATTACTTGCCCTTGCTAGCTACACATTTCTCCCAAGTCTTGGCCAATTTGTTAAAACTACAAAAGAAGAATCATAATAAACTTTGAAATATTAGTGAACATTCCTTAATCAATATTGTTTTTTAAATTGTACTGCTTAAATAAGGGGCCAGTTATAGCCATCATTGAAATCGATCCGGAAAAATATTTGAATCGATATTTGAAGGTACTTCCCTTTGATTAGAAATGAAAATTATATAGGTACTGATCGATCGGAAATCATACAAAGAATTTTGTTTGAGAAAAAAAAGTGTAATTGCGCATTTATTTTTCTATAAAAATTAATTTTTCTATTTTTCTGACGAAAATTCATTTTCCTGAACAGCTGATACTTTTATGTTAAAAAGTAAAACGAATCGTTCCACTGATAAATGTTCCAATTTCACACAATTCCAATGACAGATTTCTGTCAGTTAGGCGCCAGTTATAGCTATCATTGGTTTTCATCATTGAAAACAAACATTGGATTTTTTTTGGCAGGTCGTTTATAGCTTTCATTAAAACTTTCTGTCATTGAAAATAATTTCCTCATTGAAAGCCACCGAAAAATTTTTACTGACAGAAATCTGTCATTGGAATTGTGTGAAATTGGAACATAAATCAGTGGAACGATTCGTTTCACTTTTGAACAAAAAAGTATCAGCTGTTCAGGGAAATGAATTTCCGTCCGGAAAATAGAAAAATACATTTTTAGAGAAAAATAAATGCGCAATTACACTTTTTTTCTCAATAAAAATTCTTTGTGTGATTTCCGATCGATCAGTATATAATTTTCATTTCTAATCAAAGGGAAACATCGTCAAATATTCATTCAAAAAATTTTCCGGATCGATTTCAATGATAGCTATAACTGGTCCCTTAAAATTTTTCGGTGGATTTCAATCAGGAAATTTTTTCCAATGACAGAAATTTTTAATGATAGCTATAAAAAAAATGACAATGATTGGTTTCAATGATGAAAACCAATGATAGCTATAACTGGCGCCTAGGAACGTTTTTGACACTTCAAAAAATCTCAATCCAATCTTATTCAATCTCGAAAATTTGTCTCAAAGCGTTATAAATACTTTGTATGTTTTGTATTATTTTTAAAAAGGTTGGGCCCATTATCTTAAACGCATTGTCGTTTAAATTCAGTTTTCTTTCAAATTCTTGTTAAAGTTTTTTTTTATAGAATACTAGCTGACCCGACAAACGTTGCTTTGTCATACAAATAATTTCTAGAGAATATTTTGCTAGAAATAAATAACTTATTGTAAGTGTGTAAGCATGTGGTATATAAGTGGAAGAGATATAAAGCACTGTAAACGGAGACAAAATATTAAAATATTAAATCACCAAATAATTTCTTTTTAATTTCTTTAAATTAATTCTTTAAAATTATATATGTACATACATACATATCGCTAATTATGACAATACAAAAAAACAATATCAATCCCTTAATGCAACAGAGTGTACAATATTTTTTGTGATCTCATCTTTCCCCAATACACACGAACTGGATGGTTTGCCCACTCGAGAGCACGCCACGTATAGTTGTCCGTGTGAAAAACATGAAGTGCTCAAATCTAAGCCGCAGACAGACATCGTTTGGCCTTGAGACTTATTGATAGAGTCATTGCAAATGACAATCTAATTGGAAATTGAAGGCTTTTGAATTGAATTGGCACATCACTGGGTATAATAGGGATTCGCGGTAATAATATATTTTCACCTCGGAATTTGTCATTTATAATTATGGCTCCGATAACATTTTTCATTTATTCTTTAATAACTAATCGCGTGCCGTTGCACAACCGTGCTGGGTTAAAGTTACGAAGCAAAATTACCGGAGATCCAACCTGCAGTTGTAAGTTATGCGGTGGCATGCCTGGTAAATCCAATGAGTTCAAAAACTCAGTTGGATAATTTACAGCTTCGGTAGCATCACAAACTGTATCAATAGATTTGTATGACACCAATTCCCCTGGTCACAAATGTTGCATCTTGAGATTTAAGTCGTTGACATACACATTTTTTGCTGCTAAAATTGCTCTTGCTGCCAGCCACTCATGATTTGTATATTGCCTGTGTAGATCGGGAATTATCTGGTCAATGAAGTGATTTTGTGAATCAATAATCGTGCGAAAATTTTATGCATCCAGTTTCATCTGTAGTAACTTTTCCGTGGCCTATATTTAACATTTGTTTTGAGATTGTTTCAGCGGATAGATCTTGAAGCATTTGAACACGCATATTTACTTTCAGTTGTACTTTTTCAACATTACGCCACAGTTGAGATGATTTTAAGCACGCGTTGATCTCATCAGCGTACGTTGATCGCAAAATAACGGGAAGTGTTTGTCTGGAATCACCTGAAAGAAGTAACAGAGTGCCGCCAAATAGTCTGTCGTTATTTTTTGTATCTTTGAATGTTTGATTATTTGATCGTATTTTAGCAAGAATTAGCGAAATATGGAATATTCTGTCAGTTCCACCTGGTGCATCCAAAAAAAAAAATCCACCTTGTCCTGCCGAAACTGCGAGCATGATGTGGTCATAAATGTTTCTTTGTTCTTAATTCATTAGTGGGACATTGCGAGCAACAATCGCTGCCATTTCAGTGTCTATTAAATAAAATGCATTTGGATTTGGTGAATGCATACCGAAATGACTGAGTGGTAAGATGGCAATGATAATGCAAAGATCCTCAATAGCAATCAATGCTTCATTGTGCATACATAGCGTCACTAAATACTATCGTAAGATCGTTGCACCGTGTACGATGTTGATGCAATTAAACCATAGCACTTAGGAATATAAAAAATAGATAAAAACCTATTCTCAGACCTACCGAATGTATATGCAAAATTTCATTGAAATTGGTTAAGCCGTTTCGGAGGAGTATGGCAACTAACACTGTGACAGAAGAATTTTATATATCTATATTAGATTAGATAAGTCATTTTTCCAAGACATTCAGCTTTTTCGTTATTCTCTAATTTTCTTGCTTTTCAGTGCATTCAAGTCCCAAAAATATCATTTTTAAATTTAGGTACAATAATAAAAAATAAAGCGTTCCATAATGAAACTTTTGGTGTTACCGTACCAACGTGTCATAATGGAACGATCGAAATGTAATAATTTAATCGAAGCATTCATTATAATAAAAGCTTGAAAACACCTTATTTAAAGGTGTTTTCAAGCTTTTATTATACTGAATGTTTCGATTTAATTATTAAAATCAATATTTGCATGTGCTTCTTTTCGATTAAAAGTAAAGTCAAAATGGTCAACCTATTGTAAATATGTATTTATACCATCCTAAGTTGTATACATATATCTCACATTCATACATTTCTTATCTACCTACTTGTTCAATTTTAACTTGCTGCTTATTATTTTTTATTAAATCAATGCCAGAGTAAAAAATAGAGAATAAGAAAATCATTAAACAAATTAAGATATACATAACAAATATCTGTGAGACGAAACAGTCTTGTTTAAATAAATAAAAATCTTTTAAACCAAGTCATCGTCCACAACTTCAGAAGTGGCCAGCCCTAAATACCTTTAACGTTTTATTTATTTTTTTCACAATTTTGAAATATAAGCCAAGATATTATGTCATCAACAATGAAGAAGCAAGTATTGGTAGCTTGGTGAACCGAGCGAAACATACAATTTGCAGCAGATGCAAAAGTTGCTTAACTACGTGAGCTTTATGAAGAAAATTGTGAAGACAATTATTCCGAAGACCATTTCATCGAAGCAGAAAATATTAAACGTCCTGGTAAGACAATAAATTCTGATTTGTCATAACAGAAACAGATTGAAAAGAAACTTAAGCTTATTGAATTGCGTCGTGAACTAGCTCGACAAGAAGAAAATTTTTCAAGTTCTTCGTCGCCTTCGTATCAACCTTCGTTTAAGGACGTTTAATATTCCTTACCATTGTTTTCTGGTAATGATACATACGATGCTAAGAAATGGATCAGCACTTTTCAGCGAGCATGTGATTCCGTTCACGGTGATAGTGTGTTCAAATTAAAAAGCATTCGCCGATTGATGAAGCCCGATTCCGCTACCGAAATATGTATTCTTACAAATTGACGAATCAAGTACCTATTCTGATTTCCGGAGCAATTTGTTGGCCAATTTTGAACACACTTATTCAGTTTCCGAAATTATTGATAAGATGCGAAATACTCCATTTGTGCCCTCAAACACATCCATTATGGGCAACATTTTAGAAAATGCAAGAGCTTGTATCAAGCGCTGATATTGACGAAAAACAAATTATTCAATTTATCATTGATGGGTTCCAAGATCGTTCCGCTAGCATCGCCATATTGTACTCAGCACGCACAATCGATGAATTAAAAAAACTGGCACACCGTTATGCTCAACTACGAGGACCAAATTCAGCAGTTAACAGACCGACAAATTCCGCATCATATATAGCGCAAGTTGCCCAGCATCAAAATGAATCGAAACCTAAAGTCAAGTTTTCCGTTGGTGACTCCGAAAAAATGCTTGTTCAATGCTACAATTGCTCTGGCATGGGACATTTTTCCACTTCTTGTCCACATCCCAAACGTCAAAAAGGATCATACTTCAGATTTGGTTCAACAGTTCATATTCTGAAGGATTGCCTGAAGTTAGCCCCCAAAAATGCACGCACTGTTGCATTGATTGACGAAGTCTGTTCCAGCCCTAATCAAAACCATTCTAATGTGGATGCCTTATCCGATGTCAAGATTTGTAAAGAAGTAAATCCTGTAAGTGTTGTTTTTCCTACTAGTGATTCTGTTCCGTATTGTAACACATACATATCTTTCTCTTTTTGATACCGGTAGTCCGATAAGTTTAATTAAGCTTTCCGAGATTCCGATCGGATTGCATGGCAATAATCTGAGACCAACTGGATACTACGGAGTAGGTAGTTTACCTGTTAGTACATGTAGTTTTTTTACGTTAAAATAAAATTTAATGATATTTATAAAAAAATTGAAATTTTTGATCTTAGATAAGTCTTTATCAATTTTAATGTTGAAAAACTTCGTTCACACTATGCCACTGAGGCGCAAATTGCTTAACACAATTCTCATTGCCAACTACAGGCTCGGTCAAGATATTAACCCACTTAACAATAAAGTTTTATTATTCAAAGGCTTTCCAAATTTCTGTATCTTTTTAAATTATTTTTTAAAGCTACCATGTGATGCCGTATTCACTCGATTTCAATATGACAATGTTGTCTGTAAATTTTTAAGTAAGCATTTCGGAACCACATCACGCAGTTCTTCTTCCGTTCCATACAGCAATATTTTCGGTTGAAGAGCTGATAAAACTGAAGCAATGTCTTCCATGGCCTAAGACCGATGCACAAGTTCAGTGTAGAATGTTTCTTGACATTCTAATAGAATATTTTTTTTTAAACTATTAATTAAAAAGAGGCTGAGATGCACACTGATAACTTCCCATTCCGTCTGTCGATTTGTCTTGCTAAAAAGTTTGTCTATATGTATAAATTTTTACCAAATTTGCGTACTTTTTTTGTAGATTTTTTTTTTTTATGAAAAAACGGATTGTTGGATTTTTATATCGAATGATATATGAATATCGAAAACAATATTTTCTGTGAAATAAAATAAGTTTGAAGCCAATATTTGTAATTTTTGAAAAGCTATTTGAGTCGAAAGTAAATTTCTATCAAGTTTTAGTATTGTTTTTTTTTTAGGTTTATTTTTTGTAAAAAAAACTGTCAATTCGATTTTTCTTAAAATTTTATCGAGTGTTAAAAAAAAATATTTCTTATAAGTTAAAATTAGTTAGAAGCCATTATCTCAAATTTTTGAAAAGATATTTGAGTCGAAAATCAATTTTTACCAACTTTTATTATTTTTTTTAAGGTTTTTATTTTTTTTAAACTGTCGAATTCGATTTTTCTCAACATTTTTCAGAATGTTGAAAACAATATTTCTTATAAGATAAAATAAGTTTGAAACCTTAATCTCAAGTTTTTGAAAAGATATTTGAGTCGAAATTCAATTTTTACCAACTATGAGTAATGTTTTTTTTAGCATTTTATTTTTTATAAAAAAAAACTGTCAACTAGATTTTTCTCAAAATTTTATCAGATGTCAAAAACATTATTTTTCGTTGCACAAAATTGTTTTGGAGATGAAATCATATTTTGGTCGTAAAATTTTCGAGGTGACAAATTTTTTTTTCAGTTTTTTTGATTTATAAAAAAACCGTTAATTGGATTTTTTTCCAAAAATATAATTGTTTTGTATCACGTTACAATATATATTATAAAATTTAATTCAAGTCTCTAGCGTCATTAGTTAGCGTCATAAGTTCGTGAGATCTTTAGGTTTAACCAAAGTTTTCACCTTTTTTTTAAACTGCTATGGTACAAAAACCACCCACGCAATTTTCTGAAGAGCCCTTTCTGCATCTTTCTGCCTTATTATCTGTATAACAAAATTTATTTGAAGTCGATATCTCTTCTGGTTCTTGAGCTATGGAGGACGAAAAAAACGTCGGGAACGTACAGACGTACGAACGTACGTACACACGCACGCACATACATCTTTCTAAAAATCTTTTATTTCGACTCTAGGGACCTTGAAACGTCGAGAAATGTCAAAATTTTCAATTTGACAAATCGGACCCATTACAATAACTTCCTATGGGAAGTTAAGAATCAGAAACTGAGAAGTACATTACAAAAAGTAAAAGTTTTGGTTTTAACTTAATCAAAACGTTAAAAGATATAGTATGATGCTTGAAATTGGAAATTCATCTTTTTAACTTAGTTTAGTATAAAAATGACTTTAACTTTCTACTAAATCATTCTTAACGATTTAGTAGAATGATATGAAACAAGTATTTAAAATAAAAAAATCTTTAAAGTCTTCGTATACAAGTTTTACAAGTATTTCTCATTTTAGCTTTGTTAAGCTTTTTGACCCGTTCAATTTACTCATTTTAAATTCACTTTTCTATCCTTTTTTTTTGAAACGACTATGATAATTTCAGCATATTTACAACTTAGCTATATA
This sequence comes from Eupeodes latifasciatus, assembly GCA_920104205.1. Taxonomy (NCBI): domain Eukaryota; kingdom Metazoa; phylum Arthropoda; class Insecta; order Diptera; family Syrphidae; genus Eupeodes; species Eupeodes latifasciatus. The sequence goes on along the minus strand of OV049926.1, from coordinate 185,772,127 downwards.
TGTATGTATATTGTATCTACATATCTTCATATGTATAAGGAACAAAAATAAAAACAAAAATAAAAAACATACGGTCATATCAATTTCAGTTACAGAATGGAAAGAAAAAATCTGATCCAGATTCCAAGGATTCTCCAGAAGCGTTACTTCACTCACATCACATTTTTTTCTTCTCTACATTATTTAATCTTTTTCTGCTGCCATATCAGTTGGCAAACGTTGGCTCGACTCTTCTATACACTCGCCATCATACACTCCTGCATTTCTATATATGTATATATATGTGGTATAAATATCCTGGGTCTGAGGACTCTTGAAAACATCCAATTTTAATCGATTCTGTTGATGGTTTGGGGTAAACTTTCCTCATATCCATATCCAAATCCTCATACGATATCGCATCTAAATAAAGGCGGCGCGGCGGCGAAGGGTACCAACAACAAAAACATTGAAAAAAAAACAACCAAGGACGTCAGACACACAAGAGTAGAAAATCTAAAAATTGCACACAATTTGAATTCAACCGAGCATTTCAGATAATGAGTGACTATGTGTATATAAAGAACCAGAACCAGAGCCAGAGTTATACGAGTATCTAGAACTACACGAGAGTAAGAGGCAAGTTGACCAAATAGCTTTGGAGAGATATGAGTTTGAGTTTGATGCATTGTAACCGCATCGTCGGGCATGAATTTCCTGAAATAGAAAATTCAATTAAGTGCAAAGCTTCTTCTCTTTCTCATACATACTCGTAGCTTTATTGAACATTTAGTTCGATTTTCTGGTCCTATCTGTCGACAATCTTTTTTTCAGAATTTTATTTTGTTGGTACAAAAACAGAGCCATTGTAGTTTCAATCGGAAGTTGAACAAAGAGAAGATCAAATTGTTCATGACTACTGCTAATTCGTATAAAACCTTATGAAATAATCAGGAAAATTGTAACAATAACTGCTAGTTTACAAAAATGGTGCACTGGGCGTATACGTACTTTTTTATTTCAATGACATTGAAGAAAAGTGCTTCCACCTTTTTCTATAAGTTACTTACTGTGTGAACTAGGGCCTCACCCAACAAACTTCTCCATCTAGCTCGGTCCCTAGCTAGATGTCTCCAGTTTCGCGCTCCAAGTTGGGTGAGGTCACTTTCCACTTGTGTGCGCCACCTTATCCGCGGTCTTTCTCTACTGCGCTGTCTTGTGGGTGTAGATTCGAAGACTTTCCGGGCCGGAGCATTAGTTTCCATGCGCTCTACGTGACCCAGCCATCTTAGTCGTTGGACTTTTACCCTTCTAGCTAAGTCTACGTCGCTGTACAGCCCGTATATCTCGTCGTTCCATCTTCCTTCTCCACTCCCCTTCGATGCATACGGGACCGTAGATAACACGAAGAATTTTTCTCTCGAAACGACCCAAGGTGCTTTCACCCGCTTTTGTCATAGTCCATGCTTCTGCACCGTATAGCAGGACGGGGATGATAAGGGTCTTATATAGCGACACTTTGGTCTTTCGAGAGAGGACTTTACCACTCAATTGCTTTCTTAGCCCAAAGAAACAGCGGTTAGCAAGACTTATTCTTCGTTTGATCTCAGCGCTGGTGTTGTTTTCTGCATTTACAGTGGAGCCTAGGTAGACGAAGTCCTTAATTACCTCAAAGTTACGTCTGTCGACGGTGACGTTTTGACCAAGACGTCCGTCGGTGTTGTAGGTCCTTTCTTGATGACAGCATGTACTTTGTTTTGCCCTCCTTAACCGTTAAACCCATTTTTGCCGCTTCTGCCTCAATACTCACAAGAGCCCCATTGACATCACGCTAAGCTCTTCCGATTATGTCAATGCCATATGCTGATGACATTGACATAAAAAAGCTAGTAATTGGACAGACTTTTGAAAGATAGTGCCTCTAGTGTTGACGTGTGAGCTCTGCACTATTCTTTCAAGTACGATGTTAAAAAAATCCCATGACAGCGCATCACCTTGTCTAAAACCTTTTTTGACATCAAAAGATTCTGTTAAGTTGTTTCCAACCTTTATGGAGCAGCGTTAATTCTCCATGGTCATCTTGCACAAACGGACGAGTTTGGCAGGGATGCCAAAACTAGACATGGCTCTATACAGCTCGTCCCTGTAGATACTGTCATATGCGGCCTTGAAATCGATGAAAAGATGGTGGGTGTCGATTTGGTGTTTTCTTGGGTTTTTTCCAGGATCTGCCGTAAAGTGAATATTTGATCGACTGTGGACTTTCCTGGTCTAAGACCACACTAATAAGGACCTATCAGGTTGTTGACGATGGGCTTTAGACGTTCACATATTACGGCAGAGAAGATTTTGTAGGCGATGTTAAGTAGACTGATTCCTCTATAATTGGTGCAGTTTAGAGGGTCTCCTTTTTCCAGGATCCTTTCTCTATAAACCATTTTTATATTTTTCCAAAAAGGATTACCATAATCATGGAAAAGCAAAACAAGGTTTATCGGTCGAGGTAGTTCCATTAGTAAAAGTCTTAAAAAAAGATAGTTATAACATCAAACGTTATCTTTTATATTTTAAGCAAATTTCAAAAAAGGGATAAAACAAGGTTTATCCTAAAATTCTTAAAATATCTTGTTTGTTTGCAGTAGCTCTCTGTCCGTCTTACACCAAAATTTTATTATTCCTTGAATCTTATAAAAGCACATTCTATCTGTTGGTACACGTACTTATCCCTAAACTTCCTAATAAATGCGCTTTTGAACGAAAAACAAACAAATTTTATGAAAACCCAAAATATTTTCAGTTTAAGCTGCATCTTAGCTTAATTTAATCCTCGAATTCAGTTGAACACACCACCATCCTACTTTCTTTGCATAAAAGTCCTAAACAACGTAAGCATCAAACATCGTTCTATATAGTTAGTCCTTAGTCCTATAACTTATATATGTGTTTGCATGAATACACAAATGCACATACGCATAAATATTCGTTGTTGACATAGATTTTGTATGTACCAAAATCTGGATGCATGTCTTCCCAAATCGGTAACCGTATAATCCCATGGAACAATTTAAACCAGATGCACATGATGATAATGATGGCAAAGTTCTCGCAGAGATTGCATAGTGATTTAGAAGGGCCATTCGCGTAAGTTGCCTGCTGAACTCAAATGCAATTCTTATAACATGCATTGCATACATACTTTAAGCCCGAAAAGACGGAAACTACCCTTATGCATCGTTTGCATGGCCTCCGCCCGCCCGCCATATCGCCATGGTCTATATTGGCGTTAGTCTTCGCTTCGTTTCGGTATTCATTGAAATTATGTATATTGGACATAAATGTTTGCGAAAGTTTGCGAAGCGGCGAAAGACAAACTTGCACACATTCATTCGAGTGTTACTTGAGGAAGTTTTTGCCCTGAGTTCTGAGTCCTCTGGAGTCCTGTGAGAGAGGCGAGACGCTGCTGACGTGATTGAATAAAATGGAACACATAGAAGAATATAACAAGAAGAAGAAGAATACAATCAACAAAAAAAAAAAAAAAAACGTCAAAGTGAAGTGGCACATTATGGAGCGGCCCAACTTATGGAAAGTATAAATTCCTAGCAAAATGACACTTGCAAACTACTTCTTCTTCTTCTGCTGCTGCTGCTTCTATACTTTTATACTTGGGCATGAGCTGAAAATGAGAGGAGCCAAGGATAAAGTGATGGAAATTACACATGAATGAAGGTCCTTTATCACTTACATCATTAACTAGCTTATTCAGATGGTATTTTCTATGGCAATCAAAAACGTTTTATGTCACGTGTAACTTTTTAGTTGAAAAGGCACATAACCATCGCGTATAGGTATGTTCCTATTACTGATGGATGTGTAATGAAAAGCAGTTTAATGCATTTACTAGATGAATGCTGAATGCTTAACGAATTCTTGTGCATCACAAGAGGAAGAGACACTATACAGTATACATATGTATGTATACATATATTGGAATTTTTGTCTTAAAATGTAATTAGTTTTATCGAAGTTGATTTTGATTTTTGTCAACATGGTGGATGACATTTTCAATTCATATAAATAATAAGAACATTTCTTAAAAAGTTGCACAGTGAAAAGATCTTAAAGTATTTTTCATATTGCAATTCAGATTACAAAACTATTTCTGAAATACTTCAATTGAATTTCAAGACTCTTCATAGAACGCATATTTCGAGTACAATCGAAATTCAATTACATATTTGAATTGGAGTTATCACCGCGTCAACAGAACTAAAAGATTTTTAAATTATTTACTTATACATTTAACAACAACTTGTAGCACATTTCAATTTTAAAAATAAACAAATCTATACTTGGAGTACCTATTCAAGAGATTTAAGTGATATAACCTGTTTTGTGTCCTTATTTTATGATATTTGTAACAGTAATTATTTTGATACAAAATCATAACGAAATAATAAATACGAAAATTTCAGTTTTTGTAAACATTTTTTTCGAAATAATGCAATACTTTTTCGAAGATTTTTGATGACTTGATTTGATCCGAACTTGAATTTCTATGACACCGAGGTTTTGAAGCAATACACTATGAAAATAGGGGTTATCGTTAAAGCAACAATTTTCACTCGGACTATTCCCCCTTTCGAAAATTGGAGACGTAAATGATGTTTTAAAGCTTAACTTCGAATTGGTATCGGATACAAAAGCTGTCATTAAATTTGGTGTTTTTCTCGAGGAAAATGGATTTCTGAGAAGATTCACGAATCCATAATATACTAGAAGGAAAATAAACTCTCTTGGAGATTCCCGAATAGACCCCACAAAACAAAAAACTTTTGTTGGTAATTTAAAGAACAAAAAAAAAGAATCAAAGAATTCCATAACATTAATCTTAGCCTTCAATACTCGCTGTAAATATTAATATAATATTTTTTTTTAAGTTAGAAAGCAATATTTTCTAGCTGTTAGACTTCCCTACGAATAAATTAAAAAAATGCCAAATAACATGCTTGAACTGATTTTGAAAGGGCTTCAAATTTACCAAAATTCTTAATACCTCAAATTTCAATAGTGTTTCCTTAGGTTCATGGTAGTTTTGATGGGAAAAATAAGCCCAATAACAGAACTAGTTCAAAAGAGGTTAAGTTCCGATTTTTAATAAATCGTTATTTCTTACAAAGGGTAATTTTTTAGCTATTTTCTTTTTGGCAACACTGCTGGTTTAAATAGCTGACGCACGTTCCGTGTTTTGTTTCACTGTCAAACATCTTCAGGTTGGTCTATAATTTAACCATGAATCGTCTTACAAACGAACAACGCTTGCAAATTATTGAATTTTATTATCGAAATGCGGGCTCTGTTAAGAAAGTTCATAACGCGCTTCTTCCATTTTATGGTCAGTTTAATCGACCCACTGAAGCTGCTATTCGGGCTATTGTGACTAAATTTCCCACCAAATTTACATTGTTGGACATTAAACCACCAACACGCTTACGTAGAGTGCGAACTGAAGAAAATATCGCAGCTGTATCGGCCAGTGTTAATGATGACCATCATTTATCGATTCGTCGCCGTTCGCAGCAATTGGGCCTGTGTTACACAACAACGTGGAAAATTTTGTGGAAGGATTTAGGTGTGATGCCTTTCAAAATACAGCTGGTGCAAAAATTGAAGTATACAGAAAAAGTCACAGTTTGGTGCGGTTTATGGGCTGGAGGCATCATTGGACCGTACTTCTTCAAAGATGATGCGAATCGTAACGTAATGGTGAGCGCTACCGTGAGATGATATCCAACTTTTTTTCGCCAAAATGCAAGAGCTTGACTTGCATGACATGTGGTTTCAACAAGACTGTGCCAAATGCCACACAGCACGCGCAACAATGGACTTTTTGAGAGGCGAGTTCAGTTAAAATTTTATTTCACTTTCGGGTCCGGACAATTGGCCGCCTAGATCGTGCGATTTAACGCCGTTAGACTATTTTTTGTGGGGCTTTGTTAAAGCTCATGTCTATACAGACAAGCCCGCTTCAATTGACGCATTTGAAGACAACATTGAAGCATTTATTCGTGAGATACCGGCCGAAATGATGGAAAGTAAGTATGCCGAAATTGGACTAAGCGGATGACCATTTGAGGCGCAGTCAAGGTCAACATTTGCATGAAATAAATTCATGCATTTTTCTGAATTATATGTGTTGTTTTTTTTTAACTTTCCTATAGCTTTTTAAAAATCACCCTTTATTAATCAAAAAATTCCCTAATATTAATCTTACCCTTCAATACTCGATGTAAATATTTAGGTTATTTTTTTAAGTTAGGAAGCAATATTTTCTAGCTGTTAGAATTCCCTACGCATACATTTAAAAAATGCTAAATAACATACTGATTTTGAAAGGACTTCAAATTTACCAAAATGTTTAATACATAACATTTAATTAGTGTTTCCTCTGGTTCATGGTAGTTTTGATGGGAAAAATAAGGCTAAAAGCATGATTCAAACAGTTTTCTATAATTTTGTCTAAATAATTTCTTGTAGATTTGTAGTTTGGAATATTGGAACTTTCTATGAACCATGTTATTAAATTGGTTCTAAACAAATTGTATAACAGAACTAGTTCAATAGATGTTAAGATCCGATTTTTAATAAATCGTAAACTTAGAACTTGAAATTCTGTTAGCCTAGTTTGAAAGCAAGTCAATAATATGGCTGTTGAATATTTAGAAGCATTCGATCAATATTTTTGGTCGTTGTTTTTTTTTTTGATTTTTTCAAGAGTAGAAGAAATATTTTCTAGTTTAAAACATTAATGCTTAACCATATGCTTGAACTGCTTTGGAAGGGCTTTAAAATTACTAAAACTTTGTTTTAAAATTACTGAAACGGTTCATTGTAGTTTTGATGGGAAAATAAACCAAAGGCATGATGTTTCAAATAACTTTCTATAGTTTTGTCTAAATAAATTCTTCCAAATTTATAGGAATATTGGAACCATATTAACTTTCTACAAACCATGTTATTGACTTTGTTCTTCACAAGTTGTTTGAAAAAGGCTAAGATCTTAAGGTTTTTCAACGGGCCACAGAGACATCGCAGGAAATTGTAGAGCCGATGAACTCGCTAAAAATGGAACCGTCATACCTATTTCACCTGAAAGGGAGAAGATAGGTAAACCGATAGCTACATGTAAACTTCTGCTAAAAGAAACAGCTTTCGAGATAGCAAACTCTAGGTGGTACAATTTACCAACATGCGCAGCCACAAAACTAATATGGCCTTCACTGGACCTAAAGCGCTCTAAAGACTTGTTATCTCAAAGCAGACTTCATATTACCTCCCTAATAGGTGTCCGTACGGGACACTGTCTTATAGACACGCAATACGACTTGGTGTAGCCTCAAATGACTTCTGCAGGAGCTGTATGGACGAGGAAGAAGAAGAAACAATCTCTCACCTCCTCTGCATCTGCCCTGCTCTTTCACTAAGACGCAAACTTCATCTGGGAGAATACTCTTTTGATGATCCCAGTGAACTAGCTAAAAAGGATATCAGATATCTCCTTCGCTTTATAAAAAGTTTAAAATGGTTCGACTAGTGGGAAGTAATTCTCTAGATTCATGTGGTATCACAATGGGCCTTTTCTTCTGGCCTAAGTGTGTGGTTTTTGTATCCGCAGCCACTTTAACCTAACCTAACCTAACCTAAGGTTTTTCAAAAAACGTTATTTCTTTAACATATCATGGAAACTTATGTTTCAACAACTACGATTTTCTTAGAAGTCAATAATATTAACTATTTAAACAAATTTAGAACAATCTTCCTGGTTGTTTTTTTCTGATTATTTCGAGAGCAGTAATCTGTTTGCTTCTAAATAAAGGAATTGAAAAAGCTTTTAAGAAAATCTTATTTAATTCGATAGATAACAATCCAGAATTCTATTCTTAAGAGCACAGGAAACAAAAATTCTTCAACGAAGTAAGGAAGTAGAAACGTTTAAATATTGAATCAGTTTGTTTAAAGAGTTCTCTAGAAAACCGATGAAAAAATAAATCCTTCTTTCCAATAACAACAAACAAAGTTAATTTTGTTTCCCTTAGAGTTCAGGAGTTCACTCTGATAAATTCAATATCATCATTTCAAAAAAAAAAAAAAAATATCAAATAGTGAAATAAAAAATTGACTTACCGTTATTTAATGATGTTCTTCTATATGTACACGTTCGTTGAAAAGTAACAATAAATTGAGTTTCAAATTTCCCTCGTTGTTGTTGTTGTTGTTGTTTTCGATATTGCCGCAGTAGGTAGGTATATATGTACGAGTATGTACCTTAAATGAATCAGCTTTTCAATCAAAGGGCATCAATGTTAAGTGCATACGGCTTGGTTTTTGATTTTAAATTCTATTTCCTTCCTCCATCATCACTGCAAATGCATCACTTGTGTTGCGAAAATACGAATATCGTGGATGTGAACTTATTTTCGATGAGAGAAAGAGTTTTTTATTTTTTTATTTTCTTGAAGTTAACGTTGCTTGAGTATTTATTGAATTGTAACACAAGGAACTTGTGTTTGATTTGAGCTTAACTGCTATTTATTTTTCCTCATTTTCCATCTGCTTCATATCTCGAATGTAGGATAAAACTATACTCGTTCACGACTGACACGATTTACAAATCCTTCAAGTCAAAGTTTATGGTTGGCAATATTTAATCTACTTAAATACTCGTATATAAATGTAGGTATGAATCCATATTACATAATGATAAATCGTCTATCTTGAAAAAAGAACCATATACCATGTACTACATGCAGGTATTACATTGTATGTATGTATGTAAGATGAAATCAAAAACATAAGTAGAAGACATTAGCCACGACACATTTCAAATTCTTTTCTCAAGACTTTGGGGATAAGTCCACCCACACCTGCCATCCACTAAGTCTTTCAGAAAAGGATCTGTCTAATACGTTTGTACGTGCGTCGTCGTCGTCGTCGGTATATAACTTTGCTAATTTCATTAATATAAAAGCCCCACACCCACACACAAACCCAAACCCCAACCCCAACCCTAAAAACCACTAATATAGTGAATATAATCACTCTTTGGTTGCGTCTACACACCACCGAGGAGACTGTATAGATGAGCCCCCGGAAACCCGGAAACGGAAGGATAAGGAAGAGAGAGAGAAACCAACGATGAGGCGAAAACTATTAATTGAAATTGAAATATCCTTAAATTTGCATGTTGTGACTTTTGAATTTTATTAAAAAAAAAAATAAATAAAAAGAAAGAAGAAAAATGAAAACCTCTATCCACATAAATAAGGTTTATGGCTAAAGGTTTGGCTTTGGCTTCTTTCATTTATATAGATCCACATATACGTATATATGTGTAAGTATACCATCAGAGACACAAGGGGTCTATAAAAAATATGCCAATATGGAATACTCTTTTAGTGTGTCGTTTATCATTTGAAAATCGGGAGGATATAAAAGGGGTGTGGTCAGACAACGACTGATATGTCCTCGTTTTATGAGCAGATTATTTGGTTTCGATAATGTATGCATGAAAAATGATGTATGTATGTATATTATGATGTTCTTGCCATAGTGTCCTTTTGCGAAAGTCGAATATACTCATAGATAGATGCTGAGTTTTGCTTGGTTTATATATTTCCTCTGTGCTAAGGTTGTCGGTGTGGTGAGGTGAGGTGCGGTAACGTCGGTGGTAGAAAATAGCAATGCCAAGTCAAATAGAGTTTGTAACCGCAGTCTCTTTTTGATGTGTTTTTTAAGTGGTTAGGTATGGGAAAGTTTTCATCAAAAGTGAAGATGATTTTATTTTTTTTTTTTGTTCTAAGTGAGTAATCATATGGCTTGAAATGATATTTATTTTTTAAAATGTATCTCAGATTTGCACGAAAGGAAAAATGTATAAGAAATTGTGACTACTGTTAACTTCCCAATGTAAGTTATTGTAATCCGTCAGAATTGTAAAGATACAAATTTTAAATTAAAAATTAATTTTTCAAGGTCTAAATCCATAGTTTTTAGACAGATGTTTGTGTACGAACGAAATACCTTTTTCTGTCGGCCATATTTCAAAACCAGATTAGAGATATTGATTTAAAAAAGAAAAATATTTTACAGCTAAGGGTTTTTGAACAAAATGCAGTGAGTGATATTTTTAACTCACCCCAAGTATCACAGGAACCAATAACACTATCGACTTTAATTTAGTTTTATATAGGGTCCGCCATCTTAGGTTTTTTTTCAACTAGTGCTTATTTCGTGAATGGTAACACTTAGTTCATGTCTGATTTGACAGGTAATTAGTTTTATCTTTCTGCTGAACGAATATGGTTGTATATACATACGTTTGAACAACGCTGGGAACAACGCTTACCTGCCGATTTGCCAAAAAAATCATCTTTTCAGATGAAGCTCATTTTGATCTTGGCGGGTATGTAAACAAGTAAAATTGTCTCATTTGGGGCACAGAAAACCCGCACTTACTTACTTACTTAAGGTGGCGCTACAGTCCTGTGTGAACTAGGAACAAACTTCTCCATCTATTTCGGTCCCTACATACATATATTTCTCCAGTTTCGAGCTCCAAGTTGGGTGAGGTCACTTTCAGAAAACCCGCACGCATACATTGAAAGCCGATACACCCAAAACGAGTCACTGTTTGGTGAGGATTTTGGTCCAGAGCAAGGAGCAAGGAGTGGCCGTTACAGTCAATGGCGATCGTTATCGGGCCATGTTGAGCGAATTTTTGTTCACAAAAGGAGGAGGAGGATATTGGCAACATTTGGTTTTAACATAATGGCGCTTCGTGCCACACAGCCGAAGCTACACTTGATGTTTTATAGCATTTTCAAAAAAAAAGTTATTTGGCGGACCCTATATTATACATTGGGTCTTGTGAGCTAAAGTTTAGACTTGGATTCTTTAGTCAAAGCTAGGTGTGATTATGAAAACAATCTTTAGCTAGAAAATAAAGGATATCTTTTCAATAATAGCTGTTTTAAAATTATTATAATTATTAAAATCATAAAAGGACGAGAGCTGCTAATGAGCTCTATGAGCAGAAGAGGCGAAGGAACACCGACTTCTCAGAAGGAAAAAGAGAGAGCATGAGAAGCGTGCGGTCGAAGATGTTGAGAGGTTTAAAAGCAGGAATGAAGTTCGAAAGTTTTATGAACTGTTGAAACGAAATTCACAAGTACATAAATCTAGAACCGAAGGCTGCAAAGACGAAAGTGGAAACATCATAGTGGAACCGCAGTCAATGCTGAGGATATTTAAGGACCACTTCTGCAGACTGTATAACGGCGACGACGAACCGAATTCCGCTGTCAGGCGGGGTGATCCAACATAGACGACGAAAGCCAACAATCCCGTCCTCCCGACTTAGACGAAGTAAAGATTGCTATATCTAAGCTGAAGTCTAACAAAGCCGCTGGAGCGGATGGCTTGAATGCCGAGCTCTTTAAAGTAGCTGGAGATAAGTTGGTTAGGAGCATGCACCAACTTATCTGTAAGATATGGTCGGAAAAAAGCATGCATGAATGGAACCTCAGTATTGTTTGCCCGATCCTGAAAAAAGGAGACCCTCTAATTATTATTATACTTTACATCGCTTACAAAATCTTCTCTGTAGTAATATGTGAACGTCTAAAGCCCATCGTTGTGTGTGGTTTTAGACCAGGAAAGTCCACAGTCGATCAAATATTCACATTACGGCAGATCCTTGAAAAAACCCAAGAACACCAAATCGACACCATCTTTTCATCGATTTCAAGGCCGCATATGACAGTATCTACAGGGACGAGCTGTAAAGAGCCATGTTTAGTTTTGGCATCCCTGCCAAACTCGTCCGTTTGTGCAAGATGACCATGGAGAATTCACGCTGCTCCATAAAGGTTGGAAACAGCTTAACAGAACCTTTCGATGTCAAAAAAGGTTTTAGACAAAGTGATGCGCTGTCATGGGATTTTTTTAACATCGTACTTGAAAGAACAGTGCAGAGCTCACACGTCAACACTAGAGACACTATCTTTCAAAAGTCTGTCCAATTACTAGCTCTTTTATGTCAATGTCATCAGCATATGACATTAACATAATCGGAAGAGCTCAGCGTGATGTCAATAGGGCTTTTGTGAGTATTGAGGCAGAGGCGGCAAAAATTGGTTTAACGGTAAATGAGGGCAAAACAAAGTACATGCTGTCATCAAGAAAGGACCTACAACACCGACGGACGTCTTGGTCAAAACTTCACCATCGACAGACGTAACTTTGAGGTAATTAAGGACTTCGTCTATCCAGGCTCCTCTGTAAATGCAGAAAACAACACCAGCGCTGAGATCAAAAGAAGAATAAGTCTTGCTAACCGCTGTTTCTTTGGGCTAAGAAAGCAATGGAGTGGTAAAGTCCTCTCTCGAAAGACCAAAGTGTGGCTATATAAGACCCTTATCATCCCCGTCCTGCTATACGGTGCAGAAGCATGGGCTATGACAAAAGCGGATGAAAGCACCTTGGGTCGTTTCGAGAGAAAACTTCTTCGTGTGATCTACGGTCCCGTATGCATCGAAGGGGAGTGGAGAAAGAAGATGGAACGACGAGCTGTACGGACTGTACAGCGACGTAGACTTAGCCAGAAGGGTAAAAGTCCAACGACTAAGATGGCTGGGCCACGTAGAGCGCATGGAAACCACTGCTCCGGCCCGAAAGTCTTCGAATCCACACCCACAAGACAGCGCAGTAGAGGAAGACCGCGGATAAGGTGGCGCACACAAGTGGAAAGTGACCTCACCCAACTTGGAGCGCGAAACTGGAGACATCTAGCTAGGGACCGAGCTAGATGGAGAAGTTTGTTGGGCGAGGCCCTAGTTCACACAGGACTGTATCGCTACCTTAAGTAAGTAATTAAAATCATAGAATATTATATTTAAAGCTATGAAAATTCCTGGTTCACTGAACTAGAAAACTTTGACTATAGTTCTTATTTTAAGAAGTGAGTGCTCTTAAGTGCAAATACGATCGAGTTTATACGCGCGGGATAGTCGATGTATTATAGAAAACGGTCGGAAATTAGTGATGATAACTTACATAGTTTATTTTAATTTTCTAGAGAAAGAGTGCAATAGCTTGCTGATAATTTTATAGGGGAATCATTAGAGAAGGTGCACTGGCATCTAAGCAGATGATGAAAGCATTTTTTAGATATCTGAGTGAATTTGGATTTCAGTTCGGTGTAGAACAAGATGTTGAAGTTGAACACGCACTACAGTGTTAATTCCCACTGTGGACTTGTTGATTAGCGGTTGTTTTAATTGCAAGCAATGCAACCAACATTTTTTTAAAAGAAAGAACAATTATTCTCTTTATGAGGATGCCAAACTTTTTGCATTAAAGTAATGTTATGCTAAGCAGATACATTATTAATGTTTATGTTTATGTTTATGTTTATGTTTATGTTGGAATAAGATTTTGTGTGTTCTAGAAGTTGTCCATAAAAATAAGTATGCTCCAAATAAAATCCAAGCTTCTTATAATATTCTTTATTTTATGGTATAAACTCTTAAAGTGGGTTGTTTATAATCATTTTATTAGCTTCAAACAATAGTTTTTGTATTCATTACTGTTTGAATATGGGTCGTAAAGTCCACTGCTCACCAGACGAAAGGAAATTAGTTCGTCGACTTAGAGATGAGAGCAAGACCTACAAATTTATTGCGGAGGTCCTAGACAGATCTTAAAATTAAATAACAAAGGCTCTCAAGCCCAGAGGAGTATGTGAAAATAGAGGGCGGCTGAAAAAAAAAACATTAGCTACCACTGACCGTCTCATACTATGTATTTCTAGCTAAATCTAATCCTTTTATTTAGTCAAGGACTATAGGTGCTCAAATTGATAACGCGGTTAGTGCACGCTCGATCCGAAGAGGGCTTCAGAACTCGAATCTGCCAGGAAGAATCGCCGGGAAAGTTCCATTCCTTAGGGCTACCAATATAAGGTCCAGAAAATTATTTGCCTTAAACCATGCTAATTGGAACAAACCTGAGGGCGTACAAAAATGGCGAAATATCCTGTGGAGTGATGAAACAAAAGTAAATTTGTTTTTATCGGATTCTGGGCTCAATTTAAGGCGACCAAAAGGTAGGGACTACCACCCCCGCTATACACAGAAAACTATTAAACACGCAGGAGGGAATATAATGGTGTGGGGCTGTTTTTCCTGGTACGGTATAGGTCCTATATTCCCTTTTAATAACATCTTAACAAAATACGGATAAATTGATATTTTGGAAGATGTCATGTTACCGTTTTCTGAGGAAAATTTGCCCCTGCGATGGCACTTAAAGCAAGACAACAATCCTAAACATACCGCAGGTCTTGTGAAAGATTGGTTTCCAGAGAAACAAGTATCCGTTGTCCCATGGCAAAGTCAATCCCCTGATCTCAATCCTATTGAGAACTTGTGGAATGAGCTTAAGCGTAAGTTAGGGGGTCAATATTTCACTAATGGAAACCAATTGTGGGAAGCGGTTCAAAGAGAATGGTATTCCATACCTCAGCAAACATGCGAAAAGTTAATAGAATCAATGCCGCGACGACTCAAAAAAGTTTTGCATAATAATGGAGGACACTCAGGTTATTAGAGTAAGTAAAACAAAAATTGTGATAAGATACAGAAATTATTATTAAAAACGATAATATTACTACTTTAGGAAGACGCACCTTGTTCAAGTGAAAAAAACCTCTATCTGTAGTTTTGGGGCTATATTATCTATAACTGTAATGTATTTCAAAGCCTTAAAGTGTTTTTATTTAATTAATATAAGGGCTTTAAAAATATCTACGTAAAATTAATATTTAACATAAAAAAGTAATAAAAAATTAATTAATGCAAAAATTAATTATCACACCTATTTTTTGACCAGCTGTGTATATCAACCGGAAGAGTTTCTGCAGTTTTGATGTACAGGCAACATGCAATGCAGTTAAAGAAATCTCAACTTTGGACGACTATTGGCCAGGCTCAATTCATGACTTGCTTGTCTTGAAAATATCAACAATATATTTATTAATGAAATGATATTATTCTTCAAGATTCTGGATACCGTATTACACCTTAGCTTCAAACGCCTTAAAGAAAACCTCAAACAGATGCAGAGAAAAATGAATCTTGGTCCAAAAATAGCTTTAGCTTTTGTTTTATTGACAAGGCCCATTGTGACATCATGATATGAACTTACAAAAATTGAATAAAATACTTCTCGAACATTTTATGAACACAAAATTGAATAAACTCTATATTAATTATAGCAAACAATAAGATAGAAAAATCAAACTGAGCGAGTTTTTTAAAAAGAAAAAAAAATATCTTGAAATTTTATAGAAAATATTATTAAGTGGGTTTTTTCGTATTCCATATATAGTACAGATAGAAATTGCCAAAAAACCGATCCGCAGTAGTCCGGTTTTTATATTTGAAAGTTGATACAGCTAAATACTTGCCAGAATAATTTATCAAACAAATTCCAACAAAAAAATAGCGAAATTCAGACCAGGGGTGAAATCGTGTAAGCTAATTTTTGATAGTTGACTATGAAAATCAAGAAAATACGTCTGTGTAATGTGATAGTCTATTTCAAAGTTTTAACCAAGGTTAGGGTTAGGTTAGGTTGAAGTGGCTGTCCAAGATGGAAACGGACACACTTAGGCCAGTTTGATGGCCCATTGTGATACCACATGAATCTTGAGGTTTCTTCCTAAGGTCAATGGAACCAGTTTGAGTCTCTTACGAAACGTGAGAGGCTGCTTATGCCGATATGATTTAGATCGTTAAAGAAGAATTCTCCTAGGTAATTCTTGCGTTTTCGAGCCAGAGCAGGGCATGTGCAGAGAAGATGAAGAACTGTTTCTTCTTCTTCCTCGTCCATACAGCTTCTGCAGAAGTCATTTGAGAATACGCCTAATCTCATGGCGTGCTTTCCTATTAGACAGTGTCCGGTTATGACACCTGTTATCGAGCTTATATGCGATCTGCTTAGAGAGAGCAAGCACCTTGAAAGTTTTAAATCCAGTGTTGGCCAGATGTTTTTTGTGACTTGACACGTGGTGATGTTGTTCCACCTGGTGCCTGCCCTCCTCACAGCGTCTTGCATTAGCAACAGTTTACAAGTAGCGATTGGTATGCCAGTACGTGCCAAACGTGGTAGAATGGGCTGTACTGTACCGTTCCTGGCGAGTTCATCTGCCTTACAGTTACCTGAAATGTCTCTATGGCCCGGCACCAAGGTGAATATTAAACTGTTGTGCCATCTCCATTAGAGATGATCGACAGTTATGGACTGTTATAGAGTTTGTAGAGACAGAATCCAGAGATTTAATAGCGGCATGACCATCTGAAAAAATACGGATATCAGATGTCTATATCACGTTTTCTTTAAGCCAGGAAAGTTCCGCCTGGAACACGCTACAATGATTGGGAAGGCGGAATGAGAGACTTAATTTCAGTCGTTCAGAGTACACACCTCCACCAACCCCTTCTTTTGTTTTTGATCCATCTGTATAGAAGTGGATTGACTCGTCTTCCAGGAATGTCCTATCCTCCCAAAAAGATCTGGGAGGTATAGAAATCTGGACATTTCTGTCGAATTGTAGTTGGGGGATGGTGTAGTCTGTGTGTTTTGGGATTGAAGTTTTAACCAAACAATTTGACATAAAATAAAAACTTCAAGAAGGGGTTTGTTCGTAGACTACTACATTAATATGTGGTGTTGAATCGAGCTTGAAGCTCGCCTAAATTCTTAAATATACCTGAGTCGAGTTGAAATGAGCTTGATTCGCCTCGAGTCGAGTCAAAAGTTGTGAAGAAAAACCTGTGTGGAGGAGTTGGTTTTACAGATAATGCGTTATGGTCTGTTTGCGTACAAAAACTAAAGTTTTGTTTTAATCAAATTAAAAAAAAAAAAAATTGCACATGGAGTAGGTAAGCATATTCTTATATGGTGCTGAACTATTCAGTTTTTCATTGTTTAACACGAATAAAACTATCTCACTTGCACTTCATAAGAAACATCGAAGCACCATTTCCATTTTAGAAAGTGCTGTCAAACTTAATCATTTTAAAATCTTCTTGTGCGGTGGAAACACCAAAAAAGATTTATTTAATCTAAACTGAGATAAACCTTTGGTGGAAACATAGCAAAACATAAATATCTTTTCTATTGTTTTCTCTTGCAAAATAAGACCAGTTAGTCCATTTTCACTAACAAAACTAAATAATATCAACAGTAATAGATTGATTTTTATCCCCAATGGAAAACACACATGATTCCAAATACACAACTACTCAACGAACACAGCCATCGAGATACAAATGCAATATCAATCGTACCAACATTTGAGAACGAAATCACATAAGATCCATTCGAGACTCGTATAAATGTCAAAAACCTATCCATAGTAAGATTCTACTCTAACTTTTATCGGTAGTATTCATACTATGGATATTGTTTTTGTTATTCGTGTAAAATCCTACTATACTATGGATAGATTTTCCAACAAAACACGGGTATTGTTTATATTAACAAATAGAAACATTGACCTCAAACTTATTTCACCTAATACAAAATATTGTTGTTAATTTAAGTTAAAATAAAATAAATCAATTGACAACATTTTTACAAACAAATTTAAATGCACCAAAAATGCAACACCAAATTATAAGTCCGTATATCCTGGTAGGAAACAGTTTGAACCTTAAGCAAATCTGGTGGTCGACATAATTTTGCGAATGAACAAATTTAAACACTCAACAAAAAAGTGCGTATACGCCCTAGTGCACCAATTGTATTTTCATCGCAGGAGAGAATAAAATGCTTAATTTAATTTAAATAAAATGCTTTAATTTTAAGAAAAAATTAAATAAATTAATTAGTTTAACGAACATAAATCATATTACATTGGATCGCCTATAAGAGACTATTAAATTCTTGTCTGCCTATAATCTCATTTTAATGTGTTCCTCTTTGAAAATCTGTAAGAGCATCTCGTTACAGAGACATTCCTCTCTTAGGGAGTGACCGATACTCTATCTACCTTGATAGTCGAATAAATGCGATGGAAAAAATCCATCTGGATATAAAATTAAAGTGCAGGTAAATATGTATATATTTTTGCCTGAACTTACACTTTCTCCTTCACACCAGCCTCCTCTGGATGGTGCATTCTCCTCCTAGGTCAAGGAGAAGCTATAGTATACCAACTTATTGCTGTGTGTTGTGTTGCATAGCATTACCAAGATTACGCTTTAACCCCCTGTCACCTGTTTGCGTTTCATAAAATATATTTTAAAAATATATTCACGTACTGTATAATTGTAGATAGTATACGAGTACATCAAGGCTGTCTCCAACATTCTCTTGGATGCTTTTGTAAGCTAGTTAAATTTGCATGTGATAATCACCGACTGATGCTTAAGTAGGTTATCCCCCTAAAGCGCATAAGAACACACTACACTTTTAAAAAAACAAAATAAAATAAGAAAAAATCTTCAATATTCCGCTTTTCGTGTTCGTATTCGTATATTTGCATCTTCTCTTCTTCTTCTTGCCGACTTAATTTCGAGTGTAATAAAAATAATATTTCAAGGCAGATACTGTGCTTCACAGTTCGTGTCCATCCACCTTTATCTTCACCCATCCCATGGGTGCACTCGTCCGGGCACGGCTAC
Source organism: Eupeodes latifasciatus (assembly GCA_920104205.1). Taxonomy (NCBI): domain Eukaryota; kingdom Metazoa; phylum Arthropoda; class Insecta; order Diptera; family Syrphidae; genus Eupeodes; species Eupeodes latifasciatus. The sequence goes on along the minus strand of OV049926.1, from coordinate 185,753,399 downwards.
GGGTCCTGGCAAAATGCTTTATTTGTGAATATCTGATGCTCGGCGTACATATTTAATGAGAGAGAAAGATTACCTCCAGCCATACCTATAAAATAGCTCTACAATTCTGGCTTGTCTTGGTTTGGTGTACCTATACTACACTACAGTGTACAGTGTCCTGTGTCTGAGGAGGTCAAGCTTTGTTACCTAGTTTTGTAGCAATATTCAGTACACTCTGATGTTGTTGTTTTTGTTATTTTTTTTTCTCCATTTTGAATGTGGCCAAAACGGATGAAACAATAGAAGTCGGGAATCCCAGCTAACAATCTAGCTTCGTGCAGCAGAACAATAGTAACAACTTTTGAGACAGGGGGTTGACAGATGGATAATAGTTGGTGGTTGGGAAGGATCCCACAAGGACACGAGATAGCTGCGAAATAGCAGTTTTAAATTTAGTGGTTGTGTGTGTGTTTTGTTTTTTTTTGTGCACTAAAACACATATGCAACATGTAAATGAACACGTTTACATGTGCGAGAGAGGAGAAGAGATCCATATGCGGCGGCGGCGGTAGTAGCGGTGGCAGCGACGGCGGTAAGCGTGGTTAAATGAACGAACATATGAAACGTTTTCTTTAGATTTAAAAAATTAAAACAAAAGATGTCATCTGCAGGATTTTGTGTATGCACTAACTTACTTTTATTTTATTTTTGTATTTTATGTTGGGGATATATGAGGTAGGTATTTGCCTCTATTCTTCTTGAAGATAAAGGCAAGTAATCACAACAAAGGTAGACTACTTCTGTGAAGCACGATGGATTGTTGACATCTTTGAAATGCCCTCTAAACAAGGACACACATATACTTATGTATATAGCTAGGTACTTTATCAAGGTAAGAAAAGTGACTTATGAAAAGAATTTTCCTAGGGTATGTATCTATACATACATACATATGTACATGTATGCGGGATACTTGTCGAAATGAAAGGATCATTCTATACAAAAAGACAAACAAGCAAAAATAAAATGTGGTACTACTTGTACACACATAATATTTAAATGGACATAATACTCATCATGCATAATGTATGATAGAGACAGTCTCGTGTATGTCGTTTGTTGTTTTTGAAAGCTTGTGTGCTTATTCTTAGATAAATCGTTTTGTGTTTTTGTTTAGGTAAGTGATTTATGATTTATAGCTAAAATGATTATGATAATATCTATGGTCTGTTGTGAATTATGTGTTACAAGAAGTTTTCAATTTGTAACAAATTTTATTTTTATCAAACTAAATTATGTTTATTTGGATAAATGTCTTCTTTTTTTCTTAGATGGACGGATTTTAATGAAATTTGGAATAAATAGAAAGTGCCTGTACTTTAAAAAAACATTTTAAGTGACTGGAAGGGAGAGAACGGATATATCATGTTGTTGTAAGTCTACAGACTGTTGTGTGGGGAGTTTGAAATCTTAAAATGAGAATAAATACTTATTTTTGTTTTTGAAATCTGTAAGCTTTTAACTAAGTACCTAAAAGAATTTATTTTGATACTAAAAAAAGGATTATTTTTAAAAATAAATATTTCATTGTAATATTGAAAAACAACATCAGTCAAATGGCTGATAAGGTAACCCAAGGGTGCTTAACTTTTACGAACTATGACTAAAAAATATTCACTATATTTGTAAAAAATTAAAGATTTTCTTGGAAATCCTTTTATTTATCTTCTATTCCAACAAAAAGTTTTTTTTCTTTTTTTTTTTTTGGGTGGCGCAACAGTCCGTTGACAACTAGGGCCTAGTGACTTACAACTCTCAACCATTTCTGTGTGCGAGTACTGTTGTCAGGGATAGAGGGACCTACAATTTTTTTAAGCCGAATCCGAACGGCTAATTTGAGAAAGCACTTTTCATGACAAGAATTACTCTTGGAGAATTTGTCAATTCCTCGCAAGAGGCAGTACCCGTGAAAAAAAACTTTAGATGACATAGGCAGGGATCATGCCACGGGCACTACCAACAAAAAGTTTAGCACTCGTTTAAATATTAACCGCACCTCACCTTCATATATGATTTAAAAGCCTAGGAATGTTACAGGCAACTTCAAAACAAATTTCTGGAATCAATGACAACAATTAGACTAGTTAAAAAAATTGAGTTATTTTGTAAAAAATACTTTTTTAAAGGAATTTATTGTCCTGAATTATTCCAATTCACCTTACAATTTCTCTACTTGATCAAGTTTTGGAAATATCTCGATAAAAATGTAAAACAATACACAATACTCTGTTTTTGAAACTAAGATAAAATGGAACGTAGTTGTTACCAAAATATTGTACGAAGATTTTACAGAGTAAAAATCTTTATCTCCTAGATACAGTTTAAATCATTTTAATATATCGCTTAGTTTTCTTAATTTCTCATTAGTTTTGAGATGAGTTATGTGTCTTCTCTATCTGAAGTTTTGAAAAACCTTGAATGTACGAGCGCATAATTCCTTCATTTATGGTTTTGAATAGAGTTAATTTTTGGTACTAAATCCGAATACCCGAATGTGCTCAAATTCAGAAATATTTTTGTATTTCTTTCAATATATTTTAAAACTTGATATTATTACGTTAAGATTACGATTTCATAATAAGAACACAAATTGATTTTATATCATTTTGAATTTTTATGTTAAAAACTTTTGAACATAAAATGCTTCAGCGTTCTTTTTCGGTTTATATAGGGTAGATTTAAAACTAATGGGGATTTTTTGAAAAATAAATAATATACTAAAGATACTTAAACGGAATAAGAGTATTGAAGTAAGGAATTGTAAATTTGAAAAGCAATAACGAATTTAATTTTTTTTTCAACATAGCCTTAAAAACCTAAACTTTTTGGAATTAGAAAAGATTGTGATGATTTTTTTCATTTTATTCACTTTTTTATGACGAATTTATATTTCCGGAAACTTTTTCAACACATTCCTACCCTAACTTATGCAAATTGTCAGCATTTATACATGTGTACAACAATAAGCTTTCTCTTTCATTGTGCCTGTGCGGTTTTCCTCAGGTTGCGTTTTAAACTTACTAATAATAAGTCCAGCTAACGCTATAGGGGTTCCACATGCCAGCAGTTTTGCCAATTTTAACAAACGAAAACAATGTTGAAAGTTTTTCGAAATAGATATGACGGATTGTACATATGTCACTTAAATTCCCAGAGCTTGCTGAAGCATCTGGATGAGTTCAAAAGTATCTTTATTGATTCAATAATTGATATTATATGCGTGTCGGAAACGTGGTTGACCCAAGAAATAGACAGCGGCATTCTAAGCACCGGTATGTATAGGGTTTTTCGGTCTGATCGTATGTTTTCCAGAGGTGGAGGTGTGGCCATTTTTATTAAAAAACATTTTAAAAGTAGAATTGTTCTGAGCACTGCAAGCAATAATGGTATGGAATATCTATTCATAGAAGTTGCATGTGCTAGCGAAAAATGTCTGGTTGGTGTAATTTATAAACCACTCAACATAAGAGACACAAATATCATAACGGATATCTTAGAGGAAGTTACACCTAACTTTAAGCATGTTATTATCTCAGGTGACTTAAATATTGATCTTCTTGACAAACATAACAGTAAGACTAAGCACTTCAACGACAATCTCTTATCTCTTAACCTTTCTCCTATAAACAGTGACTAACCCACACATTTTACATCCTCTAGGTCAAGTTTGATTGACGTGTTCCTGGTAAACCAACCTGACCTTGTAAATTTTTATGGGCAGCTCGATGTTCCAAGTTTTTCTAAACATGACCTTATAGCTACTTTTTACAGCATTAATCTCAACCCAGCTCAAGAAACGGAGACCATCTCGTTTAGAAACTTTAACGGTATAAATATGCAGTCGCTGGTAACCAATATCTTCAACTCCAACTTAGAAAATATCTACCAACTTCCTGACGTCAATGACCAAGTAACAATCTTTACAAGTACGATTAATGACCTTTTTGAAGAATTTGTTCCTGTTAAAAATATTCGAGTTAAGAACTCCGAGTTAGGATGGTACTCAAACAAAATCGACGAACTTATCTTGAAAAGAAACAAAGCTTTTGGACGCTGGAAAGGTATAAATTGCCACAACTGTTTCAGGAGTATAAAACATTAAGAAATGCTGTAAATGTTGAAATAAGAAATTCTAAGCGTAGGTTTTTTGCTTCTAAATTCAACAATGTTTCGTCCAAAAGACTGTGGAGAAATATAAAATCTCTTGGTGTTACTAAGAAAAAAATGAGTGACGTAGAATTCTGCGACGTAAATGAATTAAACCAACAGTTTGTTAGTGCTGCTTCCAATGTAAATATCAGTGATGTGACTTACCGAAATAACGACGCAAATAATGAGCTTCCTTCGAGTTTCAGTCTTGATAGAATTTACGAGTTTGAGGTGTTTCAGGCCATTAAAGACATTAAATCGGACGCTATGGGATTAGACAATATGCACCCTAAATTTGTAAAAATTATTCTCCATACCATCGTGACAAAATCTAGCTTCCCGAAGCTTTGGAAAGCTTCAAAAGTAATACCGGTTCTTAAGAAGTCAAACACGCCAAAACAAGAATACCGACCAATTTCCATCCTACCTTTCATCTCAAAGGCTTTCGAAAAGATTGTAAGTAAACAGATAATACGTTACCTGGAAACATATCGTTTAATTACACCCTTTCAATCTGGTTTTCGATCAAAACACAGCTGCACAACAGCACTTCTTAAAATTACCGACGACATACGACAGCAAATTGACAATAATCTAGTCACTACTTTAGTCCTCTTGGACTTCTCGAAAGCATTTGACACTGTGTCACATGAGATTCTTCTAAAAAAACTTAAAAACCATTTCTTCTTTGAAAACTCTGCCCTTTCTCTTATTAAAGAATATCTTAGCCAACGAACACAGGCTGTTTATGCAAATTCTATGTTGTCTGATTTTCTCCCTACCTCAAGTGGTGTACCTCAAGGATCAATACTAGGTCCTCTGCTGTTTACGCTTTTGAACAATGATCTTCCTTCAATACTCAAGCACTGTAAGGTCCATATGTATGCAGACGATGTACAAATTTACTTAAGCTATAGAATTGGTATGGTTGAAGATGCAACAGCCAGAATAAATGAAGATCTGATGGGTATAAAACAGTGGTCGAGGAAAAATCACCTAAAACTGAATTCTAGCAAAAGCCAGGCAATTGTAATAAGTAACACTGTCATAGATACTTCATATCTTCCAAATATTGAACTAGGTGGTGAAAAATTAAACTATGAGAGAACAGTAAAGAACCTTGGGGTCGTTTTTAAACAAACACTCTCGTGGGATGATCATCTCTCACAAGCTGTTGGTCGAACCTATGCTGCTCTGCGGGTTTTTTACATATGTGGAAGTTGTCTCCCTGTCGCAACAAAAATGACCATTGCAAAAACACTAATTTTACCAACTCTTTTTTATGGAAGTCCCATTTTTTGTGGTCTTAATAGTTACAATAAACGCAAAGTACAAGTTGCGTTCAACAATATTGCTCGTTTTGTATACGGCTTGCGTCGCTTCGATCATATCTCACTGCAAGCAGGTAGTATTTTCAATATGCCTTTTAATAAATACATTGACTACCTAGCTTTAATATTTCTCTTTAAGCTGATACATACAAAAACTCCTGAATATCTTTTCGAAAAACTTTGTTTTTCAATGTCACAGAGAAGTAACATTCTCATTGTCCCTTCTTTTAAATACAGGAACACAAAACTACAGTTCTTTGTGCACGCAGTTGGCCTTTGAAACTCCTTGCCTAACAATCTGAGAGGTATTCACAGCTACAATAGTTTTGAGAAATCTTTGAAAAACCTATATAAATGTTGAAATTGTTTCTGAAAATATTTTTCTGTTTTTTTTTTTTTCTTCTCTTTCATAAATTTATAAAAACACTATCTCTCACTCTCTCTTTCTCTGTAATTATCAAATATGTAATTTCTATAATTGTAATTTATAATTCACTTACTTATAATTCTGTTAACTTAATAAGATATAAATTGTTATTTAGTTTTACCTTTTTTTCAATTGCTTACATAATTTTTAAAATTAAATGAATGTATACTAAGTATTAATAATAAGACACATTGTTTTAAAATGCTTATTGTTTAATAAATAAATATGAAATAAATATGAAAATATTCTAAAGGGTGATTTTTTAGCTATTAACTTTTTGGCAACACTGGTTAAAACAGCTGACGCACGTTTCATGTTTTTTTTTCACTCTCAAACATCTTCAGGTTGGTCTCTAATTTAACCATGAATCGTCTCACAAACGAACAACGCTTGCAAATTATTGAATTTTATTATCAAAATGCGTGCTCTGTTAAGAAAGTTCATCGCGCGCTTCTTACATTTTATGATCAGTTTAATCGACCCATACTAAAGCGGCTATTCGGGCTATTGTGACTAAATTTCCCACCAAATTAACATTGTTGGACATTAAACCACCAACACGCTTACGTAGAGTGCGAACTGAAGAAAATATCGCAACTGTATCGGCCAGTGTTAATGATGACCATCAATTATCGATTCGTCACCGTTCGCAGCAATTGGGCCTGTGTTACACAACAACGTAGAAAATTTTGCTGAAGGCCTTAGGTGTGATGCCTTTCAAAATACAGCTGGTGCAAGAATTAAAGTAGAACGACCTACTCCAACGTAAAATTTTTGGTGAATGGGCTCTTGGAAAGTTGGCCGAAGATCCACTTTTTTACCGAAAAACTGTGTTCAGCGACCAAGCTCATTTTTAGCTCAATGGGTACGTAAATAAGCAGAATTGTCGATTTTGGGGTGAATATCAGCCAGAAGCATTGCAAGAGCTACCAATGCATCCAGAAAAAGTCACAGTTTGGTGCGGTTTATCTGCTGGTGGCATCTTTGGACCGTACTTCTTCAAAGATGATGCGAATCGTAACGTAACTGTGAATGGTGAGAGCCGCCGTGAGATGATATCGAACTTTTTTTTGCCCGAAATGCAGGAGCTTGGCTTGCATGATATGCAAGCCAGCACGCGCGACAATGGACTTATTGAGAGGCGAGTTCGGTGAACATTTTATTTCACGTTCCGGACCGGTCAATTGGCCGCCTAGATCGTGCGATTTAACGCCTTTATACTATTTTTTTGTGGGGCTTTGTTAAAGCTCATGTCTATACAGACAAGCCCGCTTCAATTGACGTATTGGAAAACAACATTGAAGCATTTATTCGTGAGATACCGGCCGAAATGTTGAAAAGAGTATGCCAAAATTGGACTAAGCGGATGGACCATTCGAGGCTCAGTCAAGGTCAACATTTGCATGAAATAAATTCATGCATTTTTCTGAATTGTATGTGTTGTTTTTTTTAAACTTTCCTATAGCTTTTAAAAAATCACCCTTTATAATCGGATTCAAACTAAGACCATCAAAAACATAAGAAAAGTATAACTTCATTGCCAGGCTACATAACCTTATTTACCAGTGTTGTATGAATCTATGTGTGCCAACGATTTGGCTGTTAAAAGCAGGTTTCATGATGAAGATTGGATATTTAGGAATTAATTTTAAAGTCCATATTTATTATATTCTGGAGGGCTACTGTACTTATCAGAAGAAGATTAGATAACACTAGTAAATGGCTTAAAAATTCTACAAAAATTACTTTTTAATTTTTCACAACCATTTTATCTCAAAAAAATGATTGGCACCTCTTTTTTGTCTTCTATCAGTAAAACGTTTGAGAGTTTATACATATATGTATATGAGAAAAGATCGGTACGATATGAAAGCCCCAAATATGTTCACAACCCGTCAAATCGGTAAAACTTTGGTAAACCGTATCCAAGGAACGAAAATCGCTTCCTAAGGTTTGAAGGGTCGCGTGTTCGAGGTCTCCCTGGGCGATTTTCAAAAGGATGGTGATGCTGAGCGTTCTTTCCGCAAATTCAGGTTGATCACTGAGGATGTCCAAGAACGTAACTTTCTTACCAACTTCCATGGTATGGATTTGACCACAGACAAATTCAGGTCAATGGTCAAGAAATGGCAAACCCTCATCGAAGCCAATGTTGATGTAAAGACAACCGATGGTTACTTGCTTCGCGTCTTCTGCATTGGGTTCACTGCCAAGGATCAATTGTCCCAGCGCAAGACTTGCTACGCTCAGCAATCTCAAGTCAGAAAGATCCGCAACAAGATGGTAGAGATCATCCAACGTGATGTCGGAGGTTCGGACTTGAAGGGCGCGCGTCGTTAGCAAACTCACCCCCGATTCCATTGCCAAGGACATTGAGAAGATGTGCAAAGTCAAGGTATTGAAGAAGCCCCGTTTAGATTTGTCGCGACTCTTGCGACTCTTGGAGTTGCACGGAGACGGTGGTGGCAAGGGCACTGAAGGTGTTGTGTCTGAAGGCGATGTTGTTGAGAGGCCCGAAGGTTACGAGCCCCCAGTACAACAGTCAGTTTAATTTTATTGAAAAAATAGTGTTTTTAAAAGTTTTATTGATATGTGTTGATGTTGATGTTGATGTTTTCGTGACTTTTGACCTTCTATAACTGATAACCAGTTATTAGAGATGTTATGCGATTTGTTCACAATAATATTCAGAACGCCAAAATTAAGGCATACACGATTTTCAAACTCACTATCTGTCTTAAAAATCGAACTATGAGAATTGAGAAACAAAAGGAAGGAAAATATCCTTAACTATCATTAATACATCTTAGCCTTGACTTTAAATCCTTTATTTTTTGTTCAATATTTGATATAATCCTTAAGTTTTGGTTTAGATGAGCAAAAGTCTTACAATCAATTTCTAAATAAGATTATTTTATGCATATTTTTACATATCTCAATACCTCATATACTTACAGTGGATTCCTTTTCTTGATTAAGTAAAGGAAATTTTGAAAATTAATTCTTTAAATCCACTCAAACCATAAACGAGTTTTTTTCATTCATTTCTCCAAAATATTATAAAGCTTATCAGACTTATTTTTTTTGTGTTGCCAATCATCAACTCATATTTCCCTTATCTTACGACTTTCACAAACAATCAAATTCTAAAGCATCACCGCATCGCGCATTCAGTGAAAAAAAAGGTTATGAAAAAATTCAAAATATCCGTTCGTTCAAAACGCATATACTCGTATTCTTACACACACCGCTATTTTCAGTCGACATTCTCGTCTTTATCATCAAGGATACTCTTTTGGAACGTCCTCCTACCCCTTAACCCTCTACCCATGAAATATTCGTTTACCTTTGAGACGATAAGCACACTAAATTTAACGAGTGCCTGGCAGCCCTATGGCAAAATACAAAATACCTATACACAATATACTGTGCATCATTATATGTGTAAGACTAGCTCTCAGTCAAAAAGGATCAAAAGGACCTCCTTTCTTCCCCCCCCCCCCTTCCTAACTTACCACCGTCTATAACATCATATATGTACATAAACCTATGGTGTTAAGGTGGGAGTTCCGGATGGCAGATTAAGGGGTAGAAGAATAACACAAAACAAAACTCTTTTAGCTTTTTCACACACAAAAAACACAAAAACCATTCGAATTTGTTTTACTTATGGCAGCCGAGTGGATAAAAGTGAAGTAGAGGCATTTTATTCACAACATAATATTGTCGTATGTCGTTTTTGTTGTTGTTATTTTGGTTGTTTTTTTTTTCGTCCTGATGCTGGAGTGTGTGCGGGTGAAGAGATTTTCAACCAAAAGAAAAGGATTTTCACTAGCAAAATAGTTCTTAATTCTTTTCTTGTGTGCTTATCTTGGCGTCGTCGTCGCTCGTTGTCGTCGTAGTCGGTATAGTTGGTCGTCAGTTTGGGTTAGGGTATAAGGAGGTCTTTTAAGCTTAACTTTTTTTTTTCCTTTTTCATCTGAATTCGAATCCTCCCCGGAGAAGCAGAGAAGTTACCTACTCTTCTATGGAAGTAATTTCATAACGTCATAATAATTTTATGCCTTTTCGGGCCAAGTCATTGTATGGCTATTTGAATGTTTCAACCTCCTCGAGTGCAAGGTGGAATAAAAAAATAATAAAAAAGTGAACAAAAATTATAAGGGAAACACACTGAATGGTTGAAAATGAATGGAAAAAGGAAACAGAGCAATGATAATTGAATTTCATCTGGCAAAGTGAACGAAGTAAGCGAAGTTGCCTTTTTCTGCTTACTCTTGTAATTTATTACTTTTTGCACTACTTTCTCAAAATATACTGAACAAAGTACATACATACATACATATATATATATATTTCATATCTCAGTTTTATTATATTTTTTTGTATATGACTCGGGATCTTCTTTGGAGTTCGAAATTAAAAATATAATTGTAATTAAGTAGCATTAAGCAAAAGTAATGGAGAATCTACTTCGAGAAGATATTCATGGTATATTTTGTAATAAAATATGTAGTGCCTGGATGTAATTAGTAATAAAATGTTCTATAAAGTTTCTTTTTGTTTTCATTTAAAAATTAATTGATTTCTTATTAATTGAAATCTTAAATAACTTATAGAATATAGAAGCAGATAAGTTTGACTTTTGCTCTGCATTTATGTATTTATTGTTCATTTGGCGCTTTCTTCTTTGCCCTCAAGGAATTAAGTTGAAAGAGCTTATGATGGTATCAAAAATAGCGCTGAAACGAAGCGCCAAAAAAGCTATCCTAATGGATCTAGAAATTTCAATCTAATTCGAAATTTTGTTTTTTTTATTGGATCAAATGTTTTACTCCACAGTTCACAAAAAAGTATATTTTAATCTGTCCAAGGATTTAGTTATAAACCTTTTATGCATTTCACTCATTTCTAACTACAAAATATGTATATTCTGTTCAATGGACAACAACAAGTTGGATAAGAAACTATGTGAGGAAGCAATTATCTTAATGTATTTAAGTTAACTGTGTACTTATAGGTACTTAGACTTTCTGTGTTAGTCACATAAATGTATGTAGATAATTATAATGTATAGTCCATTAAAGTTGATAGATATTCCAAAGAGAATAAGGCGATTCATTGGATATGAGCACTTTTGCTCTTCTATTCCTTGAAAGCTTAAATCATATAATTTTTTAGTATCTGTTTCTCAAAGGGATTTTGACTTCTTAAATTGAAAAAAGAATTCAGAAAAAAAATTGTAACACAGAAGTATAATATGTTATCTGTAATCTGTAATCTGTTATCTGTAATCAGTTATCTGTAATCTGTAATCTGTAATCTGAAATCTGTAACCTGCAATCTGTAATCTGTAAACTGTAATCTGAAATCTGTAATACGTAATCTGTAATCTGAATTCTTTAATCTATAACCTGTAATCTGTTATCTGTAATTAGTTATCTGTAATCTGTAATCTGGAATCTGTAATCTATAATCTGTAATCTGTTATCTGTAATATGTAATATGTAATATGTAATCAGTTATCAGTTATCAGTTATCAGTTATCAGTTATCAGTTATCAGTAATCAATAATCAGTAATCTGTAATCTGTAATCTGTAATCTGTAATCTGTAATCTGTAATCTGTAATCTGTAATCTGTAATCTGTAATATGTAATCTGTAATATGTAATCTTTAATCTGTAATCTGTAATATGTAATCTGAATTCTTTAATCTGTAATCTGTTAAATGCAACCTGTAATCTGTTATCTGTAATCTTTTATTTATTAACTGTAATTTCTAATCTGTTATATTAAATCTTTAAAAAATCTCTCTTAAAACCATAGCTTAAGATCGTAGGGGCTTTGAAAAATCGAGAAAGTTTTAAAATCGGTAACAATATCAACCAAATTGAAGTTAAAAAACTTGTTTTAATTTATGTTTTGCAGGCATGGAGCTTCCGGGTGATAAGCCAATTGGAAAACATTAATTTAGTCAGTTGTTTCACAAACATTTCTTTAAAACGTCCATTACGATTTTAAAACTTTAATAATGGGGATTTCTATGTCTATGAGTACAATATTCTCGCATCTAAAATTTTACTCGTACTTTAATTAGAAATGTTTGTTTCATAAATTGAACTTTAGCTAAATTGTGTCTGGTATTTTATTTTGTACTAGCGGCCTGTCCCGGCTTCGCACGGGTAGACATAAATAGGTACAGATATTTAAGTTATAAGCATGCTTATTAAAACGACCATGAATCACTTAATTAGAAAAAAATTGTATGCTTATCTTAAAGCCTCCCTGTACACTACGTTGGCTGTGGTATTTGTAGGTGGCAACAAAACGTATTGATTTTCAGGAGATCCTACTCGAGAAAGTGCCACATACAATTGCCCGTGGCAAAAGCACTCTTTCCTTAAGTCTATGCCAACTATGGAAAAAGTTTGTCCCTGGGATTTATTTATTGTTAGGGCAAAGGGTATATTTAAAGGGAACTGTAACCTTTTAAAAGATATGGGCAAATCAGTTGGTATCATCGGGATCCGCGGAACATGTGCGAGCTGACCGGCCGCGGCCGCGGGAACTGTAATGATAGTTGCTACAATCACATTATCTCTTAATTCTTTGATCAATAGTCTTGTATTCTATAATATTGTGGAACATTTTTTTGTACTATCATTTATACTCTTCGCAGCGTATGCGATAAAAGACATTTTATGACTAATTTTTTTACAACTTCGGTTGGTTTTAATAGGAATTTCTAAAGATTTCTATAGCAATCTAGTACTAAATAATAGCCTATGTTACTCAGTGATAGCTTTCTAATGAAAAAAGAATTATTAAAATCAGTCCAGTACTTTTTGAGTTTATTCGTTACCTACATACAATACAAATCTTTCCTCTTTATAATATTATAGTGTAGATGTACAAAGGAATTAATTTTCAAAAAGTTAATTGGCTTATGAGATCATTAATAGCTCCTGATTAATTATAACTTTAGAGAACACCTCTCCTCCTCCCAGCCCCCATATCATTTCTTATTCCGCGAATATTATTTACTCATATAAGAAAACATTACTATTTCTTATGCGAATATTAGACACACGTTTACTAATATTATTTTCATTGGAATTCAGCACTGTTTTGCATAATTATTTACTTAGAATTGTGTATGCAATTATTCTTGTCAAGAAAATCACTGTAAGCGAATGCAAAATTATTTATAAAACGTGACCAAGATTCATATAAATACGAGTACATAATATGTATTCTCATATCTACATTACAAATTCTAAAATTAAATTTCACAAATATAAATGAACAACATACATACATGTACAGATGTATCTATGCACAATGCACATGCACTCATTTTGAGTCTCAGGCATCCTTCCATTTATTCTTGAAAACGCAACTAAGTTCTTTCTTGCAATATCCGAACCGCATATATAGTACAAGTACTCATATAGAATTTAATGAAAAACATGCAATCCTTGCCGCAAATAAGAAATATGAACGCAGAGTATCAAATGCACATCTGGGCTGATAGTTTTGAAAATGGATAGTAATTAACTTCCATAGAGTTTACTTTTTGGTACCTCCTTAAAGCTGTCAGAAAAGGAACAACAAGGAAGTTCTACGAGAGCATTACAACAAATATAAATATCCTAACGTTTCTTCTAAATTAAATAATTTCAACAAAAGCAACATAAACTATATAAAGTTCTAAATTAGTTGGGTATGATGATACAACGCACAAGAAAGTTCTTAATTTCTTGTATCTTTCTTTCAATATTGAGAGACATGACAACTAATGGTTTTTACTCATTTTCAAGGCACATACTCGTATATGGAGCATCGTTTTAACTAACTTTGGTAGATGTTCTAAGATGTGTTTGACATAAATTTGATGGATTCCAAACGGCGCAGCAGTCAAAAAATATGTTATATTACATTTAGACATGTATCATAGGTACTTATTGTGCTAGATACTATAATGAAAGCGATGTAGGAACTTTTATGTCATTAAGATGATTTGGTAATCACTTAACGACAACATATGAATAAATATACAATATAACAAAAAATGTATTTGTATGTAGTGTATGAAAATAATTCTAGATGGAAAACATTTTGGCAGTAAATATGGAATTTGTAAGGGTCTCCCAAAGTTTCATTTGAAAACCTAATTTTAGTGTCCTTAATTTTGAAAAAAACATAATTGGGGGAATGTTTCAACATAAAATTTGAATACAATTTCCCAAAACTAAATACATTTTTTGTAGTTGTACATAATTTCCTTCGTTATCTACCACTCAAAACAAAAGTTTTAATTCTGACAATCAGAGGCGCACTATTTTTTCAAGAAAATTCCTGATAGTTTTCGAAATCTACATAGAATACCTATTTTCAATATTATTTGATTTTCCTTATTTCACATTAATTTTAAAGAAACGCTAAACCATTTATGCTAAAACTATTTTTGACAGAAAAAAGTAAAATTGTTTGAAAGTATTTTTTCTCATTACACCAATTTTTTGAAATGTCTTGAAAAATATAAATAATTCAATTCAATTCAATTTATTAAATTCAAATGTACAGTAAGACTTTGTCTTTTATAGTACTTAACAGTTGGATAAGAAACAATTATCATATTAAAACCGAGTATTTTTAAAATTTAAGCTGACAATTACCATTGATGTTCGTATTTACAATAATTAACAAAAACTAACAATTAAACACATTTTCTAAAACCATAAAAGCATTAAATTCAAGGTTTATAAAAACTTTATCTCGAGTCAAATGAAGGTTCATCTCTTATATGTAAAAATGAATAGCAGAATGTGTTGGTTACCGCATAACTCAACAACGCCTGGACCAATTTGGCCAATTCTTTTTTTAAATGTTCGTTGAAGTTCAAGGATGGTTTTTACGGTGAGAAAAATTCCAATAATTGCCGGAAAAACCATAAAAACAACCCTTTTCTTTTTCCCATACAAATGTTTTCTAACTAAAATGTAGTCGGCTTAAAGAAGTTGACTTCATGTCATATCAATCATCATATCAAATCATATCATATCAAATTTGCCCTAAACAAAGCTCTAGATACTGCATGCCCTCTTATACAAGTAAGAGGTAAAAAGAAGCCACACTGGTGGAACTCAGGGCTGGATCCACTTCGAAAAGAATGCAGAAAACTCTTTAACAGAGCGAAAGCTTCTAGAGACATGTCTGACTGGGATTCATATAAAGAATCACTGAAGATATATAAAAAAGAACTGAGGAAAACCAAACGATCGTCCTGGAGAAACTTCTGCAGCAACGTGAAAGATTGCTCCGAAGCATCCAGGCTGCGCAAAATCCTCTCCAAAAATCCAATTATGCCAAGCTGCTTGAAAAACGCCTCTGGCCTCTGGACCAATTCAAGCGAAGAATCGCTCAACTTGCTACTAGACGTTCACTTTCCTGGTAGCTCTAATATTATTAATAATATTGCACCTAATAATGGTGACAATACTTTACAACCCCCACAAGGTCTAGTCACTAGGGAAAAACTCAAATGGGCTATTAACAGCTTTAAACCATATAAATCTGCTGGTCCGGATGGTGTAATTCCAGCCGAACTGCAAGAAAATGCAAGTTTTCTAATACCCATCCTAGAAAACTTCTTCAAGGGATGCCTTAATTTGGCATACATCCCGATGTCTTGGAGACAAGTTAAAGTTGTTTTTATTCCAAAAGCTGGAAAATCCAGTCACGTAAACCCTAAAGACCTAAGACCTATCAGCTTATCATCATTCCTTCTCAAAACTTTTGAACGTTTGATCGATATCCACTTAAGGGCAAGTATTGATAAGTCCCTCCTTTCAAAGGCTCAACACGCCTACAACAAAGGGAAATCAGTTGAAACGGCTCTACACAGTATAGTACGTACAATCGAATATTCCCTCCATCATAAAGAGTACACCTTAGTTGCCTTCTTAGATATAGAAGGTGCATTTAACAATGTCGACACATCTGCAATTGCACGTGTATTGACATCTCTAAAGGTAGATAAGTCGATCAGCGAATTGATTAATCAAATGCTGATAAGCAGGATTATCAATTCAAAACTGGGCGATTTTACTACACAAAGGGGTGTCAGTAGAGGTACGCCACAAGGTGGTGTCCTATCCCCTCTCCTCTGGAACTTAGTAATAAATGAATTACTAATTACTCTAGAAAGAGAGGGATACAGAGTGTTTGCCTATGCGGACGATGTTGCTATTGCGGTAACGGGTAAACACCCCAAAGCCGATGAGAATCGACACTTAAATTGTTCTCAAATCAAACATAAACACCCCAATATACTAAAAGACCTCTTACAAAACGCTTCAAATAAGCTCACCAGATGGGCTAATCGGTGTGGACTAGGCGTAAACCCACAAAAAACCGACCTTGTCCTCTTCACAAGGAAATACAAAGTCCCACACATTGACCCTCCCCTCATAAACGGTGTACCACTTAAATTCCCTGATCAAGCAAAATACTTGGGTCTCATTTAAGATAAGAAATTAAGTTGGAAACCTAATATTCAAGAGAGAATACCTAAACAAGGCCACAGTAGCCCTGTTCTCCTGTAAAAAGGCCATTGGTAATAAATGGGGCCTACAGCCTCGCATTACACACTGGCTATACATCTCGGTCATAAGACCGATCCTTACTTATGGAGTAGTGGTATGGTGGACGGCGCTAGATACAGCGACAAATCGCGATAAACTCAGCAAAGTCCAACGAACAGCCTGCCTGTGTATGAGAGGAGCACTTCGCTCCACCCCCTCCGCCTCACTAGATGTTCTGTTCCATCTAATACCGCTGGACATTTTCAGCAAGCAAACGGCCGCTAATACTGCCATACGGCTTCAAGCCTCCTCTCTGTGGATCAATAATGGAATTGGTCACACCACTATTTTGAACTCGTTCAGAACTATAAACAGTAATATTGTCTACACCATACCCCATCCTCAGTTTAATAACTATAGCTTCAAAGTGACTATACCTCCCAGGTCTTTTTGGGAGAATACATCATTTTTGAACGATGGTCCTATAAACTTTTTTACAGACGGATCAAAAACGGAGGATGGGGTTGGTGGAGGCGTATACTCAGATAGACTAAACTTAAGTCTCTCCTTTCGTCTACTCGATCATTGTAGCGTGTTGCAAGCTGAAATCCTGGCTATAAAAGAAGTCCTATCCTGGCTTAGAGAAAACGTTATATCAACTAATGATATACGCATCTTCTCGGATAGCCAAGCTGCGTTAAAGTCTCTAGACTCTGTCTCCACTAACTCATTAACAGCCTTAAATTGTCGATCATCTCTTACGGAGATGGCTACACAGTTCAACATTCACCTTCTCTGGGTGCCGGGCCATAGAGACATTCCAGGAAATTGCAAAGCTGACGAACTTGCAAAAAGCGGAACAACTTTACCTCTACTGGCTCACAATGCTAGCATAGGTATCCCCTAGCTACATGTAAACTCATGCTAAAGCAAGATACCATAGAGAAAACAAACTTCAGGTGGAATAACACCACCACCTGTGTAGCGACTAAACTAATTTGGCCTATTCTTAGCGCCAGGCGCTCAAAACAATTAATCTCTCTGAGTAGATTGCACATTAGCTACGTTATAGGTGTCCTGACTAGCACTGCTTAATAGGAAGGCATGCTATTCGACTTGGAGCCACTGCAAATGATTTTTGTAGGAGTTGCATGGACGAAGAAGAAGAG
This sequence comes from Eupeodes latifasciatus, assembly GCA_920104205.1. Lineage (NCBI taxonomy): Eukaryota > Metazoa > Arthropoda > Insecta > Diptera > Syrphidae > Eupeodes > Eupeodes latifasciatus. The sequence continues at coordinate 185,735,697 of OV049926.1, read as the reverse complement.
GAGACAATCTCTCAACTTCTGTGCACATACCCTGCCTTATCACAAAGACGTAGAATCCACCTTGGAGACTACTACTTTAACGATACCAGTGATCTAAAGAATTCAGACATTACTTGTCTCCTACGCTTCATTCGAAGCTGCAATTGTTTCAACGAGTTAAGCTGATTAACTGATCCATGTGGTATCACAACGGACCATACTTTGGTCTAAGTGTGTTGGACGTCCCAACCAACAGCCACTTTAACCTAACCTAACCATATCAAATTAAAAAAAAAGAAAAAAAGAAGAAAAAAGTGTTGATGTCGATTTGCTGTTGTTTTTCTTGGATATTCTGTTACCTTATCTACTGAGTTTGCTTTTATCAACTGATAAACGGCTAAAACAAATCCATATATCGTGTTTTGTGAAGAGTGTTAGTGTTAGTGTTTAGTGACAAAATAATTTATATTTGATATGCCTCCTACAAGACGAAGCAATTTAGGTAGAAGAACCCGAACTGCTACAAAACAAGCTAAAGACCAAATTGAACGTGAAAGAATTCGGATATTACAAACGCGTGAAGCGCGAGCGCGACATTCAACTAATGATCGCTCAAGTTTGAATCGAGCTGCTTTCAGTTACGATGTGTCAATTGACAACAGAAGTTACCAATGTGTTGTTATTGGTTCTATGAACTCATTTTGCTCACACTGTAAGGCATTGAAATACAAAAACGAAGCTAATGGATTGTATTGCGCAAATGGTAAAGTGAAATTGATACCATTGGATCCACCACCAGAGCCATTATACTCATTGGTTTCAGGAATAGGAACAGATTCCATACACTTTTTGACACTTATCCAACACTATAACAATTGCTTTTAAATGACTTCATTTGGGGCAACAAATGTAGTTCGGGAAAATTTCATGCCAACTTTCAAGGTATGTATTATAGCAGTTATTCATAATTATCTTAGCGAACAAAATTTTCTATCACCTAATTTAATATGTTTATTGATAGATATTAGTTACAACTAAATATATAATTTTTAAGATCAAATATTATTTAAGTTTGATCACTGACAATCCATAAATTTATACCCCATTGCTTATTTATTTTATTTTATAGTGTTTGGTAAAAAAATAAAATTTTTTTTAGATAGCGACTGCAAATTTATTTTATGGGCAATTCACCACAAGAAATTGATCTGCATTGTGCAAATAACAATTTAGTAAAGAGATCTATTGTAGAACAATTACAAACTTTATTTCATGAACACAATCAATTGATTATATTGTTCAAAACTGCACTGGATCTGATGCCATCTGATAATCACAAAATTGTAATCGGAGCTGACAAATCACCTGCAGGTCAACATGCAAGACTTTTTAATGTACCAACTATTGATGAAGTTGCTATCGTTGTAGTTGGAGAAAACTTGGAATCCCGTGATATTGTTTTACATCATCGAAATGATCAATTACAACGTATAAAGCAATCAAAAGACGAACTTATTTAGAAGATGTTAACAGATGTTTCTCAAAATTACAGAAACCATGATTGGTTGAGCGAACGAGCTATATTGGCTGCAAAAAACATTGATGTATACGTACATGAATTGAATTTCAAAATTCAAGAACAAATTACAGGCGAATTGAGGATATATACTCGTAAATCAGTTGATTCGGCTACTAACCAAGATGATGTAGTCAATTATCCACCGGAATTTTTGAACTCGCTGAATTTGCCAGGATTGCGACCTCACAATCTTCAACTAAAGGTTGGATCAATAGTTATAGTGTTGCGAAATATCAATCAACCGCGTCTTTGCAACGGTACACGGTTAGCTATAAGATATAGCGAAGCAACTATACTCAAAGGAAAGTATAAAAGAGAAGATGTTCTTATACCGCGCATCCCAATGATTCCGACTGATGTGCCATTTGAGTTTAAACGACTACAGTTTCCAGTGCGGCTTGCTTTTCCTATGACCATAAACAAGTCCTAGGGACAATCATTAAATGTTTGTGTAGTGGTATTAATCTAGAAAATCCATGTTTCTCACATGGTCAATTGTATGTTGCCTGTTCCCGTGTTGGAAAACCATAAGATTTGTTTGTCTATGCGCCAAGTAATGGAACAAAAAACATCGTATATCACAAAGCAATAAAGTGATAATAAAACTGATTTCTGTTAATAACTATGATTCACATGATTAACAATAAAGCGATTACCTACTTTTAAATCGTTATATATGTATGTTTCATTTAATTATTTTTTATTCACAACACCCTATCACCAGGGTGACGGTTCTATTCAGGAGAATGTTTAGCCACGAGTATAAAATACGTAGGAACAAAAACTGCCCCTTTACAAATCTTTATGACAGGACGAAGTCTGTCGGGTCTGCTAGTAGCTTATAATAATTTGAAAAAACTGAGTAAAATACTACAATGATTTAACTGTCTATAGGAGACAAAGAAAGATTTGTACTTTGCAAAATAATCGTGCAATTTATTGTTAAGCGATATTTTCTTTTCTTTTTAACTTAGCCTTAAAAACCCATTTTTTTGGTCGTCGTCAACGTTTTTAAAAAGATTTGTTTTAAAAAACTGTTGCAATAGAAAAATTATAACACAAAATTTGAATTCGGGACAGTTTTTAATCCTTTTAAAATGTTTTTTTGTGGGACAATCAAAAAACTCAGTGTTATCAAAAAGAACTTCAAAAAGTATGCAATCCATTGAATTTTTGGTAGAGTTTATTTTGATGGTAAAAAAATGACAGTTAAACATTGTTTTTTAAATTTTATGACAAAAATAAAAAACAATGTTTTGTATAAGATGAAATACATTTGGGGTCAATGTCTTTATTTATTCTCAACAAATTTTAGTCACACAGACATTTTTATCAATTTTCAATATAATTTTGTTAATTGAGTTTATCTAAGAATTGTAAAAGATGTGACAAAAAGTTGTTCTTCATTGAGAATTTTTTTTTTTTAAGTTTACAAAAATGTATGACGTCAAAACGTATAGCATAGTTAACTTGTATGACGTCACAATGTATAGCATAATTTACTTTCATTGTTATTTTTATTTTACTATTCGTACTAGAATGTCAGCTTGTTAGACTTGACCATTCCTGTTAATTTCATTGAATGTTTTTGAACAACAACAACAACTTAAGGGTGCTACCACTCATTGTTTTTGGCTGGAGATATAGCTATTTCGTGCTTTGCCACTTTTGCACTCATCAGTCTCCTTTTTTTTGTGGTGCTGAGCTTTAATCCAATTTTATTTGAAAAACTTTTTATGCACAACATAGGCTTCGACCCACGCATATCAGATTTGTTCAGTCTTAGAAGTCGTGTGCACTACGCACTCCACTACTTTAGACCACTGACGTCACAGGTCGAGATGTGGTAATTATTTATCAAATGCATTTGAAGCATCAACATTTTTATAAGCTCCTTTAAGTATGTTGTTTTGTTCCGCCTCCAGTTTTCTCCATACCTTATTTCGATAGACTTACAATTCTTAGTACGTATCAAAGAGGTTTTAATTACTAGAATAAAAACAACTTCCCATTCTTCTTAATGTGTTTTTTGCATAATTGCATAATATTGATGTTAATATTTGTAAAATAAAATTTACTTGTAATCGATATCTCTCCTGCTACTTGAGCTATGTCAATCCATGAAAGGTATCCTCAATGTAGAGATGTACGTACACACACCCTGACATCTCTCTACAAAAAATGAATTAAGATTCTAAGGTTTTGAAAAAACCACGCATTTTAAAAATTGTTTAATACGACAAATCGGAAAGGTTACAAAGAGGCTGGGATGCGACCCACACTGATAACTTCCCATCCCGTCTGTCGATTTGTCTTGCTTAAAAGTTTGTCTATATGTATCAATTTTTACCAAATTTGCGTACTATTTTTGTATATTTTATTTCATTGAATATCAAAAAATTATATATTAATAATTTCAATTTCAATATTTTTAATTTTTGAAAAGCTATTTGAGTCGAAAGTAAATTTTTACCAAGTTTTAGTATTGTTTTTTTTTTAGGTTTTTAATTTTTTGTAAAAAAACTGTCAATTCGATTTGTTTCAAAATTTTACTGAATGTTGAAACAATATATTTTGAAAGATAAAAGTAGTTTAAAGCCAATATCTCAAAGTTTTGAAAAGATATTTGAGTCGAAAATCAATTGTTACCAACTTTTATACATTTTTTTTAGGTTTTTATTTTTTGTAAAAAAACTGTCAATTCGATTTTTCTCAAAATTTTGTCAGATGTCAAAAACATTATTTTTCGTTGCACAAAATTGTTTTGGAGATGAAATCATATTTTGGTCGTAAAATTTTCGAGGTGACAAATTTTTTTTTCAGTTTTTTTGATTTATAAAAAAAAACCATTAATTGGATTTTTTTCCAAAAATATAATTGTTTTGTATCACGTTACAATATATAATATACAATTTAATTCAAGTCTCTAGATTCATTTGTTTATAAGATATTTAGGTTTAACCAAAATTTTCAGCTTTTTTTTTAAACTGCTATGGTAAAAAAACCACCCACGCAATTTTCTTGAGAGCCCTTTCTGCATCTTTCTGCCTTATTATCTGTATAAAAAAATTTTTGAAGTCGATATCTTTTCTGGTTCTTGAGCTATGGAGGACGAAAAAAACGTCGCGAACGTATGGACGTACAGACGTACAGACGTACAGACGTACAGACGTACGGACGTACGGACGTACGAACGTACGTACACACGCACGCACAGACATCTTTCTAAAAATCTTTTATTTCGACTCTAGGGACCTTGAAACGTCAAGAAATGTCAAAATTTTCAATTTGACAAATCGGACCCATTACAATAACTTCTTATGGGAAGTTAATAAATTCTAATAGGAAGTTAGAAATTTTCGATAGCAGGTACTTTTTGTAGGAAACTTTTCTATTTTTTTTTTTCAAAAATTTTGTTAAATCGTAAGACTAAACTGTTTGAAATGAAATATGAAAGTTTGAAGTCAGTTTTGTTTTTCTCAATATATTTGAATAGAAGAAAAATGTTTGCCAATTTTACGTGCATTTTGTGAAGCTATTTTTTATTTTTGAACAACAAAAATCAGTTAAACTTTTATAAAAATTTTACCAAATGTCAAAAATGTCACAATAATTAAAAAATATTTATGTAATATCAAATTTCGTTTTTCAAATTGTTCAGCTGAAAAAAAAGGAACCACTTCCTAAAACACACAGAGACTATAAAATTAAATAGGTACTGATATTTTGTTTTTCTGAGTAATTTACTTAATTTTAGGATAAAAATCCTTGAAATCAAGCTCACCAATGATTTTCTGTTTTGCAATTTCAAGTGTTTGCTCAACCAGCAAAGAAGAACATGCATTATTTATTCTTGTTCCCAAACAAACATTTTAAAAACAAAATCAATTTCCATTATTCGTTTTTGGGCACTTTGGCGTAGGTATGTGTTTTTTTTTTTTATCGATGTGTAATAAATAGGCCATTTGTTTCGAAATGAAAATTTAAAATTTTCCCTTGAACTTAATCAAAGATTGATCTAAATATAATTTAATATAGAAAACCTTTTCTCTTATATCAAAGTCAAAAGACGGGTCTTATGAAATAATTAAATATTAACCAGCATCTTTTTGTTTTATTTGCCGACTAAACCCTCTTCCAAAAAGCCTTTTACAAAAAAATAAAAAAAAAAAAATAAAAACAACAAAACATACCTACACATAGGTAAATATGACGATGTCTAACCTCTTCCTTTAGACTTCCACATGAAAGGACGACCAGATCCCCTTGGCTTTGAACCTTTTCATCTATTAAATTGGAAACATGAATCCATACTCTCTAAGTGGATTTCTGAACTCATTCGCTTGCGACACAACAAAACATGGCAGAGATTTAAAAATATTTCAACATCGTTATTTCGTCTGGGTTTATCTCTCCTTATTCCTTGATCTTCCCTTTTTTTTTTGCATGCCTTGCTCGTAGTCGAAACTGATTTCTGGCACTTGTTTCAATGTTTCACTTTCTACTAAAAAACAATTAAAACACGCATTCTACACACATGAATATATCATCATTAAAATTAAAAAAAAAAAAAACAAACAAATCCAACAACAACACGTTAATTAATCCTCATCCGCTTAAAAAGGAAGTCCTCGACGCTTGTAAATGTAGAATGTTCTCCCAACAGGAATATCCCAAACGTTAAAAGGCGCTTCTCTTGTGATAATACGAGCGACGCAACTTAATAAATACGACGACTACGACTATGACGATGATGCTACAACCCAACCCAACTCAAGAACCCAACCCAGCCCAAACCAAACCCAAACCCAACCAAACACTGGATATGCACTATAAGGATACTTTTTTATTCTCTTTTTTTTTTTAATACAAATCTACGTATGTATCCTTGCTCGCAGTTGGGATTACGTAACGCGTAACACGGACCAAGACCAAGCACATACATATACGAGTAATATTTTTGTCACATTTGAATTTGCCGTTTGGCATGTAATTACATTCTCGTATCTTTTTCTTCTTTTACTTCACCGTTAACACGCAAAAGGATGTACTTTTTGTTAGGCGTGTACGAATACGAAGACCGTTATTCTTATCGAATTAATTTAAATCACAATCCGGAAAGGAGATGATGTTTCCTCTCAACAACAAAAAAAAAAAAGCTTATATCATTTTTTAAATTGCGACAAAGGGGTTACGGAGCTACGGAGAAATGAAGGGAACAGAAAATTATGTTTACCGTTTTTGTCTCAAATGTCCTTGAACTTAATTTCAATGCCTACACGTTACTGCAGTGATTATGCAGCTTCACAGACAGATTTTTGTTTCTTTTCACGAACACTTTTTGTTAATTTATTTACGAGATATCGCACACTTCGAATATTTGAGTTCTCAGAGTTGTTCTCAATCACGGCATCCGTTTAGTTTTTTTTTTTTTATTTTTTAATTAAGGATGTTAGAACGATAAAAAAATTATTTATCGCAATAATAACAATTTATATTTGTAGGTATTTCTATTTTATATAACACAGAGAACGGCACTATTTGACATCAGCACGCGATCTGAGAACGAGAAGCTAAAAATTCATCACGAGTCCTTCGGCTGCTTTGTAACTTTCACAGGAGGATAACAAACATTCATCTAGAGATGTTCGCATATTTGCTATTTTATTATTGTGTTGTTGTTGTTGTCCTTGTGGATTTTACGAATCGTTTGGTTTAGTTTATTCTTATCAATTGCAAGTGTAGTTGTGATATTATAACAGTTCTTTTTTGTACGATAAAAAAAGCTCTTGAAACATTGACAATGAAGTACGCAGACTCGAGGATTTTTGTAGGGTAAGCTAGATAAAGTTTGTCAAATGAAACTCATTTGTATGCTAGCGTTGACCTACCTCAACTTAAAAATACAATGTTCGAAAACTGACCATAATGAAAATGTACATTTAAAGTTTTTATAAATTTAGAGCTCTAAAATTTTGAAGGTTGAAGTTGAAATGACACCAAAGTTACCAACAGAATACATTTTTTTTTGCTTGGACATAAAGGGTTTTTAATACCTTTAAAGTGATTTAAAACTTAAAAGGTTTTGAATGTCTGCACATTGCAATAAGTGGGAAATATTGATAATTGGAAAGCATTACACATTCGTCTAGTACGTTCAATATAAGTCTCAAGTGTTGAATGGAATGTAACTAGCTTATTTTACTAGAGCATTGTGTATTTAGCGGACTGTAAACTATAGGAAATAAATAGATAAATGAAACACTGATTAATTTAAAGTCGGGAAAACTATGCTGCCCATAATCTCGTAAAGGCCCTAACTAACATTTTCACTATTTCGAGATAATGATGAAAACACTAAATCGTTAACCGCGACCTGAAGGTAAAAAGTGAAAAATACCAAAAAATATTTTTTGTAAAGCTTTTTTATTGCTTTATTAACTTCCCATAGGAAGTTATTGTAATGGGTCCGATTTGTCAAATTGAAAATTTTGACATTTCTCGACGTTTCAAGGTCCCTAGAGTCGAAATAAAAGATTTTTAGAAAGATGTCTGTGCGTGCGTGTGTACGTACGTCCGTACGTCCGTACGTTCGCGACGTTTTTTTCGTCGTCCATAGCTCAAGAACCAGAAGAGCTATCGACTTCAAATAAATTTTGTTATACAGATAATAAGGCAGAAAGATGCAGAAAGGGCTCTCAAGAAAATTGCGTGGGTGGTTTTTTTACCATAGCAGTTTAAAAAAAAGGTGAAAATTTTGGTTAACCCTAAATATCTCATGAACCAATGACGCTAGAGACTTGAATTAAATTTTATATTATATATTGTAACGTGATACAAATTAATTATATTTTTGGAAAAAAATTCAATTAACGGTTTTTTTTATAAATCAAAAAAACTGAAAAAAAAATTTGTCACTTCGAAAATTTTACGACTAAAATATGATTTCATTTCCAAAACAATTTTGTGCAATGAAGAATAATGTTTTTGACATCTGATAAAATTTTGAGAAAAATCGAATTGACAGTTTTTTTACAAAAAATAATAACCTAAAAAAAATAAAAAAAAAGTTGGTAAAAATTGAGTTTTGACTCAAATATCTTTTCAAGACTTTGAGATATTGGCTTTAAACTACTTTTATCTTTCAAAAAATGTTGTTTTCAACATTCAGTAAAATTTTGAAAAAAATAGAATTGACAGTTTTTTTACAAAAAATTAAAAACCGAAAAAAAATTTAACAAAAGTTGGTAAAAATTGATTTTCGACTTAAATATCTTTTCAAAAATTTGAGATAATAGCTTCTAACTAATTTTAACTTATAAGAAATATTGTTTTCAACATTCGATAAAATTTTGTGAAAAATCGAATTGACAGTTTTTTTTACAAAAAATAAAAACCTAAAAAAAACAATTCTAAAACTTGGTAAACATTTACTTTCGACTCAAATAGCTTTTCAAAAATTACAAATATTGGCTTCAAACTTATTTTATTTCACAGAAAATATTGTTTTTTATATTCAGTAATTTTTTATAAAAATCCAACAGTCCGTTTTTTCATAAAAAAAATAAAATCTACAAAAAATAGAACGCAAATTTGGCAAGAATTGATACATTTAGACAAACTTTTAAGCAAGACAAATCGCCAGACGGGATGGGAAGTTATCAGTGTGGGTCGCATCCCAGGCTCTTTTTTTTTGGAATAGTTTTAAACTCAAAATTTGTATGCATTTGGAAAACAAGGTAGATAGGGCTTTTTAGCTTTGGGCGAAAATAAAAGCCCTATGTACAACAATTTACGTTTGTTAAAGAGTTAAACAGGACCAAGCACGAAACGAGGTTACGACCTTTACGTATCAAAAATTTCATTCAACTGAAGGCCAATAAGGCACTTTCCAACAAAATCAAATTTCAAATTCGTAAAAAAAACTCGACAACATTCAACACGTTACGAGGTTAAAACCTTTTACATAAAAAATTGCAGCCAGAAAAAAAGCCCTAACTACAAAAATTCTTGCATCAAAATTTATAAAAAGCCCTAACTGCCACATGGGGCTTTTTAAAAAAGAACATGAATATGCTTTCTCTATGCAGTGTATTATAAAAGGCCCTATGTGGTAGTTAGGGCTTTTTATAAATTTTGATGCACATGATTTGTAGTTAGGGCTTCTAGAAATTGTGTTTTTCTGGCTTATTTGAAGATCTAAGGTTAAGAAATGAATGTAGAAAAATCGGAGACAATGCCCTAACTCCAAATATGCAAAAAACTCAAAATCGGAAATTTTGTAGATAGGGCCTTTACGAGATTATGGGCAGTATGAAAACCCGACTATAGGAACATTTTATTGCATTATTTTTTTAAGTAAGTTAAACTAATTCGAACGCTTAAGGAGCTCAAAAACCATGACCGATCTAGAAGACTGTACAAATTGAACTAACTCATAGTTGCTCAAAGGCGACCGTTCTAACCGATTAGTTCTAGAGTATATAAGACTCATATATTTACAATATATTGGTATATTTTGATACACATTGTTTATGAAAATAGCGAAAAAATAAACAAGGATCACTTATAACTTTTGAAGCTTTCTTTTGAATTATGTCCAAGAGACTGAAGGAGTTATTGTGACACCTACCCAAATATGAGAATTTTATCCAAGTTTTTTGGACGAAAAGAGGCTTTTTAGATTATAGTCAGATAAGAAGAGGTGAGAAAATTCTAACATCGTCGAAAAAAAAATTGAAGAACTGATAGAAAGTGCCATTCATGAAAAATTATAGTATAAGGCTAGACACACTTTAACGACAATTGACAGTATTGAGCATTCTTCATGGTTAAAAGTTGCCTATTCAACAATGCTGTCGAGATTGGAATAAAAGAGCTTTTTCTACGCTAACAGTAATAGTTCACATCCAAAGGAAAACGAATATGAAAAGTTGAGGGTATTGTCGTCAGCGAAGCAATTAAGTTGGTTACAATTAAGTGGGTTAGAAGTTTTAGTAAAAATAAGAACGAGTTTCGGCGACAAAACCGAATCCTGGGGCACACCAGAGTTTATTTTATGGACATAAGAATTGAATTCGTCAAATTATTGAACGATAAAATAAATAATTTCTAATCTATTAAATAAATAAATAAATTAGGTAGCACAACAGTCTGTTGAGAACTAGGGTCTAGTGACTTACAACTCTCAACTATTCCTGTGTGCGAGTAATGTTATCAGGGATGGAGGGGACCTACAGTTTTAAGCCGAATCCGAACGAATTACTCTTGGAGGATTTTTCAATTCCTCGCAAGAGGCAGCACCCGTGAAAAAAACTTTAGATGGCACAGGCAGATATTGAACCCAAGACCTCTGGCATGACAGTCCAATGCACTAACCATCATGCCACGAGTACTACTAATAATTTAACGAAGAAGAAAGATTGTCGGTGACAAAATGGATCCCTGTGGTACACCAGCGTTTATTTTGTGTATATTAGAATTTATTCCGTTCAATGTTACTTGTACTGAGCCATAGGTTAGGTTAGGTTAGGTTAAAGTGGCTGTTGGTTGGGACGTCCAACACACTTAGACCAAAGTATGGTCCGTTGTGATACCACATGGATCAGTTAATCAGCTTAACTCGTTGAACCAGTTGGAGCTTCGAATGAAGCGTAGGAGACAAGTGATGTCTGAATTCTTTAGATCACTGGTATCGTTAAAGTAGTAGTCTCCAAGGTGGATTCTACGTCTTTGTGATAAGGCAGGGCATGTGCACAGAATATGAGAGATTGTCTCTTCTTCTTCTTCGTCCATGCAACTCCTACAAAAATCATTTGCAGGGGCTCCAAGTCGAATAGCATGCCTTCCTATTAAGCAGTGCCCAGTCAGGACACCTATAACGTAGCTAATGTGCAATCTACTCAGACAGATTAATTGTTTTGAGCGCCTGGCGCTAAGATTAGGCCAAATAAGTTTTGTTGCCAAACAGGTGGTGGTGTTATTCCACCTGAAGTTTGTTTTCTCTAAGGTATCTTGCTTTAGCATGAGTTTACATGTAGCTAGGGGGATACCTATCCTAGAATTGTGAGCCAGCAGAGGTAAAGTTGTTCCGCTTTTTGCAAGTTCGTCAGCTTTGCAATTTCCTGGAATGTCTCTATGGCCCGGCACCCAGAGAAGGTGAATGTTGAACTGTGTAGCCATCTCCGTAAGAGATGATCGACAATTTAGGGCTGTTAATGAGTTAGTGGAGACAGAGTCTAGGGACTTTAACGCAGCTTGGCTATCCGAGAAGATGCGTATATCATTAGTTGATATAACGTTTTCTCTAAGCCAGGATAGGACTTCTTTTATAGCCAGGATTTCAGCTTGGAACACGCTACAATGATCGGGTAGACGAAAGGAGAGACTTAAGCTTAGTCTTTCTGAGTATACGATTCCACCAACCCCATCCTCCGTTTTTGATCCGTCTGTATAAAAGTTTATAGGACCATCGTTCAAAAATGATGTATTCTCCCAAGAAGACCTGGGAGGTATAGTCACTTTGAAGCTATAGTTATTAAACTGAGGATGGGGTATGGTGTAGTCAATATTACTGTTTATAGTTCTGTACTGAACCATACAAAAGGTAATTTCTAACCCAACGAAGAGAATATCCGTAAAAAATAAATGCGGACATTTTGATAAGAGAGATTTGATGCCTATGTCCTCGATAAGCTTAAGAGTTTCGTATCTATAAGGTTTTGAATGGATTTTCAAACATTCAAATAGACCATATCTTTAAATTGAAATAAAAGAATTTATAGGTGGTAAGTCACAGGAAAAGGGTGGTCATAGTGATTACTACTTTCTTTAAATTGAAAGAAAAGTATTCATAGGTGGTAAATCACAGGATCAAGGTGGTCGTAGTGATTACCTTTTGGAGAAATAACTTGATCAGGACACTTTTCTTGCAAATTGTTGATTGTTACGTAGCTTGAGTGCCACTAAGTGCCTTGTTTGTATCAATTTTGTACTATTTTTAATCATGACGTTTTGACTCATCAAATGTCAAAAAATGACAGCGATGATAGCGTGTGCTATTCAACATTAAAACTCTTATTGCAAAACTATTTCTAAAATGCATTTTAATAACGATAGAAATATTCTAATAGTTCAATTTATTTAAATTAAAACTTAATTTAGCATTTTCGTAGCCGTACGAACAGCATCTTATATCCTGATTAGAAAATTTCAAGAATTAATTTAGGATCAAAAAGTACTTTCCTGTTGTATAGTTCCTGATTTCTAACTTTCCATTTTAAAAAGTTCCTAAAAAGTCATTAGAGGAAAGTTGTAACTGTTTATTAGTAGTTATACGGCTACACATCTAAAAAATAACAATAATAATACAACATACAACACACTCCCTTAATGGATTAATGACCATAAAAAGCTTTTGTTGAATGATGAAAAGTTGCATTTTATTTATAAATAGAAATGAATACAAATCCAGGCCATCCTGCAAAACTCTATCACTTTTATTTCTGTTCTATATGTAAAACATCCAGATAAATCTGGAAACAAAGAAACTTTCGTTTGACATGAATGTTGACATCTTTGACATCGCAGCAGTAGGTAGGTCCTGCATCTGCCTGCCTTTGCCTTTGTCACCCAATCCCAAAACACAACATTTCAATGTTCCTACAAATCCAAATGATGTCAGTAAATGTTACTCTACGTTGTTTTGTTTTGCATCTTTTTTTTCGTCCTTTTTTTCTGGACTGAAAAATGTTGCCACAATATTGTTTTCGATGTGCGAGTTGCGATAATACTATGTCCTTCAGAGAGGAGGAAAAGAGCTTTAATTATATTCAAAAAAGCTTTCGCGTCTTATTGGTAAGCCGCCAAAATTTGAATGTTTGTGCCAAAAATACTGAATATATAAAAAGGTAGTTACAATCAGTGTTTTGTTGCCAAAGCCCAACGATGTGTTCTCATGCAAGGATATTCCCTGCAAAAATTATTTGCTAAGGACGATAGGAAGGAAATTAAAAAAAAGTACAGCAATATGTACACAAAAAGGAATGCAAGCAGCATATATGTATGTATGTAGAAGTATCATGCATAAAGAGAGTGTCATATATTTGCTAGTGCACTTATCATCAGAAATTGACTGATGCTTTTCTTTTCGATGTACTCTAGGAGTTGCGTATCCTTCAGAGGGTTGGAATGGATATTCAAAAAGAGTGCGGTTGATTAGTGTGAATGTGAACCAAAAATGATAAAGGAGATGATGATGGTGGATCCTCGGTTCGGCTCCTTTATTTGTAAGAGAATTTCTTGCTTGGCCTAATCCCATACTTTGTGTGCTCATTTTCAAAGAACAAACTTTGGTGAGATTTTCTTTTCGTTTAGCTCCTGCTCCTACTTTCCTGACTCCTGCTTCTATGGGTTCTACTGATGCTCCTACTGATTCTGCTGATGTTGATGCTGTTGGCGTTAGGGTGGTTCTGGTTGCCGGTTCGTTCTGTGTGTTTGTATCCCCGTTTTTCTTTTTAAGGTTATTTAAGGGTGCGGCTGGCCCGAATCGACATAGAAATTGGCACAGAAGCACAGTTTTTCTCGTCATTTCACCTACATTTTTTACAACACCAACAACAGGAAAACAACCCGACACATAGTATATATACGAGTACCTAAAGAGAATGGCAAATCCTTGCTTTTAGTATTTGGTCCTTTTTCTCTATGGATGCTGGTGATGATGATGGTGGTGAATTCTGTGTGTTTTTTGCCCTCCGGTTGCCTCCCTTAGATTCTGACTTTTGTGTTGTTGATGATGTTGCTGCCGCCGCCGATGTTGCCTTTTGTCCCTCTAATTTGGGTTTTGGCCAGTACATTTTTGTTTTCTATTTTTTCTTCTTGTCTTCTATATTTTGTTGTGGAAAATAACATACATTTTGTTGTCTTTCTTTGGTATCTTTATTCGGAAAAGGAGACAGTACCATGTGAGTCCCTCGACCAGTAATAAAAACTTTTGGATGATGAAAGTAGTGCGAATTGGTTGTGCATTTTATTGAGTTTTCCTTCGATTTTTTGTTTGTATTAAGTGTGATCAGAAGTTTATTGTATTTTTTTTTTTCTTCTCTAATTTGCTTTTTGTTTAGCTTCGTATTTTTTTGATATTTCTTGCAATGGACTTAAAGGGAATAAGTAGGTAGGTATCAGCTTGTTCAGATTTCTGCTAGGCTAGTATGCATATAATTTATTCTTCAATATGCGGTTCTTAATTCTGTACAATTTACTTCTTCTATATTTGCATTAAAAAAACAGCATTTTAAAAGCGAAAAATGCAAATTCAAATTTATTTTGTTCCAAATACGGAATTAAGGAACAATCTGATTGCAGTCATGTGTACAATTTTTTGTATTGGAAACGTAAATAATTTCGAAAGTATTTAATGGAATTTTTTCATAGCCTCCAGTTTAGGAGGAGGAGGAGGAGGAGGAGGAGGAGAGAGGAACACCGGCTTCTTAGATGGAAAAAAGAGAGCACGAGAAGCGTGCTATCGGGGAGATAGAGGGATGTCACAACAGGAATGAGGTTCGTAAATTTTACCAAAAGGGAAAAAAACCTCCCAAGGGTACCAGCCACGAACCGAAGCCTGTAAGGACGATCAGGGGAACATCTTAGTAGAACCGCAGTCGATGTTGAGAATATGGAAAGACCACTTCTCCAAATTATATAACGGCGATGACGAACCGAATTCCGCTGTAAGGGAGATAGAACCACTCAACCTAGGCGACGCAGATCAACAATTCCGCCTACCCGACCTAGACGAAGTGAAGAAAGCTATATCTAAACTGAAGTCAAACAAAGCTGCTGGAGCTGACGGCATCGCTGCCGAACTATTTAAAGCAGCAGGCGATGACTTGGTAGGGAGCATGCACCAACTCATCTGCAAAATATGGTCGGAAAAAAGCATGGCCGATTAGTGGAATCTCAGCATAGTTTGCCCGATACATAAGAAAGGAGACCCTCTAAATTGCGCCAATTACAGAGGCATCAGTCTCCTTAACATTGCATATAAGATCCTTTCTGCCGTATTATGTGAACGTCTGAAGCCGTTCGTCAACAACCTGATAGGTCTTTTCAGTGTGGCTTCAGACCAGGAAAGTCCACTATCGACCAAATATTCACACTACGGCAGATCTTGGAAAAACCCCAGGAGCTCCAAATCGATACCCACCATCTCTTTATCGATTTTAAAGCCGCGTATGACAGCATCCATAGGGAAGAGCTCTACAGAGCAATGTCTAGTTTTGGCATCCCTGTCAAACTTATCCGTTTGTGCAGAATGACGATGGAGAATGCACGCTGCTCCATCAAGGTCGGAAAAGATCTCACCGATGCATTTGATGTCAAAAAAGGTTTTAGACAAGGCGATGCACTGTCATGCGACTTCTTTAATATCGTTCTGGAAAGAATTGTGCAAAACTCAACCGTCAACACTAGAGGCACAATCTTCCAAAGGTCCATCCAATTACTCGGATACGCAGATGATATTGACATAATTGGAAGATCAAAGCGTGATGTCAGTGGAGCGTTTTTGAGCATTGCGACAGAAGCGAAGAAGATGGGTTTAGTGGTCAATGAGGGCAAGACCAAGTATATGCTGTCATCGAAAAAGGACATTGAACAACGACTTCTTGGACAAAACGTCACCATGGACAGCCATAACTTCGAGGTAGTTAAGGACTTTGTTTACCTAGGCACCGCTATAAACACAGACAACGACACCAGCGCTGAAATCAAACGAAGAATAACTCTTGCAAATCGCTGCTTCTTTGGACTTAGAAGGCAATTGAGAAGTAAAGTCCTCTCTCGAGCATCTAAAATCACCATCTATAAGACACTCATTGTCCCGGTTCTCATTTATGGCGCTGAGGCCTGGACCCTGTCAAAGAAAGATGAGAGCGTCTTAGGATGCTTCGAGAGAAAAATTCTTCGGGTGATTTTTGGTCCCGTATGCATAGATGGAGAATTAAGGAGAAGATATAATGACGAACTGTACGGGCTGTACAGCGACACTGACCTAGTAAGCAGAATTAAAGTCCAACGGCTTAGATGGCTGGGTCATGTAGAGCGAATGGACATCAACGCTCCAGCCCGGAAGGTCTTCGAATCCAACCCCGAGGGACGGCGGCGCAGTAGAGGAAGACCGCGACTCAGGTGGCGCACTCAGGTGGGTGAAGACCTCAACCAACTTGGCGTGCGAAACTGGAGACAGCTAGCTAGGGACCGAGCTGGCTGGAGACGCATGTTGGTTGAGGCCCAGGTCCGCCCCGAACTGTAACACCACCTTAAGTAAGTAAGTAAGTAAACTCCAGTTAATAGTGTGAAAAACTTAAATAGAGTGTGGTATTCCACATTCTTGTAGTACGTTCAAAGAACCATTCTCTACTCAGGACAGTACGTCCAAAATTAGACTCGATTGTACACAGATACTTAAGGGGTGAGGCCATCGAAAAAGCCTACTTTTTTCGGCCTCTAGGGTGGCCTAACCAGTAAGTTACCGGTCATCAGCCCAGAGATGGGAGTTATGCTTAAACTTTGGATGAAAAGAAGTTTTACTGATAATACCAAAAAATTTAAGATCTACATACAGTTTAATTGATAAATGTTTCAACCATGGAGAAGATGTAGCTAGAATGGTTAAGGTGGTATATTAAATTCTACTGAACTTTTAATTTCCCATTTAACAATGATGTCAATATTAGAGTTTATTGAGCTTTTCATACATTTCCGTTTCCAATTCCAAAGAACAGGGTTGTGAGTTAGGAAATGAACATGAAAAACTTATAAGTGGATTAGAAGCTTCAGAGAGGAGATCATTAATATATATGAGAAAAAGTGTCGGGGACAGTATAGAGCCCTAGGGAACGCCATTTATTTATATTTTAGTTTTCAAACTTGAACCTCTTCAATACGACTTGTATAGAACGGTTCTGAAGGTAGTTTGGATCCAGTGAAAAAGGGATGCATCGAAATCGAAAACTCGCAGTTTGCTGCCAAATCAATCAAACGTTTTTAAAATATCCCTCGAAAATTGAGAGGAATTTTGATTTTTTTTCTTAGAAAAAGAGATAGAATTTGATTCGGAGAGAGGTATGGCTTTTTCAAGATCGTGGTTGACAGATCCTGTGTTATATATGACAACACCTATCTGCCAAACTAATCCGTTTCTGAGACAATGACCTATTACAGTGAAGAACTTGAATTGGTTCCATAAGATATTAATCTACTATGCACCAATTTCTAAAAGAAACCTAAATGTTTTCAATGATTTCAAGACAGTGGTTGAAATATTCGGGTTATGTAGGACAACATCGGTCATCTGTTTCTGACCTTTTAGAGTGAAAAACTTGAGTTGCTTCCACAATATCCTAATCTACTATACACCAATTTCTTAAAGAAACTTAAATGTTTTCTTTTCAAAACGAAAAAGTTTATTGAAATTGGCAAAACGAAAAGTCGACAAAATTTATACCAAAGAAGTTTCTCTGATTAAGAATTTCAATAAAAATCAACCTGTTCTTATCTCTGCACACCCATTGAAGACAGAAAAAGTTTGCAAAAAGACATATAAATAAAATACTGCATCACCCTTAAAACCCACCGAAACCACATCCAAATAAATCAATCTTTCCATTCGAATGTTCACAACTCAGGACTCAATTTAAAGAACTAACTTTGATTTGTTCTCTTGCAATTCTCCACCACATGGTCATATGAAATCTATGTACACATGTATACTTTAGCTATATAGAAACATGATTCCAAGACTGAACATGCGACTGAACTATAAAGTCCACTAAAATGACCCCTACTCTGGATTTCGAAAGCGTTTTGGCCACTGTTGTTCTTCTATATATTTTTGTTTATTTTTTTTTCTCATCTCGATTTACTCTTTTTTTTAAGTTGAATTGAAAAACTAGGTAACAACATGCAATGAATTTCAATGAGTGCCCAATGCAATTTTTAAATTGTATACGAATCTGTGAAATGCAATATCTCCGAGTGTAGAAGGAAAGTGAGAGGCAGTGGCAGAGGCAGAAGCAGAGGCAGACATGGTAAAGTCGTTCAAATCCCTTTTTCCGATTTAGATGTTTTATTCTTTATAGTATATATTTTTTCTCTCTGATTTTGAAATAGATAAATCTCTAGAATTGATGGTTGAAATTGAGGTTACACAGGGGATGATTTCGGCTATCCTTAAGGAGATTTTTTTGTGAAAGTTTTTTTTTGTCAGCTTCCTCCTTCCTGGATACTAAAGTGTATGGCGCCAATCGAGTGAATTAGTTCTTTAACTAAACTTGTAATAGTTTGAGTAGATTTTTTACGAAAAGAATAAGAAGAAGAGTTCAGTTTTTTCTTGCTCCAAAAATATGAGTTACGAGTAATATCCTCAAAAAGAAGTTTAAAAAGCTATGAAAGTGATTAAACTTTCAAAAATTTCAAAAGAATCAATGTGTCTTAACTTAGAGCTTTTCTGGGATAATGGGGTTTAAGACAAATTTGATTTCATTTAAAAACGACAAAATAAATTAATAATTTTAGTATTTCAACAAGATATTACTTCTCATTGTTATAAACTTAACTTAAAGTATAAGTGACTTGACGAAATATTCATGTAGAGTCCGATTTTACGAAGAATTTGCAAATATTAAAAAGGAAAACTCATGAACTTTCAACAATACAAAACGCATACAGTGTTGGCCAAAACAAAATCTACTTTGATTGGCGCGATTTGTATTTGGTAGCAAACCCCTTGTTTTTAATAACTTCAGAACACCTTCGAGGCATGGAGTCAATTAAATTGCTTATTATGCTGTTAAGGATACTTTCCCAACCAAATTCAATTTGATCAACCAGATCATTTTTATTTCGGCAATTGGTTCTTACAATTCATCGATCTACAATTTCCAATAGATTTTCTATGGGATTGAGATCTGGGGACTGTGCTGGCCATTGTAACACGTCAATCCGGTTTTCTTGAAACTACGTCTTAACCCTATTAACAGTGTGCTCTGTTTCGTTATCCTGCTGAAATATCCATTTCAAAGGCAACTGATCGTTAGCGTGTAGCAGCATTATACTTTGCAAAATGCCACGGTAAAACGATCCATTGTACCATCTGTTTGGTGAATGGGTCCCTGTTCATGCCCTGAAAAACATCCTCACACCATTAAGTTACCTCCTCCGTGTTTCACGGCAGCTTTGGTGTAACGTGGATTTAGTGCCTCTTTGGCTGGTCTGCGAACACGATGGAAACCATCGAATTTGAATTCGTCCAAAAAGAGTACGTTTCTCCATTTTCTAACGGTCCAGTTGATGTGGTCATGAGGAAATTTTTATCTCATCAGATTGTGGTTGATGGAAATGAAAGGCTTTTTACAGCTCTTAAAAATTTTAGTCCGCCATCAACAGCTTTTCTCCGAATTGTTGTCGCGCTTACGTTCAGGTCGAGTTGGGTTCGTTTTCCTCTCGTTGATGTAAAGGGTGATTTTTTAGCTATTATCTTTTTGGTTAGGTTAGGTTGAACGGGCTGATAGTTGATGTTGGTACCATCACACTTAGATCAATGTAGATCCATTGTGGTACCCCAAAGTGTTGTAACTTCCTGAAAAGATGTAATAACCTATGAATCATGTGGTTCGTTTAACCATTTAGAAGTCTTGACAAAGTTTAGTAAGCTTTTGCCTGGCAGTTCTGATAGTTCCTCTAGTTGATTAAAGAAGAAGTTGCCTAGAGTTTTCTTCCTAGCAAGACAGAGCGAAGGACAGTGGCAGAGAAAGTGAGCAGTGTCTTCATGCTCGTTTTCATCACCACAGCCTCTACAAAGGTCATCAGTACTGAGCCCCATCTTCTTCTTATGGTAGCCGAGTAGGTTGTGTTCTGTAATAATGCCAATTAGGGATCTTAGGGAGGGTTTATTAAGAGTTAAGATCCAATCGAATCTTTTCTTATCGTATCTAGGCCATAGCTTCCTGGTGTTAACACAGGTTTCTAGGAGATTCCATCTGTCATTGCATTTTTGAATGATGGTTTCACTGACGTTATGTTTCAGTTCACATAACGGTATCCCTATATGATGGTCTATCAGAGAGGGTTCCAGTGTGGAGCCCTCCCTACCAAGTTCATCCGCCTTTTCGTTGCCTGGTACATCACTGTGGCC
Source organism: Eupeodes latifasciatus (assembly GCA_920104205.1). Lineage (NCBI taxonomy): Eukaryota > Metazoa > Arthropoda > Insecta > Diptera > Syrphidae > Eupeodes > Eupeodes latifasciatus. Next base: position 185,714,944 of record OV049926.1, on the reverse strand, counting down.
AGGAACCCAGCAGAGTTTTACGTTTTGCTGTGTGCCAAGAACCTTTAGCTCTTCGCGACAGCAAGAGACAAGCTTCGACTTGATTTGGGTGGCAGAGATAGTTTTTATTGCTGCTTGGCTATCAATGAAAAAAGTGATGTCCGCGTGTGATATCGCCATCATGGATATATGTTTAGCAGCGTTTTTTACTGCCAAGATCTCAGCTTGAAAGACGCTGCTATGGTCGGGGAGCCTGAATGCTTTGGCAAGGTTGAGGCTTTCAGAGTAAAAGCCTGCACCTACTCTAGTATCCATTTTAGAGCCATCGGTGTAGATGGTAATGGTTGAGTCGTTGGTGTAGGGCACACTATTTTCCCAATCTAGTCTATTGGGGAACCTAGTACTAAAAGATTTGTTGAAATCTAAATAAGGGGTCATATAATCTGTGCAGATATTGTTGTCTACGTATTTCTTAAGAATAGCTGCGTGGTCACTCTGGCTAGTTTTCCAGATGTTAGTTTGACTGAGCCTAAGGGCGCTGTTTGCTGCTGATTCTTGGACGAATAGATCTATTGGGGGGAGATTGAGGATCGTTTCTAAACCCGCAGTTGGGGTAGTCCTCATCACACCACTAGTACAGATACAAGCCATTCTCTGTACTTTGGTAAGTGTTTTTAGATTCGTGGATTTCTCCAGCGCTTTCCACCAAACCAAGCCGCCATAAGTTAGTTAGTTATCTTTTTGGCAACACTGGTTTAAACAGCTGATGCACGTTTCGTGTTTTGCTTCACTGTCAAGCATCTTCAGTTTGGTCTGTAATTTAACTATGAATCGTCTTATAAACGAACAACGCTTGTAAATTATTGAATTTTATTATAAAAATGAAAGTTCATCGCGTGGTTCTTCCAGCGAGCGACGAAGCTCATTTTTGGCTCAATGGGTACGTAAATAAGCAAAATTGTCGATTTTGGAGTGAATATCAGCCAGAAGCATTGCAAGAGCTACCAATGCATCCAGAAAAAGTCACAGTTTAGTGTGGTTTATGGGCTGGAGGCATCATTGGACCGTACTTCTTCAAAGATGATGCGAACCGTAACGTAACTGTGAATGGTGAGCGCTACCGCGAGATTATATCCAACTTTTTTTCGGCCGAAATGCAAGAGCTTGACTTGCATGACATGTGGTTTCAACAAGACGGTGCCACATGCCACACTGCACGCGCAACAATGGACTTATTGAGAGGCGAGTTCGGTGAACATTTTATTTCAGGGACCGGTCAATTGGCCGCCTAGATCGTGCGATTTAACGCCTTTAGACTATTTTTTGTGGGGCTTTGTTAGAGCTCATCATGTCTATACAGACAAGCCCGCTTCAATTGACGTATTGGAAGACAACATTGAAGTAATTATTCGTGAGATACCGGCCGAAATGTTGGAAAGAGTATGCCAAAATTGGACTAAGCGGATGGACCATTTGAGGCGCAGTCAAGGTCAACATTTGCATGAAATAATCTTCAAAAATTAAATTATATGGACCGTACTATCGATTCAAATAAAAATTTCATGCAGTTTTTGAATTGTGTGTTTTTTTTTGAAAAAACTTTCCTACAACTTGTAAAAAATCACCCTCTATAAAACGACCTTTTTTAATTGATTTTATTATTGCAGAATCCTCTCGTTTTGTTGTTTTTCTTGGTCTGCTACCTCGATGAACCGTTTGGAATGAATTTTTGGGGTTGTAAAATTTAATAATCGAAATGGAATATTTTTCTGATATTTTAATTTAACTCTTTCCACTTTTATATTATTTTATAATTTTAAATTTATAATTTAATAAAAAGATTTCGAGGCACAGCATTTACTTCAAAAATGATTAACATAGTCGAATATTCCTACGAAAAACACTTTAAACACAAAAACATTTTTGTTCAGGTCTTAAAAGCTAAATAAGAGGACTTGCCCATTTCATTAAACCACTTTTTTATAATAACCAATCGTCATTTAAAATGCACTCAAAACATTACCGAGACCAACTGCGAGACGCGACCGCGACGTACGAAAAGTACGATAACTTTGGCGACAAAGTTTAATGACGGATTTGTATATAGAACAGTTGAAAACAAGCATTTTTTACTATAGGAAGGGGGATCTATCTCCCCCCGTTTAGGAAATGGAAAAAAAATAATTAAAAAATAACGGTAATACTTACAACTAAGTATTATACCTTTTTTTAAAGCCAACATTTTTGTCTATTAGCCAATTTTTAAATCAAGTCAAAACTATGCATAGTTTTTGAAAAAAATTGTTTTAAACTAAAAATGTATGCAAAAAAAATTAAAAAAAAGGTTTAAAGTGAAGTTTTTCAAAACTTTCAAATTATTTACTGTTTTTTTTTAGAATTCATTGCTCTTATTTGTTTTTGATCAAAAACTGCAAACTAGATGACTTTATGTCTTCTAGTTTATGAGAAAATTGGAAATTACCAAAAAAATATTTTAATTAAATTACTTTTTCCTGGCTTAAGTATTAACGTAGTCTTATTTTGATAGTAATAATGGAACCGTCATTAAAAATGCACTCAAAACACTACCGAGACCGACTGCGAGACGCGACGTGACGCGATGCGATGAATGTACAATTGAATTAAAATTTTAAAAATTGTTCAACAAATCACTGCAATACTATTTTTTCCTAAAAAATTAACATTAATATGCATTTCTTATTTGTATTCACTTTTTTAGTGCACAATGAAAAAATTGGATTTAAAATAAACTTACTTTTTTGTCGAGAGAATTTAACACCAAAGAGACAAAATTCAAATTTTCAAATTTAACCGCCAAATAACATTACCAACCGACACCAACAAACCAACGACAACCAACCGAACGACGAACGAGCTACGCGATGAATGGAAACAAAACTTAATTGATTCGTAATTCGCATTTTACAAACAAAACACACTAAATTTCACAATAAACTGATATTTTTGTAGATAAACTAAAACTCAATTATTTATTTAACATTTTGTTTAAATTTATTATAGCCGCAGATTGAAAATAAATATTTTAAATACAAATTTACTTCTCGATTCAAGTTTCGACGCGATCGGGAAACAAACTCATTGCTATTGCCGATTACCAAAGAACAAAGATAAAGAATAGAAACTTCTACTGAATGAATAATGATGTCATAGCAATGGCGATTTACCTGATGCATGATAGTATTGGTAAACTATCAAATGCAAGCGAATAATTGGTTGTGGTCATCACACCTACTTTTACGTGTTAAAATACACATATATGGATTACAAAGTCTTTGAATTCTGTTAAACTAATACCCTATTTACAAGCAGAAGTGGGTTGAGAAATCGAATCCGAAATTTAGATTTTGATCCAAGTTTCTTAAGGAAGTTGTGTTTTTTTTTTTGACGTGTAGTTTTAAAGAAGAAATAAAACGCATATAACTTAATGTTATGGTACACATAAATAAATTATAAATTTAAAGTTTTATTTTAAATAATGTCGGGCAAGTGACAGACGCTTACTTGAATAAACTCCAGTGATCGAAAATAAACAATTTTCCGACCTCTTTTTGCAATAATTAGAGTTGTCTGTCAGTAATAACTAAAGGAATTTTCTTTTTTAAGGCGTCAATCTCAATCATCTCAAAATTATCTGCGTGGACAAGCGACTTCACATAACCCCACAAAAATTAGTCCAGTGGTATGAAATCTCATGAACTTGAAGGCCTCGTCATACCACAGGACCACGACGCGAGATAATATGCTTACTTTTAGTTTTTATTATATTCAATAAAATTAGTATTTTGTTTGCTGTATGGCAACGAAGTCATTAAGTGCGTTTTTTCGTATTCCATATATAGTAAAGTGAGAAATTGCCAACAAAACGATCCGCAGTAGTCCGGTTTTTATAATTGAAAGTTGATACAACTGAATATTTGCCAGAATAATTTTTCAAAAAATTCCAAAAAAATAGCGAAATTCAGACCAGGGGTGAAATCGTGTAAGCTGATTTTTGATAGTTGACTATCAAAATCAAGAAAATACGTCTGCGTAATGTGAAATGTTTTAACCAAACAATTTGACATAAATTAAAAACTTCAAGAAGGGGTGTGTGTTCGTAGACTACTACATTAACATGTGGTGTTGAATCGAGCTTGAAGCTCGCCTATATTCTTAATCCTGAATCGAGTTGAAATGAGCTTGATTCGCTCGATTCCGGTCGAGGATCGGAAATTTGTGAAGAAAAACCTGTGTGGAGGAGTTGGTTTTACAGATAATGCGTTATGGTCTGTTTATTTGCATGTTTGTGTACAAAAGATATATGTAGTTTTGTTTTAATTAAATTAAAAAAAAAATTCACATGGAGTAGGTAGCATATTCTTATATGGTGCTGAACTATTCAGTTTTTCATTGTTTAACACGAATAAAACTATTTCACTTGCACTTCATAAGAAACATCGAACCACCATTTGCGTTTTAGAAAGTGCTGTCAAACTTAATCATTTTAAAATCTTCTTGTGCGGTGGAAACACCAAAAAAGATTTATTTAATCTAAACTGAGATAAACCTTTGGTGGAATCATAGCAAAACATAAATATCTTTTCTATTGTTTTCTCTTGCAAAATAAGACCAGTTAGTTCATTTTCACTAACAAAACTAAATAATATCAACAGTAATAGATTGATTTTTTCCCGAATAGAAAACATACATGATTCCAAATACACAACTACTCAACGAACACAGCCATCGAGATACAAATGCAATATCAATCGTACCAACATTTGAGAACGAAATCACATAAGATCCATTCGAGGCTCGTATAAATGTCCAAAACCTATCCATAGTGAGATTCTACTCTAACTTTTATCGGTGTTATTCATACTATAGATATTGTTTTTGTTATTCGTGTACTATACTATGGATAGATTTGCCAACAAAACACGGGTATTATTTTTGTAATAAATTTGTCCGATTTGCAAATGTTGTTCATGATAAGTCTATTTATTGTAAAATGTCAAACCAAATTGAGCTAAATCAAGTGACAGCTGTCAAAAAGACCAACTTCGAAATAAGTATTGCCAGATTGAAATCAATACGTCAGAAAAAAAATCAATCCTGATAATGTATACCCTGGATCAAAAAATTAATGAAAGATGGAATTTGAAGGAATCTTATTGAAACGTGTTTTATAAAATATTTTATAATTTTGTAAAGAAAACAGAGAGTTTTAATAAAACACAATATGCAGCAGAAATAAACCAAACGAAATGAAAATGGGATTGGATACACCGTGCATTGATGTGCTTTAAAATGATTATTTTTTCTATAATCTACATTGTCATTTAAGGAACCAGTTTAAACTATTTTTCGAGATAAGCCAATTTAGTGTAGTATTTTTTGGAGGTTTTTAAAACATTACTGAACGCTTTCATTTCTGATTCTGTCATAAACTATTTTATTTAGTTTTTTTTACCAAGTAATTGACAAAAAATAATAAATACAATAAATAAAGACATACAACTTTAAATATCCTCTTCATGGAATTTTCAATCGAGTTAAGTCATTTTTTCTTCATTGAAAGTTATTGTAATCGGTTCGATATTTAAAGGTTCTTATAAAATCTTAAACCAGGATTTTAAGATTTTGAGATACTTTTATCCTGTTGGCGATGTTTCAAAAATTTGCTGAGATATTAACTACAATTAAATTTTTATAACACATTGTGATTTCTTATCAAAATGGTTTTCAGATAAAAAAAATTCAACAAACATTTATTTATAATTAAAAGTGTCTGGTTACACGAGCGCAAAAAAGAATTACTTTTGTGGATACACACAGAAAACAAAAAAATTAAGTGGACATGCAAGAAATAGAGGAATAGTCGGAAATTAAAACACAAAAAACTTCGTTGGATACTCAGCCGCAGGTGCAACACGAGCAAAACAAAAGGAAATTTTTTGTATACATTCTACTTCGCCGGCAAATAGAAATGAAAACGTCTGACAAAAGGAGAACGTTTTGAGAAAGAAACATGATTTTTAACGCAAAACTCATATCTGAAAATGAGGAAAAAGACGAAACTTTGCATTTTTTTCCATCCCTTTCCTTCTTTCTAAAAATCATCCGTTCTCTTTCGTGAATTAATTCTATTTTGCGCTCGTGTAACCAGGCACAAACAAATGAAAAAAATGTTTAAACAACGACAGTCTTATTTAATAGAATTCGCTAAACAGATAAATAGTTAAAGAGTGCATAAGGATTTATGTAGGCTCTATGTAACGTTGCGAAAATTCCCATTTATAAAAAATTCTGCTATAAATTTTAGTTATACCATGCTTATGTCAAAAAAGGACCAAAATGGAACAATCTATTCCATTTATCTGTCTATCAAATCAGCTGTTTGTCATAATCATAACAAATAAAATATAAAAATTTGTGTTGTGGGTGGTAGAACATCTTGGGAATCAATTGCCAAGTCATGAAGATCTGCTAAGGCTATAATAATCGTCAAATCTTTGTTTAATTCTGCTTTCCCTAAAATTTCGTGCGTCATGAGTGCTGCCTCCCCAGCGGCAAACAATTTCATTAATTTTAAGCGATGCGTCGCATGCTACTTGGGTATTCAGCGAGTAGTACCCTTGTCCTAATGAGCCACCTACTTTTGGGATCTTTATGTGGGTACAGTCAATAGCTCCAACCACCTTTGGAAACTCCCGTATTTGAGAGAACTTTTTCATAGTTCTTAGCTGATTCGAAAAAGAAGTTGGCATTTTAATGAACAAAGGTCTTTTGGTAGCTAATGCTCTTGCCGCTCGCTTAAAAATTTGGCAAAGCGTAGGTTGGCTAAATCCGTGGATGTCTGCTCCATCGTCTTGAATCTGTAAACAAAAAAGGTATACGGATTTCGAATTGGTGTGAACATTTTGTAAAAACTTACCTCGTTCCGTCCCCAATATCTTATTGCAGCCATTACTTTGATATCTATGGGGATGTGGCCTCCTCTATTGTCGCTGCTGAGGTCCGAACGGATAATTCCAATTATTTGTATGCTGTTCTCTTTCGAAAATCTATATATTTTTTTTTTAATTCTTCTTTTGTTAGGCTCATTGGGTTGAACCTTTTTGTACCGCCTTCTTGGAGTAGGTAAAACGCGATTTAAATTATTAAAATCATTAATAAACAAAATAATAATAACAATAATATCCTTATGTAGGCTCTATTCAACCTCAAAACGCGTTTAGCTTATTATAGAACTATGTAAACTTGCATAAGTTTTATAAATAGCATTGCGAGTATTTAAAAGAAATAGTAATAATTTTATCCAACAAGGTGTTTTTGACATTTACGATAGTTTTGAAAAATGTTTTGTACACAAATTGTTCAAAATTGATTTTCATTTTAAATAAAATTACAACAAATAAAAGCATCAATTGATTGCATACTTTTCGAAGTTTCTTAAATGACAGTAAAGATTAGAACAGAAAAAATTTAATTTTAAAAAGAAATAATGCCTCTTTTTTAATACTTTTATTTTCTGATACATCGTGTTTCTATTTAAAGCCCGCTATTTCTTTTGAACTATAAAATATTTTGTATAATGGATGTCATCTTGCATTAATTTTGCGATCCAAACCAACCACACACCTGAATCTAAATCTTAATTCGATTTCTCAATCCACTCTTGTAATCAGGGTATAATTTCACCAGCCAATGCATTTCAACCCAAAAAAGTTGGTGTGGTGTGAGCGGCCATTAATTTCCTCTTCTTTATCTTTGTTCCTTGGAAGTGGGTTTGCGCTCGCTATCGTGTCGAAACTTGAATCAAAAAGTAAACATTAAATTAAAATATTAATTTTTAATGTGCGGGTATAATAAATGTAAAGAAATGTTAAATAATTGATAGAGTTTCAGTTTATTTATAAAAATATCAGTTAATTGTGAAGTTTAGTGTTTTATTTATAGTAAAATGTAAATTATGATTCAATTAATTTTGTTTGCATTCATCGCATAGCTCGGTCGTCGTCGTCGGTTGGTTGTCGTGGTTGTCGGTTTGTAATGTAAATTGGCGGTTAAGTTTAGAAATTTGAATTAGGTCTCGTCAAAATGTGAATAACAACAAGAAGTGCGTATTAAAGTTAAATTTTTTAAAAGAATTAAGTATTGTAGTGATTTTTTGAAAAATTATTTAAATTTAAATTTAATTGATTTCGTTTTGAAAATCAATTGCGTCGCGTTTCGCGGTCGGTCTCGGTAGTATTTTAAGTGCATTTTTGATGTCGTTTGGTTGGCGGCATAATGTACAAAAATTATAAATTCAAATGGGTAAGTCACTTTATTTAGCTTAAAAATGAAAAAAATGTTTTTGCAAAATATCGAAATAATACTGGGAAAAAATTAACATTCCTGCTTTTATAAGAATATTTTATTTATTTAGATTTTTTAAATTCGTAAAAGAAAGGCCTTACAGTTTTTCAGCAAAGAATGTTAAAATTAAAACTTTTAAAAAATACATGACATCATGGAATTGTCAAAAAGAGTTATGTTAAAAAGACGGGTTGGGGTCGAAATACTGTATGGATCATAATACTGTATTTAAAATACTGTATCCCAAAATAATGTATTTCAAAATACTGTATGCATAAAATACGGGGAGAGTACGATAACTTTGGCGACAAAGTTTAATGACGGATTTGTATAGAACAGTTAAAAACAAGCATTTTTTACTATGGGAGGGGGGTCTATCTCCCCCCGTTTAGGCGGTAGGGGCAATTTAAAAAAATATGTACATTAAATGGAAAAAAATAATTAAAAAAATAACGGTAATACTTACAACTAAGTATTATACCTTTTTTTAAAGCCAACATTTTTGTCTATCAGCTTGTTTTTAAATCAAGTCAAAACTATGCATAGTTTTTGAAAAAAATTGTTTTAAACTAAAAATTTATGCAACAAAAATTAAAAAAAAATGTTTAAAGTGTAGTTTTTCAAAACTTTCAAATTATCTACTGTTTTTTTTTTAGAATTCATTGCTCTTATTTGTTTTTGATCAAAAACTGAAAACTAGATGACTTTCTGTCTTCTAGTTCTTGAGAAAATTGAAAATTACCAAAATAAATTATTTTAATTAAATTACATTTTCCTTGCTTAAGTATTAACGTAGTCTTATTTTGATAGTAATAATCGAATAAGGATTAAATCCTATAGTGTTCCCAAGCAGGGGGGTTGCAGGGGGCAGCATGCCCCCCTTACAGATCCCACTGTTGCATACACCCAAACTCGCACACACCTTACTGTTGCATACACCTAAACTCGCACCTACCATTGTTACTATCAAAATAAGACCACTCAAGCAAAAAAAAAAAGAATTAAATTAAAATAGTAGTTGTGGTTATTTTCAATTTTCTCAAAAACTAAAAGACATAAAATCATCTAGTTTTCAGTTTTTGATCAAAAACAAATAAGAGCAATAAATTCTGAAATAAAAACAATGGTAGATAATCTTGAAGTATTGAAAAATTACACTTTAAACCTTTTTTTAACTTTTTTTACTCAAATTTTGAGTTTAAAATTAAATTTTTCAAAAACTACGCATAGTTTTGACTTGAATTAAAAACTGGCTAATAAAATAGAAGTTGGATTTAAACAAATTTATAAAACTTAATTGTAGGTATCACCGTTATTTTTTTAATTGTTTTTTTCCATTTTAAATAATAATTTTTTTAAATTGCCCCTACCGCCTAAACGGGGGGAAATAGACCCCCTCCCATAGTAAAAAATGCTTGTATTAAGCCCCTCTATCAAAAACCGTTATTATATCTTGGCGCCAAAGTTATCGTACTCGTGCCCTTATATTTATTTTATTCGGTTAAGGATATTATGAAACCGCTTTCAACCACAGTGAAGGAAATGCTTGTTTTAGACCGTCAACATTTGTTGGCATTCCAAAAACTAGCAGAAAATATGGATTGTCTGTTTCTGGTGTAAGAAAAATTTATTTTAATTTTGTACAACGAGGAACTGTCGTCAGCTTAAAAAATTCTTGAGGAAGGAAAAGGAAGACTACAGCTGTTGATGACCGCAGAATAAAAATTGAGGCTCGAAAAACAACATTATCTTCGGCCAGAAGCATCAAAGAAGACCTGGAGGTATCCATTACACCAAGGACTGTTCAAAGGCGACTGAATGAAAGTGGCTTAAGAAACTTTTTTGCGAAAGAAAAAGCCTTTACTTCGGCCAATTAATATGTAAAAAAAACGGCTAGCTTTTGCAAGAAAGTTTCTATTAAAGCCACAATCCTTTTGGGAGCACGTAATTTGGTCCGATGGGTCTAAATTTGATTTAAAAAATGTAAAAGCCAGAAAACGAGTTTGGTGCAAACCATCGGAAAGACTAAGCCAAAGGTGAAATATTATTTAAATTGACAATAAAATGACGGGTTATAGTTACGTCATATATATTGTCAAAGAAAATCTAGCTTCTTCTGCTTCAAAAATGTCTTTGGGAAATTATATTTTTCAACAAGATAATGACCCAAAGCATGCAAGCAGAATTGCAAAAGATTTTTTTGCTCAAAACAATATTGGCATTCTAGAATGGATGAGCGTCACAATTTACCGTCTTTTTGGTAAAGTATCCAAAATTAATAGGAGAGAATTCCACCTGAATTTTTAAAAAATCTTGTCTGCGTATGCCCAAACATCTCGCTGAAATTATTCAAAATAAAGGCGGAGCCACTCGTTATTAATTTTTATTTACTTTATCAAACTGTTTTTTGAATATTTTATACTATTTATGTTCATATTATTATTTTGAATTTTCACTTTATTTTGTCTTTTCTTTTTTTTTAATATTTCAATATCTTTTTTTTTTTTCTTAACTACAATTTTGTAAATAACCTATCATTTATTTGTAAAATAGCATTAAGATCATGGTGTAAACAAATTTTGGAAGTAAATTTTAATATAATAAAGGGTGTCCCAAAATTAACGCAAGATTTGAATTTGCCGCCATTTGTGCAGTGAAGTGTTGGCAACCCTGAAAAAAAAGCAATTTGACAGCTAACAGTATAGGGTTATTAAAAATGGAGCGTTACAAGAGAGAACAACGTGTCTTCATTATTAAAGAATATTTCAAAAATAGTGAAAGCTTGGCGGCTGCAGTTCGAAAATTTCATACAAAATATGGTCGGAATAGTGTTTTAACTTCGTCAACTGTGAAGAGATTAATTGAAAAATCCGTTGGAGACGCCAAACACACTGGTCGTCCAAAAACAAGCCGTTCAAATGTGAATGTCGAAGCAGTGCGTGAGAGTGTTGCTGACAATCCAGGAACCTCAATTCGACGTCGTGGACAAGAATTGCAAATTTCAAGAACCTCTCTACAGCGTATACTCACCAAAGATCTGTGTCTTCATGCTTACAAAATTCAATTAACACAACAATTGAAGCCTAATGACCATGGACAGAGAGAGAAGAGAGTTCGTTGAATGGATTATTGAACATCAACAAATGGACCCTGATTTTTCGAGCAAAATCATCCTAAGCGATGAAGCACATTTTCATCTTGATGGCTTTGTCAATCGCCAAAATTGCCGCATTTGGGGTTCGGAGAACCCACATGTGATTGTCAAAAAACAAATGCATCCACAACGCGTGACTGTATGGTGTGGATTTTGGGCTGGAGGCATAATTGGGCCATATTTTTTTGAAAATGATGCTGGTCAAGCAGTGACTGTTACTGGTGCTCGATATCGCGACATGATTACACAGTTCTTTCTGCCAAAATTGGATGATATTGGTGGTTTCAACAAGACGGTGCCACATGTCATACAGCCCGTGAAACAATTCAATTACTGCATGAGACATTTCTCTCGTTTCGGTGATCAAAATTGGCCTCCTAGATCGTGTGATTTAACACCATTAGACTTCTTTTTATGGGGTTATTTGAAATCACAAGTCTATGTCAACAAGCCCTCAACCACTTGTGCATTAAAGGAGGAGATTCAACGCTGCATCAACGAAATTCAGCCACATTTATGCAGAATGGTCATGGAAAATTTCAACAAAAGAGTGCGCATGTGCATGCAAAGCCGTGGAGGCCATTTGTCCGATGTGTTATTCCATACATAACCCTATCCTATGTACTTTACGAGTCAATAAAAATATAACTATCAAAAGACTAAAAACGGCGTTTTCTATTTAATTCAAATCTTGCGTTAATTTTGGGACACCCTTTATATGTATTTAAATGAAAATATTTCACTCCGACTTAAGATTTGGGATTTGCACTTGATTTTGTCCGACATTGTACTTCCCTTGAACAATAACATCGTAAAAAAGTAAAATTACAGAATTTCGACCCAGCCCACCACAAATTATTTTTCGTTTGGTCTATTTTTTCAACCAAGCCTGCAAACAAGATGCGGTTTTAACTATAATATACAGCATCGACCCACCCATCAATTGCACCAAACTTATTGATCTGCCAAAAATCTAGTATTATATAGTATATATATTATGAGATACATTTTGAAAATACAGAATTTTGAGACACAGTATTATACAGAATTTTGAACATACAGTATTTTAAAATACAGCATTTCGACCCGCTCCCGAAAAAGATTGTTGGGAAAATATGTATTTAGAATCATTCTGTAGAATGTTTAATTTCTTCTAAGACACACAAAAGTACCCAAGTATATTGTACAATCAGTTCAGTGACCATATAATCTTTTTTTAGCCTATACCTACATAGATGCTTTTTCACTCAAACAAGAAACCAAACCCTCAAATCAAAGTGTCTTAAGCTTAAGTTTCAAAAACAATTCAAAAATAATTCAAAAACAAATCTTAAGCATAAGCGTCCTAATCACTTTAACGCTCTATTTTCCAAACTAATCTAAAATCCGAATGCTTTGAACAAAAATTCAAATAGAAAGTCCTTTAGGGCCACTAAAAGGCTAAATTAACTTACCTTATAAAACCCAACAAAGATTTACATCAAGAGAAGATGATTCTACCATGACGAGCGTCGAGTGAGGAGCAACGATGGGCAGTAAATCATTTAAGGTACATTTACATCTCCCACTTCCAGTTCTAGTTCATACTTAGAATAGGAATACAGCAATGCAATAGAAAACACGAAAGGATTTTGAATAAAACAGTTTGTACAGCATATTGTCGATGCAAATCACTTATAAAATAATATCCTTGTTTCATCGGATTATTTGCTTCGAGATTCGAGTTCAGCTTATAGGGTTGAGTTTGAGTTAAGTTCAGTTGTATGTTCCTTATGCTTTTGTTTTCCTTTAGAATTAATTTGCATACATCTTTTGAGGGAATACCTAAATATAATGCTAGATTTTGATTTGCATATAGTCAACATGATATACGTAGAATGTTTATACGGCATGAAGCATATTTGTATATCGAAATTCAACAACCTGATGTTTCTTCACTTCTTATACTATGGATTTTCTTAAGTGAGGAGAAGAGGCTTCATGCATGCATGTAAGTTCCGGCAGAGTCTATAGTATTGAAAATATAGTATTTGTTTTTTGGATTCCTTAAAGTGAAATGCTTAAAAGTTTGTATCGGTAGGATTGTTTAATTGGTGTTGATGATTGGGGATACAAATTTTAGAAATTATAGAACATTTCTTTAATTAAGTGTTTTTGCCAACAAAATTCACATAATGGTTAATGTGGTACAGTGAAACCCGCTTGGGAGATATGGCAAGTTGTATTAGTTTTTCCTTACTAAAACGTTTGCTAGCGAGACCTAGACAGTTTCGAAAACCTTAAACCCATAAATAACCCAACAATCAAAGTTCCAAAAATCCAGAATCCCGAAATTCCAAAATCTCGAAAACTCTAATGCCCAATTTCATAAACAGCTTTTATACATTTAACAGGATTTTAAACTGTAAAATGGGATATTTTGGTTTCACCAAGCGTTTTTAAAGTGAACAAGCTTTTAAACACCTTTTAAAACTAAATGCCCATTTTTGGCTCATTAAATTTTAAAAGTGTCATTAAAAAATTAATATGACAGATTGACAGCTGATGTTTTGTTTTGTAAAATTTTTTTTCTCAATATTTGGAGATACAGAATGAATAGGTAAACAAATTCGACATTGCATTTATAATACCTATCATTTTTATGATTTTAATTTTTAATTACAATATTAGATTGGTCATCTTCATCTGACGAAGAAAAATTTTTGCTATTCTTGTCATTTATTTCAACATACGAGTATAATGCTTTCTCATTTTTTCTCACACAATTCGCTTAATAGAAAGAAATAAAGGGTTTTATTTTTACAGGGTTGTGAAGAGAACTCTATTTTAACAAAAATATCCCTGAAATTTCCCATTTCAAGCTTGGTGAAACTGAACAAATTTAAATGCCTGATAAAATTTAAAAAGCTTTTAGATAAAAGTGCTTTTAGTGTTTGTTTATGAAATCGGATATAAATCCTGAAATTTTAAAATCCCAAAAATACATAACCTTGAAAGACCAAATCCTTAACATAAAACGAATTATGTTTGAAGCTGTTTATTTCGAATGAGACTATAAAATTTAATATTTATTAGAATATATTTGAAAAAATCTGATTTTCTTTGGGGATTTTGAATAATTTCCTGATTCTAAATTTTTGAGATATTTGATTTAAGGAATTTTGGATTTTTTGGGATTGAAGTTTTTCAAAATTGAGCCCTTTTCCTAAGAACCAGCTTAAGTAAAGAAAACTGTCACATTCTAAAATATCTCCCAAGCGGGTTTTACTTTACCCCATTTACTTATATTTATTATTTTGCGAATTTGGAATTTACGGGATATTGAGATATCGGTTTTCGGGATTCTATCCCAATCCAGTTTATTATTTTTACGAAAATCACTCGGTTAAATGCAAAAATGAATCAATTGGTTTACAAAAAAAGAGGCTGGGATGCGACCCACACTGATAACTTCCCATCCTGTCTGTCGATTTGTCTTGCTTAAAAGTTTGTCTGTATGTATTAATTTTGACCAACTTTGCGTATTATTTTTTGTAGATTTTATTTTATTGAATATCGAAAACAATATTTTCTGTGAAATAAAATAAGTTTGAAGCCAATATTTTTAATTTTTGAAAAGCTATTTGAGTCGAAAGTAAATTTTTACCAAGTTTTAGTATTGTTTTTCTTTTTAGGTTTTTATTTTTTTTTTTAAACTGTCAATTCGATTTTTCTCAAAATTTTATCGAAATGTTGGAAACGTTATTTTTCTTTGCACAAAATTGTTTCGGAGATGAAATCATATTTTAGTCGTAAAATTTTGGAGGTGACAAATTTTTTTTTCAGTTTTTTTGATTTATAAAAAAAAAGTTAGTTGGATTTTTTAAAAAAAAATATAATTGTTTTGTATCACGGTACAATATATTACTAGCGGCCCGGTACGTGCTTCGCTACGTATAAGGCATAGTTATAAAAAAATTATTATTAAGTTCATTTATTCAAACAAAAAAAGTATTTTAAATTGCTAGCTATTTAAAATTCCAAATGATATATTGTTTATATTATATTTATCAGCAAAGAGTAAAAACTAAAAAATAAAAAAGAATTGGGTACTCTTACTATGGTGGGTATGTATTGGTTAGTCTAAAACAGTTGGATAAACAATGTTTTTTGTTTTTCCATTTTGAGCATGAATAAATAAACAGTTGGGGGTACCGACTCTGGAACAGGCAACATAAAGTTGGCCATGTGAAAAACATGATTCCTCCAAATTGACACCACAAACGTGAAGTGTTTGCCCTTGGGCCTTATTTATGGACATCACAAATGATAAACGCACAGGATATTGTAATCTTTTGAATTCAAATGGCATATCAGTTGGAATCATAGGGATACGCTGTATCAAACACACTTCTCATTTCGATTTACCAGTTAAGTTTGTAGCTTCAATCAAATTTGGCAATAATTTTTTCACTGCCAATCTGGTGCCATTACACAGTTTTGGTGGATTAACATTTCGCAATAATATAATCAAAGAACCAATTTTCAGATTCAAGCAATGTGGTGGTATATCAGCCGGTTCCAATGAATTTAAGAATTCAATTGGATAATTCATTGCCTCATCTTGATTCATAACACTGTCAATTGATTTATATGTCGTGACTACACCTAACGGTTTCGCTTAAATTTGAAAATTAGTGGCATTGATATGAATGTTCTTCGGTGCTTAAATGGCGCGTTCTCTCAACCAATCATGATTTCTGTAATTCTGAAGAATATTCGGAAAAACACATTCAATCAACTTATCTATAGATTGCGCAATTGTACAAAAATTGTTCGGTAAAGTGATCAATCCGTTGGTACTGTCGATTGGTATTTTGCCATCACCAATTTTTTACAATTGTTTTGAAAACTCATGGCAGTTGCATCATTATGTAGGTGTATACGCATATTAATGTTCAGTATCAATTTTCGTACATGTTCCAAAGAACTGATGACTTCAAACAGGCGTTTATTATTATCAGCATGAATTGATCGAGAAATGACAGACAATGTTTGACGAAAGTCCCCTGACAGCTATCAGATCACCACCAAAAAGCTGTTGATTACCGCGTAAATCTTGCATTGTTCGATTAAATGCTTCTATTGATTTTTTATTCGCCATTGTGCACTCATCCCATAAAATAATTGACGTTAATCGCAGAACTTTTGCCATAGCAGAATTTCCCGAAATATTGCAAGTTGGAGTTTCAATCACCTGTACATGCAATGACAATTTTAATGCAGAGTGTGCGGTCCGACCACCTTCTAATAATGTAGCAGCAATTCCCGAAGATGCAAGTGCCAATGCAATTTTCTGTTCCGATCGAATAGTCGCTAAAACCAATGGTACAACGAAAGTTTTGCCTGTACCAACAGGTACACCCAAGAAATATAATCCACCTGCGTTATTGGAAACGGCTTGCATGATTGTGTCATATATGTACATGTTTTTGTTGAATTTGGAATCTCTAATAATTTTAGTAGCACCAAAAGAAGTCATTTGAAAAGCCGAATTGTATTGTTGAATATTACTCAAAAACTGCTTCGACGTTTGAGATGTCCCAAAAATAAATGAATACAATGGTTCGGGCGGAGTTTTTAATGTTGGCAATCTCACATTAGCACATTAGCACAACACATGCCGGTCTTTCACCTTGAAAGTTAGCCGCATCACAATGTGTACATATTGCGTCTATCATTCCAATGTATCCGTACATACTATAATCAATCTGACTATTGTAATTAAAAGCAGCACGCAGCATTTCATCCAAAACAGCACGATGTATTCGTGATCGCCGTGCAAGCCCAAGTACAGGTACAGGGTCAACATATCTATTCTGTGCAGTACGTTCACGCTGCGATGCATTAGCTTGTGCACGTTCATCTGTAGTCTGAGATCGTCTTAAGAATGCCACTTGACTTGCATTCGCCGGCCTATGTTTGGTCGTCTTCCTCGTGGCATTTTACCTTCACTCAACAATATTTTGGAAAATATAAACACAAGAAAGCAATAATTATCGCTGATAAAATGAAATGACATATGATGACATTAAATTTGTTTGACAGAACTAACGTCACTTTTTTTATCTTCTATTGTTTTGCCAAAGGTTCAAATTGGCTTTTAAGTATTAGTACAAATTGTTTGTACACATATGGGAGTATAGAAAGATGTTGATTTAATACCTTTTCAAGATTTTTTTCTTCAAATTTTCTCTACGTACAAACCTTCTCTAGACTTCCACGAATAATTCAACACCAAAATTATCCAAATCGGTAAAGGCATTGTTGAGTTATAACATTACCACGAAAAGTGGTATTGATTTTTATATATATAGATATAAAATTTAATTCAATTCTCTAGCGTTTTTGGGTCGTAAGATATTTAGAGTTAACCAAAATTTTCACCTTTTTTTAAAACTGGCATGGTAAAAAAACCACCCACGCAATTTTCTTGAGAGCCTTTTCTGCATCTTTCTGCCTTATTATCTATATAACAACATTTATTTAAAGTCGATATCTCTTCTGGTTCTTGAGCTATGGACGACGAAAAAAAACGTCGCGAACGTACAGACGTACGGACGTACGAACGTACGTACACACGCACGCACAGACATCTTTCCAAAAATCTTTTATTTTGACTCTAGGGACCTTGAAACATCGAGAAATGTCAAAATTTTCAATTCGACAAATCGGGCCCATTACAATAACTTCCTATGGGAAGTTAATATAAAATAAACAATTGTGAAATTCAAATGTCATTTTAGTATGGTGAATCTGAAAGGTGAAGGTGAAAAGTAAATACGAATTTAAAGTGTTAAATTAATTTGTTGTTCTATTAAATTAATTTTTAAATTTATATAATTTTTAACTGAATAGAGTTTTCTTTTTCAATAAAAACAGTTTGTGGTAAAATTAGTAATTAAAATGTTATTGCGAGGTGAAAATGTTACCAAAATGTTATAAGGTGAATAAAAAGGCCAGAATGAAAGCGTTCAGCTAATTTTTCGTTGTGTTATTTATTTTTGTATTGAAAAATGTTTGTAACGTAATAAGAAATTCAAATGTAATTTTCGTGGTGAAAATGTAGTCAAGGTGAATAAAAAGGAGAAAATGAACACATTCAGCTAAATTTTTGTTTTGTTAAATTGGATTTTTTTAATGAGTAAAATTTGTGGAAAAATCAGAAATCCAGTCATTTTCGTCGTTAAGTGCATAGTTTTAAATAAAACAAATTCTTTTGAATTAATTTTTTAAATGAAAATTCGTGTTGAAAATATTTTCATGGTGGATTAATGAAATGAAAGCGTCCAGCTATTTTTTGTTCTGTTTAATAAATTTGTTCACTAAGAATAAAGTCACAGTAACTATCGAATTTAATGAATTACCAAATAAGTTCCAGTAATAATTTTAACGTACATTTTCTACCTTAGAACAACTTTGTACCATCCAGTCGTGAATTTAGTTTTCCTTAATGTTGAATTTTCATGTAAAAAATGTTATTACATAAAAAAAAGAAAATCCTTGCTTTATTTTCTTATCGTTTATCTTGTATAAGCCAGTTAATTTAATCAGCACAGTTTTAATCTAGCTACTTGGGAAAGTTCAACCAAAGGTGCAAACTTATTCATGCGAGACGTGATGTAAAGAGTGTGATATGGAGAAAGTTAGAAAGCTCTTGCTATTTTACCCTCCACCATGACCGCACCCTATTTTTGAACTTTCTTTTTTTTCTAACTCTTGTATATTTTGTTTTTGCAATAGGTTCCATGATATGTTGAGGGGAAGAAAAGGGAAAAAGATGATAGGGATAGGGGATTTTATTTACAGAAAGGAAAAATACAGATTCAGTTGCCTTTGTGAAAACAATATCAAAGTACTACACATTTGTATTCACTTATTCCTTTTATTGTTGGAATGTAATGTACATGTAAATACATATAATATTACACTTGGGTAACCTTAACTCTTTTATGTTAATTTAGGAATAAATCAAAAGCAGGGTGTTTTAACTTTGTAAATTGGATTGTTAACAATAAAGCATATTCATCATACTTTACATTATGTGTGTTTAAATGAATTAAATGACAAAACATCTTTTACAAAACAAGAGCCCTTAGCGTCCTTTAAGCTGTTAACGAATTCTGTGCATGAAGTGTTACGGCACTAGTGAAGTTAGACCTTTTGCAGAATTTTTAATTTCTCACAAAAGACTGTTTGTCCAAGATAAATTTCAAATCTTTCGGCATCTCCAACAAAAAGTTATTTTTAGAAACAGTCTCTGTTTTAACAATACTACCAAAAACAATAAATGCCATGAACAATCACAAGGAATTTACTTTTGAAATCAAAAGCGGCTCAAATGTTACTTGTTTGATAGATTATACTTTGTAATTTTGGGATCCCACAAGGAAGTCATTTAGGTCCTCTTCTTTTTATTTTATTTAAAAATGATTTACCTTTTACTTCGAAGTATTCTAAGTGCATTACTTATGCGGGTTAACAATATGTCTGTAATTTGTGAGTCGTTCGCTGTGGCAAACTTGAGTTCGAGTCAATATTTTTCGATTTTGTCAAGACCGAGTTGAAACTCCCTGTTATAGAAGGTTAACTTTGTTCGCATTGGATTTCCATTTGATAGTAAAGTTGCATTGTACTCTAAACATAAATGACTGGGAAGTATGCATTCAATAAAGTTAACAGACGAATACTGCAATTTTAAGTGATAAGGGACCTCAAAGGATAGTACTTTGTTTAAAAGATTGTTTCTATTTGTTCGTACATAGAAAAAATAAATACTATAGTTTCTTTAGTTTCAAAAATAGAGTAAGGTATATGATTTATTAAATATTTGTTATTTAAAATAGGTTCTTCTTCCTCGCATATCTTCTATCTTCTTTTGCTGCTCATTTTCACAACCTTAGAGATCCGTCATCAAAAGGATGCCCAAAGTATTTTCAAAGCAATTCTAAAATTTTTAATTGCTTTTTCTTTTCCCAAAAGTAGATTGTAGCATGGGGATTGGGAGGTGCGGATGGAGTATAGGGAAATTGTAAATAGGGAAGAATGAAAAGAAAATTCAAAACCCAGATAAATTTCCATAGCTAACTCATTGCAGTAGTTAGTGGTGTTGATTATCACGTGTCGTCGTGTCGTCGTCGACGTTCTCTTTGTCGTAGTACCGTTCGTCGTCGTCAGCGTCAGTGTCGTCGGTACCCAGTGTCGTTGCTGTTGTCATGGGTGATGTAACCAGAACAAACTTGAATAAAAGAAAATTAGATTAACGAAGAAAAGGAGAAGAATGAGCAATTTCCCAAACCTCCCATCATCATCATCATCATCATCATCACTAACTCTCAAGGGCTTGAAGGTACATAGCTTTTTTTTCCTACTATTTCTTTTCTTGCATATTCCAAAGTTGCAACTTAAACAACAAGAAGATAGGAACGAAAAAATAAAAGCTTCAAGAGAAAGAGTTATTTGTTCCCCATTTATGCAAAATGCAATGTTGTGTTCATGTGATTGTTTAAACAATTTCTCTTAAAGGATGATGTCCTTCCCTCATGTCCTACATTTTCGCATACTCGTGTCCTATGTGCTTATAACCATATTGCATTGAATAGGACTTCTCCGAGCTACGACTCATATCTGAACATCTCATGTGATGGATTTTCTCAAGAGCGGGATCATCATAATGGGACACGAAAGTGACGTGGTTCGGTATTGACTTCTTCGTCGTCAGCGTCAGCATCGTTGGCGTTGGCGTTGCGTCGCGTCGTCATCGTGTCGTTGTCGTTGTTGGGAAAATAAGTAGGGAATATTTGCCAAGCGTGCAGTGCATTCACATTCACATTTTACAGAATTTGAAAATTTGTACGTTGTATGAGAACCACATGTACATAGTATGTAACGTAGGTACAAGCTACATACATTTTGCTTGCTTTCATCTGCCCACTCAACTCAACTCAGCTCAGCTCAGCTCAACTCCTCTACGGGTTTGAAGAGCAAAAAAGAAAATAATGCTTTAGAAGGAAATATGTTTGCGTTGACAAGAATTTTTTTTTCCCGGAAAATGAGCATTCAGGGAGTGGTGCTTTCTGTTGCTGTTTCTGGTGCTGGTTCTGGTGATGGTTTGTGTGATGATGGTGGAACGATTCCATTTGAAATTCATGAAACATTTTGGCCGGCAATTTACCCCTATAAGGAAAATAGCTCAGTTTTTGAATTGTTTGCGTTTTGGGAACTCGTCCATATACATACATACATATGTATACCTATGCACATTATTATATACAAAAATGTATCTACATATTTAGGTAGGTACTTGTGGGTATTTTTGTGGTAACTATGTTAAATTTGCGAGAGAAAGTAAATTCGCTCCATTTATACCATGGTTTTTGTCTTTTTTTTAAACTCTTCTTTATTTTAAAAGATACATTTAAATATGTTGCAATGTTAAGTTATGAAGTGCATATTTGTACTTGAATATCGTTGCTTTCAAGTACGCTAGTATATAAAATGTTTTTAATAACTAGTTTAAGTAAGTTGTGATTTAAAAATAAGATGGTTTCCACATTACACACTTACACTTCAAAAAGATGTTAAATCTTTAAAAAGTTATTCTTCTTACCAAAGTTGCCTTTTATTATACAGATATGGAGATTAAAATAGAAACACCAAAAAGAGCTTTAAAAATTCAATTTCTTATAATTGACTTAAAAAGATTTTTTTTTTCAAGCTTGTCTTATTCATTTTCTTATTAACTTCCCATAGGAAGTTATTGTAATGGCTCCGATTTGCCAAATTGAAAATTTTGACATTTCTCGACGTTTCAAGGTCCCTAGAGTCGAAATAAAAGATTTTTAGAAAGATGTCTGTGCGTGCGTGTGTACGTACGTTCGTACGTCCGTACGTCTGTTCGTTCGCCACGTTATTTTCGTCCTCCATAGCTCAAGAACCAGAAGAGATATCGACTTCAAATAAATTTTGTTTCAAACAGATAATAAGGCAGAAAGATGCAGAAAGGGCTCTCAAGAAAATTGCGTGGGTGGTTTTTTTTAACATAGCAGCTTAAAAAAAAGGTGAAAATTATGGTTAAACCTAAATATCTCATGAACCAATGACGCTAGAGACTTGAATTAATTTTTATATTATATATTGTAACGTGATACAAAACAATTTTATTTTTGGAAAAAAATCCAATTAACGGTTTTTTTTATAAATCAAAAAAACTGAAAAAAAAAATTTGTCACCTCGAAAATTTTACGACTAAAATATAATTTCATCTCCAAAACAATTTTGTGCAACGAATAATAATGTTTTTGACATCTGATAAAATTTTGAGAAAAATCTAATTGACAGTTTTTTTATAAAAAATAAAAACTTAAAAAAAAACATTACTCAAAGTTGGTAAAATATCTAAATATCTAAAATATCTTTTCAAAAACTTGAGATTATGGCTTCAACCTTATTTTATCTTATAAGAAATATTGTTTTCAACATTCTGAAAAATGTTGAGAAAAATCGAATTGACAGTTTTTTTTACAAAAAATAAAAACCTACAAAAAAAATTAATAAAACTTGGTAAAAATTTTTAAATTTAAATTAGTTTAAAGCCAATATCTCAAAGTTTTGAAAAGATATTTGAGATGAAAATCAATTTTTACCAACTTTTATTAATTTTTTTTAGGTTTTTATTTTTTGTAAAAAAAAATTCAATTCGATCTTTCTCAAAATTTGTCAGAATTTTAAAAACAATATTTCTTAGAAGATAAAATAAGTTTGAAGCCTTAATCTCAAGTTTTTGAAACGATATTTGAGTCGAAATTCAATTTTTAACAACTTTGAGTAATGTTTTTTACAAGTTTTTATTTTTTATAAAAAAAACTGTCGATTAGATTTTTCTCAAAATTTTATCAGAAGTCAAAAACATCATTCTTCATTGCACAAAATTGTTTTGGAGATGAAATCATATTTCAGTCGTAAAATTTTCGAGGTGGCAATTTTTTTTTTCCGTTTTTTTGATTTATAAAAAAAACGTTGATTGGAATTTTTTCCAAAAATATATTTGTTTTGTATCACGTTACAATATATAATATAAAATTTAATTCAAGTCTCTAGCTTCATTTGTTCATAAGATATTTAGGTTTAACCAAAATTTTCACCATTTTTTTAAACTGCTATGGTAAAAAAAAACCACCCACGCAATTTTCTTGAGAGCCCTTTCTGCATCTTTCTGCTTTATTATCTGTATAACAAAATTTATTTGAAGTTGATGTCTCTTCTAGTTCTTGAGCTATGGACGACAAAAAAAAAACGTCGCGAACTTACGGACGTACGAACGTACGTACACACGCACGCACAGACATCTTTCTAAAAATCTTTTATTTCGACTCTAGGAACCTTGAAACGTCGAGAAATGTCAAAATTTTCAATTCGACAAATCGGACTCAAATTTCCAAACGCTTAGAGCTCCATTACATTTTCGAATACAGTTTTATAATGCGATTGATCCATACGTTCTTCAATTCACACTATTGGATCCACACCTTGACAAGAAAACGTTCCATCATATTTGATTGTCTTCATTGAGTACTTCATATTAAGCTCCTGATTAATTTGACGTGCGCAGCACGTAACATTTGCTATCTGATCAAAATATGTTTACTTTAAATTTTTCACTCTATAAGTTTTTTTTTCACAAAATGAGAGCGGTTTTTCCAAATTTTCTCGCGCAAACGACAAACGACGTGTTTAAGTTTTTTTTTTTTAAATGCAACATTTAATCTGTGTCTTTTTCTTGATGGTTTGGTAGCTCTTGCAATGCTTTTGGATGCTTTTCACTCCCAATATGGGAGTTTTGCTTGTTCACGTGTTGGTTCAACCAGTAATCAGCTTCGTCGCTGAATATAATTTTTGAAGCCTGAATTCTTCAACTAAAAATAAATGAATTAGGTGGCAACTCTCAACAGTGCAAGTACTGTTGCCAGGGATGGAGTGGACCTACAGTTTTAAGAGGCAGTACCGTACCGCGTGAAAAAACTTTAGATGACATAGTTAGGGATCGAACCCAAGACCTCTGGCATGACATGACAGTCCAACGCACTAACCATCACGCCACGGGTACTACGAATTCTTCAACTAGTTATATTTTTAAGGACTTCTTACCTAAATTCTTCCGCAAACATTTTTCACTTGTGTTATTAAGAAAGCTCCAAATGCTACGAACGGTCGGCGCTGACTCGTTAATTCACGGCCATCACTAACACTGGCCGATACTGCTGCTATATTGTTCTCAGTTGGCACTCTACGTTAGCGGTTTAATGTAAATTTGGTGCGAAATTTCGTCAAAATAGCCCCAGGAGCCGCCTCAGAAGGTCCATTAAACTGACCATTAAATGAAAGAAGCACTCAATGAACTTTCTTAACATAGCATGCATGTTAATATTAAAATTCAATTTCCAAGCTCTGTTAGTTTGTAAGACGATATGTGGTTAAATTATATACCAAACTAAAAATAATTGGCAGTGATACAAAACACTAAACGTGAGCTGTCAACACCAGTGTTGCCAAAGAGAAAATAGCAAACAAATCTCCCAATAGTTATTCTTAATTAAGTACTTTGTAACAAATAGTTCATATGGCCAACATTTAGTAAGGAACAACAATAAAGGTTTTTTTTTCAACGTTTCTTTATATTTCGATTGTTGTTGTCTATGATTTGAATGTCAAAACTCTATTGACATTTTTGTTCAGCGAGGTTTGTCGATTTATCGTGAATTGTTGAACGCCAAAACAGCACTTCCAAATTGTGTACATTTTCTTTTAATATTCATAAGAAGTTTGACTATTTTACGGTGTCAAGTGATGAAGCTCATTTCTGGAAACATGGCTTCGTCAATAAGCAAAATTGCCGTATATCGCGCTTCAAAAATCATCATAGGTTCTTATTTCTTTCAAAAAGAGAAAGGAGTTGTTTTAAAGGTGTTTCGAAAAATTGATCAGTAGGTAATAAAAATTATTAATTTTTTGCAAAACAAATTTTTTGACAACTTTGTTTCCCGAAAAGGTCTTGTTAACTGTCCTCCTCGTTCGTGTGACTTAATGCTTCTTGATTTTTTTCATGGGGCTTTGTTATGATGTTGGCTTTTGCTGACAAACCAGCAACTCTTGAAGCATTGGAAGCCAATATTGACACCATACAGCTGGATTTATTTGAAAAAGAAGAGACAAATTAGAGCTTTCAAATGGGCTTGTAACGGTGGATAAAAGTCGAAAATTAAATTTAAAAATAAATGGCAAGGAAATATCTATCACAGTAAATAAAATTCTTACAAACAATATTATTTTCTTGTATTATATTTATTAGTAGTACCCGTGGCATGATGGTTAGTGCGTTGGACTGTCATCTTGGGTTCGACCACTGCCTATGCCATTTAAAGTTTTTTTCACGGCTACTGCCTATTACGAGGAATTGACAAATTCTCCAAGAGTAATTTTTGTCATAAAAAGTGCTTTCTCAAATTAGTCGTTCGGATCCGGCTTAAAACTGTAGGTCCCCTCCATCCCTGACAACAGTACTCGCACACAGGAATGGTAGAGAATTGTAAGTCACTAGGCCCTAGTTCTCAACGGACTGTTGCGCCACTCAATTTATTTATTTTTATTATTATTTAAATTTCTCTAGACTTTGAAAAACCACCCGACAATTTAGATTTAAAGAACAGTGTTTTCTTATAAATAGAATTGTTAATGCTTTAAATTTTAATAACCCCTTGACGTTAAAATAACTCCTAGCCCGTTTTTTCTGGATTATGTCTTTAACATTTTCTTGACAGTCAACTATTTTTTACAGCGGAAATGAAACAAAATATTAAGTTGAAGAATTTCTAACCATTTGACCTCATTGAAATTTGCTGAATAAATAAACGTTATTAGCTAACAGTTAATGTGTATTCGAATGATTGATATCTCTTCAAACTTTTTCCTACTTCTCATGCTGCAAGAAAGTAGTACAACATTTTCTAAAATAACTTCTATACCCATAAGAAAATCCACCATCAAAATTGATTGATGCATCGAGTGGTAAAACTTAGAAAACTTTACTTAACTTACTCTATTTTACTACCATTTCCATCCTTGTATTCGAATTTTACTTAGAAAGAAGTCCTCAGAAGAAAAAAACACTCCAAATCATATTTCTAACCTAATGTAATAATACAGTGATGCTTCCTCGTCTGTTTACGAAATTGAGTTTCTTCACGAAGATGAGATGGTGTACAATTTGTGTAACTATTGTCTTGCTTTGCCTTGGTTTTAAGGTAACATTTCGTCCTGATGTTCTTCTTCAGACAGTGCATCTATTTAGTCTCTCTCTCTCTTTTTGTGTTATTTATGCTTTTGAAACAATACGAAAAAAGATGTTCGCAAAATTAATAACTATTCCTCGATGCTGTCACTTTTGTTAACTTTACTGTTGCAAAAACACAGGCTTCTATTATATTATGTTGCAAGTTTGGAAGGAGTTGGCTTCTGTGCTAAGACTGAGTTGTATTTTATATTGTTCTTTTAAAGTAGTCCTGTGTCTCCTCCTCTTGTCAGACTGCCAACACAAGATGATGATTTACAAAAGGACATTATTCAATAAATTTCCTTCGAGAAAGTTTCGCATGTGTTTTTTTTTCTCGCGAAAGTGAAATTAATAAATGAATGAACAATTTCAAAATGAAAGCTAAGTTCTATCATTTCTGACTCGTATTTCTTTTGGAAAACTATATGCGCTTTAAAAGTTGGCCTAGTTGCGTTGGTTCGTTGAGAGGTGCAGAAGTTTTGATTAATCTTACTGGGTTTTCTTTTGCATCACACTTAAGGTGGTGCAGGCAGGTTTCTTGCTATATGAATCAATGCCTTAATGTGTCAAACCAAAGGATCTGTTTGCTTCTCTTGTAAAGACAAAAGCTAAGGCTTTAAGCAAATGATGAGTGCGGTTCGAGGAGCTATGTTGTATACCCGTAGAGAGCTAGTAATGTCGTAACATTGTCCTAGAACTCCATCCATGTCGAATGCGATTGTAAAACACAAACCAAGACGAAAAGGGAAAGAAAGAAATAAAAGAAGAAGAAATGCGAAAATGAGACTGTAACCTAAATTATACCTTGTGAGGTTTTCCTATACGAATATACATACGTATGCATCACGTCCTTTGCTCCTGTAACGTGCTCAATTTGTGCCCTCTGCCCTTCTTGGTCCTCTAAAGTTCAAGTAAAATTTTATTTTCTTCCATTTCCAAGGTAGATGTGGTGGATGAAGTGAGCCAGGCATGGGAGACATACGCCATCAACCATATAATAATATAAATATATGATCCTTGCATATGCGAATGTTAGAAGTTCATTGAAAAGTTCGAGAAGCACCATTTTTCTTTGGTTCTTTCTTTTTTCTATTTTCTTCATTGTTTTACCAAGTTCAGTTTTCTTTTTTTCTGAAATTGAGAGCGAATAGCATTTTAAGGAAGAGTATCTTTTTCTTTTTTTTCTTCGATTTTCTTTTGGAATTTTAAAATATTTTCAAACAATTTTTCTAACTTACCTTACACATGAGAAAATGAAAAACTAAAAATAAAACGAAAGAAAAAGAAGGAACATTGAAAAATACTCGGTTGAGTGAGTGATGATGGTGAAATGCAGAGGCAAATTTTCTGGGAATTCGATTTTGTTTGAAGTTGAAATATTTTATTTAATGTTTTTTTGGTTGTAAATGTTTTAACTGCGAATATTCTCTATGTGTGTTGGTATTCATATAAACGTATGTTTGTAGTTTGGACTTTTGCCAAGTGATGCAAGCTTTTGATTTTATTCGGTTTTATCATCTTTTTTTATGACTTTATTTTGTTCTTCTTCCTGTGTTCATTGGCAATAGTTTCGGGAATTATTTTGCATATATGCAATGTATAGATGATGCGTAAGGAAGGATTTGTAAACATTTCTTTGTCTTCATTTTGTGTCCAAAAATTCAAGATCTTAACTCGAGAGCTGGTTTACTAGGTAAATTATAGGAAAAAGTTTTGAAACAAAACTTTAACTTTGAATGTAGTTTTACAAAATATTTTAATTTCTTAAAGGGTTTAGAATACCTTTTACATGCCAAAGACACAGTGTGAAAATTAAGAAAAGGGGGAGGGGTTGCAAATGAGATGTGAGTGTGCATTGGTTTTGAATTCTTGAACTTTGAAATGACAGGGAAAGAAAGAGCGTGGCAAAACATTCCACATTCGTGTAGTACGGCTAAAGAACGAGTTCACTGAACTTCATAGTACGGCCGAAGTTGGATTCTAAGGTATAACTGATGGGCATTGCTAGAAGAGCGAGTATTACGGTTGAATTGTTGCATAATGGCTATTCCACTAGAGCAGCGGTTCCCAATCTTTTTTAGTCGCGGAGCACTTTTTGCGTGAGAAATTTCACGCGGAGCACTTCGTTGCGCATACCTATGCCATTTTTCGCAGTTACACGTAGCAAATTAAATACGTTTTGTTAATTTCGATTGTTTTATTGAATTCAGGAAACAGTTTCTACAACGAAAAACACAAGAACAATGTTAACTTAACTTAATAAGGAATTACATAATTATATTAAATGCATTATAATTATATGGAGTTTCTTTTTAGTGGGAATAATAATGTGCCTGCTTATTTTTGCATAAAGTTGAAATATCTGGTTGAATTTGGGACAACCGTATATCAGGCTCTGCATCGAGACGGAATCTATATTTTGTTTTGGTTCCAACATATGCAGAGAATCCTGATTCGCACATGTATATTGTTGCAAACGGCAGAAGAATTATTTTAGCTTTCTCTGACAGTAAACTGAACTCGTCTTTCACCAGAATTCTGATAAAGACTTCTTTGTTGCAAAAAATTCTTTTATCGAAGAATCTGATGTCAGGTCAATCAAGCACTCAAACTGCAGCGATGTCAGGGAAGGTGGGGTTTCCAACGTGGCAGAGTACGGGTTTATTACCCATACGTTTTCCTTAATGTTCAGGTGGAATTCGTCTGGAAAATAGTGGAGGACGAGGAAGCTATCCAGCAAACCTACTTGGTGGTGAAACTCATTTAAAATATCATCGGGAATGTCCAAATCTATTTCTTCTTTAAATTCTTTGAGCATTGGGAAGCTGTCTAGGTTTCGATTATGTATACATTCAGCCCAAAACTGGATTTTATTTTTAAATGCTTCTATTTTGTCACTGGCATCGAAAACAGTTACCTATGGCCTTTCCCTGAAGTGATACTCTCAAATCATTTATTTTTTTAAATATATCTGACAAATACGCTAATTTCAATAACCAACGCTCATTAGTCATTACACAACATGTCCCCAAGTACAAAGTTGTCGTCAATGAGAAATGTTCTAACTTCAGCTCTCATTGTTTTTCCGCGAGAAAGCCACCTTACTTCTGCGTGAAGAAGTAAAGACGTATGTATGTAGACTACCCTACCCATGTCATCACACAATACTTTAAAAAGCCTTGTATTGTTCGGCCGTGATTTAATAAAGTTAATTATTTTCACGCTTGCGTCCAACACCTCTTTAAGGGAGACCGGCATTTTTTCCATTACTAGGGCATGGCGGGCGGTGTAGAACGTAATGGCTACTGGTGCATCCTTTAACAATTTGCTTTATTCTTGCGACGGCACCGGACGGTTTTCCAGTCATGGCCTTGGCACCATTTACAATAATAAAATTGTCAATAAAATTAAAAAAATTCAGCACCAGTTGTAGTAGTTGGCAACGGCTTGCAGAAGAGCAGATCTTCTTGAAAGGACTATAGATATTGGTAGCGCACAAATACTATTAAAATAGCCAACCCTGCAACATCCGTTGATTCATCCATTTGCAGCGCAAATTTTGTGACTTTTATAAGTAAAAGTAAAGTAGCTTCCACATTCTGCGCTAAGTCTCCGATTCGTCTTGATATTGTGTTATTTGACGAAGAAATAGTGGCAACTAATTTGTTGGCCTTTTCATCCAACAAACATTAAACAATGTCTTTAACACATGGCTTTATTAAGTTTTCAGCAATGGTATGGGCTTCGACAGTTTGCGCTATTCGGAAACTTACAAAGTAGGACGCCATCAACGCATTTTCGTTCACTGCCTTTGAGTGATAAGTAATAATGGTTTGAGATTTAGTAAGTTCAGCATACTTTCTTTTGAAGAAATCAGTCAGTTTGCTTTTGCTATCTGGATGAATCCCTGCAAAGTGAAGTCTTAAAATAAAATCATTGAAATCATTTTGTGCGGTTAAATGCTTCAATTCGACTACTGCGATCGAAATTGCAAGATCAGAAGCACAAAATTAACTAGTTACTAGTCCTTCTTGGAATTTGTATACTTTTTCAAATATTTCCGCGGAGCACTTGGATATTCTTCGCGGAGAACCAAGTGCTCCGCGGAGCACACTTTGGGAAACCCGGCACTAGAGCATACTCCGTTAAAATATTCAAAAAAGGTAAGGCATGTAATTTTACGACTAGGGTGTTTGAGTGAATTGTTTCAAAGGCTCTTCTTTGAATAATATCTAAAAGGCTTAAGTTAGTTTCTGGAGCACCAGCCCAGAGATGGGAATTATACTAAGGAAATGCTTGGTTATGTACATACCGGCGAGAATATTAAGATGCTCAGTTTTATTGTACAATGCTTTGCAGGTGAATTGAATGAGCTTATCATATTTTGCATTTTGCATTTCCACATCCGAAGAGGAAAGATTTGAGATTTGAGTTTTGTAAAGCTAATTTTGGAATCTTCAATTTTTTTTTATTTTTAGGAGTGAATTTGAAACATAGGTATTAAGTTAGGTTAAGAACAAACAAATTTAAAATTATGTATTCTGTAAGTCAACTCATCACTTAAAGAGTCTCAAAAAGTATGCAATTTCTATTAAGATATTCGAGACATTTAATAAATGTAGTATATATTTTTGTAGGCCTTTAATTTATGTAAAAAAGTTTTGTCAATTTTATTTTCTAAGAAATTTAAGCAAATATCAACAACAGTATTCTGTAATTCGATTTCCCTCAGTTTTTTTCTAGAAGTTAAAATCATCATTTTTGTTAAATAGTTAATAATTTGTTCTGACGGTTTTATTACTGAAAAACTGCACACCCTTAAGCTTAACAAAATATTAATAACAACATTTTGTGTGAGATACAAAAAGTTTTAAATCTATTTCGATCTCTCTGATCAAAAACCATTTCTAATCAATTTTTAGCTGTTTTTGAAGGTTTTCGTGTTTCGTAAAAATAAGTTTGAATTGGATTTTTCTAAAAAAATTATTAAAATTTAGATACAAGATTTTGCATATGATAAAACAAAAAAAACTTCAGCCTTCTTGAATATATGGGTTATCTAACGCTGAAAAAATTTGCCAAATCGGTCCAGTAGTTGCTAAGAATGCCGCATGCAAACAGACAAACAAACAAGCAAACAAACTCTTCAGCTTTATAATATTAACATGGATATAAACATATTACGATTTTACGATATAAACATATTTTCTTCAAAAAAATAATATTATACTAGCTGACCCGACAAACGTTGCTTTGTCATATAAATAATTTCTAGAGAATATTTTGCTAGAAATAAATAAGTGTATAAGGATGTGGTTTTAAAAACTCTTACGGAAAACAGCAACTATCCATTACCGTTGCGAATATATTCAACAAGATGCCATGAGAACTTCTAAGTATAAATTCTAAAGGACAAAGGAAAAAACTGATAAAGGATCATCTACTAAACACTTATTGAATCATCATCATTTCATCAACATTATCATCAGATCATTAAAAAAAAAAATATGTGTAAAGTAAAGTAACTAAATAGAAAACCATTTTTTTTTTTATTTTATATACATACATGCCAATAATACACCTACTAAATATTTTCAAGAATTTTTGTCACATATAAACGTTTATATACATAACCTTCTGCAGAAAAGCCTCTTTAGGCTTCGCAGATACCTTTTTGGGGGAGAGTACGATAACTTTGGCGACAAAGTTTAATGACGGATTTGTATAGAACAGTTAAAAACAAGCATTTTTTACTATGGGAGGGGGGGTCTATCTCGCCCCGTTTAGGCGGTAGGGGCAGTTTAAAAAAATATGTACATTAAATGGAAAAAAATAATTAAAAATTAACGGTAATACCCTCAATTAAGTGTTATACCTTTTTTTAAAGCCAACACTTTTGTCTGTTAGCTTGTTTTTAAATCAAGTCAAAACTATGCATAGTTTTTGAAAAAAATTGTTTAAAAGTCAAAATTTGTGCAAAAAAAAGTTAAAAAAAGGTTTAAAGTGTAATTTTTCAAAACTTTCAGATTATCTACTATTTTTGTTATAATTCATTGCTCTTATTTGTTTTTGATCAAAAACTGAAAACTAGATGACTTGATGTCTTCTAGTTCTTGAGAAAATTGAAAATTACCAAAACAAAATATTTTAATTAAATTACTTTTTCCTTGCTTAAGTATTAACGTAGTCTTATTTTGATAGTAATAATCGAATATGGATTAAGATATACCTAGGGTAAATTAATTTTTCTTAAATGCAGCTTATTTAAATGCAAAAGAAACTTTGCATGCACCCCATCTTGCACCCACCGCACCTTGCACCCTCCCCACCTTGCACACATACCAACTTGCACCCACCCAAATCCTATAGTGTGCCCAAGCAGGGGGGTTGCAGATGCCACTGTTGCATACACCTAAACTCGCGCACACCTTACTGTTGCATACACCCAAACTCGCACCTACCATTTTGTTACTATCAAAATAAGATCACTCAAGCAAAAAAAAAAAGAATTAAATTAAAATAGTAGTTGTGGTTATTTTCAATTTTCTCAAAAACTAAAAGACATAAAATCATCTAGTTTTCAGTTTTTGATCAAAAACAAATATGAGCAATAAATTCTGAAATAAAAACAATGGTAGATAATCTTGAAGTATTGAAAAAGTTACACTTTAAACCTTTTTTAACTTTTTTACTCAAATTTTGAGTTTAAAATTACATTTTTCAAAAACTACGCATAGTTTTGACTTGAAGTAAAAACTGGCTAATAAAAATGTTGGCTTTAAAAAAATGTATACAACTTAATTGTAAGTATCACCGTTATTTTTTAATTATTTTTTTCCATTTTAAATAATAACTTTTTTAAATTGCCCCTCCCGCCTAAACGGGGGGAGATAGACCCCCCCTCCAATAGTAAAAAATGCTTGTATTAAGCCCCTCTACCAAAAACCGTTATTATATCTTGGCGCCAAAGTTATCGTACTCGTGCCCCTTTTTGTAAGCATAAATAATAATTATAATAAAATGAAATAAATTAAATGAAAAAAAAAAAATGTATATAAGTGGGAGAGGTATAGAGCACTGTAATTTATTAAAATTGATTCTTTAAAATTTTATACATTACATATCGCTAATTATGACAATACTACAAAAAATCAATATCATTCCCTTAATAGAACAGAGTGTACAATATTTTTTGTGATCTCATCTTTCCCCAATACACACGAACTGGATGGTTTGCCCACTCGAGAGTACGCCACGTATAATTGTCCGTGTGAAAAACATGAAGTTCTCAAATCTAAGCCGCAGACAGACATCGTTTGGCCTTGAGACTTATTGATAGTCAAGTCATTGCAAATGCCAATCTAATTGGAAATTAAAGGCATTTGAATTGAATTGGCACATCTGTGGGTATAATAGGGATTCACGATATTTTCACCTCGGAATTTGCCATTAAGAATTATGGCTTTGATAAAATTTTTCATTAATTTTTTAATTACTAATCGGGCTCCGTTTGCAAACCGTGGTGGGTTCAAATTACGAAAAAAAAATTACCGGAGATCCATCCTTCAGTTATAAATTATGCGGTGGCATGCCCGGTAAATCTAATGAGTTCAAAAACTCAGTTGGATAATTTACAGCTTCGGTAGCATCACAAACTGTATCAATATATTTGTATGACACCAAGTCTCCTGGTAACAAATGTTGTATCTTGAGATTTAATTCTTTGACATCCGCATTTTTTGCTGCTAAAATTGCTCTTTCTGCCAGCCACTCATGATTTGTATATTTTCTGTGAACATCGGGAAATATCTGTTCAATTAGAGCATCTTGTAAATCAATAATCGTGCAGAAATCCACCGGTAATTATATGCATCCAGTTTCATCTGTAGTAACTTTTCCGTCGCCTATATATAACAGTTGTTCTGAGAATGTTTTAGCGGATTGATCTTGAAGCATTTGAACACGCATATTTACTTTCAGTTGTACACTACGCCGCCGCAGTGGCGATAATTTTAAGCACGCTTTGATCTCATCAGCGTACGTTGAACGCGGAATAACGGGAAGTCTTTGTCTGGAATCACCTGAAAAGAGTAACAGAGTGCCGCCAAATAGTCTGTCGTTGTTTTTTATATCTTTCAATGTCCTGTTCAACGCCTCAAGCAAATGTTTGTGTGCCATAGTGCATTCTTCCCAGATGATAATTTTACACTGTTTCAGCACTGTGGCCATGGATGATTGTTTTTTTGTATTGCACACCGCGTCTGGGTTATTTTGAATATTTAGTGGCAGTTTAAATACTGAATGAGCTGTTCTGCCTCCATCCAATAAAGTTGCCGCAATGCCAGAAGATGCAACAGTCAATACGATACCATTATTTGATCGTATTTCAGCAAGAATTAGCGAAATAGGGCATGTTTTGACAGTTCCACCTGGTGCATAAAAAAAAATCCACCTTGTCCTGCCGAAATTGCTTTCATGATGTGGTCATAAATGATTCTTTGTTCTTCATTCATTAGTAGGACATTTCGAGCAACAATCGCCGCCATTTCTACAGCATTGTATTGTAGTTCACGATTCAATTCAGTGTATATTAAATCAGATGCATTTTGATTTGGTAAGTGCATACCGAAATGACTGAGTGGTAATTTGGCAATGATAACGCAAAGATCATCAAAAGCAATCAATGCTTCATTGTACATAATGTACGTCACTGAATACTATCGTAAGATCGTTGCACCGTATACGATGTTGATGCAATTAAACCATAGCACTTAGGAATATAAAAAATAGATAAAAGCCTATTCTCCGATCTACCGAATGTATATGCAAAATTTCATTGAAATTGGTTAAGCCGTTTCGGAGGAGTATGGCAGGTTAGGTTAGGTTGGAAAGGCTGTCCAGATGTCATTGACTCACCCAGACCTCAAGGGTCCATTGTGATACCACTAATGAGGTTACTAATGGGAGAGTAATGAACTTAAACAAACCATTTTGTACTTTTAATGAAGTTAGAGAGACATTTTGTGTCGATCGTTGCCAGTTCACTGTTTTTTTTTTTTTTTTTTTTTATAATAAGCGCACACTCAAAGGGATAAACTACCTTATTATGTAGACACAGTGTGAGCACTAGGAAAGGGAGAGAGGGGTTGAAAGGAGGTGTCGGTGCACATTAGTTTTGAATTCCTGAATATTGCAATGGCTGGGAAAGACAGAGTGTGTCAAGGCATTCCACATTCGCATAGTACGGCTAAGGAACGAATCTCTGTACTTGACAGTACGACCGAAGTTGGGCTCGAGGGTATATTGATGAGCATTCCTAGAAGCGCGAGTATTACGGTTGAACTGTTTAAGGGGAGGAATGCAACTGGCTATTTCTCTAGAGCATAAACCATTAAAATAACGGTAAAAGAGGGTGAGACAAGAAACATTTCGACGATGTTCAAGCGATGTAAATGAGCTTATGATGGCAATATCACCAATCAATCAGGAGCACTAGCCCAGATATGGGAGTTATACTCAAGCTTTGGACGTATATAAGTCTTGTAGATAACAGCCAGATCAGAGGGGGAAAAAAACTTCTTGCATCTCCTTAGAAAACCCAAACATCTTGCAGCATTTTTGGCGACATTACGTATGTGATCGTTCCACAAAAGGTAGTTGGTGATACACATACCGAGAATATCGAGATGTTCAGTCTCCTCGATGCAAGTGCCATCTATGGATAATGGCAATGGGGGTATATCTCGCTTTAACGATACAAGACAGCATTGGGTTTTCGAAGAATTAAATTCCACGCGGTTTCTTATTCCCCATTGTACAATGCTGTTTAGGTCGGAATTTAATGAGCTTATCATATTTTCTCGTTGCAGTACCACATCCGAAGAAGAGGGATGTGAATCTGAAAACGAATATGAGAAGCTAAGAGTACTATCGTCAGCGAAACAATGTATTGGATTAGAAGTTGCAGACAAGAGATCATTAATAAAAATGAGAAAGAGTGTTGGAGAAAGAACAGAGCCCTGGGGCACACTAGCATTTATTTTGTGGTTTTCAGACTTGAATCCATCCAATACAACTTGTATTGAACGATTCGAAAGGTAATTACTAATCCAGTAATTACTAATTATCGAAGAAGGGATTACCGGGAAAGTTATTCCTTCTAATGGAGAGTGCTGGACATGTACATATGTATATAGAAGGTGTTGGACTGTTTCCTCTTCCTCCTCGTCCATGCAGCTTCTACAGAAGTCATTTGTGTAGACCCCTAGCCTCAGAGCATGTCTTCCTATGAGGCTGTGTCCTGTTATTACTCCAATTGTAGAGCTTATATTTTGTCTGCTCAGGGATATCAAGCCTTTTGACCGTTTTAAGTCTATGCTTGGCCATATTTGCTTGGTTGCTAGGCAGGTGGTACTCTGTGACCATCTAGCATTTGTTGATTCTAGAGCATATTGTTTTAGAAGATATTTGCATGTAGCAAGTGGTGTTCCTATGTTATGTTTTTGTCTAACATTAGGCAGAAGTGTTCCGTTTTTGGCGAGCTCATCGGCTTTGCAATTTCCCGGAATGTCTCTGTGGCCCGGCACTGAAATGAGGTGAATATTAAACTGTTCCGTCATCTCATTCAGAGATGATCGGCAATCGTGGACTATTTGAGAGTTTGTGGAGACAGACTCGAGAGATTTAAGAGCGGCTTGGCTGTCCGAGAACGTTTTCTTTGAGCCAGGATAGTGCCTCTTTAATCGGCATTACTTCTGCCTGGAATACACTACATTGATTGGGAAGTCTGTATGATAGACTGAGATTCAGTTGTTCCGAATAGATACCACTTCCAACTCCGTAATCGGTCTTTGAACCGCATTGTCTTCCAGGGTTCTCTCTTCTTCCCAGGAGGATCTTGAAGGGATGGACACATGGAAGCTTTTACCGAATACCATTTTTGGGGTGGTATAAAGAGAGGAGTATGGCAACTGTGACACGAAAATTGTATATATTAGATTAACAACAATATTTTGCATGTAATGAAATTTTTTTAAATTTAATACTTTCATTTAATTTCGAGATATTTGAGTCGAACTTCAGTTTTTACCAACTTTTAGTAGTATATTTTTGTAGGTCTTCGATTTTACTTAAACAGACGTTAAAGGTTTTTTCCGATGTAACTTTTTACAAACCAATTAAAATAGTCTTCCAGTAGAACATAATAAAAATCCAATTAAAGATTTTGCCGTACATATTCATGAATGTATCAATAGGCAGGTAATAAAAACTTTAATTTGATTCAGCATTTTTATATTATGAAGTTAAAAACCAAAAATACAAAAGAATACCAGAAAAGCTTTATCATTGATTGCCCATCAAAGAATTACTATCAGACAATCCTTTTTTTTTTTTTTTGATTAAA
Organism: Eupeodes latifasciatus; assembly: GCA_920104205.1. NCBI lineage: Eukaryota > Metazoa > Arthropoda > Insecta > Diptera > Syrphidae > Eupeodes > Eupeodes latifasciatus. The sequence continues at coordinate 185,676,655 of OV049926.1, read as the reverse complement.
CTTAAACTTAAGTTATGAATTCGTAAATATATTTCTAAAGCTCTACGAGGACTCTACGAGACTTCGTAGACAAAGTTTTTACCATAAAACGAACTTTTTCTCTTTTATAACCTTGGACAACAATAACTCAACGTCAAAAAAGGAAGAACAGTGCCAAGAATCAAAAAATACGAGTACATATCTTCTAGTTGTAGGTTTCAAATAGATTTATATACAAGGAGATATACGTATGTAAGTAGCTATATAGAAGTATAAACCCCTTGATACTCTAGGTAATCGTATTACTCCCACATAATCTGTTCATCTCGTCCTCGAAATAAGTTTCCACGTATAATGTCCTTGTTTAAGTCTACATTGACCCTTATTACAGATTTGTTCACACACATGAGATGAGTTAGTTTATTTTTATACTTTCTACTTTTTGTGTTCTGTGTGTTCTGTTTCTGTTCTTTATAGTTACGTTCGCTATACGAACTACGACAATTGTAGGAGCGTTAGGTATCTACTGTTCCCGTCCTTTCGTCGTTTCGTCCTTTGATCCACAGTCATCTTGTAATGACTTTTTTGCTTGGCTTCCTAAACTTTTATTAAATTAAATTTTGCGATATCCTTTTACTTCTCATATCATGTGCGAGTGTAGAGTATTTTTTTTATAAAGTAAAAAGGATTGTTCACATTCGGAGAAACTTACAAACAAAACAATTCTCTCGAGGACAATATATACGGTTACAATGACCTCAGACAGTTGGTAGTTGGGAGTTTTCAGTTTTCAGTTTTCACTGGAGAGGATACTTGAGAAATCCTTTAAGATAGCTCACCGACTTGTTTGTGCTTCTTCTTGGTAGTTTTTTTTATTTTCTTGGCTCTTATTTCTTTATTCTTTCATTCTTCTAGTGTGTTTGAACTTATCACGCTCGTCTTTGGTCTTTCCAGAACGTCAGGATGCTAGGACGTCAGAACCGAGGATGACAAGAGATCCGAACAAAAGTTTTGTGCAACTACTAGGTATCCGAGTTAAATAAGAATTAAAGGCTGTTGTCATCATTTTAGCACTTTTTAGTTGTTGTTTTTTGAGCTTTTTTTCATTTATTCTTTTTCCGACCAAACCAATTTTCTGACTTTTTTATTATTATAATATTTGCTATTGACTCTCAAAAGAATCATAGGTCTAGAAAAAAGCTGTATATGGACGGGTATTTATTTAGGAGCGTGTCAGTGAAAGAATAGCTCTATATATTTGGTACGTGCAGCAGATAAACGATTTATTCTTTTTCTGGGTCCTGATGCAGAGTCTTCCAGGACCAGCACTAGGACTAGGACTATGACTGGGGTTATATTTAAAGTCGTTATCATTATGCTGTTGTCCTGCTTACTATTTGACTTACCCTCAGTCACTTTTGTGTGTGGATGGAGAAGTTTGTATTTTTCTTTTATTATTATGACGATGATATGATGCTCTAGAAAGTGTGTTTTGAAGTTGAAGTCAAAGTGGAGAAGAGTTAGGTACATAGTCTCAGTGTCGGTTGGTTGGTTTTGAAACGTTTTCTTTTTTTTTATATCGTCTTCATCGTGTCGTTGTTGTCGTTGTCATCGTAGTCGTCAGATCGTCATCATCATCATAAGAGTCCTTTGACACTAAACTGAGTGGATGTGCCATGAAATGTTCTTCTGAGTGATGTGAGACAATCATTTCACAAATCATTTATATTTATGTAGGTGGGTAGATAGGTACTTTCTATTTCTGCTTCTTATTATGTTCTTTTTTGTTTCGTCCTGGATTCGTCCTGAAGTACAATACATATACTAGGTACTGTAGTTATGATGTGAGAAAAGCGCTTCAACTAAACGGATAACTTTATGGTGTTTTATGTTTATTTTTATCCCACTATATAGGTACCACTATAAACATACAAGGTATAGGTATTTTGAAGCCTGAACCAGAGATATGAACATTATGATCAATAGAGGTTGATTTGATAAAATGACGATGGAAGCGATTTTTTTTATACACAAATGTTTCAATTCGATCCTAGTAAAAAATGATGTTAACAATAAATTCTATGAAAAAATGTCAAGATATTAATTTGTGATTTCTTTTTATTAACTTTGTTAAGTTTACTTCTTCCTGAATTTATCCCAAAATGCCTCGACAATAGACATAAACATTATAGCACATAGTGAAAAGTCAACTCTGACATGAGATCATTTTTGCGTTAAATTAATATACTAGCTCCCGCATGGGAGCGAGGAGGAGGAAGGCGAGAAGGCTGTAAAAAGTCTCAAACAAAAAAAAGGCTCGGGAATCGATTGCATATCAGCTGAGCTGTTTCAACATATCGGAAAAGCTTTATATCAAGCAATTCATGAAATTTAAATACCAGAAGACTGCCGAAAAGGTTTCATTTGCCCCATACACAAGAAAGGAAATGTCACACATCGTGCATCAACTATTGAGGTGCACTTCAACTTAATCGCTCTGAAGGTCATCGGATTGTGGTTGATACAAAATTCTCCTGCTAGGTACTATCAAAACGTTGGTGGCATGCGCACCAAATCAAAAAAATTTTGGCTCGCTTCTTCTGATTACTGTTACGATTTGATATCTCTTACTGAGACTTGGCTTTGTGATGGAATTCTAACGACCGAATTTTTTGACGCTCAATTCAATGTGTTTCGTAAGGATCGGCATTTGCCAGGCACAAATATCGTTGGTGGAGGCTTGATGATGGCTTTTCGTTCTGGTTACCTCAGCCAAGAAATTTTGCTGGAACATTCTTCGGTTGAACAGCTGTGTATTCGAGTTGACCTTCCTGATAATCACTCTGATAACAGGTTTTTAAGTATTTATATATTTTTATCCTATATTCTACCTAGATCTACTGATGAAATTTATACCTTGCATTTTTTAAACATATTTAAAATTTTAGAAAATATTAAAGATAGAGATCATGTTGTTATCTTAGGTGATTTTAACCTTGGCAATGTAAACTGGGTTTATTCTCAAGAAGAAAACTGTCTGGTTCCTCTTAATATAAGCAATACGATTGATTCAAATTTTTTGGATTCTATTATGTCTCTTGGCCTAGTGCAAATCAATAATGTTAAAAATTCAATTGGAAGAACGCTCGACTTAGTTACAGATCATATAGTTAATGCAGAGCTCTGCGAAGTTGATATTCCTATATTAGAAAATAATATTCACCATAAAGCTCTTCAGTTCACTCTTGATTTACTGTCATGTAAAATTTCTAAATTTGAGAATGATGAATATAGGTTTGATTTTGCTAAAGCCGATTACATTGCGATTAATCAATTTTTTTCTCAAATAGAATGGTATATTGTTTTTAATAGCAACTTACTTGGAAGCTTTAATTTCCTCTTAAATACAATTAACACTGCATTTGTCAACTATGTGCCGATAAAAAAGACAAGGAGAAACAATAGACCGATTTGGTTCAATAGGCGCCTACTTAACTTAAAGAATGCTATGAATAAAAAATATAAGAAGAGTAAATCCAATCCATCTATTCGTTCGGAATATTTGCGAACAAAAAAAGAATATGAATTCTTAAAAAATCTTTTCTCTGTTGAGTCAAATATAAGATCCAACCCCAAAGCATTCTGGTCGTTCCTTAATAGTAAAAGAAAAACGATAGGTTATCCAAAAAATATGTTTTTTGAAGGAGCTGTATCGAAAAGTGAGGATGATATTTGTGATATGTTCAGTTCTTTCTTTCAGTCAAATTTTGTAGAAGACTTAGACGCTTCAAGCCTTAATGGTAATATTTATAGGGGAAATAATATAACAAATCTTGGTTACGTTATTCTAACTGTGGATGAAGTAAGGGCTGAGTTGTTGAGTTTGGATTCAAACCTTATATATATTATATTTTTCAAAAATTGTTCTGAGTTTATGGCAATAGCACTTACTTCAATCTTCAAGTTATCTTTACAAACTGGGGAATTTCTGGATTCATGGAAAGTATCCTTAATAACCCCAATATTCAAATCAGGTTCAAGACAAAAGATTTCTAATTATCGTCCTGTATCTAAATTGCCATTGATCCCGAAAATTTTCGAAGCAATTGTAAAACGAAGAATTTATAATGAAGTGAAGAACTATATTTGCGAACCCCAACATGGGTTTTTTACCGGTCGATCTACCACTACTAATTTAACTTTATTTTCTAATATCTTAAGAACTGAATTAGAGGATGGTTGTTAGGTAGATGTTATATTTATTGACTTTGCGAAGACCTTTGACAGGGTTCAACATCAAATACTTATAAGAAAATTACAGTTAATGTGGTTTCACTCTTCTTTGCTCATATGGTTGTCCAGTTATTTGACTGGACGAAGGCAATTTGTACGTATTGGGAACAAAATGTCAAAGGTTATCTTTAACCGATCTGGAGTTCCTCAGGGAAGTCATTTGGGACCTATACTTTTTCTGCTTTTCATAAATGATTTGCCTTTGTATATTATGAATTCAAAATGTCTGCTTTATGCTGATGACCTCAAGATTTTTAAGTCTTTGAAAAGTATAGAGGACTGCAGTCTTCTTCAAGACGATCTTAATAGTGTTGTTAATTGGTGTGCTATTAATATATTGCACTTTAATATTTCTAAATGTAATGTTCTCTCATTTTTCATGATTCGTCATCCTTTTTTATTTAATTATTCTATCTCAAACTCAGATCTAGTTAGAGTCAATTTTAAAATGGACTTAGGCGTAATTTTTGATCAGAAACTTAGCTTTGTACCGCATTATGATTATTTAATCTCGAAAGCCAATGCCATGTTGGGATTCCTAAGAAGAAACTCTCAAGATTTTTCCGATCCTCACGCTTTGAAATCTATGTATACATCGTTAGTAAGATCTGTTTTGGAGTATTGTTCTGTTATATGGGATCCATACTATGTTTGTCATAGTAATAGAATTGAAAACATTCAGAAAAGATTTACACGTTATGCTATCGGAAAACTGGATTGGGATTTTGCTCCTTCTTATAAAGACCGATGTAATCTTCTCGGGCTAATGAATCTTCAATCTAGAAGAAAATATTTTTTTAATAATGTTTGCTAGAGATGTTCTTATGAACCATATTGTATGTCCTCCTATTCTTTCTCTTTTTAATATTTATGCACCTGAAAGATCTATAAGATCTAGAGATTTTTTTATATTGAGTATCATAGAACAAACTAAGCCCGTAATGATACTATAGTCAAATCTTGTACTGCGTTCAACTCCATTTCCAATGTAATCGACTTAAGTCAAGTGAGATCAATTTTTAAAGAAAATGTTTTATACGTTATATATATTGGTGCTTTGCATCTTGGAAACTAACTTTTAATTTAAGTTGTACATATTATTACATTATATAATTTATTTTATCATTATTATAATATTTATTGTTAATGTTAGTCTGACAGATGCAAATAAATAACTAAAAAAGGATAGAGGAGATTATGTTATAGAAGGTGATATACTATAAGATAATCTACTCTATCCTTCAAGAACGGATGAAACTATCATCGGACAATATCAGTGTGGCCTTATCCCAGACAAATCAAGAACCAATCAGAATTTGACCCGTAAAAAGGCGTTAAAAATGTTTAATATAATGTTTTTAATAAAAAAAAATGTTCTAAGAAAATATCTTCAATTGATGTCAAGATATTGAAGTTGAGAATCAATTTTTGACAACTTCTAGAAGAATTTTTTTGTAACAAAACTGTCACCTTGATTTTTCTAAATTTCTGCGAGATGCCCATATGAAGTTATTGTACGTAAGTTCGTACGTCTGTACGTTCGCGACATTTTTTTCGTTGTCCATAGCTCAAGAACCAGAAGAGATATCGACTTCAAATAAATTTTGTTATACAGATAATAATGCATAAAGATGCAGATAGGGCTCTCAAGAAAATTGCGTGGGTGTTTTTTTTACCATAGCAGTTTAAAAAAAGGTGAACATTTTGGTTAACCCTAAATATCTCACGAACCAAAAACGCTAGAGACTTGAATTAAATTTTATAATATATATTGAAACGTAATACCAAACAATTATATTTTTGGAAAAAAATTTAATTAACGGTTTTTTTATAAATCAAAAAAACTGAAAAAAAATATTATTTACCTCGAAAAATTTACGAACAAAAAACGATTTTATCTCAAAAACAATTGTGTGCAACGAAGAATAATGTTTTTAACATCTAGTAAAATGTTGAGAAAAATCGAATTGAAAGTTTTTTTTATAAAAAATTAAAACCTATAAAAATTACATTACTAAAAGTTGGTAAAAATTGACTTTCGACTGAAATATCTTTTCAATACTTTGAGATATTGGCTTTAAACTACTTTTATTTAAAAAAAAAATTGTTTTCAACATTGAATAAAATTTTAAGAAAAATCGAATTGACAGTTTTTCTAACAAAAAATAAAAACCTAAACAAAAAAATTAATAAAAGTTGGTAAAAATTGATTTTCGACTCAAATATCTTTTCAAAACTTTGAGATATTGGCTTTAAACTACTTTTATCTTTCAAAAAATATTGTTGTCAACATTCAGTAAAATTTTGAGAAAAATCTAATTGACAGTTTTTTTTATAAAAATAAAAACCTAACAAAAAAACAATATTAAAACTTGGTAAAAATTTACTTTCGACTCAAATAGCTTTTCAAAAATTAAAAATATTGTCTTCAAACTTTTTTTATTTCACATAAAATATTGTTTTCGATATTCAGTAGTTTTTTATAAAAATCCAACAGTCCATTTTTTCATAAAAAAATAAAATCTACAAGAAATACTACGCAAATTTAGTAAAAATTGATGTTCGTTTCTTGATATCTCTCAAATTAATTTCATTCATCCAATTTCTAAAAATTTAAGAAAATGCTACTAAAATTGGTAAAAATTTGTTTTTGACAATAAATCTATTTAACAAAACTAGATTTTCAAACTAAACTATTTCTTTATATGAAAAATATTGTTGGTAATTTTAAAATTTTTAAGAATAATTCAACTGACAACTTTTTTAACCCAACACGAAAACCTACAAACTTTGAGGCTAAACAATTCGACAGACGGGATGGGAAGTTATCAGTGTGGGTCGCATCCCAGCCTCTTTTTTTATGCATTTAACCATTTTGTAGGCAATATTATATTATTTTTGGTATGCATTTTAGCGGAAAATTCAATTCCTCAAAAACCATGTTCGCTTAAATTGTTTGTTAGCCTTTAATCAACTACAACTTCTATAATTACAAATATTTCATTGCATTGCAAAGTGTCAGCTGCAAAGAAAGAGCCTTAAAATTAGAATGCCCTTAAGAATGGGACTTAGTGTGTTTCAAAATCTTCAAAACTTGTATAAATAAATAATTAACAAAAACAGTTAATTAAATTTAGAAAAAAATTTGAAAATGTATGTTTAATTTAAAAATGAATTTATGATATACACGTACAAAAATAGTTTACAATTCTATGTCTAAATACAAAAATAAATTTATCAGAAAAATGTATTATTTATTATTATAGTAAGTAGTATATTATATATTAAATTGCATTTCCTCTATTCTTTCATTTAAAAAATAAAAAGAAAGATTAAACATTTGCATGCATTTTACTCTCTTTTTCTTTTTATCTCTCTTTTTCTCTTTCGAATAAATTTAAATATATAGAATTTCAATTTTAAAATAGTTAATAAATTCCTTCTAATTATTTATTTATTTAGTTTAAAACTAAAAATTCGAATCCTTGGCCGTTGTATTTCGGGGAAATTTGTGTTTCATTTAAAATTAAAAAAAAAAAATATTGGGGTATAGAATCCTTAAATTTCGTCCAAGGATTTTTGTACTTTAAAAATGACCACCCTCTATTAGGTTGCCTCGTCTGATTCTTCTTGTTCTCTCTGTTTGCTGTCATGGGTTGTTGTCTGTGATATAATGAAATTTATTAAAATATCAAATGTTGGAACCATTTTGTTTGCTTGGTGTTATGACACTCACTTTTTTATTGGGACAGTCGGCGAATAAGTGGTCTTCGCCCTTACACAAATGACACCGCTTTGGCTGTGGTCCTAGTTGGCATTTTGAAGCGATGTGATTAGCGAATTCGCCGCAATTATAACAACGAACTCGACGGTATCGTTTCTTTGGCCTCGGGCGGAATGTACTTCCACTGCAGTCGGCACCTTCTCGTCCTGACACTCGTGTAGCCTCAAGACCACGTTCTGTAAGTTGGCATTCAAATTCAACATCTTCCTGCTCGCCCAGTGAACGAAAACCGGTCATTTGGATGATACTCTGTGAGAATTGAACGAAAACAAAACGAAAAAATTAATAAATTATCCTTTTTTTTCTTGCATATATGTAAATCCTTTTTCGGTGCGACTCTTTTATTTTACCTGATGTACAAACACTTCCTGTCCGCCGTCATTGGGCGTAATGAAACCCCATCCCTTTGCCACATTGAACCATTTGCATTTGCCATAACGAACTCCTTGGGTTTCCGATATGCTGATATCTGAAAAGAAATAAAATATTATGAGTATACACGAATTGATATAGTATATACGTTTTTGTCCTGGGAAATAAAGGATATACCTAACAAATCCTTTCACCCTTCAATGATTTGCTCGTAGATTTTCAAAGATGATTATACAACAACAACAAAAATTGGAAGACAGAAGACAAGAAGAACTATAATAAATGTGAAGAAGGGATCAGTCAACTATGTCAGCAATGTCAGGACTTGGGACCTTTGACCTGAGAATTGAAAATCCATTAAGAAATAAGCAAAAACCTGATTGCTGGTCTTTGTTATACAAAATTATTATACTCTTCGAAATGTTATCAATTTTTTGATATTTTTTTTTTTCTTGTGTCCTTAGAAAGGAACCTATACTCTTGAAGAAATGATCTGGCTACTTAGTGTTTGCATAGTAAATTGGATTGTTATTTAAAAAGAATTTAAATTAAAAACGGTGATATCGAGTAAGGTTATGAGGAGAAGAGGGATCTTGGGTATACATATTTATAGCATTTCATACGAATTAATCTTTGTGGGTGATTATACAAAAGTTGGGTATCTCGATGTCATCAACCAATATATACAAAGTCTTATTATATTTTATTGAGATTACAATTTATTTTAAAACAATGGAAAGACCTTTATTTAGTCACCCAATTTCAGTTCTTCATTTTGATTACAAGTTATTAAAAAAACACAATTAGTTCTTAAAACAACAGTCCTCTGGCATGTCACAACCCTGAAAACCATTCATTAAGTGACTGTCTATTAAACATTATCATTAATTTGAGAAAACTTATTAATTTAATACAATCTGGGTTGCACAATTTGACGGCCATCATATCTGTAAAAGAGTTTGGGTTATGTTTGTTGTCTGTACAGTGTACACATGCTAAGCCAGTCAACACGTCAGTTTTATGGTGAGTCGTTATTTTTTTGTTTATCTAAAGTTTATTTTTATTTATTCGTATTAGACTTTGATTTGTTAAAATGTAGTTTGTTGATATTTGAAATTACAAAAAAACACATTAGTCCAGATTATAATCTCAAATTTCGTCTTTTTCGTCAGTCCTATGGCGTCAGTCCTGTGTCAGGTAAATTGTTATTGTTCTTCATTTCTTGATCATTAGTAATTTTAAGATGAATATTGTTAGATTTTGTTTATATTGTTTGTTGATTACTTTGAAATATTTAATAAAACTATGTGAAAGTAGTAAAAGATAAGTGAATAACGTTACGTTAAATGTCAAAAGTCTGTTTTGAAAACTGATGTAGTATTTTCTCCTAGTATTATACATATTAATAATTATTTTTAATTGTTACTAAGTGATTTTAAGTGATCATTATTAAATCCTTAGATATTTTTACTAATTTGTATTAAACTTCATTAAACTGTGTATACTCGTCAGTCCTCTGGCAGTCAAATTCTGAAATTTTTAAATATCTTACAATGTACTAAAAAATGTGACTGGCCCGATTGGGAACAATATATTAAAACTTTCGTTGTATCATTGATTTTAGCGACCATTCGATCGGAACAGAAAATTGCATTAGCACTTGCATCTTCGGGAATTGCTGCTACATTATTAGAAGGTGGTCGGACCGCACACTCTGCATTAAAATTGCCATTGAATGTACAAGTGATTGAAACTCCAACTTGCAATATTTCGAGAAATTCTGCTATTGCAAAAGTTCTGCGATTAACGTCAATTATTTTATGGGATGAGTGCACAATGGCGAATAAAAAATCAATAGAAGCATTTAATCGAACAATGCAAGATTTACGCCGTAATCAACAGCTTTTTGGTAGTGCTCTAATATTGCTGTCAGGGGACTTTCGTCAAACATTGCCTGTCATTCCTCGATCAACTCCTGCTAATGAAATAAACGCCTGTTTGAAGTCATCAGTTCTTTGGAGATATGTACGAAAATTGACACTGAACCTTAATATGCGTATTCACCTACATAATGATGCAACTGCCCATGAGTTTTCAAAACAATTGTTAGAAATTGGTAATGGCAAAATACCAATCGACAGTACCAACGGATTGATCACTTTACCAAACAATTTTTGTACAATTGCGCAATCTATATTTTTCAGAATTAAAGAAATCATGATTGGTTGAGAGAACGCGCCATTTTAGCACCGAAGAACATTCATATCAATGCCATTAATTTTCAAATTTAAGCGAAACCGCCAGGTGTAGTCACGACATATAAATCAATTGACAGTGTTATGAATCAAGATGAGGCAATGAATTATTCAATTGAATTTTTAAATTCATTGGAACCGGCTGGTATATACCACCGCATTGCTTGAATCTGAAAATTGGTTCTTAGATTATATTATTGCGAAATGTTAATCCACCAAAACTGTGTAATGGCACCAGATTGGCAGTGAAAAAATTATTGCCAAATTCGATTGAAGCTACAATCTTAACTGGTAAATCAAAAGGAGAAGTGTGTTTGATACAGCGTATCCCTATGATTCCAACTGATATGCCATTTGAATTCAAAAGATTACAATATCCTGTGGGTTTATCAATTACGATGTCCATAAATAAGGCCCAAGGGCAAACACTTCACGTTTGTAGTGTCAATTTGGAGGAATTATGTTTTTCACATGGCCAACTTTATGTTGCCTGTTCCAGAGTCGGTACCCCCAACTGTTTATTTATTCATGCTCAAAATGGAAAAACAAAAAATATTCTTTATCCAACTGTTTTAGACTAACCCATATATATATAGAACCACCATAGTAAGAGTACCCAATTCTTTTTTATTTTTTAATTTTTACTCTTTGCTGATAAATATAATATAAACAATATATCATTTGGGTCATTTGGACTTTTAAATAGCTATCAATTTAATAATCATTTTTTTTTTATTACTATGCCTTATACGAAGCACGTACCGGGCCGCTAGTTTTTTTTATAAGAGATGCAAACCTTGGAAAATGTTACTAAAAATTGGTTAACATTTGTTTTCGATCAAAATATCTCCGGAACATAATTTGCCTATCCAAAATATTGTTGTTACTTTTAAGAGTTAGTTTTTTTAGAAAAATTAAATTCAAATCTATTTTTACAACAAACAAAAACCTACAAAACAACAAAAACTGATCAAAAATGGTTTTCAACTCGAGTACTTTGAGAACAAAGAAAAATATTGACTTCAGTAGTACCTACTGATTTCTAATCCAATCGCGAAACAATTTTAGCTATGTATCACAAATATAACCGTTTTCAATATTATTAACTTCCCATAGGAAGTTATTGTAATGGGTCCGATTTGTCAAATTGAAAATTTTGACATTTCTCGACGTTCCAAGGTCTCTAGAGTCGAAATAAAAGATTTTTAGAAAGATGCCTGTGCGTGCGTGTGTACGTACGTTCGTACGTCCGTACTCTCGCGACGTTTTTTTCGTCGTCCATAGCTCAAGAAACTATAGAGATATCGACTTTAAAGAAATTTTGTTATACAGATACTAAGGCAGAAAGAAGCAGAAAGGGCTCTCAAGAAAATTGCGTGGGTGGTTTTTTTTACCATATCAGTTTAAAAAAAAGGTGAAAATTTTGGTTAAACCTAAATATCTCATGAACCAATGATGCTAGACACTTGAATTAAATTTTATAATATATATTGTAACGTAATACAAAACAATTATATTTTTGGAAAAAAATCCAATTAACGGTTTTTTTTTATAAATCAAAAAAACTGAAAAAAAATTTGTCACCTCGAAAATTTTACGACCAAAATATGATTTCATCTCCAAAACAAGTTCGTGCAACGAAGAATGACGTGTTTTTAACATCTGGTAAAATTTTGAGAAAAATCTAATTGACAGTTTTTTTTATAAAAAATAAAATCCTAAAAAAAATTTACTCATAGTTGGTAAAATTTGAATTTCGACGCAAATATCTTTTCAAGAACTTGAGATTAAGGCTTCAAACTTTTTTGACTTATAAGAAATATTGTTTTCAACATTAGGAAAAATTTTGAGAAAAATCGAATTGACAGTTTTTTTACAAAAAATAAAAACCTAAAAAAAAACAATATTAAAACTTGGTAAAAATTTACTTTCGACTCAAATAGCTTTTCAATAATTACACATATTGGCTTCAAACTTCTTTTATTTCACAGAAAATATTGTTTTCGATATTCATATATCATTCGATATAAAAATCCAACAGTCCGTTTTTTCATACAAAAATAAAATCTACAAAAAATAGTACGCAAATTTGGTAAAAATTGATACATATAGACAAACTTTTAAGCAAGACAAATCGACAGACGGGATGGGAAGTTATCAGTGTGGGTCGCATCCCAGCCTCTTTTTTTTATATTTTTTTCGATATACTATAACCTTAACCTTATTATCTTAATACTTCGAATTTGTAATAAGATCAAATTGACCAGTTTTATCTTAAATGCTTCAGCGAAAAAAGACTTAAAGCTATTAACGATTTTTTGAAGTAAGATAATGCATATTTTTAAACGGAATATTGAAGTACACGGAAAGAAATACTTTGCGAATATTAAAACGTCAGTATTGGTGTGAACGCAATACTGTATGGCTTAGAAGATTTCCATTGGATAAAAAGTTATAAGTATAGTTAATTTGGCCATAATGAGAATAGTAACGTCGACAATAGTTATAGCCGATATGCCAATGCGAGTATGGGAGTCAGGCCCATGCTGACTGGCGACATGTACAACGTTCCTAGCAGAAAAGTCTATCCATTATTGTTATGTCCCTTATGCCTACATACTCAATATATTTTATTCAATCTGAGTACTTACAATTTCAAAAAAATGAACACAAATAATTGTTTAAATTAAACAATTAAATTACCCGTGAGAAGTTATATGTTCTTAGATTACAATATTATAACAACTATTTCAATTCGATGTTAATGTATTTTCTCTTTTTTTCCGCTGACGGCTAACGCCATGCTTTAATTGTGAACTATAAAATGTATGTATGAAAATAAAATGAATATTGAATAAAGATCACAAAAAAAAAAATTGTTTAAATTTCACTCGGACTGTTTTTATACTGTTTATTATTTATAATGACCTTTCGTCTTACAAGTAAGCACTTTTATTTTCTTTTTATTAATTATTGTAGAAATATATCGATACAGTAGTTATACCCATGCACTATTGACAGTAATCCAATAAGGGTATCGATTATCACACCATAAATTATCGCGGGAAAAACTAGTAGCATTGCGACATCTCCGGTACAGTATGGGGCTGAAGGCAATGCTGTCTCGTCAAATGTACTATGCGCCCATGTGTTACAAACAAAGATTGTGGTACCATACAGTATAGTACATCATTCCATACTAATAGGAGTTGTTGCAAGACAATGTAGGAATATCACAGATACTTTTTTAGTACTAATGGGTCTCCAGGCCATACTAGCATTGTCATAAATGCTCCACACTTCTTTCCGTGTAAGGGATTGTAGATTTCGGAAATCATCTCAGATTGTAATGAAATAAAAACAAACAACTTCATGAATTTTCATAGTCTTAAAAAGCCTAATAAACTGTTTTTTTTTTTTTGCGAAAAAATAATAACCCTAGAAAAAGTATAATTTGAATCATAAAAAGAGGCTGGGATGCGACCCACACTGATAACTTCCCATCCCGTCTATCGATTTGTCTTGCTTAAAAGTTTGTCTAAATGTATCAATTCTTACCAAATTTGCGTTCTATTTTTTGTAGATTTTATTTTTTTTATGAAAAAAGGGACTGTTGGATTTTTATAAAAAAAATTATTGAATATAAAAAACAATATTTTCTGTGAAATAAAATAAGTTTGAAGCCAATATTTTTAATTTTTGAAAAGCTATTTGAGCCGAAAATCAATTTTTACCAACTTTTATTAATTTTTTTGTTTAGGTTTTTATTTTTTGTAAAAAAACTGTCAATTCGATTTTTCTCAAAATTTTTCCTAATGTTGAAAACAATATTTCTTATAAGTTAAAATTAGTTAGAAGCCATAATCTCAAATTTTTGAAAAGATACTTAAGTCGAAAATCAATTTTTACCAACTTTTGTTAAATTTTTTTTTCGGTTTTTAATTTTTTGTAAAAAAACTGTCAATTCTATTTTTTTCAAAATTTTACTAAATGTTGAAAACAATATTTTTTGAAAGATAAAAGTAGCTTAAAGCCAATATCTCAAAGTCTTGAAAAGATATTTGAGTCAAAACTCAATTTTTACCAACTTTTTTTTTTATTTTTTTTTAGGTTATTATTTTTTGTAAAAAAACTGTCAATTCGATTTTTCTCAAAATTTTATCAGATGTCAAAAACATTATTCTTCGTTGCACAAAATTGTTTTGGAGATGAAATCATATTTTAGTCGTAAAATTTTCGAAGTCACAATTTTTTTTTTCAGTTTTTTGATTTATAAAAAAAACCGTTAATTGAATTTTTTTCCAAAAATATGCTTCTTTTGTATCACGTTACAATATATAATATAAAATTTAATTCAAGTCTCTAGCGTCATTGGTTCATGAGATATTTAGGGTTAACCAAAATTTTCACCTTTTTTTTAAACTGCTATGGTAAAAAAACCACCCACGCAATTTTCTTGAGAGCCCTTTCTGCATCTTTCTGCCTTATTATCTGTATAACAAAATTTATTTTAAGTCGATATCTCTTCTGGTTCTTGAGCTATGGACGACGAAAAAAACGTCGCGAACGTACGGACGTACGTACACACGCACGCACAGACATCTTTCTAAAAATCTTTTATTTCGACTCTAGGGACCTTGAAACGTCGAGAAATGTCAAAATTTTCAATTTGACAAATCGGACCCATTACAATAACTTCCTATGGGAAGTTTCAAAAATGTTGGATCTACTTTTTATTTAATCCCTGTTAAACTTCTAATTATTGACGTTTACTGAAAATTTTGTAAAGAATGACTTAACAAAGATTTCAAATCCATGTTAATTTGAGTCTTATTTTTAGAATAAAACCTTTCATTGAAAAGTCTGATCATCTTTGACAGATTGTCTTTAAGATCAACAATAGTTATACAAAAGCTTAGAATCTCAACTAGAACACTCAAACAACTCCTTTATCAAAATAAAATACCTAACTGATCACTTAATCATTGTTATTGCTCATCCATCCTGATGGTTGTTTACTTAATTTTTTAAACATTTATCTCTTAAGCAACCAAACAGTTGTCAAATCTTTTAACATAATTCTAACCTGTTTCAAAAATCAAAAAAAAAAAAAAAAAAAAAAACCAAATACATTTTTCTTACCAGCACAAGATGATGAATGTTTTTGTGGTCTTGCTTGATTACACAAATACATATATCCCCTAAATCCAATAAGAACCAACCCCAAACTTCTTTTTCATTTCTATATTGTCTTGTCTTGTCTTCGTCTTTACCACCATGTAACATTACAAAAGTGGTCTTGTAAACGACCTTAATCAAGCAGAAACGAAAAACCGGATCAAAAAACTCAAAACAAAAAAATGAATTCTAAAAAGACATAGGAAAAGATTCTCATCAAGGTTTTAATGATAGGCAAGTTGAGAGTTGAAAGTTGAGAGGAGTATAATGTGTGCTTTCTTTTTGTCATTAACAACTCAAGTGTAACATTATTATTATGACTATATATGGGCAATGTTTTGAATTTGTCTTTCATTTCAAAACTACATCGCATTTTAATCATCTCTAAAATAATGTAGATAGATTCCCTTTGGAATATTTCACGCCGCATTATATTTCAATATTTTCCCATACTGAACAACAAAACACAAAATAATTGTAAATCGAACTAAATTAAGTACGCATAAATACATAGATTGGGTTTTATTTGTCTGTTTTGAACCCCAATTAACTATAGCATAGCGCATTTTTATAAGAATATTCAATGAAATTTGAGAAGAACAAGTTTTGTTCCCTTTTTTCGTTGTTGTGGCGTCATTGACCCAATGGAACTTTACAAAGTATTAGGAACTCTATAAGAGACAGTGATGGTACATAAAAACTTAATCGTAGAGAAAATACATAGTAAATGCATGAAGATGATCTTGGAGTTTCTACTTAAAAGTGATTTTAAGAGCTTGAAATGTAAAAAAAAGTATTGAAAAATGTTCCATCAGGAACGTTAAAGAAATTAAATTAAAACATTTTTTTAAATTCAGGAAAAATGGAATTGAAAATTAGACAATTCAATATTGAGCAAAGAATGTATGAATTAAAAGTCGCTTTTTGGAATTTTACTGACATTTAAAAAAAATACTGCCACTACTCTATTTTTGAAGCCTAAAAAAGAGAAATTTATAGTTGTCAAATTTCGAAAATTAAAATTTGTCTGTCTTTAACCATCGCTGTTCACTAAATAAAAGAATCATATACTACACATGTTTTCTTAGATCAACATTTGAATTGATATAGAAAACCTCTTTTTTTTTTTTGGAGACTTCATTCCCAAGTGTTATCTTCTTCGTTCACATGTCAGCTAAAAAATTTTATGAATGGGAATCGGAATTTACAATGATTTGTAGGAGTATTATTGTATTTTTTTTTTTTTTTTTTTTTAAACCCAAAGAAAGTACACGCAACAAGACAGCGCATTTTAATCTATGTCTATATGTTGTTTTGTGTATGATTTAACTATTGTTGTAGTTGTTGTTGTTTCTTTATCTTTTTCTTCTATTTTTGGGTATAGATATACCTACCTTCTATTATCTTTTCGTCTCGGTAATATTAAAGATATCTTTGAAATTTGACATACTTTACCGTTATATGAATACTTGAATTTGTTTTTATTCTCTTCCTAGTTTAAATAAAGGTTTTGTTTTTTTGAGACTTTTATCTCACACTTTTTAGAGTTCATGGTTTTTTATTTGAGAGATTAAAAACTTGGATTTGTGATTAACTTTTTTAAGTTGTATTGTCTTGTGATTATTTGTGCTTTGAAACATATGAAAATATGAAGGTTAAAATATGTTCTATCTCAAAATGATAAAACAATTTCCAAAACCCTCCTTAAATTCGAGTTTGTTTTGCAATGTGTGCTGCCAATTGTTTTGAATTTGTGATACAAGAAAAATGATATGATATGTTACGTATTTATATAAAATCAAGAAGTTCTTTTTAACAAAAATGTTCTATGACTTTTAATAGTCTTTTGTAAAGACTTTAATTTGTTACAATTCCGTGATAAAATTTTTTAAAAGGATCAAAAAAACTCTAGTTGAGTCGTTCAGTTTTGCTAGGAGTTTCGGAGTACTCGTAGTTAATGTTTTTGTTTTGACTACTCCGAGTAATATTTTCAGGGAGGTTTTCTGTTCCTGAACAAAAAAAGTTACAAAACGCTAAAAATTCATTAACTTTTCAACCTCTCCTTCAAATTTGTTCCAATTTTGTATGTCAATATTATTATAAGAATCAAATCAGTTTAGTCAATCTTTAGTTTTTACGAAATAAAAGCACGATTCTTGATTTTTTTTTCAAAAATATTTTTCTTCAGATAAATATCTTAGATACAAATGTAATGTTGAACTTTGTAGTTCAATTTTTGGGTCATAAAAAGTCAGCAAAA
This sequence comes from Eupeodes latifasciatus, assembly GCA_920104205.1. Lineage (NCBI taxonomy): Eukaryota > Metazoa > Arthropoda > Insecta > Diptera > Syrphidae > Eupeodes > Eupeodes latifasciatus. The sequence continues at coordinate 185,658,534 of OV049926.1, read as the reverse complement.
TTGTACATTTGATAGTCATTTCTTTATATCTAACAATGCGAGTATCTATATTATAAGGTTTTTATATATTTTTCTTGGAATATCAACATTTTTTAATTAAAATTATTCGAGTGTTTTTAACGGTGCAGGGAATTAACTTCACGGGAACTACCTTCACATGGGAACTAACTTCACCACTAGTGGGAATAAATTTAACCTTTTTTTGGTGAAGTTATTTCCCACTGAAGGTGGGAGATAATTTCACTTTTTTGTGGGAATCAATTTCACTTTCATGTGAAGTTAACATAAGTTGAAGTTGAAAAATGACAGATACTTGTTGCTCGATTGAAATTTTTGAAATTGGAGCCTAAAACAAGTTTTTTTTAATTGATACCACGGCGTACTAACAGCTAGGTATGTAAGGGGGGCATGCTGCCCCCCTGCAACCCCCCTACTTGGGATCACTATAGGATTTGGGGTGGGTGCGAGTTTGGGTATATGCAAAGAACACGAATGCGTTGTGATTCTTTCATAACTGTGAGCCATACTTGCTTTTTTTTGTTGGGAATTCCTTTGATTTTAGTGCTCAAATGCAAAAGTTTTTTGCATATACCCAAACTCGCACCCACCCCAAATCCTATAGTGATCCCAAGCAGGGTGGTTGCAGGGGGGTTGCAGGGGGGCAGCATGCCCCCCTTACATACCTAGCTGTTAGTACGCCGCGCCGTGCTATCAATTCAAAAAAACTTTTAGCAAAAGTAGCTATTCTAGACAATAAATCAACCATTTTTGCGTGTTTTGTATGTAAAGAGGTGAACTTTAAAAATTCGGCGTTGTTTCCATTATTTTTTTGGCCTTATTTCTTTTTATAAATCAAAATAAAGCCAAATTGGTTTTATTTCGTTTTGAACAACGAAATAAGGCCAAATTTGAAATTTGGTGTTATTTCATTTGGTACTATTTCACGTCACCAATTCAACGCTTGATATTTTTTCAGATATTTCAATCGTAGGTGGGAAGTTACTTCACTCAATTTTCTGATGAAATTATCTCCCCCCTTCAGTGGGAGATAACTTCACAAAAAAAAAGTGAAATTAATTCCCACTAGTGGTGAAGTTAGTTCCCATGTGAAGGTAGTTCCCGTGAAGTTAATTCCCTGCACCGTTTTTAACTTCCCATAGGAAGTTATTGTAATTGGTCCGATTTGTCAAATTGAAAATTTTAACATTTCCCGACGTTTCAAGGTCCTTAGAGTCGAAATAAAAGATTTTTAGAAAGATGTCGGTGCGTGCGTGTGTACGTACGTTCGTACGTCCGTACGTCTGTACGTTCGCGATGTTTTTTTCGTCGTCCATAGCTCAAGAACCAGAAGAGATATCGACTTCAAATAATTTTTTTTATACAGATAATAATGCAGAAAGATGCAGAAAGGGCTCTCAAAAAAATTGCGTGGGTGGTTTTTTTACCATAGCAGTTTAAAAAAAAGGTGAAAATTTTATTTAAACCTAAATATCTCATGAAACAATGATGCTAGAGACTTGAATTAAATTTTATAATATACAGTTGTGTTCATAAAAATAGAGACTTTTAGCTTGAAATTATACTCTACTTTTCCCGGTGAACACACATTATTTCAAACTCTCTGGATATAGAGTGTTCATAAAAATAGCAGTGCCTTTGATTTTATAATTAAAAAGTGTTTAAATTCAATTTTTTTTATTTTTCGGTAAGTAAACATTTTACTATTTAAAGTTTTAAGTATTTGTAACATACTAGGGTAGAAAAAATTAATAAATATTAGCTCAAAAATAAACAATGAGATGGTCAAAACACTACACCGAAAAAATGCGAAAACTTATTAGAAATCTGCGTTTGGAGGGAAAAACCTACCAAAATATTCAAGACATCCTAGGCTGTTCAGCAAAAATGGTCATTAACGCCATAAAATGACAAAATAAACCGGAAACACGAGGCCCAAAAAGGATAACTTCTGAAAGAACTGACAGAAAAATTGTGCAGTTAGCAAAACAGAACACTTCCATAAGCTCTGGACAAACAAGAAATTGTCTTCAACTGTCTGTTAGCACTGTCACAATACGAAGACGTCTTTTAGAAGCGAAATTACCAGCCCGAATTCCACGCAAGGTACCATTCTTGACGAAAAGGCATGTGGCAAAGAGAATGGAGTTTGCCAAAGCGCATAGAGATTGGGCAAAAGAGAAATAGAGGAATGTTCTGTGGAGCGATGAAAGCAAAGTCGTCCTTTTTTGGTTGTCGAGAATATGTGAGAAGACCCCAAAATGCAGCAAACGATCCACGGTACACTATAAAAACAGTGAAGCATGGTGGAGGAAAAATTATAATATAGGCTTGCTTTTCATATTACAGGTTCAGGCTTATTTACACCATCGGGGGTATAATGGATGCAACCGAGTATGTGAAAATTCTTGAGGAGGTTATGTTACCCTATGCTGAACAGAAATTACCGTTGGCTTGGGTATACAAACAAGACAATGACCCAAAGCATACGTCAAAAAAGGCAAAATCATGGTTTGCGCAGAAGAAGCTATCCGTTATGGAGAGGCCCGCTCAATCCCCAACCTTAACCCCTTCGACAATTTGTGGGGGGATGTTAAGAACGCAGTTCATAAAGCAAAACCCAAGAATTCGAAAAAATTGTGGGAAGTAGTGCGTGATTCGTGGAACGCAATACCAGTCGAGAGGTGTCAGGTTTTAGTGGACTCGATGCCGCGTAGATGCGAATCAGTCATAAAAAAAAATGGTTATGCAACTAAGTACTAATTGTAAGCTAACATTATTTGTATACTTTCATAGAACTTATTACATTTTTTCTTACTTCTTACGCTATAGATCCAGTACTTTGCCATGCACTGCTATTTTTATGAACAGCCATATATTTAAAAAACTGTTTTTACTGTGACAAAGATAACGGTAAAAAATCGATAATACTTATTTGCTGTTATTATGAATAAAATATTTTAGTTTGTTATTAGAAGTTTAATGAAATATATTATAACGTTGATATTGAAAGCCTTTTTGTTTTATTTGGAGAGAACTGCTATTTTTATGAACACAACTGTATATTGTAACGTAATACAAAACAATTATATTTTTGGAAAACAATCCAATTAACGGTTTTTTTATAAATCAAAAAAACTAAAAAAAAAAATTTGTCACCTCGAAAATTTTACGACCAAAATATGATTTCATCTCCAAAACAATTTTGTGCAACGAAGAATAATGTTTTTGACATCTGATAAAATTTTGAGAAAAATCTAATTGACAGTTTTTTTTATAAAAAATAAAATCCTAAAAAAATGTACTCATAGTTGGTAAAAATTGAATTTCGACGCAAATATCTTTTCAAAAACTTGAGATTAAGGCTTCAAACTTTTTTTTATCTTATAAGAAATATTGTTTTCAACATTCTGAAAAATGTTGAGAAAAATAGAATTGACAGTTTTTTTACAAAAAATAAAAACCTAAAAAAAATAATAAAAGTTGGTAAAAATTGTTTTTCGACTCAAATATCTTTTCAAAAATTTGAGATAATGGCTTCTAACTAATTTTAACTTATAAGAAATATTGTATTCAACATTCGATAAAATTTTGTGAAAAATCGAATTGACAGTTTTTTTTTTTACACAAAAATAAAAACCTACAAAAAAATTATAAAAGGTGGTAAAAATTGATTTTCGACTCAAATATCTTTTCAAAACTTTGGAGATATTGGCTTTAAACTACTTTAATCTTTCAAAAAAAATTGTTGTCAAGATTCAGTAAAATTTTGAAAAAAATCGAATTGACAGCTTTGTAGATACAAAAAATTAAAAACCTAAAAAAAATTTAACAAAAGTTGGTAAAAATTGATTTTTGACTCAAATATCTTTTCAAAAAATTGAGATAATGGCTTCTAACTAATTTTAGCTTATAAGAAATATTGTTTTCAACATTCGATAAAATTTTATGAAAAATCGAATTGACAGTTTTTTTTACAAAAAATAAAAACCTAAAAAAAAAAAACAATATTAAAACTTGGTAAAAATTTACTTTCGACTCAAATAGCTTTTCAAAAATTACAAATATTGGCTTCAAACTTCTTCTATTTCACAGAAAATATTGTTTTCGATATTCATATATCATTCGATATAAAAATCCAACAGTCCGTTTTTTCATAAAAAATAAAATCTACGAAAAATAGTACGCAAATTTGGTAAAAATTGATTCATATAGACAAACTTTTAAGCAAGACAAATCGACAGACGGGATGGGAAGTTATCAGTGTGGGTCGCATCCCAGCCTCTTTTTTTTTTTTTTGATAGTTTAAATTTTCAAGAATATTTTTTAAAAATTTCAATGCCATATTTCTAATGGTCTTCAAACGAGGGGGGTACTCACTGATAGGTGTCCTGCTTGGAGTTTAAAACGTTTTTTTTATAAGATTCTTTCAATTTTTCGAAAGTTGTAACCCAAATGGACTTTAAATTTTAACTGAATTTCTTGACGATCTTAAAATCAAACAAACGATTATTTTTAAGTTATCAGGTCTATCGATCTTCTTTTTTTGGGCCTTCTAAAAACATGGCATAAGTCGCTTCTATAATATATTTCGTATGTTGACAAATTTTGGATTAAACACTTAATATAGCTAAATATATTACGAAATTTTCAAGAAAATCCTTTGAGTACTTTTCTATCAAAAAATGTCAACACAAATTTCCTCCTAGCATAGGTCCTTAACCAAATATTACGCAAAGGTCTTAGTACTGATCTAATAGTTAATATGTACATATTTTGTTTTCATTTGATAAGGTTAAAAAAGATCAATGTATCATGAATATCGGATAAAGTATCCTAACTTCACTATTAGCGGTTCATCTATTTTTAAGAATTAAGTGGATCTTTCCAGTATTCGTAATATTAGGATCATTTTAAAGAAAAATAAAGATATTGACAATTATTCAAGAAACCCAAAGATATTGTTACATCATATAAAAAGTCAAAGACGAAGAATTTTACTTTGGATTTACGAACTTAAATACAAAAAAAAACTATAGCACCACTTTATCTCCTCTCATTCCCTCCCCAACATTTTTCATTTGTCGGTAGTTTTAAGAAAGTTTTAGGGAAATAAAAATGAAACCCCTTACAAAAATTCAGCTTTATCAGAAGTTTTTTAAAAAATGAGATATTTAATTGTCGTGGACTAATATTCGAAGAACATACTTTTTCGAGATACATTTGTGTAACATAATAATAAACTTTGTTAAAAATAAACAATAATGAGAAAATAACACAAATCTATGGATAATATTTATACGTTTGTTTGTTATACACAAATTGAGACCTTAGATTAAATCAACTTTTGACTCCGAACAGTCGCACCCATTTTTTGAAAACTGTTTTATTAATTTTAAATAAACCGTACTTACTTCTTAACATGTGTACTATTTTAGAAGAATTGAGATTCATTATATTTTTAAAAATAATATTAAAAAAAATACTATACAAAATGCTGTTTTCACGATTGTTTCAAAAAAGTTATACAATTGTACGAGAAAATTGTTTCATTCACCATTCACCAAAAAGTTCAAATCACATTGAAGTCAAGTTTCGCCATTTTAATTTACCAACCGCTAGTTGTTATGATTCGTGAGGGAGGGTGGGTCTCTTTGCCAAAAGTTAGCACAAATTGATATTTTCAGAAAAATAAGGGTAGGTCGTAGACAAAAAAACTAAAAAAAAACAACACCCAATAAAAAAACACTGAATCTGCGAAAATCTACACTCGTAGAATGCATCTACGCATTTTAATTTGATTGGTTCATATAGAATCTGATCAAAGACTTCACATATATATAAGAGACTTTGAAATTCAGAGTTATTATTAAATTAATCTTTTTTTTTAAAAAAGAAATCACCTTTTATATTGCTATCCTTAAATAATGCATCAATTTCGTCTACATCCTCTCTGTAACTCCTGTCACGTTGTTGTGATCCACCATCATCATCACCAGGTACTTGTTTATCACCTGTGTTACTTGAACTTGGTGATGACATATTAAACAACTTTACTTGAATATTTTTTCGTTTTCTTATTTCTACTTTGTTTCCTTTTCGTAGTCCCTTAGGATGTTTTTCTTCTTTCTTCTTTGTATTTTCTTCTTTAATATAACATTTGTCAACAAGACGACATTATCCTTTTGTCTATTTTTCTAACATGTTTTCCTTTCACAATCCGGACACAAAAACACACTTTCCCTTTATGGAATTTTGTAGTAGGTATCAAAAACGCACTTTGTCTAGTTTTTTGAAATTGACAAAATAATAAAGAAAAAACTGAAACAGAAACAAAACATTGAATCCTTGTTCGAAATGCGCGTAACAACACAACAACTGCTCTGTACTGTACCGAATTACAACACTGACACACATCCACTGCTCGGCGTTTGCAATGATCAGGCCCTAGAATCTATCAATGCCATCGGCCATCGGCGGCGGTGCGGATAGACGAGCGAGAACTACGACCTGCCCTTTGTTTTGAAATATGCGGTTCTCCGGATGTGAGAGTTTTCGATATGAAAGTATATACTGAAGGTCCTAGTAGCTGTATCTGGTAGATATTGGTATACCCATGAGGGTTCGTTCGAGTCTCGAGTTGATATGCTCTCAGTTCGTTTGACTATTTTCTAGCATTTTTGTGTGTGTCTTTTCGACTTCGTAGATATTAGATAGCCATCAAGGATAGGAAAGCAAAGAAATAAAACGAACAACGTTAGAAAAACAAACTTCGATCGTCTTCTCTTTTCGACTAGTGAAGTTTGAGATAGCGTGGTTCTAGAAGTAGACCCCAAGAAGAAGGTTGTTTTCTTGTTTTTTTTTTCGTTTTTCTTCGTCTCTTGTCAAACGCACGTATAGCCCTTATCTAATGAACCCTTTCTTCTGCTGTGCCACTCTCATGTCACACATTTTCATTTTCTTCTTATGCGTTTCATAAAGTAAAAGAAGAAAAGAAAAGTTAGACTCTACCATGACCTGAAAATATTGAAGCAATGTACGACTTCGAGCAAAGAAATATGCGTAGCATTTTGGAAAATTCTTTGAATTCCATGTATGTGTTTTTTATTTTTTTTCTCTTATTCTTTATTTTTTTATTCTTTATTGCATCTTCTTTTTTCGGCTTCGACTTGCCACTCAAGTGCAGACGGATTGCATCAGGTTTTCAACTTATTCAACTATATCAACTCTGGACTGCTGAGCTCTGGAAAATATGTAAACAGTTTTTTTTTTACTAAGTTGACAAATTTTCCACTACATATCTTCTATATTCAAGCAAGTGTTAGAAGCAATAATGCGTAGTTTGTTTTGGGCTTTGTTGTTGTTGTCGTTTGTGTTTTTTCTTTGATAGGTATTGATGACGAAAGATATCGCTTTGAAACCATAAACTAATTGATAAGATGAAATTTTACTTTTGTTATTGTTTTTTTAAAGAAATGGTATAATGTCTTTGAGATTATCACTTACGAGTATATTTCGATAAATTTGTTTTTGAATTGGTAATATCTGCAAAAGGAAGTTAATTAATTTTGAAGAGAAGATATTGTGGTTAAAGTTTGCCTTAAGGAATGATCCAAGAACTAGCACCAAGTTAGTATATTGATGCATTATGTTATGTTGTAAAATATTGGCTTTGCAAAGAAACCTTAATGATGAATTGTTTGATATTTTTACAAGCTTTTCAGGCTTTCCAAACTCCTTAAAGAAATAGGTCAACTTTGTCGAATTTAAAATTTTGATATTTGATGTTTTAAAGTCCTAAGAATCTAAATCCATAGTTCTTAGAGTTCTTAGGTCTGTTGGTACGTTTGGAATACCTTTTTTCATTCTCCATGTTTTAAGAACCATCAACGATATTCACTACAAATAAATATTGTCTTTTTAACTTCCCATAGGAAGTTATTGTAATTGGTCCGATTTGTCAAATTGAAAATTTTGACATTTCTCGACGTTTCAAGGTCCCTAGAGTCGAAATAAAAGATTTTTAGAAAGATGTCTGTGCGTGCGTGTGTACGTACGTCCGTACGTTCGCGACGTTTTTTTCGTCCTCCATAGCTCAAGAACCAGAAGAGATATCGACTTTAAATAAATTTTTTTAAACAGATAATAAGGCAGAAAGATGCAGAAAGGGCTCTCAAGAAAATTGCGTGGGTGGTTTTTTTACCATAGCAGTTTAAAAAAAGGTGAAAATTTTGTTTAAACCTAAATATCTCATGAACAAATGATGTTAGAGACTTGAGTTAAATTTTATAATATATATTGTAATGTAATACAAAACAATTATATTTTTGGAAAAAAATCCAATTAACGTTTTTTTTTATAAATCAAAAAAAACTGAAAAAATAAAATTTGTCACCTCGAAAATTTTACGACCAAAATATGATTTCATCACCAAAATAATTTTGTGCAACGAAGAATAATGTTTTTGACATCTGAAAAATCGAATTGACAGTTTTTTTAATAAAAAATAAAATGCTAAACAAAAATGTACTAATAGTTAGTAAAAATTGAATTTCGACGCAAATATCTTTTCAAAAACTTGAGATTAAGGCTTCAAACTTTTTTTATCTTATAAGAAATATTGTTTTCAACATTCTGAAAAATGTTGAGAAAAATCGAGTTGACAGTTTTTTTTTACAAAAAATAAAAACCTAAAAAAAAATTATAAAAGGTGGTAAAAATTGATTTTCGACTCAAATATCTTTTCAAAACTTGGAGATATTGGCTTTAAACTTCTTTTATCTTTCAATAAATATTGTTGTCAACATTCAGTTAAATTTTGAAAAAAATCGAATTGACAGCTTTTGTACAAAAAATTAAAAACCTAAAAAAAATTTAACAAAAGTTGGTAAAAATTGATTTTCGACTCAAATATCTTTTCAAAAATTTGAGATAATGGCTTCTAACTAATTTTAGCTTATAAGAAATATTATTTTTAACATTCGATAAAATTTTAAGAAAAATCGAATTGACAGTTTTTTTTTACAAAAAATAAAAACCTAAAAAAAAAACAATACTAAAACTTGGTAAAAATTTACTTTCGACTCAAATAGCTTCTCAAAAATTACAAATATTGGCTTCAAACTTATTTTATTTCACAGAAAATATTGTTTTCGATATTCATATTTCATTCGATATAAAAATCCAACAGTCCGTTTTTTCATAAAAAAATAAAATCTACAAAAAATAGTACGCAAATTTGGTAAAAATTGATACATATAGACAAACTTTTAAGCAAGACAAATCGACAGACGGGATGGGAAGTTATCAGTGTGGGTCGCATCCCAGCCTCTTTTTTTTTTATTATAATTAGCGAACACTAAAAGGGTTTTTTATAACTTTAATATGCCAAAGACACAGATGTAAGCATTAGGAAAAAAGGAAAGGGTTGGATAGGAGGTGTCGGTGTACATTGATTTTGAACTCCTGAACATTGCAATGATAGAGAAAGATAGAGCGTGGCAAGGCGTTCCACATTCGCGTAGTACGGCTACTTACAGATAATATGAATTAATATTCAAAACTTGCAGAAAGGAATTTAAAATAGAAAAGTTACTTGTTTTTCCTTTTATTACAGTGGTGGAAAAATCACTTTTTGTTTTTTGGTGCACAAACAAAGCCATACTTTTTTAAAGGATTAAGATGGCCTTTAATTTTTTCTATGAAATAAGTTTTTTTTTTAAATATGGCATTTTTAAGGCTGAATTAAAAAACACAACATATCCCTTAACAATAAATTGTATGATGATTTGAAAACTACAAATCTTTGTCTTCTAGATACAGTTTAAATCATTTTACTATCTTACTTAGTTTTCGTAATTTCTGATTAGTTATGAGATAACTTATGGGTCTTCATTTGATTCTATCTGAAGTTTTCAAAAATCTTGAATGTAGTTCCTTTAAGTTCTTGAATAATTCGATTTGGAGTTAATTTGAAGTTCTGATTCCAAATCCAAACTCCGATTAAAGTTATATGTGCTCAAAACCAGAAATACAAGTTTTCAACTTTTTTTTTGTATGTATTCCAAAAATTTGATGTTCTAACCTTAACACTACGAATTCGAACAAAGATTAGATATTGTTTTTATACCGTTTTGCGTTTTTCTGCTAAGAACCGTTTTAGAATAAATGCTTCAGCATTCTATTTAGGTTAATTTATTGCAAGTGCGGGGGCTTACAACTAATTAGAATTTTTTGTAAAATAAGTAAGATACCGAACATATTCAAACGGAATATTGAAGTAAGAAATTGTGAATTTGGAAAATCATTCTGTATTTTATTGAAGAAAAAACTACTTCATGAATTTACATATAGCCTCAAAAAACCTAATATAAGGTTTCTTTTCGAATAATATAAGGTTGTATCTCAAAAACCTGACGTGATAGATTTATTTTGAAGTCGGATTTAAACTAAAGCAATCAAAAACCTTAGAAAAAGTATAATTTGATTACCAATCATATTACCTTGTTGAAGTTTGAAGTCAATACCTTCCTTAGTTCTCAAGATACTTAATTCGAAAACCATTTTTGTTTATCAGTTTTAGTTGTTTTTGTAGATTTTCGTTTTTTGTATTCACAAAAAATTAACTAAGGGTAAACAAAAATATTCGGAAACAATTTTTACCAATTTATAGCAGCATTTTTTGAAGGATTTTATTTCTTACTAGCGGCCCGTCCCGGCTTCGCACGGGTAGACATAAATAGGTACAGATATTTAAGTTATAGGCATGCTAATTAAAACGACCATGAATCACTAAATTAGAAAACATTTGTTTGTCCTATCATTATCATTATCTTCGCAGCGTATGCGATGAAAGACATTTTATGGCTAATTTTTTTACAAGTTCGGTTGGTTTTAATAGGAGTTTCTAAAGATTTCTATTGCAATCTAGTACTAAATATAGCCTATGTTACTCAGTGATAATGTAGCTTTCTAATGAAAAAAGAATTATTAAAATCGGTCCAGTACTTTTTGAGTTTATTCGTTACATAAAAAAATACAAATCTTCCCTCTTGATAATATTAGTGTAGATATAGCCTATGTTACTCAGTGATAATGTAGCTTTCTAATGAAAAAAGAATTATTAAAATCGGTCCAGTACTTTTTGAGTTTATTCGTTACATACAAAATTACAAATCTTTCCTCTTTATAATATTAGTGTAGATAATAGAAATTGGGATTGGATTTTTCTAAGAAAATCATCTTATGTCAACAACAATATTTGGTATAGAATGAATTAATTTTGAGGTATGAATATTGGTATCGTTTAATCTTGAGATATTCGAGTTGAAAATAAGTTTTTACCAATTTTGTGTAATATTTGTTGAAGATTTGTATATTGTATAAAAAAGCTTTCAATTGTATTTTTCTAAAAATTTTACAAAATGTTAAAAGCAATGTCATAATAGGATAAAATAAGTTTAAGGCCAATTTCTTCAACTTTTGGTAAGATATTTGAGTCGAAAAACAATTTTTACCAACTTTTAGTTTTATTTTTTAAAGTGTTTTATTTTTCGTAATGTAAGACAATCATAACGGTTTTTTTTATCTGCCATTTTTTAGAATATGATAACTCAATAATTTCACTCACATAAAGAATATTAAAGTTTAAGACAAAACAAAATGAATTCAGAAATTGGTCTAAGAATCTCCTTCAAATTTATAAAGGGTCGAATAAAATGAACAACTTTTGTACTAAATTGAAACAAAATTAATTCTGAAGGTTGTTCCAAATCTATATCTATATTAATATTATAAATGCGAAAGTATCTGTCTGTCTGTCTGTTACTCAATTACGCCTAAACTACTGAACCAATTTGCATGAAATTTGGTATGGAGATATTTTGATACCCGAGAAAGAACATAGGCTACTTTTTATTCCGGGAAAATGACGCATTCCCATGGGAAAGTTCAGGTGGGCCGATCGCTTTTACGCCTAAACTTCTGAACACATTTAAATTAAATTTGGTAAGGAGATAGTTTGAGACTTAAGGAAGGACATGAGTTACTTTTGAACTCGGGAAAACTACGCATTCCCATGGGAAAAATTAATTTCCGAGGAATCTGATCGCTTTCACTCCTAAATTACCAAAGATTTAAATAATATTTGGATAAAATTGGTATTACGGGAAAACAACGCATTCCTAACCCTTATGAAATAAGTACACAGAGTTCAAGAACAAATTCCGACTGCTATAATTTACAATGAGGCGTTAACTTTTGTAGAAGATCACGTTATAAATATTACTGGGAAAGATTTGTCTGAATTCAGGATGACCAGACCACAGAGAATTGGGGAAGTGAGCAGTGAATTCGAGAATTAAATTATGATACTGTCGCTCTAGAGCAGAGAATAACAGAGGATGTTCCACTTTTAAATTCAGAACAAAATATAGTTTTTGACACAGTTATACACAAAATTTCCAGCGAAGAAGGTGGTTTGCTATTTTTAGATGCTCCAGGAGGCACAGGCAAAACTTTTCTTTTGAATCTATTGTTAGCTCAAATTCGGAAAAACAATGGAGTTGTTTTAGCAATAGCTTCCTCAGGAATAGCAGCTACGCTGCTTAGTGGTGGACGGACAGCGCACCACTCGGTTCTGAAACTGAAACAACGATTACGTTGAGTCATGAATTCTGTCAAATTGTCTGTAGCACAGATGAATTAAAAAGTAATGTCTATCCAAACCTGCATATAAATATGGGCAATCGAGAGTGGTTGTGTGAGAGGGTAATTTTAGCTCTAACTAATGAGATAGTTAGCCAGATAAACGAACAAATTATGTCGGACATGGAGGGAGATATCGTCGAGTACCTCTCAGTAGACAACGTTATGGACACGGAGCAAGTAACATCATACCATGTAATGGTACACAGCTACAGATTACTCACCTAGGACGAAATATTATATAAAATCTATAATTATGACTGGAATATCAAAAGGAAAAAATGTTTTAATTCTCCGCATTCCGAAAATTCCAACCGATTTGCCGTTTCAGTTTAAAAGAGTGCAGTTTCCTCTGAAAGCAACATTTACAATAACAATAAAAATAAATAAAGCTCAGGTGCAAATGCTGAAAGCTGCAGGTGTAAATTTGGAAAAAAGAACTGTGTTTCCCATGGACAATTATATGTGGCGTGCTCACGAGTCTCAAACCCACAAAATCTTTACGTTCTGGTCAAGGAAGGAAAAACAAAAAACGACGTATATCTATAAATATGCAGTAACCTATCTTCTTCTTAAAATGGATTAACCTAACCTAACCTAACCTATGACAATCACACTTAGTATGGCCTCATCCCATCTCGGCACAATTCAGGTTTTTTCATACTACTATCCAAAAAAACTATCTAATGCGGACGAAGTCGCGGGTAAAAGCTAGTAATTTATATTTTACAAAAGGATACACAAATTTTATTTTTAAGACTAAAAGGAATTCCAAAAAATTAAAATGTTAAAAATCTTTTGAACGTTGAAGAAGAAAAAAAACAGTTCTATTTTCAGAAAGAAACTTAAGATTCTCGAGGTCTACTTAAGATTTCAAGTGAGAAGTTACAGCAACACACAAAAACCTTTTACTTCCGATTTGCATCAAAACTCGGAAATCCCTCGATGGCAGTGTCCAACATTTAATGTCAATGTCATCGTTACACATTGCATTCAATGCAAATTGCCACTTGAATTGTCACAAATAAAAGAGACGTCAATCAAATGTCCAAAAATCGGACAATTATCATGGGTTGGTTGTTTGACAGGCATACAATTAGGGCACATGCAAATTAAATATTTTTTTCTTTTTCGCTTTTGTTTGAGAGGATTATCTCACAGTTGCGTAGATGCTCTATGAATGTATCGAAATATAGGACGAAAACAAATCCCCCCTCTTTCCTATAATATTCAGAACTTCTACATAGTATCAATACATCAATGAATAAAAAGTGAGAGGATTTTCTTTTTATCGATAGAGGTCATCGCAGCTGGACAGCACATGCGGGGTATTAAATGAAAAAAAAAAAAACTAACAAAAAGACATAAATTGGCACGAGCTCCCTCGCGCAACCATCGATTTTTCGGAGGATTATTTTTATCCGTATCAACAAAGATTTTGTTATTCATAAAAATAGAGGCCTACATATATCTATTTATAATACGTGCATAAAAAATAAAAAAAAAACCCAAACAATGTGAACTCGGACTGCACCATATTCTGTTATAGGTACAACATCCGGCTTTGTTCAACAAAAAACTGTTCAATGAAAATCAAAATGAAGCTAGTTATTGATTGTGAACAAAGATACTATGTCTTCCATGATGGAGATTCTTCTCACACTCTTCGGTTTGTATATGATGGGATGACCTTTCTGATCCTTCTAAATTGAGGCATTTTCTTGTGATACATATATACGATCCTTGGCAACATGCGGTCGTGTGATCTTATGAGGATTTATTTTTTTATCACACTTATAATACTTATGTGATGTTGCTAGTCAAGCTGGTACCTTAAACAGGCTAAACAGAAGTGTGTCTAATTAATGTCTATCTGAAATAATTAAGATTGAACAAAATTGTTTATGGGTTTTTGAAATGTGTCACTTTGTCAAGTTTATACATATTTTATTTAACTTCCTCTACAAAAGCTGAAAATATGATATTTTTTGCAATTTCTCAGGAACTTTGGAGCAAAACTTAAGTTTCCAAAAAAACACAAATTTTAAGTGAATACAAATTGAAATTTGTGACCTATACAACTGTGTTAAGAAAAAAACATGGAAGATGGGTTATCCATTTTGCGGTTTCAAAAGTATTGGGCTGAAATTCGACATCTGTCAAAGTAAGTTGTTAAACCAATGGTCAATTTTTTTTCAGTTAAAATTCTGACATTTACGAAAATGGATCGCTTAACTATCGCACAAGGCATACAAATTGTGAAAACATACTTCAAAAATGGTGATTCTGCTAGAGCCCATATATCGTGCTTTAAGAGGAGATTATGGTTTACATAATCGTCCAACTATGCAAGCAATTGGCAAAATTGTGAAGAAATTTGAAGAGAGAGAAGAGAGGTTACAGATAGGGTAATTGCGGGATAGATGCCTCGGTTTTTAAAAAATCAATTTTTATACTATGTTAACGTGAAATATATTTTTTATTTTTAACTAAACTTAACAATGTATTTATATTGTACCATAAAAAATACTTAACCTAAAAAAATAATAATAATTTATTCAATAAACAAAAAATAAAAAAGTATTAAGTGCGCCAACTCTCCCTACATGTGTGGGAGAGTTGCCGCATATTAAATTCATTGAATTCATATTTGTACATTAGTGTGGAACATGTTGTTTTCGTTCCTCATCACGCCCACAGTCTGTGCACAAGATGTTACCAGGTTTCTTGTGGTGCGGCGCAACAGTCCGTTGAGAACCAGGGTCTAGTGACTTACAACCATTCCTGTGTGCGAGTAATGTTGTCAGGGATGGAGGGGACCTACAGTTTTAAGCCGAATCCGAACGGCTAATTTGAGAAAGCACTTTTCATGACAAGAATTACTCTTGGAGAATTTGTCAATTCCTCGCAAGAGGCAGTACCCGTGAAAAAAACTTTAGATAGCACAGGCAGGGATCGAACCCAGACTTCTGGCATGACAGTCCAACGCACTAACCAGGTTTCTTGTACCGGGTACAATTTTGATGGAGCCATTTCCGACATCTTTTGCACTGGACCCAATCTTCTTTTTTCTTTGTTGAAAAATAATTTTCCCAACATTCGGCACAGTTGTTTGGGTCATCAGCTGGCTCAATTAACTCATCATTCGTTTTTGGGCTTTTAGATTCTTTTTTTGCTTTTTTTTCAGGTTTGGAGATTTTTTTTTTGCAATTGAGGTAGGGGTAGTTAAGACCTCTGCAAACTGCCTTCGTCTTGAAAAATTTGGTTTTGGAGTCTTTGGCAGTGGTGAAAGTTCTTAAAAAATTTTGTTTGGCGAGGGATTTTTGAAGCACGATGAAATGTGGGTTTCATTTTCTGAATGGTTGCAGGAATGCGCAGTGTTAATAATTGTGGTTGAAATAGTTAATTCTGAGACTGTTGCAGTAATAGGAGCAGTTTCAGAAACCTGAGTTATTGGTCGGTTATCTTGATTTGCAGACGATGATGGATGAAAAACTGTTAATTGTTGGGTTTGAAGTACAATGGATATATTTGCGCGGCATAATTAAGCTGTATTTTAGCTTCTAAACAACAAAAAACACAAAAATAAAAGTGCGGCATCTTCTCCAAACAAAAATGCGGCATCTATCCCTTTTGTGAGGGAGAGATGCCGCACGACACTACACAACAACAACAAAAATAAGAACAAACTAAAATCACACCAACCACTTCTCAAAACACTAACTTAAACCAAAAAAAAACTTACCTTTAAAAAAACAGGCAATGACTACTTTCCGCAACGAAATATTCCACCTGACTGAAAAATTTCCATAGTCAAAAGTGGAGCGAAAAACAAAATAAAGAATAAAAACTCCCTCTACTTGTCCGATTTTTGCAGGTTGTTTTTGCTGCGTTTTAGTTCGAATGTAAAACGAACAAATTTGAAAAAAAAAAATTTACCAGGACTACTAAATGTATGACTTTTGTTCAGTGCGGCATCTCTTCCGACGCGGCATCTCTTCCGACGCGGCATCTCTCCCGCAATTACCCTACTGTAAGACCTGTGCATCATTGTTGGCGGTGGACGTCTATTTTTTGAACAAATTTTTCTTCAGCGACGAAGAACGTTTCTCACTCGGTGGGTCTTTTAATAAACAAAATTATCGTATTTGGAGTTCTGAGAATCCTCAAGAAATTGAAGAGAGGCCAATACATTTCCAATTAGTCACTGCATGGTGCGCTCCCGGAGGTGTGAACGACTGTCACCGTAAATTCGAAGCAGTATGTTCATATGATAACCAACTTTTTTTTGCCTGCTATTGAAAAATACAACTTGGAGAATATGTGGTTTCAACAAGACGGTGCCACATGCCACACAATTTGAGCAAATATGGCTTTATTGCAAGAGACATTTCCTGGACGCGTAATTTTTCGTCGTGGCGATAACAACTGGTCACCAAGATCATGTGATTTGACACGTGTTTATACAGATAAATATTTAACTCATAAATCGATGCTTGCAACAATTCACGTGGTGGTCATTTAAATGAAGTAGTATTTCACACACAATGTCAACGTTTAAACTTTATAATAAAAAGAAATATCATGAAATAAAATATTTTATATGTTTTTTATTTACGTTTAGTTTTAAAACCGCAAAATGGATAACCCTTTGCTTTCTAGTGAGGGGATAAATGCTGTAGCTATGGCCGTGAAGAACTTAAAAACTTTCTTAGACCTTAGAAATCCCAAGTTAATTCTTACAAAACGATTTTTAGACAAATTTTTTGACTATTTAAAATTTTCCAACTACAAATCTCCATACATTCGAAAATTACAATTTTTTTGTAACAACCTTCAAAATGAAGTGAATATTTCTTGATTTAATGAAAAAATTGCAGGTTTTATAATTTCATACTTTTTTTCATTTTCCGCTCCCGCAATCCTTCTACGGTCAAAACATAAAATTTAAAATTTTCGAAGCCTATGAGATAGAGGGTCAAAATACTATTTTTCAGAATTCTGTATAAAAACATTTCTGGATGATATTGGGTGGTCATATTTCAGTTTGCCTTAAATTTGGTAAAAATGTATAGCAATATGCTGTTTATAAAAAAAACACAGTATATGTCATAATACTCGTGTCTCCGAATATCTCATAAGAAAATACTGTATCGTTAATGTTAATGTGTTTTTGATAGTTCTGCTTTTTAAATCTATCTATATATATTAAAATCAATGCCACTTTTCGTTGTAATGTTATAACACAACAATGCCTTTACCGATTTGGCTAATTTTGGTCTTGAATTTTTCGTGGAAGTCCAGAGAAGGTTTGTACGTAGAGAAAATTTAAGAAAAAAATCTTGAAAAAGTGTAAAATCAACATCTTTCTATACTCCCATATACAAACAATTTGTACTAATACTTAAAAGCCAATTCGAACCTTTGGCAAAACAATCGAAGACGTTAGTTCTGTCAAACAAATTTAATGTCATCATATGTCATTTCATTTTATCAGCGATAAATTATTGCTTTGTTGTGTTTATATTTTCCAAAATATTGTTGAGTTATTGCTTTGTGTTTATATTTTCCAAAATATTGTTGAGTTGTTGAGTGAAGGTAAAATGCCACGAGCAAGACGACCAAACATAGGCCGGCGAACGCGTAATGCAAATCAAGTGGCATTATTAAGACGATCTCCAGACTATACAGATGAACGCGCACAAGCTAATGCATCGCAGCGTGAACGTACTGCACAGAATAGATCTGTTGACCCTGTACCTGGTACTTAATCTTGCACGGCGGCGATCACGAATACGTCGTGCTGTTTTGGATGAAATGCTGCGTGCTGCTTTTAATTACAATAGTCAGATTGATTATAGTACATATATAGGGATACATTGGAATGATGGACGCATTGTGATGCGGCTAACTTTCCAGGTGAAACGCCCAGCATGTATTGTGCTAATGGTAAAGTGAGATTGCCAAGATTAGAAACTCCACCCGAACCATTGTATTCATTTATTTTTGGGACATCTCAAACGTCGAAGCAGTTTTTGAGTAATATACAACAATACAATTCGGCATTTCAAATGCCTTCTTTTGATGCTACTAAAATTATTAGAGATAATTTTATGCCGACTTTTTAGGTAAATACCTCAACAGGATTGTCCCATGTTTATATCAATCTGAATCATAAAGTCTTACACATTCTGATTCAACATCTACCTAAATGTGCAATAGTTTCAAATACAAGACGAGAAATTATTCGTGAGCTACAAAGGTTTTTCCATCAGCATAACGCATTAGTTCAATTGTTCAAAATTGCTCTTGATCGTATGCCATCTGATAATCACAAAATTGTAATAGCACCAAATTGAATATTCAACAAAAACATGTACATGTATGACACAATCATGCAAGCCGTTTCCAATAATGCTTACTTACTTACTTAAGGTGGCGCTACAGTCCTGTGTGAACTAGGGCCTCACCCAACAAACTTCTCCATCTAGCTCGGTCCCTAGCTAGATGTCTCCAGTTTCGCGCTCCGAGTTGGGTGAGGTCACCTTCCACTTGTGCGCGCCACCTGATTCGCGGTCTTCCTCTACTGCGCTGTCCTGTGGGTGTGGATTCGAAGACTTTCCGGGCCGGAGCATTGGTTTCCATGCGCTCTACGTGACCTAGCCATCTTAGTCGTTGGACTTTTACCCTTCTTGCTAAGTCTACGTCGCTGTACAGCCCGTACAGCTCGTCGTTCCATCTTCTCCTCCACTCCCCTTCGATGCATACGGGACCGTAGATCACACGAAGAATCTTTCTCTCGAAACGACCCAAGGTGCTTTCATCCGCTTTTGTCAAAGTCCATGCTTCTGCACCGTATAGCAGGACGGGGATGATAAGGGTCTTATATAGCGACACTTTGGTCCTTCGAGAGAGAATTTTTCCACTCAATTGCTTTCTTAACCCAAAGAAACAGCGGTTAGCAAGAGTTATTCTTCGTTTGATCTCAGCGCTGGTGTTGTTTTCTGCGTTTACAGCGGAGCCTAGGTAGACGAAGTCCTTGACTACCTCAAAGTTACGTCTGTCGATGGTGACGTTTTGACCAAGACGTCGGTGTTGCAGGTCCTTTCTTGATGACAGCATGTACTTTGTTTTGCCCTCATTAACCGTTAAACCCATTTTTGCCGCCTCTGCCTCGATACTCACAAAAGCCCCATTGACATCACGCTGAGTTCTTCCGATTATGTCAATGTCATCAGCATATGCTAGTAATTGGACAGACTTTTGAAAGATAGTGCCTCTGGTGTTGACGTGTGAGCTTTGCACTATTCTTTCAAGTACGATGTTAAAAAAATCACATGACAGCGCATCACCTTGTCTAAAACCTTTTTTGACATCGAAAGGTTCAGTTAAGTTGTTTCCAACCTTTATGGAGCAGCGTGAATTCTCCATGGTCATCCTGCACAAACGGACGAGTTTGGCAGGGATGCCAAAACTAGACATGGCTCTATACAGTTCGTCCCTGTAGATACTGTCATATGCGGCCTTGAAATCGATGAAAAGATGGTGGGTGTCGATTTGGTGTTCTTGGGTTTTTTCCAGGATCTGCCGTAATGTGAATATTTGATCGACTGTGGACTTTCCTGGTCTAAAACCACACTGATAAGGACCTATCAGGTTGTTGACGATGGGCTTTAGACGTTCACATATTACGGCAGAGAAGATTTTATAAGCGATGTTAAGTAGACTGATTCCTCTATAATTGGATAAGGAGAGGTTCCTTAGTGGACGCACCTCTCCCCCCCTCTCTCGTTTGCTGCCCCCAACAACTTTCCACTGGGGTTGGAACCCAATCTCCAGTTGAGGTACTAGGCACCCGATGTTCACCACGGGGAGGTGAGAGTAGGAGTTGATAGACAGAGGTTGGTTTTGAGAAAAACCTGTGGACGCTTGTGTCCTCTTGAATGCACATGTCTACCATTTGAACATCAATGGTCCAATAATGCAGGTGGATTATATATCTTGGATACACCTGGTGGTACAGGCAAAACTTTCGTTGTATCATTGATTTTAGCGACTATTCGATCGGAGCAGAAAATTTTATTGGCACCTGCATCTTCGGGAATTGCTGCTACATTATTAGAAGGTGGTCGGACCGCAAACTTTGCATTAAAATTGCCTTTGAATGTACAGGTGATTGAAACTCCAACTTGCAATATTTCGAGAAATTCTGCTATGGCAAAAGTTCTGCGATTAACGTCAATTATTTTATGGAATCCAATGGCGGATTAAAAATCAATAGAAGCATTTAATCGAACAATGCAAGATTTACCCGATAATCAACAGCTTTTTGGTGGTGCTCTGATATCGCTGTCAGGGGACTTTCGTCCCCTGTCATGTCTCGATCAACTCCTGCTGATGAAATAAACGCCTGTTTGAAGTCATCAGTTCTTTGGAGATATGTACGAAAATTGACACTGAACATTAATATGCGTATGCACCTACATAATGATGCAACTGCCCACGAGTTTTCAAAACAATTGCTAGAACTTGGTGATGGCAAAATACCAATCGACAGTACCAACGGATTGATCACTTTACCGAACAATTTTTGTACAATTGTGCAATCTATAGATGAGTTGATTGAATGTGTTTTTCCGAATATTCTTCAGAATTACAGAAATCATGATTGGTTGAGAGAATGCGCCATTTTAATTTATTTAATTTAATGCCATTAATTTTCAAATTCAAGCGAAACTACCAGGTGAAGTCACGACATATAAATCAATTGACAGGTGTTATGAATCAAGATGAGGCAATGAATTATCCAATTGAATTTTGAAATTCATTGGAACCGGCTGGTATACCACCGCATTGCTTGAATCTGAAAATTGATTCTTTGATTATATTACATATTGCCAAATGTTAATCCACCAAAACTGTGTAATGGCACCAGATTGGCAGTGAAAAAGTTATTGCCAAATTTGATTGAACTGCAATATTAACTGGTAAATCAAAAGGAGAAGTGTGTTTGATACCGCCTATCCCTATGATTCCAATTGATATGCCATTTGAATTCAAAAGATTACAATATCCTGTGCGTTTGTCATTTGCGTTGTCCATAAATAAGGCCCAAGGGCAAACACTTTAAGTTTGTGGTGTAAATTTGGAGGAATCATGTTTTCACATGGCCAACTTTATGTTGCCTGTTCCAGAGTCGGTACCCCCGACTGTTTATTTATCCATGCTCAAAATGGAAAAACAAAAAATATTGTTTATTCAACTGTTTTAGACTAACCCATATAGACCCACCATAGTAAGAGCACCCAATTCTTTTTTATTTTTTAGTTTTAACTCTTTGCTGATAAATATAATATAAACAATATATGTATCATTTGGGGCATTTGGACTTTTAAAAAGCCAGCAATTTAAAATATTTTTTTGTTTGAATCAATGAACTTTATAATCATTTTTTTTTATTACTATGCCTTATACGTAGCGAAGCACGTACCGGGCCGCTAGTATCTGTGTACAAAGAAAAGATACTACTTCAGAATTCTTTAAAAAGACAAGTAGGACATGATAATAATACTATAAAGCATTTAATGCATGCAATTAATATTACAATAAATTACAAAAATACTTTCTGAAAGAAAAAAAAAACAGTCAGAATATTGATGCTTTCATTAAAAGAATTACTTAAGATTTTCAAAATCTACCAACTTTTAAGGAACACACACAAATTCACGTTTGTTCAAACAAAAATTAAAACATGTTATTATCATAGAATATTTTTAAGTGTAGAGTTGCTGAAAAATTGTTATGATAAATTGTTTTTAAATACTCTTTACTTTAAAATGTTGTAACTGGGCTAAAAATCAAAATCGTTTTAATAATGCAAAAAAAGTGCTCACTTTATATCATCGAAATCATTCTAAGCCTTCAAACGATTTACAACATTTTAATAAAAAGAATTTATTATCCCACAGAGTTTTTACCATAAAGAATTTATTTCATACTTCATACAGAATTTTGTAAAACAGAATATTTGTACATGCAGTAAGTATTTTAAATACAGTATTATGAACCATACAGGACTTCACTCCAAGCTTAACGAGAGTATTGATTTGTATTGATAATCTTTAATCTTATAGGCTAATAATTGTGAAAATATTGGTGATATTTTTGAATTTTTCAACTACAGTATTTTGAAAATAGCTTAAAGATAATAATTCACTTTAGTCTTGTTTTAGTCCTGATTATTGAAATTGGAATGTCAAAAAAGAGCTAGGTATAAATTAAACATTAGACACTCGTGTATTAAGAACTTTTTTAAGTTTAAAACCTGCTTTTTTATTTAACCTTTTTTTTCTTACTGATATACTGTTTCTCTAATTCTTTTATTTTAATGCTTTTTTAAGAACCAAATTT
Source organism: Eupeodes latifasciatus (assembly GCA_920104205.1). NCBI lineage: Eukaryota > Metazoa > Arthropoda > Insecta > Diptera > Syrphidae > Eupeodes > Eupeodes latifasciatus. The sequence continues at coordinate 185,635,401 of OV049926.1, read as the reverse complement.
ATTAATATTGTTACCTGACAAAAAACAAAACAAATATCTACCATTTAAATCCCATATTAATGTCGTTAAATGATTGGCTAATCTTTTTCATTGGTTGGTTAAAAAACCTCCTTTTGAAAAAAAAACACTAAAAAACTTCCCTAAAACATCACTAAAAAACACCACCCCTCATCGATTTCCCTACTATTTCGTTACAATATCGACGAGTCACAAAAATGTATTTCTCATAAATTTAACACAAAAGAATTCAGTTCTTTGACTCAACCCCTGTTTCGATTTCGTTTTAGTTTTGCCTCGTGCTACCCTTCAAAGTCAGACAAAAACGCACCCCAACATTATTTGCAATGACCAGACTAAACCACACCACCACCACCGTTATGCTCTATTTTTCTTTTTACATGAGTTATAGAATTCTATTCAAATTCAAACAAACAAAATCCTCAAATTTCAACCAACAAAAGGGAAAGTTTTTCTACAAAAATAAAATATAATATAGCTATATATAATAACGAAAAACTAAGCATTATATTCACTAAAACCTAAGACTACACATAACTGGACTTATGTGAATTGTTATATGAATGTAGGGTGCATTTGTTATGCGTGAAAGTGAGAACTGAGAACCAACCCCTGTGAGACAAGCAATTCGTGTCAGTGCATCTTGCACGAAATTTGATTGATTTATTATGTGGGTTGATTTTACAAATCTGACAAATGGTAATAGATGTTTTAAAATACAAAAACTAAAAATATATGACAGAAACAAAATCATTTTCTTCAAAAATTTGCAATTCGACCTAAAACCACAGAAGAAAAACATTGAATTTAAAGGCTAAGGTTACAAATACGGATTTGTCATTGTATGACCATAAAGTCAGACAGTATTTTTTTAATAAACGAAATTGATTTTAAATAAAAACATCAAAATGTTTATTACATTAGCTTTGTATATGAAAAACAAAGATATTAGCGTTGTATATTTTCATATCCAAAAATATTAGTAGAAAAAGTCATAGTTAGCTTAGACACAAACCGGAATATGAATTCGCCCCGGAAGATACCATTATCTTCTATAGAAACCTTTTCCTTCTCCTAAGCGCCATCTAGTTTTTCATAGTTAATTCAAATCTATGTAAGGATAAGATGAGGCAAAATAAAGAGTAAAGGCGAGTCGATTTTAAAATTAAAAAAAGAGGCTGGGCTGCGACCCACACTGATAACTTCCCATCCCGTCTGTCGATTTGTCTTGCTTACAAGTTTGTCTAAATGTATCAATTCTTACCAAATTTGCGTTCTATTTTTTGTAGATTTTATTTTTTTTATGAAAAAACGGACTGTTGGATTTTTATAAAAAAATTATTGAATATAAAAAACAATATTTTCTGTGAAATAAAATAAGTTTGAAGCCAATATTTTTAATTTTTGAAAAGCTATTTGAGCCGAAAATCAATTTTTACCAACTTTTATTAATTTTTTTATTTAGGTTTTTATTTTTTGTAAAAAAACTGTCAATTCGATTTTTCTCAAAGTTTTATCGAATGTTGAAAACAATATTTCTTATAAGTTAAAATTAGTTAGAAGCCATTATCTCAAATTTTTGAAAAGATATTTGAGTCGAAAATCAATATTTACCAACTTTTGGTAAATTTTTTTTAGGTTTTTAATTTTTTGTACAAAAGCTGTCAATTCGATTTTTTTCAAAATTTTAATGAATCTTGACAACAACATTTTTTGAAAGATTAAAGTAGTTTAAAGCCAACATCTCCAAGTATTGAAAAGATATTTGAGTCGAAAATCAAGTTTTACCACCTTTTATAAATTTTTGTTTAGGTTTTTATTTTTTTTTAAAAAACTGTCAATTCGATTTTTCTCAAAATTTTACTTAATGTTGAAAACTATATTATTTAAAAGATAAAAGTAGCTTAAAGCAAATATCTTAAAGTTTTAAAAAGATATTTGAGACGAAAATCAATTTTTACCAACTTTCATTATTTTTTTTAAGGTTTTTATTTTTTTTTAAACTGTCAATTCGATTTTTCTCAACATTTTTCAGAATGTTGAAAACAATATTTCTTATAAGATAAAATTAGTTAGAAGCCAATGTCTCAAATTTTTGAAAAGATATTTACGTCGCAAAACAATTTTTACCAACTTTTATACATTTTTTTTAGGTTTTTAGATAGATAGATAGATAGATAGTTTATTGATTTTGTTTAAATTTTACAATGGTTTGTTACCGCACATTTTACAATATAGTGATTTGATACAATATATCTTTCAACTAAAATAGTATGTATATAAGTTTTATAATTTATCAATAAGGTTTATATAATTTTGTCCGGAGGAAAAAACAATAAAAACCTCCATTTAATTTAAGAATATAATAAAATCTTAAAGCTAATGACTAGTAAGGGTATGAAGTGTAATAGGTTAACAGATGAACCAATAAATGAATAAATGATAATTTTTGAACAATAAGTATGCGTAAATATATAATAAATTACATAAATATGTAAATAATTGAATAAATAGAATAAAATAAAATAAATAAATAAATAATTTAAACAAAAATAATAACAAGTAAATAAATAAATAAGTAAGTAACTAAATAAATAAACAAATAAATAAATAAACAAATAAATAAATAAATAAATAAATACATAAATGAATAAATAAATAAATAAATAAATTTAGGTTTTTATTTTTTGTAAAAAAACAGTCAATTTGATTTTTCTCAACATTTTTCCTAATGTTGAAAACAATATTTCTTATAAGTTAAAATTAACTTAAAGCCATTATATTAAATTTTTGAAAAGATATTTGAGTCGAAAATCAATTTTTAACAACTTTTATTAATTTTTTTTTTTGGTTTTTATTTTTGTAAAAACCTGTGAATTCGATTTTTCTCAACATTTTTCAGAATGTTGAAAATAATATTTCTTATAAGATAAAATAAGTTTGAAGCCATAATCTCAAGTTTTTGAAAAGATATTTGAGTCGAAATGCAATTTTTACCAACTTTGAGTAATGTTTTTTTTAGGTTTTTATTTTTTATAAAAAAAACTGTCAATTAGATTTTTCTCAAAATTTTATCAGATGACAAAAACATTATTCTTCGTTACACAATATTGTTTGGGAGATGAAATCATATTTTAGTTGTAAAATTTTCGAGGTCACAAATTTTTTTTCTCAGTTTGTTTTATTTATAAAAAACCGTTTGCTGGATTTTTTCCAAAAATATACTTGTTTTGTATCACGTTACAATATATAATATAAAATTTAATTCAAGTCTCTAGCGTCATTGGTTCATGAGATATTTAGGTTTAACCAAAATTTTCACCTTTTTTTTAAACTGCTATGGTAAAAAAAAACACACACGCAATTTTCTGGAGAGCTTTTTCTGCATCTTTCTGCCTTATTATCTGTAAAACAAAATTTATTTGAAGTCGATATCTCTTCTGGTTCCTGAGCTATGGACGACGAAAAAAACGTCGCGAACGTACGGACATACGGACGTACGGACATACCGACGTACGGACGTACGAAGGTACGTACACACGCACGCACAGACATCTTTCTAAAAAACTTTTATTTCGACTCTAGGGACCTTGAAACGTCGAGTAATGTCAAAATTTTCAAGTTGACAAATCGGACCCATTACAATAACTTCCTATGGGAAGTTAACAACGGTCACGGTTTCCCTGAGTGAAGCGCATTCGAAAGGTCCAGTTTTTTATGAATTAAGCTCATAAATCAGGCTGAATTTAAACGATGGCATCGATTATGTTGTATTTAAGGGTAACGGTGGTTTGTGGCTTATTAGCATAGACCTGCAACTTAAGAAAGCCTCACAAGAAAAATTCTAAAGGGTTCAAATCACACAATCTTGTTGTCAAACTCACTTCACCTCGGCACGGGATAACCATGCCATGAAACCCCTCGCGCAGAATGTCGACTGTGTCTTGAGCTCTGTGGCACGTAGCACAATCCTTTTGAAACCATATGTCTTTGTTGTCCATATCATCCGCCCAAAATCCACACCAAACAGTAAACAGTAGCTCTATTAGGATGCATTTGCATCTCTCATGAAGCTTGCATGGATTGGTGTCGTTCCAAGTCCTGCAGTTTTGCTTATTAACATATCCATTAATATAAAAATTTCGACCAAAATTGGGATCAACATCCAATAGCTCAAAAATCCACCAAGCGAAAACACGTCGCGACGTATGGTCGTTTGGTTTCAGCTCCTGGGTCATTTGTTTTGCCAAGTCCAAGTTCTTGTGAGCGACGCTGTTACTTACCATGATGATTTGTCTTTAGTGACAGATTAACAAAGATATTTTGACAGGAAGTAAAAGAAACAATGTGGCCGCTAAGAGCTGTTAAAATCAAACTTTCCCTATTGAAAACCCCTTTACAAGAAAAAATTTCTAAAATAGATGACGTTGTTGGTGTAGGTGTTTCGGTCAATCAGTGCGTTCTAAGCAGAATTTCTGGCCATTAAAGCTCAAAGAAAACATGATATCGACTACTGATATACGCATCTTCTCAGATAGTTAAGCTGCCTTATAATTATTGGAATCTGTCTTCATAAACTCATTAACATCCTGAAACTTTCGATTGATGATACCATAAAGAAAGATATATTAATACCACCACTTGTGTGTCAACTATACTAATTTGGGCAATTCTTGATGCTAAATGCTCAAGGCAAATCATTTCTGTAGATAGATTGCAGATAAGCTCCGATATAGGTGTTCTTTCAGGACACTGCCTAATAGACGCATCGAGCCCCTGTAAACAATTTTTGCATAAGCTGGATGGATAAAGAAAAAGAGGAGACACCTTCTATGTTTTTTGTCCTGCCTTATTAAAAAGACGAAGACTCCACTAAGGAGACTTCTACTTCAATGATCTTAGTGATTTGAGAACTTCTGATATTTATTGACTGAAACGCATCATAGCTAGCAACAATATTGGTTTAAAAAGTAGGGTAGATCTTTAGATCTATGTCTGGAATCACAACACCAACTATTGGTCTAAATGTGTTGGCAATTCATGTCAGCAGTCACCTAACTTATTTAGTTCTTTAGGTTTTTAGTGAATGTAATTTCCATATCTGAATATATGTATATATACAGTAATCCCCGCTTAGTTGCACATCCCGCTTCATTGATCGAAAAAATTGGCTTCGAAAATTTCCCGTATTAGTAGCAAAGCTTTTTAGACGGTTAATTGAACCCCGCTTAGTTGAATTACTCGCTTACTTGATCTTAAAAATATGCAGCAGAAAACCTAAATACGTGGACATTTTTCGGATAATTGGACGGACAAAAAAATGATTCTGATTGGAAAAACCAAAACGCCAACGTGTTTTAAAAATAAGGTTGTACCTTTGCAATATTTCTCCAACAAAAAGGCATGGATGACCCAACATTTATGGGCCCAAATTTTATATAAATTTGACGAAGAAATGGTAAAGCAAAACAGACAAATAATTCTTTTTGTCCACAATGTTGCATGTCATAAGAAGTTGGACGATTTAAAAAATATAAACGTGCAGTTTGTACCTACCCACAAATACAACTTCCATCATTCAGCCTTTGACCAAGGCATTATTCATTGTTTCAAAGCTTACTATCAGCAAAATATATTAAGGAAACAAATTACAGCCATTGAACGTGGCAAGACTATTGAAGAATTTTCGAAGTCGATCACATCTTTGCAAGCAATGCACATAAGCAAACATTTTTTGTGGCTTATAACACCTTTTACTATAAGAAATTGTTTTAGAAAGGTAATATTGGAAATATTTTACTACTTAACCTATATTTGCAAGTTCTATTTTTAAAGGCAGACTTCATCCAAGAAGAAGAGCAGCTGGAAAATGATCTCGTGGTCATATAGATAATGTTCTTGAGGACAATGCAGATTTCAATATCATGTTATGGCAAACTAACAGACGCCGAAATTAAGTTGACACTGAAATGTTTATAGAGTAAATTTCTGGGATGAATATTTTATTTTTTAGTTGACCTAAACTCGTGCAATCATACGGGTTTCGCTTAATTAAACAGATATGTCAATTAAGCGGGATTTCGCTAATCAAACCAACCGGATAATTGACCGAAAAATCTGACAGAATGGTCAATGCAATTAAGCGGGGAATACTGTATTGTCGTTTGAGATTTGAACGCAGTTTTGTCTTATGTATTTTTCTAATTCATATAGTATTCAAGTTTTTCCGAAATCTGATTTAGTTTTAAAGATACTATTGGTTAAATTTGTTGTCAACATTTACATATGTTTATAAGGTTTAAAGAGAGGCTCGTCTTTTTGACCCAAAGTTAAAGCCTTAAGCGCCTAAGTTAAAAATTAACTCAAAAACACATAATTTTTGTAAGAGTATTAAATTATTTATTTTTCTTTCATCATTGAATATTTTTTTTTTGTTAATCATAAATATGCAAAATAAAAACAAAAAGTTATCCATCAAATTATTTTAATGCGCATTTAAGTACATTGTTTTTCTTAATTATTTTAATGTGATTTATTTATATTTTGTTTTTAAAATTATTTTTTTCATTTTGAAGAAGAAAATAAAACAAAATAACAAAATGCACATTAAATTTATGAACAACATATTTAATTTACTCATAATTTTATTGTTAATGATGTTTTTTTGGTTTTGTTTTGTTTTAAGAATAAATAAAGTAATATAAAAAATAAATTACATTTATTTTAAGATTTATTATATTTAATAATATGTTTTTATTTTAAATTTAATTTATCACTGTTTAGGGTTGGAAAAGGGGGAATATCCATACATACATTACATTATACATACACAATATTGAAGTGAAATATACATATATATTTATATTAAACAAATAATCAATTTATTAATGCATCATCTCATAATAAATATAATATTATAAACAAAACTCAAATTGAGTGTTATATTAAACAATAAATATAATCGCACCGTAAGTTCCAGAGTAATAGAGATTTTGTTTTGTTTTATTTATTTATTTTTTTTTAATTTGTATTCTTTAAAATATTTATATAAATAGTAGCTTAAATTTAAGAAGTTTGATTTTTAAGTACAGGTAATTAAATTCATTTATTATTCATATTGTTTTTTTTTTTGGTTTGTTTAAAATTTCCAATTGGGAATTAATGTTTCTGTTTTTTGTTTTTCTTTATAAAATCTCAATTATATTTCGATATATAATATAATATAATTAAATTTAAAGAAGTTTCAAATTTACTTCTAATTCATAATTTTATAATTTTGAAATTGGTTTTTGAAGTACGTATTTTATTGTTTTTATTTGTTTTATTTTCGTTTTGTTTTAGTACAAAAAAAAATCCAATTTTATTTGTTCTTATTTTTTCAATAATATTATGAATTTATAACTTACAATCTAAAAAGCAGTCATTTATTTCTCCTTAATAGTTATTAGTTTTTCAATTTACATGTTTGTGTGTGGTGTGGTGAATATATATGAATATTTTAATATATTGTTTAGGATAAACATTAAAATTACAATAATACAATAATAATAATTTTAATGAAGAAGTTTTAATCATTTTTATATATTTTGATACAATTATAATATGGGTTAATTGCAAACAAAAATCGAAGAAAGAAAATGTTTGTTAAACATTTAAAAATAAAATTGAAAAACTTAGCGAAACTCAGCTTAAACTTAAAGATAAATTAATTCAAGAATTTAGTAAAACTTAAATAATTTCTTTTATATTCAGTAAAACAGATTGACACAAATAATGTTCAATAGTTTTCACTTGATTTCATTAAAACTTAATGGACGCTTTTTCTTTTATGTTTTGAATAAGGGCGTTTTTTCACTCTAAGCTGAATATTTCAATACCAAAAAAAAAAAAAAGAATTAAAAGATGATAAAAACAAAATAAATTATGGCTTGATTTAAATATTTGTGCTGTTGTTGTAATTACTAGCTGAGAACCTGGAAATTTTACTAAAGATTTTTGAAGTTATTTTAAGGGGGTATTCTAGTGTAGAGACATGAATTTCGCCCGGTTTTTGAAGCGTTGTATAAAGGAAACAAAAAATATTTTTAGTATCAATTTTTTTATCATTTGTTTATTGATTTGTTGTTTATACATACAAAAATTAATAAAAAATAAAAAAGTTAAAATTAACAAAGTTACAAGCAGTCAAAGTGGGAGGTCTAAATAAAAGAGGGTGTCCTGGCGTGCATCCTACCAACCCTCCTGGTGATCAGAAAAACAAAAACCAGACGGATTCTTAATTATTATAGATGTCGCTATTGTTTCATCCTTGGATAAGTTAAAAAAAAATTTTTAATAAAATGGCAGCAGTTTGAAAAAAAATGTTCTTGTTGCATATTTTTCAACAATTCCGAATTTTTTAAAAATACTAAATGAGAAGTTATATTTTTGGGCAAGGACCACACGATAAAGAGATGTATAAAGAACATCCTCTCCAAATTTGAAGTAAATCGGTCTATTAGAACTCGATATATCCTTACCGCCAGCTCGAAAAAAGTAGTTTCGAGAAAAACGCGTTCAAAGTTTTGAGACAAGTTTTCGACAATTTTACTTATAGAATGATACAAAAAACGTACATATTTTTAATCAGCGATTCCTGCTCCATATAAAAATCCTTCCTCTACTCAGTATAAAGGTTGCCACAAAAGTAACTTAAAATTAAACTAAAAGGACAAAACAGTTTCTATGACCTTCAAAACCAGTTTCTATGACCTTTAATTAACTTGTGAAATAATAGGAATATTAAAAAACCCTTTTAAACGCATATTCTTGAATGTCTAAACTTTGGAAATATGAACAAAAATTTTTGATTTTTTCAAAATTCTACACTAGAATACCCCCTTAAGTTGTTCAATATTCAAGTCAACTTGTAAAAATAAATGAACAAAAAATTTACATAAACTTCTATTTTTGATTACCTATAGAAAATTAAATGAAATCGTTTGACGTTTAATACTTAAAGACGACTTTTTTTAGATTCTCGACTGAAATCCTAACAAATATGTAGTTTGCAAATTTAATGAAACTAAAGACAATCTAACAAGATTTTTGGAATTAATAACCTTATTAATATTCGATAAAACCTAATTTTGTTAATTAAAATTTCATTAAGTGTTTTTTTTTTTGTCAATAAAATTCATGATGATTTTCTAAATCTACAATCCCTTTCTTAAATATTTCGTTTGAATATGTTCAGTATTTTAAGTATTTTTCAAAAAATCCTCAATATACATTAACTTTAAAAGAACGCTGAAGCATTTATGCTAAAAACATTCTTAACAGAAAAAAAACGAAAAACGGTATAAAAGAAATTTCTGGTTTAAAATCAAGTTTTTGGAATGTATTGAAAAAAAAAAATATAATAATTAAGACAAAAACGGGTATTTCTGAGTTTGGGCACATACATATAACTATAATCAGAGTTCGGATTCAGAATCACTACTAAAAACTGACACTAAACGGAATTATTCAAAAACTTAAAGGAATTACTTTCAAGGTTTCCAAATCTTCATATAGATTCAAATGAAGATCCACAATTTATTTCATAACCAATGGGAAATTACGAAAACTAAGTGAGATACTAAAATCACTTTTAATGTATACAGAAGATGAGATGAGAAGATGTTGTTAATGTTAAGAGATTTGTTGTGTTTTAACTTAGCCTTAAAAAAACCGTTTTTTACAGAAGTTTGATTAAAATCCTAAATTTAAACGGTTCAACAAAATTTGGAATAAATAATTAAATATCCGCAAATAAAAAAATCACAAACATATTTGAAGTAAATATCTTAAATAAGCAAAAATAAAATGGTGCAAATGTATTTTCAACCTCAAAAGTCAAAAAAGGACAAAAGAAATCCAATATGGCAGTAAATGCGATAAGGTTAATTTTTATTAGACCTCATTATTTCATATTCATAATCAAATTGCAGGCTTGTAAAAGAATGCAATCTTTTGGAAATCCAATCTTTTATGACTTAAATATAAAGATTGCATTTAATGAATTCACTTTAAGATTGGGACTTAAAATTTTGCAATTTATCCAATCATTTCACCTCAAAAAAAAAACTATAATCATTATTTCTCCCATCATTTGACTGCAAACAATTTATTGAGGCTTCATGCATTTTAAGCTATCACTTGAAGCCCTTGCATTCTTTTGAAGTCTTTGCATTCACTTGAAGTCTTTGCATAATTTAGGTGAATTGTTATACTTTTGAATCAAAAATCGGTATCTGGCACCGAAAATTGGTATGTGAGGTGTATTGTGAAGTTTCGCTTCAATGACTTCAAGTGAATGCAAACTTTAAAAAGAATGCAAGGACTTCAAATGAATGCAAAGACTTCAAATGAATGAAAACACGCATAAGGTATCAAATTACTGCAATCAATTGATTGGAAAAAAATGATTACAAAATTTGAATTCCCAATCCTTAGGTTAAATGAGTGAATGCAATCTTTTAACTGAATTCCGATTTATAATTATTCCATTCCCAAATGATTGCATTCTTTTACAAGCCTCTAAAAAATGCATCTGTCCCAAATCATCTGACCAACTTAATAAAATAAAAAAATCAAAGCAAAACCAAACAAAAATAAAAAAAAACAAAATGAAATTAATTTAATATAATTTTTATTTTCTTCTTCTTCATTTTCTTTCTTCTTTTGCATTTTTAATTCTGAGCTTAAAAAACTAATTCTTTTACTAAAACTTAAAAAATATTCATATGTTTTTAGGCCATTTAAAAATAATAATAAAATGTAAACTTAAATTACAAAAATAAAAATATATTTATAATAGTAAAAATAAATTACACAAAATTTTAATTAAATTGAAATTTTGTTTATGGATATTAATACTATTATAATAGAATATACATGCACATTCACATTTATACATAAAACATTTATTGATATTGCATGTGTGTTTTTTTTTTGTGTGTTTATTTTTATTTATTATTAAATCTCCAACTATATAATTTTTTCTTATTAATTTATTTGTTTATAAATATTGATAATTAGGTATGTACGTAACTAATCAGCCTCATAAATAAGCTTAAAATTTAATTATTGTTAATTTTTTTTATATTTTAAATTTCATACTTTTTTTTTTCTATTTTTATTAATTTGTGTTTATGTAAAAAAATAAAAATTGTATTTATTCATTTTTATTTAGGTTGTTTAAATATGTATAGTTAAATTTTTTTTTCGTATAGTTGTTTTTTTTTTTTGTTTTTTACAATTTTAATCAATTTCTTTTTAGAATTATTTACATAAAGAGAATCTAGTTCATGAAATGAATTTTGATTTCAAATAAAATTTATCGGTGGGATTAATTTTTTTTTCTTTATAAATTAAAGCATAAATAATTTATTTCAAATTAAGGAAAATAAAAACAAGACTAATAATAATCAATTGGAATAGTTTTAATCCACAACCGATATTGGTTTTTAAAATTAGAACAAACTAAAAAAAAAAATAATATAGAAAACGTAAATTCTGTTAAACAATTTTTACTGATTTTAATATTTTTAATGAATGACTGCGATATATTCTCTTTTTGTTGTAGTTTTTATATGTATCTTGTTTTTTTTTGTTTTTGTATATTTATAGTAATGGTCGTTAAGGGGGTTTCCTTATTCAAAAATGTACAATAATAAAATGCTTAATTTAGTTTTCTGTTCATTTTTAGACTTAGGCTAATATTTTGTTTTATTTTTCTTTTGTTGTATTTGTTAATATGTAGAAAAATTGTTTATTACCTGCTTTATTTGGCCACTGTACGTTAACAATAAATTTTTTGTTTTAAATTGTAAGTTTTGTTGTATTTTTTTGTTGTATAATGTTGATCATTTTATTTTGCTTTATTTTATTTTTTATTGATTATTGAAAATGTTGTTTTTGTGTGGATATTGCTGTATCAATTCACATGCATGATGATTACTATTTTATTATTATTTAACTATTTTTTTTATTTTTTGGAAAAAAGAAAAAGATTCTAACTGCATTTTTTGTTTTTTTTTTCAATACATATTTTGTTTTTTTTTTTTTTAAAGATAAAAACGCATAAATTTAATGTTTACTAATACATCGTACAAATAGAAACAGGTCAAAAGCACCGATCTTCAGCTAAGTTTTTGTTTTGTATTTAAATGTTAATTGTAAGCCTAGTATAATTAATTTTATGTTTTGTTTTTGTTTTATGTACAATTGCATTTTACATACATATGTATATATCGTGTTTTTGTAATTCAATTTAAAATTAATAAATATAGCTTTTTAGAGATATCATATAATAGGAATATTACAAGTCAATATATAAATTCTTGAAAATTGTATTTTTTCTCTTTTTTGTTTATAGATTATTTTCTTCCATTATATGTTTGGATTAAAAAAAAAAAGATAAATAAATTTAAAGAAAAAAACATGGAAAATAATATTATTTACAGGGATATCAATAAATGTTTTTTTTTTATTTTTTTTTTTAAACAATTTTATTTAATTTTCTTTTGAAAACAAATTTGATAAATGTGAACAAAATAAGGCAACTTTTTCGTCTTAATTATTGGGACTTTTAATTTTTTGTTAAGGTACATTTTGCTAAAATGTTGGTTTTAAGATTTAGATAATAATACTTTGCTTTCTTGTTATTTTTCTTAGAATAAAAGTGAACACAAGGAGAGTTGTTTTTTTTTTGTTTTTGAGAGAAAGAGAAAAAAGGGTATGAAATAATATTTTGAGTAAAAACTACAAATAATAAGGGTTTGCCAATTTTTAATGAGATCGAAATTTTGATTATAAGATCAAGGATTTTTATATATTTTTGTTGTTTTTTTTTTTTTTAATTTGTGCTACACTTTCACTCAACAAATCTCAATTAAATACACAAAAAAACTCAATTGTTTTTAATGCTCATCATACACCTCTGTCAATCAATTTATTTATAAACCTATGAATGTACTTTTGTTTTTAATTTCTATTATTTACAACTTAAAAACTACGTATCTATTTTAAGGTATGTTTTGTTTTGTTTCTTTCATATTTATGTATGTTACTCAAGCCCTATTTTCATTCCATCATTTTCTGCTCAATCACTTAAGAAACATCAAAAATGCTTAGAATCATTGTTTATAAACATTTTATGTACACTCGATGATCATTGGTTGATTGGATTCGATCACCGTTGGTCGAGATTCTTGCGACTGTGAGTGCGGATGTGAGTGCTGGTGAGGGTGCGGGTGCGGATGCGGGTGGCTTGTTGCTACCACATATTGGTCACTGGGATTCGTTGTGGCATTATTGGTTTGTACGACATGTGTCATGATATTTGGACCCTTTTGCATGGAAGCCTTGATGGCTTGATGTTGCTGTTGATGCTGGGGATGGGGCTGTTGTTGTTGTTGTTGGTGATGTTGCAGGTGTAGGTGATGTTGATGCTGCTGTTGGTGGTGTTGATGTGAGTGATTGTGTTGCTGCAGATGGGCTGCTGTTGTCAGCAACATTGTTGCAGGAGGTAGTAGCTGCTGCTGCGGTGGTGATTGTTGATGGTGAGCATTGGGATTAGTGAGCATCACAACCTGCTGCTGTTGCTGTTGCAAATGTTGCTGGGAATGTTGCTGGTGGTGGAGGGGTTGATGCTGGTTTTGTTGGGCTGAGGGGGCTGAGATTTGGTGATGTACTTGCTGGTGGTGGTTGTTTGATGGTGATTGTGCGTGAATTGTGATCAGTCGTGGCGGTGAGTGATGCCCGATGTGCCTCAGGTGTGGATGAGTGTGGGCATGGATTTGTTGCTGGAGTTCATATGCCTCACGAGAATCAGGTTCAGGGAGGTCTTTATCACTTGGTCCTGAGAAAAAAAATTTGTTAAAATTACTATTTTTATCTTAAACGAGGATAAACTGGAATATTCAAACAATGTAGTTAAGAAATAAAATAAAAATACAAAACAAAAAACACATACCTAAACACTCTGAAGTAGCTGCTGCCGCCATTGCCAGCTCTTCTTCCAGATTATTTGGCTTACAACTGGTCGTCTTCCAGTGTGTCCTCAATCCCGATGCACTTATGTACTTCTTATCACATCCCTGGCATACGTACGGTCTGTCGTTTGTATGCAAACGTTTGTGTAATTTTAAATGCACGAACTGGGTAAATTTCTGTGGACACAAATCACATGCGTATGGTTTTTGTCCACTGTGCAGTCTTAAGTGTGTCTTTAAGTTCGATGTTGATGAAAATCGTTTCTTGCAAATGTCACATTGATGTGGTTTCTCGCCCGTATGCACTAGATGGTGCTTTTGGAGGTGTGCCAGCTGGGTGAATGACTTCGTGCATACATTGCACTTAAATGGTCGTTCACCTGAATGTGTGCGAAGATGGACTTTGAGATTGGAAAGTTGGCCGAAAGTTTTGCAGCAAACATTGCATTCGTAGTGCATTTTTCCGTCTTTCTTCTTGAGCGGGTACGGCAGTGATCGGTAGCCACGAGATCCCAAAGAGTTTGGACTCAAAGGGCTTCCACTACGAGGACACGAATTTCCGTCCGGGCTTAAGCTACTGGGTGGCGATATGCGGAGGGGAGACAATCTTTGCAGAGGAGCGAGAGGTTGCATGTGGGGATGGGTGAGCATTTGAGTGCTGTTCTGGAGGAGATGCAGATTTGGTGTGGAGCCACCATGCATACTTCGATCGAATGGACTGTTACTGTGCGGTGGCGAGTACGTTGAAGTTGGGGCATGCGATATAACATTGGTTCCGTTCGAGGTGGTATAGGTGGAGTAAGTGGTGTATGGTGGTGTCTGGTGGCCGTCTTGATAGGTTTGCGTAGTGGAGTACACGATATTTGGCGGTTGGGGACTTTCACTCTTGAGACCACTTCTCGACGATGAAGACATCACAATATCTGTGTCGTGGATGTGCTGCGGGGGCTGTGCAAGATTCGAGCTCGAATCCGGACTCACGGCGTTCCCGTAGCGATGGGATTTTTTGTACGAGTAAGCCATCTCAGTTGGTGAAGTGGGCGGTGGTGTTGCATTGGGCTGTCGACGTGACGATTGGTCAATACTGCTACAACTTGTGGCTGCAGTTCTGTTGCCCGTTAGAATATTCTCCAGAATACTTGAGCTTGGTGGGGTAAATCGCATGTAGGCCTGTGGAGGCGGCGATGAAGTCTCAGCCTCGTAGTAAGGCTTGTTTAGAGGAACAATAGTGTGTGGCTCTTGGCTGCCTTCCAGCACAATCACTGTACTTGTGGCCGGTGTCGATGTGGTTGTCGAGGCTTGCACCCTCTTCACAAGCTCTTCATCCATTGGGGCAGTTGTCAGTGTGGTCAAGACCATTTCTTCATCTGCTGATGATGTCGTTGTTGTCACTCCGGTGACAGTGCTGTCCTTATCAAATTCAGTCTTAATGCATTTGTTGTTTTTGAACTCATACTTAAGGGGCAACTTCACTTTGAACTTGCGGTACTCGTTCTTATCACAATCGTTGAGTTTTTGTGTGATTACAGTCTCTTTGGGTTCGATGGCTTTCTTCGAGCAATCCAACACGTAATTGTGTTCGCTTTCCTCGCTGTCGCTAGAATCTTCAGGCGGTGTCAATCCATCCTCGTGGTACTCATTGCTGTGATAGCCCTCATCCGATCTCACCGAACGCACTGACCCATCATTCGGAATCAGCAGTTGGTGCTCGTAGGGGACTTCACTTTTGTGAGAGATCGGCGATTGGACGTCTTTGTCCTTTCCACTTCCACAGTCACTCACCGATGGCGAACGATCACGCACAATCACTTGGATACGGTTCTGATCTGGCTCGGGCTTTAAATGTAGCACACTCTGATGGCTGTTGGTGTGTCGGAGATGTGGTTGCTGCTGCTGCTGCTGTTGCTGTTGCTGTTGCTGATGGGTATTGGTTTGTTGATTATGGTTATGGTGTGAACTGTTTGCAGTCGAAGTGATCGGTGGTGATGGACTTGGCGTGAGGGAGCCTCGTCTCGGCGGAATGTGTAAGCCCATTACGTAAGTTATGTGGTTGTAGGCAACCTCTGGGGGAATTTCCGGGGCCTGCATACAAGTGTAAGTTTTCTTTGTCGCTATCGCCGTTGAATCCTCTGATTCCTCCTCCTTACTCTGGCAAATGGTGTAAGTTACTCGCTCAGGGTCAACATCATAACCCAACCGTTTGGCAAAATCCTTGCAATACCACACCATAAGCTCCTCATTGGGCATAATATCACGAATGGTGTAGAAATAGATGTTATCCTGATGCTGGCACGCTACCAAATTCATAACCGAAAGGCTATAAGCTGAGGCAACATAACGCATCCAGTTCGATTGTGATCGATCCGAACCGTCAAGGTAGTAGAAATCGTCATCTTTAAAGATCTGTGGATTACAAATGTGGACTTTGAGTATTTTAAGTCGAAAAATAGAAGGCTTAAAAGCAAAAAAGCAGAGGAGTTAAATTTGTAGCTTTTAGTTCTTTTTTTTTTTAATTTTTAGAGACAAATCTACAGCAAAGAAAAATAGTAATTAAAATACCTTGATGTTTCCATAGGTAACATGACACTGTCCCTGCACCTGGAGTATTTACATGAAATGGAAGATTTGTTTAATGGAAGAAGCGCACACCAATGAGTTTTGTTATTTTTTTTTGTTTTTGTTTAATGTAGGAAAGGAAGTTGCATTAAATAAGTAACCAGCTTTAAGTTAAATTTAATATGTACATTGTACACTGGTACAACTTAACTAAGAACAAAAAAAAAACTGACTTACCCGCCAGAAATATCTTGCGGCATTCTTATCGTTGGGATAGTTTGGAGTTGGAACGCCATCAAATGGCCCAAATCTTGTACCACGTGGTATAACACCGGTGCTCCATACTCCTTCAGTCTAAAAATGAATATAAACTTTATCATATCTAATGCTAAGAGAAAAATAAAATTTTAAAACCTTACCTTAACATTTGGCGTTGATAACACCATCGATGGCTTTAAGGTCAAACTCCTTGGCAGAGTTTTGTCCGCCCTATTTGGTACACCTCGTTCACATTGTCCATCAGGCACAATATAAACTGCCAACCGCTCAAAATCTTCCTCCTTCATGCGCGTCACATCGTAATCCTGCGAGCCGTCCGGCGAGGGACTTCGGCTACTGCTAGGTGGACATATTGTGGTTGTTAGTTGTTGCGCTGATGTGGTGTCCATTATATTGTTCATATTTTTGTATTGTTTATTTTAAACTAAACTATTTTTTTGTTGGTTTGTCTATCGCTGTTGGTTATTGGTAAGATGGTTGGATTGTGTGGTAGATAGGAGCATTTGCACGAGTGTCCTGTTTTTGTTTTGTATTTATGAAATTTCAAACTGTAGGACAGCATTCATTTTGTAAAATATTCTGAAAATAAAATAAAATACAAACAAAATAAGTACAAAATTTCGTTCGTTCGATATTTAAGATTATGCAATGAATTTTGACTGAAAAAAGCAGCACACTACGCAAGTTCGGCGTTAAAAGTCAAAGGCGAAGGTAAAATCATCGAAGACAAAACAAAAAAAAAAATGCGAAATAAAAATGTCACCCTCTTTATTTATATATATGAGTATAAAGTATATACTGTGGGTATGTTTGTATATTTGCAAAAAGCAAAAAATTGGACCTCACTATTGACACACATAATCACATTAAGCCAAGGTTAGGTATATCCGCCACCTGCTTGCCACATATTCTTCTCATTAAACTGTTTTCGTTTTGAAAAAGAATTCACTTTTACTTTAGGCACTAAACTTATTATAGCAATCAACCCCTTCCGCATTTCGACCAAAAAATCGCCGACAAATCCAAGCTCTAATGCTCTACCCCAACTGCTCTATTATAGTTCTGAATATTCAATAAGTACATAGAATTTTTCTTACATACATAAATATATACTTTCTATTTGTTGCCATTTTTAATTTTCTTGATTGCTTCATACATATTTACACACTTTTACACTTTTCTTCAGAAACAAAAAAAAAATTACAAAAAAAAACCGTCCAGCTTTTGGATTTTATTTGCATGTATTTAATTTGTGTTGTTTTTGTTGTTGTTTCGGTGAGTGTGTGAGTAAATATTTCAATGGCGTCGTGTAGTTCAAGACTACAACTTAAACGACGACGTCGACTCGGTCAGACGCCCTCAATGGAGGTCTCGTTCATGGATTCGGTTTTGAATCTATAAGCTAAAAAACTTCCCCCTATACCGCATACATACATAAACCGATACCGACGAACCTCCGACAATCTTCGGCGCGCGCTTAAATTATACGAAAAAAAAAAAATAATTCCAGCCGCCTTGAGCCAAATAAAAAGTGTATAAAAAATCCGGTATTTTTTGATATCTTAATTTTTATGAAAAAATATTAATTTTCATTAATTTTTACCTTAATTTTTGTTTTTAGTTTCATACTTTTTCTTTCGATACAAAATCACTCAAAAAAATGTTACTCATACGCCACCGAGGTCCATAATATTTTTTGAATTTTCTCAAATTTAATAATTATTTTTTAAATTTACTTATTCTTTATTTTATCAACAATTCATCCCTATCAAGCAAGACCAAGATAATTTTTTGTAATTTCTTTTATTTAATTCTTTACGCTCTTTAGCACACTCGTCGACAACGACAACCCTTTCTGATGCATTCTGAGATGCACTGTGTGATCGGTGGCAAGCGATTTTCCAACTTACATACCGCCCAAGTTTGAGGACACAAAACATTCTCTCTCTCTCGACAACCAAATAAGAAACAATTGTATCAAATAAAATAAGTTTGAAAAAAAAAAAAACCTACCTAACTTCAACACTGACATCGAATTTCCACTACTGACCCAAATCTACAAACGCCGCTCCGTGCCGTGTCGTGCTGTTGCGGTGCACAGAGAGCGCAATAGAGGAAACCGTGTCAGCAGTAGAAAATCGAAAACAGTTTCTAACATTGTGCAATAATATTTCCTCAAATACATGCTCAGTTTTCATAAAATTCATTTTCACTTGCAATTGCAATTATATGCAATATGCGAAGAAAATAAGCTTTTTGCGAAAAATAAAAGTTCCGTTCTATACGTCTACCCTTGTTGGCTTGTTGGTGTACCTATCCCGGTTCGGTGTCAATTTGAAGAGCGCAAAAAGCTTTCCAGATTCACTCACTAAGACATTCACCGGAGTGCCTAGAATATTAAGCGTTTTATAACTGAGAGCAGACAATTGTAAAAATATTGTGCAAGGTAAACACCAACACATCCACAAAGGCACACGGAAGAGACTCCTTAGAACTTTTCTGCACACTATAGCTTCATCCCTCCATGCTGCTGATTATCATCAAAGTTTGTGAGGCAGATGCAATAGGGGGGGTTGCTTGGGGTGGCTTTTTGATGATGATGTGCTTGGTGGTGGTTGTGCTGCTTTCACATGTAGTGCTCACATTTAAAATTGAAATCGAAATTTTTTCCACTTTCACCCCCATTTGACTGCCTTTGCATTTGGAATCCCCCTTACCAATCACCTCCCATTCCTTCCTGAATCCCATCTTCCATCCCGTCCCACCGCCATTCCGTCCGTCGACGTTGGTCTATCTTCTTTTTAACTCTCGGCAGTGTGTGAGTTCTATTTTTGTGCATTTTGCGAGAGTTTTGTAGACGAGACAGAACCTATAACGACGGGCATGTTAAGGGTAGAAGAGATGAAACGGTGTGTATTTATCGAGGGGGTAGCGATTTTGTTTTTGCTTAACCTTAAAATCAATTTCAAAATGGTCGATATGAGAAGAAACGCGGACACCTTTTAGCTTCCGTATCTGTGCATTGTGCATTCTATAGTAGATGTGTAATATATACATAACTATGTATATAATCTATTTGGTCTTAAAATATCAGAGCTATAAGTGTTCTGTCCTTGAGGTGTGTAATTTTGTTTTTAAGGAAATTACAAATAAATATCTAAATTAAATACAAAGTGTTTCAAAAAAAAAAAAAAAAAAAAAAAAAAAACAAAAGAAAGCAACGCAATAAAATGGTACTTTATACTTTAGGATCCTCTCATTTTCAACTTCGAAGCTTCGTTTCATATAAATTTTGATGAATAAGATTTATTTTTTGACATTGTCTCTTAAAAAAAAAATTAAATCAGAAAAAAAGTTCCACATACACCACCGATAGCTTTTGGTATTTTTTTTTATGACCTATACATTTTTTAAAAATGGTTTTGTTTTCAAAATGCCTTTAATGGCATTTAAGATATCAAATTTAAAAAAATCAAAAAAAAAAAATGTTCCACATACGCCCCCGACACCTTTTTTATTTTTTGTTTATTTATTAACTAAAAATGTTCGGTGTAAAACTTAAAATGGAATAATCTGTTAAAATTAATATTTTAAAATCTTCAATATAAATACATAGTTGAAAAAACCGAATTTTATGAATATAAATAATTGAAAAAACCGAATTTTAATTAATTTAAAGTTAAAAGTTAACCAATTTGAAATAAAAATATGGAAAAGGCCAATAAGTGGATTTCAAATAAAATTATGCTTTAAAAATAATAATTAGGATAAAAAGTCTACGGAAATATTTTTTTTGAAATGTTCTATTCCGAATAGAGTTCGTTTTAACGGCTTGTTTTTTATATGTTTCGTTAAAACCTTAACTATATCAAATTTGAACGTATTTTAAACCATTTTGAGTGTCTTTATTTTGTTTAAATTAAATAAAGTTCAATAAATGAAAACATATACTCAGTCACAAGAAAAGTATGAAGTATAAGTAGGCCTTGGGGTGCATTCATGTAAATTTGTAAGCCTTCAAAACACCCTTGAAATGACCCTTGTGCATCAGTTAATACTTACTTTAAGAATGTTTAAAAAATGTCCTTTATTTTTGATAAGACGTTGCATATCACTCAACTTATTCAATAGGAAGCTTTTGTAAAAAAAATGAAAAAAAGAGTAGTTATCGAAAATTCAAAACAAAACAAATTTAGAACGACACTTAAATCACACACCTTACTAAGTTAAAGCTTAAAGTTAAAAATTTCAATTTTATTTGCCAATTAATGTGTGTTTTTGTTTTTCTCTAAAACACCGAATAACTTTCGATTTTTTGAAAATGTATAAATTAAAAAAGAAAATTTTTTTTTCGTCAAGTTAAATAGTGAAACCGGCGGCAGCAAGAAGAACAAAACAAAAAAACAACTAAGTCGATGATTATGGCGGACAAACAGCGCTATAATACATCTGACACCACTCTTACTTCGTTAGAATATACTTGCATAGTTCGCATAAAAACGCCACCTATTTGCTGGGGCGTTGCAGCAACAAAAGCACTCTTTACAACAATACAAAATATACAAACTAAATAAATAAAAAAAATGTATACATATATACGTTAAATTTATAATTTACCTAAAGCAAAAGCAAAAATGTGTGTGTGAAGTAGGAAGTGTATTATTCTTCAAGGATATTTCATGTATGATTAGAGACTGCATATTTGTTGGTATGTGCAACATGTTGCCAGAAATAAATAAGACATTTTTTTGATATTTCAATTTGCCACAATCAGGAAAAGAAGATAGAATTTTAGTAATTTCTTCAATTGATACCGGGGGCATGCCCCGTTGCTCCTCTTTGCCCCTCTCGGTGTGTTTGATGGTTGCAAATATTGCATAAGTCAAGAACTCAGACAGAGACGCATGCTTAAGTTGATCGACATCTAGTATAAATCTAAGGTCGCTTAAGCCTTAACTACAACCCTTAGATTAGAAAATGAAATTTTATTTTGAAACATAAGGAAGTGTTTTTAATTTCACATTTCTTTTCTAATTTCTTTAAGTGACTGCACATTGCGCTGTAGAGGTACACATTTTGTTGCTTTAGCGAGTTGCAAAACTATTTTATTGTACGCATCACATGTTGGTTGCATGTACTATACAATAATTGCATTGTATATATGGGAAGCTTATCAAAAGAAAAATACGGGTGGTGTGTGGCAGAATTGTGGTTAAATGTTGTATTTAATTAAAAATTGTGTGCACTTGGACTTGGCACGCATTCTATTTTATTTTTGTTATTTTTAGAATCAACGTTTCTCAGTTTTGTTTGTTTTGTAATTATATTTTTTATATTATGTAGCAGATGATTCTTTTGATTTTAGTTTTATTTTTAAAACTGAAGTGAGATTTCTTTTTTCTATGATAAATTTTATTTCCGGGTCTTACGAAGGAAAAACATGAATGAATTTTGAAAACTGTTTGTTTTTAGTAAACTTTGGTTTTAAAAGCCTGTTACTATTATATTGTTATAAACATATTGTCAAATAATATTAGATACTCAAACAATTCTGTTTAATTCTTGTCAAATAGTTTTAAATATGCCTAGAGATTCTTTTCTTAACTGCGCATCAAGAATGTGGAATGCCTTGCATAACTCTGTTGTTCCCTACTATGTTCATAGTAAAAACTTTAGATACCAAGTGCAACCGTGTTTTTTCTCAAAACATTCCCTATTTTTCCGTCGCAAGAACTTTGAAAGAATGGAAATATGTTAAATTTTTAGGGGGGTATTAAATTATATATAAAAAAAGATGTTTACTCGTATGAAGAACATATACATATGATATTCTTATGAAATCCTCTCAAAAATATCCTTAATCAATTATTTTATAGCTTTGGAAAATCAAAAGGATCTTGCAAAATAATCCTCAGAGTAAAGGAATGAGAGTTTTCCATCAGGACCTTATTTCGTACAAAATTAAAATAAGTTCAAATACTTAGATCTTATCAAAACCCGGAAAAATAAAAGCAAACAATAAATAAATGCGATTGTATACATCTGTTTAATTTAATTAATTTCACCTACGCATCATGCAATGTGAGAAATCATTGAAATAATAAAACTATACGGAAAAGAAACTGTTTTATAGTTAATAATAATATTTGATTAGAATATCATCATAACCTTGAATATTCTTCTTTTTTTTTTCTGCTGAATCAAATGCAATTACAACTATATTCACATTTATACCAACTTAAATTGGTATTAATGTGAACAAAATAAACACTTTAAACAATTTATTTAATTATTATATAAAAAAAAAATATTACTGATTAAATATGTATCTACAAAGCGAGTGAAATTTAATATTTGTTTTTCTATTTTTATGGTTGACAATAAAAGTTAGTCAAACCAATAAAAATACAAACAAATTTAATTTCTTCTTTTTGTTGTTGTTGTTATTGTCGTTGCAGTGTAACTGATAAGGGAGATGTTTGTATGTATGTGAATATTTTATACTTTTGGAATCAAGTTTGTGTTTATAATGCATCGAATGTTACATATTGCACTTAGAAATATATGATAGGAAAAGTATTGAGTTTCTGTATAGTTAAGTTTTCATAATTACTTCCCTTCCCTTCTCTCTCTCTCTTTGTCTTGCTCAAATCAGAAATAAACCCCCTATAATAGAACTTCAACTGATAAGGGGATGGGAAATAAATTTCTAATGCCGTCACATATATGTATTAAAATTGAAACAACTCATAAAAAGAAACAGTTGATTCCGCTTAATTAAGTTGAAAAGTCTAGTTTATATTTACTTCCCAGCTAGTCGAAATTTTAATGTAAAAATTTACATTAGTCAACTGTATTTTTAATGTTCGCATTGAAAGTCACTAAGTTTTTTCTTCAGTGAAAGAGCTCTTATTTTAGTCTTAAATGTTTGCTCAAAACTAAATAGAAGACGACTTATGGATGTAAAATTAACACGTATAGGTGTCAAATTTACCCACAGGATTGAAATTTACTTAGGGGAGTAAAATTTAACTACGGATGTAGAATTTACCTTCGAATGTAAGAATTACACTCAGGATTGAAATTTACTTAGGGGAGTAAAATTTTACTACAGATGTAGAATTAACTCACAGGTGTAAAATTTACACACGGGAGTGAAATTTATTTACTGGAGTAAAATCTAATAGCCCGTGTAAAATGTACCCAGACTGGAGTGAAATTTACCTGCGGTATTAAAGTTTACCTAGAGGGTTAACAGTTTTCTGCGGGAGTAAAACTTACCTACGGGAGTAAGGCATACCAACATGAGAACACTGATCGTTATGGAAAATGCATTAAAGGAGTTTTTATTGAAAAACAGAATTCTACTTGATAACGAGTATGATCAGTGAAGCGGATTTGACTGTAAAACAATAAATGATATATTATTTGCTCACACTAAAAAAAGAGAACCTTCAAATATTGTTATGATATATTATTTTCTGACTAATTTCAATTCCTCTTCCCTGTTGATGTACAATGTTCATTTATTATAGTTTTGCATTTTATTGAATGCGTTTTCTGTTGCTGCTTCTAAGCTGTTTTCACTAGATTTGTGTTTTTATTTGTTTATATTTAAAAATATAAACGTACATAATGCATACAGTGTAATTGCTTGGCATGCATTTGAGAATCTAGTGAGAAGAGAGCCAAGAAGACGACGAAGACGACGACGACGACACGACGCAATAAGTAAGTAAAGTATATACAATATATGGTATAAAGTATATATTGTAAAATGCACATTTTCTAATCGACAAAACACTAAGCAAATTAACGTCATACGATTGTGTGATGATGATGTCCTTGAACTGATAAAATTTAGTTCAACAAAAGAATTTTAATAAACTTTATTTCTATAAAATAGTGTAGTATAATAATACGAATAAGACTGAAAAGTGATGTCAAGAATATGAAACATATAGTTTATTATATTTTAATCTCTTTGATTGACAAACGAAATAGAAATGATTAGGCTTCTTTAATTTGTTTAGAATGTTTAAAACAGAATCTTTTGAAAACCGTCAAAATTTGTAGTTCCTCCAATAAACAATTTGTACATTTCTTCTAATTTTCAAAGCTTATTTTTGCAATCTTCAATGACGATAAATCAAATGACTTAATTTGAGTCTCTCTAATTTTGAAATATTTTATATTGTCCTAAAATTTCCAGCTGTGATATTTTCAGAAAACAGTAATTTTTAAATTATTTGTTCTTCAAAAAAACTCCGGTAATAGTCTGCCCTACCTTGAAATCCATCCTAATCGGAAGCTTTTACGAGTACCGAAAAAAACTATTACCGAATACGTTGCGTGATACAGTTTTTCGGGATTCATGAAAGTTTTCAATTATGATAGAATTCGTGAAAGGCCTGAGTATTTTTATTATATGTTACATTCAAATAAAAAAGATAGAATTTTTTAAGGTAATTTATGTATTTTCCACCATTTTCTCCAATAAATCGTACTATTAATTTAATTATGGCTGTAATACAAAAATATAGGTGGGCGATCTTTGTAATGTAAAGTCAAGACCTAAGAATAATTTATTTCCTCGATCTTTGCTATCATCTTTACTTATTAATTAAATATCATTACGAACGTGTATCTCCATCTATCATCAATTTAACGATAAAAACAATGCATTCAATGTGCTTATAAATAATATACAATATCAATTGGAGGACAATAGGTTAATTTCAATAGTATAACTTTGTCTACAATTGAAGTTATCCAACACAGTTATTATTTTATATTCGAAAATTTGAGATTGAGGAAATTTATAAATAAAGTACATTAAACAGTAAGAGAGTAATAGTTTAATTCTGTTGGAAATATAAATATAACTTAAAAATATGCTAAAACAGATTTTAATAGCCAATTCCTTGACAAAGTTCTAAAATCAATTTAGATTTCGATCTAATAATTCTCGGGGTATCTTTCAAATTCAGTTCTAAAATATTTATAACTCGAGTTTTTCTTAAGTTATTATAATTTTGTTAGAACTCGGTGTAAATTTGTTCTAAAGTTTTAAGGACTTTAATCTCCTTTTTAAAAAAAACCCGGTGTCTTCAAATTTAATAAAAAAAGAGACTGGGATGCGACCCACACTGATAACTTCCCATTCCGTCTGTCGATTTGTCTTGCTTAAAAGTTTGTCTATATGTATCCGTTTTTACCAAATTTGCGTAATATTTTTTGTAGATTTTATTTTTTTTTTATGAAAAAACGGACTGTTGGATTTTTATAAAAAAAATTACTGAATATCGAAAACACTATTTTCTGTGAAATTGAAAAGGTTTAAAGCCAATATTTTTAATTTTTGAAAAGCTATTTGAGTCGAAAGTTACCAAATACCAAGTTTTAGTATTGTTTTTTTTTAGGTTTTTATTTTTTGTAAAACAAACTGTCAATTCGATTTTTCTCAAAATTTTATCGAATGTTGAAAACAATATTTCTTATAAGATAAAATTAGTTTGAAGCCAATGTCTTAAAGTTTTGAAAAGATATTTACGTCGAAAAACAATTTTTACCAACTTTTCTCAAATTTATTTTAGGTTTTTAATTTTATGTACAAAAACTGTTAATTCGATTTTTTTCATAATTTTACTGAATGTTGACAACAATATTTTTTGAAAGATTAAAGTAGTTTAAAGCCAATATCTCAAAGTTTTGAAAAGATATTTGAGTCGAAAATCAATTTTTACCAACTTTTATTATTTTTTTTAGGTTTTTATTTTTTGTAAAAAAACTGTCAATTCTATTTTTCTCAAAATTTTTCAAAATGTTGAAAACAATATTTTTTATAAGACAAAATAAGTTTGAAGCCTTAATATCAAAATTTTTGGAAAGATATTTAAGTCCAAATTCAATTTTTATTAACTTTGAATAATGTTTTTTTTAGGTTTTTATTTTTAATAAAAAAAACTGTCAATTCGATTTTTCTCAAAATTCTATCAAATGTTAAAAACATTATTCTTCCTTGCACAAAATTGTTTTGGAGATGAAATCATATTTTAGTCGTAAAATTTTGGAGGTGACAAATTTTTTTTCAGTTTTTTTGATTTATAAAAAAAACGTTAATTAGAATTTTTTCCAAAAATATATTTGTTTTGTATCAGTTACAATATATAATATAAAATTTAATTTAAGTCTCTAGCGTTATTGGTTCATGAGATATTTAAGGTTAACCAGAATGTTCACCTTTTTTTTAAACTGCTATGGTAAAAAAACCACCCACACAATTTTCTTGAGAGCCCTTTCTGCATCTTTCTGCCTTATTATCTGTATAACAAAATTTATTTGAAATCGATACCTTTTCTGGTTCTTGAGCTATGGAGGACGAAAAAAAAACGTCGCGAACGTACAGACGTACGGACGTACAGACGTACGGACGTACCAACGTACGTACACACGCACGCAGATACATTTTTCTAAAAATCTTTTATTTCGACTCTAGGGACCTTGAAACGTTGAGTAATGTCAAAATTTTCAATTTGACAAATCGGACCCATTACAATAACTTCCTATGGGAAGTTAACAATATTACCTGATCTTAGAATCGTTGAATAAAATATAAATATTGCCAAGCCGAATTCTAGGTCTAGAATATACCCCTTAATTTAACAGTCAAAAAAGTTCCATCTCAAAATGAGATCTAAATCAAAGTTCTAATTTTTTTTATAAAGCCAAGTTTTAGAGGTTAGGACTTTGTCAAGAAATTCTTACCACATATTTTTAACGTATTGTGCTCACCCCTTTATTTTGAGTCTGTTAATCTAAGTTTGATAATGTCGAATATTTCGGCAACTACATTAAACTCAGTATACATATGCAATTCCGCCACACTGCCATCAGTCTAAAACTTTAGAGGTTGTCTGTCACAAATTTGAAGGTAACTTAAATTTGGAGACAGATAAATGCAATGTATACGATCTATGCAACCCTAACAATTTGCATTAAATGAAAAAATACAAACAAAAATAAAGACCAGTCAAGGCCAATATTCACTCACCCGTAGAGATTCCCCATCATGAACATTGCACATTGCAATAAACAAAAATACATATATATTTAAATAAAAAAAATGAAATATCATTAAAAAGCAACAACTATTTATCCATATAGATAGAACTTTCATTTCTATTTTGCATATTTTGTAAGCTTTTTTATTTAAAAGTTTTTCTGATTGAGAGATATCATAGATAGATATAAAATTTGTTGCAAGAGAGTGAAGTGTGTGTTGGAACAGGAAACAGCAAAATAACACCCACATCGAGTCCATAGAGAGAAAACTTTATCTCGCCCTTGAGGGAGAGAAGTTTTTCAAAAAATAAAAACGCAACAACAACAACAAAAACAATATAGGAATGGGAACCCCTATGCACTTTTTTCCAAAGAGTAAAAAGAGAGCCGTGGAAAAAGCTTCGCCACACGCGTGCAACAAGACTAATTAAAAAAAAAAATACAAAAATGCATCTGCTTTACGATAGGAAGTATCTATATGAGGGTTGTTTAGAATTTAAATTGTTGTTTATTGCAATCGATGCGATATGATGATGGTGCTGTAGAGGGTAAGAAGCGGCAAAGCTTAGGGATGATGGGGGGGGGGCTGAAGCGACGCCTCGAACCACCAAAAGTCAGACGGGCTTTATTGTGTGGCAAATGTGTGTTAACTATGCCCAGCCCATGTGTGTCATGAATGCAAATAAAGATTCACTGCCGGTTGGTACTCGTATATTGCGTGCAAAGAGATCTACAAACATTCAATGAGTTGAGATATTTATTCAGTTCGTGTACTGTAAATGCGATTTATGAACACACAAAGTGATTTATTTGTTTTGATAATTTTTAAAATGAAAAATCTCAGCCAAATATAAAATTATGAACAACAGTTTTCTTATTTTTAAATAGTTTTTACAAAATATTATGTTATATTATGTTTTTTCAACTTCCCATAGTTTAACTCTATACTAATATCATAAAGCGTAGTGCTCGTGGCATGATGGTCAGTGCGTTGGACTGTCAGTGTCATGTCAGAGGTTTTGGGTTCGATCCCTGCCTTTGCCATCTAAAGTTTTTTTACGTGAGGAATTGCGAGGAATTGACAAATTCTCCAAGAATATCTCTTGTCATAAGAAGTGCTTTCTCAAATTAGCAGTTCGGATTTGGCTTAAAAATTGTAGGTCCCCTCCATTCCTGGCAACGTTACTAGCACACAGGAATGGTTGAGAGTTGTAAGTCACTAGGCCCTAGTTCTCAACGGACTGTTGCACCACCTAATTTATATTTATTTTTTAATATCATAAAGCTGTAGAGTTTGTTTGCTTGTTTGTTCGTTTGTTTGAACTCATTTATCTCAGAAACTACTGATCCGATTTGAAAAATTCTTTCAGAGTTTCATAGCTCATTTATTGGAAAGGGTATAGGCTATATCACATTATATTACCACAAATACGAGCGACACACCAATGTAGAATTTTTTAAAATCTAAACTTGGAATTTTTGGAATGTTTATAAGTTCAATTTCAGATGTACTTTCAAGTATTAGATTATTTTTTTCAGCAGCACATCAAGAATGTGAAATGTTTTAATCAACACTGTTTTTTCTCTCAATAAGATATTCAAAACTTCTCTTCTTGAATTCATCCATGTTTTCCCAACTCTATCACTGTTTCTAAACATGTTAATATGAGTAATAACCCCTTGAGTGCTTAAAAATTATTAACAAAGATTATACCAGAGGTTCTTAAAAGGAATTAATTTCCATGGTTTGGATCAATGGTTGGTTTGTTTAAGAGAAAGTTATTTAAATAGAGCCTATTGAAACAATTAGTATTGGTTGATCGAATTTCGGACAAATTGATCCTTAAATAATTCACATGCTGTGTTAACAGTCAAACAAATAGCAAATGAAATTTTTAAAATAATAGTTTTTAAAAAGCCAAAGGTCTATAATTTCAAAATGGAATTAATATACGAGTATTGCAATTAACGAAATAGTTTTCATAGGATTATAAAATTTATTTATTATCAAGGTGAGACGTTTTCAATATTATGATTCTTATTCTCTTTTGTTTTTTAAATAATATCCATTCCCATTATAATGAATATTTACATAGTACATTTCAATGTACATACACTTGCACGTCTATTATAAAACGACATACAGTAAAAACAATACAAAAAATATCGCTTTCGCTTATAACGATTATAATATTATATTTTTTTTCCAGCTGTGACCTTGAATGTTTTATTTTATTTTGTTCACATATAATTTTATTTTCTACTTGAATTTTAACAAACCAACTGTTTGTGTGGGGGGGGGGGTAGGAAAATGAGAATGGAGAATCTGCCACACATGTCAGGAAAAAACAGACCTAAAACAATACCATAAATAAATAATTAAAAAAAAATTTTAACAACCAACTGGACGACAGTAACAACATCAACAACTATAACTTACTGTGGGGTGGGATTGTGATTTGATGATATACCTACTCAAACCTATAAGTATGCTTGTCGTGCATGCAGGAATTAAGTTTCATGTGACAGAAGCGCACATTTTTTAATACAATAAATTCTGTCAAGAGTGATGGGAAACTGGTGGTGTTTGGGTGGGGGAGAAGGGGATGTTAAGGTGTTGTGATGAGTGATGCTGGCGGATTATTACCTAACATGTCGGATATAACGTGACCAGTGCAGTGCAGTGGTGAAATTCGATATACAGATGTTAGACTATGGAATTTTATTAGCATCATTTAAATATTGCTCTCTCTTCATCCCTTTATCGTCATCTCTCAATTTGATAACCAAAATGCAAATCGAAATATGTATAAATAAAACCTCACACCTTTTGAATTATTATTGGTAAAGTGCATATAAATACATATATATATACGAAAATCTAGAGTAAGGGGGATGATTGCGAGGATAATGATGATGACATACGCCTAAGCAGGTTTCGTTGCACTTTAACCTTGATTTTGTGGCGCATGTCTAAGAGCACCTACCTATATTGTAATCGTTGCTGCTTGTCAATGTGTGTTGCAGTGGCAAAAGACGACTGTTGCAACACAGAGTCATGAGTATATCAGTGTATTGAAAATGATCGTATCCCTGTGTTAGTTTTGGTGTGCGGAAGTTTTCCTTTTGTGGAACGGGTGGCGAAGGTGAGGGTTGCAAGTTTATTAGGTAGATATTGCAACAAAAATAAAAGACAAAGAAAAACAAAAATCAGACAGTACAAAAAAAAAAAAACAAACGAACCTTTAAGGGGACGAAGGATAAAAGCTCTCAAAATATATCAGTGTTTGTGTATTTTCCACCCACGCACACCGCACATCACACAAACTAAGTATAAAATAGTTTCCATTGTTTTAGAAAATTTTGTGGACATTCGAACAAGAAATTGTATACGAACGACATCATGAGGGGTTGATTGGGAATTTTCTCTTTCTGCAGCGCATAATGCGCTTTCATCATTACTTTCGCTTCTTATCCGAATTCGGCTATGGTAGAGAACTGTACAAATTTTCCCAGCAGCCGGCCAGCCGGTGAGGGTGGTTTTGGTTTGGTTTGTTTAAGTTCTCAGTCAAGACGTAAATTATTCTATATTCGATAACTTGAAAGAGCCATGAGGGTTTTTAACGTAGGTATGTTTGAAGGTACATATATACCGTTGTCGAGAATGGGTTATTTGAGGTCAGTTTCGATACAAACTTGAAAGTGCCTGGATGTTCTTAAGAGAATTTGATAAATTCACATTACTGAGCTTTTGATAAAATTAGAGCTTTTCATAGATTTAATCGTTATATTTATAGCTTTATGTGGAAAATCTGTTTTTGAATTTTATAATTGTCATTTTAAAATAAGAAAACATTGACAAAATAACAAATTTTCCAACGATTTTATGACAGCAAATCTTAGTTTGTTCAACTGAAAAAACTAACAAAGTTCAAAGCTTTCCTGATCAACAAATTGTACAAAAGTACATGATTTCAGTTTTACTTCTATTTGTTTAAAAAAAAAATAGAGATAACAATTCAACTAAATAAACAACAACAAATATGAAAAGTCAACAAAATTGCGCAGTGAAAGTCATTATAATTTTTAATGAAATTAGGTATATTCCCTACCTATACATATATCAGTTCAGTCCAGTCAGCTTTTATCAGCCCTTGTGTCGTCTAGCAAATGTGATGAGGGCTGATAATAATTGATATTGATTATGACATCAGTGCTAAGTAAATAATGCACTTTTTCAAGGCTATACTATAAATTTTGTATATTTTTATTTATACGATTTTTATTTTGTTTGTCTCTAAAGCTTATTTCAAATAGAGCTTTTTTGATTTGAAAGTAGGTGTAGAGAACACATATGTGTCTAATGTGATTTAACATTATTTTAAATTGTTTTTGTTGTATCTTTTTTTTGGAAAAGCTTTCACGTCAAATGCTAGATATTGAAAGTGTATCGAAACTAAAAGCTTGACAAATTTGTATATAGATGGTTTTATAAATAACTATACGAGTTCATTGCACTATTTGATTCTGTAAATAAGATAGATGCTATTTTTGTTCTATTATAGTTATGAAATTTGTAAACTACTCGTACACACCTAAATGTAGGAATATTAAAATAATTTTGATATTAAATTTCAAAATGCCTGTTGTCATTTCAGAATATTAAAATATTGAAATTATTAGTGATTAAAGAAGTAAATTTAAAGTGAAATTACTACTTTTTCATTGTAAAAGAGCGAATATTTTTCTATATTGTTCAAAAGTTAAGATCTTAGTTGTCATGTTGTATCTAAATATAAGACGAAACCTTTCTTATATAAAGAACCATTTTACCAATTGTAAACATAGATAGGTAGATTGAGTTTAAAAAACATTCTTTCGGAATTTTTAAAATACTTTAAGTTAAAAAAAAATAAAAACTTCCAATATTTGATCTAAATTATAACCTTAAGCACTTTCCAATAAGACTCCCCTTTTTTTGGAAACAAATCTCATAAGATAACGAGGAACGAAAAGTTAAAAGAAAGCTATAAAATTAATAACAATTCAAGACAAAAATTGTTAAGAAAACTCAAGTCTGGAAAAGGTCATTAACCTCCGACAATAATCCCCTCTGTTAAGCATGCCTAAAAATATGTTGTCATTCATAAGAAACCCAAGAACAATTCATTAACCCCAAAAACATATAAAAACACCTGCATTTTCTAATTCCCCTTTTTATTATTTTTCTGCGAATTCACAAAATAAAAATTGAAAATAATTCGCGAACAAAAACAAATAAAAAAATAACCAAACACTTTCAACTCACTTCAGCGTAACATAGGTCAGTTCAGTATCCACCCCAAAACAAAATTTAAAAAAAAATGTGAAAAAGTCACACGTCATTATACCACAACCACAACCCTTTTCGCTATGCCTTTGACTTTTTGAATGTATTTTGTATTCATTCAGTTGGATTTCAAAACTCATTCATTATAATATTTAAATTCCCAAAAACAAAACACAAAAACAAATAAATACTGTTTCAAAGTAAAGAAAAATAAAAAACGCCCACTTATGCAATAAAAATAATAATTTACATAATTTACTTGCACAGGGTATTATAAGAGGCGCATAAATAAATCACCACATAAGAAAGAAACGTTTCCAATTATTTGCGTCGCGTCGGTCGCGGCGTCTACTCCATCCCTGATAGTTAGCAAAAATTTCACAAACAACACAAAAAATTAAAAAAAAAAACAAGCCCAGACACAATGGAAACAATTTTGGGGTAGGCCATGATTATGGATGACGACGATGATGATGTTGGCCTAAAGATATACCTCCAAACAAAAAAGAATCCAAACGATGACGATGATGACGACAGCGACAACGACAACGAGAACGACGACGACAACGATAACTACGACAAACGGAAAGCCTCGGCCATTGAACTTTTAGGTCGGCTGGTTATAAAGCTGACTGCCTGACTGATTGTCTACCATTCGCACACATTAGCACAAAAATATGGTCCTTAATAGTCTGCTAAACCCTTTTTTGCCTCTGCTTATGCTTCTGACTCTGACTCTGACTCTGATCCTGCCTGTCCTGTGGCTGGAGGATTTCGATGTCGATGTCGATGTCGATGTTGGTGTGTGTGTGGTTCGTTTTCTGCCTTGTTCCTTCTGCTTCTACAATCCACACAGCTGAGTTTTGCTGTTGGTAATGTTGATGTTGTGCCTTCTAGCTACTGTGCCTACGCCTTGCTTCAATTCAGTCAGACAGGGCGGCTTAACTATATGCACGAGAGAATCGAATCGGGAATAGGTATATAGAAAAATGGTCGAACAACTTCGCCGCCGCCGTACCGTCATCTCCACACCACACTACACCACACCGCTTTTGCCGCGCCCGTTTCATCATCGTCGTCCTCATCATTATCATTGCCTTTAGTCGCAGTCGTCGCGGGTCGTTCACTGAAAGGCCAAAGCCCTTTGCAGAACAAGAGAAATTTCACTTTTCATTTTTTGTACGTTCCCTCCAGCCCGACCGACCCCCTTTCCAACCCTTAGCCCAAGCCCGCACCGCCTAACATAAATCCTGCAAGAAATCCATCCCCATTCAAAGTTTGTATTAGTGAGCGAGTGGTGAGTATTTTACACAAAATACACTTAGAAGGGTGGCACCCTTTGGGTGTATTGGTGTTTTGCCAGAGCCGAGGTTAATGAACTCTGTGCATCGGCAAGGATGTGTACAGATTCGATTCTATCTATCATGGGCACGCATGATAAAACTTTGACAAAATTCTTAACAAAACTAAAAAAAACATAAAAATATACATAAACTTTTTCCATTTCTTTCCATAAATTAGAACTTTTAGCTTTAGTTTTATTTAAAAAACGAAAATAAACTCACTAACCAATAATATTTGTTTGGGGTTTTTAACACTAAAAACTAAACTCACTTCAAACGCGATTTGAAAAAATTCACAGTCCTGAATAAATTGCGAAAGTACGATAGATATTTTACTAACTTTTTCCTTATTAACAGCATGTTTTTTTGTTTGTTGTTTTATTTGTTTAAACTTATATTTATTATAAAATTATGGTTTTTTTTTTTTGTTATTCAGTCTTTTCGTTTTCGAAGTTGTATAAATAGTTTATTTGAAAAATTATATTTATTTAAATTTATAAAAGCTACAGAGCAAAATAGGAAGCGCAGTCGACGCCATGACCTGCCTTACACGATACCATCCCGGGATAGGACTAAAACCGATAAAGCAGTAGAAACAGAAAAGGACAGGGCACTCGGCATGGCACGGCACGGCATGCACACGAACAAGGAATATGATTCGTTATGCACTGAGTACTGTTACTGCTATTGCACTCATACAAAAATACCATATACTCGTACATCGATATAGCGAGAGGGTTATAGTGTATTTGTGCAGCGCGACGAACGACGACGACTATACGATGACTACATCGACGATGATGACGATGAATAAGAATATATATTGCAAAAGCTCTTTTTTCGGCTCAACTTTTTTGTGTTTGCAAGGATTATTTTAAAAAATTGTTTTTGTTTTAAATTGTTGATTTTTGTTGTTGTTGTTCATTTGCCCTAACGAGTCCTTGTACGGAGAGAAATTACACTCATATGTGTAGAGTTGTGGGACGACGATGTTAAGTTTGTTGTTGTCTTCGTCTTCGTCTTCGTCCTCGTTCTCGTCCTTTTTGTCGTTGTCGTACTCTTGTTCGTCCTCGTTGTTCTTATCGTCCTCATCTTCATCATCGTCCTTCGTATTTGTTGTTGATTTTGGTTTGTGTCTGCAATATAATATGTACGGAACGAGCGAGGTCAACAACCGGATAAAAAAGAAGAACTATAGCCCTACAACAATAACAATAAAAACAACAACAACAACAAAATGTGTAGGTATAGAGCATAAAAATTGCAATCGAAAGCGCCATCGCAAATGTTGTTCCTTTTTTATACAAACAGCAGGCAGGCCTGATGGATGTAGGAGAGCTCCCTAGTAGGTATAGTTTTGTTATTGTTTTTGGTGGTTTTTGTTGTTGTTGCATTTACGAAACGGCTGAGCTAGTGACTAGAAATATAAAATTAAAAAGCCCCCATCACCACCGGAGCCGAAGGGCGTCACGGTCGGTCGGTGGTTTGTTCTGCGAAACGGAGTACGAGTATACGAGTACGAGAACTTCTCCCTTTCCCTACCGCGATGTTGATGTCGATGTCGTTGAGAATGTTGACAATGAATCTCTGGTGTAAGTAGAGTGGGGTGGGCAAGGACGATGCTGATTCTGTTTTTTTTTTTTGCTGTTTCTCTCCTGCCTCAACATGAGCTTCAACTTCAACCCTTATGCACAATCGCCATGACCACAGACAAGAGAAAACGAAATGTGCAAAAGTTTTTCGCCCTTTTTTATTCATCTCCGCCGCGCCCGCCCGTCAAGCTTCTGGCGGAGGGTGGATTGGCAGTAGGAATACAAATTATTATACTGGATAAGGGTGCATGGAGGAGGGCTGCCTAGTTCCCCATTGATGCAGAGAGAGAGAGGGTAATACCACAGTAGAAAGTTTTGTTTTTGTGCTTCACATAGGATGTAGGTACAGACAGGGAGAAAGGGTGTGCAGTTTGTTAGTCGGAATTGGTGTAGCAGTGCACGTAAATCACTTTAATTGCTGAGACGTGGAGATGGTATATGAAAAGAAAGGGGAGCTTTTTTGCATTTCATCATCAGTCACAACCCCAGTCAGCCTTCTAGCCAAATCGTCAGCCAGCCAGCCACCCAGCTATATAGTGTACAACTTGTTGGTAGGAAAGCGAATGAACGTCCTTGGGTGTGAATGACCCTTTATGCTGGGCGATGGGTTCAACTATAAAAGTTTTCTCTACTTGTGTTTGTGTTGGTATCTATATTTTTTTTCTGGTTGTGTGTGGGTTTTCTGAAGAAGTGGCGAGAATGTTGCCAGCATTTTGTTGGGTGCGTTGCACTTTTGTAATTCGGTAGACAGGAAAAATGTATGTTTTTTTTGTAGGTTTTCTTGTTGTTTTTTAAAGAAAGGTTGAGAGGAGGTGGAAAATTTGTTTGTTTCTTAGCTTTTTTTTTCTTGTTTTAAAGGTTTGATTTTATTCTTTTATAAAGCACAGTACCCACCTTGTGTAGGTACATAGGTATGCCTAGACCTACCCTACCCACAACCAAGGTTTAGAATATTTTAAAACATTTTTACTCTCGCTTCTACCGCTGACAAAAATTAAGTGACGGTGTGATGAGTATATTGATTTTTTTGCAGGTGGTTATATTCAAGAAGGCGTTCATTAAAAAAGATTAATTTATTTTCAGAGGTTGTTTTTGTTTAAAAACAAAGAGAAGTTTAAAGAAATAAATCAAATTTTGCCAAAGTGGCGCACTTCAAAATTGAAAAATTTGCAAAATTCGTTAGATAATTTTTAATAACAAATGAAATAAAAATAATACTTAAGATTTGTTCCCAATTTCAAGTCAATTTATTAAATTTTGTCCGAGTTATGAGTCTGACTAACTAAAAACATCCAGTATTGATTTTATAAACAACATCTCAAATAATAAAATTCAAAAACTGAGTTTTCAAATATTTTTCAAAAGCCATAATCTTTTGGAAAATATTTTTCAAAAAAAAATCTAAGAAAGTAAGAAAAGAAATAAAAAATGGATGCTTTTGTCATCCATTTTTACACAGATGGATCCAAGACAAATGAGGGAGTTGGTAGTGGTGTGTACTCAGAAAAGCTTAATCTAAGCATCTCATTCCGCCTCCCTTATCATTGTAGCGTCTTCCAAGCGGAAATTTTAGCGATCAAAGAGGTTCTCTCCTGGCTAAGAGAAAACGTGATGTCAACTTCTGATATACGCATCTTCTCTGACAGTCAGGCTGCTATCAAGTCTCTTGACGGCGTCTCAACCAAATCTCTAACGGCCCTCAATTGTCGATCGTCTCTTATGGAGATGGCGCAGCAATTTAACATTCACCTATGCTGGGTGCCGGGCCACAGAGACATCGCAGGAAATTGTAGAGCCGATGAACTCGCTAAAAATGGAACCGTCATACCTATTTAACCTGAAAGGGAGAAGATAGGTATACCGATAGCTACATGTAAACTTCTGCTAAAAGAAAAAGCTTTCGAGATAGAAAACTCTAGGTGGTACAATTTACCAACATGCGCAGCCACAAAACTAATATGGCCTTCATTGGACCTAAAGCGCTCTAAAGACTTGTTATCCCAAAGCAGACTTCATATTAGCTCCCTAATAGATGTCCTTACGGGACACTGTCTTATAGGCAGACACGCAATACGACTTGGTGTAGCCTCAAATGACTTCTGCAGGAGCTGCATGGACGAAAAAGAAGAAGAAATAATCTCTCACCCCCTCTGCACCTGCCCTGCTCTTTCACGAAGACGCAAACTTCATCTGGGAGACTACTCTTTTGATGATCCCAGTGAACTAGCTAAAAAGGATATCAAATATCTTCTTCGCTTTATAAAAAGCTCAAAATGGTTCGACTAGTGGGAAGTAATTCTCTAGATTCATGTGGTATCACAATGGGCCTTTTCTTCTGGCCTAAGTGTGTGGTTTTTGTATCCGCAGCCACATTAACCTAACCTAACCTAACCTAAGAAAAGAAATTTCATAAATTTTGAGACACCTTAATAATGTTTATAAACATTTTAGTTAAAATGCGTCCGAATAGAAAAAAAAAACATTTTTGAAAATTCTAGTATAACCTAACCCCAACTATTTAAAAGCAAACAAAAATTATTAAAAATTAATTTCATACATTTTGCAACACCTTAAAAGGTTTTTTAACTTTATTACTCATCAGAATGTTTATAAACATCAAATCATCAAAAGTACTCAAAAATAAAAACATTTTTTTTAGACAATCCATCCAAATGCTTTTCATTTTATTTAATAAGTTTTCCACACGCATGCATCAAAGGGGCCTCATAGGTGCTTTATACCTATGCCTTGATGCCTAGGAGTGGAATCATTAAAAATTCAACACACGTTCTTAACATATTTTCGATTAATCCGTTACTTCTTTGAAATACACACATCAAAGTACCTATAGCACAACATTTTTCGGCCCGCATGTAAAGAGCTTTTGCATTGAAAACATTTTTATTGTTAATTTTTTCCCACTGGTGTCGAAGTCATAGTCAATTATGTGTGTTTCTGCTCAGTCACCAAATGCAGCCAAATGGTGGCCAAAAAACAATAAAGCCATTTTACCAATTGAAGTACAGTAAAGTGCAGTGCAGTGTAGCGCAGCGAACCTCACACAAAAACCCTGACATTCGACAATGAGATTCGAGCTGGTACCTATATTGAATGACACCGTCATTGGTGTCAGATATTTGTAGCTATGTATGTGTTTTGTTTCTCTTTTGTGCTCATTGATGGCGCTTTTGTCGCCATCGTTATGTCATTCGGTTCGGTTGGTCATAGACTTTGTTTCCGCGTGTTCATCGATGGTACAAGCACAAGATTGGTATGGTAACCCCTGAAGATGTGCATACAATTCCGTGTTGCATTCAACACTTGTCGTGGTCATGTGCTATAGAAGCAGCAGCGCTTGAGTAGGTCGGTCATTCACCTTTTCTTCATTTAAATACAAAATTGAGTGAGATTCTCATCATCATAAGTCCAATCGAATGATTGAGTTTTTTTTTCTTTCAATTTTAACTCATTTCACTCTTATCATATGGGGAACGATCTTTTAATTAAAAATTCCACTCACACTCACTTCAATGGGTTTCTGCATTTCATACACATTGCATACCAGCATTATTTACCGTTAAAATAACACAAAAGAGGGACACAACACAACAACAAAAAAAAAAAAAGAACAAGGAACTTGTGAGCTGTGTTAAAAGGCAGTCCATCCAAAAGGCCTTAATGACATACAACGCAACGTTATGCAAATAAAGTTTATTACACACATGACAATGTTCCTTCTTTTTCTTTGCGTTGCACCGTTTGGTTGCAATTCTTCTTTTTCTTCTTTATTTCATTTTTTGTATGTCATTCCTTGTCAACACGAAGTGGGTAAAAAGAAACATAGACAAAATTAAAATAAGAAGAAAAGTAAAAAAAGAATAGAATTGATGACACAATATTGATTCGGTCATCATCATCAACGTTATTGTTCGATATCGTCGGAAATTTGATCTTTTAAAAGATTTGTTTGATTCTATTTTTTTGATTATAATAGAAAAAAAAAATAAATGTGAAAAAAGAACACAACACAAAATATTGGATAAGGGTATTAAAAAATATAGAAGAACAGGTATTGTTGTTACAATACATATGAGGTCATTGCACTTCGGTCTTTTGAGCCTCTTTACCGAGATAGAGCTGAGAGTGTGCGAGGAATGAAATAAAAACATGATTTTGTGGAATATACATAAAATGAGAGAACATAACTATAAACCTGTGAAATGATAAATGGTTTCTTGATTTGTTTTTTTTTTTTTTTTGAATATGTGAAGGGGAATCGAATTTCATTATGTTGAATTAACGGCATCAAATTGATCTAAAGGTCGAGTGTTTTGTTCGATATTGTAGGGATTATTTAAAGAAAAATGATCTTGAGCATTACTATTTAATGCCTTTGATGTCTGTAATGGTTTTAGATACTTTTGCAATAATGATACACAGCTTAAGGGGAGTTAAAATAGTGTAAACAGATTTAGTGCTAATTTTTCTGCATGGATAAAGTCTTTTGAAAACAAGAGTTTTAGAATTCTACATATTAGCTAAAGTGTGATTATTGAGAGTCTTAGGTAGGTACCTGGTTTGTGACAAAATATTGGTCTTGAAAGGATTAGATGTTACACAGCCCACCATTTGGGCAGTTGTCACTTTTGAAGTGATCATCTTTTAACACTTGACAAGTATTACTAAAAATGGTGCCAGTTCATAGTTTTGCAGAAAAGATTCCTGAGTGTTTTATTTCTAGAAGATGTGATCATAATTTGCCGATCACACTAAGGGTGTGACGGAGCTACTACTCTTAGAAGAAAATTTGAGAACATATTGGAAAAATCAGCACCGTTTTTTATGGGAACAAAACGGAGATGATAAGAACTATTTTTATGTTAAGAGGTGAATTAATCAATTTAAACTACGTGCCACATCGTCCTGACCTCCCAATACTGCGTGAACTCTGCAATCGTGAAGAGAGGGAGGATGTCTTTCATTTTATTGCGGTGTGCCCTATTTTAAATGAATTTCGAATGATGTACTTTGGAGTGAGAACACTTCAAAAGGAGGATCTCATGGCAGTTTTGAATGGTGACTGTGGCTGGATTAGTCTATATAGATACACTACAAGTGCTCTAAATTATAGAAAACGAGTCAGAGAAGGTGATTTTTGAAAATATATATCGGGTGATTTTTTAAGAGCTTGAGAACTTTTAAAAAAAAAAAAACGCATACAATTTGCAAAATCTCATCGATTCTTTATTTGAAACGTTAGATTGGTCCATGACATTTACTTTTTGAAGATAATTTCATTTAAATTTTGACCGCGGCTGCGTCTTAGGTGGTCCATTCGGAAAGTCCAATTTTGGGTAACTTTTTCGAGCATTTCGGCCGGAATAGCCCGAATTTCTTCGGAAATGTTGTCTTCCAAAGCTGGAATAGTTGCTGGCTTATTTGTGTAGACTTTAGACTTGACGTAGCCCCACAAAAAATAGTCTAAAGGCGTCAAATCGCATGATCTTGGTGGCCAACTTACCGGTCCATTCCTTGAGATGAATTGCTTTCCGAAGTTTTCCCTCAAAATGGCCATAGAATCGCGAGCTGTGTGGCATGTAGCGCCATCTTGTTGAAACCACATGTCAACCAAGTTCAGTTCTTCCATTTTTGGCAACAAAAAGTTTGTTAGCATTGAACGATAACGATCGCCATTCACCGTAACGTTGCGTCCAACAGCATCTTTGAAAAAATACGGTCCAATGATTCCACCAGCGTACAAACCACACCAAACAGTGCATTTTTCGGGATGCATGGGCAGTTCTTGAACGGCTTCTGGTTGCTCTTCACTCCAAATGCGGCAATTTTGCTTATTTACGTAGCCATTCAACCAGAAATGAGCCTCATCGCTGAACAAAATTTGTCATTTTCGAACATTTCGAACCGAACACTGATTTTGGTAATAAAATTCAATGATTTGCATGATGAAATGTCAAAGCATACTGAGCATCTTTCTCTTTGACACCATGTCTGAAATCCCGCGTGATCTGTCAAATACTAATGCATGAAAATCCTAACCTCAAAAAAATCACCCATTACATTATTTGGAAAAAAAAACAAAATTAATACCATAATTAAATATTTTTTTTGAATTTAACTTATTTTAAATTTTGTTAAACAATACAAAAATGTCAATCTGGTAGACGGCTTATTGCCAAACCAAAAGACTTAAAGTTTATAAAATATTGTAAAATATTGTATTATTTCATTATTATAAAGGGTGTCCCAAAATTTACGCAAGATTTGAATTAAATAGAAAACGCCGTTTTTAGTCTTTTGATAGTTATATTTTTATTGACTCGTAAAGTACATAGGATAGGGTTATGTATGGAATAACACATCGGACAAATGGCCTCCACGGCTTTGCATGCACATGCGCACTCTTTTGTTGAAATTTTCCATGACCATTCTGCATAAATGTGGCTGAATTTCGTTGATGCAGCGTTGAATCTCCTCCTTTAATGCACGGGTGGTTGTGGGCTTGTTGACATAGACTTGTGATTTCAAATAACCCCATAAAAAGAAGTCTAATGGTGTTAAATCACACGATCTAGGAGGCCAATTTTGATCACCGAAACGAGAGAGTACACAACCTGGAAATGTCTCATGCAGTAATTGAATTGTTTCACGGGCTGTATGACATGTGGCACCGTCTTGTTGAAACCACATATTGAACACATCAATATCATCCAATTTTGGTAGAAAGAACTGTGTAATCATAAAATATGGCCCAATTATGCCTCCAGCCCAAAATCCACACCATACAGTCACCCGTTGTGGATGTATTTGTTTTTCGACAATCACATGTGGGTTCTCCGAACCCCAAATGCGGCAATTTTGGCAATTGACAAAGCCATCAAGATGAAAATGTGCTTCATCGCTTAGGATGATTTTGCTCGAAAAATCAGGGTCCA
This sequence comes from Eupeodes latifasciatus, assembly GCA_920104205.1. Lineage (NCBI taxonomy): Eukaryota > Metazoa > Arthropoda > Insecta > Diptera > Syrphidae > Eupeodes > Eupeodes latifasciatus. The sequence continues at coordinate 185,592,249 of OV049926.1, read as the reverse complement.
TTTGTTGATGTTCAATAATCCATTCAACGCACTCCAACTCTAACTCCAACGCTCCATTTTTAATAACCCTATACTGTTAGCTATCAAATTGTTTTTTTTTTCAGGGTTGCCAACACTTCACTGCACAAATGGCGGCAAATTCAAATCTTGCGTTAATTTTGGGACACCCTTTACATTGTAAAAAAAAGTCATTAAAACTAAACTAACTAAACTAAGGGTGTTATTTCTACTCTTAACGTGTTTAAACAAATTGCGAGTGTTGGACAAATATGGAAAAATTTAAAAAAAATTGTAAGGTTTTGAATATTAGAATGGGAGTGGGAAAAAGCATTTCACATTCTTGATGTGTGGCTGAAAAACGAATCTCAATACTCAATAAAAAGGGTGAGGTAATGACGACTTTAATTAAACGCCATTTCTTTCAATAAACAAATTCCATTAGAATGATCTAAGCAAATAACTCGCCTGTATATAATTTTAATCAAAAGAATAAATTCTAAATCAATCCATCAAATTTTTCACAAATTTATTTCCTTAAATGTGAATTTAAATACATTTAAGAACCATTGCCTCATCATCACATCAGCAACATAACCAAAATGAAGAAACTAAAGAACAAACGAAAAGTTCATTGCTACAGTTCAAGGTTAAGAATATCACAATTGAAGAGTTGAAGAAAAATGGGTAAAACGAAGAATGATACCTGTCATACAAACACACTCAAAAATTTATTGACTCAAAATACAGACAAAATTGTATCCATAAAGTTTACAAAACAAACATTAAATTCTCTTCGATTATGACCATCGGGGTAGTCTTTAGATCATCATCCAAGCTATCCCGTCATCTGCCTATGGAAGAGAATTATGTAAGCCTCCAAGAATGTTTTGAATCAACGCCTTCTTTTGTTTTTTATGTAGTTTCAACGCAGAACAGATCAATTAGTTTTAAAAATCAAAGAACAACAAACAATATTTAAAAATTATTCAAATTTCTATAAAACGCCTTTGTTTAGAAACAAGAATTATATGCCCAAAAGTTTTGATGGATTGGCTAACATTATTATGTGAACTCTTCTTTAATTCGGGTTGTGGATTGTGTGGTGTGGTGTGGTGTGATTTTGTTCTGTATCAAACTCGTTGTTGTTGATGGTGGGATAAAAGGGTTTTTATTTTTTTAACATTTTTTCCAAAATAAGACGAATAAGAAAACAAGATTGAAACAGACAGTTTATATAATCCCCACACTGTATTGTATAAAAGATACAAACAAACTTCAAAAAAAGGGAAGAAGAGAAACGAACAATTGAATAACACGCGCGCGCATATTCTATAGTTGAACGCCCTTTTCACGGCAAGTGATTCCTTATTCCAAGTTTCAACTTCTTGGGCATAGATGTTTGTTGTTGTAATTGTTTGGTCTTGATTGTTGTATATACATACTTATAACTCAGCTGAGCTGAGCTGAGTTCAGTTGAGACCTGTGCGAGAGCAAGAGCCTTTTTAGAACTGGTTTCCCTTCATTCCAACTTCGGCGAAGACTACGACGACGACGACGGTATACGAGTGTGTTTATAAGAATAAACCAGCCTGGCGCGCATCTCTCTAACTCTAACAACCATCAAACTTTTATAACTGCTGGGGCTGGCTGTTGTCTTAAAGCAGACTCAACCTATGCTGGCATGGCATGGCAAGGCATTGGCATGGCCTGGCCTGGCTTGTTCTTCTTCTTGTTCTTGTTCTTGTTCTTGTGCGCGCCATCACCATCACCATGATCATCATCATGATCATTTCAGTTGGGAAGAAATTCAAACGAAAATGAAACCATTTCATGGCAAAGGCTAATGCACTTTTAAGATGGGGTTCTTGGGCCGGGCTTGGGCTTATACACGAGAGTACTATACTTAGCCCACAGGATTGTCGTATATGTTAGAAAAGCGACCAAGAGAGACGTTCATTGAACTTTTAATCAAGGCGACTGCAACGATGACGATGAAGACGACGACTAAGACGTTGGCAAAGACTATGACGATGACGATGACGATGGACGCACCTGGATGACTTTTTGCGCTCTGTTCTTTGAGAGAGTATTTGTGTTTGGGATTTTCTAGTCCGACTTATTTCTTAAGAGCTGAGCTGGTCATTGACTATCCTTGCGCCATCATCATCGCCATAGCCATCTCCAACAACCACACACAAACAGCAACCAGATAAAGAAGAGTGCAAGTGAATTTCTATATACGTATTGTGTTTGGCTGATGCACGAAGGGGTTATGATTGCTAGGTTGTTACTCCTTGCGTCATATAGTTTAAGCCTGTTTCAGGTTGTTTCAGGGCGATGCGATGGTACAATTAAACGCTTCTTATGGCTGAGCGATCTTCAATCTTTTTTAAAGTACTGATGGTGTTTTTGTGTTTGCTATTTATTAATTTGCCCCGTGCTCTCAGTGGTCTTAAGGCAAATGACCTTAGAATAATTGTGGACATTGTAAGATACCTTGATTATTTTAAATAATCCCGGCGAGAAGTGAACAAGAAAAGAATCAAAATTATAAATGATGGCAAAACCTAATCGCCATTTTTTCATTCGGCTTTTTACCATCAAGATACATTGACCCCAGCCTTGAAAAAACGACATGGAAGGATCAAGCTCGTCTGGAAGCAGAGTATCTATATGGGCGACTTAGATATAACTAAATGATATGATGGGTTTGTGATCAAAAATAATGATAGAAAAAGTATTTGTGTCCGCATCACGCACGATACGATTCTATTGGTTCTTTACCAGGAGGCAACAAACTCGCCCCCAAGAGTGTGGTAGTGGCAGTAAAATTTTCATTTTCATTTCAAGGTGTTTTTTGTACTAGATTTTGCAGAGGAGACCATAGAAGAAGGAATAGACGCAAAGATTGAGTTCGTTTTTTGTTTGTATGTACTCACTCGTATACCTAATAAAAAGTTCTTTTTTTTTCTGCTATAAAATGCTTCTTTTATGGTTGAAAGGCGTTTATTGCGATCATCATTATCATCTTTGTATGGCAACTGGTCAACAACCTTGTCATATATATATCTTGTTTATTTATTCTATTCTGCGAGTATGTATGTTTAAATGTATCTCCCTGGGGAGATAGTGAAATTAATTGTTGGCAGTTGGATTATAATGAATTTGATGTGGCTGATAGTTTGTAGCTCCATCAGAATATAATTTGCTTAATCATTTTGCCTTTGAGCTTTTTTTCTTTTTTTCAAGCCAGTTAGGTAAGGTGATTTTAATTGGATTGAGTAATCACCACATAACTATTTCCATACATTATAAAAGATTTTTTTAATAGACGTGATGTGATGGTCTATTCTTTAAATTTATTTTATGTTTTTTTCTTAAATTTTGCCACAATTAAGTTCTTAAAAAAATTGTCTTTTTCTGCTAGAAATAAAATGGAGATCAAGACATTAAACAATGATCTTTGATACTGAAATATATCATTTGATATTTTATTGAAATTTAAATAAAGTCTCAAAAGTTCGAAGATCAGCTCTTTTGTTTTAAATAATGATTTTAATAAAATATAAAGTAGATGTTTAGATATCAATTGTATTTCTGAAGAAAAAAGTAAGAGTAAGAAGTAAGTTTTGACAGTATTACAAACATTTAACCAAGAAGTTACTTCTTATTTGGACGGAGATTTTATCAAAATTTGGTAAGTAAACATAAATATATGGTCAAAGAAATGCCGACGGCAGATTAAAAATGGCCAATACTTTCAAAGAATATAGAAACTTATTGAATAGAAATTCTTCTTAAAAATAAGTTAAATCATTCAAATTTCATATAACTCAATTAATTTTTACGGAAATTTAAAGAAAACTGACACTTTTTAACTAATTACCTATTTACACCATAAATTATTTTTAAAAACGAACCCTCTGACGATATTTTATCTTTCATTATGTAACTGCAATTATAAATTATTACCACAATTAAACTCAACAACAACGCAGCAACACAACATCATCATCGGAACAAAAAAAAAACAAATTTGCTACAAAGTAAGAACAAAACAATAATAATTATTCTAAATTACGTAATGTAGTGTGCTTTGTGGTGATCTCGGTTTTAAATAACCTTGATGATTTTTTCGTTAACACCTCATCCCATAAATAAATAAAAATAAATACGAAACTTCTACTTTTTGATTTATTAATTTTTGTGTTAAAAATCAAAAGTTTCCAAAAATAAAAAACCCATGTCATTGATACATCAAAGATTCATACTAAATTCGTTCAGTTGCCAATACATTAATCACACAACTGAACAAAAAAAAAAATACATTTTTTGTTCCATAAACGACGTAAAACTTTAATTATATACAAAAATTATATTCAGCCTTGATATTGAAATTGAATTCCGAGCTTAGAGTGACGTAAACGTTGTGAGAGTTAAACAGAAAAAAAATTCAATGTGACTCAACCAAAAAGGTGCTATGAGAGAGAAGTCATCAAAAGTCAAAGTCAAGGACTTTATTCAAAATAAAAGCTTTTGATCAACTAAACAAATCAAACAATAACAATAAATAAAATTAGGTGTAATGTCTATTTATCTATGTACAACCAATTGCTTATAAATTACATTTGAAGCTATCGACAAGTGGCGATGGTAAACTTGAGAGAAAAAAAACTATTTCGAGCTTTTAAAGACTATCAGAAAGTTAAGATTTCGTTGGAAGATCATGCCTAACAGGTGCTTGTGTTAAGTAATATCATGTTGAAATTGATGCGCAATTTTTATAATTTATTATATTTCTGTTAGCAGGGTTTATTTATGCATCAGAGAATTATATAAGAGCTTTGAAATGATCCTTCAATTATATTTCAAGGTGAAGCCTAATTATGACTATTTAATTGCTTTAGATAAATATGTTGTTTACATGTAATGCATTTTGTGCCAGCAATTCAAAGTTACCATAATTAAAACTAACTTCAATTCTGATTATTCCTATAAAATGTCAACAAGAAAAAAAGTTTGATGCTCAACTCTTTTGTTTGGAATTTTGAATTTCCTTAAATTCGAAATAAAATACAAAATAATGCATTTGCTTCCCCCTTTTCATTAAATCTACTTTTATCTATTTTACTGCAATACAAAAAAATGAAAATAAAAATAAGTACCACTCCTTTTTCCAGTCCAAACAAAAATATGAAAAACAAAAAAGTTTGTACCTCAACTCTTTCGTTTCAAGTTATGCTATACCTTCTCTTGACTTACCTTTTGCAGACATTGTGGTAGTGTTTTCATATCTTATGTAATCCTTTTTCAGTTAATCCAATCATTTTGTGAAGTTCCATTAACAGTTAATATCCTTTATCTGCGGATAGCTGATGCGATGCTGCTCCGGTGATTTTTTATAATTCACTTAAGAACTTTAATTATCACTTAATTTTCTAATTCATGGGTATTTTATTTTTAAATCATATTTGTCTCACTTCTCATAATCATTTATAATACACAGTTCACTCAAAAATATTTCAAAATTCACCGGGTGGTTCTATATTGGTGGGCTAAGTACCTCTTTTTTTCTTTAGTATCTTTTGCTTTAGATATCCAAATCCTTGTCCTTAATCTTATCCAGTCTTAAAATGTATATTCTTTTCCGATTAGAAGTATTCTCCGCGTATGTATTTTTTTTAATTTTTGAATTCAAATCAACAACAAACAATTTCGTCCAAAATAAGGCAAAGTTTAAAATGTTAAAAAAATAAAATTCAATTGGTGGTCATATAAAATATGTATAAGCGAAAAATTGTTAGAATTTTATTCCGTCTATGTCGTGTTGTTGCTTACGGAAAACTGATTCACGGATGATTCTCAATTCCCAGTCCAGACTCATTGCTGTCGATTCGAGCGTATCATATCATCCAAAACCTTAAGCAGAAGAGTCAAAAGAATATTTTCAATATATGTATGTGCGTTTTAACACGCACACATAAGCAACTTAAGTTAGAACCAGAAATAATAAGAGACTTTTTCTGAATTCACCTTCATCAGTTCTTCGTTCGTATATACAAAAGAATGAAAAGAGAAACAGGTAAAAATGACGATTACACTCAAATACCAACAAACAAAATGTTCTTATTCTAATGTAAGACGGAAGCAAAAATAAAGAGAGCATCTACCTGTTCGTTTAATGTTATGATGATAATGTTGATGAATTTACCTGTTGATTGGATTTTATATAAGTAAGAGAATCCAATAATATACGCTTCTCTTGACACTTTGTCTAGAAGTAAGGAATTAGTAGATCTTATCTATATACATACCAGTGCGGGTATATGTCGCCCAAATTTTATATCAAATGAATGTTGAAATGAAAACTATTAGAACTCTTTTTGTTTTTCTTTCTTTCTTTCTTTTATTTTTTAATTTTGAAAGAGAAAAATTGAATAACGGTAGTTTTGCAAAACTCTCTAAGTGTGAGTTGTAAAAATTCAAATACTCGTACAATTGCAAAACCGAAAGAAGAGGTAGTAATTATTGTATTCTTGATAAACCATTGTCTCTGAGGAGATAGTGAAGCCTTTTCATTCCTTATTGCAACTTTTAAAAGATGCATTCGAAGCATAATAATTGTAATCGTGTTCATAAGTTTTCTTAAATTCACCACCCGTTTCATCCACTGATGAGAATAACAAACAAAATCAAAAGAATACAAGAAATAAAAAACAAAAGTAACAACAAAATCAAAGAGAGATATATGAGCAAGATTTTATTTGGTAGGTCAATGACTTTATGAGAAAAAAGAACGGCAAGCGCGCAAAGAGTTGGATGGCTTATATTGAGCTGATGGTGCTGCATAATGGCGCTCACAGCTCAACATCAACTCAGATATGGGTTCAATGGCTTCTTGTATATGTATATCTGCTTTTCCCAAAAAAATATACAGAACAATATTTTTTGGATTTACTCAGTTTGTTGACTTCTTGTGCTTTTGTTAGTTACATGTTAAATTGAATATTTTATAGTGAAACTATTAATTAAAATTTAGAATAGAATATAATTTACTAAATTCGATTAGTCTTTGTTAGTTAAATGATCTAACAAGGAGACAAATTACTTTTTAATTTTAATGAAATTAAGAATGATTGAGGAGTGGCTGAAAGTCAAAGAATTTTTATTCTGGAATTTAGTAAAAGAAAAGTTGTTTTTGTTACTTTTTATTAAATTAAAAAAAAATAAAAGTATACAAGTAAAGGGTTTCCTTTTTTTAAATTACGACATATTTAAGATAATATGAGCAACTTATTTATAGTCTGGTTTATAATATCATAGCATTTATTTTGTAAGTATATGATTTATAATATATGACTAGGAGGTACAGAGATCAATGGATAAGTCTAATTGTTCATTACTTTTTCCAATAAATCTGGGGGTATGGCGTTATTGGCTTCCAATGCTTCCAATGCTTCAAAAATTTCTGGTTTCAATACAAAAAAAGAGGCTGGGATGCGACCCACACTGATAACTTCCCATCCTGTCTGTCCATTTGTCTTGCTTAAAAGTTTGTAGGTTTTCGTGTTTTGTTAAAAAAGTTCTCAGTTGAATTATTCTTAAAAAATTAAAACCTACCAATAATATTTTGCATATAATGAAATAGTTTGATTTCAAAATCTATTTTTATTAACGAGATTTTTAGTCGAAAACCAATTTTTACCAATTTTAGTAGCATTTCTTAAAAAAATTATTTCTTATATAAACAAATACAAATTGCATGAATGAAATTAATTTGAAGTCTTCTATTGTTCACGAAATATCGAAAACCGAACATCAATTTTTACCAATTTTGCGTACTATTTTTTGTGGATTTTAATTTTTTATGAAAAAATTGACTGTTGGATTTTTATAAAAAATATACTAAACATCGAAAACAATATTTTCTGTGAGATAAATAATTTTTAATTGAAGCCAATATTTTTTTAATTTTTGAAAAGATATTTGAGTCGAAAATAAATTTTTACTAAGTCTTAGTCTTGTTTTTTTTTTTTAGGTTTTTATTTTTTGTAAAAAAACTGTCAATTCGATTTTTCTCAAAATTCTACCGAATATTGAAAATAATATTTCTTATAATAAAAAATTAGTTTAAAGCCAATATCTTAAAGTCTTAAAAAGATATTTGAGTCGAAAATCAATTTTTACCAACTTTCATTAATTTTTGTTTAGTTTTCATTTTTTTTTTGTAAAAAAACTGTCAATTCGATTTTTCTCTAAATTTTACCAGATGTTAAAAACATTATTCTTTATTGCACAAAATTGTTTTGGAGATAAAATCGTTTTTTGTTCGTAAATTTTTCGAGGTAAATAATATTTTTATTTTTCAGTTTTTTTGATTTATAAAAAAAAAACGTTAATTGGAATTTTTTCCAAAAATATATTTTTTTGGTATCACGTTGCAATAATATAAAATTTAATTCAAGTCTCTAGCGTTATTGGTTCGTGAGATATTTAGAGTTAACCACAATTTTTACCTTTTTTTAAACTGCTATGGTAAAAAAAAACACCCACGCAATTTTCTTGAGAGCCCTTTCTGCATCTGTTTGCCTTATTATCTGTATAACAAATTTATTTGAAGCCGATATCTCTTCTGGTTCTTGAGCTATGGATGACGAAAAAAACGTCGCGAAAGTACAGACGTACGAACGTACGTACACACGTACGCACAGACATCTTTCTAAAAATCTTTTATTTCGACTCTAGGGACCTTAAAACGTCGACAAATGTCAAAATTTTCAATTTGACAAATCGGACCCATTACAATAACTTCCCATGGGAAGTTAATAAAATGATCTCGTGGATGTTTAGCTGTATTGCTCGGAAGCGCTTGTCATTGATTTTAAAAGTAATAAGGACCCATGATGCCACCCAATGGTGATTCCTTAATAGTTCCTCAAAAAACTGAAAACTCAACAATATTAAATTGAAATTTTTTGAAGTTTTTTAAAACACTAATTTTCAAAGAGACATAGGAAATCAAAAAGTTATTCTTATTGATTACTTTATATTTAACGAAGTTTTAAGAACTGATTTAATTCTTTAAAATTACGTTGATGTTTGTATAAATGTTTAGTCTTTAATTTTTTTAAACGTATAACTAATTTTTAAGAATATTTGAATTGCTAATTGGTAACAAAAAATAATAAATCAGTTATTAATTTAAGTTTTCAAACTTTCTCGAAAATTACATACATAGGTAAAATAATGTAGAAAATGGGTGATTAAACTTATTTTAAAGGTGTGCATTTTCCTATTACTAAAATACAATATTTACAGAACTGTAAATTCTTTTATTTTTAATTTCAAAATTTTTCAACTGATTATTTTGCATTAAAGGTGTTGTTAAAAAATTTAGTTTTTCAGATTAATAATAATAATTTAGAAGTATTTCACAAAATATGATAACATTTTTAATAAGCTTCAACTTCCGAAATAAAGTCTATGGAACCAGAAGAAGGCGAACCTCTTTTTAACATATTAAATAAATTATTTGTAAAAATAAGCCTATAAGAAATTTTACGTAGAGTTGTAGGAAGGACTGACAAGGAGACGAGACCGATACGAGAAACAGTTATACGATACTGAGACCTATACCAAAACGACTGACATTTTTAATCGATCTAGTCGGCCTTTTTGGATGAAAACAAAAATGCAAAACTATAATTATTTCGGTTTTTAAAATGATTTTTTGAACTTTGAATAATTGCTATAAAAAGGGTAATCTTAGCACTCATTTAAGATAAAATATAATATATGGTTGTCAAATTCCATTTCAGGATAACAAACACTGTCAAATTCCATTAAAGAATAACTACGCGCATAGATATACAAAATAAAGTACTGCATGTTCACCAAGCCATAACCAGGTAAACGTCTACAACTTCCGACTTGCCTCATTGAAGGTGTTCACATTTAAGAATAGACTTAGACAAAGCAAAACCAAGACGAGACTAAGTTATACAAGACCGAGATCGAGATCGAGATCGAGACGAGACCAAGACGAAAACGAGACGAGACGAGACCATGACGAGACTCAGTTAAACAAGAGCGAGACTTATACCGATTTTGACGAGACAGAGACGAAAGTAGAGAAAGTCTTATCGGGTTTCGTCTTATGACCAGCAATAGTTGTAGACATAAGTGTCATGGGCGCATGCATTGATGATAAATTATTTTCTAAATGCGGTGTTGAAAAAACTCGTATGTATTTTGGCAATTTCTATAGATTACAGAAATGAATGTGCCATGCTTCTCTTTTTCAACTTTTTCCTTCCAGACGCCTCCAAAGTGGCGAAAATACCCTTTTTTTTAATTTGGAATCAAATTATTGGAAAACATCTTCTGACTGCAAATAATTAACTTCTATACACTTCACTCTCTGCTTCACCAGACTTTTCCCAATATAACAAAAAAGTGGTCAAAGTACGATCTTGAAGTTTCCAAATGTTAGTTTCTGTATTTAGTATACCTAAAAATTACATTTCGTTAATTAGTGAACTGACTATAGGTACATTTATTTTCTCAATTTTAATAAGTTCGTTTCCATCAAAATATTTACACCCAAACATTAAACATCCATCTTGATAGGAATGCAGGCCGAATTAAGTAGGAGGAAATATGTACATATTAAAACAGTTAAAATATGTTTCAAATTATCTTGAATCCCCCACTCCCATATTAGAAAATTTAACCCATATAATTCTATTAATAAATCAATAATCACTCTTGTCAATGAATCATTGAACCACAACCATTAAACAACTTAACGAGGAAAAAACAACCCAGAAGAAAGTTTTTTTAAACAAACAAACAAACAACAAATAACAATCTCGAACAATACCTACATACGTCCAAATACAATTAGCAAATGCAAAATAACCCGTTGTGTCAGTAGCAACTTAAAGAGCTAAGCACTTAGCTGCTGCCTTATAGCAATTTCGACATCCATCAAAATGAGTTCAATGGTAATGAGTGTATCGCTATAAACACTTGTACAAACAACATGTCTTCCTGTTGCTGCCGATGATGGCCGATCGATGGTTCTGGTTCTGCTGCGAACTCTTCTAAAAACCCAATCAGAAGATACACGAGAAGAAAGAATCTCTACTCTAACAAGCCATTTTATCTATCCAAACCCAAAGCCAACACTCTCACTGGAGCAAATAACGCCCCAAGGGACACCCCACTCAATTTTTCACTGACAGTTAGTTTTGAGTTGAACTATCAACCCACACACAAAATATTGAAAAAAATATTGAGCTTGATCTATTCTGATGTACGTTCAATTGAAGAATTATATTTTTACTTCGACGAGCTGTCAATCAAATTGCGCCGTTTAAGGTAAGCATTCGAAAGTTATTTCGCGTTTTGGCCATTCAACTCACCTATATTGTGAATATGCCCGCCATTTCCAACGACAAAAGACGAACGACCAACGATAGCGAAGACGTCACATCCGTTGGCTTCCGTTTAGGTGGCTTGTATCGTTGGTATGTCGTTGTCGTTGTCTTTATCGATGGCCGATGTCACCCGCTGCTGCTGCACTCTGCGCTGTCCATCATTTGGGATTAAGTTTGATTTTGTAAACTGCCAAAGTGCCTGAAAAGTGTGTGCGCAGTCATAACTGGATATGAAATAAACATACATAATAATTTCATTCATAGACGCATGCATTGATGAAATAGTGCGTAACGCATATTAAGGAGCTAATTGCATTGCATTCAGTCGCTCACTATCATATCGCCACAACAATAAACGAACGCCCTTTGTCGTTCAACTATTACTACGACGACGAACGGCTACGACTTCATTTACGTGACACCTGGAGATGTGTTACGTCGGTCGGTCTTCGTATTGGGCTTGGCTGACACGCATAAATTTAGTTTACCGTTTTTTTAAAAATACGAAACAAATAAAAAAAAAAAACTTTAACTACTTGCACTTATCTAGTGGTGTTTTATTGCAACTGAATGAAATTTATGTTGTTTGTTGGAAAGTGTTGCATTGGAGTAGACAAATTTATAGAAGGTAAAAAAATAAAGTATGACTGAATGCCTTTTATAGAAAAATAAATGTAAAGTTAGCATTAGAAGAAATAATGCAACAAAATTACTTATTCTCTCTAAAAATAGGAAATGGAGTTTATTTAATATTTTTCGTCTTCATTTACTCATCAAAATATTTCCTATTTTACTAACTGAGTAATTGATTTCTTAACTTAACACTAGTATCAGTGAATTAAGAAATGAAGATTAAACTTCATAGCCAAAATCGAATCAAAAACGTTTCGAAGCAATCAAACATGTTTCGAAATAATCAAAAATGTTTCTCTGTGAATCATTGATTTATGATTCCTTGATGTAAGTGAAGAAAAAATCGTGTTATTAATATATACTTTTGTCCTCCTTTAAGGAAAAAATGCAAGGCCTTTGATGTACTCCAGGGCGTATACGCACTTTTTTTTTAATTTAATAAAATCTAAACGCTTTTTGTTTTGTGAACAGTAGATGAGCGTGTGCATCTTACTTTATACATGAAAGGATATAAGTAGAGATATAATGATATAAAGGACATATATAAAGCTTGATAGTATTTTATAAAAAGAAGCTGGGATGCGACCCACACTGATAACTTCCCATCCCGTCTGTCGATTTGTCTTGCTTAAAAATTTGTCTATATGTATCAAATGTACCAAATTTTCGTACTATTTTTTGTAGATTTTATTTTTTTATGAAAAAAACGGACTGTTGGATTTTTATATCGAATGATATATGAATATCGAAAACAATATTTTCTGTGAAATAAAATAAGTTTGAAGCCAAAATTTGTAATTTTTGAAAAGCTATTTGAGTCGAAAGTAAATTTCTATCAAGTTTTAGTATTGTTTTTTTTTAGGTTTATTTTTTGTAAAAAAAACTGTCAATTCGATTTTTCTCAAAATTTTATCGAATGTTGAAAAAAAAATATTTCTTATAAGTTAAAATTAGTTAGAAGCCATTATCTCAAATTTTTGGAAAGATATTTGAGTCGAAAATCAATTTTTACCAACTTTTGTTAATTTTTTTTTGGGTTTTTAATTTTTTGTACAAAAGCTGTCAATTCAATTTTTTTCAAATTTTACTGAATGTTGACAACAATATTTTTTGAAAGATTAAAGTAGTTTAAAGCCAATATCTCCAAGTTTTGAAAAGATATTTGCGTCGAAATTCAATTTTTACCAACTTTTATTAATTTTTTTTAGGTTTTTATTTTTTTTTTTAAACTATCAATTCGATTTTTCTCAACATTTTTAAGAATGTTGAAAACAATATTTCTTATAAGATAAAAAAAGTTTGAAGCCTTAATCTCAAGTTTTTGAAAAGATATTTGCGTCGAAATTCAATTTTTACCAACTATGAGTAAATTTTTTTTAGGATTTTATTTTTTATAAAAAAAATGTCAATTAGATTTTTCTCGAAATTTTATCAGATGTCAAAAACATTATTCTTCGTTGCACCAAATTGTTTTGGAGATGAAATCATATTTTGGTCGTAAAATTTTCGAGGTGACAAGTTTTTTTTTTCAGTTTTTTTGATTTATAAAAAAACTGTTAATTGGATTTTTTTCCAAAAATATAATTGTTTTGTATTACGTTACAATATATGTATATTATAAAATTTAATTCAAGTCTCTAGCATCATTGGTTCATGAGATATTTAGGTTTAACCATAATTTTCACCTTTTTTTAAACTGCTATGGTAAAAAAACCACCCACGCAATTTTCTTGAGAGCCCTTTCTGCATCTTTCTGCATTATTATCTGTATAACAAAATTTGAAGTCGATATCTCTCTGGTTCTTGAGCTATGGACGTATGGACGTACGGACGTACGGACGTACGGACGTACGGACGTACGGACGTACGAACGTACGTACACACGCACGCACAGACATCTTTCTAAAAATCTTTTATTTTGACTCTAGGGACCTTGAAACGTCGAGAAATGTCAAAATTTTCAATTTGGCAAATCGGACCCATTACAATAACTTCCTATGGGAAGTTAATAAACAAACTTGATACTAATTTAATTCACATACTAGTTTTAAGTCAAAACAGCAATCCCTCATTTAGTAAGTTCATCATCCAATTTTCAAGACTGTTCTTGTAGAAATGTATCATCTCAAAAACCATCTAACAAATGTGTATTATACTTGCAACACTTCCTTTGCAACAATCTATGATGATATGCATCATTATGCTACTTACCACAAGCATTTTGCTATGTTCTGGATTGCATATGCGAAAGATCTGAGGTAAGCGTCCGTCCCCGTCGTCAGGTAAAATTTCAAAAAAATGTAGAAGCTACCTACTGACTATTTTTGACTGACAGCCAAGCAAACGAACAAGGTAGTCAGCCAGCAAATGTACATATGCTCAGCAGCCGATCCGACACTGAAAGGTTATTTGCGGATATTGAACTAGTTACCTAGTGCCAGCAGAGAGCGCGTAATAACCACACAAAGTCGATGTTCGAGGAGCCACGAAACAACAACAAAATTAACAACACAAAAATGCTTATTCTAAGTCAGCGACGACGTCAAGTTAACAAAAATACCATCGGCATAGTCTTGGCCTTAGAGTTTGGCCATACCAGAGAGCCATTAGAGCTCTACGATTGAGTGGGCTTTTTGCAAAGGCCGGAAAAAGATGGTCTCCGAGAGCAAGCGGGAGGGAGTCTTGTCTCGTGTGTAGTAAATTTTTGTTTGGAATTTTCCTTTTGGAAATAAATCAATTTTACTATCCCGCAAGAGAATCTATCTCAATTTTTCATTGCAGTTTGGCCCCCAAGTTGAATATCTATACTCGAGGCCAGAAATTACTATGATTACGTATATTTTGTGATGAATGCCATCATCGCGGCTGCATCCACTCGATATTCGACTATTCGATTATTCTATAGTCCACCACCACCGCACTGCTGGCTATCATCGTATCGTCGCCGTGACTTTGGCCTCTATATACCTACCTTTAGGTATATCGACTAAGTAGGATACTTCTTCGGTGGAGGAATAATTTCCACGAATTGAAACAAAAATATATTTGCAATGTTTTTCTTTTTTTTTTTTTGGTTTTTCAATTTCTCTTGATGGCGATGCCACTCAAAATCACTTTTGCAACAAAATAGAAAAATAAAAGTTAAACAAAACAAATTGGCAAACAACATTCTTAGAACAACGCGACTCGTGCAGAATTTCAATTAGAACAAATGCGCGAGGTGAGCTCTATGTGCCATTTAGTTTTTTTTTTTTCTTTTTTGATTTTTCAATGTTTGTGCGATTTGAAAAATAAAACAACAAAAAGATCATCCAAACTGTGTTATTAGGGCTTTCTGGGGAAAAAATAATCATAATTTTATTTGCATTATAACTGGCCAAATGCGACTTGCAAATGCGATATCTCTGACCTTTATCTCAAGCGCAAGTTATTTGGTTATAGTTTATAGTTATTTTATGGGTTATTTGGAATAAAATGGTAAAATATTTTTATATAATATATTTTCGGAGAACGGTTTTATTAAAATCACGTTGAAAAGCGTTTAAGGAACTCTGATAATTTCTAATAGTAGGTTTTTAAGCAGATATCTATATACGAGTTTGGCTCGATCTAAAAATGTATCTGAGATTATTGGTAACTATAATTAACACTTCCGTATGCATTTGTTTTAAGAATTTACCAACATTTTGCAAGTGAAAAATGTACTCGACCTAATTAAATACCGACAGAATGACTTCAAGAATGAGGTTCAATATTTTTGATGAATAATAGACAAAATTCTTACTTTACGTTTTTAAAATAAGTCAAAAGAATAAACAATTTTCTGATAATCTACAATTGGTTTTGAAAAAAAATACTAACTTAAAATTTAGAACAGTCTTTTGTTAAGGACTTAATATTTTGCTGGTAAATAATTTTTGTCATCTTTAAAAATTTTCTAAACCATTCAAAATTGTTCTTTTTTAGTTTTATGAAAACTAGTAAAATATTAGTTTAATTTAATTAAAATCAATACACTAAATACGTCTTAATAGTGACATTTTGTAAAAAAAAAATAGCCCTGTCTGATTTTACTTTGGACTTCAAAATCTTCTGGCAACCTACCTTCGCATTATACGATTATGATTCAGGACCAAATATCGCTCCAAAGTGATCTGTTATGTTCTTGGAAAATAATCTCCAGTAATATTTTTGCATGCAAAATGGAAATACCGCCCCAGTTTTCGCACTTCATCATGTCTTCTTTGTTTGGAACTTGACAATAATTCCTTCTTTTCACGATGCTTCAGGATGATTTAGTTTTAACCATTTTTTTGTAATATTTTATTTTTATAAATGTCAAAAGATAACAGCTTTTAAGGTGAAAACTACCTAAAAAGCGGTCTTTTCAAAATGAAACCTCTTATTGGAAAAACTTGTCAAGACCCATCAAACGCAAGAATTCTATGTATAAATTAGTATATCTTAATTGAATTCTAATTGATTAAAAGTCAAATTAGTTTCAAACCGAAGACTCAGTTTCATAAAGGACTATGAACGCTTTTATAACCAATTTATATTATACTGACTTGATAAATGATAGTCAATATGAAAGGTGTTACTACGTTAATATGGCTGCAATTATCTGAAAAAAATTGGAAAGATATAACTTTATTATAAAAAGAATCGGATCTAGTTCACTATTTTGAAAAACTTCTAAGCTCTCATTAAAAACGAAATTTTTGATTTGATTTAATCGATTGCATTGTCGTTTTTAAAAGCTTACAATATGTTTTCAAGCTCAGGAAGGTAGACAAAAAGTTGATAATGTTTCTTAAAATTGAAGATTTTTGCAAAATATTCATATAAAATGCTAATTTTAAATATAGTGGGATTTTTTTAATTTAAAATTTGTTTTCAATTTTTAAGGTCTCTAGAATCTAAAGCTTTCGTTTTCGAATGTTCCTTCATACATTCGAAAATCCGTACTATCTCGATTCTTTTTTTTTTTCTTCTTCCATATCACAAGAATTTACAACCCATTTATTACCAAAGACATTTAAAATCAAAATTTTAAAATTTTGATATCATAACTTTGTTAAATAGTGTCAGAGGAATACAAAAATATTTTTTTAATTTTTTTAAAAAGGTAGGATGTGTGGTTTTTAAGGTGTACCCAAGCAGGTACAATGGGAACATATGGTTGCTAATTATGTGTATGAAATTTCTTAAAGCATTCTTTTTCGACACACAGAACTATGTCACAGAACTCGAAAACCCATCTGATTCGCATCTAAGAGACTTTTCAATTCTCTTTGGAAAATGGTGACCTTCAGATAAAGCAACACTCGTAGACAGACATGGAACGTTTTGATGTCGAAGTTTGGAGAGTTTTATACCTTCTAAGATAATATCGAGCAACATCTCTTTGAAACTATAGTAAGTCATCTGCGACTTTATATAGTTTCCAAGCTTTTAACAAAGAAGAGTTAAGCATTGACGTAAAAAGCGGCCACCACCACTTTTTGCCTCGAACTTAGATTTTATGCATATTGATACACTGATCGTGTAAGTCAACGCCACCTATATTTCAATTAGAGATTTGTCCAAAGCACATTTCATATTCATCTTGTTTATCACAAAATTATTAGAACGGTTCATTGACATATCAGTACCTCTTTTAGATCAGCGTGGTTGGCTATGAGATTGCCCAGATATTGAGGCTCTTATCACTGATAAAGGAACTTCGTCCTCGCTATCAAAATCCTCATTCCTAATAGAAGTTCAATGTTACCAGGAACATAATTGGGCACGTGAGCTTTATCCAAATTTTCTGTGTCTATTTCATCCTCGTCTGTATTGAAATCTGCATCTGGTGGTATAAATGCAATGTCAAACACAGCGTTTCGATCATTTTCTTCGATTGCATTTTGAAGATTATCGAATCTTCTTCCATAAAATGATGATGTTGAGAATGCTTTGAATTCCATTCCCTAAAAAAAAAGTTGTCACTTTTTCCCATTGTACCCAAGCGGGTACACCTAACTTTACGCGTACTTACCTAGCGTAAAAATAAATGAACACTTGATTTTTCACTTTTATCTGATTTTATTTTAAATTTTTGAACTATTTCCAAAAAATAATAAGAAAATTGATAAAACGAA
Source organism: Eupeodes latifasciatus (assembly GCA_920104205.1). NCBI lineage: Eukaryota > Metazoa > Arthropoda > Insecta > Diptera > Syrphidae > Eupeodes > Eupeodes latifasciatus. The sequence continues at coordinate 185,574,032 of OV049926.1, read as the reverse complement.
TATTTTTTATATTGCAAAATACGGGCCAACCTCTAAAAAACCAATAATATCGCAATCGCGCCTGACGCGGAGTAATTAATAAAGACTACCATTTTAGTGAGTTTGCAATAAACTGCACTCCGACTTGTTAAAAACCTGTCAACGAACAAAAAAAAAATTGAATTTCATGCAAACAAATTTGAAGAAGGACAACGGTAAATCAATGATGATGTTCAATTTTCTGTACCCAAGCGGGTACAGTGGTAGTAATGGGTTAAGTAAATTGGCCACCTTTAAATTCATAATTTCAAAAAAAATGATGATGAGGGAATTCAGGGCTCTTTTTAAACTCCTAAGTTAGCAAAACTCTAAATTAGTACCTCTTTAGAAATAAAGTTTCTAACAATTTACTTTATAGAACAATGTTTATTTAATAACGAATTTATAAGAACTCTGGTGTCCACGGAACAGGTTGAGATCCTTTGAGTTGTGGATTACTTATTGCATTGTGGAGTGGTGCTTGAATTTCCGATGCTTTGGGAATAAATCTGATGCTCTTACCAAGCAAGTTTCTCAACTGTCAGCGCATACAAATTTTCGTCATCGTTCTCAAGACCGAAGAAGACACAATTCGCGATGTAGATCCAAGTCAGCAAAGAGAGAAGGATGGTGTTGGTTTCATACAAGATACCAGCACAACGCACGTAAGTGTAATAAGCCATGTACTTTTCAGGAAAACTCAAACAGCAGTTCATAATGACGGCCAATGACTGCAACATTCCTGGAAGCCGTCTTTTCCTTACTGACCAGAACTCAAAACATCAATTTCTTATCGACACCGGATCTGACCTTTCCTGCTTCCCAAAACGTTTATTAGCAGAAAAGCGTCTCGCCACCAACTATGACCTAAGCGCTGCAAATGATACCACAATCAAGACGTATGGATTTTTGAACCTCGATTTGAACTTAGGACTACGACGAAGCTTCGTTTGGAGATTCGTCGTTGCTGATGCTGACGTTAGCATTCCTATCATCGGTTCAGATTTCCTTGCGCACTATCACTTATTACCGGACTGTCAATCAAAACGCCTAATAGATACTTTTACTGGCCTTCAATCAAAAGGGCAAACCGCTCAAGTAAAGCAGATCAGCGTGAAAACGATTCAAACTTCTTCACCATATGCTTCTTTACTGACTGAGTTCCAAGACATAACTCGTCCAGCCGGTTTACCCAGAGATGTAAAGCACAAACCTGTTCATCACATCCGAACAACACCAGGTCCTCCAGTATATTCTCGTCCTCGTCGTTTGGCACCAGAAAAACTCAAAATTGCCAAGAAGGAATTTGCGGACATGTTACTTGCTGGAACAGTTCGACCTTCAGATAGTCCATGGTCTTCACCACTGCATCTCGCACCAAAAGCTGACAATGGTTGGCGTCCTTGCGGAGATTATCGTGCATTGAATACCCGAAAAATTCCAGATAAGTACTCTTTACGTCACATCCACGATTTCACCCATAATTTGAGTGGTAGCAAAGTGTTTTCAACCATTGACTTATTGAAGGCGTATCAACAAATTCCCATCAACCCAGACGATGTTTGCAAAACTGCAATCACGACTCCATTTGGTTCCTACGAGTTTTTATTCATGACTTTTGGACTAAGGAACGCTGGGAACACTTTCCAACGTTTAATAGATGAAATTCTGTTCGGACTTGATTTTTGCTTTGCGTATGTGGATGACATTTAGTATTTTCCAAATCCTCAGAAGAACATATGGACCACTTGCGTATAATCTTCAAAAGACTTTCTGACTACGGAATGATCATCAATCCTTCGAAGTGTACCTTTGGTGCTTCGGAAGTAAAATTTCTTGGATACTGGATTAACCCCGAGGGAATCAAGCCTCCTCAAGAACGCGTCAGGATTATTCAAGACTATCCTCTTCCGAAAACAGCTAAAGGTCTTCGTCGTTTTCTGGGAATGGTTGATTTCTACCGAAGATTTATTCCCAAAGCATCGGAAATTCAAGCACCACTCCACAATGGAATAAGTAATCCACAACTCAAAGGATCTCAACCTGTTCCGTGGACACCAGAGTTCTTATAAATTCGTTATTAAATAAACATTGTTCTATAAAGTAAATTGTTAGAAACTTTATTTCTAAACCTCCACCCCTTACCCCATAAATTGAATCGAAAAATTGAAATTTTTATATTTTCAGCTCAACATTTTTCAGAGCAAAAAATTATGTTACCATCCAAAATAAAGGGTGTTTTTTTTAAGACGCGTCTTTTTCAAGAAGAAATAAAACGCATATAATTTTTAATTTAATGGCAGCTCTATTATAAAGAAAAACGGTTTGCCATTATGTTTTAAAAATCATTTCAGGGAAGTGGCAGCCGCGGCCAATTTTAGACCACTTTTTCCAGCTATTGGGGCCGAATGTCAAAACATACTTTGATTTTCTCGATGCGTCGCGTAAACCGAACCATTATTTCGCCAATAAATTTGCACGATGTGTTAACGTTGTTCGCTAAAAGTTTATTTAATTTATTATAAAAATAGAAAACCAAACTGCAAATTCCAAAAAAGTATTGCCAAATTGAAAACCTCATGTCTTACAAAAAAAAAAAACATTCCTTTCAATTCAAATAAAGACGTTTACGTCCGATAAAAATAAAAAGAACTTCAAACATAGACATTTTTGACGATTAAATACACGTTAAATGAATGCTTTTCAAAAAATACCCAAACTCCAAAATATTTCTACTAAAAAATATTAAAAATTGACATTAGTCAGAGCAAACTAACTTCTTTTTACGTAAAATATTGTTAACATCATTCATATGAAAATCAGCTTAATAATTGTTTGCCAAAAAATACTTCTTAATTGGTTTAACACCGAATAATAATAAAAAAAAGTGGGTGGCGTAACATACCGTTGAGAACTAGGGCCTAGTGACTTACAACTCTCAACCATTCCTGTGTGCGAGTACTGTTGTCAGGGTTGGAGGGGACCACAGTTTTAAGACGACTCCGAACGGCTAATTTGAGAAAGCACTTTTCATGACAAGAATTACTCTTGGAGAATTTGTCAATTCCTTCTCAATAGGCAAAAAACTTTAGATGGCATAGGCAGGGATCGAACCCAAGACCTCTCGCATGACAGTCCAACGCACTAACCATCATGCCACGGGTACTACAAAATAAATTTTATAATAGGGAAGGATATTTAATTTATTGGTAGGTATTCGTTTTGAGAAAAATTTTACAAAAACTCACTGGCAATTTTACTTAAACTAATATAAATACTTAAAACTAAAATAAAAAAGATGCAAACTTAGCGGCAATATTTTTTAATATTGAATTTTCATTTATTGAACATTTGTACATTAGCTGCTCGTAAATTTTTGAGCAATTTTCTTTTATAGTAGGAATTTTTGCGATTTAATGCAACCCAATAGTTGAGAAATGCCAAGGAAGGTTTAAAATTGTTTTCAAAATCTTATTTTGACAAATCTGATGTTTTTTGTAGTGGCACTCAGCACAATAGTGCCAACATGGAGATGCATATAACATAGCAGGTAGGAAAATAACTTTGTAAATAATTAATAATTTATTTTCAAGGCTTAGGTGGGAGTTTCTGTTTAAAAGTGGAAACAAGACTTTGATTAAAAATTGACCTTTCTTAACACTTTCGGAAGTTCAATGTGAGTAAGATAAGCTTTTGTCAAGAATAACACCCAATAATTTAATACTTTGTTCCCATTGGACTGGAGCATTACACACTGAAAGATTTATTTGTGGAAAGTTGCTTTGCTTACGTTTCTTTGTAAAAAATCAAGCTTGTGTGTTTAAAGGATTTATTTTGATTTTCCAGCTATAAAAATAGATTTGAACCGCATCAAAAGCATTTTGAAGGTTGAGTAAAATTTGGTGGCAACTATCGGATATACTGTAAATACATGAATCATCAGAAAAAAATGATCTCTTGCAGTGATTTAAGGCAGGGAAGTCTGACACATAAATATTGTAAAGAAGGGGGAGAGGGTTGAGCCCTGGAGGACACCCGCTTTAATAGCATACAACGGAGATTTATGTTGTAAAATTTCAACGAAGAACTTTCTTTCCTTTAAGAAACTTTTAATAATCTTTATAATATATATTGGGAAACCATTCTTTTTGAAGCTCATGCCAGACGCTGTCAAAAGCTTTCTCAATATCAAAGGAAACAATTCCAATGGATTTTTTATGTCTAAGTGCTTTTTTTAAATCTTTGGTAAGTCTTAATACCTGATGAGTCGAAGAATGTTCTTTCCTAAAACCGAACTTTTCTGGTGGAAGGATATTTTTAGTTTCAACGATTTCTGTCATTTTAAGAGAGATTATTTTTTCAAACAGCTTGCCTAAGCAGCTAGATGAACTTATGGGGCGGTAAGAAGAGATTTCTGTAAGTGGTTTGTTAGGCTTTGGAATGGGAATGACCTTTGCAATTTTCCATCTTTTGGGAAAATAGCCTAGAAGGAAGCAGTTATAGAAAAGAATACTAAGAAAGACATGGCATTTTCTTGGAAGATTTTTAATTATCTTGTTAGAGATCTTGTCATCACCAGGAGCTTTTTTAGGTTTAAGTTCTTTTTTAATAATATTTTTAAAAAATCTGGGTGAAATTTTTGGAACATTGTGGGGATCAAGAGAAAGTTGTTCAATTTCAATTACACTGTTTTCAACTTTTGCATTAGTAATTCTATCATTAAAGCTCCGAGTAATAGTGTGACTGTTTTCGAAAAATTTTGCTAGCTCCGTAGCCTTTTCGAGATTAGTATTTAATTTATTGCCATTCACATTTAAATGTGTAATTTTTGAATTTTGTCTTTTGAACATTTTTGAAAGTTTCCAAGTAAGTTTATCATGTTTTTTTTTATCTGCGATAAAGTCTTGTTCCAATGCTTGTTTCTAATAACTTGAAGTTTTTTGATTACTAATTCGTTTAGAAGTTTCAGTTGAAATTTCAGATAATTTGCCTTTGGTACCTACGTCGAACTGTTTTCTAAAAGTAATTGTTTTTTTGAGATCCTCAGTTAACACAGGATCGTGGAAGTTGTGAGATTTTGAGATAAATGGAACTGACATTTTAACTGATTCTTCTATATCGAGCTCTAATTTTTTAATATTATCATCAATAACATCTATGGTATACATAGAAGTTTGAGAAAAAGTTTCATACTTACTGTTCAATATATTGATTTAAATTTTTTCCAGTCTGCTTTATGAAAATTCTATTTTCTTTCTGGGAAAGAATATTCTGCTTGATGGTTCATCTCAAAAATTACCGGAAGGTGATCGGATGTGAGATCATTTTCAACTATAGGACAAGGTAATAAGTCTTGACAGTTTGTTAAGATAATGTCCAAGGTAGAAGCAAGTCCTCTACCATTCGAGGGGATATGTGTTGGATCATTTGTATACGAAATATTAAAATTTTCAAAATTTTTGAGATCAAATAAAGTCTTGCCCCATTTATTTTCTCTAGGACAACCCCAAGATGAATGTCTACTCTTTAAATCACCATAAATGACAAAATTTGAATTACATCTTATTAATTTCAATATATCTGATTTAAACTTTGAATTTGTTTCCTTTTTGACTCTTCCTCCGGGAAAATATGCTACAATAAACTTAACAAACCCTAAAGTTTGCAACTCGACTTCCATTGAAATTGTTTCGATCAAAGAAGTTTTTTCTATTCTAAGTAATCTATGACTTATGGTCTTTTTCACAACTAATATTTTTCATAAAAATGAGAATTTCTGTTGGATTGAGTATTGATGTTCCTTGCATTTGTTCTAAATATCTGGACAATTCCCCGTCGGGATACAAATGTGTCCCTCCTCTTCTTGTCGTCGCCACAAATCACTTCTAACTCTTTTTCTGGTACCATATAAATTTTTCAACTCAAGCTGACCTCCATAATTTACATAATCCATAGCATTTGTCGACATCAAATTAAAAAAATAAAAAGAAATGATTTATCTACATATGTATCTACCACCCATACCATAAGATAGACTATGCCAAACAAAAGAGTTCAAAAGCAGCAAACTTGTTTATAGAGTATAGATATTTGTTTGCGCATAAAAGTAGCAATTTTTTCGCAATCTCATTTTGTTTATGGCAAAGCTTAAATGAAAAAAAAAATGATTTTATTCATTGATTAGATAACAGTTAAGTTTTCGAATAACCTATTTATAGAATATATACATTATTTTATTGTGCATCTACTCGTATACTCGTATATTATACACAAATGAGTTATTTTTCCATTCAGATCATTGAACTTGAATAGAGGCGAATGCGAATAAATCGCTTTTAATTTCTTATAATCGTATTACTCGCATATACAAGTTGTATCGAATTGATTTGTATTCAATTTGATTCGTTTCTATTTTATTTTGTACGAGTACACTGTTAGTTTGATAGAAGAAAATAAGCAGAAGTCTATAATGATGTAGGTATAGAAGTGCCAATAATGTTGATGATGATGATGGTGGCAAAATAAAGTCGAGGAAACAGAAGTGACAAACCATCAATATCAACTTGACGAAGGTGAAATTTATTAACAATTTTATTTTTTCTTTCTTTTTGTCTTTCTTTTTTTAAGCTGGTGTTGTGCTTCTTTTTATATTTTCTAGTTGTTTGCTTCTAACTTCGTCTATTACTGTCATTTTGCCAGTTATTTTTCATTTCTATAGTTTCTAGAATTTTAGTATATATTACCAAGTATTTCTCTTCTTTTTAACTTACCGAGTTGGTCTTGGTCTTGGTAAAGTTGGTAAAATGCTCTTGAAAGAGTGGTTTTCTTCTTCTTCTTCTTGCTTCTTCGTCGTTGTCTTCTTTTTCTTCTGCATTTGGGGCCAACTTCTGGTATTCTGTTTCTGTAAGTTTGACTGTCTGAATGCTGGTGTGTATATAGCTTGTTATTCGATTCTGAAATTAGGTTAGGAGCGTTGAACTCTGATGGTTATAATAAACTTGAAATGGTATGATATTGCTGATGGAAAAGATAGACTTTGTCTTTAGTATAGTGATTGCTGATGGTAAGGGTAGATTTGAAACTTTTAAAATATCAATGATAGAATTATTTTAAAGAAAAACATATTTAAGTGCGAAATTGTTCAATAAAAAACGATGACCATTAAAAATGAAATTGAAGTTTCCGCAGCGGTCAATGGCTTAACATACATTGCACCGCTCTTTTCTTTATGATGATCTCTTTATGTTGTATATGTAGCTGGGTACTTACTCTTTGGTTGACAATATTATTAACTGCTCACTTACACCGACTGACGACGACCGACGACGATGGACTTGGGACGGCCGGCGGCGGTTACGGGCAGCGCGCTGCAACGACGACGACGGTCTCAACAGGTTGTTAAAAAATTGTAGTATGAGTGTTGTAACACTCACACTAACAGCGGTGGTGTAATCAAATCGATCCAAAGCAACCAACCGCACATTCTCTTCCGGCAACCACTTGGTCGACATTCATCATCAATGAATGGGCTAGGTATAGCTATCGTTTGCTGCTGTTGCTGTTGGTGCTGCTGGGGTTGGTAGACCGGCACTACTTTGTCTGATGCTTGATGCTCTTGGACTTGGTGTGCTTCGCGACCAAGAACTTGAAACAATAGCTTATAACTTGTTGTCGCCCCCATCATCGCAGTTCCATGATTAGGTATTGTTGGAGTCGTGCAGTGATGCTGAACTTTTTTTTTATATTTATATTAAATGTCGAGGATAGTATTTAGTAGGTGCTTGAAATGTAATTAAATATATAAATGTTGATATGCATAGATGCATCAAATGGAATTACATCATAATTACTAGTATCTGCACAGAGTACAAATTTTGTTTTTGTGCTTTTTAAATTCAAAAAATATTTTTTACTAAGTTTTATTTTTCAAAATTTGTATTAAAATTATATGCTCCAAATTTTGAGGTCAAGCCTTTAGAAATCTAATTTTACTGTTTTTTTTGTAATATAGTTAGGTTAGGTTTCAAAAATATTTAATGTTTTGACCTTAAGGTCATATCGTAGACTCAAAAATGCTTTATTTTACTTATTTGCAAGCTTCAGAAATATCGGGTTTTTCAAAAAGAGCGCTACAAGAGCTTTTTTTAAATAAAACAAAAAAGGTTTTATTTCGGTTATCATTGAACGGTAGCGATCCCCATTCATAGTAACGTGTCAGTCTTGATGATCACGGAAGAAGTACGGCCCAATGCCGCCGCCGACCACACCAAACCGTAATTTTTTCGGGATGCAATAATGACTCATGGAGCACGTGTGGATTGCTGCGTGACCAATACCGCATATTTTGTTTATTCAGCCAGAAATGAGTCTCTTCGCTGAAGATGATTTTCCGAATCCGAATCTTTTGCAAGTTGTTGCTCAGCTGCTCAGAAATTGGATAGTAGTTTTTGTTTACGAAAAACTGTTTTTTTTTAAGGTTTTTTTAAATTCAAATAATGTTTTGACTGTTAGCGCTGTTTGGCGCTGTAAGCAAATTAATTGCGTTTGAAAGTCTTGGGTCTCAGCTATTTTTTTCAAAAAAAAAAAACACACCAGAAGACGTCCGAATTCGGATTTTATAGCCATTTGAATCTGAAAAGTCAGCTTAAAATAATGAGAGTTTCGCTGGTAGATAAAAAGAGTGCGTTTGATGATACAACGTTTTTTAAATATTTTTTGGAACGCTGAATCAGAATTCGAAACTTCTTTTCACTATCTACCCCAAACAAAAAAAAATATTCCAATTTTATGGTAAATGTGAAGGAATTTTAAACTTTTTTTTTACAGGTGGAGAGCAAAGTGGGTTCGAGTCCCAGATAAGTAGACAGTGTTGTATACATATGTATATTATATGTGAATATATGTACATACATTCATACATACATAAGTACAAAGTTTGACCTAGAATTTACATCACTACTAATTTCAAAGTCAAGGTTTTGTCTGTTTACTTAACTGTTGTAGAAAAAAATTAACCGTTTATTTGAAAACAAAGAAAAGCTTTAAAATTGGTACAATCAAATTATTTGCTACAATCGAATAAAGTTGCTTTGCCACGATGGCTGTTTTGATTTCAATCTCTCGATCTTTCTTAGTTGGCTTGATATTGAAAAAAAAAAGAATCTTTTGAACAGTTTTTAAAAACAAAGTATACAAATTTAACAAAAATAGAAACAGACTTAATTTTAAAAAAAATATAAACAACATTTTTTGTCGAAATTTAATACGCGGTATCGTGAATCAACTTTCAATAAAAGTGTTTTCTTTAAAAAAAAAAACAGTGATTGGATAGAAGGAAAGTTTGATGTTAAGAACTCTACCGATATTTCTATTGAGGAACCCCGCGTTAATTTTGGTAGAAGACCAACGCAAGACTTCGAAGAATGCTGCGATCGCAGCAAAAGAAGCAATATATGTGCCTCAAGCATTAATTGATGCAGCAGCATCATCATAAGCGTCAACGTCATCTTTTGACCCAGATGCTGCTTTAGCCTTAACTGTACAGGCAAAACTAACTAAAGAACAGTATGAAGTAATCCGGAAAGCATCTAAAGAAATTGGGCACGATATCAACCCTTCGTACAAGAAAGTTACAGAAGGAAAAAAAAAAATGCTACCCAAATAACTCCACAGCTAAAAACGTCTGCAAGATCTATTAGATCACACATACAAAAGAATTTTAAAAACTTTCGATGAAAAATTAACCGTCAATCGACACCGACATATTGTTCTGCAGACCAAATGGGGATGTGATGGAGCAAGTGGGCAAAGCAGATATATGCAGAATTATGGAGTTTCCGAGGAAGGTGTTTCTGATGAACACATATTTTTGACATCTCTTGTGCCTCTTAAGCTCGTCGAAGAAGAAAAAGAAGACATTTAACTGTTACCGTTACTGCCGCGCGATTAGATTTTCATTTTCAAACGAGACCCCTGAAGAAGTTAGGAAGGAAAGAGATTGTGTTGAGAATGAAACTAAAAATCTTCGAGCCACAGAAATAGAGCATAATGGTTTTCGAACTAAAATAACTCACGTATTATGTTTTACAATGATAGACGGAAAAATCGTGCAAATTATTACAAATACTTCTGGAAGTAGCAATTGTACAATTTGTGGTGCAAGGCCATCGGAAATGAACAACATTTCAAGTTTACAGTTGAAGCCGACAAATAATGAATCGCTAAAGTTTGGAATGTCAACCTTGCGTGCAAGAATACGCTTCATGGAGTATATCATGCACCTTTCCTATAATCTTCCGTTTAAAGCTTGGAGAACAACCCCACAAACTGCAGAATTAAATAAAAATACAAAAACTCGTATACAGAACGAATTTCGCAAAAATTGGGACTGCTTGTTGATGTTGTTAAACAAGGGTGTGGAACAACAAACTTTGGTAATACTTCAAGACGTTTTTTTGATAACCCATCTCACACATCTGAAATTACCAAAATTGATAAAAATTTAATAAGGCGTTTGGCGACTATTTTGGAGGTTATTTGTTGTAATCACTATATCGATGCAGGAAAGTTTCAAGAATACTCTATTAAAACTGCGAGTATTGCTGTTGAATTATATCCTTGGTATTACTTACCAGCAAGTGTTCATAAGATTCTTTTACACGGAAAGGAAATTATATCTAGAATCTTGTGAACTTCCCATTGGTACCTTGTCAGAGGAGGCTCAAGAGGACCGAAATAAGGATTACAGATATTTTCGATCCAACAATAGCAGGAAAACTTCAAAGGCGGCTACAAACGAAGATGTCCTTTATTTCATTTTTAAAGCCTAAACCGAAGTCCAAAAACTATTTGATGAGTGAAGAAGCTAAACACTTATTAAAATAATTATGAACAAAATAGTCATTACAAAATATCTTAATTGTTTGAGAAAGATTTCTTCAAAAATGGACCTTTTGAGGGCCATTATTAAATAAAAGATATGTATACAAGATTTCAATTCAATGAAAAAAACATGAAATACCTCTTTTTTCAGGGATTTTAACTGGAAGTTTGTTACTTTTTTCCAAAAAAAGTATGAGTTCAAAATAAATTTAAATAATCTTAATATTTGCTTCAAAGTTGGATTTTAGAAAAAAACATGTTTTGGTCAAAACCCATTTCCTCTTGTTGTGAGCGTGGCAGTGGGCGGTTATTGATTCTCCTTGCTTTAAGCAATCTCCTCTGAAAATTTCATGAAAATCAATTCAGTGGTTCAGATTTTATGGAGTTTTTTCCAGTTCCCCATACAAGGTGCCCCACTGTGCGACGCTTCCGGTGCGGTGGTCAAGCGGCTTCAGTTTTTACGTCAATTTAATCTTGTAAAGATGTAGGCCAAGATCTTTTCGCAAAATTCACCTCAACGACGTCACAGAGATGCCAAACGCTTGAAAACGACGCGACGTGTGAGAGCCACATTTGGGCTTTCTGCAATTGAAGCCTCAGCGGCAGAAATATTTTTGGCACTATGTGCACTTCTTTGTCTCACTGGCACGGGAACATTTTGTACTGTGCCTGTGGATTCAAATTTTCCCACTTGACGCTCAATTGTTGATCTGCTAGGACGATTAGGACGACCATAAATTGGACGTAGCGCTCTTAACGTTGAGGCCACTGACTCCGAATTTTGGTAATAAATTTAAATAATTTCGACTCGTTATTGGCTCGTATATATTTCCATCATGAATTGGCACACCTTACTGAAGAGAAATGTCAAAAGAAGGGCAAGAAATATGGCGTCGGCGGCGTTTGCTGTCCCTGTTGCTCTACTTTTGTAGCGTCCCTATTGAAAATCACTGTACTTTATTTTGACTACCTTTTCGACATTAAGTTGGGAACACCACAAGTTAAAGGGGAAAATGATTTGTTTGCATAGGGGGTGATGCTCTAATTTATTTTGTTGCCAGCTAAACGGACCTCCAATATCTTTTTTTTTTTTTTTTTTTATTAAACTTTATTTAGCTAAAAAAGCTATTTATTCTTATCTTAAAATCTATTTTTAACATATATTTTGGTTAGTCTTTTAAATGTATCTATATTGAATTCATTCTTCATTTCATTTGGTAAGCTATTAAACATAGATAATGCTTTATGCATTACCATATTCCTAGTTCTTTGGTTTCTATAGTTTAATAATCTAAAATCATTTGCATTTCTTAGTTGATAAGAATGGACTTCATTTACATAAGTTAGATTTCGGACGAATTTCTAGTTGGTACATTGCCGCTTTGTATAAAGAATTCTCTCAAAACTTTGAAAACATAAAGTTGTCTAAGAGGCAGGATGCGCAGATCACAAAAAAGAGGCCAGCTATGTGTGAATCGATTTCTACCGCATATGATTCGTACGATATGTTTTTGAGCAACCAAGAGGGACTCAAAAGTGTTCATGTAAACGCCTCCCCAATTAACTATACCGTATTGCAGTTTTGAGTTAACAAGTCCGTAATAAATCATTGACAAAACACTACGTGAACAGTAAGGTTTTAAAAGGTACATCTTTCGAGTTACTAAAGTCAAGTAGGTTCTTACTGTTTCAATATGACACTTCCAGTTCAGTTTTTTGTCGATGTGTACCCCTAAATATTTAAATGAATCAACAGAATTAATTTTAAAACAGGTTTTCGAGCAAAGATTAGAACCTTTGAAATTGTCTCTTCCACAAATATGTAGCGGTAAACTAAATTTTTTACAATCGTATGAATGATAGGAAACTTCGTAGTCATCAAAAGTGTATCCTGATGTCTCAAAATGCATCATTTTAGTTTTTTCACTCATTATTAGTTTGTGAGCTGCAAACCAGATTCTGAGCATTTGAAGGTCCTCATTCATCCTAACTATACATTCGAAAGGTGTTTTTTCCGCATAAGTGAAAGCGATATCATCAGCAAAAGCTATTGGATTACCATTAAACCTTTGTTGAAATAGGGAGTTCATATAAATAAGAAATAATAATGGCCCAAGAACAGATCCCTGTGGAACTCTATTCTTTATAAGAACCGATGTACTAAAAACTCCATTTACACGAACCTTTTGCTCTCTGCCTACCAAATAAGATTTAAACCACTCATAAGTGGAACCCCTAAACCCCGCATTATAAAGTTTGACTAATAGCAAATCATGGTCTACCATGTCGAACGCTTTGGTCATATCAATGAAAAGTGCCATATTTGATTGATTTTGTTCAACACCATTGTATAAGTTACAGCATACTTTTAGAATAGCATCTTCAGTGGATTTACCGGATCTAAATCCAAACTGGTCGGATGATAAATGGCAATTTTTTTCTAAAAATGAAAGCATTCGCACTTTTATTAATTTTTCAAAAAGCTTTGAAAAGGTAGGAAGTAACGAGATTGGTCTGTAGTCACTAATATTAAGTTTCAATTTGTTCATATTGAACCATCGTTGCAAATTTTTTAAATCCTTATTTATCTTTATAATTCATTCCTCAGCAGTGTCTCCTGAAGCAAAAAGAAGGGCATCATCGGCAAACAATACCAGCTTGGAAAATTCAATAAGTTTTCCCATATCATTTATGTAAACTAAGAACAAAAGGACTCCAAGCAGAGATCCTTGAGGTACTCCACAATTTATATCTATAGAGTCTGAAAAACAGCTATTTATCTTAGTTTTTTGCCGTCTTTGGTATAAATATGATCGAAACCAATTTTGTTCGTTTGCCCTAATGTCATATTTCTCTATCTTCATTAAAAGAATATCTCTATCTACTGTTTCAAAGGCTCTTTTCAGATCCAAAAAAAAACTGCAACAACTATCTTTTTGTCATGTATTTCAATTTTCCATTTAGTTATTATTAAATTGAGAAGAGATTCACAATTATGGTTTTTCCGGAATCCTGATTGATGATGTGATATAAGATTGAATGATTCTAAGTATTTTTGCAATTGTATGTAAACTACTTTTTCAATAATCTTACACTCTAGTGGCAACATATTAATAGGTCTAAACTCTTCTGCGATTTTGGTGTTTTTAACTTTAGGAATTCGTACAATAGTTGATTCTTTCCAACAATCTGGAAAAATTCCTTCAAGAATTGAATTATTTATTACCTTTGTCTATAAATTCCCACAAATTTCAAAAGTATCTAAATACATTCTAATATTAGCATAGTTTGTATCTTTTTTGTTGTTCATCAATTTCATAATTTCTTTTAATTCTAGTGTGTTTATTTGTTTGAACTCAAATTTATTATAATAATAATCATCTATTTGATTTACATACTCAATATCTTGTATCTGGTTTCTAATTTCAGTTATACTTTTTACAAAAAAATTATTCAATACATTAGCAATATCAATATTATTTCTATACTCTATATTATTATGATAAATTTCTTTTATTTCTTTAGGTGTTTCCCTAAGTATTAACTGTTTAATATTTCTCCACATAGTTTGTTGATCGCTCGAACTATCAATTTTTCTGCTAACGAAGTTGTTTTTTGCGGTCTCCAAGGCAGTAGTTTTAAAACGGTTTCTTTTCATCTTATACGAATTCCAATCATTTTCATCGGCAGACAATTTTGCGATATGATATCCTAATATTTTATCGTTTTTTAATGTTCTTAAGTTTTCAGTAAACCATTCGTTCTGATTTTACTCAATTGTTATAGTTTTCAAAAATATTTGCAATACACTTATGAAATTTTCACTAAATTTGCCAGCAAGTGAATTTACTTCAACATTATCTTGTTCAAAATAAAAGTTTTTAGATTGCAATTGATTCAAAAATCGTTCACTGTCATATTTCAAAAATGTTATTGATTTAGGTTCTAAAGTGATATCGGAAAGAACTTTGATTTTTACTAAAATGCTTTCATGATCACTGATTTTCAATTCACTCACCGTATTTGCTTTTATGTTTGTCTTGTCGTTTACAATTACATAATCGATTAACGATCTCAATCTTTTAAAAAATGGACTTTCAATTCAATTCAATTTATTTTGCATTCTTTTCACTGTATGGATTTTTGAGAAAAAATGATCAGGGAATAGAAAATATGAATCATAGATCGTTTTTAAAAAGAGGTGGAGTGTGACCGATACCCATTGATTCAGTTTAAAGTGATTATTTTTTGAAAATTTGGCAAAATGTCATCCAAAGAACTTCGAAAAGTAAAAAAACTAATCAATAAATTGAAGCTCAATCGTTTTTTTGTAGAGGTTTATACAAGTGCAATGTATTTTGTGTAGTTATTTATTTTTGAATGTTTTCAAGTACAAACAAGAAAGTATTTAAGATAAAATAAGTTTTGAGTCGATGTTGATGATATTTGAATTCAAGATATTTGAGTCAAAAATCATTGTTTGACAATTTTTGGAAGGAATTTTTTTAAGGTTCTTATCTTTTGTAAAAAAGCTGTCAGTTCGATTTTTCAAACAAAATTTCCAGAATGTCAAGAACGTTATTGTTTTGATGAATAAATTTACAATTTGAAATTTGAATGAATTTTTCTTTTAATCAAAACACTCATCTAATTTTGTTTGAAAATTTATTTAGCATATTTCGATGTTGTTATCTGCAAAATAAAATTCATTTAAAGTCCTTTGTTGGTTCTTGAGATATATCTACAAACGTACTGAAAAACGGTCGTAAGGAAGCGTTCAAGTATTACGTAACGCAATTTTTGATGATTTTTGACCCCCCTCCCCTCCTCCCTTGTAACACACCGTAACGTTTTTCTGTACTCCCCCTCCAACTCTCTAAACGTTACGTAACACTCAAGTGACAGATGTTACAGATTTTATCCTTGGTATAGTTTTAATTGCCTTTGCAGTAATAAGTACTAAATAAAAAAAGAGATTTTCAATCCGCAACAGCTGAATATTTTGTTTATTTTTTATAAATTTTTGGATTTACACACAATTTTTTTTCATTCTTCATTCTCCTATTTCAGCTTTTTTTACTATAATAAACTCTTAAAATAAAATAACATTTTTATTTTAATCTTTGACAATGCAATTATAAATGGAATCCCAACTGAAATTAAACATTTTACTCGAAATAAAATCGTATTTTTAAAAAAAATTAAAAAATAATCAACTATTAACCAAGTATCTAAGTAGGTCTATAAAAACAATTCGATTGAAATTACTGTTCCTCTGTCCATGGGTTTGCTAGCCACTCAGATTCTTTCATCACTGGCATCTGGAGTGCAGACGAAAACGGTTCTGGAATTGTTGAGCGACTTGCATCAACTTCGTCTTTGTCGAGCCAGTCAGCTTCCTCAGACGATGTTTCATAACGAGCGACGCACAATGCAGAGAAGCTCATTCGCCCTTCTGGCAGCAAGGCGCTGTGGCCGTACTCTAGTTTCACAATGGTCTGGGACAGTCTTGCCATGCACGTAACGACAGTGCATTTAAACACTCTTGTGAGATGTGAAATAGATTCCACAGGTTGGACATACTTTTTTCTTCAGGTCGGATTGTACAGATGGACAGATGGACGAAAGGCATCTGCTTAAACCCTTCTAGAGGAGGTGACAGATCAACGGACAACCTCACAAGAAGTGGCGAAAACTTGGATGTTTCTTTGTCTAGTAAATTGGGTACTACGAGCTTGCTTGGAGTTAGAAATATTGGGCAAGGTGGAGGCATGAAAATATCCGCAAGCACAGATTTCAATGCACTTCTCGGTGGTGAACAGCAGGATTCATCCGCGCATCTTATAACCTGTAAGAAATATTGCGATTAACGGACGTGAACGCTATACCACGCCAGATTTGGATCTGCTGGATCCTGCATGCTATCTTCGGGCTGTCTATAGTCCGCCGAAACGTCGTAATTATCAATTTTCATTTCTCTCCCCACTTCTGCAAGTGTTTCCCCAGCGTGCTGAAAATTGCGTTTTTCCAAATCATCATCCGTAGTCATTCCTTTGTCGTCGAGATGATAACCAAAATGTGCATGAGGCAGAATGACACCTGCCAGTCGTTTGCTGAGGGGAGCCATCCGACGCTCAACTCGGTTATATGCGCTCCGCCCAGGAGCATTAGTCGCTATAAACAAGGCGTTTTGAGGACATTACAGTATGAACACTATGAACTCACTTTAATAACACCGACTATAGCAATGTGCTTCTGCATAAACACTAACGAATATACTGACAACGAGAACAACAATAAATGACGTACAACACAATCTAGGGATTGCCCGTGAAATATAAACAAAAAGGTTTGCCAACTTGCGAGAACAAATCAGAAATGACGACCAGACTAATACAATCAAGGGATTCCCCGTAAAACGTAAATGAAAAGGGTTGCCAATTTTGGAGTTTTAATTCCCTAATTTTGTATTTAAAAAAAACAATGTTACGTAACGTGTTGTATTTAAGAAAGACCCCCTCCGCCTCTGTAACGCATCGTAACGTTTTACCACACACCCCCCCCTCCCCCCAAATTGCGTCACGTATTACTTGAACGCTCCCTAATCAAATTACAGACATCTCTTCAAAAACAATAAATTTAGATTCTAGGGAACTTAAAACACTGAGAAATGTTAAAATGTTCAATTCGACAAATTTGACCGATTGCAATAGCTTAATATGCGAAGTTTTTAACAAATCTTCCGAAATTCCCAATCTAAAAAATTCAATCCTATTTTAATACTATCAAAATGCAGTTTCCTCTCCCATTCATTTTTATTTCTATATTTATTTCCTTATTTCGAAAGACTTTCCAAGCGTTCAAATGACAATTTATTGAATGGCCCAAAATTGTTGGCCATATGTTATGGCCCTCCAAATAGATACTTTTCATAAATTTTATTTCTTAATTTCTAAAAATGATCTTCAAAATTAAAAACTATTTAATTGAAGAGGAACCACTCTCAAGAAATAAAACTATATCTTCACGACTTTGGCGGTTGAATCGTTTCCTGTTGCCGCTGATTCTCTAATGCTGACGCTGCCACTACCCTTTCACACCATTACGTAGTCCTTTTAACGGTATCCACACCATATGCCGTATTCTACAATGACGACTTCAAATCTTCATTTCTTTGTAAAAATATTCTAATCCTTTTCCCAGACTCTTCTTACGCCTTTTCCCGTTTTGTACATACAAGATCTTCCAATAGAACGTGTGATAGCTAAACAAGGAAGCGATCAATTGAGAGAATCTTATGAAGTAAGAAAACAGACAATAACAGAAAAAAAAAAGGATAAAACTCCTTTCACCTGACTTCCATACCTGCTGATGATGAGAGCTACCTGTGAACTAATGATTGAATAACGTGATTTAGGATCAAATGAATTTTAAAAAATAAAAATGCTGAACATTAATCAGACAACGATCAGACTAGATGAGGGGGATGAAGTTGTATAATAAGGATGTAAGTGGATTCACAGTTGATTTGTATTTCTCATGGGTTTCCTTTAGCTGTTTTGAATCCTTTCTTATTATTTTTTCCTGTTTAATACCGCGGAAGGGGTTCCATATGCTGTTGCTGTTGCTACTGAACTGATGCTACTTCTGTATATTTTGAAATTTGAATTTTTCAAAAATTATACTCTTTGTGTATTGCGACAATCTTATGAGAGGATATACAAAAAAATACAAGGAATAGAAAGGACAGGATCTAACGGTTGTGAGAGACAGATTTTAATAATTACCTTATTACATTCAAATATATGTACATACCAGACTTTTTATATGTACATATTACATAAAGGTATAGGAACCTATTTGTTAACTTTGATGTTGGAGGGTATACTTTTTTGATTAGAATCACAGCTGTGAGTGAAGGAAGAAATTATTATTTTTGTGATCAAAAAAGAAAGAAAGAAAGAAAGGCTCTATGAAACATATGTGCGGATATGCGAGTATAGAAAGGATTCAAACGGGATCTTTTACCTACCATATTGTTTAAATTCTTTTATTTTGCTGATCGAATGCATGCATCTTATTAACTGACATCAAACTTATGATATCAAAAAAAGAACCGTTCCGTTGTTCAATATCATTTCTTCTGAAATAGGACCTGAAAGGTATACTAGATGGAGGAGGATGGAAGGAATAATATTAACGATAGTAAGTTTACCATTATTTTCGACTTTGGTCTAGTTTTTGCTAAAACTCGTGTCTATACAAATTTTAGTTTTTAAATATTTGCACAAAAGTAGAAAAGATATTAAAGATATTTTTACTGAAATTTATTTGAAAAAAATGATAATCTTTATAAATGATCGTCGAAAAATTGAGCATGAATATTTTTGAGAGAAATTATCTTTTGTTCTACATACCTCAAAAATCTTGTTTTTTTATGAACGAAGGTCACGGTAAATATGAAATTGAACATCTGTCAAAAAACACACTTCAAAGCCACATTAGTCTTCTATTTGAGCTTGTTTTATCAATCAATCAAAATTATTCCCAAACCTGCATCTGGTTTTTGTATTTTGTTGTTTTCTTCTTATCCTTTGAAGGATCATTAAACTTCAATTACACAAATTGACATATTGAACCTTGTCTTGTGCCACACCCCTAATTCAACTCAAAAGAAGAGTTAAACAAATTCTTGTGGTCAACTTTGTCCATGTTTCTACATAATTGATAGTAAATTTTTTTAGAAAGTGTCCAATATGTGTTTCTAGCTAATTCTACAAATCCTTAGAAAAGACATTTTCAAAACAAAAGAACAAAAATACAATTTCTGTTATGATGAAAATGAAAACATCATTTATCATTCTTTATACATCACACTATCTCGAATAAGATTTGCGAATTTCTTGAATGTCCTTTTTTGAAATTTCTCTTTTTTTGTGTGCAAAAATGTTGTTCTTAGAAAAATATCAACAGGCACGCACGATGCCAAAATTTTTGATGATGAATGGCTCTAAAAAATATGTAAGTACACATAACAAAAAAAAAAACAACAACGACAACCTTTTTCAATGTATAAATTAACCGCAAGACAGGTATAACAAACCCCTAAAAAGGACGAAAGTCAAGGACCGAGTTTGCTGATTTTTTTTTGTAAGTCTTGTCGTCTTCGGGTGGTATTTTTACAGTTGTAAAATTGTTTGACAAAGATTTTTATGATTTATTATAACTTCGCTGAAAAGTAAAAAAAAAAACACAAAAACTATGACCTCCAGGTTGTGTTGCATACCATATAATTAGGACTATAACGGAATTGAAATGAAACCAAGGATAAGGATATGCTTTCTAAGCAATTATTTCTTGCATCATAGCAGAGCAACGTCAGCTTCAGCGTTATATTTTTTATTGCACCGTGTTTATTTTTTTATGAGTTATACTTAAGTATTTATGTATGTCTTCGCTCAAAAAAAGGAAGTTAGAAAAAGAACAAAAAGAAAATACATCTGTATAATCTGCAAAATCTAACGGCATTGCATCTCAACATTACGCAACACTTTTAACAATAATGCCTTTAACGTTGACCCATATCCTTGAGCGCTCTAAGACTGTTTCTGATGCGAACTGAGAGTATCTGCAATAGCATCTGGATTGTGTAACTTCATCTCAAAATTATCCTTTCCGCGTTATTCTCATTATTTTGGCACCCAATCTTATAATATGATCATTTGATAGTCGCATTTAAGGATCATATTACGCACCTCGAAGAGAAGCAGAATAACGTGGAGATTCAATAAAAAAGAAAGGAATAATATAAAAACTGAAATGGTAAAAGGTAAAGGGAGTAATGAAGATCCATCTCGCGGATCTCCCTCAAGCAGTAAATGAAAAGGTGCGTAGCGTTGATCTGTTTCTGTATCCTGTAACAGAGATTAAGATCTCAGGATTGCAGTTTGCAGTACATAAAAAGACTTCATATGCTGTCTAAAAAGGTACGTATAACTGTTTCATTCGCGATGAAGATGAAGATGAGAAACAACGCAAACGACGATGATGATGACGTTTGGGCGTTATTTTGTTGTTAGAAGGAAAAAAAATCCGTATTCCTGTCGCAGGATTTCGTGGATTTCTCACCTTTGTCAGATGAGGGAGATTATAATAATGTGAATCGCTGTAAGAGGGATGTTTTATAGCGTAAGTAGTAATTTTTGATGTAATTTGCTGCGGTTTACTGTTAGCGGCAGAAAAAGTGCATATTATGCGGGAGTTTCTTTTTTTACCTATTTGAATGTATCATTTGAGAAGTCCTTTGTTCAGGATTATGTTTTGTTTAGTTTAAAAAAATGCCTGCATGTGGATTTCCTGTTAACGGATTTTTTCGCCTTTTTTATGGAGGTACTTATTTGAATTACTTTTTTCATAAGTAATTTTGTACAAAGTCTCTTGTGTGTCCTTTAAAATTATTATTTTTTGAAATAAGCCAAATTTTCATTAAGGGAACTGTAGAGTCCGAAGTTATACGAGGGCTATCTTAAATAATGAAACAACCTCTGAATTTGGTGTCTGGATTTCAAGTGCTCTTTATTATATAATTCATATGTCATTTAAGTGAACGTGTGTAAAAGAATTATAATATAATTGTAATAGAATACAGTGGAATACAGTAGAACTCTTTTATATGCCACAGGAACTTTAAAAATTAACAATCAATTTTCGGGACGTTAAACTTAACTTATAATGAAAACTGTCAATTCATTTTACCATAAATTGACAATATTATTTTTGTATACGATGAAATACGTTTGAAGTCAATGTCCCTGTAAGTGCTAAAAATAAATTTGTATACATTTTTAGTAGTATAGGTTTTTAGGTTTTTATTAACTTCCCATAGGAAGTTATTGTAATGGGTCCGATTTGTCAAATAGAAGATTTTGACATTACCCGACGTTTCAAGGCCCCTAGAGTCGAAATTACATTTTGTTATACAGATAATAATGCAGAAAGGGCTCTCAAGAAAATTGCGTGGGTGGTTTTTTTACCATAGCAGTTTAAAAAAAAGATGAAAAGTTTGGTTAAACCTAAATATCTCATGAACCAATGACGCTAGAGACTTGAATTAAATTTTATATTAAATATTGTAACGTGATACAAAATAATTATATTTTTGAAAAAAAATCCAATTAACGGTTTTTTTTATAAAGTCAAAAAACTGAAAAAAAAAAATATTGTCACCTCGAAAATTTTATGAATAAAAAATTATTTCATTTCCAAAACAATGTTGTGCAACGACGAATAATGTTTTTGACATCTGAATAAATTTTGAGAAAAATCTAATTAACAGTTTTTTTATAAAAAAAATAAAAGCTTAAAAAAAAACATTACTCAAAGTTGGTAAAAATTGAATTTCGACTCAAATATCAAAAACTTGAGATAAAGGCCTTAAGCTTATTTTATCTTATAAAGAATATTGTTTTTAACATTCTGAAAAATGTTGAGAAAAATCGAATAGTAAGTTTTTTTTACAAAAAATAAAAACCTAAAAAAAATGTATAAAAGTTGGTAAAAATTGATTTTCGACTCAAATATCTTTTCAAAACATTGAGATATTGGCCTTAAACTACTTTTATCTTTCAAAAAATAATATTGTCAACATTCAGTAAAATTTTGAAAAAAATCGAATGGACAGTTTTTTTTACAAAAAAATTAAAAACCGAAAAAAAAAATTAACATAAGTTGTTAAAAATTGATTTTTGACTCAAATATCTTTTCAAAAATTTGAGATAATGGCTTCTAACTATTTTTAACTTAAAAATATTGTTTTCGATATTCAGTAATTTTTTTTATAAAAATCGAACAGTCCGTTTTTTTCATAAAAAAAATAAAATCTACAAAAAATAGTACGCAAATTTGGTAAAAATTGATACATATAGACAAACTTTTAAGCACGACAAATCGACAGACGGCCAGCCTATTTTTATTCTGTATACGATGAAATACGTTTGAAGCCAATTTCTCTTTAAGTGCTAAAAATAAATTTGTATACATTTTTAGTAGCATAGATTTTTAGGTTTTTATTAACTTCCCATAGGAAGTTATTGTAATGGGTCCGATTTGTCAAATTGAAGATTTTGACATTTCTCGACGCTTCAAGGCCCCTAGAGTCGAAATTACATTTTGTTATACAGATAATAATGCAGAAAGATGTAGAAAGGGCTCTCAAGAAAATTGCGTGGGTGGTTTTTTTACCATAGCAGTTTAAAAAAAAGGTGAAAAGTTTGGTTAAACCTAAATATCTCATGAACCAATGACGCTAGAGACTTGAATTAAACTTTATATTATATATTGTAACGTGATACAAAACAATTATATTTTTGGAAAAAAATCCAATTATGGTTTTTTTTTATAAAGTCAAAAAAACTGAGAAAAAAAAATATTGTCACCTCGAAAATTTTATGAATAAAAAATTATTTCATTTCCAAAACAATTTTGTGCAACGACGAATAATGTTTTTGACATCTGAAAAAATTTTGAGAAAAATCTAATAGACAGTTTTTTTATACAAAAATAAAAACTTAAAAAAAACATTACTCAAAGTTGGTAAAAATTTGTATACATTTTTAGTAGTATAGATTTTTAGGTTTTTATTTTTTGTAAAATAGACTGCCCATTCAAATTTTTCTAAAAATGATACCAGATTTCAAAAACGTAATTTTTCGTTGCATACAAAAACTCTGAAGGTAACATCATTTCTTGTTCATAAAATATTAAAAGTTAAAAATTATGTTAAACGAATTTTTATTAGATATATAGACTTTAAGTTGGTAAAAACTGTCAGCTAATTTATTTTAAGCTCGCTTTGATATTTCAACATGAATAGACTGATGTCGCCTTAACAAAACTTGCAAATTGTGCAAATTTAATTTGGGAAATTATGGTTCTGTTCAAATATGCATCACATTTATGTACATTTTGTTTAGCGATGAAGCTCACTTTTTTTTTTTTGAAGCGATACGTTAACGAACAAAACTTCCGTATTTAGAGTGATAATAATCCTCAAGTAAATGTTGAGACCCCGTTATATCCACAAAAACTGACTGTTTGCTGTTCTTTATGGGTTGGTTGAACAAATAGTCCGTACTTCTTTAAAAATCAACTATAATGTCAATGGTGACTCTTTCAAAGAAGCTTTAGTATTTCCCATACATAAGAAAGGAGACTTAAATGATCCAACAAATTATAGAGGTATTTCGTTTACAAACGCAATAGCAAAAATGTTTACAGCAGTGTTACTTGCACGTATAACAAAATGGGTAGACGAAAATAACCTCCTCAGTAAATACCAATCGGGTTTCCGCTCAGGTTACTTGACAACAGATAATATCTTCATGATAAATACAATTATTCAGGACTTCCAACTCCGTCAACGCAAATTATACATTTTCTTCATTGATTTCAAGGCCGCTTTCGACACTATAGATAGAAAAGCTCTTTACTTCAAATTAAACCAACTGGGAATTTCGACAAAAATGTTAAGAATAATTAAGAATTTTACAACGGATCTAAGTCAGCAGTATGGGATTGTACAAAAGCATCAGAATGGTTTGAAACTAAAACTGGATTAAAACAAGGATGTTTATTGAGCGCCATGTTGTTTGTCCTTTTCATAGATGATGTGACATCTTATTTACCTGCCGGAATCAACATAGCTAGTACAGTAATAAAATTTCTTCTTTATGCTGATGATTTTATACTACTTGCCGAATCACCTGAAAGCTTACAGTTGATGATTAATAAGTTGTAAGAATATTGTAATATTTGGAATCTTATTATCAACATAGATAAATCTAAAGTTATGATAGTGGGATATACGAGAGGAAGTTGTTCACAAAGAGAGAAATGGTATTACGGTAGAGAAAATATTGAAGTCGTCAAAAGTTACAAATACCTTGGAATAGATGTAACTCCATCCTTCAATATGAAACAACATCTTGCATCAAAACTTGTCACAACAAAAAATGCAATTAATGTTAGTTGGAATCTACTATTAAAAAAGAAAGAGGTACCGAATTCAGCCAAATACAAAGTTTATGAGGTGGTACTACGTTCAATGATGTGCTATGGAGCCCAGGTCTGGGGTTTTCAAGAATACCAGGAAGTCGAAAAGCTTCAAAGATTCTTCATTAAAACAATATTTCAGCTACCTAAAAATACACCAAACTACATGATTCATCTTGAAACTGGATTGGCCGCACTATACATATACACACTAAAACTCCATGTTGACTACATTATAAAAGTTATCTCAACCTATAGTCAAGAATGATTACAACACATTCTAAGACTGTACGCTATTGAAAGGAACCATCCCTTTATACAAAAATGGAAAGATCTAACGGAGTCAGTTGCCTCTCCTTTGGCTATAAACCTTGAAAGACATTTAGAACTAAAAAATCAAATGTATGCAATAATAAGAGAAATAGGTATAAAACGCAGAGAAAACTATATGAAAAAAGCAAATGAATCAGCAAATCGCCTTATATACCCGACATTAGCCTATAATCTCAACGAAAATAATTATTTCACCGATACAAATAGTTTCAGAAAAAATATCTTTGTTATTTCGATCAAGAGGAGAACTCCTTAACCTGAATGGAACATCTTTTAACAGCGCCGAAACCAACTGCTGCACACTTTGTAACCAACATGCTAGAGAGGACACGTTTCATTTCATAGGTATTTGCCCAATATTGAGAAATTGGAGGATCCAGTATTTTGAAAAATCAACATTAACCTTAGAAGAACTTAAAAAATTACTTAATGGTCCGAATTGGGACGTTATTTATAAATACTGCGAAGCAGCTTTGCACTACCGAAAACTAATTATTTCAGAATTTAATTAAATCACTTAAAATATTGTATGTATATGTTACTCACTCTGCCAGACGGCTATTTTGGCCATTGTCATCTCTTTTTCATTTAAAGCATTGTAACACGATCATCTAAAATATTTAAAAACTGTTTAATAAATTAATCTATCTATCTATCTATCAATTTTCTTGAGAACCCTTTCTGCATCTTTCTGCCTTATTATTAACTCTTACTAATTGTTAAAAAAAATAATAATAATGGGACCTCAAGTTTAGGCTCAGAGCCAGCTGTGGCGGTTGTTTACCAGAAATCATATTTGAATTATAATGCCAAAAGATTATCTTTAGAACAAAGTCAATTTCATGACAATTTAAAAAAAGTCGTCTTTGTTTCATTCCATTTCAAAGTTCTATTCCTTTTAAAAACACAAAATTGAAATCGATAGCTTTATGGGTTTGTGAAATATTCGATCTCAATATTTTTGAAACGAAATTTATTTTAAGTCCATTCTCTGTTGGTTCTTGAAATGTTTTACGCACATTGAAATATGTCAAAAAACTTAATTTGATAATGGGAAGTTATCAAAAAGTTTCAAATTAAATCATTTTAACTGTGAAACCAAAAATGCTATAGACCAAAGCTCTTTTAAAATAGAATGGCATCAGAGATTCATTGACCCCAACTCATCTGTTCAGGTTGAACTTTAACGACACAATAGAATCAAAAACCGTTACACGCCGGCGTCGCACATACGACTGTGATGCTCTAAGCTCAGCAGCGAAACATAGACAAGATATTTAATTAAATCAACACTCTCATGATCGAGTTCAAAAATCCCAAAATGCTATAAATTTCACTAGACCCAAAAAAACAATGAAAATCCAGTTGATGACGAAGCTTCAATTCATATTACGGCTTTTATGTATATTCAAGAGCAGACTGAGGCTAAACCTACAAACCTCTAAGCTAGACTTCTCTAACCAAAATTTCGGTTAAATTTTGTTGCGTCACGAAATTTTTTTCCATTTCCAAAAATCTTAAATCAAAGTTACTCTCCCTCTCTCTTCGTGAAATTTTAACGCCAACACCAAAAAAAGAGAGTTTAAAAATTTTGATTTTATTTTTTGACATACAAAAATTCTCTTTCTTCAATTTTTACCTGTGTTCGTTTTTGGGAAAGAAGATACACAAATTTAATTCAAAATTTACACTCGAATCACTCTCTTTTTTTGAAATGTTGTTCGTTTTCTTTCATTTTTTTGGGAAGCCATGCCCCAAACTGATTCACTCTTTGGGAAAGTTATTTCGGGCTCGACGCATTCTCTGCGCGAGTTAAAAGAGGAACCCATGAAGATATTTTGGAACATTGGAACTGCCGGCCGAAAAAGCAGTTTAACAGTTATACAATTTCGCTTGTGAGTAGTATGAACACTTTTAATTTTGTTACCTGGTATAGTATATAGGGTCACTCAACTCTCCGGTCGATGGCCTGAGTCCGGTTAAATATTCGAATCACATTGGTCAGTGTTGATGATGACGATGACGGAGATATTAATGACACAGGTGATTTTGTTAGTGTGTGTTTTTTTATTCGGTGAAGGGAACCCTGATTTTTGAGATTTAAAAAATGCATTATGATATTTGAGAACGACCACTTGGTGTTTTGTCATCGCATCATCACTTGATATTGACCTAAGCATCACAAATCTCAAGCGTGATTGGTGTACCGGATTAATATAAAATGCCATTGAATATGACGTGTGATGTGAGCTTTGACTTGAAGTGAGATGGAAAACTGAAAGTAGTTAGGTTAGGTACGTTCTTGTTTAATTTAACTTCTGGGATAGGATTATTGACCTTTCATAAAGTGCACTTCATATGGGACAAGCCCTCGCGGTAAGAGAATTTTTGATTTATTTATAAGAACATTACGTCATTAGAAGATATTTGTATGATTCAGAGAAGTTAATATTTTTAAAACGATTTGAAATAAGTTCGATGGCTATAAAAAGATGGATATTTTGATACATCAATCGGGGCGTGTTTGTTGGGGCTTTTAAAAATAACTTTATTTAATGACATTTGGGAATGATTTTGAAAGCAGTAAAATATAAAATATTTTCACTTCAAAAAGTGCACTTTCGAGTCTTTTTAGGATTTAAATTTCTTTAAGAAAAACTTTCAAGGTTTGTGTTTTGAGCTATACGAGAACTGTAGATGTTTGTTATCTATGGTTTGACTGCTGAGAACTTCAAACTGTAATTACATTTTCCTTCAGAAATTCATCATAAATTAACGCCCGAAAGAACGCTTGAAAATTTTCTTTAAACACAAAATCTGTTAGCGAACTTCATAGATCCCTTTGTCAATCTTAGGGTGATTAAGTGATTAGGTTACAATCATCAAACACTTACCGAATTACCATAACATTTCATTGAAATTGACTGTTTGGTGCAGTTTACACGCTGGTGGCACCATTGGTTATATAATTTCTTTCGAAATTAGGAAGGAGCTAATAAGCTAAACATCGACGACATTTGGTTCCAACAAGATGGCATTGGAAGTCAATATTGAAGCTGTTGGCTAGGGCAAGTTTTATTGGAAAAATGAATGCCAAATTTTGCTGACAGAATGAACTATATGTGTATGTGATTCGTAGCCATTACGGACTTTTATGTCGAAAATCATGTTTAAAAACTAAATACCAGTCGAATATTTCACCACCTACATACATACATATTTTTGATTATAAGGGTTTTTTAATAAAATGCTTAATTTTTTGTTTTAATGTAGTTGCACAAAACGTTGTTGATAACAATGTATTTTACAAACCGGAAATTTGTGGGAAAATTTCCTTTTCTGTTTAACTTATCAAAAATTAAGTTGAACTTTCCATGTAAGAACAATAAATTTTTAAATTTGTAACTTTTGTGCTTCACCAAAAAAAATTAATTTATCAAATTTTTTTAACTTGTAAGAATATTCTTCAGGTAAAAGTTAGTGTGTAATTTGTCCTATAAGTTTGTTAACTTCCCATAGGAAGTTATTGTAATGGGTCCGATTTGTCAAATTGAAACTTTTGACATTTCTCGACGTTTCAAGGTCCCTAGACTCTAAATAAAAGATTTTTAGAGAGATGTATGTACATATGTGCGTGCGTGTGTACGTACGTTCGTTCGTACGTCCGTATGTCCGTTCGTTCGCAACGTTTTTTCCGTAGTCCATAGCTCAAGAATCAGAAGAGATATCGACTTCAAATAAATTTTGCTATACAGATAATAAGGCAGAAAGATGCAGAAAGGGCTTTCAAGAAAATTGCGTGAGTGGTTTTTTTACCATAGCAGTTAAAAAAAAGGTGAAACTTTTGGTTATGTAAATCTAAATATCTCATGAACTAATGACGCTAGAGACTTGAATTAAATTTTATATAATATATTGTAACGTGATACAAAACAAGTATATTTTTGGAAAAAAATCCAATTAACGGTTTTTTTATAAATTAAAAAAAAACTGAAAAAAAAAATTTGTCACCTCGAAAATTTTACGACCAAAATATGATTTCATCTCCAAAACAATTTTGGGCAACGAAGAATAATGTTTTTAACATCTGATAAAATTTTGAGAAAAATCTAATTGACAGTTTTTTTTATAAAAAATAAAATCCTAAAAAAAATTTACTCATAGTTGGTAAAAATTGAATTTCGACGCAAATATCTTTTTAAAAACTTGAGATTAAGGCTTAAAACTTTTTTTTGTCTTATAAGAAATATTGTTTTCAACATTCTGAAAAATGTTGAGAAAAATCGAAGTGACAGTTAAAAAAAAAAAAACTTAAAAAAAATAATAAAAGGTGGTAAAAATTGATTTTCGACTCAAGTATCTTTTCAAAAACTTGAGATTAAGGTTTCAAACTTTTTTTATCTTATAAGAAATGTTGTTTTCAACATACTATAAAAAATTGACAAGTTTTTTACAAAAAATAAAAACCTAAAAAAAAAACAATACTAAAACTTGTTAAAAATTTACTTTCGACTCAAATAACTTTTCAAAAATTAAAAATATTGTCTTCAAACTTATTTTATTTCACAGAAAATATTGTTTACGATATTATTATATCATTCGATATAAAAATCCAACATGCCTTTTTTTCATAAAAAAATAAAATCTACAAAAAATAGTACGCAAATTTGGTAAAAATTGATACATATAGACAAACTTTTAAGCAAGACAAATCGACAGACAGGATGGGAAGTTATCAGTGTGGGTCACATCCCAGCCTCTTTTTTGTTATTAGATGACTTATGGTCCTTTACTTGACTCTATCTGTTGCTTTGAAAAAGCATCGACTATGTTTTTGAATAATACGTTTTAGAGTCAAGACTTACAACTAATTTGATTTTGATTTTTAAATAAAATATGTAAGATAATGAACATAATTAAACGTAATATCGAATTAAGGGATTGTAAATTTAGAAAATCGTTACGAATTCCAGTGACAAAAAAAAACTACTTCATTAATTCACGTAACCTCAAAAAGATTAATATAAGGTATTTTTGAATTATCGTATCTCAAAAACCTGACGTGATACATTGATTTTAAAATCGTGTTCAAACTAAAGTAATTAGAACAGAAAAAAATATAATTTGATTGCCACCTATATTACCTTGTTGGCCAGTGTTATTAGTATAGTTAATTTTTAAAACCATTGGTAAGTAAAGGCTTAGATTCAATAATATTAATTCCTAACTCAAATTCGTAAAAGAAGTTAGATATTTAAGTACACAGTTTTATAAGAAAAAGTTGACGATTTCTTTATTGTATTCGAAATGTAATCAAAAATGAATCCACTGTCTCCTTTATGACATTAATGCACGCAATGAGCTACCATTGACATGCCAAACTATTTCTTTTATGAACTTAACGTCTGTCAATATTAATCAGTGCTTTTTGTAAGCGATTTTGTGACATAAAGTCCATTTTTCTTTGCGTATTCAATGGTTGAAAAGCTATGAAAAGGTATTGGGTTCGTTGTTTCTAGGGCGGCAGTTTTCACATGCGGGGCAAGAAGAGTGAAAATTGTCCCAAGAAAACTATCAACGAACACCATTACCACTCACAACTGATCAAAAGGCTGGATGGATTTATCAACAAAGTCGTCTGAACGATAATTCACCATTTTTCACATCATAAATGGTTGAAAACTACTTGGAGACACACAAATGGGAAGTGCTACGTCATTTCCCTTATTCTTCAGACCTGGTCTCTTTCGACTATCATCCCGATCACCGACCAATATTCGATTCTTGCAAAGACTTCTGAAAATGGATTAATGAGCAGTTTGCCTCGAAAGAGAAGAAATTTTTGTAATGTGGCTTACAAAAATTCTTTGAGAAAATGGTTACTAGCGTGGGCAAGTTCATCGAACAAATTTGCTTATACCTTTCTTTGAAATAACTCTTTTTTTAACTAAAAAAATAGCGGATTTAAAGTCAAGCATGTTTTTTTCTTTTTTTTTAATAAGCGCACGCTCAAGGAAATATTACTACCCTTATTATGCAGAGACACAGTGTGAGCACTAGAAAGAGGAGAGAGGGTTTGAAAGGAGATGTCGGTTCACATTAGTTTTGAATTCCTGAATATTGCAATGACTTGGAAAAACAGAGTGTGGAAAGGCATTCCACATTCGCGTAGTACGGCTAAAGAACGAATCTCTGTATTTGACAGTACGGCCGAAGTTGGACTCGAAGGTATACTGATGAGCGAGTATAACGGTTGAACTTTTTAAGGGGAGGAATGCAGTTGGCTATTTCACTAGAGCATTAGCCGTTAAAATAACAGTAAAAAAAAGGGTCAGACAAGAAACCTTACGACGATGTTCAAGCGAAGTAAATGAACTTACCTATGATGATATTATCACCTATCAACTTAAATGCTCTAAGTTCAATATTAAGCAAGAGGCTTAAGTAAGTTGCAGCACCAGCCGAGATATGGAAGTTATACTCAAGCTTTGGACGTACAAAGTCTTGTAGATAACAGCCAGATCAGAAGGGGTGAAATATTTCTTATCGCCTAAGGAAACCCAAACATCTTGCAGAATTTTTGGCGACATCGCGTGTGTGATCGTTCCACAAGAGGTGGTTGGTGACACACATACCGAGAATATCGAGATGTTCATAGTCATTGATGCAAGTGCCATCCATGGATAATAGCAAAGGGGGTATATCTCGCTTTAACGATACAAGACAGCATTGGGGTTTCGAAGCATTAAATCCCACGCGGTTTTGTATTCCCCATTATACAATTCTGTTTATGTCGGAATTAATTGAGCTTTTTGCCGTTGCAGTTCCACATCCGAAGAAGAGGGATGTGAGTCTGAAAACGAATATGAAAAGCTAAGAGTACTATCGTCAGCGAAACAATGTATTGGATTAGATGTTGCAGACAGGAGATCATTAATAAAAATGAGAAAGAGTGTTGGAGATAGAACAGAGCCCTGGGGTACACCTGCATGTATTTTGAGGTTTTCAGACTTAAATCCATCCAAAACAACTTGTATTGAACGATCCGAGAGGTAATTACTAATCCAATGAAGCAGAGATTCATGAAAACCGAAAGCATGCATTTGCGATAAGAGCCTGATGCCAAACCCTATCAAATGCTTTTGAAATATCAAGTGCAATAATCTTACTTTCTCCAAAGCGATGTAAAGATTTTCTCCACTGTTCGGTGGGATGAACCATGAGACCACCAGTGGACCTATTACTTCGAAAGCCGTACACGGTCATTAAAAAGCTTTCGATTTTCAAGATATTTCTTGAGCTGATAAATTATCAGCGTTTCCATGACCTTGGAAAGAAGGGACGTATGTAAGTGCAATCGGTCGTTAATTAGAGGGTGCGCAAGATTCGCCTTTTTTGGGGATGGGCTGGACAAATTCAGTTTTCCATCCGCTAGAAACGAGACCTGAGAAGTAGGATAGATGAAAAAGCTTACGCAGTGGTTTTGCCAGCATTGAAGAACACCTCTTCAGAACAATAGCGGGGATACCATCCGGACCAGCGGATTTATGAACGTTGAGGTCTTTAAGAACACTTGCCACAGTACAAGTGCGAAATAAGTTTTTTTTATTAAATGAAAATTATGTATTTTCCAAAAAATTAATAAAGTTTTAAAGACTAAAGTCACTAAGCAGTTGAGTCATGACTAGGATTTATTGTTAGGACTTCTTAAACAACTTTGATTATTAAATAATCAAAAAAATATGACATTTTAAAGTTTTTTGACTTAATTTTTAAATCCAGTGAGTCATTTGATTGTAGTCTTTTGAAAAAGTCACTTGAGTTCTTTTAATCATTTAACTTATTTTCTTAAATACAAAGTATATCTCTTTTCTTATGCCAAAGTGACTTTTTCAAAAGACTACATTAAACTTAACATAACTTTTATATTGACCGTTAAATGTCTTCAAAGACTCAAAAACTCAAAGGTTCTTCAATC
Organism: Eupeodes latifasciatus; assembly: GCA_920104205.1. Taxonomy (NCBI): domain Eukaryota; kingdom Metazoa; phylum Arthropoda; class Insecta; order Diptera; family Syrphidae; genus Eupeodes; species Eupeodes latifasciatus. Next base: position 185,540,773 of record OV049926.1, on the reverse strand, counting down.
AAATTGACCTCAAGTAAGAATAATAATAATAATGACTTATACTAAGCTAGAGTTTAACCACAACTATTATAATCGCTCTGTAGTTGGGGGCATATCTTTCATATTTCCTTCTGCTTTTTCTAAAAAAGACTTTTATATATTTATAGATACATAAATTAAAAATATACTAAACTATACAAGGCTGACGTAACTAAGTTCTAGACACCGGAAAACAAAAATCCAATATTAAAAATTGTGAAGTTTCTTCCGAAATAAGTTATATAAATCTTTTCACCATAGTTATACTCATAGTGTATTGTTTCATGCTTCTTCGATCACTTTTCTCTTCTTTTTTCTTAGAAATTTATAGTCCTCTCATTTTTCATAATTATCACATTAATTTTACCAAAAAAAGAAAAACAAAATCCCAGTCAATAAACTTAGGAAAAAATAAACCTTAAAAAACAAAACTATACAAAACTCACCGACAATAAAAAAACAAAATCTAGGGAAACTAATTGTTTTAGTAATGATATGTATTTATGTATTTCTTAAATTAAAATAAGCTTCTTTGAGATGATGTAGATGTTATAAGAAAAATAAAGGTTGATGACTTCTTTGCTTTCAAAACGAACTTGGTATAGAGCAGAGGGCCATAGACCTATAGTGCGTGCCAATGAACTTTTGGTTAAGACCAAAACAAAAATAAAAATTTAATCTTTTTTTTTTTGGTTTTTCGTTTTCGGGAAAGTCCGGAAAAGAAAGAATACATACATGACAAGATTGCACACGATCAAGAATAATATAGTAGCAAGTTAGTTAAAACATTCTTAGCTTTTAGGGTTATTGACTCTGAAGAGAGTGTTTTGTTAATGGTTTTTTTTTATTTGGTTGGGAAGTTTAAAAAAAAAAGTTTTAAATAAAAGAGAGTGGGAAAATACATGACTTAAGATTCAGGGAATAATAAATACTAAAAATGTCAACATTAATACTTCTTTCCTTAATTTGAAGCTTCCATTTGAAAAGTTGAAAAATTGGTATTGTATTAATTCTGTAGAAATCCTTAATTTTTTCATACCACCCTGCATCAGTAATTGAAAAAACGCATTTCTCTTTTTTAGATCTTACTTTTTACTACTACTTACTTAGTAAGTTTTAGTTTTGGTCCTTGGTCCAAGTACCTGAATCGTTTCTAAGTTGTAAATTTACTCTATTTTAGAATAATTAGAATTAATTCTAAAATTTCTTTATCAACGTTGCATTGATTGAAAGTGAAAAAAAAAATAATATTCTCATTTTTGTAAAATTCTTAAATTTTGATCTTATAGCTGTTGATAACATAACGATGCTTGTTTGACCCTTTTGAACCTCTGTTTTTGTTTTCAAACACTCCAAGATACAAATATTTTCAAAAACAACCACTGAAATAATAATAATAAAAAAAAATAACAACATTTAGCATCTTTAAGGATGAAAGATTCAATCCTTGGTGATGTGTTCATATTTTATGGAAATTCCAATTTTTGAATATCATGCATTTGAGTGAGGTTTCCGAAAAAAAAATCAAAGGCCTAAAATAACAGTTGCTTATTTTATAAATACAATATTTTAAGCCCTGCACCATGGATATTAAAATAACAATTTTTAAAAATCCATACCCTTTCCTAAGGAAGCGCATCTAAGTCCCTAAACACTCCCTTATACACATTCTTCAAAGAAAAACAAACATATTTCAAAATTTTGTATTGTGTTTGAAAGAAAAGACAAAAGAAACCATTTCTTAACATCATTTATCTTTTATGAATATGCATTTCCGAAATTAAAGACAAAAGAAATTCTAAGGAATTTCAAAAATATAAAGAGGTAGGTACTATACAGACAAAAATAGTAAATTTGAATATTTATTTTACTGTCCTCATGCAAATTGGCTTTGTGCATTCTGTGCTGCGTCCATTGACAAGTGACAGTAGTTAATAAAAATTCCATGTTATACCTTTTGGACAACGAATCATATACGACTCTTGTTTTAACCCTTTCTTATGATGTCTATTATGCTACCTGGCTATAAACAATAAATTGTATATCTAAAAGGAAGGTAAACCTTTTTGCTTTATATTATCCTGTCATAAAACTAAAACTCTTTCGTTTTATAATACCTATACATATATTTTTGCTACTTAACTTTATTGCTGATTGTAAAATGGGATTGGAAAGTGTTCCAATTTTGGTCACCAAATTTAAAAAGGATAATTTGTTTTTGAGAGCAAGGACAAAATCATATTTAGTGCTTAATTGTTTTCATATTCAAGGGAAGAAGGTTAAGTTATAAGAGATTCTACTGATTCTAAGATTATAAGAATTAATTTTTGGGATGAAAGCAGATTTTTTGAATCCTTTGCGGCAAGCCTTAATCTTCTAAATCGTGTGCCATATTTTGATATCACCTTTAAATCTGGTCTTATTTTGTGTATGGTTTCAATTTTAGGCCTAGTTTACTTAAAGAGCTAACTCAAACATTTATAACAGTCAAACAAAATTAAAAGGATTTTCATTGAAAAATTAAAGGAAAGTTTTTTTTTAGAAATATTTTCTGTTTGAAAAGAGAAAGGGTTAAAATTAGGGTTTAGGTAAAACAAATATGACGAAGTTTTTCCCAAAGTGAATGAATCATTTTATGAACGCACATAAATTCAAAAATATAGATCAGAAGGCAAAAGTGTTTTTGACACCATTTCTAGATGCGTCCCTATTTTTAAGCAAATTTGATAGGTATTGAAGAAATATGCGAAGAACGTTGTATTTCATAAAATTTAAAGGGTAAAATATGGATTCTGTATTGTATCAGGTGTTTTATTAAGAGCTTGAGATCTTTTTTGTTGTTGCAATCATTTTTTTATAATTTTTACATGTGTCCTATTTTTCCATAATACAAGTTGTAACTACAAATTTCCACTTGTAATATGCAGCTACAAATTTGTGATTCAGTTCTTATTTGACAAACTTATGATAAGGGCCGGCAAAATTGTACAAAACAAATATTGTAGATCACTAGTGTTCGAACTGGTCGTTCAACCGGGATTAAGATGAACATGTGATTTACATACAATAATTTTAGTTCAATATTGTTGAACTTTATGCTGTAATGATTGAGAAAAATATTCTTTGACACATGATGCAAAAATCAAGGGAATGGAAAACAATCTAATTCTACATTCTTTGCGGTATCCACATCAATAAAGACCTACGTTTACAAATATACAACATTTTTGAAAAATAACCTGATAACAGTGGTACAAGCTCTATGAACGCATATGAAAACTGTTGACTTGGATATTTCATCGATTTCGGCAACTCCATGGCATTGTCCTTTTTTTCCAGTTTTTATAAAATGCTATCTCTGCGCTAAATTTTAAGTTATTTTCAGTTAACATTGGTATTTGTGGGCAAATTGTAAAAATTAGTTTTTCTGACTTGCATATAAAAGCTTTATTGTGATAGACAGCCTAAAGACATTTTTTAGAATTTAAATATCATCACTTTGGCTTCGTGGCAAGGATATTTTTATACCATTTTAAAAAGAAAAAAGAGGCTGGGATGCGACCCACACTGATAACTTCCCATCCCGTCTGTCGACAAGGCTTGCTTAAAAGTTTGTCTATATGTATCAATTTTTACCAAATTTGAGTACTACTTTTTGTAGATTTTATTTTTTTGTGAAAAGACGGACTGTTGGATTTTTATAAAAAAAATTACTGAATATCGAAAACAATATTTTCTGTGAAATAAAATAAGTTTGAAGATAATATTTTTAATTTTTGAAAAGCTATTTGAGTCGAAAGTAAATTTTTAACAAGTTTTAGTATTGTTTTTTTTTTCGGTTTTTAATTTTTTTGTAAAAAAAACTGTCTATTCGATTTTTTTCAAAATTTTAATGAATGTTGACAACATTATTTTTTGAAAGATAAAAGTAGTTTGAGGCCAATATCTTAATGTTTTGAAAAGATAGTTGAGTCGAAAATCAATTTTTACCAACTTTTATTAATTTTTATTTTTTTTTTTTATTTAAAAAAAAAATGTCAATTCGATTTTTCTCAACATTTTTCATAATGTTGAAAACAATATTTCTTATAAGATAAAATAAGTTTGAAGCCTTAATCTCAAGTTTTTGAAAAGATATTTGAGTCGAAATTCAATTTTTACCAACTTTGAGTAATGTTTTTTTAGGTTTTTATTTTTTTATAAAAAAAAACTGTCAATTAGATTTTTCTCAAAACTTTATCTGATGCCAAAAACATTATTCTTCGTCGCATAAAATTATTTTGGAGGTGAAATCATATTTTAGTCTTAAAATTTTCGAGGTGACAATTTTTTTTCAGTTTTTTTGAGTTATAAAAAAAACCGTGAATTGGATGTTTTTCCAAAAATATAATTGTTTTGTATCACGTTACAATATATAATATAAAATTTAATTCAAGTCTCTAGCGTCATTGGTTCATGAGATATTTAGGGTTAACCAAAATGTTCACCTTTTTTTTTAAACTGCTATGGTAAAAAAACCACCCACGCAATTTTCTTGAGAACCCTTTCTGCATCTTTCTGCCTTATTATCTGTATAACAAAATTTATTTGAAGTCGATATCTCTTCTGGTTCTTGAACTATAGACGACGAAAAAAACATCGCGAACGTACGGACGTACGGATATGCGGACGTACAAACGTACGAACACACGCACGCACAGACATCTTTCTTAAAATCTTTTATTTCGACTCTAGGGACTTTGAAACATCGAGAAATGTCAAAATTTTCAATTCGACAAATCGGACCCATTACAATAACTTCCTATGGGAAGTTAATAAGTAATTTTACGAAAACCATGTGAGATACTGAAATGATTTCAAATGTAACAAGAACAAAAAGATTGGACAATCATACAATTTTAGGGATATGTTGTGTTTTTACTGCCTTAAAAAACCCGTTCTTGGTTGTTTCTATGTGGGAAACAAAAATTTAAACCGAGATTCGAATTCAGGACATTTTCATCCTTTATGTATAAAAGTATTGTTTTTTTGTGTACCAGAAAAAAACATCTAATTTTGTCGACCAATCTAATAGTTAGTCATTTTTACTTTCAATTCTTCACACTAACCTGACCAACTTTTATTAAATTAATACATTTTGTTACCTTTTTGAATAATGTGTTTTTCTTACAAATAAATTATCGATCTGAAATTGGGAATAGCAAATTTGTTTACGTCAGTTAGAAGCTTTAACTTTGAATAGAAAGTATTTGAGTAGAAAAATTTCCGTTATGACTAACGCATTAAATTGTTTGTTTTTGATTTTTAAAGGCATTCTTATTTGTTGATCCCCAATAAACAAATTTTGTCTACTAGTTCAGAGCTGTTTTAATTCAAGATTCAGTGTCAAGTATTTTTTTCTTGAATTTTATCAATCAATATTTTTTTTATTAATTTTATTAATACACCTACATCAAACCTATGAACATACTTCTACTTACTTTTCTATAAATAGTCTTTTCTTTGCATAACTCTCAATGTCAATTCTGAACTCTATGCGGTGGTGCCATTAACCTTTAACAAAAATTTAAATCTCTTAAAAAGACATAAATTATTTAAATATACTCTCTCTCTAAGAACCAAACAAAAATAAAAATTTTTAGTTAAAAGCAAAAACCCAGAGTATCATCCCATCCCCACATCGTCTTCAGGTTCTTTGAGGTAATATATGTATGTATGAATGTATGTTGACTAAATCTTATACTGATGGTATAGTAACTCTTTTATTGTCATCTCTTTCCATTTTTCTTCCAAAAATTAAATTTAAAAAGAAATAGTTTAAAATCTTTCAAGAGTAAAATCTTGCAAGTTCAGTGAACTTGGTTTTGGTGCGAAACATAAAAATGACAACTTGTAAGACAAAACAACAACAACAACAACAACAAAATAAGTACAAGAGGAATAACCAAAAGAACATCCACACATATCGTGAGTTTAAGTTGACCGCCCGCCCGCCATATCGCCACCGCTACCGCCACCACCACTTTAATGTAACAGTCACTGGAATTGTCATGTAGTCGAGTTGAATACTAATTAATGATGACGATGGTATCTCTGTGGTTCGAGTGGATTGGAAGTGGACTTGAAGTGTTAAGTTGAATAAATAGGTCAGAAGCTCAGAACGTACCCATTACATATGTATAAGCAAACACACGGATTATGTTTTTGTGTCTTATTTTTCTGAATATAATTTTTATATTATGTACGTACTTAAAATATATATTTACCATATTATTGTTCTGGAAGACGTGAAATTGTAAAACCCCGCAATCAAATTTGAGTCATCGAAATTATTATACAAACAAAATTCAGTTTAACGAAGAATTGGATGCAACGTCATAAATATCTTTGAATAAAATAAAAAAAGGCGCAATTTATTTTTCTTCATATTTTGTTTTATAAATTATTGACACATTTTTAACCATTAGGTAAAATTGTTAAGCTATTTTATCAAGTTAAGGAATTAAAATAATGATTCTGCTAGCTTTGAACGACTTTAACATCCTACTATCATTCAACATTTCACTAGAGTTAAGATTGTTACGCGTATGGATTCTTTAATTTTTAGTAATCTATTACCTCTATATGACTTCCGAGTTGATTAAATTTCAAAATTCTTCAGATTTTTTTTTTTTGACGAACTGTCACTGTTTACGAGTGTTCAGATGGATCATTTTAATTAAAAGGGAATGAGTCTTTTAGCAGTTGGCAAGTGATTAAAGTTTTGGAATAGAAAGTAAACTACTAAATTTTTATAAAATTGTTTACTAGTGGAACATGTTTATCTCTTAAAATTTACGGCAGTGAAAATCATAGCTCCTAACTCATGATAAATTAAAACTATATGAGGTAATATTTTTCAAGGGACAAAAAAGTTCTATCGACTTTTTCTTTGCATCAGATTTCTAAGATTTAAAAAAAAAAACAAATTTTAAATTTAAATAAGAAAAATCAATTTTAAAAGGACTTCAAGGAGTATAAACGACATTAGTTCACATTTATTTTGAGAAAATTAACTTCAAATGTAGTTATTTTTCTATAATATAAAAATAAGTCGGGTTTTCCTTCCTAACGCTATAACTCCAGAACGCACGAACCGATTTCCACGGTTTTGGTCTCGGAATCCGTGAGGTTTATAGCAGACAAAATTCAGGAAAAATTTCAACAGAAAAGCCGTGAACTCCGTTTAGCTTCCCATAGAAAGCTATTGTAAAAGTTTCGCTTTGTGGAATTGAACATTTTTAAATTTTTTGACGTTTCAAGGGCCCTATATTCTAAACCAAAGCTTACTTTTGGGAACCTTTTTTAGTCAACCATATCTCTAGAAACGTCAGAGATATTGACTTCAAATAACGTTTGTTTTAAAGATAATAAGAAAAAAAATGCAAAAACGACTTTTTAAAAAAATTAGTGAGTGTTTTTTTTTTATCATAAGAAAAAAGTGAACAATTTGGTTGACCCCAAATCCACTTATATAAAATTCTGTATAACATATTCTGAGCAAATTTGGTATAATTTTGAAAAAATCAGTTATCTTTTTTTTAAAATCAAAAAACTGAAACAAAATTTTCACGTAGAATATTTTGAGAACAAAAAATAATCTATAATATAAATTGAACCAAGAATTAAATCGAGAGTTGCAATACAATGTTAATACATTGCAGGAATTCGTTCGAAATAATGTGCTGTTGCTGAATGAACAGCAAAAACAAGTATACGAAACATTAATGCAAGCAGTGGAATAATACTGGTGGTCTATTCTTCCTGGACGCACCTGGAGGAACAGGGAAAACATTTGTAATTTCATTGATTTTGGCCACTATTCGATCAAGATGTGACATAGCTTTGGCGTGTAAGCATCATCTGGAATTGCAGCAACACTTCTAGATGGCGGTCGTACTGCACATTCTGCGCTTAAGATGCCACACAATTTAAACACAATTGATACTCCAACATGCAATATTTCCCGATCCAGTGCAATGGAAACTTCACACTGAAGGACCTTCGAACATTATCGCTAGCCACTAATATGAGAGTTCAACTTCAAAATGATCAAAGTGCTGCACAATTTTGCAAACAATTGTTTGCTGTTGGAAATGGAAAAGTGCCAGTTGATGCGACAACTGGATTAATTACTCTTACCAACGACCTTTGCGGATTTGTAGACTCTCAATTAGCTCTTATTGAAAATGTTTTCCCAAACATTAGTGAGAATTATCAGAATTATGCTTGGTTAAGTCAACGAGAAATTCTCGCCGCAAAGAATAATGATGTACACGCACTAAATTTCACCATTCAATCAAAAATCGCTGACGATTTGGTGACATGCAAACCCGTTGATTCCATAACAAATTCCGATGATGTAGTAAATTATCCAACGGAGTTTTTGAACTCTCTGGAGTTACCAGGATTTCCACCACATAACTTGCAACTCAAAGTTAGTTCTGTTATTATGATATTGCGTAATTTGAATCCACCGCGACTTTGCAACGGTACTCGACTTGCGGTGAAAAGACTTATGCCGAATTTGATTGAGGTAACCATTATTAACGGAAAGTACGCAGGTGAAAATGTATGTACTCCTCGAATACCAATGATTCCGACTGATCTTCCGTTTGACTTAAAACGATTGCAATTTCCGCCATGCGTTAGCAATGACAATTAACAAGTCGCAAGACCAATCGCTTAGTGTTTGCGGGATAAATTTAGAAAATCATTGTTTTTCACATGGGCAGCTATACGTTGCGTGTTCACGAGTTGGGAAACCATCCGCTTTGTTTGTGTTAACTTCAGACCAAAAAACAAAAACATGTGGTTTACCAAAGAGCACTTCAATAAAACGGATAATTTTCGGACAAGTATAACGCTTCGATTCAGTATTTACTTTGGATTCACTTTCATTGTTTACTTAGAGAAGTTCAACTAAATTACACTTCATTTTTGTAATCGAAATGAATTCATTACTGTTCTGAAATGGAATACAATTTTTCCTTTTCAAATATAAAACAAATATAATAATTTTTCTTCATCTTTTAATCCCCAAACAAAATGTTACAAAAAACGAAGCCATCTGGTGGCGAAACTATCTTTTAAAAGTTACAGTTCATTTTGCTTGAAAAGTGTTGTTTGGTTCTTTATATCTAACATATCTTTTTTATCTCGCACAAATTCTAAAATTTGTTGACAAAATTATAGAGCTCAAATTTGTCAAAATTTGTTGTGTTGAAAGTTTTTTTTTTAAATTATGGTCTTCGCTCTATAGTGGTGTCTTTATATAGAAAATAATGCAAGCTCCAAAAACGATATTACTGCACTCCAAAAAAAAAAAGCTGGTACCGGCGACCAGATTTCCGGCTAAATTTATCCAGAAAAAGTGGTTTTTAGATTCCTACCAGGCGTCTTGGTAAAATTTTCCAGAAAATCCTGGTAAATTTTACCAGGAGATTTTTCGAAGAATTCCAGGTAAAATACACCAGATCTCTGGTAGAATATACCAGGTGAATAATTTTTCCTGGTAAAAATTATACCGGGAGTAAACCCAGTATTCTGGTAGAATATAATAGGAATATATTTTTTTCCTGGTAAAATTTTCCCCAGTATTCCTGGTAAAAATATACCAGAATTCTGGTAGAATATACCAGGAATATTTTTGGAATATTTTTTCTGGTAAAAATGTACCAGAATTCTGGTAAATTATAACAGGATTTTTTTTCCTGGTAAAAATGTACCAGAATTCTGGTAGAATATACCAGGAATATTTTTGTTCCTGGTAAAAATATACCAGAACTCTGGTTGAATATACCAGACATTTTTTTTCCTGGTAAAAATGTACCAGAATTCTGGTAGAATATACCGGGATTTTTTTTACTCAAAATGTAGCTGAATTCTGGTAGAATATTAAGCTCTTCCCGCCAAAATATTGTAAGCGCCTTATGAAATCATGCATAGCATATATTTAATTGTATTCTTTCTACTAAAAAGAACGCATAAGATATAGGTAATATTTCTAAAGAAAACATTCACATCAACATCGTCTCTAATATGTCCAAGACAAAATTGAATACAGATTTTTCTCTAAACTAAATTATCGGAAGCGCCATGCAGTTTACGATTATTTGGCGGGAAGGGCTTAATAGGTATACTGTACTAAAATTTGATTTTTACCTAAGAGGAAAATATATACTAGACAATAAAATTCCTGGTTTTATTTACCAGAAAGAAGATAATTCGTCAACTTCCAGAATTTCTGGTATTAAGTACCAGAAGGCTAGTTTTATCTACCAAGAAAAAATATACCAGACAATAATATTCCTGGTTTTATTTACCAGGTAAAAGATAATTTTTAGACTTCCAGTATTTCTGGTAATAAGTACCAGAAGGCTGGATTTATCTACCAAGAAAAAAAAATACCAGACAATAAAATTCCTGGTTTTATTTACCAGATAAAAGATAATTTTTAGACTTCCAGTATTTCTGGTAAAAAGTACCAGAAGACTGGATTTATCTACCAGGAAAAAATATATCAGAAAATAAATTTCCTGGTTCTATTTACCAGATTCCAGATAATCTTCATTTTACCAGGAAAAAGAAAATACTTTCTACCAGGACGCTGGTAATATCTGCCAGAAAATTTTCTGTCAACAATTTTACCAGGAAACCAGATTTCTGGTAAATAAAACCAGATTTCTTTTTTTTTTCATTTTCATTTTTGCCTGGTTTTTTTCTACCAGGAAATCTGGTTAAAAAAAATTTCTTCTGGTACTTGTTAGATTCTACCCGATTTCTGGTTTTTTGGTTTTTACCATGAAATCTGGAGTTATTACCACGAAACCTGGACTTTTATACCAGTTTTTTGGCTGGTATTTTCTACCAGATTTTGCCTACCAGGAAAATTTTTTGAGTGTGCTCTCAATACAACAAAGGCAAAATTTAGGGGGGTTTTGGACATTTTTCAATCACACATTTTGAATAATAAGCAAATAATTTTAATCCAATAAATTTATCAAACACTCCTTAAGTACACCCCGGACAATTAAACCAAACCTTACTTAGCAAAAATGGACAATCAATTTTAGAATTTATTAAGTCTCTAATAAACATTGCATCAAAATATTTTCGTCGAATTTCAAGACTTTGTAATCCAAAAAGCAAACAATATGAAGGTCGAGGAATATTCCAACTTAATAGATAAAACATATATCTAGAAAGGCATTTTTGAATTCTTTCTAGTCTATTTGAGTGAATGGAATAAAAAGGATTCAATACTATACAACCATATTCCAAAATAGACCTCACGTATGAAAAATACAGGCTCGAGTGAAGGGATCCTTAGATTCCTTCGAATTTCTTCCAATAAATCCTAACATAGAACTTTATTTGGCTACAAGATAGTCTACGAGTATGTGACTGTTAAAATTGAACTTAGTGTCAAATATTACACCTAGATCCTTCTTTTCTTTAATTTTAACAAGAGTTGTATTTCCTAAAAAATATTCAAAATATAAAGGTGATGAACGACGACAGAATGCAAGACTCTGACACTTAGATACATTTAAAAATAGCTTATAGTTAGCTGATAGTCCTGGTAACTAGGCTTTATACAAATATTATTATTGTAATTTATTTTACTTGATAATAAAGAAAAATAAAAAAAAAGTGCTTATTGTTTACACACCAATCATATAAATTGAATAAGTCTGTTTGCAACTTTAAACAATCTGATACATTTTTTACGATGCAGTACATTTTGACTCCGGAATAATTGCAGACAGCAACGAATTATGTTTTAGGCATCTAGGTACATCTTTCATAAAAATCAAATGACAGTTTAATTTTTTTTTAAATCTGCTAAAAATTTTAAGGAAATGATTTTTGACTTGAATTTTTAAAAAACAAACAAAAGAAAACAGACTAGGGTGTGACCCACACTGATAACTTTCCATCCGTGTCCGTCTGTCAATTTTTCTAAAAGTTATACGAAATATTAGTAACAACATTTCTTGTAAGATTGAAACATTTGAAGTACTTTGAACACTTGAATCGAAAAATATTTCTTATCAGTTTTTGTGGTTTGTAGTTTTCGTGTCTTATACAAAAAAATTATAAATTGATTTTTTCTAAAATTTATTTAACTCAAAGTCAACAACAACATTTTGCATATGATAAAATAAATGTGTTTTCAACATTTGTATGTTTTTATTTCCGACATTTTTAGTCTACAACCAATTTTAACACAACTTTTTGAAAATTTTTATTATTTTTTAACGAAAAAAGTACCAATTGGATTGTTCTAAAAACATTAGATTTAGATTGACAACACACATTTTGTATAGAATAAAATGTTTTTAAACATCAGTTCGAAGTCAAAATCTTAAATTGTTGCCAAGAAATTTGTGTCGAAAATCAAATTTTAACAACTTTTAGAAGTGTTTTTTGTAAAAAAAACTCAAAATTTTACCAGATGTCAAAAACGTTATTTTTTAATGTACCTATACAATTATTTTGGATGTATTATAATTTTTTGTTCGGAAAACAATTTTGTACTTTTTTGTCTTCGTATAAACCCCTTTGGTCCCCTTATTGGTCTACGTGTAAAATACCAGATATTTAAGGCTACTGCTCGATCAATTATGTTGTATGCAGTCCAGGTTTGGGGATACCTTTAATATGAGACTGTTGAACAACTACTTCGATTTTTTCTCAAACGAGTACTACACCTGCCCATGTCAACGCCCACTTAGTATATGTTACGGTGCAGGGAATTAACTTCACGGGAACTACCTTCACATGGGAACTAACTTCACCACTAGTGGGAATTAATTTCACTTTTTTTTGGTGAAGTTATTTCCCACTGAAGGCGGGAAATAATTTCATCAGAAAATTGTGTGAAGTAACTTCCCACCTACGATTGAAATATCTGAAAAAATATCAAGCGTTGAATTGGTGACGTGAAATAGTACCAAATAAAATAACACCAAATTTCAAATTTGGCCTTATTTCGTTGTTCAAAACGAAATAAAACCAATTTGGCTTTATTTTGATTTATAAAAAGAAATTAAGCCAAAAAAATAATGCAAACAACGCCGAATTTTTAAAGTTCACTTTTTTACATACAAAACACGCAAAAATGGTTGATTTATTGTCTAGAATAGCTACTTTTGCTAAAAAGTTTTTTTGAATTGATAGCACGGCGTACTAACAGCTAGGTATGTAAGGGGGGGCATGCTGCCCCCCTGCAACCCCCCTGCTTGGGATCACTATAGGATTTGGGGTGGGTGCGAGTTTGGGTATATGCAAAGAACTTTTGCATTTGAGCACTAAAATCAAAGAAATTCCCAACAAAAAAAAAAGCAAGTATGGCTCACAGTTATGAAAGAATCACAACGCATTCGTGTTCGTTGCATATACCCAAACTCGCACCCACCCCAAATCCTATAGTGATCCCAAGCAGGGGGGTTGCAGGGGGGCAGCATGCCCCCCCTTACATACCTAGCTGTTAGTACGCCGTGGTATCAATTCAAAAAAACTTGTTTTAGGCTCCAATTTCAAAAATTTCAATCGAGCAACAAGTATCTGTCATTTTTCAACTTCAATTTATGTTAACTTCACATGAAAGTGAAATTGATTCCCACAAAAAAGTGAAATTATCTCCCACCTTCAGTGGGAAATAACTTCACCAAAAAAAAGTGAAATTAATTCCCACTAGTGGTGAAGTTAGTTCCCATGTGAAGGTAGTTCCCGTGAAGTTAATTCCCTGCACCATATGTTACATATTGAAACTGGACTTCCACCAATATACATCACAACACTGAAACTACATTTCGACTACATCCTTAAAGTGCTTAACATGAATGTATCTCGTCTTCCTAAAATAGTAGCAACTTGTGCCTTGGAAAAAAAATCGTCATGTTTTGAAAAGTGGAAGGAATTGGCTGAGAAGACCGGATGTCCGCTCAATCTAGAAGCGTTTAACTTTCATCAAATGAAATCAGAGTTATACAATATTCTTCGGGTTCTGAATGAAAGTATGCACAAATCATTTATCGAAGAAGCACAATCTTCAATATACAGAGTATATTATCCCAAGTTCGAGCACGATTTCAGCAAGATAAGTTATTTCGGAAATAACGAGAGTGTTAATAAAATATCTACCATTTTTAAAACACGAGGAGAGTTACTGCCGTTAAATTTTATACCCCACCGCCCAGATCTCCCAATCCAATGTAGTATGTGTAATCTGAATACTCGTGAAGATATAATGCATTTTGTGGGAATATGTCCATTACTTAAAGAAATACGAAAACTATACCTAGGAAAAGCTATTTTCACAACGGAAGAAGTTATTTATCTTGAATGAATGGAAATGATTGGTCGGCTCTTTTCAAATTTGTAAAATCCGCATTACGATATCGAAACCAAATTTTAAGAGAAGCATTTTAATTATAATAATTATTGGTAACTTGAGTAACTATTGTGTTAAATTACATTTATATTGTCAATCTGACAGACGGCTTTTGCCATGTCATAAAAGATTGTAAACCTTATGTAAATTCTTATAAATTATTGTATCTAATAAAATCTTATTCTAATCTAAATCTAAATCTAAATCTAAACCCCTTTGATTTAGATTCTAGGGACCTTGCAGAGAAATGTCAAAATATTCAATTCGACAAATCGGACCGATTAGAATAACTTTCTATGGGAAATTTAAAATTAACTTGAGACATTTGAAAACTAAGATATTGTATGTAAATTCATTTTGATTGTAAAAAATAATGTTATTAATATTTACGAAAATTTTTAGAAAATTTTAACTTTTTGTTTTTTTTTTTGTAGATAATAAAAGCCTAAAAATGCTACTTAAGTTTTAAGCAGCACCAACTTCAATTATTGTTCGTATACAATTGTGTTAAATCGTAATTTTATAGACATTTGAAATTATTACTTACATATATGTATATTTTTAAATTACTTTATATCCTTGTTTAAAGGCTACCCATTTGCAAAAAGTCTTAAAAACCAAATAAAATGGAATATCTTGACGATATGGTTCGTATTTCAAGTCAAAATTGAGAGCCACGTTAGTGAAAAAGAATTTTATTTTTGTTTTTAGTTTATTATTTTATTGATAAATGGTACCTACATTATTTAAAAATAAGAATTTTAGTTGTGAGAAATAATGCATAAATTGGCAGTACCTTTCTTTGCCATTTCTTTTTTTCTTTAATTTGTTTATTTACATTCTTTTTTTTTTTCAACAACAAAAACAACGCATCAAATTTTTCTTGCTAAAAACACAACAAACTTACTAAAAAGGTCAAAGCACTCCAGAAAAGAACTTACCCAACCCGATTGAAGGCTATAGGGAATGTTCTGGTCTGTTCTGCAAAGAGAATGAGAAAAATACCTCCAAAAGAAACTTTCACCAAATTATCTTTTGTTGCAAAAAAAAAAGAAGAAAATAACAATAATTAACATTAAGAATGAAAAGAAACAAATAAGAAAACAACAACGAAGAACACAATAAATTTTTTAAGAAACCTTCAGAAGCTTTAACAAGTCATAATTTTGTACAGTGCTAAGCTGATGTATATTTTAATTGGCCAAGCAAACAAATAAAGCTATAAGAAGAGTAAAACCAAATTCAAGTTCAAGCCACAATGCGTCTTTTATAGAAGTCAGATCTTAGAGTTCATCGACCGTGCGAACACAAAAAGAGCATAATTCTATTTTTTGAGCAAATAAATTTATGAACGGAAAACCCCCCCTTTTAAATTTCGAGGTAGACACAGGAGCATGTGGACATGGACACAATAAATATGTTTCTAGTATTATTTCCAACCTACAACAAGGCAAAAAACAATTTCCAGGAAGTGGAAATACTCGTAAAAGATAGGGCAGGCAGCAGGGACACCAGCCGCCACCCACACGGAAGTCAACGTTGTGATGCAAGGAAATATGAACCCCAGTGGGCGCGGAAAATTGTGGGAGGTGCATTTTACCTTTCGATATAAATGAAATGATGAATTTTTTTCAAGCACAAAGAATAAACAACAACAAAAATATGCAAAACAGAAGAATGTAGAAATAGAATCACAAAACTCCCCAACAACGATGACGACGAGCGACGCGACGGCGCGGCGGCACTCGAAGAGAACCATCCAGAACTCTCGTAAGTCGTAACAAAATATACCTACTGATAACGAAAAACGAAGAACATGAAAGACAAAGTGGATGACGAAGAAGAAGAGAGATGGTTCATCGAACCTTCGGCGGGAATCTAGGCTAAATGTTCCTGAGTTGCAATGAAAACGAAAAGTACCGCAAGTTTACCGCTATACACGTTCAGAACCTTCATTCGATCTTTGACTCCCCGCAAATGTATTTTACACAGCACACACTCTTACCAACGAGCGACGATTTGTTCTCTTCAACGTCTTTTGCTTCTTAGCCTGGCATAAAGCCTGGCCTGGCCAAGTCGAAGTCGGGCCAACTCAGAACTTATTCAATGTGGGTTTTTTTTTCTTACTTGAAGAGCTTGTATAAGAATAACTATAAGAACTATAAGAAGTGTCTTCTGAGGCTCGTTTCATTTACACGACGAACTTGCAACTTGCGACCAGCAGCGCATTACCTTACCTTATTTTATCGATCGATCGTGGTTTGGAGATTTATATTCTAGCAACGAATCGTAGTGTTGGTTATATGTATGCCCGATTCTGTCAGTATGGTAAGTCGGTTTCGGTTTGGTCTTTGGTTACATGGGTTTTATGGTATTATACCGCAAGAGCCTCTTAAAGTCTCTAAGCGGAGCACCCTGAAAATGACCCCAAGACCATTTATTTTACTTTTGGTCATGTTTTCATAGTTACATGTATGTATAGGATTAGAAATGGAAAAAAATCGAGGATCACGATCTTTGATCTTAAAGTTATTTTTAATTTAAATACTCATTAAAGGGTCTAATTAATGATTTATTGTGTTCTAGCTCAATAGCCTATTCATATCAGTGAACACAAGATTTCTTTGTAAAGTGAATGTGGTGTTATGTAATATTTTCTTTCCGCTTTATTTGAACTCCCATATCAAGATTTGGAAAGGAATTCACATCATGAAAAATTAGATTACAATACTTTTTTTTTATTTTAACTGTTTTTTAGCCGAACAACACGAATGTTTTCGTTTTTTCATAAATATCCAGATGTATTCCTCCCCATAAGCAATTCAACCGAAGTATCCATAATTCTAGGAATTGTTGTCAATTCACCCTTGAACCCAATTTCGTACTGTAAAGTAGAGAGGTTTTTTTTGTTGAACTTTACGAATGTGGTATTCTTTACCTGACTCGATTTTTGAAGTCTATATCTTCCCCAGTTCTTGAGATGTGGAGGGAAAAAAAGGTATTTCGAACGTACGTACACACACACAGACACCTTTCTCTATACCGCTAATATCCGTGTTTTGTTGGCAAATCTATCCATAGTATAGTAGGATTTTACACGAATAACAAAAACAATATCCATAGTATGAATAACACCGATAAAAGTTAGAGTAGAATCTTACTATGGGTTTTTGACATTTATACGAGTCTCGAATGGATCTTATGTGATTTCGTTCTCAAATGTTGGTATACGATTGATATTGCATTTGTATCTCGATGGCTGTGTTCGTTGAGTAGTTGTGCATTTAGAATCATGTGTGTTTTCCATGGGGGAAAAATCAATCTTTTACTGTTGATATTATTTAGTTTTGTTAACTGGGCTTATTTTGCAAGAGAAAACAATAGAAAAGATATTTATGTTTTGCTATGTTTCCATCAAAGGTTTATCTCAGTTTAGATTAAATAAATCTTTTTGGTGTTTCCACCGCACAAGAAGATTTAAAAATGATTAAGTATGACAGCACTTTTTAAAATGCAAATGGTGTTTCGATGTTTTGGATGTGTGAAGTGCAAGTGAGATAGTTTGGTTCGTGTTAGACAATGAAGAACTGATTAGTTCAGCACCATATAAGAATATGCTACCTACTCCATGTCCATTTTTTTGTTTGTAATCTTATTACCTAAAACAAAACTATATTTTTTATGCACAAATATGCAAATAAACAGACCATAATGCATTATCTGTTAAACCAACTCCTCCACACAGGTTTTTCTTCTCAAATTTTGACTCGACTCCGATATCCGACGGGAATCGAGTCAAATCAAGCTCAATTCAACCCGATTCAGGTATATAAAGAATTGAGGCGATGTTCAAGCTCGCTTCAACACCACATGTTAATGTAGTAGTCTACGAACAAACCCCCTCCTTGAAGCAATTTATTGTTAAATGAACTTTTTTATAGAATCTCAATTTCCAGATTTTTTCTTACCATTTCTTCTTGAAAACTGTCCATTTTATTAGTTTTAGTTAGTTTTTTTTTGCTAAGTTAATTTTAACATGTGATTTTTCACAAAACTTTTGTTCGTTTTTTTAACTTCCCATAGGAAGTTATTGTAATGGGTTTGATTTGTCAAATTGAAAATTTTGACATTTCTCGACGTTTCAAGGTCCCTGGAATCGAAATAAAAGATTTTTAGAAAGATGTCGATGCGTGCGTGTGTTCGTACGTCCGTATGTCCGTATGTCCGTACGTCCGTACGTTCGCGACGTTTTTTTCGTCGTCCATAGCTCAAGAACCAGAAGAGATATCGACTTCAAATAAATTTTGTTATACAGATAATAAGGTAGAAAGATGGAAAAAGAGCTCTCAAAAAAATTGCGTGGGTGGTTTTTTTACCATAGCAGTTTAAAAAAAAGGTGAAAATTTTGGTTAAGCCTAAATATCTCGTGAACCAATGACGCTAGAGACTTGAATTAAATTTTATATTATATATTGTAACGTGATACAAAACAATTATATTTTTGGAAAAAAATCCAATTATAACGGTTTTTTTACAAATCAAAAAAACTGAAAAAAAAAATTTGTCACCTCGATAATTTTACGACTAAAATATGATTTTATCTCCAAAACAATTTTGTGCAACGAAGAATAATGTTTTTGACATCTGATAACATTTTGAGAAAAATCGAATTGACAGTTTTTTTACAAAAAATAAAAACCTAAAAAAAATTAATAAAAGTTGGTAAAAATTGATTTTCCACTCAAATATCTTTTCAAAAACTTGAGATTATGGCTTCAAACTTATTTCATCTTATAAGAAATATTGTTTTCAACATTCTGAAAAATGTTGAGAAAAATCGAATTAACAATTGTTTTACTAAAAAGAAAAACCTTAAAAAAAAAATAATAAAAGTTGGTAAAAATTGTTTTTGACTCAAATATCTTTTCAAAACTTTGAGATATTGGCCTTAAACTGCTTTTATCTTTCAAAAAATATTGTTGTCAACATTCAGTAAAATTTTGAGAAAAATCGAATTGACAGTTTTTTTTGCAAAAAATAAAAACCTAAAAAAAAACAATACTAAAACTTCGTAAAAATTTACCTTCGACTCAAGTATAGCTTTTCAAAAATCACAAATATTGCCTTTAAACTTATTTTATTTCGCAGAAAATATTGTTTTCGATATTCAGTAATTTTTTTTATAAAAATCCAACAGTCCGTTTTTTCATGAAAAAATAAAATCTACAAAAAATAGTACGCACATTTGGTAAAAATTGATACATATAGACAAACTTTTAAGCAAGACAAATCGACAGACGGGATGGGAAGTTATCAGTGTGGGTCGCATCCCAGCCTCTTTTTTTTATTATTATTCTGACAGATCTTCTTTCAGTTGTACCAATTTTTAAATACAAAAATCTGGCTACTGCGGATCGTTTTGTTGGCAGTTTCTCACTGTACTATATATGGAATGCGAACAAAACGCACTTAATATATATTTTAGGGACCTTAAAACGTGGAGAAATGTCAAAGTTCTCAATACGACAAATCTGACTGATAACAATTTTCTTCCTATGGAAAAACGACAATTGAAGACAAGAAGATGTCGGTTCTGCAGATAGAAACTTGTCAGTTTATTTGAATGTTCAGATTTTAATCCTTACACAGACTTATTCCTGCTTATAAGGACCTACTTGAGTCATATGCAGAATAATAGTTTTTTGAGTCAAGTTTACGATCACTTTTCAAAGATTTTTGATAAAAAATATAATATGATAAAAGTAAAAACAAATGTTGTTTTTTAATTTAAAAACTTAAATTATTAATTTTAATTTAAAGCTAAAAATAAAATAAAAATTAAACCCTAAAAAGACATTTATAACAAAAATTGTTGAAAGCATCAAATTAACTTCTATCCCTTTTAAAAGTGTCAACTATCAATTCATAAACATTAAACTTTATTTAATAAAACTGTAAGCCACTTTTAATTTATAATTATGATCATTTTTTCAATATTCATAACAGACTAGTAAATTTGTAATTATAAAAACTCAACACTTATCAATTTGCTAGATAAATGTTTAACTTTGATATTTATCAATTACCAATTATCATAATTGACTTTTATCGTAGGGTTATTCATCAGTCTTGTCACATTGGGCTTTTTTAAAATTTTGTACGGAAAAATATGCAGAATCAAAACAAAGCTATTGACAAAATACCTTCATAAGTTCATTGTCTCTTTTCCTCTCTTTGAAGAAATATAGAAACAATGTTGCAAATACATGTCTCAAATGAAAATCAACTGCAATTTTGTAAGTAGGACTTACGACTTACCAAACTCTAAGTTATACACCAAAACAAAAACACACTCCTTCTTTATTTTGAAATTCTCACTCTGATGTTTCGAGCATATCTACAATAATAAAAAGCAACAAAAACAAATTGAGTTCAACGTCAAGTGGAAAATTTAATTTCTTTTACGCAGAAGTTGCAATTTTCTTTTGCAACTACCGCACCTCCATTGTCTTGCGTCCCTTTCTATCGAACATGCGAAAATTTCTTCTATTTTATTCTACCAACTTAACACTCACACTTGTTCACTCACTAAAACCCAACACAAACACACAAACATGCTTGCTCATCACAGCCGCCCGGGTAGCAGCGTAGTCAGAATTCTAAGAAATTCATAAAGAAATGCATTGCAGTTGCAGTGCACAACTTGTTCCGCTTTCCAATGCATTTTGCAATTTCTTTTCAAACTTCACTTCTGCTGTGGATCATTTTTTGGTTTAGATTTCGGGCTTAAAGTTCGTCCCAAAGCTTTGTTACCGTCTCGAAGATTTTGGCCGGGATATAAAAAAAAAACAAATAAAAGAACTAGAAAATTATTAAATATACATTCGGGAATATTCTGGACCTCCTCGTCTTAAACTTGTTCACCATCAGATCACTTAAACCTGCCCACACAAATAACAAAAATCTGATCAGAAGTTATTGGCGATCTGCACAAGATCGTTTTGATCGGCTGCCATCCAATAACTACCTCGTGAGCAACCAAAGTGGCTACAACTTAAAATGCAGCAACAACAACGTTGACGACAACGACAAGCGACGACGACGAACGACGACGTCAACGTTTCCTCCAGTTAACCTCCATTGAGGTTGAGATCGTTGTACTGTTGCGTTTTCTATTACGAAACTTGGCCTGAATGTGGGCCAATGACCGAGCTTGAAACGCAAGCGCAAAAGTCACGGCTGAAGCCGAAGCTGAAGCCGAAGCCTCGCGCCGCAACCAAGAAAACATGTTTTATGATCGTTGGCCGAACGAAAAGCTCAAAGTCGACGACGACAACAAAATCAACAACAAAAACAGCAACAAAGACGACTTTACGTCTTAACTTGATTTGATGGTGGGTTGGTGGCAAAAAGTGGAAAGTTGCCACACCGGTGAAATGGTTATTGTCGCTTGCTTGTGCTGTTTGGAAGTGCGATTTTTGTATAGCTTAAGATCTTTTTTTCTAACTTTGTACTTCCAAAGACATCAACATCAACAACAACAGCGATTTGCAAATTCTATTTATCTATGTTGGGATGATAGAAGAAGTGTTTTGTTTGTTTGATTATTTTGTTGGTAAGAAAATGGAATGAGGAAATCAAAACGGTTAAAGAAGCCATTTAAGCAGATGCATTGAAATTGAAAATATGACATTATTATATGTAGTTGTAAAAAGTGTTTATAACATTCTTTGTCTCTAAAAAATAACTGCATCGGTAGAATTTTTAGCTAAGTTGGAATTTTTAAGCTCACAAAGTTTAAAATATAGAACATTTTCTAACATGCGAAAAATATTTTTAATAAGATATTTTTTTAAAAATCTACAGCTTAGTGATATAACATTTCGAAAAATATTTATGAATTGACTGTAATTTTTAAATAAATAAATAAATTAGGTGGCGCAACAGTCCATGAAGGACCAGGGCCTAGTGACTTACAATTCTCAACCATCCCTGTGTGCGAGTACTGTTGTCAGGGATGGAGGGGACCTACAGTTTTAAGCCGAATCCGAACGGCTAAATTGAGAAAGCACTTTTCATGACAAGAATTACTCTTGGAGGATTTGTCAATTCCTCGCAAGAGGCAGTACCGGTGAAAAAAGTTAGGTGGCATAGGCAGGGATTGAACCCAAGACCCCTTGCATGACAGTCCAACGCACTAACCATCACACTACGGGTACTACGACTGTAATTTTTATTGAACAAAAAAAAAACTAAAAATGTCTGCCTCACTTTGCTTACCCTTTTTAACCATCAAGTGGGAGCGAGATACTTATAATTATAAAACGTAAAAAGAGGCTGGGATGCGACCCACACTGATAACTTCCCATCCCGTCTGTCAATTTGTCTTGCTTACAAGTTCGCAGCTTTTCGTGTTTTATTTAAAAAGTTATCAGTTGAATTATTCTAAAAAAAAAATTAAAAGTAACCAACAATATTTTGCATATGATAAAATAGTTTGATTTTAAAATCTATTTTTGTTAACGAGATTTTTAGTCGTTAACAAATTTTTACCAATTTTAATAGCATTTGCGTACTATTTTTTGTACATTTTAATTTTTATACAAAAATTGACAGTTGCATTTTTATAAAAAATTTAATGAATGTTGAAAACAATATTTTCTGTGAGATAAAATAAGTTTGAAGCCAATATTTTTAATTTTTGAAAAGATATTTGAGTCGAAAATCAATGTTTACCAATTTTTATTAATACCTACTTTTTTTTAGGTTTTTATTTTTTGTAAAAAAAATTGTCAATTCGATTTTTTTCAAAATTTTACTGAATGTTGACAGCAATATTTTTTATAAGATAAAATGTATTTAAAGCCAATATCTGAAGGTTTGGAAAAGATATTTGAGTCGCAAATCAATTTTTACCAACTTTTGGTAATTTTTTTTATGGTTTTTAATGTTTTGTAAAAAAACTGTCAATTTTACCAGATTTTTCGTTGTCACTTTTTGTTCGTAAAATTTTCGAGGTGACAAATATTTTTTTTCAGTTTTTTTGATTTAAAAAAAAACCGTTAATTGGAATTTTTTCCAAAAATATATTTTTTTGGTATCGCGTTACAATATATGTATAATATAAAATTAAACTCAAGTCTCTAGCATT
The DNA here is from genome assembly GCA_920104205.1 of Eupeodes latifasciatus. Lineage (NCBI taxonomy): Eukaryota > Metazoa > Arthropoda > Insecta > Diptera > Syrphidae > Eupeodes > Eupeodes latifasciatus. Next base: position 185,517,164 of record OV049926.1, on the reverse strand, counting down.
ATTGGTTCGTGAGATAATTAGGGTTAACCAAAACTTTCACATTTTTTTCAAATTGCTAGATGGTAAAAAAACCACTTACTCAATTTTTTCGAGAGTCCGATCAGCATTTTTATCTGTATAACAAAATTTATTTGAAGTCAGTATCTCTACTGGTTTTTGAGCTATGGACGAGCTATGGAGCAATTTACTACAAAAGAAGGACCCAGACTTTTAGCCCGGGTGAGATGGGACACGTTTTTCATAAAATCAATTTTTTTGACGTAAGTGCCTTAAAATTTCATTTAATACCTTGCGAAGGCGGCTTAAGTAAACTGGACTTTCATTTAATGCTTAGCTTGTACAAATTACTAATTCTAAAAGATAAATAGTGAATAAAAATGACGTAGTCATAAGAAGTCTGTTTTATTGCCTTTAAAATTGACGTTTTGTTAAAGACAAATAGTCAATTTTCATCCGATCAAAAATATTCCACATTGTAATTGTAGAGCAAATACATTTGTATATTCAGTTTAAATATCTTTAAGTTACTATGTCATTATTAAATTAGGTGGCGCAACAGTCCATGGAGAACCAGGGCCTAGTGACTTACAACTCTCAACCATCCCTGTGTGCGAGTAATGTTGTCAGAGATGGAAGGGACCTACAG